>CM066997.1:21146133-22441133 GCA_033977485.1 Hydrangea macrophylla
ATATCTAAATGTTATATAGCCATAGGATTGCAAGAATATAAGTTCCACAGAAGGATTTTAAGAGCTACTGATATTGACCATATCTGTTGCACGGGCCAGAAAAAAAACAAGAAAGAAATTGCTCCTCTCTCTCTCTCTCTCTCTTGCCATTTACCATTTAGTTCCTAACTTCCTATTTATGTGACTAAAAATCTAAAGTCATATTGGCAGGTCATCGAAAGCTTTCTGTTCCACTTTCAAGTCCTATTTGTTGTTCCTTTTGTAGGCTATGTCGCAAAACTTTTGATTCAACTAAATCTTGCGTGTTTCTATAGCCGTTATTTTGCGTGTATATATATATATGTATTTATACCTTTCATAGTAAGGCTGCTGTTCATGGTTTTTTGAACACTTCTGCCGTCTTCATTTTTTCAAAAGCAGGATATAATAATAGCGGAGCAGGAAATTTTGGTGTAGCTAATTCTTCCAATCAAACGGGGGTGGAAAGGAGAAGGTAATTTATGCCACATGGCCCCACATTACAGTAACTTTCATATGTCCTGACCATTAACTGTAGTTAATGTTTATTTTAATAATCTAGTGGTCAATCAATGGAAAATTTTGTAATATTTCCATTCAGTTTATATCGGCATTTGGTGCTTGACATGAAATTAACTCATTTTGTCTTTGGAAACAAGCACTGGGTTTACAGGTGAGTGAACATTGCCAAAAGAAACATAAGAAAGACTTCTTTGGACTAGGATGTCTTAGGAAGGAAAGCCTCTCCATCACATGAAGGAAAACCAAAAAGATAACCTAAAATCGTCGTGATCTATTTCACCTAGTTTTGTTGTGTAGAATGAGGAGAAGAAAGAGAGAGACTAGATACGGTATAGGGCGACATAATCACTCCGACCCTTAACCGCCTTACAGCTTGAATTTGTATTTTAGTGTGGGAAAGTATAAAAGTACCCTTATAGTTAAAAACCAAAAGAAATAAGTCTTCTAATAAACTCTAACACACCTTATACTCGAGTCTTCAACTAGGTTTAAGGCTAATATAATTATAAATTCAGTGAGTTTTATCGCTCTTTCTTCTTCTGTTACTATTCTTTCCAATTCGTGATTGTGTTGAAAAAATTTGTTCGAGATTGCCACTAATTCCAGCGCTAATTGGATCTAGTTTATTCCCGAAGTGCTTGATCTTCTCCAGGAGAGTTTTCTTTCTTTTGAAGCCAAAAGTCATTTGTATCTCTAGAGTTGTACATTTTAGAATTTCCTCAACTCATGAAACAATGAGTTTTGGTCCTAGGAGTCTCACAGTTACTGGGTTCAAAGACACAATAGTCTGTGATATTGTTTTGGCTTTCACATTATTATTTGGAATATATAAGCAACAAGTTCATGAGTTTTGCTTGGTGCTTCTATCCCTTTGAGGTTGTTTGGGGGTAATACAAGAATCGGTTTTGTTGTTTAGAAAAGAACCGGTTCTAAATAGTTTTTTGTTTGTGCATCTGCTTTTTGGTTACTTAGGAGCTCGTGATTGACCTAAAACTGCCCCAAGAATTGGTTCCTTAGCAAACCAAAATAATAGGGTTTCATAAAAACCAGACCTTAGTCTGAACCTGATTCCAAACAGACTCTTTGAGTCACAATTTGCTCCTACTAAAACCAGAAGTTTAAGACCTGCAAAGGAATTGGTTGAAAACATTTTAAAGGAAGCGTCTCTCTTGCACATAAAGCGAGTTTTCTAGTAATTGACACTCTCTAGTTGAACGCTTGTTGCCAATATATCTGACAGATGCATAGTTGACGACTACAAAAAGCACTAGCTTCTTGAAGAACAACAAACATTTCCTACTAAAAATTTGAGTATCCACTTCCGAAAGTTGTCTCTGATACGCTAATGATTGCATACAATTATCAAAGTAGATAGTTTTGATTAAGTAGTGTTGTTTTTTGTTAACTAAATAGTACCATAAAAACCGAATGTGAGACGTGCTCCTGACGTCTTCTATGTTCACCCTTCTATCGCTATTCTATATTTTCTTACTTTTTTCCCCGTTTGCTCTTTTTTTTTCTTTTCCCGCTTCTACTTAAATAAAGATCTCTCCCTTTGAACTACACCGAAGAGGAAATCAAACGATGGCGTGAAGAACGCAAAAAGAACTTCCCTTCGAAAGTCAATGTGGATAAGGTTTGATAACCTGTGATATGTGCTTTCCTCATTTTAATCTGAAGTAGGTATCCTACGGAGTCCTGACATTATTTACTCCCTGCAGAAGCTGACAGAAAAACTGAGCGAACCAGAGATTTCTGACCGAGATGCCAAGATTCGACGCCAGGTATACTTACGCTTCGTTCGGTATGAAAGTGACTTTTTTCTCGAAGTATAAGCCAAAAGAGGGACATATTGGGAGATATAGACATTATAGAGAGATTAGTTTGCTATAGAAGTTGAGGAGCATAGGGTTCTGTTGACTCCCAGCTCACGTTCTGATGTAAAATACCATCTCCAACTTGAAAGCATAAGCAAGTAAGACTTGCTTTTGTGAAAAGCAAAAATTGTATCGGAATGCATCTTTAACGTAACTTGCTAATGAATATGATTACGTAATTACAATCGATAAGATTGCTATCATTCCAAACATACCCTTATTTTTTCTATGTTGATAACCTGGAGTAGAATAGTGATGAATTCATTTGAATATAAAGGAAAAAGTGATGTGCATGGTCGTTTATCGTTCAAATTAATGGTATCTCAAGTGAATTTAAATGAATGCAGAACTAATATACCTTAGGTCCCTGTATTTATATTTGAGTTTCGTGCAATATTATTTTCTAATCTAAGAAAAAAGGAAGGGAAATGACGCACAACATTCAAAATGGTCAATTAATTCTCAACTTATTCTCACTTCTTTCCTATTTTCCTCATCGTTTTTTTTTTCTTTATTAACCAAAGGAAAATGTTTTCCTGTATGTTTTCTTTTCTTTCACTCACTAAATCCAAGAACCAAACAAAGCCTTAGTGCCCCCCCGCAATAAAACAAAAAAATAAAATAAAATAAAATAAACAAAAAAGAAAAGAAAAATTGCACTTCAACCTTACTGAAATAGTTTGACCCTTAAAAAAAGACTACTGAAATAGAAACTTCCAATGTTAATATTCCCAACTGTCAAAGGTTTAATTTCTTCTATTTTGGTATTCCATTGATCCGAATTATAATTATATTGTTATTATTATTCCACATTATGGTAATGAGTCAATTTTTTTTTTGCTTTCAGCAACTCAAGGAAATTCTGGCGAAGCAAGCCGAGTTAGGTTGTGAAGTTGCAGAGATTCCCCCCTCCTATCTTTCAGATTCGGAGAAACAAGTGAACGGAAGAGGAGGGAATAAAAGAGCATTTACTAAGAATGAGAGGTTCCAAAACAAGTTCAATAAAAGAGGAAGATCTCGTCAAAATGACAGGTTTGCCAAGAAGCAAAGATTTGCAGACAATGATTTGGGTAATGTGCACGATCAGAAGAACCCGTCTCCCGAGAAGCAAGGATTAGGAGAAAACGATACGTCTACTAGGCCTACCATGAAGAAGAAAGAGCCAACTTTGTTGGAGAAGCTTTTGAGTTCGGATATCCGGAGAGAGAAAAGCTGTTTATTGCAGGTCTTTAGGTTCATGGTGATCAATTCTTTCTTCAAAGATTGGCCCGAGAACCAGAAGCCTCTGAGATTTCCTTTGGTAGTTGTTGAAGAAAGTGGTTGTGAGGGTGAAGTGATTGAAGAGAAATCCTTGGTTTTTGCAAACGGTGTTCCGGCTCTCAAGACAGTGATTGGAGAATCCGAGGAAGTTGTCGGAGAGGATGGTAACGATGAGCATGATGTACAAGTCAAAGAATCAGCTAGTTTTGCTGGGTTGAAAGGAAGTATTGCAAGGGAAATGGAACCCGAGGAGGAAGGAGAGATTATTGACTAGCTCTCTCTCTCTCTCTCTCTCTCTCTCTGTAGTGATTGTAATTTGTGTATTGCTATGTCTGTAAGCTCAGAAAAAATGAAACTGGGGACCAAGAGTTTCTTTTTTTGGAAACAAGTAGAAAAGGCTGGCCTATGCAAACAACACTATAGTTCGCTAAGGGTGAGAATTAAAGATGAACCAAGACTTGCATGCTATTAAAAGTTCAGTTTCTAACATGCTAGCGCAAAAGAATAGGTAAATGAAGCAAAATAAATAAATAAATAATGGTATGCGGAGCTTCGCATATACAATTTTTTTGTATACCATTTTTTTTTTTTACCATAAATGATAGAAGAGTTTTTACAAACACAAACATACATAGAGGCTGACATCAGTATACCGAACATGTCCAAGCCAACAATGTTCATAGAGATTGTTATAAATTATACCAATTGACAAACAATATCCATAGAAAGAGCAACTACTACAAAATCTCATGTAAAATCTAATCAAATGACATTTGTTTTTCATTCTTTCAAGACACATGACCGTGACTTGAGGTATGTATTTGCTATCAAAATAAGACTTTGATTCAGCTATTGTGAACTCAATAGTTTTAAGAAAAATTTCGACCTTAGTAATAGAAAGACAATTGATGAAGAAAGTTCTACCCATCATATAGAATCTTGAATTGATAAAATAAACAGATAAATAAAATGGACACAACGCCACTACCGCTACTTCATTTCATCATTTCATTGTCAATATGCAAGAAACTCCGCTCCATCACCCCATGCATTTGTTCTTTGCACTTCATTGCTACGTAAAAGCATAAAATAAAAAATAATAATAAAACATAAAAATATTAGAAAAATCTATACGACTATTGCAGAAAAATTGTGTCCGATTTGGGAGAATTAGGTTGAGAGAAGCAAACACATAACAAGGTACTCTCTGCAGTTCCTCTTCCAAACACTTTGCTTTACCCTTATCATTTACGGGCTTGCCTTTCTTGATCCTGCCCTTTGCATTCATCTTGGACTTCTACCCCTTCAATTTTCCTTTACCCTTCAACTTGGACTTGAAAGTAGAAGCCTCATGAATTACAAGAGGAGAGATTTCTTTATCTTTTTGATAGAGCCTTTTGCAGTAGTCAACATATTGAGCAACTCATGCAGTGGAACTGTCATCCTACGCCCCCGGAGTAGACCAAAATAGGGAAAAATTTTAAAATTTCATTTTTTGGTCCGTGGACACATGGCTGGTTGGAATTCATATGATTGTCCACAAGCACAATAATGACAAGAACGTAATAATAATGGTTATCTGACTAAGTTCAACAACAACTAGCATATAAAATAAGATCAATCTTACAACTTATATATTACAGACCGTAGTATTTGAAGTAAAACATAAATAAACATAAGCAGTCTCGTGACAACTCGTCTTACTAAATCCGAACAAAATTTGAGTTATTATATCATTAAAGGAAAGATAAACAGATAGCTAAGACTAGGAGGAAAACGCAGTCTTCAACTTGCAAAGCCGTAGCTTTCTTCCTAGTAGTTGATCTTGTCAGAATCAAGATAAAAAGTATACTCTAATTTAAAATATTTGTAGTGTGGAAATAGAGACTGAACCCACAGAGATTGAAATACTAAAGCACTTTAATTTTAAAACCTAAACTTAGTTAATTAAGAAAACATAATTTTGATTTTGATTTTAATTAAACTATGAACAATGAAAATACATCTAAACTATGAAAGCAATTAAAAGTGTTGTAAACGATATTTAAAGTGAATCTAGGATTGCAAATCCACCACTAGCTTCATAATAATGGTATATATGCATTCAATTAGCTTATTACATTGGATGATAATAGGGAATTGTAGCTACAAGCCCAATTCCTTCGTCAAGAAGATAACTACGATTCAAGCGTCAACATAATTCATCTTGGTTTAGCACGGTATGTCTCACACTAAACTAGGGTTGCGGCACACTCCATCTTTCCTAGGCATGAACTATTCGGCTACTTGATATCACAATTCAATTAAGCACCATTACATGTAAATAATCCATACAAGGACAGCAAATATAGATCATTGAGCACAACACATCCAAAATAGATCTAAGACAAGAATAAACTTTGAAAGTAATGATTTAGTCAATAGAAGTACCATTTTATTATTTAAAATCCTCAAAACATGTAATCATCATCCATATATAATAAATCTAAAAGAAAAACATAAATAACACCCTATTGCTTGGCTAGGTTTCATTGAAACCCTAGATCTAGGTTTAGTTGGCCATGGAAGCGATAAATGGCAAGAGGTTGATAGAGGAGGACTGTCACACCCCGATTTTTGGACAGCCAAATAATTAATCCAGAGCATGTATCAAGACTAATATTCATTTGCCAAAAACCTCGAGGGTGACACCCTCACACAAGCTAACAGACAATTTATTGAAAATAATATTTAATACTCATTAAATAAAAGCACATGGTCTTGTTTTAAACAAAACTCTTGATTATTAAACCTATATTCCCAAACATTCATTTTCATTATAAAAGAAATAGCATTCTCTTGAAAATATTATTCCCTTTTCAATTTACAAAAGAAACACCATTTTCATTAAATAAAATCTCCGTACAGAGTTCAGCGGAAATAAAATAAATTCTAGACATCCTTGGGTTAAGAGCCACTACATCGTTCCCAAACTCAATAATAAAATCCAAACTACAATATCATAAATATGGCTCACATAGCCAGAAATAAAAATAAAGTACACTAAGAAAATAAATATAACTCTGCCAAGAAGCAACACCGCAACAATCTCTTTACACAGACAAAAGCTTCACAGAAAATCTCCCCCATTACTAAACCTGCACATACATTCGACTACGTTTCATATAGAAACTCCCCGAATGCATTACGCACTCGGGTCAGTATATAATATACTGGTATGAGTTAACAAAAAAAATACAAAACGAGTCTTAGGGAACAACGACGTCCCATAGACTGCCAAAAAAATACTCACAAAGAAAATATAATCATATCACATCATACATTATTGTCACACATAAAATAAACAACACTATTACACAGAATTCTTGTCGGGTTAGAACAGTAGTTCCACACATATTTCAGGACAGAAAGGTAGTTTCCTTCAATGTGATGGCAGTGGTTCCCAACTCGATAATACCAATTGAATTCTTACCCATAAGATATTAATGGTGAGCCAGCCCTGCATAAAAGTTAGTGGGCCCACCATCCTGTAAAATATAATTATCACAGTTCTAGTCATACCCATAATTACTTTCTGAATTAATGTCCGTAACAATTCAAGAGTCAATCATACTACCATCTAACCCATAATTCATCAACAGTATAAATTCATAAAATACTCACATCAAAATCCTCCAAACATAATTCAAAACTTAAGACACATAGTCTATGGTTATCACATTCACACTCACACACAACGAGTACAACACGAAAAATTATTAGAAAAGTTGATTACTAAGCATCCACAACTTTCTACGATACTACCACAACAAGAGGTAATTAATTATTCAAACTTCTTAACGCAAAAATAAAACACTATAAATTATTTTCTTTTATTACACCTTATGTTCACCACCTCGGCCACCCATCCATGGTCCAGCCTACATATATATCCCATGTGTCTCCTAACGTAATACTAACTCCCACTCCGGTCCCAACTCCCATGGGTATCACTGGGATTTGAGTATACACCGAAAGGCTAGTCCTTACGTTCTTGACGTCAATAAACAATGTCTAAATACACATGAAATAGACCAACAAGCCGGGCATAAGGCTTAAAAATGAAGACACGTGTTATCCACATAGTTGCCGTCTAATCACACAAGGACGGGTCATCCACGAAGTCGCCGCCTAATATTGTAAGGAGTAGTGGTGAACTCTAACGATTTTCTAACGTTCATACATCCACGTTTTTCACAAAACTCAACTTTATAAGAGATTCATATATCTTAAATCAAATTTTCATTAGAATCATATTAACAGCTACACATTCACACAGATTCATAATCCACACAAAATCACACAGTCATGATTTCACAAAGCTCAACTATCCATGAGAATTCAATTTTTTTTTAAGTACAAACAAATTAATTTATATTAACGAGCACAAAATCACACCAAAATATGATATAGCAAATATGCTTATTTTAACATTCATAAAACTGCTACTGTAATATGAATTTTCTGCCCAAACGGTGCAGAATTGGGAAAAACACCATTAGACGAAAGTTGTCTAGAATTGCATTTTCCACAAGCCTAGTTGAACAGAATCACGAAAACTGTAACGTATGATTTATTATGAATTTTCTACTCAAATCTGATCCGTGAAAACCCCAAATCCAAAAATTGAATAATTGCTCAAATGTATATTCAATGCTCATCTGTAAATCTCAAATCACAACTTCAATCATTGTAAAAAAAAACCTAAATCTCATAATCCATAACCATACTAATTCAATATTCTATCCATTTAAATTTCAATCAAACGAGATTGAAAAAAAAAAAAACAAGTTAACTCACCAATTTAGGGCTTTAAGGTTGATATGATGATTACACAAAACAAAAGGTTGAGGTTCCTCTTTTCCTCTCTTCTTCTTCTTCTTCTTCTTCTTCTTCTTCTTCTTCTTCTCTCTCTTTCTCTCTCTCTCTCTCTTGACTGCTCTATTTTTCTCACGTCTTTTTTTTTTCTTTTTGTTATCAAAACCCTAGGAGGTATATTATGTATGTATATATGATACACCTACATATATTATAACACAAACACACAAAAGGCTAGAAATCCCCTTTTTTTTGGCTTAAGGCCTCACAAAAAGGCTTCATATGGGCCTGAAATACATTCTAAAGTTCTAAAATGAGTGACCCAATGGGTGTACATAACCCGAGTACTTAATTTAAATGTTAAAAACACAAATTAACACATTCACGGGCCTATAATCACTACAAAAAAATAAACACATCAATTCTTCAATAACTTGTTCAACTTAAATTTTTACAACTTAACTCCATCACTTAGCTCTATAAAATTTCACACAGTAATTAATAATTAAAATAAATACACATATAAATAAATAACCATGGTTGTACACATAAAAATTTAGGTTGTCTCATTAATTTTTTTTTTTTTATTTTATGAATATTTATCTCAGGAAAATACGGGGTGTTACAAGGCCATGGAAATCCTTGGTCTTCTTCTTCTTCTCCTTGCTTCTCCCTCTTCAATGGCTGAAGTTTTGTTGTGTATAAAGGTGTGTAATGGTGTGTGTCGATGAGTAACCTCAAAATTGATTTACAATAGGATATATATAGATTTTGGAAGAATTATGAAGCTTTCCTAAACCAAATCGCACTAAAACTGCTATATTTTACACCCTGGACGTAATTAGGCAATTTCATTTGCACAGGGATCTTCAGCACATAGAAAACGCGTCTTTGGTTTTTTCATACGGATCGCACGAGCGGGCCGCGCGAGCTCGATTTTGGGAGGTCGCGCTAGCAGGCCGCGCGAGCGAGGTGCTGGAATGTCGCGCGAGCGGGCCGCTCGCCTGAGGTGTCTTTTTCTTCTTCTTTCAGTCTACTTTTTTACCCCATTTAGCCTGGAATCCTTCCTTTCTTCCAAATCCTGACAGAAAATAGAAAATAAAGTAAAAATACACTAAAACAAGATAAAAAGTTCTAACAAATGTGAATTAAGGCATGTAATTTGAGCTTGTTCTCTCCTGATCACACCCCAAACCTACATTTTGCTAGTCCTCGAGCAAAAATACAGAAAAATATAACTACTAATAAAAATTCTACTCCATTTTTGCATGGATTGCGATTGAATTTAGCATATGCAACAAGCCTTTTAAACCTCTAGGTGTCCCTAGTCAGACTCGTGAAGTCTCGTAAGGGTTCTCGTCAACAAGTCACCCACAACCATCTTTATTAACTTGTAATGAAAAGTTTTATTAAAATGAAAAATATAACATTCAATACTCCTTATTATAAAATAATAATTCAAAATACAATAACGAACAAGAAGAAACGGAACCAAACATCCACCTACATCATGAAAAATAATCCCAAGCACATGCATCGTATAAATCAATAGAGTTTCTCAAAAAATTGCACGTGTGTGATGTGGTAGTCAAATGAACAAGCGCATGTCATGAACTTGGAATATAACTCGGACAACCATCCAACTATGCTTCGACCACGAATCTCACATGGTTAATTACACTCTTAAATGAAACACTCAGAAACAGGTGTAATCTTTCTAATATATGGGAGCAAAGTAAATATATTTTCAAAACCAGAAATGCTCACATATGACTCGTAAAAGACGCATGACACAAAAGAACAGTAGTCTCATGGATAGGACGCCAATAGTCAAGAAAAATTAATCGTTACCATGTTTTAATCCCCCTCTCATCGTTTACATTTTCAAACCATGTTTTCTAGGATCAAATAGGACTTTTCAAAGGTTGTAGCGTGGCTTAGGCAATGAAAAACAATAGAACGGATTCATTAAGTAGTCTTTAGAATGGCATTGTAAGGCATGTTTGATTTCTTTCATCATCTCTTCTTCCAACTATCATTTTTTCATTCTCTTCTTTTCATATATATATTTTTTTATTTCTTTCCTTTTTTTTTAACCATTTTTTTCTTTGCTTTTGAAATGAATATTCATTGAATACCAAGGCAACTACCCCAAACATCATCTTATTTTCTTCTTCTTCTCAATCGACATACCTCCTTATCACCACTAAAAGTTGATCAATCTTTTAGTGGTAAACTCCAAGTTAGCCAAGTTGGAGCAAAAAAAGGATAATGGTGATTAAAAAAAAAGGGCATTTTAACGGCTCAAAGGGGCGAACTAAGGAAATTTTATCATTTTTCGGTTGGTGATAAACAAAGAGGGCCTACCATAATTTTCGATGGTCATATGGTTCTTCAACGTTTGCAGCGGAAGATTATTTAGTATAGTAGCAAATATTTTAACTTGACTATCAACCAAAACAAGAATAATGAGACTAAACAACGAGTTAATGCGCTATTTCAATGATATTCGACAAACATAAAATGTATTTATAACCCACTAAAAAGAAAAGATAGGCTCAAAAGCTCACCGGGTTTAGTCTCCACCATGTGTGTTATCTAGAAATCCGAATCGTATTATAGTTCACATCAAACATGTATTCAAGCGACTACGTGCAGTGCATAGGTTTGTGTGCAAATCTATGATATAAAACTACGATTCGAACGATGCATAACCTAAAATATTTCAACATGACTTTAGCAAATGTTTAACCACATCTTTCCTTGTTTACCATTCTATAACAATCCAAGTTACATAACATGAAGTATCGAATTAAGATTGCAAAAATGACGGTAACATCGTTTATTTAAATTTTTTTAAAATTTGGTGCAAAAATAATGTGATAATAATGTGAGTGCATACCTCCAAACCTAAACATTTCATTGTCCTCAATGAAACAATAAAACAAAAGAAAGGAGAGCATGTAAGAAAGGAACGACATTACCTCGATCTCGGCAATCACAAACTAGGTGAACGTGAATGAATATGACGATAAAGTTCAATTGCTCCAAATAGAGACACTAATTCACCTGTCAATACTTGACAAAAGAAAATAAACAAACAAAAGAACAATAGAAATATATGTAATGCAGACTGTGGCATACTTGTGGAGAAACTAAACTCAAATCAAAAGACTCAACAAAAATATAAAAGAACAAACACAAACGGAATTATGAAAACAACGAAGGACTTGATCTAAAAGGTCCTAAGGGAGAAAACAGAAAAGAACAAACAACTGACCAGGTTTGGGAGAAAGAAGGTAAGAGAACAGAGAGAAAAACACACAAAACCCTCCCTCGTGTGAGTGGGCCGCGCAGGCGACCATCGCGCGCGCGGACCCCTCCACGAGGTAATGCTGAGGCTGTTTTTAACGTTCTAAAGAAAAGTTTTCCAAAGCAAAGGTTCGCGCGAGCGGGCCGCACCGGCGAACCCGTCGCGCGCGCAATTCATGGCGCGACGTGAAACTGAGGGTATATATAAAAAACTTAGAAAATTTTTGCATAAGGTAAAATCTCGCGCTAGCGGGCCATGCGAGCGACCTGTTGCGCAAGCGGGCCGTGTGCGCGAGTTGGTCTTTTCCTTTTTTTTTTTCTATCTTTCAATGTATATAAGTTTAAAATAAATTATCCCCGACCCCCAACTTGTCCAGAGAACTTAAAAACTGACCAAAAATGACCAAAAAGTGTACAAAAATGAGAAAACAGAAGAAATAAAGCTTGGGTTGCCACCAAGAAGCGCTGTCTTTTACGTCTTCAGCTAGACCATTCTAGCTCAAGACTTATGGAGGCAAAAATTTGGACTTTGTATTCTTGAAAGCATGCAGAAGTTTCCGGTGGAAAGCAGAAAGAATGTCTTTATGAGTTAATTCATTCGACGGTTCTCCCTGACCATGTTCAAATCGCTTTCTTACCTTTAGAGTAACTTCTTCGTTAGGATCCATATTATTCGAATTCGTCCACTCATTACTCACCATACTATTCTCGTTACTCACATTTATTTCTGTAGTAGGTTCAATAGTTTGTCTTACCTCACTATCCACCTCACATAGGTAATCATCCTCCTTGGGAGGTTGATCAGTAGCGTTAAAAACGTTCAATTTTCGATTCATGTTCCCAAACGACACTTTCATTACCCCCCGTTCGACAGTATATCACCTGTATTTCTGTTATTGTATTTCATTACATTGTCATGCATGATAATGTGATGTGTTGTGCATTTTGGCACATGTTGGAGTGAGTTTTGACTCACAAGTCAATTTGGGTATCTGTGTTAGAGAACCCTCTGAGACTATTTTGATTGAACGTTTTGTTGTTGTGACATCTCTCCGAGTATGAGACGGTCACTGTGGAATACCTTAAATGTTTATATGAAATTAAATGTTTACCTGTGTATTTCAATCTCTGTATTATTTTCTGGTTTAGAATATATTTCTGTTGTTAATTTTAGCATCCTGGTGAGGGTGAATTAACACGGTATTAATTTAGTAGACTAATTAGCAATTTCGTAAAAGTCATGTAGAAATTCTCATTTTAGCAACCGAATGGAACTTAGTCAGAAACTTTTATAATTTTGAGGTTTCACTAGTGAAGTTATGAATTAGCTGTGTAGAAAGTTTCAGAGACGGTTTAGGAGTTTTGGAAACTCGTGGGGAGGTAAACACAAATTCCGGAAGTGTTGCCTATATATAGTTAGAGATGACTTTCATAATTTTCACAAGTTTAAACCTACGTTTCAAAAGGAGGCAGGGAGATTTAGGAGCTTAGAGCTTTGGGACGCCAAACGACGACCTTCTGCCCGTCTGATTTCTTCTAGATTTCATATTCGAGCTCCTCGAGGTAAGAGCTTCGTTTTGATATCTATTAGGGCCTGTTCGGTTAAGTTTTTCGAAAAGTTATTTTTTAGAATTTTTCATAAAAGTTGATAATTGGATTTCTGATCGATCGAAATTGTACTAGACGGATTTCTACACGTTCTTTGTGCACGGGTTTTCTGTGAATCAAACTATAGGAGCGCAAATCAAAGGTGAGTGATTCAACTATGTATTTTGGAATGATTCCTTGGCGTGTATTCATGTTTGATATGAAAAACATGTGGTAATTATAGAGATATATTGTGTAGTTCATATTGGGCAATTATATTGATAAGTAGGCTCAATAGCATGGTGAAATGTTTTGTTTACTGAGAGCATGGTGATATGTATTTGAGCATGTTGAGTTGCTTATTTGGGTCAGAAGGAGCACGTGGTCACTAAGCCATTTTATGGAGCCGATATAGGCATTAAGGTCGCACGATTGAAGAAAAGAATCGTGGGTCTTACCCTTTCGCATGGACTTATTGGCGAGGAGTCGCGGATTGGGAGTATGGAACGTGCACGTGAGTCTCCCACGACTAGTCTGAAATGTAGAGATGTAAATGAGATCATCTTTGTCATTGATGTGCATATGTTGTTTTATTCACTTAGCGTTAGCTTAAATAAATTGAAATATGTGTGGTTATTCAAATAACCATTTTAAGTGTTAATGCTGCCGAGGAATCACAGAAGTGAGCACGTGCACTTGGGAGTTCATTTAGAAGGCGACTTGTCATGTTTATCCCATAGTTTTGTATCGAATCGTCTATTTCATTGTTTTGTTAAGGATCTTGTAATAGAAATGGATAATAGTCTTGTATATGTTTTATTTTAGTTCTAAGTCCTATAAGGAATTATTACATTTTGTATTGACCTTGAAACCGTGGTTTGGGTTTAGTTAAGGTATTATAAATCTGAACTCGGAGTTCACGTTTTGAATGTGTTTTACTTGTCGACTTCTTGTCTTGATTTTAATGTTGAGATTGGTTGCGATCGCAAGGGTCGGTTGACCTTAGGCAATATTCTAGTGCAAGAAGGATTGCAGTCAGGGGGTCATTCGACCGGTTGAAGGGAACAATTCGACCGGTCGAAGTGCCCTCTGCTGTGAAGGATTATTGCCGAGGGGTCATTCGACCGGTCAAACGGGCCATCTCGACCGGTCGAAATGACCCCTGCATGAAAATTT
The DNA here is from genome assembly GCA_033977485.1 of Hydrangea macrophylla. Lineage (NCBI taxonomy): Eukaryota > Viridiplantae > Streptophyta > Magnoliopsida > Cornales > Hydrangeaceae > Hydrangea > Hydrangea macrophylla. The sequence goes on from CM066997.1 coordinate 21,160,743, forward strand.
TTTATACCCCTTCCGCAACTTATTTCAATATTTTGATTGGTTCTTAGGGCACCTTTGGGAGCCCTTTGAATATAAGTTCATTCGTTTCAAAATATAATTACGTTTTCAAATTATACGAATTTTCTTAACTCTGGGTGTGTTGTTTCAAAAGAGCGACTACTTATTGCTATCTTTAAAATTTGTTTTTCGCTGCTATGACTTTTAAATGAGTAGAAAGAGCCTCGATGGCGTGCGACAGGCTTCAGTTCCGCTATTGTGGGACCGGGCTGTGACATTTAGTGGTATCAGAGCAATATGTTTAGAACCTTGGGAACGAGTGATGTTCTATGCTGAGCGACGTTGAGTGGAGTGTGCAATCGTAAAAATAATATTGTTATCATTGTAGAAATGCTCATATGTTAGCATCTGTTGATTGTGTTGGTGAACTGTGCACATTTATACATTATGGCATGTCATACATAGTCATTATGCATTGAATTCAACAGGGCGGATACTTGAAACGTTATGGCTGATTCGATAAGAGAATTGTCACTGCATTCGCTGATGGACCAAATAGTGAACATGGTGGGAAACTTTATACAAGCTGTAAGTGAAAGAGAGCAGATGAATGTTCAGGCTCCACCAGTTGAAGTCCGATATATCAATGCATCATCGATACTAAGACCTCAACACACCATCACAGAACAGTTCCACAAAAGGAAACCGACTTTGTATTACTAACAAACTGATATAGACTTGCCGGCCACTGGGTGCTGGATATGGAAAGACATTTTCGTCAGGTAATATGCATTGATGAGGAGAAAATTCTTTGCGCATTCGATACATTGATGGGCGAAGCATTAGATTGGTGGAAAAATGTGTTAGAGCAAGGGAAACCGATTATGTGGAAAGCATTCAAAGATGAATTCAACTAGCGTTTCTTCCCGTAATCTGCTTATACCCAGAAATGCTAAGAGTTTGCAAGTTTGGTTCAGGGAGACATGACTGTGAGTGAGTACGTATCCTGTTACAATGCCTTGTTGCGCTTTGGGAAAACTACCATTTCAACTGATAAGGATAAAGCTCGTAAGTTTGAGGAAGGGCTTAGGGAGAATATCCGTGGCCCTGTGGACATATTGCAACACCCGACAGTTTCTCTAGTTGAGGAAGCCGCCCCGCATAGCTGAGAAGAGTGTCGATCGATATCGATAAGGGCAACAGGGGAAGAGATCAAGTGACAATAGAAGCAAGGGGCAAGGGAATGCGAAGAAACCGTACGCAAGGTTCAGGCTCGTATATGGGTAGCCAAGGAGGGAGTACATTCACGGGAGATTCGAGACCATTATGCCCGACATGTAATCTGCGACACAAAGGGCCTTACTATCAACTGAGCACCTGCTACCTTTGCAACAACTAGGACACATATCCCGCAATTGTCCTATGAATGCTAATACAACTACACCGAACACAGCCTCGAACACCAAGAGCTACAACCCAGAGATGAGGCGGAAATGTTTTGAGTGTGGTCAACCGGGACATATAGCGAAGAACTGTCCAAGTAAGAGACAATCGGGAATGTGTATTGGGGCATCGAGTGTGCCAAGTGGATAAAGGGTAGAACCTCGAGCGGATAAAGGGAAATGAGTCACGCAACAACAAGGATGATACTTCCAACTTAGGTCGGGGAATACGGATGATACAGTTGTATCAGGTATTCTTCCTATTTGTTCATATCCTGCACGTATACTTATGGATTCTGGTTCAACGCATTCATTTATATCATGTGATTTTGTCAAGCATTTAATTGTTAGATCCGAACCGCTAGGATATGATTTGTGTGTGTCATTGCCTAGTAGTGAACCGTTAGTAACTTCTTTGGTATTCAAGTCGTGTGAGATCAAGATAGGCGATAAGGTCTTGAGAGTTGATTTGATTCCATTGATAGTGAACTACTTTGATGTTATCTTGGGCATGGATTGGTTGTCGGTCAATCAAGCTAGAATTAATTGTGAACAGAAATAGGTTAGTTTCTATCCGTCAGGACAAGAGGAGTTTACATTTCAGAGTAAGGGTGTGACCGTACCGCCGTACTTGATATTGACGATTCAAGCAAGTAAGATGTTGAAGAAAGGTTGTTCGAGTTTTTTTTTTTATGTTCGATTGTTGACACACGAGTTCTTGGACCACTAGTAGAAGACATTCTAGTAGTTTGAGAATTCCCAGATGTTTTTTCCGATGAGTTACCTGACGTATTAATTGAAAGAGAGCTTGAGTTCACAATAGAAGTCGTACCAGGGTCACAACCAGTATCCAAAGTACCGTATCAAATGGCACCAGTAGAATTGAAAGAATTGAAAGTTCAGTTACAGGAACTGCTTAAGAAGGGTGTCATTAGGCCTAGTGTTTCACCGTAGGGAGCTCCAGTGTTGTTTGTAAAGAAGAAGGATGGGACAATGCGTATGTGCATCGACTATCGAGAGTAGAATAGTTGACCGTCAAGAACAAGTATCCGTTACCGCGAATAGATGACTTGTTTGATCAATTGCAAGGGGCTTAGGTATTTTCGAAGATTGACTTGAGATCCGATTACCACCAGTTGAAAATCAAAGAAGAATATGTTGAGAAGACAGCTTTCAGGACTCGATATGGTCACTTTAAATTTTTGGTTATGCCATTTGGAGTGAATAACGCACTAGCTGCTTTCATGGACTTGATGAATCGTGTTTTCAAGGACTACTTAGATGAGTTTGTCATTGTGTTCATAGATGACATCCTAATCTATTCCAAGAGTGTTGAAGATCACGAACATCATTTGAGATTAGCTTTACAACGATTAAGTGAGAAGAGACTATTCGGTAAATTGAAGAAGTGTGAGTTTTGGTTGACAGAGATTGCTTTTCTCGGGCATATTGTATCAGCAAAAGGAATTTTTGTAGACCCTCAGAAGATAGAAGCAGTTACCAATTGGGTGAGACCGACGAATGTGACAGAGATTCAAAGTTTCCTAGGATTAGCTGGTTATTAACGGAGGTTTGTAAAAGACTTTTCACGTATTGCAATGCCGATGACACAATTGATGAGGAAAGATGTTGCTTTCATATGGAATCCAGAATGTGAAGAAAGTTTCCAAGAGTTGAAGGGTCGACTAGTGAAAGCACCAATCTTAGCCGTTCCGATAGGGACTGAAGGGTTTGTTGTTTATAGTGATGCTTCATATAGGGGTTTAGGTTGCGTCTTATGCAATGTGATAAGGTCATTGCCAATGCGTCAAAACAACTTAGACCACACGAGAAGAATTATCCGACACATGATCTAGAATTGGCCGCTGTGATTTTTGCATTGAAGATTTGGCATCATTACCTATATGGGGAGAAATGTGAGATCTATATGGATCATATGAGTTTGAAGTACTTGTTCACACAATGAGATTTGAACATGAGGCAGAGGAGATGGCTAGAGTTGATGAAGGACTATGACTTATCGATTCAGTATCATCCAGGTAAAGCGAATGTAGTCGCCGATGCTCTTAGTGGTAAGACACTAACCAACATAGCTTCAGATATGACTTTTTTGAAAGATTTGATTTGAGATATGGAAAATTTGGAACTTGAGGCGTGATGTTGTCAATATCAAGATATAAAAAGTATTCTTTACTTTTCTAAAGATTTGTAGTGTGGAAGTAAAGGTCGAACCCACAGAGATTGATTACTACAGCTCTTAATTTTAAAACCTAAGTCTAATTAACTAAGAAAAACGGATTTGAATTGGATTTAATTAATCTAAGAACAATAAAAGTAAATCTAAACTAGGAAAGCAATTAAAGTTGTTTTAAATAATGTTTAATGGAACCTAGGATTGCAAATCCACCACTAGCTTCATAATAAGAATATTTATGGATTACTTTAGCTTATTACGTTGGATGAATATGGGGAATTGTAGCTACAAGCCCAATTCCTCCGACAAGAAGATAATCATGGTTCAAGCACCAACATAATCCATCTTCGGGTAGCATAAATTATCTCACACTAAACTAGGGTTGTGATCTAATCCGTCTAACCTAGGCATGGACTATTCGGATACTTGATAGCACGAATCAATAAAGCACCATCACATGTAAACAGCCTAAACAAGCACAGCAAGAATAGATCGTTGAGCACATCACAGTCAAAATAGATCTAAGACAAGAATAAATTCTGAAAGCAATGATTTAATCAATAGAAGCACGATTTATTTATAAAAATCCTCTAAACATGTGACTGTCATCCATACATAATAAAACTAAAATAAAACCCTATTACTCGTCTAGGGCTTCATTGAAACCCTAGATCTATGATCTAGCCGTCCATGGAAGTGATAGATGGCAAGTAGTTGATGGAGGAGGCCATGGAAACCCTTGGTCTTCTTCTTCTCCTCCTTGCTTCCCTCCCTTCAATGGCTGGAAGTATGGTTGTAGAATGTGTGTATAATAATTGCCAACCCCTTAATTATAATAAAATAGGGTATATATAGATTTACAACAAGTTTTGGAAGCCTTTCCAACTCGAAACGGACTGAAACTGATGTAATTTACAATCTGGACGTCATTCAGCAGTTTCGTTTGCACAGGAGTCTTCAGTACACTGAAATACGCAACTTTGGTTTTTACCCATATCGCGCGAGCGGGTCGCGCGAGCGCGACAATTGGACCTTCGCGCGCGCGGATCGCGCGAGCGATTCTGGGGTTCTCGCGCGAGCGATTCTCGGATTTCGCGGGAACGGGTCGCGCGCGCGACTTGGTTTTTTCAGCTTCTTCAACTATGCTTTTTCACCCTGTTTAGCCTGGTTTAGTTGATTTCTTCCAAAACCTGTCAGAAACTAGAAAACGAAGTAAAAATATACAAAATTAGGATAAAAAGGTACTAACAAATGCTCGTTAAGGCGTAAAAAGAGGATTTGTTCTCTCCCGATCAAGGCGATTCCGAGGATTGAAAGTGGCTTGATGTCGACGATAGTAGCACAACCACTCTTGATTCACGAGATCTCGGAGCAACAACTTCAAGATGTGGCTTTGAAGAAGATTTGTGATGAGATTCTGACGGGTAAACAGTTAGGTTTCACTTTTGAGAACAATGTTTTGCGATTGAGAGGTAGAATCTGTGTGCCCAATGAGAAGGAGTTGAAATGGAATATCTTAGAGGAAGCACATAATACAAAGTACACCGTTCATCCGGGAAGCACCAATATGTATAGAGACTTGAGACATGTTTATTGGTGGCCGGGAATGAAGAGAGAAATAGCATGCTATGTTTCACATTGTACGACTTGTCAACAAGTGAAGGCCGAACGCCAAGTACCTTCAGAATTGTTACAACCGTTACCGATAGCCGAGTGGAAACGGGAACACATTACAATAGATTTTGTTAGTGGGTTTCCGAGGTCGAAGAAATTAAATACTATGATTTGGGTGATTGTTGATCGTTTGACGAAGTCGTCGCACTTCCTACCACTGCGAACAACTAAGCCGGTGGCATTAGCAAAGTTGTATATTCGCGAGATTGTGAGACTACATGGTATACCAGTTTCGATTGTTTCGAATAGAGATAGTAGTTTTACATCAAAGTTTTGGAGAGCCTTACAAGAAGCAATGGGTATCAAATTGCATTTCAGTACCGCGTTTCATCCTCAGACCGATGGTCAATCGAAAAGAGTAATCCAGATATTGAAAGACATGCTTCGTTTATGTGTACTCGATTTTCAGGGTGATTGGGAAGACCACTTGCCGTTAATTGAATTCGCATATAATAACAGTTTTCAATCAAGTATTAGCATGGCTCCTTATGAAGCTTTGTATGGTCGTGTTTGTCGTTCACCGATTAGTTGGACAGAAGTGGGAGAAAGAATGATAGAAGGGCCGAAAATTGTACAAGAGACGATAGATAAGATAAAGGTAATTAGACAACGGTTACTGACAGTTCAGAGTAGGTATAAGAGTTATGCCGACAAGCGTAGACGACCGTTGGAATTTGACGTGGGCAATTAGTGTATTTGAAGGTGTCACCTTCAAAGGGGATTACTAGATTTGGGAGATACGGTAAACTCAACCCGAGGTACGTAGAACCTTTTGAAATAATTGGAAGAGTTGGACCCGTAGCATATCGATTGAACTTGCCGAGTAAATATGTTCAAGTTTATAACGTATTTCATGTATCCTTGTTACGAAAATACTTAGCGGAGGATAGAGATCAAACGATGACTCTAATGCCGAATGAGATTCAAAGTGATTTGACATATGTTGTGTATCCGGTAGAGATCTTGGATCGGAAGGAGCAAGTCTTGCAGAATAAAGTGATATCGAAAGTGAAAGTGTTATGGCGTAGCCAAACGATAGAAGAGGTGACATGGGAGATAGAAGATGAGATGCGTACTCAATATCCGTACCTTTCTGAGATATGAGGTATACGTTTGGGGACAAACTTTTTTTAAGGGGGAGAGTATTATAACACCCGCATTTGTGTTATTGCATTTCATTACATTGTCATGCATGATAATATGATGTGTTATGCATTTTGGAAAATGTTGGAGTGAGTTTTGATTCACGAGTCGATTTGGGTATCTGTGTTAGAGAACCCCCTGAGACTGTTTTGATTGAACGTTTTGTTGTTGTGACGTCTCTTCGAGTATGAGACGGTCACTGTGGAATTAAATGTTTACCTGTGTATTTCAATATCTGTATTAGTTTCTATTTTAGAATATATTTCTGTTGTTAATTTTAGCATCCTGGTGAGGGCGAATTAACACGCTATTAATTTGGTAGGTTAATTAGCAATTTCGTAAAAGTCATGTAGAAATTCGCGTTTTAGCAACTAAACGGAACTTAGTCAGAAACTTTTATAATTTTGAGGTTTCACTCGTGAAGTTATGAATTAGCTATGTAAAAAGTTTCAGAGACGGTTTAGGAGTTTTGGAAACTGGTGGGGAGGTAAACTCAAATTTCGGAAGTGTTGCCTATATATAGTTAGAGATGACTTTCATAAATTTCACAAGTTTAAACCTAAGTTTCAAAAGGAGGCCAAAGGGAGATTTAGGAGCTTAGAGCTTTGCAATGCCAAACGACGACCTTCTTCCCATCTAATTTATTCTAGATTTCATATTCGAGCTCCTCGTGGTAAGAGCTTCGTTTTGATATTTATTAGGGCCTGTTTGGTTAAGTTTTTCGAAAGTTATTTTTTAGAATTTTTCATAAAAGTTGATAATTGGATTTCTGATCGATCGAAATTGTACTAGACGGATTTCTACACGTTCTTTGTGCACGGGTTTTCTGTGAATCAAACTATAGGAGCGCAAATCAAAGGTGAGTGATTCAACTATGTATTTTGGAATGATTCCTTGGCGTGTATTCATGTTTGATATGAAAAACATGTGGTAATTATAGAGATATATTGTGTAGTTCATATTGGGCAATTATATTGATAAGTAGGCTCAATAGCATGGTGAAATGTTTTGTTTACCGAGAGCATGGTGATATGTATTTGAGCATGTTGAGTTATCTATTTGGGTCAGAAGGAGCACGTGATCACTAAGCCATTTTGTGGAGTCGATATAGGTATTAAGGTTGCACGATTGAAGAAAAGAATCGTGGGTCTTACCCTTTCGAGTGGACTTATTGGCGAGGAGTCGCGGATTGGGAGTGGAACGTGCACGTGAGTCTCCCGCGACTAGTATGAAATGTAGAGATGTGAATGCGATCATGTTTGTCATTGATGTGCATATGTTGTTTTATTCACTAAGCATTAACTTAAACAAATCAAAATATGTGTGGTTATTCAAATAACCATTTCAGGTGTTAATGTTGGTGAGGAATCGTAGAAGTGAGCACGTGGGCTTGGGAGTTCATTTAGAAGGCGACTTGTCATGTTTATCCCGCAGTTTTGTATCGAATCATCTATTTCATTGTTTTGTTAAGGAACTTGTAATAGAAATGGATAATAGTCTTGTATACATTTTATTTTAGTTCTAAGTCCTGTAAGGAATTACTACGTTTTGTATTGACCTTGAAACCTTGGTTTGGGTTTGGTTAAGTTATTATGAATCTGAACCCGGAGTTCACATTTTGAATGTGTTTTAATTGTCGACTTCATGTCTTGATTTTAATGTTGAGATCGGTTGCGATCGCAAGGGTCTCTTGACCTTAGGCAATATCCTAGTGCAAGAAGGATTGCTGTCAGGGGGTCATTCGACCAAGGGGACAGTTCGACCGGTCGAAGTGCCCTCTGCTGTGAAGGATTATTGCCGAGGGGTCATCCGACCAGTCGAACGGGCCATCTCGACCGATCGAAATGACTCCTGCATGAATACTTTTTATACCCTTTCTGCAACTTATTTAAATGTTTTGATTGGTTCTTAGGGCACCTTTGGGACCCCTTTGAATATTAGTTCATTCATTTCAAAATATAATTACGTTTTCAAATTAAACGGATTTTATTAACTTCGGGTGTGTTGTTTCAAAAGAGCGACTACTCATTGCTATCTTTCAAGTTTGTTTTCCACTGCTATGACTTTTAAATGAGTAGGAAGAGCCTTGGTGGCATGCCACGGGCTTCAGTTCTGCTATTGTGGGACCGAGCTGTGACAGACAGTTAACACGAGCGTTGGCCGTAGCCAAGAACGGACGGCCAAGAATGGCAAGAGTGTGTCTCCTAGCATCTAGCACGGGTTCGATGTCAAGGACCATGAAATCGACGGGATAATAGCATTTGTCGACTTTAACTAGGACGTCTTCAACGATTCTTCTAGGGATTTTAACAGAACGATCCGCTAATTGTATGGTAGTGGCCATGGGTTTCAGTTCACCTAGACCTAGTTGGTTGTAGACGTGGTAAGGTAGGAGATTCACACTCGTTCCTAAGTCAAGGAGAGCCCGATGGATTAAAATATCACCTACAACACATGATATCGTAGGCGTTCCAGGATCCTTATACTTCGGAGGAGCGTGTTGGAAGATCGAACTTACTTTTTCAGTGAGGAAGACATTTTTCGGAACATGACTGTGCAACTTGCGCTTATGAGTGCATAAGTCTTTTAGACATTTAGCGTAAGCGAGAATCTGTTTAATAGCACCGAGGAATGGAATATTGATTTTACCTTGTTTAAATACCTCGAGTATATCTTCAGTTTTTAACTTTTTCTTTGGAAACTGTGACGGTTCCTCAATGTTTGGTGGAAAAGCCATTTTTGGAATATAATTAGTTGGGGTTGGTTCATTTTCTTTCCTAATTCTACTCGTTTCCCCACCCTTCTCTTGATTCAAATTAATATTCCCCTCCTTCTCACTCTCACTCGGAATTTCAACAACTTCCTCTTCTTGAATAGTCATCCCAATCGAGACGGCATTTACTTTCTCACTCGAACCCCCATTCTCATATTGTCCCTTAGGATTTTGAATAGTTTTACTAGGAAACTTATCCTCGTTTCTACGACTCATTGTATTAGCTATTTGTCCCATTTGGGACTCGAGCTTCGTAATGGATTGTATGTGAGAGTGCACTATTTGTGCTTGTGCCTGCACTTGCATTTCAATATTCTTAAGGGACGCCAACACCTTATCCTCAAAAGCGTTAACCCTTGGAGGGTTAGAATTAGGAGGGGGTATTCGTATTGACTTTGTTGAAATCGGGGTCGATAAGTATTAGAAAAATTAGTTGTCATAGGATTATAACTAATTCGTGGGAATTGTTGAATAGAGTTAATGTGTTGCTCAACGAATTCTGGAAATTGAGACGCAGAAGGACATGCGAAAATATTATGAGAAGGTTCAGAACACAATGCTCATACTTTGGAAGGAGGTGGACTGGGCATATGGCTCACCCGCATTAGTTGGTCAAGTTTTCTAGATAGTTCTTGTATTTTAATTGACTGACTTAACTCGAAACGCTCCTCTCGCTTGGGTTTAGGTGGAAGACACCCCTCAGGACGTACCGACACGGCTTGATGCATCGAATTCTCGCTTAGCATTTTAAACATTTTCCATGCCTCGTCGGCTCTTTTGTGAGGAAGGTACCTGCACAAACGGCATCGACGGTATTACGAAGTGAGGGAACAAGTCCCTCGTAGAAGACCTGTACCGATTGTCACTTGGGAACTTGATGATGTGGGCAAGAGCATAATAATTCTTTAAATTGTTCTCAAGTGTCATAGAGCGTTTCCCCATCTTGTATCACAAAATTCGTTATTAATTTTCTTATTTGATTAGTTCTTGTGATTGGGAAATTTTTTTGTAAAAATGCGATGTGTAAAGCTTCCCATGATTTAATAGTGTTTGGCTCAAGAGATTGGAGCTAATACTTAGCTTTATCCTTTTAAGAGAATGGGAAGAGACGCAATTTTAATTCGTCATCAGTTAGGTTTTGGATTTTTAATGTGGAACATATGTCTTGGAAATCCCCTAAATGCTGATAAGGATCTTCTTTATTATAGCCATGGAATGAAGGGAGTAAAGCGATGGTAGATGACTTTATCTCAAAGTGAGATGCCGTCACCTCCGGTAATTCGATACCTGCTTGTGACGTGTAGGCCGTAGGAATGAAATAATCTTTAAGCGGAAGAGGTGGAGGTATATTAGGATTATTTCCATTATTTCTGTTTTTCTCGTTGTTTCCGTTGTTTCCAATGCCGGCCATTGGAATATGTTGTATGTTAATAGTTCGAGTTTTTCTTAAACATTTAAGTGTGGTTTGAATTTCGGCCTAAAATAACGATGATGGTTTCGGAGTTGATTCGTCGTCTAGCAACCGAGCTCTGGAAGCTTGGTTGAGGACCTACTGACTCTTAGGATACGTTCAAGTTCAGGATCGAAAGAATGTAATTCGCGTACTAAACATAAACTAAAAAAACGACACTAAGATAAAGACTAACTCAAACAAATACAAAAAGCATCCACACAAATATGACAACAAGCACATAACTACTATGATGCATGAAATTTATCCTGTTATGCAGTAATTCGTGTCAAAGCCCAACGCCCCGGGTTTCCTAGCTAATGCACGTGCAAATCACCCCTAAACTAATGCAAATAGTACGTCTCATCGCCCTGACTTACAGTGGTTTGAAGCGAATTTTAAAGGAAGCGATTTACTTGAAATTTTTGTTTTTGCAAATTTTAATTTATTCGCGTAAGGTCCTTTGATGTGCTAAGCTCGTCCACTCCAAAACGCAAGAATTTGATGACTTGAGAAACTACAAAATAAAAGGAAAAGTTAGTGACTCAAATTAAAAATGAAAAATAAGAGAAAGAAAACATAATCTAATATTTACGAATTAACTAAACTAAGATTCTAAAGCTAAAGGTAGTAATTTGCAATCCCCGGCAACGACGCCAAAAATTGATCTTATCAGAATCAAGATAAAAAGTATACTCTACTTTAAAAGATTTGTAGTGTGGAAGTAGAGGTCGAACCCACAGAAATTGAAATACTAAAGCACTTTAATTTTAAAACCTAAACCTAGTTAATTAAGAAAACAGAATTTTGATTTTGATTTTAATTAAACTAAGAACAATGAGAATACATCTAAACTATGAAAGCAATTAAAAGTGTTGTAAACGATATTTAAACTGAATCTAGGATTGCAAATCCATCACTAGCTTCATAATAAGGGTATCTATGCATTCAATTAGCTTATTACATTGGATGATAATGGAAAATTGTAGGTACAAGCCTAATTCCTCCGTCAAGAAGATAACTACGATTCAAGCACCAACATAATTCATCTTCGGGTAGCACGAAATGTCTCACACTAAACTAGGGTTGCGACACACTCTGTCTTTCTTAGGCATGAACTATTCGGCTACTTGATATCGCAATTCAATTAAGCACCATTACATGTAAATAATCCATACAAGCACAGCATATATAGATCATTGAGCACATCACATCCAAAATAGATCTAAGACAAGAATAAACTTTGAAAGTAATGATTTAATCAATAGAAATACGATTTTATTATTTAAAATGCTCAAAACATGTAATCATCATCCATATATAATAAATCTAAAAGAAAAACATAAATAACACCCTATTTCTTGGCTAGGATTTCATTGAAACCCTAGATCTAAGTTTAGTTGGCCATGGAAGCGATAAATGGCAAGAGGTCGATGGAGGAGGCCATGGAAATCCTTGGTCTTCTTCTTCTCCTTGCTTCTTCCTCCTCAATGACTGAAGTTTTGTTGTTTATTAAGGTGTGTAATGGTGTGTGTCGATGTGTAACCTCAAAATTGATTTACAATAGGATATATATAGATTTTGGAAGAATTTGGAAGCTTTCCTAAACCAAATCGCACTAAAATTGCTATATTTTACACTCTGGACGTAATTAGGCAATTTCGTTTGCACAGGGCTCTTCAACACATAGAAATACACGTCTTTGGTTTTTTTGTACGGATCAAGCAAGCGGGCGTGCGAGCGCGATTTTGGGAGGTCGCGCGAGCGGGCCAGGCGAGCGAGGTGCTAGAATGTCGCACGAGCGGGCCGCTCGTACGAGGTGACTTTTTCTGCTTCTTTCACTCTACTTTTTCACCCCATTTGGCGTGAAATCCTTGCTTTCTTCCATATCCTGACAGAAAAAAGAAAATAAAGCAAAAATACACTAAAACAGGATAAAAAGTTCTAACAAATGTGAATTAAGGCATGTAATTAGGGCTTGTTCTCTCCCGATCAGTAGTCCTCCCCCACGTACTCCCTATCAGAGTAACTTCGTCTGTAAAACCCTTCGTCGTATAGCCATCATCGTCATAATCACCCGTAGGCTGGACACCGTCAACTGCATTACTATAATCTGGAAGAGCTGGACATGGAAGGTCCAACAACATAAAATGCCGTCATCTTGAAAAGCCGAGTGAGCATAAAACCTCAAGTAGCACCATTAGAAACAGGTATGATAAATAACCAAGGTTCCTTAATCATTATTACCTTAAAAGTATTTACGCAAGTTATTAAGAATTTACAATCGAAGCTGAACATCGATACGAACTGATGTCAAATGTACGAATATTTCCACGACTCACAACTGAATGAACTGGAAGACTCCAAACTGACCAAACTTCATCAACTCTTCATTTTTAAATAATTCTGGCATAAGCCATTTAGTTTAGAATATACATGCCTTAACTACCACTTGATCGGCCCTTTTTGCATCAAGATAGTATCATGCCTTAACAGCCGACTCAACCAAGATATTCAAGGTCCATGACCTGTACTAATGAATATGACATGCCTTAACGGTCGAGTGAATAGTATACCATACATGTCTTAATAGTCACTAGATCACCCACGGTGCATCAAGATAGTATCATGCCTTAATAACTGACTATATCACTAATATTCAACTAAAAGTCCAATCTCTTTTGTTGCAACAACCATCAAGCGATACAGATACCAACACCTCAAACCAGAACTTCTCTGACCAACAACTTGACTTGATGTGAAAAGAACACCAATGACTCACGTTTATCAATCAGACAGAAACCAAAAGAATTGAGTAAGGTACAAGTGATTAATGCGCGTCAGGTACAAGTCATTAAAGAACAAGTTATTAAACAAGTTCCGATCACATAACTCATAGATTTCACCAATTATTAAGTTAACACATCTCAAAATTCGTTGTTGCATTATTACGTCATATAAGAGTAAAGCTTACAAGGTCTTCTAAATACTGGAAAACTCGAGTGCTCGGGTTTATGTGAGTGCTTAAGGGAAGCGAGAGCGCTTGGGTTTGGTAATTATGGGATCCACAATGACCTTCTTCCTACGGAAATGCTTGTGTTGTAGTTCATAAAGGGATCTATTGCTAGACATATAGGTATAAGTGGGTGCATAAAAGCCTAGATATGAATGCAATGTCCAAAAGCATAGTATGAATAAGACATGCAAGAGGTACTTCATGTATAGGTACAACAAAACAAAGAAAAATAGGAGTCTGCCACACGTGAGCACTCTGGTGAGCTCAGGCAGTAGGCTCGAGCGCTTGCAGGGTGCGATCAATCAGGTGGTCACATGCAGAAAGCTCAAGCGAGATTGCAGTTTCTGCAGCATTCTGGAAGCTTTGCATGTAATTATGAAAAATTGGGTAATACTTGGGACACACGCAAAGACACAACTTTTAGGACACAACCCAAGAGATGTGTCTATCTCTCTCCTGTGTCATTATGGGGTCCAGTGACATCACAGGAGAGATATAGACACATATTTTGGGTTGTGTCCCAAAAGTTGTGTCTTTGGGTGTGTCCCAATCTTTACTCCGAAAAATTGTAAAAGACACATGCATGTTGGTTTTAGCTTGTAAAAACTGATCCTAAAGGCATCTATGTGAGGTAGGATGCTCACCTAAGCTTGGATGATGTATAGATGATATAAAAATCCAATGTATGTTGAAAAAGCTTAAGAACTTGATCAATAGGTGTTTCAATGGTGTCCTTCTTCTTCTATTCTTGTTTGTATAACAGTTGAGATCTTCTTTTCTTCTGGATCTTCTTCTTTATTCAGTAATAAAGTGTATGTGTGTGTGTGTGTATGTTGATCATAACATGCAAGGTGTATGAAGGAGTGTGAAAAGATGGTCACTCTCTCTCTAAAAGCTTTGCAGAAACCCTCTCCCTCTATCTTAAAACTGTAATTCAAGTTTGTCCAAAAATGAAGGAGAATTCAAGGTGTTTATAGACAAAGAGCTAGGTCACGCGAGCGCTCGGGCCAATAATTGACCACTCGAGCGCTCAAGTGCCCACCAACGGTCGGGTTGAGCTTTTCTCAAAAGCTTCATAAAGGTTAAATGTATAAATTCAAACATTCATATAAGGACAAGAAGGACAAAATCATAAACTCATGTATTATTATTATGAAAAGAATGCAGGGACAATATTCAAAGCATACATAGGAAAATACAAGTGCTACATAACGAACTACGAAAACGAATCTGGCAAAGATTGCAAGATCAAATCTATCTGCAAATCAGAATCCATGCCCACATTAAGCTTTCCACAGGGACTATTGCTGGGGACTATGCCGTTAATTGGTTGCGGCCTGAGGCTGACTATAACGGATTTAGAATATCATACCTGATGCCGAACTTTCCTGTGACAGGAACTCTTGAGGTAAATCTTATCTTTATTTCTTATCTTCTTTTTTTTTTCTTTCTTTTTCTCCCTTTACTAACTTATTCATAGCAGGGTGGCCCCTCCACGGGCAGTGCTGGGAGTTCAAGTACTTATACTTGTGGGAGCGGGTATGCTATTCGAGATGATATACCCCTCCCCCCCCCCCAAGTTTTCCTCTTTCGATCTTCCTCTCATTGATTGGACAGTGCCGATCCTCGACGATAATGACTATGAGATTCCCTTCCGCATTCTTGAGTCAATTCCCCAAGAATTTTGACTCTACCTCCTGATGTGGGTTTGGTACCCATGCAATATGCTGAGGAAAATAGGCGACTAGTAGGCAGTATGAGATCTTGGATTCGTCGGCTTGAAATTAAGGTAACCACGTACCTTGCCTCTTGTTTATGAGTTTGTTACTTCTAATTCCTCCTTTTTTCTTCTACAGCTCAAGGCAGCTACCTGTTCTCTTCAATCATGTACTACCAGTTTAAGCAAGCTAGGCATTTTTTGCGTGCTTATGTGCTTTAAAAAAATAGAAAATATGCTTGCATGCATTCTCTTTTCATCCCTTTTTTCTTAAAAATGATTTTTTATGTCTTTCAATGTACCGATCTACGTGCTATTGAGCGCTATGTAGCACTGCTCGTGTTTACATGAGGATCATCATCTTGCCGTGCTAATACCAGAGTGGCACCAGAGCCCATGAGACGCTCCACCTTTTCTCACAGAGCGATCATCGAGGAGGACGATGATACCGAGTCTGATTCGGCACCGCCGAGAAGATCTTATCAGACACGGACGGGCAGTAGACTTCCACGAGATTAGACTTTCTTTACCTTTAGTATGCACTTGTTATGGATGACTGTACGAATTTGATCAGTTTTGGTTTGCGGACTCACCTTTAGTATGCAATTATTATGGATGATTGCCTCCCATGAAACTCTTGTAGGTGAGGAAGAATTGAGGTGGAGCTTTTGTATGAATCATGTTACTTCTGAAGCTCATTGTCAATGGATGCTAACATGTAGCATCTTACCTTTATTTCGCCTTCCTGCCACCTTCTTAAAGTGTGATACTCTTCCTCAGAGGATCTCTCCGGAAGAGATTTGGTATTGGCCCATCCAAGACATAGGCAATTTTATCATAAGTAAGAATGATTTCAGGTTCCTTAACCAATCATCAAAGTTTGGTCCAGTCAAACAGTTGGTATCCAAAATTTTAGCAAGGGGGTTAAGTTTGGCATTTTTCATCTAGTATGCCTTACATATTAAATTATCTACAAAAGTTAAAGAGCAGGACTATGGACAATGCATATAAATTATCTCGTGCGGCACTTAACTTACACCCCACTCTTTGTAATGGGGATCAAAAGGAGATTTTTGTAATATTTATTTTTGATCCAGGAGGATATTGTCATTTATTTTGTTTATTTAGTTTTAGAATATTTTCTATTTAAAAGAATAAATATCTATTAGGAATAGACTTTTAGGATATTATTGATTTAGGGAATAATTATCTTAGGAAGTTTTAGATTTTAGGAATCTTTATTTCTTTATAAAAAGAGGTCATGCTTATTGTGTTAAGACAGTTAATGGGGATCAAAAGGAGATTTTGGTAATACTTATTTTTGATCCAAGAGGATATTTTTATTAATTTTGTTTATTTAGTTTAGAATATTTTATGTTTAAAAGAATAAACATCTATTAGGAATAGATATCTTTTAGGATATTGTTGATTTAGGGATTAATTATCTATTAGCAAGTTTTAGATTTTAGGAATCTTTGTTTCTCTATAATAAGAGTCCATGCTTATTGTATTAAGATAGTTGATGATGATAAAACTTATGATATTTGATTGCATGGGGATGCCTTCAAGTTCTTGCAAGCTCTAGGTATAGGGATACCTAGGGTGCCCGAGGTACAGGGATACCGAGGGTTCTTTTCCTATTCTTTCAATTTCATTTTTCCATCAATATTCAATTTCTCAGAATTGTCCTGCGTCAAATTTGGTATTATAGCTTAAGAGTGACTCAGTCTCCAAGCAAACAAGTCCTAATCTATTGTGTTCTTCTCAAGATTTGTGTTACCATAGTTACCATCATCAGATCTGAAACCAAAGAGAAACAGAAAAAAAGGTAAAGATCGAATCCAAAAACCTCCAACAACCACTATCATTCACAATCAGCCCCTAACACATCAGATCGTGACCCTACTCTCAGATCAAACCCAACTCGAATCGCGACCACTCTGCTTCGTAACTCCACCACCACAAAATCAACCCTAGCCGATTCTTCATCTTCCCTTCAAAGCCCCAGCCGTGACCACCATTATCATCACCTCCACTTTGAACCTTCGACCTCATATCCACCAGAGGCTGCGCTTCAGGAAGAGACCACAGTGGTTTTCTATTTTAGGGTTCCTGCATATAACTATGCTGTTGCATATGGAGAAAAGCCTAGGTTTATGGGTTAAAGGTCCACTTCTTTGAAGTATTTGGGTTAGTCTCTCAGACCATTTAATTTTCCAGCCCAAACTTTGTTGTGTCAAGCTCCTTGCCCATATACTATTCAGTCTGTGACCCATAACCCGAGCCCATGACCCGAGCCCATGTATAACTAATACAACCCCACAGCCCATTCCCAAAAGGCCCAAATCTCAACACCTGTATAAACCTAAGCCCTTTGTTTTAGCCTTTTAATTTGTTTGTTTGTCCAAAAAAAAAAAAAAAAAAAAGAAAAAGAAAGTCATAAAAAAAAAGAGTAGCAAAAAATTTAATAACCTATAATTTCATTTAAATTTCTAAATGTAATTATCATATACCCGAGCCCATGACCCGAGCCCATGTATAACTAATACAACCCCAGAGCCCATTCCCAAAAGGCCCAAATCTCAACACCTGTATAAACCTAAGCCCTTTGTTTTAGCCTTTTAATTTGTTTGTTTGTCCAAAAAAAAAAAAAAAACAGAAAGTCATAAAAAAAAAGAGTAGCAAAAAATTTAATAACCTATAATTTCATTTAAATTTCTAAATGTAATTATCATAAATTTTTTAATTGTATTATTTGTTTTGTTTTAATAGAAATTCTTTATTTGTCAAACTGAAAATTTTATAAATTCAAGAATACCTGTATTATGTTTTCACAACTGAAATTCATAAGTTTAGAAATACCTGTGACAAAAATTTCAAAACTGTAATTTCAAACGGTGAAAATAATTATTTTTGACTCAAATTGTATTTTTATATAACCGGCAAATTATTTCTCACGTTAATATAATTTTTTTGTATTTTTGTGGTGATCATCGCGCTTTGAAAATACCAGTTTATGTTAAAAAAAAAAAACTGTCCGCGCCGCGTTGAACTCCCACAGACTGGATTCCCCGTCCAATCATATTTGACACTTGTTTTATTTCAATTAATGATGGCAATGATTGGTTAAGCTTGTTTGGTTTATGCAATTGTGTAGGTGTATTTGTAGTGCCATATGTTGTTTTCCCAAACATCTAATTAGATTCCTAGGCAACTTGATTGTACCTTGTTTGGGAGTGTTAATTTAGTGTGTGTTAGCTTGTGCCTAAAAGCTAGAATTGCCAAACAACCTATGTGTGACCCCTAGTTCTATTACTTGACCCCTATCAGTTGTAGTACATATTATATATGTATGTATTTATGTGTTGATTGTATGTATATAGGATTATGTTAGAAATTTGAAAACAAAACCAATTTGTAGAGTATGAGAAAATGAACTTGGAGCCCAAATTCTTCATTTGATTTTCTATATAAACTCGATCATATACACTCTCACAACACACCCAATCTGGGGATATATAGAGAAAGTTCAGAGGAGAGTTTTATTTATAGAAATTTTAGGGAGAGATGGAGCTCTAGTTCTCCATAGCTTAAAGCTTAAAGCTTCAAGTGGATTTTCCTAATTGGTCTTTCTTTCTCAACATATACTTCTATCTCTATCTCAGTGAGTATTTCAAACTCACTCCTAATGTAAATTCATGCTTGTTTACTGTGTATATGTTTGCAATTGTAAATCACCATTGTCAATTTCATCAATGGAAGTTCAAAGCTTGAAAACATGATTTTTTCAAACTTAACCAAAATTTGTTTTTAGAGATGATTATGAAAGATCTTAGTCTATAGAAGTTGTGATTAAAGTTATAGAGCCTAATTCATTCGTATCGCGACGTATATTAGAAACAAAGTTTTGTCACCTCTCGATTTTTCGTAAAATCTGAGAGCTATGTTTCGATTCATGTTAAATCGTTTTCATATTTGTAATCCTTGCAGAAAAATGAAGAGAATCATATATTATAAGGCATGGTAGTTGATCGGCGACGAATAATTGCCGTTTATAGTTCTAAAAATACGCTTTGTTAGCCCATTTCATGTAGTTATTAGTTATTTTTTAATAAGTATTCTAAATTTTGTAGGATTTGGAGCTTTAACTTGATAATGCACAAAAATCCAATGATTAGTGGCTTTGGAAGTCATTCTGGGCTCAAATGGTGATTCCGGTGAAAGCTGAATGCAGTAGCAGTCTCGGAAAATTGCATTTTTGATAAAGAATACTTTAGATTTGAGAAATTTCTCCAGAGATATAAAATGTAGATCTTCATGTTACGGACGTGTGGCTTCAAACGGCGAGTCAATCCGAGTTCCGAGCAAAAAGTTATCGTAATTCTACGAAAGTCGCGCAGTGCAGCAAAAAGGACCTCGCGCGAGCGACCTTTGAAAAAAACTAAAAAATGCGTATTTTATTAAATTAAAGTGCCCAGCGAAGGTGGTTTGTGCATATGACGTCCAGAAACGTAAATATAGCTGTTTTAGTGCGATTTGGCTTAGGAAAGCTTCCTAAATCCTTCCAAACTCTATATAAATCCTATTCTAAATCAATTTTGTGGGTACACACCCATACATACATACACATACAACCATATACAACAAAAATTTCAGCCATTGAAGAGAGGAAAGCAAGGAGAAGAAGAAGAAGACCAAGGATTCCCATGGCCTCCTCCATCAACCTCTTGCTGTTCATCAATTCTATGGACAACTAAACTCTAGATCTAGGGTTTCAATGAAACCCTAGCCAAGTAATATGGTGTATTTTATGATTTTCTTTTAGATTTATTATGTATGGATGATGATTACATGTTTAGAGGATTTTTATAAATAAATCGTACTTTTATTGATTAAATCATTACTTTCAAAGTTTATTCTTGTCTTAGATCTATTTTAACTGTGATGTGCTCAATGATCTATATTTGCTGTGCTTGTATGGATTGTTTACATGTAATGGTGCTTAAATTGAATTGTGCTATCAAGTATCCGAATAGTCCATGCCTAGATTAGACGGATTATACCACAACCCTAGTTTAGTGTGGGATAATTCGTGCTAACCGAAGATGGATTATGTTGGTGCTTGAACCATAGTTATTTTCTTGACGGAGGAATTGGGCTTGTATCTACAACTCCCCATTATCATCCAACTTAATAATCTAATTGAATGCATAAATATTCCTATTATGAAGCTAGTGGTGGATTTGCAATCCTAGGTTCCTTTAAACACATTTATAAAAACACTTTTAAATCGCTTTCATAATTTAGATTTAATTTCATTAGTTTCATTAATTTAATTAAAATTCAAATCAAAATATCGTTTTCATAATTAATTAGATTTAGGTTTTAAAATTAAGAGTCGTAGTAAGTCAATCTCTGTGGGTTCGACCTTTACTTTCACTGCTACAAATCTTTAGAAAAGTAAAGTATACTTTTTATATCTTGATTCTGACAACATCAGTAGTATTCAGATTTCAAAATGGGTCGACGGACCCTTAAAACTGAAATAGGGGAACAAAACGAAGAAGATGAAGTTTCTGCAGTAACTTGTGCGCGCGAGCGGCCCGCGCGAGCAACCCATTGTGCGAGCGACCTGTGTAATTTCTGACAGTCTGAAAATTTTTAAAAGAAAATTGAAAAGGCGGTATATTGCGCCAGTGGTTCGCATGAGCGACCCATCGCGCAAGCGGCCCGCGCGAGCGACTTGGCCTTCTGATTTTTGTCTGTTTTCTGTTAAGGAACTATTTGGATAAAGTTTTAAGGGTTTTTAGAGTACTGTTTGGGAATTATAATAAAACAGAATCCTGTTTGTAACGTTTTGTTTAAAAAGGGTTTGATATTAAAGACGATTATTCTCGCACATACGCTGTTCTTGTTTTCCAGTAATTTACTTTTTTGTATTAAATCATGTGACATGCACGTTGGGTCAAGTTTACATACATGGTGTGTGATGGTCAGTGTGAAAAGAGTAAGTGGATGAGGTTGTGTATTGGACACTCCCTGGTACTGGTGTACTATAGTGTGATGTTGTGAGAATGCGGTTTAGAGTATCTTTGAAATGCTACGGTGACAAATTTTGACACTCCCTGGCACCCGTGTTTAGTGCTAAAGTGTGTGACGCCGACTTGGACGCTCTCTGACACACGTAGTAGTGCTATAGTGTGGCCTATTGAACACTCCCTGGAAAATGTGGTATGGCTCAAGTGTGAGACAAATTGGACACTCCCTGGTACCCGTGTACTAAAGTGTGAGGCAAATTGGACATTCCCTGGTACCCTTGTACTACAGTGTGATCACCTTAGTAGTTCAAGATACTGAAGCGAGTTGGTTGATGTGTCGTCGAGAGAAAAGAGTTGGCGAGATAAGAATGGTTGCATTGTTCCATGCACGGTCACATGTTTTTATTGGTTGAAGATTATGACATTACCTTTACTGTCTTACAAATTGAATCCATTGTTATATTTCTAACATGTGGAATAATGAACCTGTGAGACAAGAACAATAAGTGAGTATGTTTTACATTACAAGTATATGTTTTTAATACTCACCAGCTTCATGAAGCTGACGACGTTGATGCGCCCAGGACATTTGTGTCTAGGCTTTTCAAGTTATGACTAGGCATGACAGTATGATTATGCGAATTGAACACAACTACCTGAGAAGAGGAAATTTGTTATTGCTACTTTATACTATGAACTGAACTTGTAATATGGATTACTGTAATATATATTAGGGTAAATTGCATTTTGCACCCTCAAACTATACCATGTTTTGTACTTTGGTCCCTAAACTATCATTTTTTGCATTTTGGTCCTTCAACTATCATTTTGTGGCAGTTTGCCCCCTCCTTCACTTTCAGTGACGAAAAAAGTCACTTTTTAATGACACCAAAAGTGACGCTAAAAGTGAGGGAGGGGGCAAACTGCCACAAAATGATAGTTGAGGGACCAAAATGCAAAAAATGATTGTTTAGGGACCAAAGTGCAAAACATGGTATAGTTTGAGGGTGCAAAATGCAAATTACCCTAGATATTATTATTATTTTGTTGCAAGGCGGGTTGTGCCTTTAGGTGATCACGTGCTGTAACTGTAATGACCCATAGTTTAATAAGGGGTATTTTGGTAATTTGCACATGAATGTAGCCCAATTATTTTGGTATATTATTTTTTTTCCAACTTGTAGAATTAATGTTGTAATATTGCTTACATAGATAAAAATGTACCCATATGTTTAAAACATTGTGTAATTGGACCATACCATGGGACCCTTGTATTTTGTTGACTTCATTTTTGGACCACAAACATTACAACACTCTCTCTCTACCCTATCTCTCTATATGGCCGGCCAAGAGGGGTAAGACCCACCAATTGACTTCATTTTTTTTTTCTCTCATCTCCCTATCTTTTCATCTCCTTCTTCTTCCTTTCTCTTCCCCTCTCAAACTTCCCCATTAAAGCAAGCTTGAAGACCTCCATCTCCTTCAAGATTCAAGGTGTTAGTGGCTAGAGGATTATACTTGGGAAGATTTGGAAGCAACACCTCAAGATTTTAGAAGCCCTCCTTCTTTATTTCTCAAGCCTTGAGTTGGAATTTGGGTGTTCTTTGGATTTCTCCAAGAACAAGGTAGATTTTCTATGTATTGATACACTTTAATTCCTATTTCTAAGTATGAATTGCCAAACTTGCTTAATTGGGTAAAACCCTTAAGTTGGATGAATTTCCCCTAACCTAGTCCTCTTTAATTTCTTAACCTAGAAATGGGACTATGTGGTCTACATGCTTAAGTTATATCAATATGCCTACTTGTCTAATTGTTAGTTGAGTTCCATGTTAGAATTCATGTTAGAAATACTAGCTTTGGCTATTGAGGTTGCATGTGTAGAAAGCATGAGTTATTATACAAATTTTATCAATTTTGATTCAAGGTGTGCAACATGTGTTTAATTCTAGCTTGGTACTATTATGGAACATAATGGGTTAATTTTACATTTGAGCTCATAACATGGATTTCATTGTTGTTCCATTTATTTATCGACAATGATGCATAAGACATTATACAATGATTAGTGGACATGGCACTACATAAGCATTGACATTGGTTGAGTGAATCAAAGGGATTCATAGCATTTGTGCCATATCGGCAAAGACATTGCATACACATGATATGCGTTGAAAAGATCCCTCACGAGGAAGGGCACAAAATTGAGATGATATGGAAATCCGGATGCGGGTTGTGATGTGAGACAGGGTGGACGTACCTAAGAACGTGCCAAACGCTAACTTATAGCCGACTAGCTATCGGAAGGTTAGTATGCTAAGTTCCCAGTGGGGGATTGCTCGCAGTCCGGTAACGAGGGGAGTGAACGATTACATGCATGGCTATGAAGCCTTACATTTGCATTGCCTCGGTGGCAACCTCATTGCATCGCATCTCATTCTTAGTCATAGAAATTACTTTGTGTCTTTACATACATTATCTACTTAGCCGTCGCGCTAAGGGACTACGATCCCAAACCCTTTTGCAGGTAATATTGATAAGGGGAAAGACCCCAAGTCCGAGTAAGGGGTGAATCAAAGGTACCCATTTTTGAAGCCTCTTGTTGGAGGACTTTGTTTTTGAGAGCTAGCTCGTGGATGGAAAGGGCGACATGTAATTTATGTGATCTAGTATCGTAAAATAGGATTAGATCAATAGAATTACATGTACTAATTCATATGAACTTTGTATATGAAAGCGGTAATAGCTAGACTCACTTTCTTTTGGGACCGGCACATGTTGGCCGCGTCGTTGTGTTATTTACCTATTTGGAACTTCATGTACGTTGTAAAGAACCTCTCTTTTGCTTTAATATCTCTTGACTTGGATGTCTCCTAACTCTTTTAATGCCTTGATGCACTTTGATGTTTATATAGAATGTGAACTACGCAGGGATTCTATTGAGATTTTCTTGGTGTTGTGGTTATGTCATTTTGGAGAACGTATGTGTGACTCTAGGGATGGTCTTGGTGTGATGAGAAAACTTATTTTTAACCATAATTAGTCTTATTTAATAGCCTTCTTGCATTTGCTTTAAGCTTGATTTGGTTGGAAGTCATTGCCTTCAAAACTTCATTTTTTTGCCCTTCCAAAAGCAGCGGACAGCCAAAACCGCCTTATGTTTGCTAAAATTTAGTTCCAACGGTTTCCGTTTTTATTTTTATTTATTTTTTATATTTTTTATATAAGTCTATTTCATTAAAACTAAGCTTTTTCATAAAAGAAGTGCATATAAATTTCAAGTTCTTAAGCCAGTTATGGCCCAATTTCATTTATTCTTAATGTTTCTAAACAAACTGTGCTATTTGGCCATCTTTGACTCATTTGGTCAGTACGAGGTCGTAAGTGGAATCCATGTAGAATTCTTTTGTTGGTTCCACACTCTTCGTTTGGTTCACGAGAGATCTTTTCTCTTCTTAAACCTCCTTCCTTGACTCTTTAAACCGTCCACGTGTCGTGGTAGTTTCCGGGCGTGACAGTAACAATTATTATCATATTGTTCGACGTTTGGGACGGAAGAGATCTTTCAAACTGTCACGACCTAAGGGTCCATAAAGGAAATTAAATGCTTTCCCTATTTATGCTACGTCGGGGCGTGACAAAAAAGAAGAAGAAGAAGAAGAAGAAGAAGAAGAAAGGAGCTGAATTTTTTTTAAAAAAAGGAAAGAGTGAGAAAAAAAGAGGTAAGAAAGGGAGAGTAAAAAAAATGGAATTTCTTTTGTTGCTACATTGGAATTGGAGATTTCACAATCAAGCTACCGGGGAGTATGTTGTGCTACATCGGCTCAGAGATTTATCCAGATTCTTCACTTTTGAGGAACACGCATTCTTCTGAAATTTTGAGTAGTACCTAATTTATTTAATGAGTCACTAAATTTTGCACATGAAGGTCCTTTCAATCGTACTAATAATGTCTCGTTATTATAAGTCCTGCACCATTTATTGTCCCGCTCGAGTCTCTAGTACCTTTCTTACAGTCGTCCAATGCCCAAATATAGGTTGTAAACTTGTTATTGATGAAAGATTTCCCATGAATGTGATTTAGGAGTCCGCCATTAATAGACTTAACCTTCCAATTTCTCCACGCTCACTACAATATAGGGTAGTCTTGGATGATCACTCTACCTTCCAAAAGTGACGCTAAAAGTGAGGGAGGGGGCAAACTGCCACAAAATGATAGTTGAGGGACCAAAATGCAAAAAATGATAGTTTAGGGACCAAAGTGCAAAACATGGTATAGTTTGAGGGTGCAAAATGCAATTTACCCTAGATATTATTATTATTTTGTTGCAAGGCGGGTTGTGCCTTTAGGTGATCACGTGCTGTAACAATTATTATCATATTGTTCGACGTTTGGGACGGAAGAGATCTTTCAAACTGTCACGACCTAAGGGTCCATAAAGGAAATTAAATGCTTTCCCTATTTATGCTACGTCGGGGCGTGACAAAAAAGAAGAAGAAGAAGAAGAAGAAGAAGAAGAAGAAAGGAGCTGAATTTTTTTTTAAAAAAGGAAAGAGTGAGAAAAAAAGAGGTAAGAAAGGGAGAGTAAAAAAAATGGAATTTCTTTTGTTGCTACATTGGAAATTGGAGATTTCACAATCAAGCTACCGGGGAGTATGTTGTGCTACATCGGCTCAGAGATTTATCCAGATTCTTCACTTTTGAGGAACACGCATTCTTCTGAAATTTTGAGTAGTACCTAATTTATTTAATGAGTCACTAAATTTTGCACATGAAGGTCCTTTCAATCGTACTAATAATGTCTCGTTATTATAAGTCCTGCACCATTTATTGTCCCGCTCGAGTCTCTAGTACCTTTCTTACAGTCGTCCAATGCCCAAATATAGGTTGTAAACTTGTTATTGATGAAAGATTTCCCATGAATGTGATTTAGGAGTCCGCCATTAATAGACTTAACCTTCCAATTTCTCCACGCTCACTACAATATAGGGTAGTCTTGGATGATCACTCTACCTTTTATGTCACTGAACATTGCTTAGTACCAATCCAAATGGCTAACCTATACTATGAAAATATTTGGTGTGACATCTTGCCCATTAATGTGGGTGTGAGTCATAGTTTTCTCAGTCGTCATTGGATTGTTGATTATAATGTGAAAAAGGTAGATGATAATTCCTATCGCTTTGTGCATAATGGTAAGAGCATTATGCTAAAATCTGTAAAGCGTAAGGTCACTTATCAAGTTTTTAGTATACCCAGCTCCTCCAATCACATAAATGACCTAGCAAAAGTCCTTCAAGATTTGTCTGTCATTGTCAACCGTGAGCGAACAAATGTTCAAATTGAGAAAACCAACACTCGTGAACCTATTAAAGTGTCTCTTAAACTAGTTGTGAATACACATCACCCACCACTTGAGGTCCCTAGTGTGTCAATCGATCGTCACGACGAGACACCTGAAGATAAACATGTTGATAAGCCACTTGTTAATGATGTTCCAAATAATCTTGCTATCATTCCAATTCCTACATCGCCTGTCCCTTCGACCCCACGGTCTCCTCCTCCGTTGACTTCTCAAAGCAAAATGGAGACTACAATCCTTGTTTCCCCACCTATTCCACCGTCAAATCATGTTTGTAGTAACCCTCCAAAGGACTTATAAGCAAATTTATTTGACTTGTCACTAAATATTATTACTAATTTTGATTTTCATGTGGAGTTGCCTCCCCTTATGTCATCCTCAGGTGTTCCAATTAGAATGATGCTTTCTACAGTCTTGGAGCTGACATTGGTTCATTTCCAGAATGTCTCCCAACATGCTTGTGGTTCCGATTCTTCCCAGATTAACTGCCGCTATAACTCGCTGGAGTCGAGTTCCTCTCAGAGGAGGAGAGTTAATGGGGATCAAAAGGAGATTTTTGTAATATTTATTTTTGATCC
This sequence comes from Hydrangea macrophylla, assembly GCA_033977485.1. Classification (NCBI taxonomy): domain Eukaryota; kingdom Viridiplantae; phylum Streptophyta; class Magnoliopsida; order Cornales; family Hydrangeaceae; genus Hydrangea; species Hydrangea macrophylla. The sequence goes on from CM066997.1 coordinate 21,188,128, forward strand.
AGGACAAAATTGTCATTTATTTTGTTTATTTAGTTTTAGAATATTTTCTATTTAAAAGAATAAATGTCTATTAGGAATAGATATCTTTTAGGATATTATTGATTTAGAGAATAATTATCTATAAGGAAGTTTTAGATTTTAAGAATCTTTATTTCTCTATAAAAGAGGCCATGCTTATTGTATTAAGACAATTGATGATGAATAAAAATTATGATATTTGATTGCACAAGAATGCCTTCAAGTTCTTGTACAGGGATACCTAGGGCGCCTGAGGTACAGGGATACCGAGGGTTCTTTTCCTATTCTTTCTTCTTTCATTGTTTCATCAATATTCAATTTCTCAGAATTGTCTTGCGTTACTTTGTAAATTATGTCAGCCAATTAGCACTCAGTTAAAGAAGAGGGTTAGGAAATAAGATAGAATTGGGAAGAAGTTATTTGTATTGCTCTCAAGAATGCTTACAACTCTTGGATGGTTTGGCCAAATGAAGGCCTTCCCTATATGTAGGAGACCAAAGATGCGATGGATGGTCTAGATCAATTCGATCTAACGGTCCTTATCAATCATCCAGAATTCTCCTAAGAAATACTGGATACTTACAAGCTCTCATACATTCTATAATTCTCTACAATCTACAAGGGCAGAGCATTGTGTAGACCAGGGGGCTTTAGTCCCCTCACTTTTGAGGGGAAAAAATTATATGGTACATGATTTAATTTTTTTTTTTTTTAATATAATATGTGTTATTAGCCCCTTTCAAATTTAAAAAAATAACAATTTTATGCATAATACATTGGCCCAATTGAAGTTCAACTCACCTTAAATATTTGTCCCATTTTATTAGTTTTTAATTTAGTCCAACTCAAATTATTTTTACCACCAGTCAAACATTACAAATTAAAATAAGCGAACAAATCTTATTATAGAAACAAAAAAAGAAGGTATTATATAGGAAATCCAACTCAATCCATTCAATCTTAGCCCCCTAATTAGAAACCCTAGCTCCGGCCTTGACAATGTACAAGCTACTCATATATCTAGGAATCTCTAGAATATTAAAGAATGTACAAATTCTCCAAAGCTCTAAAATTTTCCTCAATGAAATGCACACCAAGTGTTTGGCAGATTGCCAAGTCGTGATACTAGGCTAGGTTGAGTGGGAAAATGAAAAGTGCTCAAAGTGGTCATTTGTGTGAGAGAGCAAGGGTGCTCAATTGGGAAGAAAAGTGGGTGAACATAGGTAGTTAAAGATTTCATGGAATGTGGAGGAGAGATTACGATGAATGAGAAAAAAAGAAAAAAGAAAAAAGAAAAGTGGGTGAATATAGAAAGTTAGAGATTTCATGGAGTGTGATGATAATGGCTATTAATTAGGCTACAATGATTGGGATTAAATGGCATTCATTGGCCAAAAATGTCATAGAAGAGTAAGGATAAATTTGGTTCATCGATTTATTTGGAGGGTTTTAGCACTAGCTTGGAGTTCTAGGGGGTGGGTTGGGATTGGTATTGGCATTGGGCAGGGTGATGGGGACTGGCGGTGGCATTGGGAGAGAAATTAGTGTTCTTACGTTCTGTTTATTCTTTTGTTTTCTTTTTATGTAAGTTCCATATATTTTCATTTTCTTTCTCATTTTTTTTTTACTTTTAGTTGAACTTAAATTGAACAAAAAGTAAAATTCCATGGCATGTACACTACAAATGATAAGATTTTGTCCAAATTAACACTCAACTTGGACGGAAGGATTACTTAAAAACATATACTTTTGATTCCAGGCTATACATCACTAGAAATCAGAGGTGACAAGCCATTTAGAACACATGGCACAATTACAAGGTCGAATATGTAATTTTTCAAGTAAAAATAGATTATGCCACATAAGTTTTTGCCTTATATTAGGGAAATTCTATCCGTACCCACGTATTTTATTCTCTACACATACTTGCTCTCCATACCCACCACTCGATTTTAAGTTAAAACAATTTACTCTCTTCACCCACTTTGTTTTTACCCAAAATAACCTTAACCTTAAAAACTTATATATTTCTTATTACTCTCTACACCCACCATCCTCTCCCTATCATTCAACACACACACACGCACACACATACACACATATTGTTAAGTTATTCACATATCCATGATTTTAGCCCAAATATTCTGTACTCATTTATTTTACCATTATCTGCATGTTTATTGTACAGATTGTACTCATTTAAGTGTAGAGATATGTTAGGTGCAAACTATAGGGATTTGATTGTCGAGTTTTCCTTTAGGTTGTTTATTCTCTCCTATAATTATATGTACACAATGTAATGAAATACATTGACAAATACAATATCAGTTTTTCATGGTAGCAGAGCACTAAGGAACAAACATTCAATTGCTTTCTTGACTTTTCATCATCCATGGCTTCATATCCTACGTCATCTATAGTAACTTCTGCTCCTATGTCTCTCTCTTTGAACTGTTAGAATATAGGTCTATGTTCATTGTGGATTGTATCTTACTTTACACTTTGTCTAGGTTCATTTGTACTTCCACTGTACTACTCTCTTGTACTACCCTCTTTCCTTTCTGTAAGAAATATGTGATCGGGCCATACGGGCACCCACATATATTGGACTGGGTCCAATGGGCCCTAGGGTTTTGGATGATTGTGTGTGTGCATATATATATATGATATATATCACACATATTCTAATCTAACCTAGATTTTTAGCAGCCTCTCTCTCTCTCTCCCTCTCTCTCTCACGGTTCATCCCTCTCTTGGCCATCACCAAAGGAGCCATGGGATTTAGCGCGTGACTGTCATGAGGATTGCTCAAGAAGCTTCCTCTACGACCTAGGCGATACATAAGAGAGTACACGGAGGCAAGATGGAGCAGCAGTTCGTGGGTGAAGACGCCGGGCTTGTAACAACACCGTTGGCGATCCGTCGGGCTATTCCGCTAGGTAACGAACCTAAACCCGACTCGTATGCTTGCGTGCATAAATATCTACATTGGTATCAGAGCCTGTAGGTGTTGATTCGCCCGTTTATGCGCCCAAACTGAATTTGCCATTAAAGCTTATTGAAGCTTTTTACTTTAAAACCCCAAATTGATTTTCAAGTGGATCTAATATAAAACTCCAATAGAGGTCCAAAATTTTTTATATGGTTGTGTCCCTAATGATCCCTAGAGTCCCATGTTAATTTTTCGGTCATTGAATATCTTAAATAAGAGAGATATATGCTGCCAAACATGTCGTCACAAACTTGTATGTTTCGCTGCCTGGTACAAAGGATGACACAGCGGCCATGGCTATGGTCGCAGCCACGCCTAGGGCGCTGGCGGCCCATTGGGCTTTGTTTGGAAACATAATTAAATAAAGTAATGTGTTGTTTTTATGCCAAGCAAGCACCAATGGTTGGAGCCTAAGGTCATGTGCACATTACTGTGCAATTTTTTATGTGATGCAATGGAATTCTCACTTGCACAGGTGGCGCACATGGATATATTTGAATTTTTTTTGTGTCTATGCAAATAAATATATTCTTTCTATTCAGAAATTTATATTTTAAACTCATTAAAGTCATGAAATCTTTCAAAGGTGATTTTAAAAGGGATATATTTTAAAGGAGAGAATTAGTTTTCATTTACTATTTGGGTATAAAGGAAAGACTGTTTTTTCCTTTCTTTTCTCGTGTGGGTATTTTTTGAACACATATTAAATGCTGAAAATATAATTTGTTATCAATTTTTCCGGTGTTTAGTACACTGAAAGGGACTCTAAGATAATTTTTGTGTAAATTGTCATGTATTTATGGCATTTTAGAGCATATAATTAATGTTTATGGACGTTTATTTAATTGCTTAAAATGGCTATAATACATTATTAATTTTTGTAATTAATATGGGACATAAGGGACACTGTTTTAAGACCATGTAAAATTTTGTGGGACCCATAGATAATTTTTGGTAAATTATCTCAATCATATTAATATTTTGGAGCATATAATTGTGTGTTTTTGTACACATATTAAATTGCTTAAAATATTTTTATTGATCATTAATTCATTGAATTAACAAAATGTGTTTAGATAACTAGTGGCAGCTTGAGAAAATTATTTTAATGTATTTTCTCGCTCTTTGGAACATATTTTAGAGCATATACATTATGTTAAATGCGCAATATTAATTGCTTAAAATATAACCAATTGAAGTTGTTAATTCTTGAATTTAATGTCTAGTGTTTTAGTACACTGATTGGAGACTTGAGAAAATTTTATGAATTATCTCATTTTTTGGGTATTTTAGAGCATAAAATTTATGCATATGGGCATTTATTTAATTGCTTAAAATAGCCTAAATAGATTATTAATTTTTGAAATTAATATGGGGTGTTTGGAACACCACATTAGACCACTAAAAATCATTGGAGAACTAATTCCTTGAAATTTTTGGTATTTCTTGGCAATTTAGTTGCTCATAGTTAATTTTGTTTAACTAAATCAATTTGTTTTGTTAAATTGATTCAAAACATTTTTTGGGCATTGATAAAATTTTGGAAAATTCTTCATAATGAAAAATCAGTTTTTCAGTTATTAAAATTTTTCCATGAGGTATTAAATTAATTTGTTAATTTAAAGCCCTTAATAAATTGGTTTTAAATTATGTTTTAAGACCTAAAATTGGGTTAAAATTAATGAAAAATCTAAGTTTTTTTCATTGATTTTACTTTGCTTATGGGAGCTATTCGGGCTGTGCAATAATCATTTTATTGCACATTTTATTTCCTTAGAGGCTCATTGCATTGTTGGTCACGTTTAATTACTGTTGTTTGTGATTGGTTGACCCTATGACCTCTAATTCCTCCTCCTTAAGTGGAGTGACGGATGAGTCCATTCATTTTATAATAAGACCACATGAGTGCTTGATGTGTGTGATTAATACAATTTAATCTGGCTTAAATGAATGGACAATAATTGACAATTAAAGAGCTTGTGTCCTCACGATGTATGTTTAAGGTTGTTTCTGTGTATGTATATGAACAAAGCATCCCTAGTTTTTTTTTTGGGCTATAAATGTAAAGTGAGGACGAGTGTTTACATTTCTTGTATTGGAAAAGCCTACTTGTAAAGGGATAGTTTTCTTTGTTCATAAATCATACACTTGAATTACCTTAACATGAGCTCTAAGTTGTCAATTTGGACCCACGTAGGGGTCCATGCGCACTCTTGTTGTATGGCGCATTTTATATCTTGTGGATGATCTTAGATAGGTAATTGTACCATCTAATTGATGTTTGTTTAGAAAAATCAATTATAAAAGGTTTTTCTTGATTTACAAAATTAAGATTTGATTAACGAGCAATAGCGAATTTTTTGGTCTTAAATTGTAGAAAGGGAAAAACTCATTTGTAATTGGATTTTAAAACAAACCTTATGAAATGTGCAAATAATAATGTCAATCCCTTGCGCATGTTCTCAAATATAATTCTTCAAACTTTTTGGATTCACAATAAAACAAATGTTTTCTAATCCACATTTTGTCGATCTTTATAAAAGTAACAAGTTTAAAAGGGACTAATTTTTGTAATATGGCACTGCAAAGTAACACACTGATAGAATGAGTAAGAGCTTGTGGGCTTTAGGCTTATTCTATGGTCCAACCCATTAAACCGAATAATGGGCCTCCGGCCCAATATTATTATAACCTTAATAGCCTATAATACTTGGCTCGAGAAGGATCATAGCACGCGCTTTATGATAAGCAGCATGCACCATGATCTTGTTGGGAAGTATATGTACTACCCAATAGCCAAGGTATTATGAGATCAGCTCAAATTTGTTTTCGATGGCACATTCACTACTAGATTAAGCATCTAGTTATGAAGTTCGGGAAAGTAAAGAAAACGTTCCAAGTACACGATGACTGGACATCTAAGGTCGATGACAGGTATGATTCGTGATTTCAGAATACTCGGAACATCTTTACTGGCGAATTGCAGTTTCAGGCTATGATTAGTTATTTGTCTGATTCGCGGGTCCATAGAAAACAAATCATGATCCACAACGGAAATGTTAAATTTTTGGGTTTTGACATTTTCTGACATGTTGAGCTGAATACGGAGCGCCAAAAAGGTGAGGCGAACCGCATAGCTATACTCTTGACCACTACTTCCATAAGTGGAAGTAAGCGCAAGGTTAGTGGGCCTAAACGCAATGGTAAGGGTAAACCCGCCTAGAGGCAGGGTGGGGCTAGCAAGTTTGCGCCCAAGGCTAATAAGGTGGAAGAGCGCAATCGAGGGCGTTTTCCAGTTCGGTGGTAATAGGATGGACATTTTTGGGTGGTAGTGTTACTAGGACATGGTTATCTAGGGATAACTGCTTAAGAATTGTTTTCATAAATTCTGGATTACTCTATCATTCATTTATTCTGAGACATGACATGCTGGACTTGAACGCATAGGATGTAATATGATGACTTGATTAGCTCGAGAAGCCCTTTTAGGCCCACTCGCTAAGGTTGACCTACCTATGTGTGAGTCTTGCTTAGTTGGCAAAGCATGCCAAAAGCCTTTTAGAGAGGCTATTAGAGCTACTCAAGCATTAGAGCTAGTTCACTCAAATATCTGTGGACCTATGGTTGTAAAGGCATGTCATGGCGCCTCTTATTTTCTCACTTTTATAGATGATTTCGCGCGATGTGAGGATCGCGAGTATTTATCTAATCAGTTCTGGGAACTATGTGAGGAAAAATGAGAAACGCAGACAACTTTCTGTTCCGGAAACTCTGCAACAATATGGTGTTGCAGAAAGAAGGAATAGGACATTCCTAGATATGGCTAGGATTATGATGGCGCAAGTCAACCTCCCAATGTTGTTTTGGGGGGATGTACTCTTGATTGCTGCCTACATACGAGAGTGCCTCTCCTCAGTCGTTTCCCTCTACCCCCTTATGAGCTATGGAAAGGTGAAAAGCTCATTTTGGAGCATTTGCGCCCGTGGAGCTCAGGAGGTCATGTTCACTATACCTCGTATAAGTACGAGAAACTATGCTCTAGAGCTGGAAAGTATACCTTTATAAGGTATTCTAACAGCCTGACAGGCTATGTTATGTATAATGAACAAACGGGTATAGGAATAACAGAAATGGTGCCACATGATATTGAGGATGACTTCCCCAGATTTGTATTACTAAGAGAAATCTTGACCTCTATGAGTTGGAGGATGTTGAAGACAACATACCATTTTTAAGCGAGGGTGGGGAGATTGAGATTCCACATCCTGTAATCGCTGTAAAATGGTACTAGTCTCCAGCCGAGTGGGAGTACACCGCTAGACACTAGTGGGAGTGTACCAGATAGTGGGAGTGCACCACTAGGCACTCAAGATTCTCAGGTAGTACACTGTATGGTGATTAGGAAAAAGTTCCCTATCACTGTTTTGAAATTGAGGAAGACATTTTCATATGTGTGCAAATGTGTGCACAAGTGGATGAGGATGAGCCTGCTTCTTTTGTTGAAGCATTTTCCTTCGTCTGCTGAAGCTGAGTAGATAGTTGCTATGCCAGATGAGATGGGCTCTATGGACGAAAATAAAGTCTGGGAGTTAGTTGACATTCCGCCTATGCGTAAGACTATTGGAGACAAGTGTGTTTTCAAAATCTAACGCAAGGTAGATGGTTCAATTGACAAGTATTAGGCGCGCCTTGTGGTGATAGTTTGTACCCAGAGAGGGTATAGACCATGGAAACATGTTCTCCCAAAGGGTGAGATCTGACTCCATTCGCCTTATCCTAGCAATTGTCGCATATTTAGTTTTTGAACCTTTTTAGTTGGATGTTTAAACTATTATTTTCTCAATGGAGAACAAGACGACGAGATAAATATGGATCATCCCATTGGTGTTGTGACCAAAGGGAATGAGCGCAAAAGTGTGCTGTCTCAAACGATCTATTTATTATCTCAAATCGTCTAGGCAGTGGTACAATGTGTGTACATTAAATGGTCCAAGGAAAGTGTTTTAATTCTTTATATGTTGATGACGTCGTTTTAGCTGGGAATGAGATGAGTTCCATTGTCGCCACTTGAGAGTGGTTGTCCTCTCAGTTTGAGATTGAGGACATGGGTGATTCCAACTATGTGTTGGAAGTTTAGACTGTGAGATATTATTCTCAGAAACTCCTCTGTTTGTCTCGAGGGACTTACAAGATGTAGATTCTTGAACGTTTTCACATGAAAAACTGAAAACCCATAGACATCCCATTTTTGGGGGACTCACTTTGACCTTTGATCAATGTCTTAAGAATAATGAGAAGAGGAAACAAATGTCCAGTTTGCCATATCCATCCGCAATAGAGAATCTGAAGTATACTAATGTGTGTACTTGGTCAGATGTCTGCTATGCGGTTGGTTTAATTAGTCGTTGCCGTAGCAACCATGGTCCTGTCACTAGAGAGTAGTGAAGAGTATCTTGCGATATGTTCGCAGGAGGACTGTGGACCTTGCCTTATGCTGTCCGCGATGGAAGCATAATATGTGGTGTGCTTATCAGCTGTTCGAGGAGCTGTTTTGGTTTAAGAGTTTTTGTAGTGGCTAGGTTTTTCACCTCATAGTGATGAGGTTGTGCTTATCTATGTTGATAGCACATAAGCCTGAGCATATGCAAAAGATCTCAAAAACCATTCTAGCACATAGACATTCATTTTTGTCACATTTTGAGATGTAGTTTGCGCAAAGGGAAGTTGTCTTGAGGCATATCTCCAATTGGGGATTTGATGTGCTTAGACATTTTATTGTGGTATTGACATTATTATTCAAGTTTTTATAAACTAATTGGTTTCCATACATATATGTTTGTTATATGAATGGAATGAATGCACATTTCTTATATGTCACCGGGCTTGAATCGACCTGCTCACACGGGTGATTCACCTTGGCGCCGAGATAGCGAACTAGGACATGTGTGTCCATGGCGCTTAGATGGCGAGCAAGATGAGACATTTGTGTTCATGGCGCTTAGATAGCTAGCTAGGACATGTGTGTCCATAGCGCTTAGAAAGCGAGCTTGAACACTTATATCTACGCAGTGTAAGAACAGCGAGCTAGATATAAACCCTCTTATTTATATATGTCGCCTTAGTTGGATCTAAGATGAGACCTTTTCATTTGGTCGAACATAGAGAGCTCCCACGACTCTATGTAGCCTGTTTATAGCCGAATGTGAGTTTTCAGACAGGCGCTAAGAGGAGCGACTGTGTTGGAGACTCAGGTTAGACGTTTTGTGTAACGTCTAGACTAAGATTCGTATGGCGTTACTTGTTTTTCTAAACATATAGTGACATGCCCATTTTTATGGAAGAACGCCATAGCATACATATCATACTGTATGTGCTTTTGCGATCGACTGTGGAGCAGTGAATGGATTCCTCTTCATTGCTGTGTGAGCCATGTAGCATATCCAAGATATTGGTTATCCTACAAACTGGTTGCCTTCACGACTTGAGACTATGTCATGAAGAGGACGCTTGATGACAGTTACTTTAGCATGCTATCCTAGGACGATGAGATAATTCCGTTCTATGGGGCGTGTCTGGGCAAGCGGTCAAGTTAGTCGGATTGACATGTGGGCTCAGGGAAGACCATTCAATAACACACCATGTTTTTGTGACTCATTAGCAGGCCTGCGACAATCGTAATTTGTTACTGATATGTCATGAGTACATTACATTGAGGTGGTGCAGCAATTCTTTTCACCGAGGGATTGAGAATGCTGTGTCCGGTGTGGTTGAATCGTCTAAGGCATACACGAGAAGCTTCCGAGTGATGTGTCTTGCTGGTTATGGTGATGATTTGGCATTACACTCCTGTCGCTGTACTTTCTTTTCGTAAGGTCGCACGTTCTATTTCCCTGTATGAAGAGATGAGAAGTTCTGTTTGGAGAGATTGGTTTTAGTACTAGCCCTATGTGGGTGAGTGGGAGATGTAAGAAATATGTGATCGGGCCATACGGGCACCCACATATATTGGACTGGGTCCAATGGGCCCTAGGGTTTTGGATGATTGTGTGTGTGCATATATATATATGATATATATCACACATATTCTAATCTAACCTAGATTTTTAGCAGCCTCTCTCTCTCTCTCCCTCTCTCTCTCACGGTTCATCCCTCTCTTGGCCATCACCAAAGGAGCCATGGGATTTAGCGCGTGACTATCATGAGGATTGCTCAAGAAGCTTCCTCTACGACCTAGGCGATACATAAGAGAGTACACGGAGGCAAGATGGAGCAGCAGTTCGTGGGTGAAGACGCCGGGCTTGTAACAACACCGTTGGCGATCCGTCGGGCTATTCCGCTAGGTAACGAACCTAAACCCGACTCGTATGCTTGCGTGCATAAATATCTACACTTTCCTTATTTCTCTTTTAGCCTATATAAAGGCCATTCACTGTAATGTTCAAGACACCATTCAATACACAATTCTTAGTATTGTCTCATTCTCTCTCCCTCTCTCTTATATATTCTAACATGGTATCAGAGCTATAAGCTCCTTGACCTTGACTACAACTCAATCGTATTCCACCGCTACCGGCGGGTGACGATCATGTCACCCGCCGGACCTCGGTCAAGATAAAATTCACTGTTCAAACCTTCTGCTCTATCTCTGCTGCAATCAAACCAACCAAATATCCCTTTCTTACTCCGCTGCATCATCATCTTGCTCCGCCGCTTCCCAGCCATACACCCAAAACCCTTTCATCCAAACCAAGCCACACATCCAAAGTCCAAACAAAGCCCGGCCCCACATTCAATCATCAGCAACAACCCTTCAACATCCAGCACCTTTTGACTTTCTACCATAACCCTATACGAACACACCACCTCCACCTACACAACCATCACCACTCGGTCCCACCACCAACCTACTCCCTGAACATCACTTGCCCACGCTGCCTCATCCCCTGATTATCACTACCCAAATCAATCTTGCCGGAACCCCCACCAAGCCGGACCCACCACCAATCAACTACCCACAATTCAGCCGCCATTACCAATCCAGCCGGACCCACCAAAGGATCGTTCACTCCTCCCTACTCAGCCGGCCCCATCATTCGCTCATCCTAATCCAGCCGGACCCCCCTTAGAATCACCCGCATCATTCACTCTCACCAATCGGCCTCCTCGATCGGACCTCCGATCGGGTGGACCTGCAACCTCTACCACCCGGCCTCCTTTATCGGATCTCTAATCGTTCGGACCACCTTCCACAGTCTGGCCTCTCTATCGGACCTACCGATCGGCCGGATCTCAACCTCACCAACCGGCCTCTTTATCGGATCTCCCGATCGGCCAGATCTTTACCTCATCTACCCGGCCTCTCATCTCTACCTCATCTACCCGGCCTCCTCGATCGGACCTCCCGATCGGCCGGACCTCAACCCTCACCAACCGGCCTCTCTATCGGATCTCCCGATCGGCCGGATCTCTACCTCATCTACCCGGTCTCTCTATCGGACCTCCCGATCGGCCGGATCTGCCTCTCTATCGGACCTCCCGATCGGCCGGATCTCAACCTCACCAACCGGCCTCTTTATCGGACCTCCCGATCGGTCGGATCTCTACACATCTACCCGGTGGTCCCGGCCTCTTTATCGAACATCCTGATCAGCCGGACCTTCGTCTATCATCTCCTAGCCACCATGGAACCTCTGGCCACCACTACCTCAAGCATCCTCTACAACGTGACCATCAACCACACCATCGGGCTACCTCCAAGACGACTTCAGGATTCAGTTTCCAAACTCAAGTGGTTTCCATTCAACCATCTTGAGTTTGAGGGGGGCTGTTAGAATATAGGTCTATGTTCATTGTGGATTGTACCTTACTTTACACTTTGTCTAGGTTCATTTGTACTTCCACTGTACTACTCTCTTGTACTACTCTCTTTTCTTTCCTTATTTCTCTTTTAGCCTATATAAAGGCCATTCACTGTAATGTTCAAGACACCATTCAATACACAATTCTTAGTATTGTCTCATTCTCTCTCCCTCTCTCTTATATATTCTAACATGAACAATATCACTAACTTTGTATCCATTAAGTTGGATGAGACTAATTATCTCCTATGGCAAAGTCAGTTTGTCCCCATCCTTATAGCCAATGTACAATAAAAACTTTGTTTGTTCTTCTTGTCAATTGGGTAAAAGTAAGAAATTGCCATTAGGTTCATCTTCTAGATGTTCTCCTCATCCCTTTTTTTTTTGGTTCATTGTGATATTTGGGGTGCAGCGCCTGTTCCATTAATCTCGGGTTATCATTATTATATCATTTTCATTGACAATTTTAGTCACTTTATATGGCTTTATCCGATGAAAGTCAAAAGTGATAGTGTTTCATTTTTCGTTCACTTTAAAAAGATGGTGGAAAATCTATTTTCTACAAAGATCAAATATTTTCAGAGTGATGGGACCTTGGATTTAACAGCAGGTGAATTAAATTCGGTATTGGATGACAGTGGTATTATTCCTCAGATTTCATGCCCTCACACATAACAACAAATGGTGTTGCTGAACGTAAGCACCGCCACATCACTGAATTGGGACTATCGTTGATGTTCCATTGTTTAATGCCTAAACAATACTGGTTAGAGGCTTTTTGTACTGCTACGTATCTCATTAATCGATTGCCTACACCGGTTTTAAACTTAAAGTCACCTTATGAGGTGGTATTCTAGGATCTTCCTGATTACACACTTCTTCGTACCTTTGGATGTGCTTGTTATCCTTATTTGGGACCATACAAACAAGATAAGTTAAGCCCTAAATCAATTCAGTATGTATTCTTGGGGTATAATAATCAATACAAGGGCTATCGTTGTTTGGATCCTTAAACTGGCCTAGTTTACACCTCTAGGCATGTTGTGTTTGATGAATCCATATTTCCATTTGCAGCAATGCACTCTGATTCACCTACACTTGAGACACATCAATCATGGGTTAATCTACCTATTCCTTCTACATCATTATTGCCAGGTCAGTCTTTCCTTTATTCGTGTACTTGGTACAGAATTTGCAATGAAGGACTTGGGAGATTTGAATTTTTTTTCTGGGCATTGAAGCTAAGCGCATTCCTAAGGGACTCCATCTTTCTTAAGCTAATTACGCTCTTGCTCTCCTCTCTCACACCAACATGTTGGAAGCTAAACCTTGCTCCACTAAGCTCTCTCTCCATGACGGCGACCCTTTACCAGATTCGTCATCGTACAAGCAAGTTGTCGGGGCACTTCAATAACTTAACATGACTCGACCAGATCTTACTTATGCTATTAATCAGGCTTGTCAGTTTATGCATTCCCCAACCACTGTTCACCTTCAGGCTGTGAAGCACATTCTCTGGTATATCAAAGGCACCATTGATATCGGTTTACATCTTACTCCATGCTCTTCTCTTACATTACATGCCTTTTTTGATGTTGATTGGGCTGGATGTCCAGATGATCGACGATCTACGACTGGCTATTGCACCTTCCTTGGTTCTAACCTTGTGTCATGGTCTTGCAAGAAACAACCTACTGTTGCTCGGTCTAGTTGCGAGGCAGAATATCGTGCTCTGGCATGTACTGCTGTTGAACTCACATGGCTTTGTTCACTTCTTCGTGAACTCCTCATGTCCTTCCCTACACCATGCCATCTCTACTGTGATAATGTCAGTGCCACCTGCATTGCTGCTAACCCAATTTTTCATGCCCGAACGAAACATATTGAAATAGATTATCATTTTATTCGTGATCTTATCGCTAAAGGTGCCTTAGACTACAATTCATTCGTTCAGAGAACCAAACTGCAGACATCTTTACAAAAGGATTGGGTTCCTCTCAGTTTCTACTGCTTTGTGACAAACTAATGATGCTTTCACTTAGTTTGCGGTGCCCTGTGAAGTGATTCATATATCCATGATTTCAGCCCAAATATTTTGTAGTCATTTATTTTACCATTATCTGCATGTTTATTGTACAGATTGTACTCATTTAAGTGTAGAGATATGTTACGTGCAAACTATAGGGATTTGATTGTTGACTTTTTCTTTAGGTTGTCTATTCCCTCCTATAAATATATGTACGCAATGTAATGAAATATATTGAAAAATACAATATCAGCTTTATATATATACACGCATATACACACATGTTGAAAAACAATAATATCCATGAAAAGAGCAACTACCACAAAATCTCATGTAAAATCCAATTAAATGACATTTGTTTTTCATTCTTTCATGATACATGACCGTGACTCGAGGTATGTATTTGCTATCAAAATAAGACTTTGATCCAGCTATTGTGAACTCAATAGTTTTAAGAAAAAATTCAAGCTTAGTAATAAGGACAATTGATGAAGAACGCTATACACATCATATAGAATCTTGAATTGATAAAATAAACAAATAAATAAAGTCGAAACAACACCACTACCGCTACTTCATTTCATCACTTCTTTGTCAATACGCGAGAACTCTGCTCCATCACCTCGTTTGTTCTTTGCACTTCATTGCTACGTAAAAGCATAAAATAAAAAATAATAATAAAACATCAAAACATTAGAAAAATCTATACAACTATTGCAGAAAAATTGTGTCTAATTTGCGAGAATTAGGTTGAGAGAAGCAAACAAACACATAACAAGGTACTCTCTACAGTTCGTCTTCCAATGATTGTCATTTCCATAGTAAAAACACTTTGCTTTACCCTTATGATTTATGGGCTTACCTTTCTTGAAGGACCTGCCCTTTGCATTCATCTTGGACTTCCGCCCCTTCCATTTTCCTTTACCCTTCAACTTGGACTTGGAAGTAGAAGCCTCATGAATTACAAGAGCAGAGATCTCTTTATATTTTTTATAGAGCCTTCTATAGTAGTCAACATATTGAGCAACTCATGTGGTGGACTGTTATCCTGGTCATAACGTGTCATGCCCCAGAGTAGACCAAAAATAGGGAAAATTTTAAATTTTCATTTTTTGGTCCGTGGACACATGGCTAGTTGGAATTCACTTGCTTGTCCACAAGCACAATAATGACAAGAACATAATAATAATGGTTATCTAACTAAGTTCAACAATAACTAGCACATAAAACAAGATCAGTCTTAAAACTTATATATTACAGACCATAGTATCTGAAGTAAAACATAAATAAACATAAGCAGTCTCGTGAAAACTTGTGTCACTAAATTCGAACAGAATCTGAGTTATTACATCATTAAAGGAAAGATAAACAGATAGCTGAGACTAGGAGGAAAACGAAGTCTTCAACTTTTAAAGCCATAACTTTCTTCATAGTAGTCCTCCCTCACATACTCCCTTCTAAAGTAACCCCATCTGAAAAATCATCCTCCGTGTAGCATCATCGAGTGATGAGCCATAATTACGCGCGAACATCACAAGCGTTTGAATGAATGTAATGCTTAATGAAATTAACACATGATTATGAATGAATGTATTCTCTAATCATGTTCTAATCATGGTCTATTCAAAATGGGCAAGATCAAATTGCTACCATGCTTATTTCAATGTGCCTTCAAAGTGTGCACACCAAGTGTTAGAAAAATACCCAACTCATCATTTTCATCCCTGGAGCACTCGCTCAAGGGTCACGAATGCCTTACATATGGATTTGAATGGTTCAAGAAGCTTTCGATGGCCGTCAAAAAAACATTGAAAATGCTAGATTTGGTGAATTCGTGAAGCTACTAGTTCGAGGAACAAATGACCGGGCTCGTCTTCTAAGCTTGGTGGAGGGATGGTGGGATTTCACTAATACCTTTCACCTACCTTTCAGGGAAATGACAATGACCCCAAAGGATTTTAGTGCCATCCCCAGTCTTCGAGTTGGAGGAGAGGTCCTCATTGTTAATCCCAATCTAGTGACGGATCGAGATCGAGTCATAGATCTATTTGGGATATATCCACCCAAGATAGTGAGTGGAGTCGTCCCTCACACATGGTTTTGCGAGGCATTCAAATAGGATAATTGGTTTTCTATAACTTACGCAGGCCTTTTTGATGTATGTTCTCGTACGTTCTTTCATTTATTTGTACCAAGGTTCATCGTAGGGAACATACAAGTGTAGCCTTGCTCGACCTTTATGACTTCAAACATCCCGTGTCGTTTCAACCTTGCCCATAGCTGCCACTTGCAACCTTGATGAACGAGGTTCGTATAATGCATTTTCAGGATTTATTTGGGCAGTCGACTCAATATCTTCGATAGTATCGTCTTCCTCATTGCCCCTAGTATACTCGTCTAGATGCATATCTTCTTCTTCTGAGTTTTTCGGAGTCAAGCTGGTGTCCATTCCTCTGTGTGCGCAATCATCACCATATCTGTAATCATCTGAATCGAACTGCACATGAATTGCCTGTTCTAAAACAATGTCTTGCATTAGACTCCTGTATTCAGTCTGAGTATTTTGTAATGGATTTGAGTGATCCACATATTGTGTAGACGTGGAAGGCAATAACCCCTGTACAAACGGGTTTGAGCTTTCGCTTTCTTGTTTCAACAGAGAAGTGTATGGCCCAATCCAGTCATCTAATGTTTGATGGGCCTCGGGAAGATTCTCTGTCTCGATGTATAGATCCATAGAGTTTATAACTATATTGGTAGATGCTATTTCTAGTATTACTTGCAGACTTTCGTCATCATTTACTTCAAACTGTATAAACTTGGAAACTTGATATCCAAGAACAGACGAAAACCTACAAGTGAACTTCAAATGAACACTTTTCTGATGAACCTCCATTTTCTTGCAGATGTTTCTAACAAGTTCAATGTATTGAGCGTCCATTCTCAGGTGAATGAAACTTCGACAGTTACTATCGTAGTATAGACCATCCACTCCAATGCACATGTCCCCCCCCCAACATTATAGTCACAACACTAGCCATTTTAATACCTTCACATTTGCAAATTCAAGTGTAAGTAATCAATGGTTCATCGTGTCGTTGATGTGTCCCATGGTTGGGTACCTTTTCAAGTTTTTGTTTATCTAAACTTTTAAAATTAGTGGTCATCATATTTTGTTTGGTTCATTAATTTCATAACATTTCAAAATTTAGGGAAGCATAGCATTTCAAAATTGGGGGAGCATAGTATTTCAAAACTGGGGGATCATGGCATTTCAAAATTGGGGGAGCATTACAGACTCTGTGTGTGTGTGTGTGTGTGTATGTGTCTATGTGTATATACATTGTGGCTCTGTATGTATGTTTGTGTGCGTATATTGTGTGTATATACATTGTGTGTCTGTATGTATTGTGTATCTGTGTGTGTATATGTCTGTGTGTATGTGTCTATATGCATACATTGTGTATCTGTGTGTGTATGTGTATGTGTGTATATATATACATTATGTGTGCATATGTTTACATTATTCTATGTCTATGTGTGTGCGTGTGTGTGTAACAGAGAGAGAGAGAGAGGGGAGAGAGGCACCTGTGAGAGAGATCGCAGAGCTCTAGAGAGAGGCACCTGTGAGAGAGAAAGATAGCAGAGAGAGAGAGAGAGAGAGGCACCTGTGAGAGAGAAAGATAGCAGAGAGAGAGAGAGAGAGAGAGAGAGAGAGAGAGCAAAAGGAAGAAGAAGAAGGAAGATGCGGGGGTTTAATGTAAACTGAAATCGCTACTTGAAGTAGCGATTTCTACTTTAATGAAATCACTACTTGAAGTAGCGACTTCTCCGTAAAGTCATTACTTGAAGTAGCAATTTCAGGTTGGATTGTTTTGGTCTAAAGTCGCTAGTTGAAGTAGCGACTTCTAGGAAAGTGATGGGTTTGGGAAATAAGTTGAAACAGTGATGGATTAGGGACATATTTGCCCAATTTTGAAACTTTGGGTAAAAAATTCAGAGAAGAAATGTGAGTTTTTGAACTCAATCAATGGCGAGAATCAGAGGAAGCAGAGAACGGCTTGTCGAAAATGCTGTCATACTCCTCTTCTTCACCTTGAATTCGTGCTAGAATCTAGGAAATCCACCTCTTCTAGAGGCGAATCCAATGCCGGAATGTGGCCGCCCTGAACCTCCACGATCTCGCCGCCACCCACGACACTCCTCAGCCCCAATCTCGACGATGTTGTTGTTGTTTTTGTTGGTTGGTGGTGTTGGTAGTGGCAGTGGTGTTGCGTACGTGTATCTCCCATTTTTTCCACAAAACTCTCATATTCGGTGTTCTTCTCCGGTGAGGAAGTGGGAATTCTTCGGTGGTGGTTGTCGATTCTCTGTATCTAATAACCGGCCCATATAACAAAAGCTGTTGATTTTGGATTTGGGCTTGTTGTAGAAATTGATGATGTCCATGGAAGGGCACTTGTTCTTGCTCTGATGATGGGTCTTTCACTTCTTCTTCTTCTTCTCCTTTCTCTTCTACATTTCTTGCTTGGTGATGATGAAGATGGTGATTCCTCTGAGGATCCATACTAAAACCTTGTTTTTCTTCTTTTCCTATTGTTGTTCTTGTTCCAGCTTTTGATGGGTTAAAAGGATGGGTTAAAAGGATCCGACCCAACTCAAGTTCAAACAATAACAAAGCTGAAAAATGTGGGGACCATCGGTACAAAAATTCGGTGCATTTCGGTGAGTATAACATTACTGTTATTATATACTCTGACATGTGCGTTATATATTGTGATGCTAGTCTAAAAATTGACTTATTATAGTACAAAGTCGAGAATCGAAAGATATTCAAATTACTTTTGTTTAGGTAATCAGCTTGTAGTCGGCCAGAAGGTAAATGTTATTCCAATTTAATTTGGCTAGTGCTAATGCCAAAGTAGAAAGTGCTAATGTCAAAGCAGAAAGTGTCGCTAAAAGTTTTAGCGACAATTACCTAAGTGTCGCTAAAACTTTTAGCGATACTTTCTGCTTTGGCATTAACATCACCCTTTTTTTTTTTGTTAAATACTGGGCTGGAGTCATTGAGACCAGTGAACCTCAGGTCAGCAATATATCTTCTTGGAAATAATTTAAGTAGGGAGTTATGAGATCGACGCCATGTTTAAAGTCCAAATTTGAAACTTACAAAGATAAAAGAAAATCTCCCTCTCATATTGGTCCAATCTAAAATGATAGTTTTTTCAACACACGTTAATGTTTCAGTGGAAAAAATTGCCATGAAAAAGAATTAGGTCATCCACACATTGTATACATAAAAGGAACTCTACATTGCTAGTCCCTTTCACCAGTTCTTTTTCCAAAGTTACTGCAGTTAAAAATAAAAGGGATTGAACCAAAGAATTCAACCATTAGGGATGACAATTTTTCCCGCCCCGCTGGACCTCCGCCCCACTCCGCTCCTAATAGGAGTAGGAGTGAATTTGGTATGGAAAAACAAAAACCCTATAGGAGTCGGGGCGGAGTTGGTATCCATCAAATATTACCATTTAAAACCCGCCCTGCCCCGATTAAATCATTAAGTTACTAAACTACCCTCAAACTTATAGTTATTTACAACAAATCAGGGCATATATATACACCTCTTTCTCTTCAGTATTAATATTTAATTTTTGAATTGTGATTAATAAATTTAGAATCATTTGTGTGAGTGATTTTTAGGAAATCAAGCAAAAATATAAGTGGGTTTTGAATTATAAAAGAACATTAATTTTGGAATGGTGATTAACAAACGGAGTAGGAGTGTAATTGGAGTACCCGATAGTAAACGGAATAGGAGTGGAGTAGGAGTTGGTATTTTACTTAAACGGAACGAGACAAAGTCGGAGTAGGAGGAAAATGATCGAAGTAGGAGTTGGTATATGGGGACTCCGTGCCAACTCCGACCCATTTGCCATCCCTAGGACAACCATTGTTTATCAGTTAGTTATACCCAGAAAGCTACTAAATTACTTAAGTCAACATATTTTAGGAATTGGCTACATTTGAATTGTCCATGTGGCTTATGATAAAAGGAATGTCCAGGAAGTACATTTCTAACCAGAAAAGTGCATTTCTACGAAGTACATTTCTAACCAAACTACAAGGATGTAAAGTATAATTTACTCAATAATCATAGATCTTTCTAGTAATACCTCTCTCCCCGAGAAGTTTTTGTGTACCTTGAAGGTAGTGTCTATGTGGTGCCCTGCACCCAATAAGATAGCGCCACATAGGATTGTTGGGCCATTTAAATTTTTTATGGTGGGTTTTATTATTCATGTGGTGCGCATTTATTGGGTACGGGGTACCAAGTGGCATGCCACGTGGTACCTTGGGGTATACAAAAATTTCTCTCTCCAGAGAGATCCATATTGCAATATTCAATAGAAACACGAGAACCTTTGGTGCAAACTTTAGAGCATTTTCCAAAGATCATCTGGGGGAGACAAAGATGGGGCACAAATTGGAATCTTCTTCTGACCTTTTATTGCTTAAGGGCACATTGGTACCCACTTTTAACACTGTAAGGCCCAGATTAATCTAACCACATTGGAAGAACAAGGGACATAGCAAAGCTAAAAATATCAGTCACCACATGCTCAGCAGGGGAATTTTTTTTATTTATATATGAGAGATCTGATACTTAGATTCTCCTTTCCTTCCAATTTTCCATATGGGTCAGTATTGTGAACATCATCATTGTTATATCCCTCAAAGGGGCCTGAGACAAAAAGACCATTTCTCCAACTATCTCTGCATCATTATTACTCTTACAGAAGGCTGAAGCTCTATCCATCCTTAATTAACAAAGTGGGCTTATATCTACCTTTTACTTCAAACACAATGGCCCCAAGCTCTCTCATCTCCTTTTTGTTGATGATTCTTTGTTCTTCTCTAAAGCTTCTGTGGAAGATTTGTGAGGTTCTTATGAATATAATCAATATCTATTGTTACGGTTCTGGGCAGCAGATTAATTTGTATTAAGTCTGCTTTGTTTTTTAATCGCAGCACCCAAGTTTTTTTTCCTCAGAAAAAGGGTAAATAAATCCATAAAGAGTTGTACAAAGTACAAGGGGCATCCCCCAAGATAAAACAGTAAAACTCAAATAAACTTGCTCAAAATGAGCAACAAGAAGCAAATGCTAAGCATGGGATAGGAATCTATCTGAAACAAAGAAGCAGAGAGACACCCATCCCTACCATCAGAAGAATCAAAGACAAAACAAAGAGAAAAACAAAAGATCCTATCAAGATCTGTGGTGGCCCTTAGGGCATCTACCACTAAATTGCATTTTCACTTCCTTTTTCTTTTGCCTGGACGACATGGATTACTCAGGAATAGGGAGAGAATCATCAAAAACATCTTCCAAGTCTTCATCAATACCATCATCATTCATTTCCAAATTACCATTAGAATACTTTCTATCTTAGGATTGAAACCTTCCATCTTCAACATTAAGGCCTGACCCTTGAGCTTCCTTAGAATGGCCAGCAATCTCATAAACATAAGGCACAACTCGTTGAAAGAGTTACTTATCGTAATTTGCTGAGCATTAGAGGAAGAAGGCTTATAAGGAACAAAAGATTCAGCAGCACATTGCCCCTCCGCGGATAGAACACCCTTTCCTTTAGCTTTATCCTTACCTACCACTTGAGTCCACTGATCTTTTTCATCCACAACACTAGTTCCAGAATCGTCTTTCATGTCCTTCGGACTTTTCTTGATAGGAACCCATTGTTGGGCAGACTGATGTTTGGCATGGTTAGGATAGACCGGCTGGAAGTGAACCTTCCTTTCACAGTCATGCCCAAAACACTTACATAAATTACAACAAGAGGGGGTCCATTGATATTCAACTTTCATCGTGATAAGGTCATTGCAAGAACTATCTGCAGCAACCAAATCAAATCTAGTAGTCCAATCATCCTTCGCATCCACCTCAATGCACACTCTTGCATAAGTGATTCTCCGACGGGAAGCTGTCATTTTATCAACCCGAAAAGGTTTCCCAATCATGCTTGCAATGTAACTAATACCTTCGGGGGTTCAATATTCAAGTGGGACATTAAAGAAATGCACCCAAAATAGGAACTTTAGAGATTTTGTCCTTGTTGATAGAAAAATGCGGTTCCCATTTCCGCAGAATAAGAGGCTTACCAGCAATATTCCAAGGGCCTCCTTCCAACACTGCATCTAAGGAAAAACTAGAGCTAAACTTGAAAAAATAAGCACCTTGGTCTGTAGCAAGGATGTCAATGAGACTAACATTCTCCCAAAGTTTTGTAGTCACTTTGTGAACTAGGGAGTAAGGCAGTCTACGATCTAAGAAAAACCCAACAAGAGTGTTGTTCCATTTATGACAAGGAAATACCAATATTTCTTGCTTCACATGGGCCCACTATGGGATACATTTCAGACATTATTTGGGTGCCATCTGCATGTGCATTGTGCAACCAAAAGGGACCCTTCATTTACATTTAGTTGCAAAGTTACCCGTGGAGCCCACTATCTGATGAACCAAAGTAGGCATTTAAAATGAGGGGTCTTCGATGGTGGGCCCTATGTTAATCTTAGGGAAGCTATTTCTGCTACCACCAGACAGAATCCATAGCTATTACAGAGATTTCAAATGCATGAACGTAACTTTGCACTTTGCTAAACAGGTGTTGGAAGTAGAAATTTCTTCACTAATGATGTTCTAAGGACTTCCTGAAAAAATACTACCTTGAAGAAAAATTAGCACATACAATTGTACCATAACATGGGTATTGTGTCTATTGACAAAAAGGAAAAACCTTGAAAGCTATTGAATTATACAGTAAACAAATTTCAATTGATTAATCTGAATTGATGGATAATTAATTTCTTGGAAAAAAATTCAATGCCCATAAAGAGCAACGTTCAAATGAAAAGATTTAATATTCAATTACCTATTGAGAGTTCTCAGACAATGCGTTTGTGGTGATGAAAGGAAGATAATTCCAGTATAACACCATTCTTTCACTTGTACCTAGCATATGGACCTTTCAAACAACAATATATCTGGGGAGATACTCGAGGAAATAACAGATCTTTTGTGATTACTTCCGTTGAATTTGTCGCGAAATCATTTGATTGGAATGATACCAAAGAAGATCGGTGATATCACTGACATGAGTTCATCGCAATATCTTGACTTCTCAAGAAACGAACTATCGGGTGAAATTCCTCCGAGTATGTCAAGTTTGAATTTTCTGAGCCATTTGAATTTGTCTTACAATAACTTGTCTGGGAAAATTCCTTTAAGCACCCAACTCCAGAGCTTGGATGCCAATAGCTTCATCGGCAAGTGGCAACAGAAATTTTTTTTTTTTCGACTCGCAAGTAACGTACTGCTACAAGAAATGCAGACACCAAATTGATCTTGTTAGTGATTAATATAGGGGTGTGTTTGGAGCTACGATTTCTAAATCTATGTCACCCCGATTTTAATCACGGAGTCTTGGGTTTCTGTCAAATCCAGAATGCTTATGTAGAAACCCAGAATTTTTATAAGGGTACTTTGGTAATTTTGGACCAATGTGGGTCTTGATTTGGGACAGTATAATTTTAATTTGATACATATGGGTATCACTTTTTAGTTAATTGAATACACATGTGTAAGTAATTGCTTGTGTGTGTGTGTGTGTGTGTGATACACCAAAATCTACCCAAACCTACCCCTATCACATCACAACTTTTGGAGACAACTTTTCCCCCAAAAAGTTGTCAAAGCTCTCTCTCTCTCCTCCCTTCCCTCATTTTGGCCGGCCATTTCTCTCTCTCTCTCTCTCTCTCTCTCTCTCTCTCTCTCTCTCTCTCCCTCTCCCTTATTTCTTTTTCATTCTCTCTCTATATCTCACTCTTATCTCTTGTTTATGGAAGCACAAAAATCCCATTAAAGCTTCAACCATCAAGCATCTTTTTGAAGCCCTTCAAGCACAAATTGGACCAAGCACATTAGAGATCAATTTACTCCTCTCCTCAAGAGCTCACTTTTGGTGCTTCCATCTTCCACTTTGGAGTTCTCTAGCTCTAGCCATGGCTTAGAGGAAGAAGGGGGTTTTTCTACTTACTAGATCTTGGAAGCTCCATCACTTGGGTTCTTGTATTTTTTTCATCTCTTGGTCTCTCTATCTCTCTTGCCTTTCCCATTCAAGAATAAGGTAGATTTCATTGACTAAGTGCACTCCTAAATCTAATTTCATGGTTTGTTATGTGTAGGATTAGACCTTGTACTTGTTAATCTTGCATGAGGTTCCCTACATCTTGATCTATGTGCTTAAATGCTCTTATGTGCCTAGTTGAAAATTTTGCTAAACCTAAATGTCATTTGGTTGAAATGTTTTAATTAGACTAAAGGTACTTTAAATCTCCTATTTATCTAAGTTGTTGATTATGCCTTGCATGTTTTCCCTCCTAATAATTTAGCCTTGGCATCATGAACTACTATGCTTAATTTCTTGACATTGAAATTATTGAGATGACATTATAGTTGCATAATCATTGTGGTCACATTTCATAGTCGCCAAGTCGGCAAAACATTCATGGCATTGGCTTGGGAGTATGAATCTTGTTAGAATTCCCACGATTGGGGAATGCCTTTTTGAATTCCCGTTTAGGGTTGTAAATAGATGAAATTCTGGAAGTGGGTGTGAGGTGAGGAAGGTTGTTTGTGATCCTTAAAACATTCAAAAATGCAAGGTCATATTTGGCTAGCTATCGGAGATCTTGTATGCTACACTCACGTTGGAGTGGCTCACATCCGGTGTTGAGAGTGAGTGGCTATGGCATTTGGTATTGGGAAGTTACACAGTTTGGCCTTACGGTTAATTACATTGCCACGGAGGCAAATCATTGCATTCCATGTCTTAGCATGATTTTAGAAGTAGTAGTACATTTCTTCAATGCTATCTACTGAGCCTTCTTGCTTAATGAATCTATAAAACCACTTTGTTTCAGGCGAGGTCGACAAGGGCAAGGTCCACGAGTAGTCAGCTTGGTGAACTCTTTTGAAGACATCCCTTACGGAGTCTTGTTTTGAAATGTATTCATTACATAGTTGGATTTGAGGAAGTTGTAAGAGATGTAATTTAGAATCTTGGACATTGATTCAGATTACTAAGCTTACATGTTTATCTCCTCTTCTTTTGTACCCGAACTTAAACTATGTACCTTGAATGCATAGTATTTAATACATTCTGCTGACGTTTGTACCTTTTTAAGGATCATTTGGACTTTTCCCAGGATTCGTTTGTACCTTGAATTCATAGTGTTTAATACACTCTGCCGACGTTTGTACCTTCTTAAGGATCATTTGGACTTTTCTCAGGATTCGTTTGTACCTTGAATTCATAGTGTTCAATACATTCTGCTGACGTTTCTAACTTCTTAAGGATCATTTGGACTTTCCTCAGGATTCGTTTGTACCTTGAATTCATAGTGTTTAATACATTCTGTTTATGCTTGTACCTTATTAAGGACCTTCTTGGACCTTCTTCAGGAATGATTTGTACCCTAATAACCTTATTATTTTCTTAAGGTTTCCTTTCATTTAAAATTCTTTAAAGTCCTTTATCCTTTTCATTTAAACTTATAATCTTTATTTCAAAATGTTTAAAGTCAAATTTATGTTGATTGACCCCTTTGACCCGTTTGGTACTTGAGGGTCAATCCCTGCCTTTTTGACTTTTCTTTGGAATCCACATAGGATTCCCCTATGCTTCCGCCTTATTGGATTGGTCCACATAGGACTATCCCTTGCTTTCCTTTACATTGTCTGACTCATTGACCTAGCCCACGTGGCTTGGCTTCCGGGGCGCCACAGAATGGTATCAGAGCGAACCGGGTTCAAATACCTTGGTACTCTGGGAGTTACTTGGGTCCATGTGTGACCGTTGCTCTTTATTTACATTATCAAGCATGCTTAGTTAAGTGAATCGTTTTACTTCTTTTTAATGATGAGTTGATTATGATTGCATGCTTATTTGCCTACGGGATTACATGATAACATGCTTATGTGCTTATATGATCACATGTTTAAATTTCTAGCACTTATGTGACTTATATGCTAGTTTATGGCAATTAAACTCTTCTTATATATTTTCTAGCTATGCCACCTAGAGTTAGAGGGCGTGTTGGTCGTGCTAGAGGCTGTGGTGGCCGAGCTAGAGGTCGAGGAGGCGATGACTTGGCCAAGTCTTCTTCCGTGCAATCTCGGGGTAGAGGACAAAGGGGACGTGCTAGAGGTTGAGGCTAGAAGACGAGAGTTTCATCCTCGTCGTCTACGGATCATCACGAGGTTCTCGGAGGACATCAAGTCTATCAAGCAATGGCCGATGCTATGAGAGACGTTGCTAGGGCTGTGCGCAATGAGATCCCGCCACCCCCTCCGTCTGCCCCTCCGCGAAGAGCGGTAACACAAGATTCACATTTATTGGAGAGTCGAATCTTGATGAGAGAGTTTGAGAAGCATGGTCCTCCAAGCTTTTCGGGAGACGCCGGTCCCTTGGCAGTCAAGGATTGGCTCCAAAGGATCAACCGCATATTTGCTTACATCTGCATGACTGATGATTCCACTCGTATCAATGCTGCTTGCTTCCAGTTCACCAATGAGGCTCTTAATTGGTGGAATTGCACTTTGAAAGTTCACCCTCTTGCGACGATGACTTGGAAAGAGTTCGAACGTCTCTTCTTAGAGAAATACTTCCCAGAGAATGTCCAGAATGCAATGCGTTCTGATTTCTTCAATCTCAAGCAAGGTGACATGACCGTCACGGAGTATGAAGTGAAGTTAATGGCATTGGCACATTTTGCCTCCGCCCAACTCACCGATGACAACTTCAAAGGGGCAAGATTCGAAGAAAGTTTGAGGGCCGGTATTCAGACCAAATTGGCACCTCTCTGTCTGAAGGGTTATGCGAACATCTTGGCCGCCTCCTTGTCCATCGAGAACAAGGATCTACATTTGAAGAAATCCCGTGAGGCGAATCCTCCGCTGAAGAATCATCCTACGGGATCCTCTCATCATCAACCAAAGAAGCAAAGGACCGATACCTCGTCAACTATAACTCCAATTCAACCACAACAATAGCAACAATCCTTTTCGCACTCCCACTCAAAGGGTTCTCGCCGTTCTGGTCCTAATCGTAGTGGATCTCACCAAGGGCCTAGACTTTGCTTTGAATGTGGTCATCCATGACACATTCAACGCGACTGCCCATCGCGTCAGAACCAAGCTTCTTCAGCGGGACAAATACCACCCCTGCTACCTTCTTCTGGACTGCCTCAAGTGGGCTTTAGACCTCCTCTCTTGCCACTTCCAGCTTCGTCAGCTAATAGTGTTAGGCCCAATGCACCTAAAGGCCAACACCACAACTAGGGAAATCGTGGAGGAGGACAGCAGGGTCAGGGAGCCCAAGGTCGTGCTTAAATACTCCCTGTGACTACTCCACAAGAGCAAGGTGAACCTTCCGTGATTCGAGGTACATTTTTGGTATTTAACTGTTGGGCTTCAGTCTTGATACACCGGAGCCACTCATTCTTTCATCTCATCATCATTTGCATCTACGTTGGGTTTGGGGGTGGAGCGTTTAGAATCTTCCTTACTTATTGATACTCTGGTTGGAGGTATTATACCCTTGGATAGGGTTTGTCTGCGAACTCGTGATTGATGATCACCGTTTAATTGTGGATCAAATAGTGTTAAACATGTCTAATTTCGACATCATTTTGGGAATGAATTGGTTATGCACATTTAATGCTTTCATTGATTGCTTCAAGAGGAAAGTCACCCTCTTGGCTCCTAATGGAGATCGAATTCATTTTGTGGGAGACCGTTTGGACCTTCCGACTTCATCCTTGCGTAGTCTGTACGAAAGGAGAAGTACCTTTGGCTTGTTAGCTAGTTTGTTAACCGAGGAAGTTGAGGTTACTCGTGATGAGTTCCCTCTTACTGTTTGCGAGTATTCGGATGTATTTCCGGAGGAGTTACCAGGTTTGCCGCCTATCCCTGACTTTGAATTCATGATAGACCTTGTGCCGGGCACCGCGCCCATTTCTATTGCTTTTTATCGTATGGCACCTGCCGAGTTAAAGGAATTGAAGACTCAAATAGAGGAGTTGTTGGACAAGGGATTCATTCGCCCTAGTGTCTCACCATGGGGAGCACCCGTGTTATTCGTAAAGAAGAAAGATGGATCGCTAAGGTTTTGCATCGACTTTTGCCGGTTGAATCAAGCTACAATCAAGAACAAGTATCCTCTACCAAGGATCGACGACTTATTCGACCAACTTCGTGGTTCGACGTGCTTTTCCAAGATTGATTTAAGATCGGGTTACCATCAATTGAGGATTCGGGAGCAAGTCATCTCAAAGACCGCCTTCCGTTCTCGATATGGGCATTATGAGTTCCTTGTGATGCCGTTTGGTTTGACGAACGCACCTACCGCTTTCATGGACTTGATGAATCGTATCTTTAGTCCATATCTTAATAAGTTCGTGATTGTGTTCATCGATGACATTCTTATCTATTCGCCAGATTTAGAGAAGCATGAAGAACATCTACGGATAGTCCTTTAAACGTTGCGAGATCATCAACTTTACGCCAAGTTTTCCAAGTGTGAGTTTTGGCTACCAAAAGTGAAGTTCCTAGGCCACGTCATTTCAAGAGATGGAGTTTCTGTCGACTCATCAAAGATTGAAGCCGTAATGCATTGGTTACCACCGAAGAATGTTTTCGAAGTCCGAAGCTTCTTAGGGCTCGCGGGCTACTATCGATGCTTTGTAGCGGATTTCTCTTGTCTAGCCTTGCCAATGACGAAGCTTACACGAAAGGGTTCTAAGTTCCTTTGGGACGACACTTGTGACCGAGCCTTTCAACAATTGAAGACGAGGTTAACTACCATGCCGATCTTAATCATTCCCGAGCGAGGTTTAGGCTACACCGTCTATTGTGATGCTTCACACGATGGATTGGGATGTGTCTTAATGCAAGGAAGAAGCATCGTTACTTATGGTTCACGTCAATTGAAGCCGCACGAGAAGAACTACCCGACTCATGATTTAGAGCTTGCCGCCGTTGTCTTCGCATTGAAGAGTTGGAGGCACTACCTTTATGGTGAGAGATTTGAAGTGTTTTTTCGATCATAAGAGTCTCAAGTACATTTTCACGCAGCGAGATTTGAATCTAAGGCAAAGACGATGGGTGGAATACCTTGAAGACTATGACTCTAGTTTGGAGTATCATCCGGGAAAGGCCAACGTTGTGGCCAACGCTCTTAGTAGGAAGAATCGTGGCACCGTGGTTTGTCTAGCCATAGCAGAATGGAAGATGTTAGAGCAACTTGGGCACTTCAACGTGGAAGTTAATGAATCTGAAGATCATGCCGCATTGGTTACAATGATTGCTCAACCGACACTCTTAAAGCGAGTTCTAGATGCTCAACAATCCGATGAGGAAGCCGAGTCCTACCATTTACTCATTTCTCGTGGCGAGGCACTTGAGGGTTAGACGTCCAATTCCGACCATGGTTTGAGGTTTCTAGGAAAATCGTTTGTCCCTTCGAGCATTCGTGATGAAGTGTTGAAGGATTTTCATCACTCTCGACTTGCCATTCATCCTGGAGGCACAAAGATGTATCAAGACCTTAGGCGACAGTATTGGTGGAAGAATATGAAGCGACATGTTGCCGATTATGTTTCACGTTGCATGGTTTGTCAACAAGTTAAGGCCGAGCACCAAAGGCCTGCGGGGAAGCTTCAACCCTTGCCAGTTGCTGAATGGAAGTGGGAACACATCACTATGGATTTTGTTACAGCTCTTCCGAGATCACTTCGACAGCACGATGCCGTTTGGGTCATTGTAGACCGCTTGACGAAGTCCGCACACTTCTTGCCAATCAAGACGACTAATACAACTGAAACTCTTAGTAAGCTCTACATCAAAGAGATCTTGAGGCTCCACGGCGTACCAGTTTCCATTATTTCTGATTGTGACTCCAAGTTTGTTTCTCAATTTTGGCAGAGTCTTCAGAAGGCTTTGGGGACGCAGCTCCTACTTAGCATTGCCTTTCATCCTCAGACAGACGGCCAGTCCGAGCGTACTATTTAGACTTTTGAGGATATGTTACGAGCTTATGTGATGGATTTTGGAGGCAGTTGGGAAGATCACCTTCCATTGGTGGAGTTTACTTACAATAACAGTTATCAAGCAAGCATTGAGATGGCACCGTTCGAGGCCTTGTATGGCCGACCTTGTAGATCGCCTTTGTGTTGGACCGAAGTTAGAGAGGCATCCATCTTAGGTCCTGATATGGTTCGTGAGACGACCGATAAGATCAAGTTGATTTGCAAGAGATTGCTTACCGCACAAAGCCACCAGAAGAGCTACGCCGATCGCCGAAGAAGAGCTTTATCATTTGAAGCCGGAGACCATGTCTATCTCAAAGTAGTACCACGGCGAGGATTGCAACGCTTTGGTCAAAGTGGGAAGTTGTCTCCACGCTTCATTGGCCCGTTTCAGATTATGGATAAAGTTGGTGAGGTAGCCTAACGCTTGGCTCTCCCACCTCAGTTTTTGAATGTTCATAACGTGTTTCACATCTCCTTGTTGCGCTTGTATAAGCCGCATTCATCGCATATTATGAAATGGACTGATCTAACCCTCGAGCAAGACGCATCCTATGAAGAGCAACTGATTCGCATCTTGGAGACCAAAGAGCACGTACTATGAGGCAAGGCGATTACATTGGTAAAGGTACTTTGGAAGCACCATGGCACCGAAGAATCAACTTGGGAAGACGAACAAGAAGCAAGATCGCGTTATCCGCATCTCTTCTCCGATTAAGGTAAGATTTCTAAAACATTGTATGTTTATTTATATTACTTTCCATTTTGTTACCGTTTGAATTCCGGGACGGAATTCTTTTAAGGGGGGTAGATTGTAGAAACCTAGAATTTTATAAGGGTACTTTGGTAATTTTGGGCCAATGTGGGTTTTGATTTGGGACAGTATAATTTTAATTTGATACATATGAGTATCACTTTTTGGTTAATTGAATACACATATGTTAGTAATTGCTTGTGTGTGAGTGTGTGTGTGTGATACACCAAAATCTACCCAAACCTACCCCTATCACATCACAACTTTTGGAGACAACTTTTCCCCCAAAAAGTTGTCAAAGCTCTCTCTCTCCTCCCCTCCCTCATTTTGGCCGGCCATTTCTCTCTCTCTCTTTCTCTCCCTTATTTCTTTTTCATTCTCTCTCTATATCTCACTCTTATCTCTTGTTTATGGAAGCACAAAAATCCCATTAAATCTTCAACCATCAAGCATCTTTTTGAAGCCCTTCAAGCACAAATTGGACCAAGCACATTAGAGATCAATTTACTCCTCTCCTCAAGAGCTCACTTTTGGTGCTTCCATCTTCCACTTTGGAGTTCTCTAGCTCAAGCCATGGCTTAGAGGAAGAAGGGGGTTTTTCTACTTACTAGATCTTGGAAGCTCCATCACTTGGGTTCTTGTATTTTTTTCATCTCTTGGTCTCTCTATCTCTCTTGCCTTTCCCATTCAAGAACAAGGTAGATTTCATTGACTAAGTGCACTCCTAAATCTAATTTCATGGTTTGTTATGTGTAGGATTAGACCTTGTACTTGTTAATCTTGCATGGGGTTCCCTACATCTTGATCTATGTGCTTATATGCTCTTATGTGCCTAGTTGAAAATTTTGCTAAACCTAAACGTCATTTGGTTGAAATGTTTTAATTAGACTAAAGGTACTTTAAATCTCCTATTTATCTAAGTTGTTGATTATGCCTTGCATGTTTTCCCTCCTAATAATTTAGCCTTGGCATCATGAACTACTATGCTTAATTTCTTGATATTGAAATTATTGAGATGACATTATTGTTGCATAATCATTGTGGTCACATTTCATAGTCGCCAAGTCGGAAAAACATTCATGGCATTGGCTTGGGAGTATGAATCTTGTTAGAATTCCCACAATTGGGGAATGCCTTTTTGAATCCCCGTTTGGGATTGTAAATAGATAAAATTTCGGAAGTGGGTGTGAAGTGAGGAAGGTTGTTTGTGATCCTTAAAACATTCGAAAACGCACGGTCATATTCGGCTAGCTACCGGAGATCTTATATGCTACACTTATGTTGGAGTGGCTCGCATCCGGTGTTGAGAGTGAGTGGCTATGGCATTTGGTATTGGGAAGTTACACGGTTTGGCCTTACAGCTAATTGCATTGTCACGGAGGCAAATCATTGCACCGCATGTCTTAGCATGATTTTAGAAGTAGTAGTACATTTCTTCAATGCCATCTACTGAGCCGTCGTGCTTAATGAATCTATAAAACCACTTTGTTTCAGGTGAGGTCGACAAGGGCAAGGCCCACGAGTAGTCGGCTTGGTGAACTCTTTTGAAGACATCCCTTACGGAGTCTTGTTTTGAAATGTATTCATTACATAGTTGGATTTGAGGAAGTTGTAATAGATGTAATTTAGAATCTTGGACATTGATTCAGATTACTAAGCTTACATGTTT
Source organism: Hydrangea macrophylla (assembly GCA_033977485.1). NCBI lineage: Eukaryota > Viridiplantae > Streptophyta > Magnoliopsida > Cornales > Hydrangeaceae > Hydrangea > Hydrangea macrophylla. The sequence continues at coordinate 21,220,616 of CM066997.1, forward strand.
ATCTCCTCTTCTTTTGTACCCGAACTTAAACTATGTACCTTGAATGCATAGTATTTAATACATTCTGCTGACGTTTGTACCTTCTTAAGGATCATTTGGACTTTCCTCAGGATTCGTTTGTACCTTGAATTCATAGTGTTTAATACATTCTGTTGACATTTGTACCTTCTTAAGGATCATTTGGACTTTCCTCAGGATTCGTTTGTACCTTGAATTCATAGTGTTCAATACATTCTGCTGACGTTTGTACCTTCTTAAGGATCATTTGGACTTTCCTAAGGATTCGTTTGTACCTTGAATTCATAGTGTTTAATACATTCTGTTTATGCTTGTACCTTATTAAGGACCTTCTTGGACCTTCTTCAGGAATGATTTGTACCCTAATAACCTTCTTATTTTCTTAAGGTTTCCTTTCATTTAAAATTCTTTAAAGTCCTTTATCCTTTCCGTTTAAACTTACGATCTTTATTTCAAAATATTTTAAGTCAAATTTATGTTGATTGACCCCTTTGACCCGTTTGGTACTTGAGGGTCAATCCCTGCCTTTTTGACTTCTCATTGGAATCCACGTAGGATTCCCCTATGCTTCCGCCTTGTTGGATTGGTCCACGTAGAACTATCCCTTGCTTTTCTTTATATTGTTTGACTCGTTGACCTCGCCCACGTGGCTTGGTTTCTGAGGCGCCATAGCTTAGGAAGAAATTTTTTCTGAAGTCTCAAATTAAAGGTTCTATAGATTTGTATTGTGAACTCCAAATAACGCATTCTGAACTTTCATGGATGTCTTATTATCATGGTTTTGTTCAGATATCTGACATGATTTTAAAAGGCAAATGGGTTAATCAGCCCTTTTGGTAATCAAAAGATACGAATTATAACTTTAAAGCAAACACAAATAAATTGACAGTTTGCAATTTTTTGGAGATTGTTGGGAGAACTCCCAATAACACACGGAGAAGTACAAAGGTAATGCAGAAATACAAAGAGAAAATACACAAAAGAAAAATCAAGGTGGTTCGGCTAAACACTGTCTACATCCACCGAGAGAGACCGGTTCTTTCATTAACAATACACCCACTCTCAATAGCCCAAAGAGCCCACATCAATGTGTTGAATTGGAGCATCTAACCCAAAACCAATTGACAATGGGTGGAGTAGCCCCTTGTAGTTAAGTTATAAGTCCCCGATATGGGACAGACAATCTCAACACCATGCACTGGTCATTCTCTCTTTATTCCCTCTTTCTCTGGCCACCTCTTTGGACAGAGACGAGCCCGACTCATGGCCCGCCCAAAAGGGGGGCAAAAGGGGCAACCGCCCCGGACTACCAAAGTTCACAAAATTTTGAGGGCCTCCATGAAATTTTCATAAGTACATTTTTACCTTGAGAATTTTTATTATTTTACATTTAGACCTCTTCCAAGGCCCAATTTAGTGCGATCAACTACATATATAATAATATATTGATATAAATATTTATAAAACTCAAAAGCAAAGACCCTTAGAATTTTGAAAATTACACTTTGAGTGTAAGATTAAGTTTCACAAATAGACTCATATTATAAGTAAACCCCAAAAAAATTATCAATTATGTATAAGTAAACCCTAAAAAATTTGTCAATTATGTATAAATAGACCAAAAAAAAAAAATCGCGTCGGAGGCGTTGTCCCCGCCCGTATAAGAGCTTTCCTTTTAATAGTTCGTCCCGGACTCCAATTACTCGAGACCAGCAATGACCCGACTGTTACACCAACAGTCACACACACTGGGCAACATATACATAATCATATAAAGCCATAAATGGGGGCCAACAAACCACCGAAAGTGAAGAAGAAAAATGGGGAAGTCCTCGTGGTTGTGTAACCTTTTGACCAAGGCAAATTTTTAAGTGTTTAAGTAGTTGGTGAGTCAAGTCAATAAGATGGACAAAAAGGTATACCCAGATAGCTACTGGAATCATTTAAGTCAGAATATTAGAAATTGATTGCATTTTGAGATGTCCACGATGCTTATTTTGACCAAGCAATTTCCTGAAAATAAACTTCTAACCAGAAAAAGAAAAGGGAGAGACGAACCCCCCCCCCCCCCCCCCCCCGTATTACTACTCGGTGTATTTTTTTCTTATTTGGAAGTAGTTAGTCAAGTGCCTTTTTCAGCTTTGCTTGATGATGATGATGATGATGATGATGATGATGGATAGGGTTATGCAAACTGTTGTTTCTCTTTGTATTGCATTCCTATCTTTGGCAGCCATTGATATTATTAGCCACTGCAATGGAAACGTAGATGTCACTTGCATGGAAAGTGAGAAACAAGCTCTTTTAACCTTCAAGAAAGATTTAAAAGATCCTTCAAACCGACTCTCTTCTTGGGTTGCTGAAAATGATTGTTGCAGATGGATAGGGGTTGTTTGCGACAACTCAACTGGCCATGTCCGTGAGCTTTATCTTCGAGCTCCAGATGCAGAGTATGAAACTCAATCCGAATATGAAGTTTATCACAGGTTGCAATTGGGTGGTAAATTAAATCCTTCCTTGCTCAATCTGAAGCACCTTAGTTATCTGGATCTTAGTCAAAATGATTTTGAAGGACTTCCAATTCCAAACTTCATCGGTTCTCTGGTAAGTCTGCGTTATCTTAACTTATCTGAAGCAAGATTTGAGGGAACGATTCCGAACCAACTTGGAAATGTCTCAGGCTTGCGCTCTCTGGATCTAAGAGGTCCTCTCTCTAACCGTGAACTTAAGTTGGATGTGGAGCACCTTCAATGGCTCTCTAATCTCTCATCTTTGAAACACCTAGACTTGAGTAATGTGAACCTTGAAAATGCAATTAATTGGCTGGATATGATTAATATGCTCCCTTTGTTGGAAGAATTGTATCTGTCTAATTGCCAACTTGATGTCTCTCCTCCTCTTGTTAATCTTAATTTCACTTCTATTACTGTTCTTGATCTTTCTAGGAACCAATTCAACTCCTCTATACTAAGTTGGATCTTCACTCTTAGTCGTCTAGTTTCACTTGATCTTGGCTCAAACAATTTTGACGGCCCCATTCCCGATGGTCCGTGGAACTCAACTTCCCTCAAAATCTTTGATATTTCTCATTGTTATATTGACTCTCCATTACCCAATTGGTTTTTTAGATTGAATAGCCCCGTTTATCTTGACCTAAGCGACAATGGATTCGAAGGTCCACTACCAAGTGGTCTCATGAATATGACCAGTCTTAGGTATCTTGATCTGTCTAAGTGTCATTTTAATTCTACAATACCCAATTGGTTATATGATTTTAGCCTTCTAGAGACACTCGACCTCCAGCGCAATGACTTGCATGGAAAAATCTTGAGTGCCATTGACAACTTGACTTCTATCACCACCCTTGACCTATCATACAATGAACTGGAAGGAAAATTGCCAAGGCAAATGGGAAATCTTTGCAACTTGCAATTTTTAATTCTGGATCAGATTAAATTGGAGGAGAGCGTCTCAGAATTATTTGAAACATTATCTGGATGCATTGTAGATTCTTTACAGTACTTGCAGTTAGATGGGACTAGACTCTCTGGTCCTTTAACTGATGAAATCAAACGATTCAAAAATTTACGCAGCCTATATATGAGGTATAATTCAATATCTGGTCCCATCCCGGAAAGCATAGGAAGACTGTCATCCTTGGAAGCATTGGATTTCTCTGGAAACCAATTAAATGGTACTCTGCCAGAAAGTCTTGGACAACTTTCAAAGTTGGAAATTCTTGGAATCTCAAATAATTATCTTGAAGGGGTAGTCTCTGAAATTCACTTTGCCACTCTTGTAGGTCTGAGGCAACTTATGGCATCAGGAAATCAATTAGTTTTAAATGTGGTTTCTAACTGGATTCCTCCCTTTCGGCTTACAACATTACAACTGAGATCATGGCAGTTGTGTCCTCAATTTCCCATGTGGCTCCAGTTCATGAGTAAGGATATGTCGGGTCTGGACCTATCATGCACTGGAATATCAGATGAAATTCCAACATGGTTTTGGGACTTGTCTTCTCCAATAAATTTTGTGAATCTATCTCACAACCAAATTTATGGTCAGATTCCTAATCTTCCAAAAGTTAAACAGGCTTTTTCGGTGGTTTACTTAGGTTCCAATCGATTCAACGGTCCTCTGCCACTTGTCTCTTCGAATATAAGTGAGTTAGATCTTTCAAACAATTCATTTTCTGGTGGTCTTTCCCATTTCTTGTGCGATATAAAGGACTATCAAAATCGACTGACAATTCTTCATCTTGGGGAAAATCATTTATCAGGGGAAATTCCTGATTGTTGGATGAATTGGGAATCACTGGAAGTCATTAAACTGGGAAACAACAATCTCACAGGGGCAATCCCAAGTTCAATGGGATTGTTAAGAAAGCTGAGATCGTTACAGTTGCGAAATAACAGCCTATCAGGTGAAGTGCCTTTGTCACTGCAGAATTGCACAGAGTTAGTGATGTTTGATATTGGTGTGAATGAGTTCTTCGGAAGCATACCCAAATGGGTTGGTAAAACCCTTTCGAAGTTGAAGGTTCTCGGGCTTCGTTCGAATAGGTTTCTTGGCAATATTCCTCATGAACTTTGTAACCTAACATCACTTCAAATCTTGGACATGGCAAATAACAGATTGTCTGGAAAAATACCTGGGTGCTTCAGCAAGTTCAAAGCCATGACCATTAAACAACGTTCACATTATAGGATCTCTTATTCCCTTTATGGAGTGTTGTTAGAGAATGCATTTGTGGTGGCGAAAGGAAGAGAGAACCAGTATGACACCATACTTACACTCGTGACTAGCATGGACATATCTGGAGACATCCCTGAGGAAATGACGAATCTCTTCGGCTTACTATTCTTGAACTTGTCTGCAAATCATTTGACTGGAATAATACCAAAGAAGATCGGTGATATGGGTTCGTTGCAATCTCTTGATTTCTCAAGAAACCAACTCTCAGGTGAAATTCCTCCAAGCATGTCAAGTTTGAATTTTTTGAGTTATTTGAATTTGTCATACAATATCTTGTCGGGAAAAATTCCATCAAGCACTCAGCTACAGAGCTTTAATGCTTCTAACTTCATCGGCAACAGACTTTGCGGACCTCCGGTCTCAGAAAATTGTAGCACTGATGGTGTTATAACCAATAATGGAAGTGAAGGAGAGAGTGAAGGTTCTAAGCCTGAAGTGTATTGGTTTTATTTGACCATTGCATTAGGATTTATGGTGGGTTTTTGGGGTGTCTGTGGTCCTTTGCTTTTCAACAAGCTATGGAGATTTGCCTATTTTTAGTTTCTGGAGAACATGTGGATCAAACTTTATGTGTTCATGAGAAAATGTACAAGATCCTAAGAGTTCTGATGTTGAAAATGGATAGAGAATTGTGTGCCAAGTCCTGTTTATGCTTCCCTAATTTATGTAATAGGTCAATCTTTATGGTTTGGATGTTATCCTTTCTCAAGTTTTTTTTTTTAATTTTTATGTAAGAGATTTGTGTTCTTAGTCATGTTTACGCTTCCCTAAGTTATGGGTGCATGAAAGCCTAGATTTTAATTTCTCTAAGTTTTTTAATTTTAATTTTTATGCAAGAGATTTGGTGCATGAAAGCCTAGACATGTATGCTGTTAGGAAACTGCGTCCCCAAAATCCGTTAACAGCACGTATAAATTGGTACTGCAAAAAATTACGTGAAAGCTATTATAACCCTACAAGGGCAGAACTAGGGTTACCTTGAACTGTAAAAACAGATTGCTGTAGTAGACGAATCCATAACAGGGACTTAATTGATAACGGCTTACGATCTTCTATCGTATTCCTCTGCTACCAGAATCTCGAACTAAGTGTGGGCTCTTCCGAAATCCTTTTGTTTTTCTGGTCTCTCCTTTTTATGCCCTCTTTTCTATTCCAAGTTATAATATTCTTGATGGAAAAACGTAAACTGAGAGGAGAGCCAAAGCAGCATATATATAGGCTACGATAGGGACCATATGAAGTCAATAAGGAATATGCTTCCTTATGGAATTAGGAAACCCTAATTCGAACTGAATCAGATTCCTATTTTCATAAATTATAATTCATACCACTACAGAATTATAATTGCACTCCTACCCTTATCTCAAAAATATATTTCGAGCTCCATGTTATTAAATGCTTATTATCTTCCTTACGTTAAGATTACAGATATCCATTAATTTAATATAATTACTGACAATCATATTTAACTAATCTCTTAATATTTTCTTAAGATCCTCTGCTTAACTTATCTGATATGTTAGATACAAAATCCACCTGCAGGGTTTGACATAATCAAAACTTATAAGCTTCCTCAAGGGGATATCATCAATCCTAAAACTGAGACATGGATTCCATCATTAATTAATATCCACCACACAATTAATATTGTCACCCAATTCAATGAGATATTGACCCATTTAAGGATCTCACCCTTTTAGGAATCAAAGTGTAAATATCAAACGTACGTGTCTATAAATTCACTTAAGATTTACAGCATAAGCACTCAAAAAAACCATGAGGTGTTAATTATCTTATAAGTCAGTACAAAGATAATTACCCTAAGTCAGTCTCGTTTAATACACAAAGTGTACCAGCATAATGAGTTGAAGCTATATCGTTTCCCGTAGTCAAAACAAACCTAATACACCACCATGCTGCAGTCCTACCGATGGTATGTCCAATCCCATCTAAGACTGTAAATCAAAATCTTATATTCTATAAGATCCGATGGTCTGATCTTCTGTGTGTAAGCCGAACTCTACATATCAAACCACCTATCATGTAGAATAAGAGACACACATGCACAATATTAAACAAACAATATAATACAAATATTGCCCACACAGATTCTCATAAAAATGGAATAACTGATTTTATTAAATGAATAATAAATTGACTACATAAAGCATGGCTTCTAGTATATATCCCTAACACATGCAATGTCCAAAAGCATAGTATAGCATAGTACGAATAAGACATGCTATAGGTGCTTCATGTATAGGTACATAGTACGAAGTTTGCCACATGTGAGCGCTCTAATAGATCAAGCACTATGGTGAGCTCAGGCAATAGGCTCGAGCGCTCGCAGGGTGCGATCGCTCAGGTGATCACATGCAGAAAGCTCGAGCGCTCGGGGTTACAGTTTCTGCAACTTTGCATGCAAGTACAAAAAATGTTTAAAAGACACATACATTTTGGTTTTAGCTTGTAAAAATTGATCCTAAAGGCATCTAAGTGAGGTAGGATGCTCACCTAAGCTTGGATGGTGTATAGATGATATAAAAATGCAATGTATGTTGAGAAAGCTTGAGAACTTGATCAATAGGTGTTTCAATGGTGTCCTTATTCTTCTATTATTCTTTGTTTAACAGCTGAGATCTTCTTTTCTTCTAGATCTTCTTCTTTATTCAGCAACAAAGTGTGTGTGTGTATGTTGATCATAACATGCAAGGTATATGAAGGAGTGTATGAGGGTATATGTATGGAAATGATGGTCACTTCTCTCTCTAAAAGCTCCGAAGAAACCCTCTCTCTCTTGAAACTGTAATGTGAGTTCGTCCAAAAATGAAGGAGCATTTAAGTTATTTATAGACAAAGAACTGGGTCACGCGAGCGCTCCAGTGATCTCGAGCGCTCGGGCCGATAAGTGACCACTTGAGCGCTCGGGTGCACGTGAGCGGTCGAGTCGAGCTTTTCTCAAAAGCTTCCTAAAGGTTAAATGTATACATTCAAACATTCATATAGGGACAAGAAGGACAAAATCGTGAAGTCATGTATTATTATTATGAAAAGAATATAGGGAAAATATTCGAAAAATACATTAAAAAAAATACAGGTGTTACATAACGAACAGCGAAAATGAATCTGGCAAAGATTGTCAAATCAAATCTTTCTGTAAATCAGAATCCATGCCTACATTAAGCTTTTCAAGCTGCTCAATGTAACCGATTATCTTGAGCACATACTCATATACAGATGACACATCTGCCATTTTGGCTTGGAAGAGTTCTTTTGAAACATTGAACCTTGCGGTTCTATTCTATCCCCCATGCAACTCTTGTACATGAAAAAGAATTGAGGTCGAGCTTTTATACGAATCACTTTACTTCTGAAGCTCATTGCTCATGGATGCTAACATGTAGCATCTCACATTTATTTAATCTTCCTGTCACTTTCTTAAGGTGTCATACTATTCCTCAGAGGATCTTTCCAAAAGAGATTCTGATATTGGCCCATCCAAGTCATAGACAATTTTATCTGAGTAAGAATGATTTTCAGGTTTCTTAACCAATCGTCAAAGTTTGGTCCAGTCAAACAGTTGGTATCCAAAATTTTAGCAAAGGGGTTAAAGGTTGACATTATTCATCTAGTATGCCTTGCATATTAAATTATCTATAAAAGTTAAAAGAGGAGGACTATGGGCAATGCATATAAATTATCTAGTACGACACTTAACTTACACCTCATTCTTTGTAAATTAAGTCAGCCAACTAGAACTCAATTAAAGAAGAGGGTTAGAAAATAAGAGAGAATTGGGAAGAAGTTATTTGTATTGCTCTCAAGAATGCTTACAACTCTTGGATGGTTTAATTGGCCAAATGAAGGCCTCTATTTGTAGGAAACCAAAGATACAATGGACTGTCTAAATTAATTCGATCTAACGATCCTTATAAATCATTTAGAATTTTCCTAATAAATATCTGAATACTTACATGCTCTCATACATTCTAGAATTCTTTACAATCTACAAGGGCGGAGCCTTGAGTAGACTAGGAGACTTTAGTCCCCTCACTTTTGTGGGAAAAAATTATATGGTAAAGGATTTAATTTTTTTATATAATATGTGTAATTAGTCCCTTCCAAATTTAAAACATGATAATTTTATGTATAATACATTGGCCCAATTGTAGTTCAACCCACCTTAAATATTTGTCCCATTAGATTCTCTTATCAGTTTTTAATTTAGTCTAACTCAAATTATTTTACCATCAGTCAAACTTTACAAATTAAAATAAGTGAACAATTTCCAAGCAAAAAAATAAAATAAAATAAGTGAACAACTCTTATTATAGAAACAAAAAAAAAGAAGGTAATATAAAAGAAATCCAACCCAATCCATTGAATCCCAGCCCCCTAATTACAAATCCTAGCTCCATCCTTGACAATGTACAAGCTACTCATGCATCTAGGAAGCTCTAGAATATTCAAGAATGTACAAATTCTCCAAAGCTCTAGAATCTTCCTCCATGAAATGCAACACAAGGTGTTTGGCAGAATGCCAAGTCGTGATACTATGCTAGATTGAGTCGGAAAATGAGAAGTGCTCAAAGTGGTTCATTTGTGTGAGAGAGCGAGGGTGCTCAATTGGGAAGAAAAGTGGGTGAACATAGGAAGTTAGAGATTTTATGGAATGTGGAGGAGAGATTAAGATGAGTGAGGAAAAAAAGTAAAAAGAAAAGTGCGTGAATATAGGAAGTTAGAAAGACAAACAACACTTTGTGCACAGTACATGATGACATTTTCTTGGAACTATTGTGTATTATGTACCGTCTGCTTCTTGTGCGGACGTCCGCAACTTCACTGGATTCTGTAAAATTATTACAATACCATTAATGAAAGTTGGATCCAACGACTGAAACCACAGACTCTCTCATAAGAAGGGCGCGCTCCAGTATTATGTATATATGTATATATAGATGTGTATTATATATAATACAATATAGATCGGTATTTAAATACAATACAATACACAATTAGGGTTTATTGGGATAAGTGGGGTGTAGAAAGTAAGTTTTTTAGAATTGTTTCTATTCATTTTTCCTTGAATGTCATTTTAAATAGGGGTATTTTAGTGATGAAAAGTTTTGTTAAGTGGTTGTAGTGAGTAAAGTAAGTGGCTGGTGTTAATAGAATTACCCCTTATATAATTATCCTTGAGGCAAATAACACTTCAGCTCCTATACCTTGAAAATAGACATTTAACCCCTTCAAACTTTAAACTGAATTGCATATTAACAATCCGTTTTACAAAATTTTAAAATGACATAATTACCCTTGTCCTTTGGTCTATCTTATATATGAAAATCAAGGCAAATGCACTTAATTGGCTTTTTTTTTTTTTTTTTTTTTGATCTTAATGCACTCATTTGGCTGACATGTCAATTAATTCAGTGCCAATTACCCGCTACCAAAGAAATGCTGAATGGGCAAAAATTGCTGAGATTCCTTCTTCTTCTTCTTCTTTTTTTTTTTTTTTTTTTTTTCTTTTTTTTTTCCCCCCTGCTAAGTGACTGTGAACCTTCCTTTTTATGTTATAATAACGAAACTTATTTCCAGATTGTTAAACGGTGCAAACATTCTGTTCCTTATTTTGTTTTTACCAAAAAAAAAAAATAGTCTTCCAACCCAAAAAAATAAAAGCAATAGTATTCCAGATTTATCAAGAAACCTATTGCATTGTAATGGTATTCAAAGTTTGTATCTAACAAATATTGTTGAGTAATGCTAGGTACACCTAAACGGGACACCTAAACTATCCACCTGTTGATCAAATATTATATTGAGAAACAAAAAAAAAAAAAAAAATTGCAGGAAGGATTTTTCACAAGACATCTATCTGTTTCAATCCCCAAGTAAAACATCTAAACTTATTCCATTGCCTTTTTTTCCTTTTCTACTAACTTTATGCATGCATATAGATATTTGTTTCTATACACGATACGAATTTATAGTTATTACTGCATATAGATTTGTCATATTGAGTTTGAACATTCAACATACCGGGAAACGCCGGCCACGTGGCAAGGCAACCATGTCACCACTATCGCCACATGTCCCACACAAATACCGACAAATGTCATCTCCATTAGTGGCTCGAGCATCGCACTCACCATCATCGCGGTCAAAGCATCGTGCTCACCGCTACGGCACCGTGCTCGTCTCCATTGGTGGCTTGAGCATATTGCCCAAATGATAGCCAAGAGGAAGGTACAAGGGTGTTTGGAAGATGCTCCCAATCATCAAACTCCTAGCTAGTTCAAACTCTTGGGTAAGAAATGAAAAAGTACGAAATGCAAGTTGACTATATATATCAGGTTCCCAAATTTGGAGATTTCATAGACATATTTTGAGAAACATCAAAATAACACATGATGAACACATTTGAGTTATAGTACTGCAATGTATGCTTAGCTTGCATAAATAGAGTGCTAAAAGTTGCTTCAAGATTACCTCCTTAGAATATATATATCAATTTGCGTTAATGAATGCACCGCGTGACTGTTGGCGGTATAAATCATTTAATTGTTTCAAACTATTTTTTAGCCTCAAATAAGATTTAAGTGTTTCAAACTATATACTATATACAGTCCGAATCTTAAGCGGACGCCCAGACAACGGACTCGCTTTTAGTGATGAAAAAGTGCCTTTTAGCGACGAAATTTTTCGTCGCTAAAAATCATTGTTTTAGCGATGAAAATTTTTGTCGCTAAAAGCGAGTCCATCCACGTTTGTTTGAGTCCGCTTAAGATCCTCTCCGATACTATATATATTTTAAGATTTACTATGGATGACTAGTTAAGGAGGGATGGTTTCGTTTTTGTAGGTTTGTCCGGTCTGTTGCTCTTTTCTTGTGCCTATTTTGCTCTAGGGGGGTTATCTCCTCTATTTAGCCCTGCCAAGTCCATGCTATTTACCCGATGCAAATTCGAGCCAGTTCAGAGATGATACTGCAATTTCCATGTTGAGAAGTTATGTGAAAAATAAAAGGAAAAAAAAAATCTGTGGTATTACGTAGAGTTATCTTACAATATTTAAACTCAGCCACGATCTTCGTTATGCCCTAACAAGAATAGAAGGAACACTTGGTCGGGGATTGTACTATTGAATAAAAGCGAGGGGAGTCGCTAAGCTAGTAGCTCTAATAACGGGTATAAAAGGACTTTGTTATCCTCTGCTCCATCATCTTCTATCTCGCCCCTAAGTAGTCAAGTTGAAAAATCGTTTTGGCTTTCTGATTATACTTCACAAGCTTGCACGTCCGCCACTCAACTCCTCTTGGCTTGAATTTTATATTTTTTCCGCTACCTTTCTCTCAACTCCTAGGTAACGGGCCCTACTCCCTGAGAAGTCATTAAGAGAGAGGGGTCCATTTAAAGGAATTCGTGTTGGTTGAAAGACTTCAAATACTTTCAAGGCTCACACTAAGGAGTCAGAGTTATATATTTACCGATATAAAATTTTGAATTTTGTTGTTTTAAGTAAAAAGATTACTCTCACGAGACATACAAAATAAACATTACATTGCAAGATTAGTTGCTGGTGATTGCACGACTGTGCATATCAACGAATTGCATATGATACATGAATCAAATACAGAATAGTGCTCCCCTTGTCAATGTAGTTATGTTCTTACATATCATAAGCATATAAGCTATCTTTGGTGTTAAAAAAAAATCCACATACTTAGGTCTTGCATGGTAATATTGCGGTTTTTGGTTTTTATTTTTTGTATTCAGGATTGACTCTAATATGAGAGACTTCACTACAAAAATGAAAACAAAAAACAAAAACCAAAAACCACAATGTTACCATGCGAGCCCTTAACAACCCTTTTGATCAGAACTCAAACTGCATTGCCGGCTTGTACCCGAGTGCATCAAGGTGAGCAGCCATAGCTTTGTTCATCTTGGGCGGGCCACACCTCAATATCTGCAAATTGAGGGGTCATCTTAAGATTAGTTTGTAATTGATTTTAAGTCTAACCACATGAAGCAAAAGAATTGTCATAGATAAGAGGTTTTAGTTCTTATGTTTACTAGAGGTGAACCCGTGCGCTGCACAGGATGCAACGGAAAATAAATACATAAGATTGGTTAAAATGTAGAGCTTATGCTTCATATTTTTACACACACACACACACACATATGTATATATATATATATAAGATTAGTACGAATAGTAAAGAGTTGAGATGAACCTGAATATCTGGTGCTGGTGCTGGCAAGTGAATTTGAATCATCTCTTTGGATATATGCCCAATACCTCCATTCCATGCCTCTGGAGGCTGAGCGTTGGTAGCATGAAATTGGGAATAGCGATCATCAGTCAATAATAAATAACCAACTATAGAAAGAAATAATTCTCTGTCTAGGCTTAGAGCACGACAGTTCAGTATAGTGACAGATTATGTAGCATGAACACTTCCAAGTGCCTGACCCGGGAAATTACGCATTTTAATTTTGTTAACATCTTACACATGCCGGATGTGTGTCGTATGCATGGCCGGACATGGAAGTGGACACAGTATGGTTCCTTCGCATTGGAAATGTTTTTAAGATTTTGAGGTAAAAGTCCGTCTTAATACAATAAAATGGGAGATAAGTAATTGGTTTATTTGAGAGTTTAGGAAGAGGGAGTGGACACGGTACAATAATATTGTATGTTTAATTAAGAGATGGAGCAGAAATGTACACGCTAAGGTGGATGTGGTTGTGGGGTAAAACAAGAAACAAAAAAATTGAAAATGAATCTATTCGTGATATGGTAGAAGTAGCACCCACTCTAGGTAAAATACGAGAAAAACACTCAGATGGTTTGACTTGGGGTAGAGATAGTACAGAAATATTTGATAACATGTGATTTAAGTGAGGTTATGGTCTCAGACTAAGTGAAATAGAGTAAAAAGGATTCGTGTGGCCCACTTCAAATATTTCGAGACAAGGCTTTAGTTGAGTTGAGTTAGGGCCTGTTTGGTTGTCCTTGAATGCAATAATTGCATTCTATCGTTTGTACAGAACTTTACAAAAAAAGATGATGAGCTTGAATGGTTCTATTTAGAAATAACAGGATGCTCGTCAGAAATGATGCTTGCAATCATAAATTTTGCATTCTAGAAAAAGGTAGAAATGGCCACATAAGAAGAAATATGGAGAAGTTTCCTATTTTTAAAAATGGAGTCATTCATGATGATGAATTTTGCTTCAAGATTCAATCTGAAATCTGAATGAACTATTCAAATTCAAGTGACAACCAAACATGCCCTTAGGCAATTGCATTTCTTGTATGCTTACCATGGCTGCAAGTTATTCCATCATGGTTTGATCATATCAAAAACTCTCAGCAGTTTTGATTCTTATTATATTTTGGCTATCTGAACTTGACTATTTCTAGCATGGATTTAATACCCAAATTATCATTTACTTATGTGTGTTCTTTGGAAAGCATATAAAAAATGCAACAAAATACTGAAAAGTTCATTAGCAATTTGTCTAATTCCATTGGAATGTTATAATGACTTTTGTCCAAAAGGTCAAGGTTTTGTGCATAATGCAATAAATAAATAGAGCACCCATCCATTTCTCAATTGAGCTAAACTGAATAAATGTTTGATGCTTATACAATAATAGACATATTAGACAATTGATATGTAATAGATAGGCATTGCCTCTTTGACAACCAAACCAATAGTCTAAACATAGTTAGAAAGAAAATTATTTTACTCTTCAAGAAGCAGAGAAAATAACTGACATATACCAAAGAGTTAATTCAACTGACCTGACTTAGAACATAATAGACTTTGAAACGATGGGGGAGCTTTCTAGCAAACCCATCTAGTTCCTCCTGCAAATATCCAAAATGAACAAAGTCTGAGTCAGCAATGTGTCCAATTCCCGAATGTTCTATTTTTTAATTTTCCATTTATAATTTCTGTGGTCGTGTAATTTGTCAACATATTAAGAATTCTCATTTTAGTTGTATTATAACATTGCAATCCTCTCATTATAAATTCAAGTTCATATAAATCCAATTCTGAGGAAAACTCTTGCATCATTGAGGCTCTATTTGATTCTTGGATCCATTAAGGGAAAGGAAAAGAATCACTGAGGAAATCACTTTTCTTTGTCTGGCTAATAAGAAAAACAATGAGGGAAATAAGAAAGAAAGAAAAGAAAATACTGAGTAAACAACGAAGATTTTTATTTATTTATATATATATATATATATTTTTTATTTTGTGAGTTACTTCCCTCCCTTATTTTTGAGTTCCTACTCTATTTTGAGAATTTTGAGTTTCGAATGTTATTTAAGCATGAAGAAAACACAACAGAAAAACACTACGCAAATAGTTTTCCTTCTTGTTTTCCATTTCTTTTCATTTTTCCTTTTCCTTCTTTAAATTCGCAAACCAAACGGAGCCTAAAGCAACTTTAGCATTAGGGAAGATTAAATTGCTGAAATGGAACTGAAAAAGATATAATCCTAATGCACTGTACTATGTTGGTTCTTTGACATGTCACTTCTAAAGAGTAGGATGCACCTGCATGCTCATGAAATGTAACACAATTTATTGAATAATAGAGCTAAAGATTCCAACATTGGAACTCATAAAAAGTATGTCTGCTTAATTCGAATAAGCAGCATGTTAACATGTTTACATAAATCAACATAGATTTAACAGGTTGATTGCAAAACAACTTCAAACTAAGATTACTTGAAACAATTGACTAGAACGGAGATTAAAAAGATCAATTTACTACCTTCAAAAGAATGTCCTCGAATGTGACATTTGCATAGATAAGGTGCACATTGGTCTTGTCTTTTGAGTTCTCTAGTATGGCTCTAGTAACCTTGATCAGGATGTGGAACAAGAAACATAATCAGAGGCTCACATGAACCCAAAAAGCTAGAAATAAGAACATGTTTTAAAATAGTAGAAAAACAGAATTTGTAGGGAATAAGGAAAAAAGAAAGACAAAGGATAGGAGAGAAGGAGAGATGTCCAAAGGGACTACATTGTATTAGCTTAATTGAATTATAAATTACAAGACTCACATACCTTTGTATAGGGTGGATAAAGAGATAAACTTCCAAATCTAATCCTAATCAAATCATAACTCTAATCCCATAAATCATGGGATTTATAACTAATAAAATAAAATTTGTCCTTGTTAAATTGGAGCATCTAACCCAAAACCAATTGGAAAAGGGTGGAGTAGCCCCTTGAATTTATATATTGAGTAGCTATGTTTAAGTTCCCCGATGTGGGACAATCTCAACACGCCATCGCACGTGTGGCATGACTGAGAGCCAAACACGTGGATTACTAAGATAGGGTGACGTGGAGCACACGTGGACAAATTGGGCCAACAATAACTTGCTCTAATACCATGTTAAATTGGAGCATCCAACCCAAAACCAATTGGAAATGGATGGAGTAGCCCCTTGAACGTATATATTGAGTAGTTAGGTTATAAGTCCCCGATGTGGGACAATCTCAATAATCCTAATTAAATGAATATGATTGGATTATAATCAAATCTAGATTATTTCGTATATTCCAACAACAACAAAGCAAACTAGTCCCTCCTAGGCTCTTTGTGGTTCAAAGATTTCGTGAGAAAAAACACAAGAGGGTAAGGAAAACTAGTTCCCTTGTGCTTTCTTCCATGCTTAAATAACATTAAAAAATTAAAAATTCCCTAAATATAATAACATCTTAATAAAGGAAGGGAAATGACTATCACGGTATCACCATTCAAAATGTTTAATTTATTTCTCAACCAATTCTCTATTCTTTCCAATTTTCTTCATCATTTTCCGTATTAACCAAACAAAGGAAAATGTTTTACTTTCTTTTCTCTCACTAAATCCAAGAACTAAACAAGGCTATGCTGAATTGATGGATACTAACCTGAAACATAGGGGTAATGCCAGATCCTCCAGCTAGCATTCCAAGTGCTCTAGATTGACCCGGTTTATATTTGAAACGTGCCTTGGATAACGAAACATAGTGTCAATGCAATGATTTAACGAGAACATATACAACATGAACTAAATGCAATCAATTCAAACAAGAAATTAAAAAAGTAATTTAATCCAAGTAATTAAAGAGGAAAGAAACAATAATCTTCGATGCAAGGTACCATGAAGATAACAGAGGATGTGTAGGACAATGGCCCAGTGACTAGTGGTAGGAGAAGAAACAAATTGACTAATGAGTGCATGAACAACATAAGCTATATCAGGCCGTATTCGAGCGAGATAAACTAAAATACATAATTAAGGTTAAACGAGAGAACAAAAAGTCTAATCTACCCTTAATTCTAATTATTCTGACATGTACACATTAATCATGGAAAAAAATCATGGAAATGCGTCGTTCATACGGCTTAACATGTAGTAATACACGAAAGAATAGTACCAGTGGTCCTTTCACAGCCACATAATCGCCTTCTCGCATCTCTCTGAAATGGTGTGACATCCTTCCCTTGGGATACATCTATTGTTGACAAAGCCAAAAGATTACACTGGGCTTCATGTGAACCCCCCCACCCAAAAATGATAACAATAGAAACTGAAAAGGAAGGAAAATATCATTTATATATATAATACCTTCACAACTAGTTCAAAAAAGCCAACATCTGAATCTAAAGTAATCGGAGTATAGGGCCGGATAACTTCTTCACCTTGGTTATCCTTTCCTCTGTTCAACAAAATGCAATTCAAAACGTTATTAGATGTGACTAATCCGCAGAATCAACTAATGCCATT
Organism: Hydrangea macrophylla; assembly: GCA_033977485.1. Taxonomy (NCBI): domain Eukaryota; kingdom Viridiplantae; phylum Streptophyta; class Magnoliopsida; order Cornales; family Hydrangeaceae; genus Hydrangea; species Hydrangea macrophylla. The sequence goes on from CM066997.1 coordinate 21,238,205, forward strand.
CAAAACCCACGATGCACCTGATGTTGGGTTAATGCAGAATTTAGAAGTGATTGAAAAATAAATAAATATGAAGACAAAAATATGATGAGAAAATCACAAAGCTAGGGGGAAAAACAAAATTCAGCCTTGTGATTATGAAATAGGGAGTGGATCAAAACTTGTGAAAAATAAAGATGAATATTTGACATCTGTGCAAAACTCTGAGGCATATGATGTATAAATCGTTGTTTGTATACACAAATACAGACGGAGTCATCAGGAAAAGGATGCGAAAGTGCAAATATCATGTACCACAAGCTCCTATGTTAAGATATAACCAAAAATTAACAAAACGGAAGATAGAAAAAGGCATTTAAGAAACCTGCATCTTATGTGATGTCCAACAGGAAGACCAAGCACTGAAGTAGGAGTTGGGAGAGCAAATATAAACTTTGCAGAATTATGGCTGAGTTGAGTTCTTTTCACAAGTTTGAATTCCTTGAAATTCTTAGGGTCCAAGCAGCCTATGGAATCACAAGTGATATGGTCAATTTACAGATAAGTAAGAATTTAAACACCTCGATTAACCACGTGATGACCAAATAACGAAAATGACAACTTTATGCAGTGTTTGAATGGAAGTAACCTTTTCAGATATATATGTAGCAATATTGATATATATATATACATATATATATGGTCTGGCTCTTAAGCGGACCTTAAAAAACGGACCTAAAAGATGTGGACCGTGTAAAAAGTGAGAATTTCTCACAAAAAAGTGGGAAGCGTGTTAAAAGTGAGAAATTTAAGAAGTGAGAAATTTCCACTTTTTTGTGAGAAATTCTCAATTTTTACATGGTTTGTCTTTTAGGTCCGTTTTTTTAAGGTCCGCTTAAGAGCCGGACTCTATATTTATATATATATATATATATTTGAAATGGATCAAGAAAAAAGCGAGAGAGGGGTAGAGGCGAAGATAGAAACATGATACAGTGATAGTAATTTGTTATGGAAGTTGAGGAGTATGGGGTTACCTTAACCCCAAGTCATATCCTCATATATAAACACCATTTCCAGCTTAAAGTAGAATAAGTTAAGACTTTTTCCGAAATAGTCAAATGTGCTCATTGGAATGCATCCCTAAAAATGTTTTGTAGAGAATGTATTCCGGAAATGCCATTCCAAACAAACCCTCACTAGCAACCACCAAACTTATATTTTTCTCGAAAGAAGACTAGGGCTAAGGTAATATGGCTACTTTATACTCATGCAAATCAAAATACAGCATCTGGTGGCACAGGTTTAAAACTTCTTATGAAATATTTGAACCTCCAATTCTCGTGTTTTGAAGTACAATAAGACTTGGGATATCAACAATCAATTTGATAATTTCTGGAGAAAACAAAATTATATATACATATTTTTAGAACATGAAACAGAACTAACTTTGCTTCCACAACTTATGGATTTCATCATCAAAAGCTCCGTAATCATCAAGAATTGAGTTACACAAGAGGTAAATTTTTCCGGTTGCCGAGGGTCCAAGTTACCTTTAAACTCCTTACGTTCTATTTGGTTTGCAGATTTAGAGAAGGAAAAGGAAAAGGAAAAGGAGAAGGAAAACCATTTCCCTAGTGTTTTCCTCCATGCTTAAATAACAATAGAGATTAAAAAAATTTCAAAATACAATAGGAATTTAAGATATAAGGAAGGGAAGTAACTCACAGTATTTACAATACTTAATATAAATTTTGCCATGTTTTTCTTTCCTTACTAACCAAACATAGGAAACCAATTTCCACTATATTTTCTTTACTTTTCCCTCATAAGTCCACTAACCAAACAGAGCCTAAAATTGAAAAACAAAGTTGTAATTTATCAGGAATTTCACAACTTCAAGTGGAAATGCAAAATTGATAATTACTCCCTCTAAATCAATTCAAACAATTTCAGTATAATCAGTGGATGATACACAAAAATTCAGCAAGTACTAGAAAGTTATATATAAAGCTATTTCATCTTAGACCTCTGTGTTTCTTGCTGAAATACACATAGTATGAAACAGAAGCAGCAATGCCAACACAGACAAGAGCAACCACAACACCCAAAAATTCAATGGGGACACCAAACCTTTGCAAATGCAACTGAAAGAAATCCATATTGGCCAACCAAGAAGCCCTACATTTCAAGAATGTGCATGGCATGTTTGCAAATGAAAGCTTTTAGATATAACTATTGTGTGTGTGTGTGTAGTATGTATATATATATACCTGACAGTTATGCTTTGCTTGTTCTTCTCGTCCTGCTTTCTGTCTGTTATTAGATGGAAGCAGAATAGTAAAAGGGCATAGGTGAAGGAATGAAGGAAAGGATCTTCCACTGAAGAAGAACATTCCATCCTATTTTTTGGGGTAAATTATAGTAACACCCCCTGAACTATGACCATTTTTCACTAACACCTCCTAAACTTTAAAACTGAACAAACTGGCCCCCTAAACTATCATTTGTAAAATCCTTTCATCAGGGGGTGAGTTTGTTCATTTTGGATGGTTCAAGAGATTAGTCTGTTCAGATTTAAAGTTTAGGGGTGTTAGTGGAAAACAGTCATAGTTCAGGGGTGGTGTTGTAATTTACCCTATTTTTTGTTTATTGGACAAAAAAAATGAAAAAAAAAACACTAAAGAATTATTTTGAAGTAGTATATGAACAAACTAGATTTGTAGCTTGTACAATGCATGTGAAACTTGCTATAGTTCAAACATTTAATAGATGCAACTCTATAAAATCGATGAAATCTAACGGTCTGCTTGATAAAATTGAAAATTAAAAACTGAATTTTAAGTATTGAAAATTTCAAGTTACTGAATTTTGTAATATTAATTATAATTATAGTGTTTTTATGTATTAAAATAGTCTGCATTCAATGATTATTTTTAATTGAATTTATCAACAAAAAAGGCCTAAAAGGGAAAAGAAAAATTGCAGCAGAACTAATTTAAGAATTAAGATACGACTAAAGTGAAGTATGGATAACTTAGATTAGATAAGATATGATTTAAAAAGTAAAAAATGATATACTTTGATTTAATGGTATATACAGTGATGATCTTAAGCGGACCTCAAGTGGTTGGTTTGGGACGGACTGACTTCTAGCGACAAAATTTTCATCGTTAAAACAAGACTGACTTCTAGCGACAAAATTTTCATCGTTAAAACAATGCATTTTTAGCGATGAAAATTTTGTCGCTAAAAGTCAGTCTTTCCCAAACCCACCACTTGAGGTCCGCTTAAGATTCGGACTGATATATACCCATATGTATTTAAAAAAATGTGAAAAAAATATAGAGCCCCCACGTGGCCTGCTTGTACTTTATAATATATATGAGTAATGCTATGCTTCCCAAATTTTTATCCCAAAAGTGATTCCCATTTGATGTGGCAGTGGGACCGGGTCTAATATAGTAGAACCAGTTGAATTTTGATTTGAAGTTGTTTATCTGACACCACTGCCACATCATTTGAGAAACACTTTTGAGATAGAAAATTGGGAAGCATAGTATTACTCTCTCTCTCTCTCTCTCTCTATATATATATATATTATATTGGAGTTAGAGAGAGATAGTTGTGTTTTTAGGGTTAAGTACATTTTATCCCATGTGGTTTGACCAATTTTATTTAACTCCATTTGCTTCAAAAGTGGATACTTAACCTTCCATGGTTTTGGACTAACGTAAAGATGTTAAGATTTTGCTCAAAACTGATGAAAATTCTAATATTGGCTAAAAATATTAACTCTTGATCCCCCGTATGAGGTTAATTTTGGGGTTAGCCTCCTATGTAGGGATAATGTTGTCATTTAAACCAACTATATGTGGGGTTAATTTTTAACACTTAAACCCCTGCAGGACTAATTTTGGGATTAAGTACCTATGTAGGGATAATTTTGACACTTAAACTCTCCTGTGTGGGGCTAATTTTTACACTTAATCCCCATGTGGGGCTATTTTGCGAGAAATGTTAATAGTTTCACTTTAGAGTCCAGAACCACAAAGAGTTTAAATATTAACTTTCGAAGCACTGGAGTAAAGTAAAAATAGACCTAATCACATAGGATAAAGTGTAATTAACTCCCTTTTTTTGGATCACAGAGGCAGTAGAATTCTATACATGACAAAATGAGGAATGTTTTTTCCCTTAAAAGAAAAAAAATTAAAAAAAATTAAGGGTTAGTATTCTATCTTAATTGTAGAATGCATTTTATCCATCCAAAAGTTGAGATATTTTGAATTCTATGACCTGCCAATTCAATTACTCAAATTTGTTCTCCTATAAAATAAATAAATAAAATAGAGGGGACCACTAGCACCACTTGACCGATGCACTGCCACTTAGGGCCAGTCCAGAGTATTTGTAGGTCTGTGATGAACTACTAAAAAGGATGTCCTTATACGGGGGTTTTCAGAAGCAGTGTTCCTGAGGCGATTTTTTTTTTTTTTTGGAGTCTTTCAAAATTCTAGAGGGACCTATTTTTAAAACTCAAAAAATTCTTACACTAAAAGTGTAATTTTCAAAATTCTAGGGGCCTTTGTTTTTTAGTTTTATATATACATGTATATTAATATATATATATATATATGTGTGTGTGTGTGTAGTTGATGGCACTAAATTTGACCTTAAGAGAGGTCTAAATATAAAATGCTAAAAAAATCTCAAGGTAAAAACATACTAATTATGAAAATTTCATAAAAAACCTAAAATTTTTATAAAATTGGTGGCTCAAGACGATTGACCCCTTTGCCCCCCTGAACCGCCCTGCTGCCACTACCTCCAACACCAACACCATCGGTCGCCTACGCGGCTATTGTAACAGCCACCATAAAAATCCCCGCCTTTACGGATTCAGACAATTCCTAGTAATATAATTGTAATAGTACTCACGCATTTTTTCCACTCTTTTTATAGGGTAGTTATTTATTGATTCATTTAGAATTAGGTGTTTCTCTTTTTCTTTTCTCCGCACTTTGTTTTTGGTCCCAACAATGGGGAGGAGGAATTTGAACATGCGCTTTAAGCATGGGATAATTGGTGCCACCAAATCAAATAAACCTCAATCTTTGTCCAAATTTTTTTTTAAATTGATTGAAAGATAATATTATTGCCTAGATAATTAACCAAATATTTTATACGAGTATTTATTAAAAAAAAAAACCCACAACAAACCTCATACTTGTTGTTTTAATGATTCCCTAAGATGTGAAGTATCATCCGAATCATATCTAACATATGAACTTCAAGGTTGCTTAAATGGTCTCATTCTCAAAAAAAAATATTATGGATTGCAAGGAAAAAAGAAAAAAGAAAAAAATAAGAGATATTTTAGTCCCTTCAGATTTTGTGCTTTGAAATTCAAAGTTAATTGATGTTTTCATTCAGTTGTAACTAGATAGTTTCACATACCACAGCTCTCGTCTTCTCTCAGTATATGTACAAAATACGTCAATTCTTATACATAAATATTTAGATTCGGTTTGGTTTATGAATTTAGTAAAGAAAAAAAAAAGATAATATAAATAAATAAATAAAGAAAGTATTTTCTTTTGTTGGCTAACAAGAAAAACAGTGAAGAAGTAAGAAGAAAAAGAAAAGATGGAAAAAAAAATATTTAAAACTTTATAGTTTGAGTCATTTACCTCTCTCTCTCTCTCTCTCTCTCTCTCTCTCTCTCCTAATGGATGTTATTAAAGCCTCTCTTTCTCTCCCCTAATTGATGTTATTAAAGCATCAAGGAAAACACAAAGGAACATTCCCGGACATTAATATTCCCATATTCATTGATTATCCATAAATCAAACAAAGCCTGAGGGTCCATTTGGTGTGTATGTTTATAGATGGAAAACAAAAGGTAGAGAAAAACCAGAAGAAAAACTAATTCATTAATGTTGAATATTTGTTGGTGATTTTCTCAGTGTTCACTTCATATATGTTTCTATAACATGGGAAGTACTTATAGTTTTGCTGAATATAATAGTAACTTAAGAAAAGATGAAGAGAAGTTATTCATGAAATTGAAAAGATATTACTTTTTTTCAACTCTATTTTCTTTTTCTTTTCTTTTTTCCCCCTATTTTCGTCATTGGTTTTCTGATTTGGAGTCTATTTTAAGCAAAGTTATTAGAGAGATCATTTTTTTATTTTTTTTTACTTTTTGAATAATGAGAAACTAATTAGGTACGTAAGTACACATATGTTGATTGAAAAAAAAATATGATAATAACAATTTTTTATTTTTTTATTTTATTAGTAGGTTTAGAGAAATGTATGTTGGAAAAACAAAAAGTCAAACTAAGATAAAAAGAATTAGTCGGAGAAAAAAAATGTCAAATAGGAGGATGAGACTTGATCATATAAAAAGCATTTTGTTCATATCATTTGGAATCATTGAAAATCCTTGTCAACCAGAACATTTTAATGGAGGCATGTGATTTACTGATTACATTGTATGCTTTACAAATTTTTATTTAAAATGTGTCTCTAAGCACATGTGGTGAGGCCACATTGAAGATAGTGGAACGATTTAAATTTTTATTAGATATTATTTTGAATGGTTTTACTTTCACATGTGTTGAACCATGAGAGTTTTCACCCGCTATAGAATGTCTGTTATAAATCATAGCTACTGTCAGAAAGGACGAGCACATCGCCATAACTCTACATGTTAGTGAACTCCAAGCCGGGGGCTTAGAAATAATCGTGAGCGAATTCATATTCGAATTTGTACGCATAATCTACTAGTCCCCAAACCATATCAGAAGCCTGAAGCCACTAGGCTACCACCTGCGGTGATAAAATTAGTTTTTTCATTACTTATCAAATTTGTAGCTTTTTATAAAATTTTCAGTTCGAAAGAACTATAATTTTAAAAGCTAACGCAAATGGGTCTTACAACCTTCACCTGTCAGCCAAAACATTTTAAACAAGTCATCTCTTCTTATTTCTTTTCGAAAGATTTATGACTGCAAAAAATGATGTATAGTAAATATTGTTTTATTTTGTTTTATTTTATTTCATATTTTTATTTTATTTTAAACGAGGCGCATATATATATATATATATATATATTTGGAAAGATTAGGCATTTGTCTAAGAGAAGCGAATCTACTTGTCGTACCCCAATCCACCCCCGGTGGATTAGGACACGTGTAACAAGACTATATGCACCCAAACTACACTAATAAGCAAGAAATCATATTAGTTATGAAGAAAAAACATGATATTAAACCAACATAAAAGGACTACTGTGACAAAACAACCCTAAGGGTAAAATGGTCATTAATAAAGTATATCAAATTTAATTCCAAATGATAGGTCTTTGAGTTCCGAATCCAACGCAAAAACAGCGCGCGAATCCGAATAATGAACCATTACTCTCAATAATTCATTGACCACTTAACATATAAGCACATAGTCACATACTCATGGAAATTTCATACCAAATCAACATAATTCCTAGTATCTAGAATGGATTCAACCATAATTTCAAGAATTACATTTCCTAACTATCAATTGAGCACAAGACATGCACCACATTAAAGCTTTAAGTTAGAAAACTCACTTCTCATAGATTTTATCCCAAATAAGCTAGAAATTCAGAATTTCCTTTACAACTCTTGCCCAACTCTATCTCCGGAGTAAATCTTACAAGAATTCGACAACCGTGCGTCACCGATTAGCGTAAGCTACCAAAATTATGATGACTAAAACATAAATTAAAGGTATGGAAACGATCGTCTCACCTCCACGAGTTCGAAAACGCCTTCGGTTCGCGAATTGGACGAACGACGGCGACGGAACGACAATATTACGGTGTCAACGTCTCGTGTTCGTCTTCTCTCCCGAGCTATCTCTTTCACTTTTACTTAATTTTTACAAATTAGGAGAGTTCTCTCCCTTACATGATACATAACCAACACACATGTAATGTGTTGGCACCAATTTTCATCTCTTCCATTTACACCCCCATTAGTTTCTAAGTTCTCATCATGAAATTCCCTAAATATTTCATTAACTACCCAATTATCTAATAAGTATTTATCTAATTCCTGTATGGGTCCCAAACGTGGTTTCAAATATTTTGTGAAATTGTTATCGTACCTACTAATTATGAATCTTTTCACTTATACCCTTATTTTTATTAATCAATTTAGCATTTTGATAACTAACATATCAATCAATGCAATATGAAAGCTATTAAACATATCTCCAAGTAGTCATATAAAATGCATCTATCATTTAAATGCAAATTATTTTTATCTAGGCCCTTTACTGGGTCTCACCTCATTACATGTCCCTCCTCACTGGGGACTTTTCCACGGGTGAGTCCAAAGCCTCCCCTTAACCGTTATATACACTAATCACATAAATTAATGCATATAAACATATTAATTAACCCTTTTCCCGGGTACGGGTATTACATTTCTCCCTCCTTAAAAGAAAGTTTGGTCCCCAAATTTATTCTTACCTCAGGAATCAAAGAAATGTGGGTACTTGGCTCAGATTTCATCCTCCTGTTCCCAAGTAGCTTCTTCAATTGAATGGCTACGCCATTGAACCATTACAAGAGGTATTACCTTGGTTCTCAATACTTGATCCTTTCTATCAAGGATTTGCACTAAATGCTCCACATAAGTCTTATCCTCTCAAGTCTCCAATGGCTCTGGAATGATGACATATTTCAAATCCGGCACATGACGTCGAAGCATCGACACGTAGAACACATTATGAACATTCGCCAACTCTTGTGGCAATTCCAAGCGATAAGCTAAGGGTCCCACCCGGTTTAGAATCAAATACGGTTCAACATACCTCAGACTGAGCTTACCTCGCTTACCAAATCGTGCTATGCCTTTCGAAGGCAAAACCTTCAAAAACACATAGTCACCCACTTCAAACTCTAACGGTCTTCTACCCGTATCCGCATAACTTTTATAACGACTCTGAGCCATTTGCAATCGTTGTTTAATCAATCTAATCTTGTCGGTAGTAATTTACACTATCTACGGTCCCAAAAGCTGTTTTTCACCAACCTCGGTCCAACAAACCGGTGATCTACATTTCCTTCCGTACAATGCCTCATAAGGCGCCATTCCAATGCTGGTTTGGAAACTATTGTTGTAGGAGAATTCTATTGATGGCAAATGAGTCTCCCAATCAGTCTTGAAGTCCATAGCACATACTCTCACCATATCTTCCAAAATTTGAGTTACCCTTTCGGACTGACCATCGGTCTGGGGATGAAACGCGGTACTAAAATATAAAGTTGTCCCTATAGCCCTCTGTAAACTCTCCCAAAATCTCGACATGAATCGAGTGTCGCGATCTGACACTATCAACACTAGTGCCCCATGAAGCCGAATAATTTCTCTGATATAAATCTCTGCAAGTTTTGATGGATCTTTGGTCCTGATAGGTAGAAAATGGGATGACTTGGTCAATCTGTCGATAATAACTCAAATACTATCATTCGACTTCTGAGACATTAGAAATTCTGAAACAAAATCCATTGTGATATGCTCCCACTTCCACTCCGATATCTCTAGAGGGTGTAGTTCTCCTCCGAGTCGTTGATGTTCTATTTTCATTTTCTGGCAAGTCATACACTTAGACACAAATTCTGCTACTTCTCGCTTCATATCACTCCACCAATAAATTTCTTGCAAGTCTCGGTACATCTTGGTACTACCTAGATGTACTGAATATCTTGTATTATGAGCTTCTTCCATAACCCTATCCCTTAAATCTCCAACCTTAGGCACACATAAACGGTTGATATATCTCAAAACACCGTCTTGAAAACAGAACTCTGGCCTTCTACCCTCAGGTAATTCACCCACAATCTTCTTGAATTCTGGATCTAGGAGCTGATTAGTCTTGATTTCACCAATTAAACTCGGCTATGTAACAATCGCAGCCATTAAACCACCCTTAACTCTAGGAATTACTTTAAGATTCAATTGTTTAAATTCTTCCACCAACTTTTCTTGTCCAGTCAAAGTATAGGCTAAGTTTTCTGATGACTTCTGACTCAAGGCATCTGCAACTACATTGACTTTTCCCGGGGGGTACTGAATTTTCAAGTCATAGTCCTTCATAAGCTCCAACCACCTCCGTTGTCGCATGTTAAGGTCCCTCTAAGTGAATAGATATTTTAAGCTCTTATGGTCGGTGAAGATTTCATATGTCTCCCCATACAAATAATGCCTCCAAATCTTCAAAGCGAAGATCACCGCTGCCAATTCTAAATCGTGAGTCGGATAGTTCTTTTCATGAAGTCTTAACTATCGTGAAGCATATGCTAGTACCTTGTCTTCTTATGTTAGCACGCATCCCAAACCTTGATGAGAAGTATCACTATAAATTTTAAAATTCCTAGTACTTGTTGGAATTGCAAGTATCGATGTCGTTGTCAACTTTTCCTTCAATGCTAAAAACAATCTTCACATTCTTTGTTCCACTCAAACGGTACATCCTCTCTTATCAACTATGTCATTGGAGTCGCAATTCTAGAAAAGTCTTTAACAAACCTTCTATAATATCCAGCTAACGCCAAGAAATTTCGAATCTCGGACACATTAGTCGGCCTTAACCAATTCATAACAGTCTCAATCTTCTGTGGGTCTACGGAGATACCCTCCTTAGAAATCACATGCCCTATGAATGTGACACTTGTCAACCAAAACTCGCTTTTCTTCAACTTTTCAAATAATTTCTTTTCCCGAAGTTGTTGCAAAACTAATCTCAGGTATTGTTCATGCTCCTCTGGACTCTTGGAATAAATGAGGATATCATCAATGAATACTATCATGAACTCATCCAAGTATGATTTGAACACACGGTTCATCAAATCCATGAAGGTAGCATGCGAATTAGTAACCATAAACGACATCACTAGTAATTCATAGTGACCATAGCGAATCCTAAAGGATGTCTTCTCTACATCCTCTGCTTTAACTTTCAGTTAGTGGTATCCCGATCTCAAATCAATCTTTGAAAATACCTGAGCTCCTTGAAGCTGGTCAAATAGATCGTCGATATGTGGCAACGAGTACTTTTTCTTGATTGTTACTCTGTTGATTTTCTGGTAATCAATGCACATTTGCATTGTACCATCCTTCTTCTTCACAAATAATACCGGTGCACCCCACGGAGACATACTAGGTCAAATCAAACCCTTATCTAGTAACTTCTGTAACTGAATTTTTGACTCTTTTAGCTCAACTGGTGCCATTCGATACGATGCTCGTGAAATCGGTTGAGTCCCCGGTATAACATCAATACCAAACTTGATCTCCCAATCAATTAGCACACTTGGTAGCTCTTCTGGAAATACATTCGGAAATTCTCTAACTATTGGACTATCCTCAAGCTTAAAATTGACACCTCTAGTGTCAAGAACACTACATAAAAACCCCCGACAACCCTTCTTTAATAATCGACTAGCTATAATAGCTGACACGATATACGGCGGTGATACAACACCCTTAACTTGAAAATAAAACTCATCTTGATTCGGAATACAAAATGCTACCCCTTTGTTATTACAATCAATATTGGTGTAATTATCTGCTAACCAATCTATACCCAATATAACATCGAAGTGTTGAATAACTAACGGTACCAAATCCACAGTTAACCCTTTACCATATATATTTATCTCACATCTTCTAAACACCCCTGAACTAGTCAATGGAGCCCCCAATGGTATTACAATAGATTAATCATCGTTTAGGAACTCTAATGGTTTATCTAAATGTTTAACAAATTGGTGCGACATGAATGAGTATGTAGATCCCGAATCTATAAGTACATTTACTAGGTGTAAGCAAATGGAAACCATACCTAAAACAACGGTGTCGGCAGAGGCAGTCTCTCTTGGCCTGAGCTAAAATGATCTTGCCTCTCGCTGCTCCCTCCTTAGAGCTTGCGTAGTCCTTGGTGTGATAGCACTGGCCGCAGAAGAACCAGAACCTGAAGCTCCTTGGCGTCTAGTAGGACAGTCCTTAGCTTGATGTCCCAACTCCTTGTAGGTAAAACATCGACCCCTCGTATCTATGTTTTGATTCAAACAATTCCTAAAGATGTGTCCTGGTTACCGGCAAATGTTGCACGTGATCAGATTTAAGAGTTGATTACACCATCCCCAATGAAACTTCTAATAAATTTGATACCTCGGTTTGTTCCCACTAGAACAACTACCACTATTGGCCAATGAACCTCCCGGACTCTGCCTTTTTGCACTTCCTTGATTGTTGAATTGACTTGATCCCACCCTCTTACTTTGTTGACTCGTTGGTGGTGGCATTATTGAGGTAAACCCAAGATCTCTTTCAGTGATAGAAGCAATATCCAATGCCTTAGCATAGGTCTCTGGCCAGAATATAGTCACTCGTCCCTGTATGTCACTTCGAAGCCCAGCCACAAATTTTTTTACTTTCACTTTCACTTTCTCAGTCGTCACAATATCCCCGGCAAACCTTGCCAAACTTGTAAATTATGTTGAGCACTCTCGGACTGTCTTTTCCCCTTGTACTAACTCCATAAATTCTTGAGCTTTGTGGTCTCCAAATGATTCTGGAAAATACTGTTCATTAATTATCTTGAGAAATTGATCACAAGTAGTCGGTTGACCCAGACCCAGCTTAGTATGCCACCAATATTGCGCCTCATCTTTTAATGTATCAGCTGTAAATAGCACTTTCTGCTCTTCAGTGCATGGTAACACTCTGAAGATCTTTTCCATAACAGAAATCCAGAAATTAGCCCTCATTGGATCTACTTCCCCGCTGAATATCGTCGACTTTTGTTTATGAAGTTTTGAGATGGTCACAACTTCTTCCCTCGGATTTGAATTCGTTGCACCGGTCTCTCCTCAACCACACGTATTTCTACTACTCCTACCAACTCTTTGATTGCTTTTTTGACTTGTTCCATTCGGTTTGAGATGTCATCTCCAAACATTATGCCTGGCACCCAGATATATTAAACACACACACATTACTTTTAAGAGATACATGGCATGTTAATCAACATTAAAAGCATTGTAAGTAAACGTGTATACATGTTTATGCAACTACATGTTGTTGTGTGCACACTATGCATCGTACGTCTCTCGCTAAAAAGGCTCTAGCCTATTGCTCTTAAACCAAAAATTGTTACACCCCAATCCATCCCCGGTGGATTAGGACACGTGCAGCAAGACCATACGTACCCAAACTATACTAATAAGCAAGAAACGATGTTAGTTATGAAGAAAAAACATAATTTTAAACTAACATAAAAGGACTTAATGTGACAAAATAGCCCCACGGGTATAATGGTCTTTAATAAAGTATATCAACTTTAATACCAAATGATAGGTCTTTGAGTCCCATATCCAACACAAAAAACGGCGCGCGAATCCGAATTTTCTAGAAAAAGTTGTACACGTTTTCATAAGAGCGGACGTGAAAGTTTATGAAAATTACAAGCGGATCATTCCGCATTAAACACCCGATTCGATCCATCTTTTATAATCTCTCACAGAATGTCCCTTTAAAATCTTGGATCAATCCGCGCGAAAACTCGGATTGACCCATTTTTAAAATTTTATTGTAGTTTGCTTCCCAAAAAAGCCGGATCGATCCGCCCATACCCGCGGATCGATCCGCGTTCTGCAGAATAGTTCCTGTTGCTAAAAAAACTCTGCAATACATGTTTAAACACATTCAATCTTATACCAAACTTCAAGAAACTTTGAAAAACCATTTCTAAATATCAACCAAGCATGAAAGACATAAACACAACCACAATTCAACGAATTCAATCATGAACTCAATTCCTTTGAAACAAGACAAACTTTGAAGCTTTGAAGCTCACTTCTAATCAAAAGTTCATTAAACTTGGTAGACATGAACTCAAAGCCATAATTAACATATATAGCAATTGGAACTTGACCACAACTGTAACACATGTACCCCGAAAAAGAAGAGTAATGTGATATTAATATGTGTTAATTTATGATAATTAATGCATAAGATGGTTTAAGGTGGGGGTTATGAACCCACAGGTAAAAGGTGCTCAAATGCGGACACAAATGAAAGTTCTATAAAAAAGACAGGACTGGTATAAATGTGGGGCCCACCAAGGGTCTAATAAAAATAATTTATATTTTGATGTTATTATATGTTTATTTGAGTACTTGTTTGAATGCTTAAAGTTATTATTGTATCTTATGATAGGTAAAGGGAACTTGTTTGGGTACCCATGTGAGGGCATATTTGAATATAATTGATAATTAATAGGTTTAATAGCAACCTTATAATTTATATGGGACCACATTTGGGACCCACGTAGGATATAGATTAAATCCTTCTAGAAAAGGTGGGTAGTTGATGTAATGAACTTGGGGGTTTCATAATAAACAATTAGAAATTATTGGGGTGTAAATGAAAAGTCGGGAAAAAGAGATATACATCTCTTGCATGAGTTGTGGTGGCTCATTTCTCCAAAACACAACAGCAGGGGAATTTGGAAGAAAGAGAAAACGAGAGCTCCAAGTCGGCGACAGTTTCCCCGACGCCATTTTCTCGTCATTTCTTCGCCGTCCGACGCCGGATTCACAAACCGAGACCATATTTGGACTCGTGGAGGTAAGAGGATTACATGCACGTAATTTGTTTTTATTTTTGGCAATGTTTTTTTGGCGACTTTTCTTGATAGATGATGTTTATGGTACCAAATATATGTAGGATTACTACCAATTAGAAATTGGGCTGAAATTGGGAAAGAATTGGGAGATTCTAGGCTTAATTGCGTATAATTCGACGAGGTGAGTGTTCTAATCCCAAAATTGGATGTTTAGTTATGTTAGTATGATAATTGTTAGTTTAGCAAGCTTAATTCATGCTTATGTAGCTTGGGTATGATAAATTTGGGTATAAGCATGTTAATATTATGAAATTGCTATGCTTATATGTTGGGTTGCTTAAATGTTTATGTGGATCAAAGGGAAGTCAAGTAGTGGTCACCATTGATAGGTATCATATGTAAGGGATAGTAAGCCCTCAATGAACGGGGTATGGTGACGACCACGATGATGAAACGGTGATGCCTTCAGGATCACAAGAGAGTGTTACACGTTATATGTGTTAAAAGAGTGAGAATTTCCGGGGTGAGACAGACCTGGCGGTGGTGGCTTGAGTTATTTGACTTTCCAGAGATCTATTTGTGGATATTTATATTGATTGTTGCATTTACATATTGAGCATTCCAATAGCATGTTAGTTCTCTCACTAAGCGAAAGCTTAAATGAAAAATGTATTTTCTATTGTGGTTATTGAATAAACATCGCAGGTACCGAATGGGAGAACGAGAGAAAATGGTCCTCACGACGGGGTGGGCATAGGAGTTGTGTCTATGTGAATATGTTCATATGCCTAGCTTGTTTATGCTTAAAATGCACCTTTTGTTGACAATGTACAAATACCTTGAGTTTTGAGAAATTTGTAATATGTTAAGCTTTAGTTAATATTAGTTAAGTCTTATGGGATAAGTTGTACTTACAAGTCACAAATTGGTTGTGGTTGGGAGAGACTTGAGAAAGTTGGAGTAGTTGTTGATTGAAAACTAAATTGGTTTCTCCTTATGAATTAATGTTTATGTATATGTTGGAGGAATATGGATTTGTATGTAAATTAATGTTCCTAGTTGGAATTTATGAAATATGAAATTCCTTTTCAAATGTTTGGAAATGGTTTGGAAAACTCTAATGATGTTTGGGTAAAGTTTTGAGACACTTGGGAGTGCTTTCCAAAATGATTTTGGTTGTGTCTAGAGGGATTGTATGGTGTAGTCAAGTTTTTGATAGAATTTTGCGCATGTTTAGCTAAATGATGGGGAGAGATGCAAGTTTGTGGCATTATCTTGGATTGTCAATTGAACTTAGTTTTCTTTGATTGAGCAGTTATGCAAGTGTTGGGTTAAAAATGTGGATTTATATGTAAGTTTTTTATCCGAAGGAATAATTTGTGTGTTTTTTATTGTCAACCATGCTTGGAGATGTTATGTTAAGGTTTAGGAACATTTGGAAATGCTTTGAGAAAGATTTTTGATGATTCCCACAAGTTTGGTGGAGTTTGGTTTTGGTTTGAACTTGAAAAAGTGGGATTTTAGCAATAGGAAAACTCATCTTCAGAATCCAGATCGATCCGGGTCTAGTGTGGATTGATCCGGGGCATCTGGGGAAGCAGAGAATGACAATCTGCTAAAATCATATCGATCTGGTTTTGGAGCGGATCGATCAGCTGGTCTGGTTTTAGTCCGATGGCTTTTACGAAAACAATCATACCTCTCTTTAGAAAATTCGGATTCACGCGCCGTTTTTTTTTTTTTTTTTTTTTTTTGCGTTAGAACCCGAACTCAAAGACCTATCTTTTAATATAAAATTTGCTATACTTTATTAATTATCATTTTGCCCTTGGGGCTATTTTGTGTCAACGAAGCTGTTTAATGAGGTCTAATCCATGATTTTCTTAGTTAATCAGGGGTGTTTTGATGTGTGGGCTTTGTTACATGTGTCCTAACTCGCCCGTTGCGGGTTGGGGTATGACAATATTTGTTATCAAAGTAATAGGTTAGAGCCTTTGGGGATGACTAGTGACGATTACGACGCGTAATAGCATAAATGATTAATAAATGTGTAAATCATGCATACACATTTACTTAGCATGTTGAATGATATTGAGCATACATTGAAAAGTATAAACATAACGTGTGTGTGTAAATGTAATGTGAAAGTCAGAGAGAAAATGTCTGGTTCGACACTGCCTATGCAAATGGAGAGAATGGAAAGAGTTGTTGCCGGTTTGGTACAAGTCGTTGAAACTCATGCAATAGAGGAGAGACGTGAACAGCCAAATCCTAATCCGAGGGAGGAGGTGACCACTATTTCACAATTTTACAAGCAGAAACAACCCTATTCAGGGAGGAGACTGATCCAATGAGAGCTGATTTCTGGTTGTCCGACATGGAGAGGATATTCAGGGTTCTTCCGTGTTCCGAGGCTCAACAAGTTTTATTTGCTGCCGATACTTTAAAAGAAGAAGCACGGTACTGGTGGCGTACAAAATTGGGACCTGATAGGCCAAACACTTGGAGGGAGTTTGTAATACTCTTTATGAAACAATACTTTCCAAAATCATTCGAGGATTAAAAGGCTGAGGAGTTTATGGAACTAAAGCAAGGAAGGATGACAGTTCGGGAATACTCTGCTAAATTCATAAGTTTAACACGATTTGCTAAGAATATAGTACCAAATGAAGGGGATCGAACTAGAAAGTTTGTGACGGGGCTTACGGATGAGGTTCGACGCCAAGTATCAGTATAACAGTTGGATAAAGTTGTGGAGGCATTGGATGTGGCTTCAATCACTTAGAGAAATATGGGGTATCAACAAAGTTCATAACCACCGTTAACTCAACAACACAAGAGGCCAAGGTCAAGCCAATACAGTGGTCAGGGGAGTTCAAAAAGACAAAGTTTTGGAAGTTCCTCAGGTGGTGGAAGTAATAAGCCGCGGTGTAATATGTGTGGGAAGTTTCATTGGGGTGTGTGTAATTTAGCGACAACGGTGTGTAACAATTGTCAACAAATAAGGCATGTGGCAAAGAATTGTCCGGGAGTGAAGCCAAATATTTACACTCTGATGAGACGTATGGGTGATATTGGGATGGTTTGTCATAACTGTGGAGAGCTTGGACATCGACTGTGAAACTGTCCTAAGCCGAGGCAAGGAGGCTCCAGTGCAACCGTGAGTAGTGCTCCAACACTGCGACCAACTCAACAACAACAATCACAAGGAAGGGAGCAACGTCAGGGTCGTTATTTTTAGCTTAACCCAAGGGAGACCATATAACACCCACATTTGTGTTATGTCATTTGCATTACATTGTCATGCATGATAATGTGATGTGGCGTGTCTTATGACACATGTTTGAGTGAGTTTTGACTCACGAGTTGATTTGGGTGTCTGTATTAGAGAACCCTCTGAAACTGTGGTGATTGAGGATTTGTTGTTGTGACGTCTCTCTGAGTATGAGACGGTCACTGTGGAACACTTTAAATGTTTATCTGAAAATAAATGTTTACCTGTGTATTTCAATATCTGTATTATTTTCTGTCTTAGAATATATTTCTGATGTTAGATTTAGTATCCTGGTGAGGACGAATGAACACGCTATTAATTTGGTAGGCTAATTAGCAACTTCGAAAACGTCATATAGAAATTCACGTTTTAGCAACCAAACGAAACTTAGTCGAAAACTTTTATAATTTTGAGGTTTCACTCGTAAAGCTATGAATAAGCTGTATAGAAAGTTTCAGAGACTGATTAGGAGTTTGGAAAACTCGTGGGGAGGTAAACGTAATTCCCCGAGAATGTTGGCTATATATAGATAGAGATGAGTTGAGATATTTCACAACTCTTAACCTAAATTCCAAGAAGGAGGCCAAGAGGAGGCTAGAGGGAGATTTAGTTGCTTAGAGCTTTGCGACGCCAAATGACGACCTTCTGTCAGTTTGTTTTCTCCCAGATTTCATATTCGAGCTCCTTGAGGTAAGAGCTTCGTTTTGATATATGTTAGGGCCTGTTTGGCTAAGTTTTCCGAAAAGTTATTTTCTAGAATTTTTCATAAAAGTTGATAAATGGAATTCTGATCCATAGGAATTGTACTA
The DNA here is from genome assembly GCA_033977485.1 of Hydrangea macrophylla. NCBI lineage: Eukaryota > Viridiplantae > Streptophyta > Magnoliopsida > Cornales > Hydrangeaceae > Hydrangea > Hydrangea macrophylla. Next base: position 21,256,949 of record CM066997.1, read on the forward strand.
GACGGACTTCTGCACGTTCTTTGTACACGGGTTTTCTTCAGATTGAATTATAGGAGCGTAAATCGGAGGTGAGTGATTCAACTATGTTTTGGAATGATTTCTTGGCATGTATTCATGTTATGTTTGAATAGCATGTATTAATTCTTAGAGATATATTGTGTAGTTCATATTGGGCAATTATATTGATAAGTAGGCTCAATAGCACGGCGATATGTTTTGATTACCGCGAGTATGGTGATATGTATTTGAGCATGTTAAGTTGCTTATTTGGGTCAGAAGGAGCACGTGGTCACCGTGCCATTTTGTGGAGCCGATAGAGTGGCATTAAGGTCGCACGATTGTTTGTAGAATCGTGGGTCTTACCCTTTCGCGTGGACTTATTGGCGAGGAGTCGCGGATTGGGAATATGGACGGGCACGTGAGTCTCCGGCGACTAGTATGAAATGTAGAGATGTGAATGCGGACATGTTTATCATTCATGTACATATGTTGATTTATTCACTAAGCATTAGCTTAAACAAATCGAAATATGTGTGGTTATTCAAATAACCATTTCAGGTGTTAATGCTGGCGAGGAATCGCAGAAGTGAGCACGTGGGTTGGGAGTTCTTTTAGAAGGCAACTTGAGTGTAAATCTTGTAGTTTTGGGATCCTAGAAATGTTGTAATAAGAATTTCTATTGTTTTAACCCATGTTTAATTTGGTATGATAGAATGAATTTTGAACGTTGTAATAGTTAGTAACATGTTGTAATATTACTTTAGAAATGCTTTAATACAGCTAGAATCACTTTGGCTTGAGTTTGGATTGAATGGTTGATCATTGGTGATAGTTAGAAAGCTTTTAAAACTTGTTTCCTGCAGATTGGGCTGCTGCCAGGGGAGCAGTCGACTGAGCAGTCGACTGAACCCCTGAGCCTGTTGGCTTCCGCTTTATTTTTAGCAGAAGCAGTTGACTGGACCCCTCGGCAGTCGACTGGACCCCTCAGCAGTCGACTGGACCTCCTTTTGCAGTCGACTGATTTTCGATATTAAAATCCCTGCCCGCCTCCGTCGACTGAGCAGTCGACTGAGCAGTCGACTGAACCTCTGGTTTTAAAATATGTTTTGTTTTTCCGCTGCGTGTGTTCTTCAAACCTAATTTTGGGAACGTTAATGAATTGGTTTAGCCTCGGTGGCGTGCCACGGGCTCCGGTTCCGCTATTGTGGGACCGGGCTGTGACATTTAGTGGTATCAAAGCATAAGTTTAGAGCCTTGGGAACGAGTGACGTTATATATGCTGAGTGACGTCGAGTGGAGTGTGTAATTGTAAAGATAATTGTTATCATGGTAGAAATGCTTCATGTGTTAGCATTTGTTGATTGTGATGAACTGTGCACATATATCTATATTGTGGCATAGCATGCATGGTCATTATGCATTGGACTCAACAGGAGAAATATTTGAAACGTTATGGCTGATCCACCAAGAGAATTATCACCGCATTCGCGGATGGACCAAATAGTGAACATGGTGGGAAATTTCATACAAGCGGTAGGTGAAAGAGAACAGATGAACGTTCAGCCTCCACAAGTGGAAATTCGTTATGTCAATGCACCATCGGCACCGCGACCTCAACACACAATCGTGGAACAGTTTCATAAGCGAAAACCGACGTTGTATCATGGGCAAATTGACATAGACTTGGCCGATCATTGGATGATGGACATGGAAAGACATTTCCGTCAGGTAATATGTACCGATGAGGAGAAAATTTTATGCGCATCCGATACGTTGATGGGTGAAGCCTTGGACTGGTGGAACAACGTACTTGAACAAGGGAAGCCGACCACGTGGGAAGCATTTAAGGAAGAATTCAACAAACGCTTCTTTCCGCAATCTGCTTATACTCAGAAATGTCAAGAGTTTGCGAGTTTGATTCAGGGAGATATGACCGTGGGTGAGTATGTTTCTCGTTTCAATGCTTTGTTACGATTTGGGAAAACTACCGTTCCAACTGATAGGGATAAAGCTCGTAAGTTTGAGGAAGGACTTAGAGAGAATATCCGTGGCCGTGTGGATATGTTGCAACACCCGACCGTTTCTCTCGTTGAGGAAGCCGCCCGTATTGCTGAGAAAAGTGTCGACAGATATCGACAAGGACAACAAGGAAAGAGACCCAATGACAATAGGGGCAAGAGCCAAGGGAATGCGAAGAAACCGTTCACGCAAGGTTCAGGATCGAATATGGGTAGTCAAGGAGGAAGTGTGTTTGTTGGAGACTCGAGACCGTTGTGCCCGACATGTAACCAGCGACACAGAGGAACCTGCTATCAATTGATCACTTGCTATATTTGTAAACAATTGGGGCATGTGTCTAGAAATTGTCCTTTGAACACAAATTTGACTACACCAAACACAACCTCAAACACCAAGAGCTACAACCCAGAGCTAAGAGGGAAATGTTTTGAGTGTGGCCAACCGGGACATATAGCGAAGAATTGCCCAAGTAAGAGACAATCGGGAATGAGTACCGGGGCATCAAGTGTGCCAAGCGAATCAAGGGTAGAACCTCGAATAGATAAAGGGAAAGGAGTCGCGCAACAACAAGGACGATACTTCCAGCTCAGGCCGGGAAATACGGATGATACCGTCGTATCAGGTATTCTTCCTATTTGTTCGTATCCTGCACGTATACTTATGGATTCTGGTTCGACGCATTCATTTGTATCACGTGATTTTGTTAAGCATTTAACTGTTAAGTCAGAACCGCTAGGATATGACTTGTGTGTATCATTACCTAGTAGTGAACCACTAGTTACTTCTTCGATATTCAAGTCATGTGAGATCAAGATAGGTGATAAAGTCTTGAGCGTTGATTTGATTCCGTTGACGGTGAATTACTTTGATGTTATCTTGGGTATGGATTGGTTGTCGGTTAATCAAGCAAAAATCGATTGTGAACAGAAACGAGTTAGTTTCTATCCGTCAGGGCGAGAAGAGTTTACTTTTCAAGGTAAGGGAGTGATCGTACCACCGTACTTGATATCAGCGATTCAAGCAAGTAAGATGTTGAAGAAAGGTTGTTCGGGTTTCTTATGTTCAATTGTCGACACGCGAGTTCTTGGACCACTAATAGAAGACATTTCAGTAGTTCGAGAATTTTCAGATGTTTTTCCCGATGAGTTACCCGATGTATTGATTGAAAGAGAGCTTGAGTTCACAATAGAAGTAGTACCAGGGTCACAACCGGTATCCAAAGCACCGTACCGAATGGCACCGATAGAATTGAAAGAACTGAAGGTTCAGTTAGAAGAACTGTTGGAGAAGGGTTTTATCCGACCGAGTGTTTCGCCGTGGGGAGCTCCAGTCTTGTTTGTGAAAAAGAAAGATGGAACAATGCGTATGTGCATCGACTACCGAGAGTTGAATAAGTTGACAGTCAAGAACAAATATCCGTTGCCGCGAATAGACGATTTGTTTGATCAGTTACAAGGGGCTCAAGTATTTTCAAAGATCGACTTGAGATCCGGTTACCACCAGTTGAAAGTCAAAGAGGAAGATGTTGAGAAGACAGCTTTCAGGACTCGATATGGTCACTTTGAATTTTTGGTTATGCCATTTGGAGTGACTAATGCACCAGCTGCTTTCATGGACTTGATGAACCGTATTTTCAAGGATTATTTAGATGAGTTCGTTATCGTGTTCATAGATGACATCCTAATCTACTCCAAAAGCGTTGAAGATCACGAGCATCATTTGCGATTAGCCTTACAACGATTGCGTGAAAAGAGATTATTCGGCAAATTGAAGAAGTGTGAGTTTTGGTTGACCGAGATAGCTTTCCTTGGACATATAGTGTCGGCAAAGGGAATTTCTGTAGACCCTCAGAAGATAGAAGCAGTTACCAACTGGGTGAGGCCAACGAATGTGACAGACATCAGAAGTTTCCTAGGATTAGCTGGGTATTATCGGAGATTTGTGAAAGACTTTTCGCGTATAGCAATGCCGATGACACAGTTAATGAGGAAAGATATTGCTTTTGTTTGGAGTCCAGAATGTGAAGAAAGTTTCCAAGAGTTGAAAGGTCGACTAGTGAAAGCACCAATTTTAGCCGTTCCGTCAGGGACTGAGGGATTTATCATTTACAGTGATGCTTCATATAGAGGTTTAGGTTGCGTTCTTATGCAAGGTGATAAAGTCATTGCGTATGCGTCGAGACAACTTAGACCGCACGAGAAGAATTATCCAACACATGATCTAGAATTGGCCGCCGTGATTTTTGCACTGAAGATTTGGCGTCATTACCTATACGGGGAGAAATGTGAGATTTATACGGATCACAAGAGTTTGAAGTACTTATTTACACAACGAGATTTGAACATGAGGCAAAGGAGATGGTTAGAGTTGATGAAGGACTATGACTTGTCAATTCAGTATCATCCGGGCAAAGCGAATGTCGTCGCCGATGCTCTTAGTCGCAAAGTACCAACCAATACCGCATCAGATTTGACTTCTCAGAAAGAATTGATAAGAGATATGGAAAACTTAGAACTTGAAGTGATTCCGAGGATTGAAAGTGGTTTGATGTCGACGATGGTGGCACAACCACTCTTGATTCATGAGATCGCAGAGAAACAACTTCAAGACGTGGCTTTGAAGAAGATTTACGATGAGATTCCAATGGGCAAACAACCGGGATTCACGTTTGAGAACAATGTTTTGAGATTGAGGGGTAGAATTTGTGTACCTAGTGAGAAGGAGTTGAAACGGAACATCCTAGAGGAAGTACACAATACGAAGTATACCGTTCATCCGGGAAGCACCAAGATGTATAGAGATTTGAGACATGTTTATTGGTGGCCGGGAATGAAGAGGGAAATAGCACGATATGTTTCACGTTGTACTAGTTGTCAACAAGTAAAGGCCGAACGCCAAGTACCTTCGGGATTGTTACAACCGTTACCGATAGCCGAGTGGAAATGGGAGCACATAACAATGGATTTTGTTAGTGGATTTCCGAGGTCGAAGAGATCGAACACTATTATTTGGGTGATTGTTGATCGTTTGACGAAGTCGTCGCACTTCCTACCGCTTCGAACAACTAAACCGATGCCATTAGCTAAGTTGTATATTCGCGAAATTGTGAGACTACATGGTATCCCAGTTTCTATTGTTTCGGACAGGGATAGTAGCTTTACATCGAAGTTTTGGAGAGTCTTGCAAGAAGCAATGGGTACCAAATTGCATTTTAGTACAGCTTTTCATCCTCAGACCGATGGTCAATCAGAGAGAGTAATCCAGATTTTGGAAGACATGCTTAGGCTATGTGTACTTGATTTTTAGGGTGATTGGGAAGACCATTTGCCGTTGATTGAGTTTGCATATAATAACAGTTTTCAGTCGAGTATTGGGATGGCTCCTTATGAAGCTTTATATGGTCGTGTATGTCGTTCACCAATTAGTTGGACAGAGGTGGGAGAAAGAAAGATTGAAGGGCCGAAAATTGTACAAGAGACGACAGATAAGATAAAGGTAATTAGACAACGGTTACTGACAGCCCAGAGTAGGTATAAGAGTTATGCCGACAAGCGCAGACGGCCGTTGGAATTCAATGTAGGAGACTTGGTGTATTTGAAGGTGTCGCCTTCAAAGGGAATAACCAGATTTGGTAGATACGGGAAACTCAATCCGAGATTTGTAGGACCTTTTGAAATCATTGGAAAGGTTGGACCCGTAGCTTATCGTTTGAACTTGCCGAGCGAGTATGCTCAAGTTCATAACGTGTTTCATGTATCGTTGTTACGCAAACAATTAGTGGAAGATAGAGATCAAGTGATGACTCCGACGCTGAATGAGATTCAGAGTGATTTAACGTATGTTGCGTATCCGGTAGAGATCTTGGATCGAAAGGATCAAGTCTTACGAAATAAAGTAATATCGAAAGTGAAAGTGTTATGGCGTAGCCAAACTACGGAAGAGATGACGTGGGAGATAGAAGATGAGATGCGTACTCAGTATCCGCACCTTTTCGAGACATGAGGTATAAGTTTGGGGACAAACTTCTTTTAAGGGGGAGAGTATTATAACACCCACATTTGTGTTATGTCATTTGCATTACATTGTCATGCATGATAATGTGATGTGGCGTGTCTTATGACACATGTTTGAGTGAGTTTTGACTCACGAGTTGATTTGGGTGTCTGTATTAGAGAACCCTCTGAAACTGTGGTGATTGAGGATTTGTTGTTGTGACGTCTCTCTGAGTATGAGACGGTCACTGTGGAACACTTTAAATGTTTATCTGAAAATAAATGTTTACCTGTGTATTTCAATATCTGTATTATTTTCTGTCTTAGAATATATTTCTGATGTTAGATTTAGTATCCTGGTGAGGACGAATGAACACGCTATTAATTTGGTAGGCTAATTAGCAACTTCGAAAACGTCATATAGAAATTCACGTTTTAGCAACCAAACGAAACTTAGTCGAAAACTTTTATAATTTTGAGGTTTCACTCGTAAAGCTATGAATAAGCTGTATAGAAAGTTTCAGAGACTGATTAGGAGTTTGGAAAACTCGTGGGGAGGTAAACGTAATTCCCCGAGAATGTTGGCTATGTATAGATAGAGATGAGTTGAGATATTTCACAACTCTTAACCTAAATTCCAAGAAGGAGGCCAAGAGGAGGCTAGAGGGAGATTTAGTTGCTTAGAGCTTTGCGACGCCAAACGACGACCTTCTGTCAGTTTGTTTTCTCCCAGATTTCATATTCGAGCTCCTTGAGGTAAGAGCTTCGTTTTGATATATGTTAGGGCCTGTTTGGCTAAGTTTTCCGAAAAGTTATTTTCTAGAATTTTTCATAAAAGTTGATAAATGGAATTCTGATCCATAGGAATTGTACTAGACGGACTTCTGCACGTTCTTTGTACACGGGTTTTCTTCAGATTGAATTATAGGAGCGTAAATCGGAGGTGAGTGATTCAACTATGTTTTGGAATGATTTCTTGGCATGTATTCATGTTATGTTTGAATAGCATGTATTAATTCTTAGAGATATATTGTGTAGTTCATATTGGGCAATTATATTGATAAGTAGGCTCAATAGCACGGCGATATGTTTTGATTACCGCGAGTATGGTGATATGTATTTGAGCATGTTAAGTTGCTTATTTGGGTCAGAAGGAGCACGTGGTCACCGTGCCATTTTGTGGAGCCGATAGAGTGGCATTAAGGTCGCACGATTGTTTGTAGAATCGTGGGTCTTACCCTTTCGCGTGGACTTATTGGCGAGGAGTCGCGGATTGGGAATATGGACGGGCACGTGAGTCTCCGGCGACTAGTATGAAATGTAGAGATGTGAATGCGGACATGTTTATCATTCATGTACATATGTTGATTTATTCACTAAGCATTAGCTTAAACAAATCGAAATATGTGTGGTTATTCAAATAACCATTTCAGGTGTTAATGCTGGCGAGGAATCGCAGAAGTGAGCACGTGGGTTGGGAGTTCTTTTAGAAGGCAACTTGAGTGTAAATCTTGTAGTTTTGGGATCCTAGAAATGTTGTAATAAGAATTTCTATTGTTTTAACCCATGTTTAATTTGGTATGATAGAATGAATTTTGAACGTTGTAATAGTTAGTAACATGTTGTAATATTACTTTAGAAATGCTTTAATACAGCTAGAATCACTTTGGCTTGAGTTTGGATTGAATGGTTGATCATTGGTGATAGTTAGAAAGCTTTTAAAACTTGTTTCCTGCAGATTGGGCTGCTGCCAGGGGAGCAGTCGACTGAGCAGTCGGCTGAACCCCTGAGCCTGTTGGCTTCCGCTTCATTTTTAGCAGAAGCAGTCGACTGGACCCCTCGGCAGTCGACTGGACCCCTCAGCAGTCGACTGGACCTCCTTTTGCAGTCGACTGATTTTCGATATTAAAATCCCTGCCCGCCTCCGTCGACTGAGCAGTCGACTGAGCAGTCGACTGAACCTCTGGTTTTAAAATGTGTTTTGTTTTTCCGCTGCGTGTGTTCTTCAAACCTAATTTTGGGAACGTTAATGAATTGGTTTAGCCTCGGTGGCGTGCCACGGGCTCCGGTTCCGCTATTGTGGGACCGGGCTGTGACAGACCACTATTGCTAACACGATCTTTTCAAGTAAAGTTATTATTTGTTCAACACCTGCTAATGTATTAATGGATTCCGGTTCTACGCACTCGTCTGTGTTGCACCCATTCGCTAGAAATATGAATGTACCCTTAGAACTTCTCGAATACGATTTGTCTATTGATGTTCTGTTGGAAAGATCTTTAGTGAGTTTGGGAGTTTATAGGAATTGTGAAGTTAAAATTAATGATGACGTGTTAATATCGAATCTAATACCATTAGTAATCCAACATTTTGATGTCATATTAGGAATGGATTGGTTGTCAGTTAATCACGCAGTTATTGATTGTGAAAACAAAATGGTAGAATTCCAAGCACTGACTCGTGGAGTCTTTTCTTTCCAAGGGATAGGTGTTGTGTCACCACCTTATCTAGTATCTATCGTCAAGGCTTGTCGTTTAATGAGGAAGGGGTGTAAAGGTTTCTTTTGTAGTGTACTAGATAATAGAAGTACTGAATTGAAATTGGAAGACATACCAGTTGTTAGGGAATTTCTTGATGTATTCCCAGAAAATTTTCCCAGAAAATTTTCTGAGTGTACTAATTGAGAGGGAGATTGAATTTGGCATAAATGTGATGCTGGGAACACAATCCATTTCATGGGCACCATAGAGAATGGCTCCAGTAGAGTTGAAAGAGTTGAAGACTCAGTTGTAGGAGTTGTTAGACAAGGGGTTCATTCAGCCTAGTGTTTCACCTTGGGGTGTACTAGTTTTTTTTGTAAAAAAGAAAGATTGGACAATATGGATGTGCATTGATTATCATGAGATCAATAAAAGTAATTATCAAGAACAAGTACCCATTACCGCGGATTGACGATTTATTTGATCAACTACAAGGAATTCAAGTGTTTTCAAAGATCGATTTGAGGTCGGGGTATCATCAATTAAAGGTAAAAGCTGAGGATGTTGAAAAGACGGCCTTTTGAACACGGTACGGTCATTATGAATTTCTTGTAATGCCATTTGGGATAACCAATGCACCGGTTGCGTTCATGGACTTAATGAATAGAGTCTTTAAAACATATTTAGATGAATTCGTTATCATTTTTATTGATGATATCCTTATTTACTCAAAGAGTCTGGAAGAACATGATAAGCAATTGAGATTAGTATTCTAACGACTTCAAGAAAAGCAGCTATTCGAAAAACTAAAGAAAAGTGAATTCTGGTTAATAAGTATTACCTTTCTTGGTCATGTCATTTTCAAAGATGGTGTGTCAGTTGATCCACAGAAAATAGAAGCTGTTATGAATTGGGCGAGACCAACCAATGTGTCAGAAATTCGTAGTTTCTAGGGATTGGCTGGATACTATAGAAGGTTTGTTCGAGATTTCTCAAAGATTGCGACTTCAATGACAACATTGATGAGAAAGGATGTTCCGTTTGTATAGGGGGAAAGAATGTGAAGAATGTTTTCAGACATTGAAAACACTGCACAGATTGGCCGATTCGTCAATGCTCTGAGCGTTGACAAAGTGCCTTTGTCACTGCACAAGACCGTGACAATTCAGGGGATGACAAAAAATTTTGTCACCGCTCAGTACCGTGACAATTGTGGTTTGGACCATGACAAAATATAAATTGACAAATTGGTCACCTCTCTAAACCATGACAAAATTGGTGACAATTGCCTTCAATTTGTCACTGTTCATATGGTGACAATTTTGAAAGAAAGTGACCAAAAAAAAACCTTGCTATACAATTGCAATTCAATACGATTACCTATAAACACAAATTGCCAGTGCTTGTGGGTACGGCACAAAAAATAAATAAAAATAAAAGACAAATTAATATTGAATATTTAGAAACAACATTTAATTTACAAGTAAATGAATTTAGCAATCAGAATGTACACCAGAGTTATTACAATATTAGAACTTCCCAATTCCCAAAATCTCAAACACAAAAAGTTAAAACAACTTTCTCGTGGACTGCTTCGAATTTATACCGGCTGCTTCGAATATATTGTTCTTTCTATAAATGATGCCCCTATAAAACAGTTCAAAGATTAAAAATATGTTTCCATCCAAAAAGAATGTATGTTCCTAGTTTACTTCACTTGCTCACATCAACTGAAAGAAGAGATAAATAACTCCAAACCACATTTTGTTGTTCCAATTACACTACTCATGAATTTTACACCAATTAATGTGCACCATTCTCAAACAAAAAGATTCGATATAGCTAATATTTCATTGAATAACACGTTAATATGATCAATGCAGCTTCATTCATAGCTCGCAAAGTGAAACTATTGAGACCATCTCCAACCCTTGCATCAAAAAGGAATCTGAGGCAAAGTTGATGCATTAGGTGAGATTTTCGTCCTCCAAAGGACACATCAAAGGCTGAGGCAAACTTGATGTATTGCTCAAATTGCAGCAACTTTGCTGCAAGTCAAACCACACATCAAATATATTTTTTCTAATATTTTAATCTAGCATCATATGTACCCTTCAATATTTTTAATCAAAATATTCAGTGTGTCTTTTGAAAATTGTAGAATATAAATATAATAATAGATAAAAAGAATAAAAAATATTAAAATGAATAATGGTTGATGTAAGGGTTGGAGTGACTCATCAAAATCATCACAACAACTTTGCCTAAGACCCATCAAACCACCCATTTGATGTATCAATTGATGGTTTGCCCTTGGAGATGGTCTGAGAAGCTCAATATTACCCCTTCCTCTAGATCAATGTTATCGTGTCTCAAGATTTACCCTCTTCTACTGCATTCAACTCTATATCACCCCCTCCCTTTAGATCAGTGTTATCGTGTCTCAATATCTACCCTCTTCTATTGCATTCAACTCTAGTTTTGAGAAGACCATGTAGCTGCAAGTGGAAAACAAACTAAAATAGCATTTTAATTTCCATTTGACAAGCAGTCAAAATTAAAGGGCTACCATATTCTAATTAACCATTTGACAAAATTGGAAGATTAAGGATGACAATATTCTATCCTAAGCAAGCAAACTGAATTCTATACATAACAAATCTTTAACAATGTCTCACTACTAAATGATAATACATTTTTCTTAAAATTATGTTACAACTTTTGAGACCAAGGGTTCTTAGACATTACAATCTTCTCTAATTGTAACTTTAATTTTCTTTTTCGTTCTTTTAATTGTACAGCTGTTTGAGGGACCTCTCACTAAAAATATTTCCTATTGACAATACATATTAACGGAAAATACCCTATATCATTGTTAACACATCCTTTATTAATGAGAATCATTTGAAGAAAGAATTGTGCAAACTTTAGAGTAAACAATAAATTAATTAGCATTATGTAAAATGAAAACTAATTTATGCAAAAACCACATAACACGTGGACATTCGTACTTAACCAAACATGTCCAATGAAAATCCCTTTTTGGTTCAGCATGTCGAGATGTGGACCTTGTTTCCTACATGAAAAACTCAACATAAATTACCAGAAACAAATTAGTAGTTTCTAATGTGGAAAGATGAGGACAAAAAGGGAAAAGAAAAGAAAAAGTGTTTGTTCTTAAATGCTCGAGAAATTAATAAAGAGGAGGATTGGTGTTTAATCCTCAAAACAATTTATTGCTATACATGCAATTCTTTGTTTATTGTCGAACTACTTCTCGGTGTTGCTTTTCAATTGATACAATGGGAGTATGTATATTAGTTTGGAAGACTTTAATTCCCATGATATTAAATAGCATGTTAACTAAGCCTAATTACTTCACCTTATTAATTGTTCTTTATTCAATGCTTAATAACATACACCGGTTTCTAGCTTAGAGATCCATCAGAACGCAGAAAAAAAATCCATCTTGTCCAGGAACCCCATAGCAAATTGTGTTGTGGAAAGAAAGCAAAGGCATATTGTAAAAACTGGACTCAAATCCTTTTCCATGCACAATTACCATATTTCTATGGACTCTGCAACCAACTTTATGTCCATATATTTTTCCTAATGAGTACATGTCTTGCAGACATTCGACCAATGAGCAACTCAGTTATCGAGACACAAGATGCAAAATATTAATACAGCCACCTGGATTCACTCATCCCATGATGCCTACACATGTCTGCCTACTAAAGAAAGCAATTTGTGGACTAAAACAAACTCCGATGGCTTGGTTTGACAGATTTAGTCTACATCAAAGTGCAGCAAGACTGATATGATACTTCACTTTTTTATACTTCATAGCTCAGGTGGAGTAATTCTGTGCTATTGTATTGAAACGCCATAACCATCACAAGCAACAATCCCTCACTCCTATCTTAATTGATTGAGAATCTCAGGCTTCAATTTTCTATGATAGACCTTGGGGACTTGCACTACTTTTTGCACACCGAAGTTACATCCATTCAAGGAAGGTTGTTTATGAGTGAAAGAGGATATGCAACAAGTCTACTTAATAGAGTTGGACTAATTAGCTCAAAGGCAACAAAGATCCACCTTCCACATAAACATTCATTCTATGACAAGGATAACATAAAATTACATAATCTAGTGGAATAATTTAAAAAAGAGGTTGCATCCCTTTCCTATCTTGTACTCTCAAGCTTCACTTAGTGACAGAACGAATGATTAACCACTAATATGTAACCAAAAAGTACGAAAAAGGTATTTGTGTGCATAAAGATACTTGCTAGTAAAGGAATACACTCTGGAAAAGGTTCATTAGTGGAGAGCAGGTCCTCATAAGTCATTGACCAGCTGCGAAAGAAGATTTCAATTAGATTCCATATTTTAGTCAATAAGCTACTGTCAATATTGAATTTTTTTAAGCATAAATGGAAACTAGAATGCAGAAGGGTTCCTACATTCGTCTAGAAGTCCGTCAAACCATTTTGCTTTCATTTGGGATGGTATCCTCCATGTCACCAGCCCCAACTTTAGTAGCAAAGAAGTTGATTTATTTATCAAAATTTTCCATTTAAAAAAGACTCTGATTTGAAAATTTAAACCGAACAGGTTACTTTGTTTGTCACTGAGACATTACATAGCCTATATTTTGCAAAGTTGTAGCACCTGGTCACTTATAGACTATAGCTATAGTACAGTAATTCCAAGTTCGGACACAAAATTTGCAGAAATAAACAAACACACCTGTAAGAAGTCATGTAGGTCATCACTAACACCCGCTTCTACCTTAATATCCATCCATGGCATCTAACTCAATATGCATATGCCATATACACATGGCAGGACGTAAAATCCAAGTGATGCACAACTTGTTTGACAACTTTCTTATGAGCATAAAAGAAATTATTATGCAGTTGGATCCAAATTCAAATGAAAATACCATTACTAAACCACTGTGAGATATTCAGAGGCCTCCCAGGTATCTATTTTATGATCATGAAGCACGGGATTGACCTTCTCAGTTCTGAACAAAGCCATATAGTAGGGTCGGATACATTGACACCAAAAGTAGGATAAATAAAGACGAATAGGGAAGTTTTTAGATGGGCACATACTAATATGTATGGAGAATATTCTAGAATTGAGATATTACTTTTGATTGAAAAAGATACTACTGCCTCCTAAAAAACCCAGTAAGTTACCATAAAAAAAAAAAGAAAAAGGAATTAGAGACAGCAGAGGAAATGATACATAATGGCTTAACCAAATGGAATTGGAAGTTTAAAGTCCACCTGTTTTGAAATAATCTAACGAATATGCAACGAACTTGCATTGGGGAGTGTGCTTTTTCTGTGTGTGAACTTTCTGGGACTACAAATCAAAAATATACATCAAAATATGGGGGTGGAGTTACTCCATATCAACTAATTGCAACATCATACCCAATCTCATTTCGCAGGATCAATAACTTTGAATACTTAAAACAAGCATTGCCATTTATGAACAACAAATCGTTTGCAACGTTCATGTCAGTTTGGATTAACGATTCAATTTAGCTCTCTTTATCAGAAGTAAATTTTTTCTCACTCCTAGCCAGAAAAATCAGAGAGAAGGAACAAGGGCGATTTGAGGAACTTAAGGTTGGGGAGGGGGGAGGCAAACAAGTACTTCTACTTTATCAATGCATGAGGAAAAACATATTTTGAATTTTGAGGGAAAAATAGAAATACTCCTAATTTATTGGGGGTATAGGGGGGACATTTTAGAATTTTGGGGGGCCAAAATGTTAGAATTCAGAAACTTAGGGAAGTAGTTGCCCCCCTTTGCCACTCTGTGGATCCGCCCCCAGAGAAAAAGTTATGCCAATCGGTTTCGATCACATAGACATTTACGGAGTAACATTTAAGTAGGCTATAGTCCTGTAAATATCGAATTGCATAAAAGGCATGTGAGGTCCCCCTCCCCAAACAAGCTCGAAACTTCTCATCTCAAACTACATACTTTGCAAGTGTGGGTAAAAGACAAAACTAAGTAACTGCCATAGCTTCCAGCTAATACAACATAAGAAATATATTAAGCTGGGAAACAATGCCTTAACCCAACCATACTCATTCCACATAAGAGATATGTTATCCGCAATACTGAAGGGTCCATTTTTGAATTTAGAATAACCAAAATTCTTTGGGGCAAGAAGCTGGTAAAACTACGCTAAAACTAAAACTTAAATAATTTAAAGCATCAATATGGCTTATAATCTGAACTTACCATTCATAACTTTTCCCTGGTATTGTTAACATATTTTTTAATAGGCATATTGAGCTCCTTTATCAAGAGTTAAATCTGACAAGATGAAGAATATCTTGATCATTATTTGCTCAAGCTTTTAATCCTCAGAAATACTATAAATAACTAACAAAGTAATAACCGAGTAAGCATGAAATCAAAAACATTTTTCACTTAAATTGTAATTTCATAGCCACAAACCTCATTTACTCCATGAACACGCCTTCAGCCTTTCTTTGGCTTCTCCGTAGTCTTCCACAGAGATGAGGGCTGTTAACAGAGAAGAATAAAAGAAAGAAAAAAAAGTGAATATGAACCTACTATAAAATTTGAATCAGTGCTAAGTGCTAACTTGTTGGGCTGCTAGTACATTTTGAACATTAACCATTTGCAAAATTTAGAACACACATGCATGTTTGTAAACTAAACGCACTTAAAGAAAAGAAAATCATAGAAGGTTAGTAAAAACCATAAAAGATTCTAGAAGAAACCACACAAAACTTTGATTAAGATTCCATAGAAGATTTTGATTGAAAAGGAAATCAAAAGTAAAAAGGTTACTTAGAACATATGAGCTATGTTAATGACATGTTTTTGCTTTACAGAAATTGACATACCTCAACTCTAGAGAAATCAAGTAGAGAGTGACCTAGTTAAGATAGTGACTGTTATAATGATTTGAGCTTTCAGTGTGTGTGTGTGAAAAAAAACTTAGATCCAATAATGCTATGGCAACCGACTTATACAGAGAGTATCCACCGAATTAATGGGGGGTCCACCAGCTATTCACTTTCGGGTACCCATTTTCGGATTTAATTCAAACCATCCGCCCATTCATTGAAATACAAACACCCGCCCAAATTTGGAGTGAAAACCCCAAACTCAGTTCATTCCTCTCAAAGCTTTGCTGCGATTTGGGCGAGAGGGACAGAGACGAAGCACAGGTTTGAACTTTGATGGAGCACTCTGTATCGCAGTTCTCTCTCTCTCTCTCTCTCTCTCCCTCCCTCCCTTTGTCTCAAAATCTTGACAAATTTCTCTTCTCATGTAAGGGCTGCGATTAGGGCTTGAATTGGGAGATGAGTGCTTGCAATTGGAGAGGTGGATCAACACCCTATTGCTGAACATTCCTCTCTCACAGGTTTGAAATATCTCTCTCTCTCTCTATTTGGGTTTGATTTTTTTCTTGTTGATACCTTGATTCAATTGGCTGATATCATAATAGTTAGCTTGTTGCAAGAATGATGAAAATGAGTCTTAATATTTTTGACTATGTAATGTAATGTGTTGCTAGTATTAGTATGATTCTATGAGTCATCGATTTGGGTTTGAACAAACAACATATATAGCATTATTGTGATGTAATGTAATGGACATGCTGTATTGTGTGTTTGTGCAGATTTTGTGACAACTTTGTGCAGTTTTTTGTGTCTCATTTGTGCAGTTATTTGTGTCTCAGTTTGTGCATTTTTTTGTGCAGAATTAATGCAGTTATTTGTGCCAAAGTTGTCCAAATTTGTGACTCAGTTTGTGCAGTTTTTTGTGCAGAATTTGCACTGTTTTTTGAGCAGAATCTGTGCTGTTTTTTTTTGTTTTTCTGCAGTTTTTTTATTTTTTTTTGCTGTTTAATGCAGTTTTTCTGCAGTTTTTTTTCTGCAGTTAACTTGAAGGGCAATGCTAGGGGCACTAACAACATCCACTAACACTTACTAACACACTCTATCTCTCTCCTACTGGTACTGCGGGGCCCGCTGCGGACCCCACAGTACCACTAGGAGAGAGATAGAGTGTGTTAGTAAGTGTTAGTGGATGTTGTTAGTGCCCCAAATATTACTCTAACTTGAAATGTAACAAGATCAATTTTTTTGTGTAGGTAAACACGAAAGGACTATAACATAACACTACGTCAACCAATATAGAGTATTCCAATATTAAGTATAGTAAGTATGAAGTAGGCAACTTTTTTTTTTTTGCTTAGAAGTGAAGACCCCAACTTGAGTGCATTGTATTCCATACCATCATCTTTCACTCATTAAACAAAATCACTCTCATCAATGCCGCATGAACACCGACTTCAACTGTCATATATCTGTTGCACGAACTATGTAAGCTATATAAGCCTACTCAGACCATGCCACATTTTTGGGGCATGCGGCTTACTGAGTTTCTGATTTGTAATACGAACTGATATAATCATCCTTTTGGATGACATACTTGTGGCGTAGACATCATTTATGCGTGCAATGTGCTTGCTCTGTTTATTCCATTTGTGTTCTGAGCACTCAGAGACTCTTGTATTCCATTCAATGTTAAAACCCAATTTTGTGTTCTAAAGATACCTCCTTTTACATGTAGGAAAATGGAGGTTGCAATTTTTTTGCTTGGTATGACAGGCCCATCTGTGATCGTGGCAAAGAAGTGATAAATAGTTTAAAGGTAAAGTTGCAGAAGAGAGAAGAAGAATTGCAGAAGAGAGAAGAAGAATTTCAGAAAAACTGTTCAATGGAGATTGATAGGTTGAAACATCAACTTAAGAGCCGAGAAAAAAAAGTTCAGAAATTGGAGAATGAGTTGGCAAGCTATCAGCCAAGGTCATGGGGTTACATGTTTGGATTGCTTGTATGTTGCATGGTCGTATGTCTAACAATTGTAATTGGTGTCCAAAAAAGTAACGGTGATAATAGCAAAAGCTTATGTTGGATGGACCAAGGATTTTCTTTCAGTGGAACAACTAAAATGCACCACTAGGAATAAATTTGATTCAAGAACATCTTTACAAGTTAACGATTAATTGCTGCATGTAACTCCAATAATTGAAAAGGGATTTGTGTTTTCGTCAAGTATATACATGAGACATGTCTTTGTTGGATGTCTTCTACATATTTTCATCAAATTAATGCTACAATTCTCAAATTTGTATCCCAAATTTTTGTTTCAAACTAATGTGACAGTGAACTCACATGCTTAAATAACTTCCTACAAAAAAAAATGGACATGCTGCACATGCATGTCTAAGAATAGCAGAACTCCTTCATCAGATGGCTGATTTGGGGTAGGAATTGGTCAATTTGGAGACACTAAAATAATAGACATGCTGCACATGCATGTCTAAGAATGGAAAGTACATTAATTTATCTATTTAGTTTATATCTATACATGTGTATAGTTATTAACTACTCTGCTTTTTTACTGATAGGCCAAGAAAGTGAGCAATTTTTTTTTTCCTTCCATTTTCCCCCCCTTTTTTTTTGCCCATATTAACAAACATAAATACATATTCTCTGTTTTCCTTTTTCTTGACTATTATCTGTTTGGTTTAAACTTATAACTCTGTTTCTCACACTTATTTTTTTAGTAGTAACTTCTTTCTGATGTATAATATCTCTACAAAGTACAAACCCATTAAGCATAAATAGACAAACAGTGCCACAATCTATAGACTATTTTTTCCAAATTAACCGGACATTTTGGATCATTTTGTTTTGAAATGGAAAAAACAGAAAAATGTGAAAAATGTCCTTGCATGTCTAAGCATGGAAACTAAATTAAGAGAGAGAGAGAGAGAGAGAGAGAGATTGAGAGAGGGATTCAAACCTGTTGGAATCTCCCCCAATCTCACAGCAATGGTGGTCACCCAAATCCTCAAATCGTAGCAATACTCTCGGTCATCCAAACCCCCAACTCGCAGCCCTAAGCAACAAAGCTTCCAATGACTGAGGATTTTAAGAGAGAGAGAGAGAGAGAGAGAGAGAGAGAGAGAGAGATGGGTTTCGAACCTTTGTTTCGCCCAAATCGCAGCAGCCTTCTCTTCTTCTTCTTTGAGTTAGGTCTGGTTGAGAGGGGGATTTTACCACTCCTGATTGGGTCTTTCATTTCAAACGGTTAGGGTTAAAAATAAAGACCCGCCCAAATTTGGGAGTGGGTGAATAGCTGGTGGGCCCCCCATTAATTCGGTGGATACTCTCGGTATAAGTCGGTTGCCATAGCATTATTGAAAAGTAAACTCAATTCGGTAAGGGTTTGGTTCTAGTGCTGGAGAGGACTGGGGATTTTGAACCCAATTTGAATGGGGGGCAATAATGCTATGGCAACCGACTTATACCGAGAGTATCCACCGAATTAATGGGGGGCCCACCAGCTATTCACCCACTCCCAAATTTGGGCGGGTCTTTATTTTTAACCCTAACCGTTTGAAATGAAAGACCCAATCAGGAGTGGTAAAATCCCCCTCTCAACCAGACCTAACTCAAAGAAGAAGAAGAGAAGGCTGCTGCGATTTGGGCGAAACAAAGGTTCGAAACCCATCTCTCTCTCTCTCTCTCTCTCTCTCTCTCTCTCTCTTAAAATCCTCAGTCATTGGAAGCTTTGTTGCTTAGGGCTGCGAGTTGGGGGTTTGGATGACCGAGAGTATTGCTACGATTTGAGGATTTGGGTGACCACCATTGCTGTGAGATTGGGGGAGATTCCAACAGGTTTGAATCCCTCTCTCAATCTCTCTCTCTCTCTCTCTCTCTTAATTTAGTTTCCATGCTTAGACATGCAAGGACATTTTTCACATTTTTCTGTTTTTTCCATTTCAAAACAAAATGATCCAAAATGTCCGGTTAATTTGGAAAAAATAGTCTATAGATTGTGGCACTGTTTGTCTATTTATGCTTAATGGGTTTGTACTTTGTAGAGATATTATACATCAGAAAGAAGTTACTACTAAAAAAATAAGTGTGAGAAACAGAGTTATAAGTTTAAACCAAACAGATAATAGTCAAGAAAAAGGAAAACAGAGAATATGTATTTATGTTTGTTAATATGGGCAAAAAAAAAGGGGGGGAAAATGGAAGGAAAAAAAAAATTGCTCACTTTCTTGGCCTATCAGTAAAAAAGCAGAGTAGTTAATAACTATACACATGTATAGATATAAACTAAATAGATAAATTAATGTACTTTCCATTCTTAGACATGCATGTGCAGCATGTCTATTATTTTAGTGTCTCCAAATTGACCAATTCCTACCCCAAATCAGCCATCTGATGAAGGAGTTCTGCTATTCTTAGACATGCATGTGCAGCATGTCCATTTTTTTTTGTAGGAAGTTATTTAAGCATGTGAGTTCACTGTCACATTAGTTTGAAACAAAAATTTGGGATACAAATTTGAGAATTGTAGCATTAATTTGATGAAAATATGTAGAAGACATCCAACAAAGACATGTCTCATGTATATACTTGACGAAAACACAAATCCCTTTTCAATTATTGGAGTTACATGCAGCAATTAATCGTTAACTTGTAAAGATGTTCTTGAATCAAATTTATTCCTAGTGGTGCATTTTAGTTGTTCCACTGAAAGAAAATCCTTGGTCCATCCAACATAAGCTTTTGCTATTATCACCGTTACTTTTTTGGACACCAATTACAATTGTTAGACATACGACCATGCAACATACAAGCAATCCAAACATGTAACCCCATGACCTTGGCTGATAGCTTGCCAACTCATTCTCCAATTTCTGAACTTTTTTTTCTCGGCTCTTAAGTTGATGTTTCAACCTATCAATCTCCATTGAACAGTTTTTCTGAAATTCTTCTTCTCTCTTCTGCAATTCTTCTTCTCTCTTCTGCAACTTTACCTTTAAACTATTTATCACTTCTTTGCCACGATCACAGATGGGCCTGTCATACCAAGCAAAAAAATTGCAACCTCCATTTTCCTACATGTAAAAGGAGGTATCTTTAGAACACAAAATTGGGTTTTAACATTGAATGGAATACAAGAGTCTCTGAGTGCTCAGAACACAAATGGAATAAACAGAGCAAGCACATTGCACGCATAAATGATGTCTACGCCACAAGTATGTCATCCAAAAGGATGATTATATCAGTTCGTATTACAAATCAGAAACTCAGTAAGCCGCATGCCCCAAAAATGTGGCATGGTCTGAGTAGGCTTATATAGCTTACATAGTTCGTGCAGCAGATATATGACAGTTGAAGTCGGTGTTCATGCGGCATTGATGAGAGTGATTTTGTTTAATGAGTGAAAGATGATGGTATGGAATACAATGCACTCAAGTTGGGGTCTTCACTTCTAAGCAAAAAAAAAAAAGTTGCCTACTTCATACTTACTATACTTAATATTGGAATACTCTATATTGGTTGACGTAGTGTTATGTTATAGTCCTTTCGTGTTTACCTACACAAAAAAATTGATCTTGTTACATTTCAAGTTAACTGCAGAAAAAAAACTGCAGAAAAACTGCATTAAACAGCAAAAAAAAATAAAAAAACTGCAGAAAAACAAAAAAACAGCACAGATTCTGCTCAAAAAACAGTGCAAATTCTGCACAAAAAACTGCACAAACTGAGTCACAAATTTGGACAACTTTGGCACAAATAACTGCATTAATTCTGCACAAAAAAATGCACAAACTGAGACACAAATAACTGCACAAATGAGACACAAAAAACTGCACAAAGTTGTCACAAAATCTGCACAAACACACAATACAGCATGTCCATTACATTACATCACAATAATGCTATATATGTTGTTTGTTCAAACCCAAATCGATGACTCATAGAATCATACTAATACTAGCAACACATTACATTACATAGTCAAAAATATTAAGACTCATTTTCATCATTCTTGCAACAAGCTAACTATTATGATATCAGCCAATTGAATCAAGGTATCAACAAGAAAAAAATCAAACCCAAATAGAGAGAGAGAGAGAGAGAGATATTTCAAACCTGTGAGAGAGGAATGTTCAGCAATAGGGTGTTGATCCACCTCTCCAATTGCAAGCACTCATCTCCCAATTCAAGCCCTAATCGCAGCCCTTACATGAGAAGAGAAATTTGTCAAGATTTTGAGACAAAGGGAGGGAGGGAGAGAGAGAGAGAGAGAGAGAACTGCGATACAGAGTGCTCCATCAAAGTTCAAACCTGTGCTTCGTCTCTGTCCCTCTCGCCCAAATCGCAGCAAAGCTTTGAGAGGAATGAACTGAGTTTGGGTTTTTCACTCCAAATTTGGGCGGGTGTTTGTATTTCAATGAATGGGCGGATGGTTTGAATTAAATCCGAAAATGGGTACTCGAAAGTGAATAGCTGGTGGGCCCCCCATTAATTCGGTGGATACTCTCGGTATAAGTCGGTTGCCATAGCATTATTGAATCAAAAAATCAAAAATCAACAAACCCCAAATCTATACCTACTTAAACTTCTTCTGGAGCTTTCCATCGGCAGCCTCAATCACAAACTCCATTGAGAAGATATTCGTATGCTTAGAACCATACCAATTCCTCCCACCAGTCGTCAACAGGTGTCCAAATATCATCTCAGGCACATAAATGCCCTCTTATTGATGAATCTTAACAGGAACACCATCAACATTGTCGTAAACACTAATACATTTATACTCTGAGTCGATACAGACCTTCACAAATATCCGAGGATTTTGTTGAAGACCTTGTAGAGACCGGGCACGTTGGAGACAGATCGGTAGACCATTTCGTTTGTATCGTAGACCTAGAGGTTTTGGGCGTGGTTTTTGATTGAGCCGATGTAGGTGTCGGGTAGGAGGATGTGTGCGAGCTGGCTTCATTTTGACACCTATTAGGACATGTTTGGCTAAGTTTTTCGAAAAAGTTATTTTTTAGAATTTTTCATAAAAGTTGATATTTGGACTTTTGATCCATAGGAATTTTACTAAACGAACTTCTGCACGTTCTTTGTGCACGGATTTTCTTTGGATTTAATTATAGGAGAGTTATTCGGAGGTGAGTGATTCAACCTTGTAAATTGGAATGATTTCTTGACTTGTATTCATGTTTGATATGAAAAGCATGTGTTAATTCATAAAGATATATTGTGTAGTTCATATTGGGCAATTATATTGATAAGTAGGCCCAATAACATGGTGATATGTATTTGAGCATGTTGAGCTGCTTATTTGGTTCAGAAGGAGCACGTAGTCACTAAGCCATTTTGTGAAGTCGATATAGGCATTAAGATCGCACGATTGAAGAGAAAAATCGTGGGTCTTACCCTTTCGTGTGGACTTATTGGCGAGAAGTCGCGAATTGGGAGTATGGAATGTGCACGTGAGTCTCTCGCGACTAGTATGAAATGTAGAGATGTGAATGTGAGCATGTTTGTCATTCACGTGTATTTGTTATTTTATTCACCAAGCGTTAGCTTAAACAAATCGAAATATGTGTGGTTATTCAAATAACCATTGCAGGTATTAATGCTGACGAGGAATCGTAGAAGTAAGCACGTGGATTGAGAGTTCACTTAGAAGACAACCTGAATGTTGATCTTGTAGTTTTGGGACAATGGGAATGTTGTAATAAGGATTTAATTGTTTTAACTTACGTTAACTTGGAATCATGGAACAAGTCCATAATGTTATAATAGATTGTAATCTCTTGTAATTATGTTTAGTAATGTTTTAATCTAGTTGGGGGGTCACTTTGAATCAAGTTTGAAGTGCGTGTTTAATCCCCGAATGTTTTCAGAAAGCTTGAAACTTGGAAATTCTGCAGAATGAGTGATGCTGCCATAAACCAGTCGATTGGTTGAGAAAACAGTCGACTGGACCTTCTTTTTTACCAACTCACTGCATCTTTTTTTATGGAGGACCAGTCGACTGGGTCCCCGACACAGTCGACTGGATCGTGTGTTTAATTTAGATATTTTTGCCTAAGTTGGACTTCAGTCGACCGGACTATACCAGTCGACTGAATATTTGAAGCCCCAGTCGACTGGACATAGAAAACAGTTGACTGGATTATGTTCTAAAACCAAACTTTCTGCTGGACCAGTATCAGTCGACTGGGCCACTGATGCAGTCGACTGGACTGTTGCTTTTCAAAATATTTTGTTTTGTTCCGCTGCGTGTGTTCTTCAAACTAATTTTTGGGAACGTTAATGAATTGATTTAGCCTCGGTGGCGTGCCACGGGCTCCGGTTCTACCATTGTGGGGACCAGGCTGTGACAGAGAGAGAGTGAGAAAGAGAAAGAGAGGTGATATGAATGGTGTGGGGATCTAGAGAGAGAGAGAGAGAGAGGGGGAAAAGAAAGGGTTGGGGGGAAACCAAATAAGGGGGAGGGAGGTTTCAGCGCATGTTTGTGGGAGTAAAAATGCTTCAGTTAGGCCAAGTTTTTTCACCGCTTATGGCAGTGACAATTGTGTCATAAACATTGCCACTGCCAATGCTAGTGACAACATGTTACTTTTGTCACCAATTCCAACTTGTCACTGCCACTGCTACTGACAATGACAAAGTTAGCAAAAATAAGGGTGACAAATTCGCTATTTTAGTGTAGTGAAAATAAGTTAACTTCTGCTCCGATCCTTACAATTTCGACAGGCACCGGGGGATTTGGTATTTACAGTGATGCTTCTCATCAAGGTTTGGGATGTGTCTTTATGCAAGGGACAAGGTGATAGCATATGCTTCAAGGCAATTGAGAGCACATGAGAAGAATTATCCAACCCATGACTTGGAACTTGCCGCGGTAATCTTTACTTTAACGATTTGGCGACATTAGTTATATGGGGAGACTTGTGAAATTTTTACTGACCACTGTAGGTAATGTGTATTAATCCGCCACGTGGTAGTTGCATACGTCACCAAAAGGGAAACGTATCTCCAACATCGTCATTACTTATATGTCCACATAGACTATCTACATACTCACTTAAATCTCCAGGAGGGCCCCACAAATCCACTACCTATAGCATCTCCAAGGGCCAAGCCTATGCTGATGGAAGGTCGTCACTAGGAAGCTGCAACTCTAATACTTGGGGAGGCCCTCCCTAGGAAGGCTACAATCCCAATATTTGGGGACCCCAAAGGGCCAAGCCCAAGATGATGGAATGCCCTCTGTAGGAAGGGTGCATCTTCAACACTTACGACGCCTCAAAGGGCTAAGCCCGTGATGTGAGCCTCTCTCCATAAATCTCCAGGAAGGCCCACTGCTAAGTGCAATTCCAATACTTAGGGCCCTCCACCTTAAAAAGCTAAGCCTATGATGGGAGCCCCAGCCCTAGGGGCCATGGCACTTTAGAGGGCCATACTCGTGGCAATCACAAGAGCCCATAATTAATACACAAACACACATATTCACACTTGGGTCAACCACCCTTAGTCAGGAGCAGTACTGAAGGGTGGGGCCTGGTCCATTGGGATCTTGAGAGCTCTTGGTTAGGTGGCTAGAGTCAAGGGTATCTCCCTAGCTCATGCCTCCCAGGCAAAGCTAGGGTTGGTTTCAAAGAGAGAGAGAGACACGTGACCTTCACGTGCCCTGCAACCAAGCCTCACAAACCAATTAGGGAGTCCCATGGCTGGGCCATTAACTTTCCCATTGCCTTATCACTTCAACCTTGCAGCACATTCTGCAGACCAATAGCATGATCTTGATACACTCCCTCGTTTGAACCTCTGCAACCAATAGCAAGCCACCCTTTCATTGACATACCTGCAGCACATGCTGCCTCACCTGCCACTAACCAATGCCAGCTTTGCTTTACTACATGACCCGTCATTGCTTGACCATCGCCTGGTCAAATCCCATTTAATACCCCTACCACCACATTTAAGACCCCTACCTACCTTAAGCAGAGGGGCTTCTCCCATAGCTCCAACACATCACATCAGCAACTCCTCTAGCAAGACCATAAACCCTCACAACCCTGCTATAAATACCAGCCTCATTCAATACATCCAAAAAACCCGAAAACAACCAGAATCAACCTGAAGCTTGAACAATTAATCAAGTTATCACACCCTCCTTACTATCATCCAAGCAACTCCTCCTCCACCTTTACTCATACCTTACCTACAACTCCTCATCCACCTTTACTCATACCTTACCTACCACTCCTCATCCACTTTCACTCACACCTTACCTACCACTCCTCATCCACCTTCACTCCTTCCATACCTTCCACTCATATCCTCACCTTAGGACACCTACTGCTTCTCTCTCTCTTATTTGGAACTACCTTGGCTCTCACTCGAGCCACGTCCTCTCTGGGACCCATCTAATTGTACTACTACTTTTCTATTATTTTACTATATTTTACACTCACTAGCCTGCCTACGTGTTATACCTCTCTTTACACCTCATCCACACTAAAAAAAACTCACACATTTTGGCGACCACAGTGGGAGGTATACTCGTAGACATGGTAAGTACGCAACAACAGCAACACTAGCAACAACAGCTCCCTAAACAAAGAAGTCCAATGTTTTACCTACTGGGTCTACTACTCACAAGAGTACGAACCCCAGTAGGGAGGAACTTGGCCACTCTCGCACTCACAACTATTAGGAGTCGTTTTTCGATGTATATCTCAGTATCCCAAAATGGCTTGAACAAATGGAGGCGCAACAAAAACAGTTCGAGAAACTTGAGAAACAACAATACAACATTATGGAGACTCAAGTTTCCATGGCACGAGGAGTCACATCGCACTCATACCCAATGCCACTTCTAGGATGTACAATTTGCTATGGACCTCTACTGGTCCCCTAACCTCCTATGCAAATCATGGAGGCAATACCCACCAATGGTACCACCCCCTTGACCACGAAAGGGGAGAAACAGAGAGCTCAAGGTCATGTCACCCTAGTAGATGAGGAGCTCCCAGATACATCTATCTATACCCATAAAGCTCGAAGCGCTCCCAAAACTAGAGGACGAACAGAAACAATACCAAAGAAGAGGACCCAAAGACAGAGAAAGAGGAAAAAACCTTCTGCTGCTAGGGTCATCCCTCCTGCTGGGGTCACCGTTCTGCTGGGGCCGTCCCTCCTAAGATCGTCCCTCATTCTAGAGCCATCTCTCCTAGTCCCTCTACTGAGTCATCCCTCCTGTTGGGGTCGTCCCTGCTTCCGTCTATCCTACTGCTAGGGCCGTTCCTCTGGGGTCGTCCCTCCTGCTAGGACCGTCCCTTATAATTCTAGGGTCGTCCCTCCCGAGATCGTCCCTCATGCTAGGGACGTCTCTCCTAGTCCCTCTACTGGGTCATCACCTCCTGTTGGTGTGCATCCTACTGCTAGGGTCGTCCCTCTCCTGTTAGGGTCGTCCTTTCAACATTTTTTTTTTCCGAAATTCCCAAACTTCTCTAAACTTTTTTTTAAAAAAAATGTGGGAGGAATAAGTTCAAAAAATAAAATAAAAAATAAAAAACTATTTTTTCAAAATTATTTTTATTATTATAAATTTTTTTTTTCCAAAAAAAAAAAAAGAAAAAAAAAGGGGGCAGGTCTCCAGGGGGGCACACTCGTGTAACATGCCTATTTCAAGAGGCAGGCCTTCAGGGGGCACGCTCGTCTGATATGCCTATTTCAAGAGGCAGGTCTCCAGGGAGTACGCTCGTGTAACATGCCTATTTTAAGAGGCAGGTCCCCAAGGGGCAGTGCTCCCCCTCCACCTTCGAACCCCCCTCTAAGGCTCCACCTCCCACCTTCGCAAACAAAAAAAAAGGTGAGGTAATGCTTCCCCTCCACCATCAGACCCCCCCCTTCCAAGGCTCCACCTCCCTCCTCCGCAAAAAAAAAAAAAAAAAAAAGGGGGGGATCACCCCACCTCCACCTTCGGACCCTCCCCCCTCCCCCTTCCAAGGCTCTACCTCCATCCTCCAAAAAAAAAATTATAAAAAAATTAAAAAAAAGGGCATCACCCTACCTCCACCTTCGGACCTCCCCCCCTCCCCCTTCTAAGGCTCCACCTCCATCCTCCAAAAAAAAAAAAAAGGGGGCATCACCCCACCTCCACCTTCGGACCCTCCCCCATCCCCCTTCCAAGGCTCCACCTCTATCCTCCACAAAAAAAAAAAGGGGATCACCCCACCTCCACCTTCGGACCCCCCCCCCCCCCCCTCCTTTTCCAAGGCTCTACCTCCATCCTCCAAAAAAAATAATAAAAAAATTTTAAAAAAAAAGGGCATCACCCTACCTCCACCTTCGGACCTCCCCCCTCTTCCTTCTAAGGCTCCACCTCCATCCTCAAAAAACAAAAAGGGGGCATCACCCCACCTCCACCTTCGGACCCCCCTCCCCCCTCCCCCTTCCAAGGCTCCACCTCTATCCTCCACAAAAAAAAGGGCATCACCACACCTCCACCTTCGGACCTCCCCCCTCCCCCTTCCAAGGCTCCACCTCCATCCTCCCAAAAAAAAAAAAAAAGGACATCACCCCATCTCCACCTTCGGACCTCCCCCTTCCAAGGCTCCACCTCCATCCTCCGCCAAAAAAAAAAAAAAAAAGAAAAAAAAAAGGCCCATCACCCCACCTCCACCTTCGGAATCCCCCCCCCCCCCCCCCCCTTCCAAGGCTCCACCTCCATCCTCCAAAAAAAAAAGAGGGGGCATCACCCCATCTCCACCATTGGACCCTCCACCCTCCCCCTTCCAAGGCTCCACCTCTATCCTCCAAAAAAAAAAAAAAAAGTGGGGGCATCACCCCACCTCCACCTTCGGACCTCCCCCTTCCTCCTTCCAAGGCTCCACCTCCATCCTCCGCAAAAAAAAAAAAAAAAAAAAAAAAAAAAAAAGCCCCATCACCCCACCTCCACCTTCGGACCCTCCACCCTCCCCCTTCCAAGGCTCCACCTCCATCCTCAAAAAAAAAAAAAGGGGCATCACCCCACCTCTACCTTCGGACCCTCCCCCCTCCCCCTTCCAAGGCTCCACCTCAACCCTCCACACACACACACACACACACACACACAAAAAAAAAAAGAGAGAGAGAGAGAAGAAGAAGGGCCATCACCCCACCTCCACCTTCGAACCCCCCCTTCCAAGGCCCCACCTCCCTCCTTTGCAAAAAAATAGGGGCATCACCCCACCTCCACCTTCGGACCCTCCCCCCCTCCACTTCCTACTCAAGGGGCTCATGTTCCCCCTCCACCTTGGGACCCCCCCCCCCCATTGTCACCATACTAAGGGGGTCACTTTCTCCAAGGTGTCACCACACCAAAGTTTCACTCTCCCCAAGTGTGTCACCTCCTACTCAAGGGTGTGTTGTCACACCAAGGGTATCACCTCCTCCTCAAGTTAGATTGCTCAATTTTGTATATTTTTTACATACAACCGCAGCACTTTCAGAAATTATGGAGACATTCCTAGAATCTTCTCAAATCACAAAAACACCCCATGTATTTCAAAAATTACAAAAGGCCCTAATATTTTTTTTAAAAATTTACAAATTAGCCCCAAATTTTTTTTTTTGAAACTACAAAATGGTCCCAAACTATTTCAAAATTTTCTGAATTTTCTGGAAGTTGTAGAATCTTTTTTTTTTTTGAAGCTTGCAGAGCCATAGCTCTCGTCGTCTATTGCTACACCCTTGGCCCATGGGGCACATCTCTATTAGCGGGCGAGCTCTCTTGACTAGAGGAATACATTCTCTTTTGCAAATATTACATCACATGAAAGAACATATTCTCATCAGAAATCATACTTATCCTTCCTCAGAGACATCAATACCCACCACACACCATCAAGACCTCACAAAATTCTCCATTTTTATCCTCCATTTTTCTTTCCAAAAAAAGGTGGAGGAACAAAGTTCTCCAAAATCATTTTTTTTTACCTTCCTCAATTATCTTTCATAAACAGGAGATGAACAAAGTTTTTCATTTTTACCCTCTTCCATTTTTTTTAATAAAAGAGGGGGGGGGGGGGGGAGGAATAAGTAGGTTCTTCACATCATTTTCTTCAACTTCCTCATACCACAATGTTTGCCTTCAACATTATATTCTTCTTATCATCATAAAAATGGAGGAAGGACTTGCTGCAAAATACAGCTTTATGCCTTCAAATTTAAGTTTTTGCCATCTCCAGTCACACGAACACTCCATTCGATTCACAAAAAGAGCTCCAAGCTCACACCTAATCAAGATGGCACGAGTATCATGCTCTACACCTCTGGGTGGCACGAGCATCGCGCTCTCCCCTTACTAGCCTCACCTGGGCGGCACGAGCAAAATGCCCTCCCCCTTTTGAGAAGGGTGGCATGAGCATCACGCTCTCCATCTCAGGGCGGCACGAGCATCACGCTCGCCACCTCCCTCACTCGGGTGGCACGGGTAATGCCCTCCATTCGTTTGAGGAGCCTCATTGAGGTGGATCACGAGCAACATGCTCTTCCCCTTTTGAGAAGGGTGACATGAGCATCACGCTCTCCATCTCAGGGCGGCACGAGCATCACGCTCTCCCCCTCCCTCACTCGGGTGGCACGGGTAATGCCCTCCATTCGTTTGAGGAGCCTTATTGAGGTGGATCACGAGCAACATGCTCTTCCCCTTTTGAGAAGGGTGGCACGAGCATCGCACTCTCCCCCTACGAGCCTCGCTAGGGCGGCACGGGTAACACCCTCCCCCTTTTTTTTTTAGCCTCAGGTGGCATGAGTATCAAGCTCTCCACCTCAGGGCGGCACGAGTATCACACTTTTTCCCTGCCCCAATCGGGTGGCATGTGCAACCCCATCCCCCATTTATACCTCAGGGCGGCACCCTTTAAGGTGGCATGAGCATCACGCTCTCCCCATCCACCAATATGACAACTAAACTCACCATTCAAGTCCATAAAATGCTAATCCATACATATAATGCTCCCAAGGGATCCTACACAAGCAACAAACAAAAGGAAAGCAGCAAGGAAAAGGAAATACTATGAGAAAGTCAAGAGCAAACAAGTTATTAGGGGGCCAAAATGGCAAAATCCGACTGTCTGTCTTAGGTGTCCTCTGTAGCTAGTTATTCTTACATTCCTGAATATCGTGCAAAACGTTCAAATGGCGAGCAACACTTCTCTTCCTCAAGGTCACAAACTTAAAAGCTTGATACTTGAGCCCCATATCCTGCAAGAACTATAGACGAAGGGCCGTTATACCCATGTGAAGTGGTACTGTAGCCACGTGAAGTTCAGAGTCTGCAAAATGGAAGCCATTTGTCCATTAACTAGTCACTCAAAGCCTGCGAAGCACGATCAACCATCATCCATCAACCAGCTATCTACCACATGGAGACACAATCGTCGATTACAAACACAAATGACTTTTAAAGTTATGCCCGCCTGCCATGTGCTACGCACCCGTCATGCGGACAGGGGGGCTAATCTAGGTAATGTGTATTAATCCGCCACGTGGTAGTTGCATACGTCACCAAAAGGGAAACGTATCTCCAACATCGTCATTACTTATATGTCCACATAGACTACCTACATACTCACTTAAATCTCCAGGAGGGCCCCACAAATCCACTACCTATAGCATCTCCAAGGGCCAAGCCTATGCTGATGGAAGGTCGTCCCTAGGAAGCTGCAACTCTAATACTTGGGGAGGCCCTCCCTAGGAAGGCTACAACCCCAATACTTGGGGACCCCAAAGGGCCAAGCCCAAGATGATGGAATGCCCTCTGTAGGAAGGGTGCATCTTCAACACTTACGACGCCTCAAAGGGCTAAGCCCGTGATGTGAGCCTCTCTCCATAAATCTCCAGGAAGGTCCACTGCTAAGTGCAATTCCAATACTTAGGGCCCTCCACCTCAAAAGGCTAAGCCTATGATGGGAGCCCCAGCCCTAGGGGCCATGGCACTTTAGGGGGCCATACTCGTGGCAATCACAAGAGCCCATAATCAATACACAAACACACATATTCACACATGGGTCAACCACCCTTAGTCAGGAGCAGTACTGAAGGGTGGGGCCTGGCCCATTGGGATCTCGAGAGCTCTTGGTTAGGTGGCTAGAGTCAAGGGTATCTCCCTAGCTCATGCCTCCCAGGCAAAGCTAGGGTTGGTTTCAAAGAGAGAGAGAGACACGTGACCTTCACGTGCCCTGCAACCAAGCCTCACAAACCAATTAGGGAGTCCCATGGCTGGGCCATTAACTTTCCCATTGCCTTATCACTTCAACCTTACAGCACATTCTGCAGACCAATAGCATGATCTTGATATACTCCCTCGTTTGAACCTCTGCAACCAATAGCAAGCCACCCTTTCATTGACATACCTGCAGCACATGCTGTCTCACCTGCCACTAACCAATGCCAGCTTTGCTTTACTACATGACCCGTCATTGCTTGACCATCGCCTGGTCAAATCCCATTTAATACCCCAACCACCACATTTAAGACCCTTACCTACCTTAAGCAGAGGGGCTTCTCCCATAGCTCCAACACATCACATCAGCAACTCCTCTAGCAAGACCATAAACCCTCACAACCCTGCTATAAATACCAGCCTCATTCAATACATCCAAAAAAACCAAAAACAACCAGAATCAACCTTAAGATTGAACAATTAATCAAGTTATCATACCCTCCTTATTATCATCCAAGTAACTCCTCATCCACCTTCACTCATGCCTTACCTACCACTCCTCATCCACCTTCACTCATACCTTACCTACCACTCCTCTTCCACCTTCATTCACACCTTACCTACCACTCCTCCTCCACCTTCACTCCTTCCATACCTTCCACTCATATCCTCACCTTAGGACACCTACTGCTTCTCTCTCTCTTATTTGGAACTACCTTGGCTCTCACTCGAGCCACGTCCTCTCTGGGACCCATCTGATTGTACTACTACTTTTCTATTATTTTACTATATTTTACACTCACTAGCCTGCCTACGTGTTATACCTCTCTTTACACCTCATCCACACTAAAAAGAACTCAGGAGGAGCACGAACGGTAGTAGAACCGGATTCTGGCTCGGTCCTAAGGGCATCAGTAACATGGGATTTCTTATGCTCCCCACTACTTCTCCTATTCTTCTTTTTACGATAGCTGCGAGACCGGTCTTTGTCCTTCTTGCGCTTCCCGCCAGAGCGGCCATCGACATCAGCCCGTGTCGAATGATCAACGGGAAGTAGGGTTAACTTCTCAACCTCTCCCTGGGTAGCCGAACCCTCACCTACTTCCTTACGCCCCACACTCATTCCAAAATCCACAAGTTCCTGCCACAAAAGACACCCGGCCACTATGTCAGAAAGGAAAGGGAAAAGAACGATTATGAACAATGGAAATGGCTGAACAAAATACCTTTCGAATTTCCCTAGAAGACGCCGCTTTCTCAGAAGCCTTCACCAAATGCCTCCTTTTCGGAATCGCCCGCGACCCTACTTCCTCATTATCATCCTGGGGAAGGTCACCAGCGACAGACGAACTTTCAATCGCTTGCGATGCCTCGACCCCAGCCTTCGCAGAAGTAACCGACTTCTTAGATTTCGAAGCCCGAAGCGTCCCATCGTTAGCAGCAATGTCATAAACTTTGGCCTTAACCGGATCGCTTGCGTGAAAACGAACGAAAGAAGAAAGGCATTTATCCCAGAAAGACCCCCAACTCGGGGTGCAGCGACCAACTCTTCCTCGTGGGGCAATACGAACAGTGACCCCACCAGAAAGATTCTTTGTTTCAACAATGGTAAAATGCCTAGAACTCCTTACGTAGTCTGATTGGAAATCAGGGCGCACGGGCACCCCTTAATCTAAGCCAAATTGACGAGAAACCCTGTGTGGATTATAGCGCACCACTCCCTTCGTATACTCAGATAGAAAGGGGAGACTCGAGGGAAACATAGCCGCTGCCATAATAATGCCTCGAGAATCCGGATTGATAGACAGGTCCACTTCCTCGAAGGAACCAGACGGATATAGGCTCATATCCCTCTCACCAGTGATAGCCCTTGCATAAGGGCGAAACTCAAACTCTTTTATGACATCTAAAAATTTGCTCGGACGCTTCAGAGTCCCTTTCTTACACCACCTGTCCGCCCTGGGGTTGATGATTATCGACGTAGGTAACTTGACGAATGGGCTCGTGAAGCTTCTTCTTAGTAGCTTCGAAAACGAGGGGAGGAGGAGCGTAGCTCTTGAAATGTTCGAAAAGAAACATGGTCAAAAAAGGGGTGCACAAATAACTGGAAATGTCGAAATGACCGACAGAACGCCTAAAATCGGTATGAAGAGAATCCAGGCGATGATATAGAGTGCCTAAAAACAGCGGAGCCAAAGGCAGCGAATGACCCTTAGCCAACTTAACAGCCAGAGGAAAGATCGCGGCGTTTATCCCGTCTTCAGGAGACATTGGAAGAATGTAGCGCGCGAGCCAGCTGGCAATATACGCTGCTAAGCAATGGGGGCTATCGGACCCCGGGCCTGCTTTCTCATCACGATCTTGATCGCCCGTTACTTGCTTTAAAGGTTGAATGTCTTTATAGAAATAACGCAACCAAGTAACAAAAGAAGCCCGTCGACCCTTGTTTTCTCCGGTAAAAGCGCTAACCAGTGCGGCGCTCTTAGTGAGACACGATTGCAGGAAGGCCACGGCATCCTTGTCCCCTGAACCCTCATGAAGACCCTCTAGCAAGTAATCACCAACGACGGGTAAGCCCATTAAAGCTACGACGTCTTCTAAAGTAGGGGTAAATTCCCCCCAGGCAGTAACAAAAGTATGAGAGTCAAAGCTCCACCTCGAAGCCAGCTCGGTTAAGCCCAGCGTTCCTTTCCTACAGTTCAAAGAAACACAAATGGAAACTGAATCCAAGATACCCGCGCCGATTAATAGCTCACGACTCTGAGGATTTTACAGTACAAAAGAACTCCATTCGTCCCAATCAGTGCAAGGACCAGAAGAGGCGTGGAAATCTATGCTAGAGTAGGGGTAGTCCCCTCGTTCCATTTCAAGGCGTGGAATACTCGCAGGCGCAATCATCTCGGCCTCTCCCAAGGATGCCTCGGGACATTGAAGCGACGAGTCTTTGATCGGGGGAAGGTCTGGGCGAAAATCCTGAACCTTCGACCAAAATACATCTTCTGGACCGCCGACAAAGGGAACAGCGGCAGGAATCTGAGCCGAACGCCCCAAAGGCTTCTTCTTCCCCTTTGACGAATGAGCGACCTCAGCCATCGAAAGAATAAAATGGACTCTCCCGCGAAAATCCCAGAAGAATATCAAACAAAATCGATAATCAAGAGGAGGCGAATAAAGGGCTGAAGGCTAAGAAAATATTTGTACCCCGTAGTAATATGATGAACTGATGAGAGGTATGAGGAACAGGCGACTGCGCGAACCCTCTTATATAACCTCGTGGAACCGCCAAACGGATTCGGCGAAACGAAAAGTCTTTGTACAAAAATCGATGTCTCGGTTTTCCCGTGCTAAACCATCATGGTTTATTCAATGCTGACAAGACTTTTGCAGAGTACTGACACAGTGCTCGAGCCACACTTCTTCCAGTACGACTCGAGCAGGGGGCAAAATGTGGGTATCACTATCTGACAAGCATGTCCACAACCGACACGTGTCCACTTATCACTCCAAGAATGCCGTGTGCAACACCCAAAAGATAAGAGCGGAACCCTAAAGTCATCATCAGGGCGCCGATAAGGACAAGTCCACAATACTTTTCCACGAATTATATAAACTACTCTTAGTAGTACTCAGCTCAGATAGACTGCGCTTGGGGGCAGGTCTTGGTGCGACGCAACTTTACCACGATATGGTCATTACCGACCATGGCGCGGTAAAGTCTTTCTCTACCTTATCGGGAACTCTCAGGTTATGTGGCTTGGTTGGCTTAAGAGCAGAGCTCGCTTAGGAAGGTCGCGACGGTCTATTCCGCGATACACTTCCTAAGCCTTTCTAAAGGTCAGTGAGACTATCTGGAATAACTCTCTAGTTTACCGCAAGGACATTCCTTGTGTTGTCTCCGGACGACACGTGGCAGTTTGGTACGCCTCAATAGGAATGAGCCACGTCAGCTGCGCTCATTCCTTGGCACGTGTCCCAACTGCTATAAATAGGAACAGTACCCTCAGAGGTGACGACAAATGATTTCCCTGAGACACACTCAGAGAGAATTTAAGATATTATTCCTTTGGGATCTGTGCATTTATGAGCTCACTGTGAATATTCCTTGACACACGCTCGATCATTGGCTGCATAGGATTCTCTCGGAATACTCCCCCACTCACCGTCCTCTAGTCAGTCTCTCTTTACCTCCGTTCCATCTCTCCTCAAGATTCCCTCTACACTATTGATTCTTAGATTACTACTCTCTTACAAACTCATCCATCCCACTATACCCTACCTTATTCAAACCATAACCTACAGGACCCATCTGATTGTACTACTACTTTTATATTATTTTACTATATTTTACACTCACTAGCCTGCCTATGTGTTATACCTCTCTTTACACCTCATCCACACTAAAAAGAACTCACACAACCACAAGAGCTTAAAATTTTTGTTAACCCAGAGGGATCTAAATATGCGACAACGAAGATGGTTGGAGTTAATGAAGGACTACGACTTAAAAATTCAATATCATCCGGGTAAAGTGAATGTGGTTGCTGATACTTTGAGTCGGAAATCATCAGAAAGTTTGACATGTGTTTTGACGGCACAAGAAGGGTTGGTGAAAGAGTTTGAACGTTTGGGGTTAGAGGCGATTCCTAGAGTTGAAGGTGGATTAATGGCTACAATCATAGCACAACCTGATTTGATTGGAGAGATTAAAACAAATCAACTCTTGGATCAAAATTTGAAAAAAATTATAGATGAACTACCTGAGGGTAAATGACCAAAGTTCAGTTTGCATGATGGGGGTATTATGGTATATCAATTGGTTATGTGTGCCTAATGTTGAAAATATGAAAGAAAGAATTTTGAAAAAAGCTCATAGTACTCGGTATTCGGTGCATTTGGGTAGTACAAAAATGTATAGGGATTTGAGGGAAGTCTATTGGTGGAGTGGTATGAAACATGAAGTTGCTGAATATGTAGCTAAATGTATGACCTGTCAATTAATAAAGCTTGAGCATCAACGACCCGCTAGGGAGATACAACCATTGGAAATAACGAAATGGAAATGGGAGAATATTACAATGGATTTTGTGTCTAGATTGTCGAGGTCTCCTAGATCTAATGATAGTATTTGGGTGATTGTTGACCAGTTGACTAAGTCAGCCCACTTTTTGCCGATAAGGACTACAGAATTGACAAAATTAGCGAAACTTTATGTCAAGGAGATTGTGAGATTGCACAAGGCATCGGTATCTATCGTGTCGGATCGTGATACACATTTTGTGTCTAGATTTTAGGAAGGGCTACAAAGAGCAATGGGGACAGCCTTGTATTTTAGTATGGCTTTTCACCTGTAAATCGACGGACAGTCAAAAACGGGTTATTCAGATTCTAGAAGATATGCTTAGGGTCTGTGTTATGGATTTCAAAGCGGATTGGGTAACTCACTTGCCATTAGTTGAGTTTTCTTATAACAATAGTTTCCAAACAAGCATTGGAATTGCTCCTTTTGAGGCAGTATATGGTCGAAAGTGTAGATCATCTGTGTGTTGGACAAAGGTTAGGGAAAAGCAACTTTTAGGGCCAAAAATTGTTCAAATTACCACCGACAAAGTTAAATGGATTAAGCAACGGTTACAAGTCGCGTGATACGGGTAGAAGACTGTTGGAGTTTGAAGTTAATGATTATGTGTTCTTAAAGGTTTCGCCTTCGAAGGGCATTTCATAGTTTGTGTAATAACCTGCATTTCCATTTAATTTTAAATTACATTTTCATATTTAATTGGTAATTGCATTGTCATATTTAATTTCATTTGGTATTGACTGCTTCATTTAATTTCATTTCCCATGTTCTAAATTTTATTCCTTGATTTATTGCAAGCTAAGAATTCTTTTGGGGTCAAATTGTAATTTTTACAAAAGTTAGCAATACCTGTGTGGATTTCAAAATCTGTAATTCAAAATGATGGAAATATTTCCTTTTGAC
This sequence comes from Hydrangea macrophylla, assembly GCA_033977485.1. Taxonomy (NCBI): domain Eukaryota; kingdom Viridiplantae; phylum Streptophyta; class Magnoliopsida; order Cornales; family Hydrangeaceae; genus Hydrangea; species Hydrangea macrophylla. The sequence continues at coordinate 21,294,550 of CM066997.1, forward strand.
TCAATCAGTATTTTTATGAAACCAGGAAATCACTTTTTACACTAAAATGAATTTTCTGTATTTTTGTGGTGGACACCGCACCCCGAAAATACCAGTTAGTGTTCAAAACTGTCCACGCTGTGTGAGCTTCCACAGATTTTGGAAGTGACCGATTTGGACATTTGCTTTATTGCTATTTATGGCAAGTAATCATTGGATATGCCTTGTTTGGGTATTGCAATTGTGTGTGTGTTATCTTATGCCTTAAGCTAATTTTCCCAAACACTTCAACTTTTGACCCCTACACACCTACACTTGCCCCTTCAGCACTTGAGAATGTATACATACGTATGTATCATCTGTGTATTTGTAGCTCCTTGGTTATTTGAGAGGAAAATACATTTTGTTGAGTGAACAACAAGAGGCTTGGTCCCCAAGTTCTTCCCAAATGGCTCTCTATTTGTACACTATCATACACACACTTTCATTCTGCACTTGAGAATATCAGAGAAATTAGAGAAGGGTTCAGAGAATTTACACAGATTATTTTTAGAGAGAGAGAGCTCAAGACTTCCATAGCCAAGCTTTGATTGATTCTTGTATTTCTATTTCTTTCTCAACAAATCCTTCTATCTATATCACAGTGAGTATTTCAAACTCACTCTTAATGTAAAAGTCATGTCTATTTACTGTTTATATGTGTGCATTTGTAACTACTATTGCTAATTTCGTCCATGGAAGCTTGAGCTTCAAATCACAATTTTCCAAACTTAACCAAAATCTGTTTTTAGAGATGATTATGAACGATTATACATCACAAATGCTATGTTTGAAGTTTTAGAGCCTAATTTGTTCATATAAGGAAGTATATAAGAAAATTAGTTTTGACATGTTTTAGTTTTTCATAAAATTGGAGAGTTATAGTTAGAATCATGTTAAATTAATCTTAGATTCTTAATCCTCGTTGAAAAAGGAAGAGATCCATATATAACATGATATACATACTTACAGAATTGGAAATGGGTCATTTTAGACCCTGAACTGCTGAAATAGAGTAATCTGACGAAGAAGATGAAGCCTCAGCTTCATCTCGCGCCACGATCGCGCGCGCGAGAATCGCGCGAGCGGCCCGGGCGAGCGATCTTTCGCGCGAGCGGCCCGCGCGCGCGAGGTATGCTTCCCCAGGCAGAAAGGAAAGTTTATATATATATATATAAGGGAAAATTAGGCTGATCGCGCGAGTGAGGGTCGCGCAAGAATCCCTTCGCGCGAACGATCCGCGCGCGCGACCTTGGTTTCCACAGGCAGACAGAAAAGTATATATATAAAAGGAAATTTGGGCATATCGCGCGAGCGGCCCGCGCGAGCGACCTTTCGCGCGAGCGGCCCGCGCGCGCGAGGTCTGGCAGTTTCTGTTTTTGTCTGTTTCCTGTTAAGGGACTGTTTGGTCTAACTTTTAAGTACTGATAAGGCCCTGTTTGGGAAATTTAGTTGATCAGAACTCTATTTGGTTATGTTTTGAATGATTAAAACATTATAGTATGATTCATCAATCCCCGTACGCATGTTGTTCCTTTAATTCAGCATCTTTGCTTTCGTTTAAGTGCATATCATTCATGTGGGGTCAGTGGTACATGCATGTGGGTGTCAGTCTGTGTGGAAAAGAGTAATGGTTAGTGTGAAAAGAGTTAGAGTTTGAGTTTGAGTTGTGGTTGTGGTTGTGGTTGTATTTGTGGTTGTGATTGAGTTTGAGTTGTGGTTGTGGTTGTAGTTGTAGTTGTGGTTGTGGTTGTGGTTGTGGAGAGGGTATCTTTGAAATGCGACGGTGGCAAATATGGACACTCCCTGACGCCCATGGAAGCGTTAAAGTGTGTGAAGCCGAACTCGGACATTCCCTGGCACCCATGGTAGTGCTAAAGTGTGGCCTACGGATACTCCCTGATACTCGAGTCTGGATACTGCGTGAGGGGTTGCCCCGGTATTTGCATGGCGGTTAGGGTATTCAAAGTGTGAGGCATTGGACACTCCCTGGTACCCCGGACCAAAGTGTGAGGCAAACTGGACACTCCCTGGCGCCCCGTTGCTAAAGTGTGGCTATCTGAGTGTTTCAAAGATACCAGGAGTAGGATAGTGGGTTGTTGTGGCTGTCGAGAGAAAAGAGTCGGCAAGATGAGTGTGGTGCATTGTCTCATTACACGAGTATCTATTTTTATGAATGAACGACCTTTAATATATTCCTTATTGTTTTATTAATGAATTCTCCCTGCGGTTTAACTATTGATTTATACAAATTGAAAAATGGAAAAAGGTAAATTGGTATGTTTTACATTCAAAGTCGTGTTTTTAATACTCACCAGCTTCTTGAAGCTGACGACGTTGATGCGTCCTGGACATTCGTGTTCAGGCTTTTCAGGTTACAATCAGGAGGGATCTTATGACTATGCCAATTGAGAACGGCTGCTTTGAAGTGAAAACTGTTTATCGATTATATGCTTTAAGTTACATGTTTTAAGTTTTAAACTGGTTGTTTCATAAGGATGACTGTAATAGATACTAAGTTATTGTTTTGTTTTAAGGCGGTCTGTGCCTTTAGATGACCCCGTACTGTAATATGTAATAAGTTAGAAAATTTTTGTAAGCCTTGATTGCTCTGCTCTGATTATTATGTTTTGTTGTTCGACGTTTGGGACGGAATCGATCCTTCAAACTATCGCGACCTACGGGTCCATAAAGGAAATTAAACGCTTTCCTTATTTATGCTACGTCGGGGCGTGACAGGATTTAGTGGTATCAGAGCCAGGTTATGATTTATCTCAAGATAGTTTAGCCAGGTTAGGGTTTACCAGTATAGACCCGATTCCACATTCCATTAAGTGTTACACACCCGATGATATGACAGGGAGGATATATTCAGAACCCAAACGCCTAAGATTATTCTGTTCTGACTTAAGTAGCACCTTTTCAGGTATGGATCCAGCTCAGCCCCTGTTTGTACCTGATGCTTTTGGAGGGCATTGGGTTACTGTGGGAGCCATAGTGCCGGCTTCGGCGACCCTTTATTTCACTGCTGTTGGGCAGCGTGCAGCTGCTACCGTCGAGCTAGACCTCTGGCATCAGATTCATATATTAGGACTGGTCGACTTGTCTCGTGCTCGCCTCGAGATTCTTTACTTCATAGAGATCCAGCGCTTAGTACTCGTTGAGATGGTTCGCTTGGTTAATAGCGATGCCTTCTATTTTCCCCTTGAGGTTCAGGTTGTGCTGGCCCACCTTGCACAGCTGGAGGTACCTCCACCGGTCATCCCCGCTGTTGAGGATGACGATGACGTTGACGTTGCGTTCGCTCCTATTTCTGAGGACGCCGAGGAGGATGGCTTAGGATGGGACGACTTTGCAGTCGACCTTGAGGAGGCACTTGCACTTGAGCCAGCCTTGCCTGAGGCAGATGTCCCTGGACCTGCTTCACTGATGACCTCTCACAGCTGTAACTTTGGGGCATGCCCCTCCCATGTTCAGCGACTGCATCAGGCCGACTCGCTTGACCTGTTGATGGCTACCTACGGCGATGACTGACCGTTTAGATGTCGCCTTGTACATATTGACTGTTTTGACTATTAGCTCTATCTCTTTTTGCAAGCTGTAATTACATGCATTAGAGTGTAGGGCGATGACCCATTTTTGTAACATTAACTCTTGCATGCGTCCTAACCCATACAGATAGGGTAGGCATTGATCTGACCATACATGCTTTTTGTATCAACTTGATAAGAAGTGATATATATAAAATATACCCCTTTTGAATGTTGTTGTCATTTAAATTGCTTCATAGCACTGTTGCATGCATGTTTCTCATTCTACTACCACTATCATACATAGAATGGCTGGAGGAGTCAGGAGGAACAGGAACCTGATCGAGGGAGCACCCGAGGCTGCCGATCCTACAGGGATGTTCGAAGCGTTTATCAGACGGTTGGAAAGAATCGGTAATACGAATGACAACCGAAGAGACCGTCAAACTGGAGACAAGTTGCTAGAGAGATTCCGTGCTCTAAGGCCCGAACAGTTTGCGGGTACCGCGGAACCCTGGAAGGCGGAACAGTGGTTAAGACAGATGGACCGCATGTTTGAAGCTGTCCAGTGTAACGAGATGGACAAGAGGAGATTGGCTACGTTTCAGTTGACCGATGCTGCCGCAGATTGGTGGGATTCAGTCATAGCTACTATCGGGAATGGAGCTGCAATGGGGATGACGTGGACTGCGTTCAAGGGGAGATTTTTGGAGAAGTACTTCCCGGCTACAGAGAGGCACAGAAGAGAGAAGGAATTCATGGATCTGACGCAAGGAACCAAGTCAGTGCAAGAGTACACCACACAGTTCGAAATACTGTCTCGGTTCGCTCCACACCTGGTTGATACTGAAGAGAAGAAGATCCGTAAGTACAATCAAGGGCTGACACCGCAGATTCGTCGCCTGACTCTCGGTCACCTAGATAAATCGTTCGAAGGACTTGTTGGTTTGGCTACCGACCTGGAAGAGGATGCTCGAGTGAACCGTAAACAATTTGAATTCCGACCGCCTCAAAGGGGTAATTTTGGAAATAGACCACCAATGAATCGTACCCAAGGGCAGAATAGGAATTTTGACGGAAGCAAGAAGACCCAGGCTATTACCTATCCGACTCAACCCCGAATAGGAGAAAGAAGTAGTAGTGGAAAGTGCTTCAACTGTGGCAACCCTGGACATCTAGCTCGTGATTGCAAGGCACCAAGGCGTTCTGCTCAGCAAGGGATAGTCTGCTTCAACTATGGTGAACCAGGTCACATCAGTAGGTTCTGCACTGCTCCTAAGCAAGTGACTTATGGTCAACAGGGACAGACTCGCTTGAATGTTGTTATCCCTGATGCCGCTGGATATGATGGGACTACGTACGAAGAAGGAGATTATGGAGAAGCTCAACCTGATCAGCAAGCAGTAGAAGGTACATTAACTCTGTTTAACTCTCATGTTAAAGTGTTATTTGATACGGGTGCTGCTCTTTCGTTCATATCTGTTAATACAATTCGGAGATTGGGTATTTTACCTCATCGATTAGAGAAAGCTTTGAAGGCTACTTCGCCACTAGGAGCTGCAGTCAGATTAGGACATGTGTGCAAGGATTGTCCCTTACGGTTAGGAGACCGTGAAATCCCTGCAAGGTTGATCGTCCTATCGATGAAGGAGTTCGACATAATCCTAGGAATGGATTGGCTCTCTCAGAATCAAGTGAAGTTGGATTGTGCGAGGAAGAGAATTACATTCCCCGACAATGAGAATCAACCCTTTGATTTTCAATGTAACCCTACGGGAGATATGTTCCTCACGAGATGTTTAGCCAACATCGAAGTCGTCAGTACAGAGGTGACAGCTTCATCTATACCTGTAGTCAAGGACTTCGAGGAAGTATTTCAAGACGTTTCTGGTTTGCCGCCCGAGAGAAGTATAGAGTTCTGTATTGAGCTTATACCGGGTACCGTACCGATCACCAAGGTTCCCTACAGAATGGCCCCCACAGAACTGCTGGAATTGAAGGAACAAGTTCAAGAGCTCGAGAACCTAGGTTTTGTACGTCCAAGTACATCGCCTTGGGGAGCACCAATGTTATTCGTGAAGAAGAAGGACGGGACACTCAGACTGTGTATCGACTACAGAGAATTGAACCGCGTGACTATCAAGAACAAGTATCCCTTGCCTCGGATTGACGATTTATTTGATCAACTACAAGGAGCTACGACATTTTCCAAGATAGACCTTAGGTCGGGATATCATCAGTTGAGGGTACGAAAGGAAGACATACCTAAGACTGCTTTCAGAACCCGATATGGTCATTATGAATTTCTGGTGATGCCGTTTGGAATGACGAATGCCCCGGCAGTGTTTATGGATCTGATGAATAGAGTGTTCAAGCCTTATTTAGATCAGTTTGTCATCGTCTTTATTGATGATATTTTGATCTATTCTAAGTCAGGAGAAGAACACGAGCAACATCTACGGATTGCGATGCAGACACTCAAGGACCACCACTTGTATGCCAAGTTCAGTAAGTGCGAGTTCTGGTTACAAGAAGTGAAATTTTTGGGACACAAGGTGTCATCTCAAGGAATTTCAGTGGATTCGTCCAAGACCGATGCTGTGTCCAACTGGGTTAGACCGAGAAACCCTACAGAAGTTCGGAGTTTTCTTGGACTCGCAGGCTATTACAGAAGATTTGTTGAGGGATTCTCTAAAATAGCCGCACCTTTAACTGGGTTGACGAAGAAGAATTTGAAGTTCGAATGGACAGAGAAGCATGAGCGAGCCTTTCTAGAGTTGAAAGAGAGACTCACAACCGCACCAGTACTAGCAATACCCAAGCCTGATGAAAAGTTCACTATCTTTAGTGACGCATCATATCAAGGGTTAGGGTGTGTACTTATGCAAGATGGCAGAGTTATAGCCTATGGATCCAAACAGCTGAAGCCGAATGAATTGAACTATCCCATCCATGATTTGGAGTTGGCGGTAGTGGTATTTGCACTCAAGATTTGGAGACACTATCTCTACGGTGAGAAGTTTGATTTGCTCTCTGATCACAAGAGCCTAAAATACTTGTTCACACAGAAAGAGTTGAACATGAGGCAGCGCAGATGGATGGAGCTGATCAAAGATTATGACTTCACATTAGAATACCACCCCGGTAAAGCTAATGTGGTCGCTGATGCGTTGAGTCGACAGACTCGTGAGACGATTGCCTCCTTAATGGTTAGAGAATGGCGAGCTTTGGAGACTTTGGCGGAATTCGATGTACAGAGTGCTGAAGAAGGAGAAGGACAATTGTTCGGATGTCTTATCCTACAGCCTGTTCCTATCGACCGCATTATTGGAGCACAGAAAGAAGATAAGAAGTTTCAGACATGGTTCATGAAGATGTCAGATAAAGACCCGACAGAATAGAAAGTGGGAGTTGATGGAGGATATCGGTGCAGAGAGAGACTATGTGTGCCAGATATTAGAAAACTTAGGAAGGATATTCTGGAAGAAGCACATAAGTCAAGGTATACAGTTCACCCGGGAGGAACTAAGATGTACAAAGATTTGAAGAGAAATTTCTGGTGGGAAGGTATGAAGAAAGACGTGGCCGAATTCGTATCCAAATGTTTGACGTGTCAGCAAGTCAAGGCCGAACATCAGAGACCATCAGGATTGTTGCAACCGCTACCTATCCCTGGTTGGAAGTGGGAGCACATAACGATGGATTTTGTAGTAGGATTGCCCCGGTCGCAGCAGAATCATGACGCTATTTGGGTAATCGTGGATCGATTGACGAAGTCAGCTCATTTCATTGCTTACAGTATGACATACCCGGTAGAAAAGATGAGCCGGATGTACATACAACAAGTTGTGCGGCTTCACGGTGCACCTGTGTCAATTGTGTCAGACCGTGACGCGCTTTTTACTTCTGGATTTTGGGAAAGTCTGCAAGAAGCTATGGGAACCTCGCTCAAGATGAGTACTGCTTTTCACCCTCAGACAGATGGGCAAACTGAGCGTGTTAATCAGATCATGGATGATATGCTCAGGGCTTGTGTGATCGATTTTGAAGAATCTTGGGAGACACACTTGCCGTTGGTTGAATTTGCCTATAACAACAGTTATCACACGAGTATCGGTATGGCTCCGTTCGAAGCATTGTACGGACGACCATGTCATTCCCCTTTGTGTTGGGCAGAAGTTGGGGATACAGAGTTGTTAGGACCATATTTGGTTAGAGAAACCAACGAGAAGATTTCTTTGGTCAAGGAAAGAATGAGAACAGCTCAGAGCCGGTATAAGAGTTATGCTGATCGACGACGAAAGGATTTGGAGTTTAGTGTGGGAGATCACGTGCTTCTCAAGGTTTCACCAACCCGAGGAGTGGTACGCTTTGGTCTCAAGAGAGGGAAGTTAGCTCCGCGTTTCATCGGACCGTTCGAGATTTTGGAACGTGTCGGGAAAGTGGCTTATCGACTCGCGCTACCACCGAAGATGTCTGGGGTTCACAACATGTTTCACGTGGGTATGTTGAGTAAGTACATACGCGACCCCTCACATGTGGTTAGTTATGACGACATTGAGACGAGTCATAACGTATCTTACAAGGAGAGACCTGTGAAGATTCTGGATCAGAGTATCAAGAAGTTGAGAAATAAGGATATCCCGTTGGTGAAGGTTCAGTGGAATCACCATGACGAAAACGAAGCCTCGTGGGAAGTTGAAGCTGATATGAGGAAGAAGTACCCGGAATTGTTTCAGGACTAGTGAGTCTTGATTTCGGGGGCGAAATCCTGTTTAAGGGAGGAAGGGTGTAATAACCTGCATTTCCATTTAATTTTAAATTACATTTTCATATTTAATTGGTAATTGCATTGTCATATTTAATTTCATTTGGTATTGACTGCTTCATTTAATTTCATTTCCCATGTTCTAAATTTTATTCCTTGATTTATTGCAAGCTAAGAATTCTTTTGGGGTCAAATTGTAATTTTTACAAAAGTTAGCAATACCTGTGTGGATTTCAAAATCTGTAATTCAAAATGGTGGAAATATTTCCTTTTGACTCAATCAGTATTTTTATGAAACCAGGAAATCACTTTTTACACTAAAATGAATTTTCTGTATTTTTGTGGTGGACACCGCACCCCGAAAATACCAGTTAGTGTTCAAAACTGTCCACGCTGTGTGAGCTTCCACAGATTTTGGAAGTGATCGATTTGGACATTTGCTTTATTGCTATTTATGGCAAGTAATCATTGGATATGCCTTGTTTGGGTATTGCAATTGTGTGTGTGTTATCTTATGCCTTAAGCTAATTTTCCCAAACACTTCAACTTTTGACCCCTACACACCTACACTTGCCCCTTCAGCACTTGAGAATGTATACATACGTATGTATCATCTGTGTATTTGTAGCTCCTTGGTTATTTGAGAGGAAAATACATTTTGTTGAGTGAACAACAAGAGGCTTGGTCCCCAAGTTCTTCCCAAATGGCTCTCTATTTGTACACTATCATACACACACTTTCATTCTGCACTTGAGAATATCAGAGAAATTAGAGAAGGGTTCAGAGAATTTACACAGATTATTTTTAGAGAGAGAGAGCTCAAGACTTCCATAGCCAAGCTTTGATTGATTCTTGTATTTCTATTTCTTTCTCAACAAATCCTTCTATCTATATCACAGTGAGTATTTCAAACTCACTCTTAATGTAAAAGTCATGTCTATTTACTGTTTATATGTGTGCATTTGTAACTACTATTGCTAATTTCGTCCATGGAAGCTTGAGCTTCAAAAATCACAATTTTCCAAACTTAACCAAAATCTGTTTTTAGAGATGATTATGAACGATTATACATCACAAATGCTATGTTTAAAGTTTTAGAGCCTAATTTGTTCATATAAGGAAGTATATAAGAAAATTAGTTTTGACATGTTTTAGTTTTTCATAAAATTGGAGAGTTATAGTTAGAATCATGTTAAATTAATCTTAGATTCTTAATCCTCGTTGAAAAAGGAAGAGATCCATATATAACATGATATACATACTTACAGAATTGGAAATGGGTCATTTTAGACCCTGAACTGCTGAAACAGAGTAATCTGACGAAGAAGATGAAGCCTCAGCTTCATCTCGCGCCACGATCGCGCGCGCGAGAATCGCGCGAGCGGCCCGGGCGAGCGATCTTTCGCGCGAGCGGCCCGCGCGCGCGAGGTATGCTTCCCCAGGCAGAAAGGAAAGTTTATATATATATAAGGGAAAATTAGGCTGATCGCGCGAGCGAGGGTCGTGCAAGAATCCCTTCGCGCGAACGATCCGCGCGCGCGACCTTGGTTTCCACAGGCAGACAGAAAAGTATATATATAAAAGGAAATTTGGGCATATCGCGCTAGCGGCCCGCGCGAGCGGCCCGCGCGCGCGAGGTCTGGCAGTTTCTGTTTTTGTCTGTTTCCTGTTAAGGGACTGTTTGGTCTAACTTTTAAGGACTGATAAGGCCCTGTTTGGGAAATTTAGTTGATCAGAACTCTATTTGGTTATGTTTTGAATGATTAAAACATTGTAGTATGATTCATCAATCCCCGTACGCATGTTGTTCCTTTAATTCAGCATCTTTGCTTTCGTTTAAGTGCATATCATTCATGTGGGGTCAGTGGTACATGCATGTGGGTGTCAGTCTGTGTGGAAAAGAGTAATGGTCAGTGTGAAAAGAGTTAGAGTTTGAGTTTGAGTTGTGGTTGTGGTTGTAGTTGTGGTTGTGATTGAGTTTGAGTTGTGGTTGTGGTTGTAGTTGTAGTTGTGGTTGTGGTTGTGGTTGTGGAGAGGGTATCTTTGAAATGCGACGGTGGCAAATATGGACACTCTCTGACGACCATGGAAGCGTTAAAGTGTGTGAAGCTGAACTCGGACATTCCCTGGCACCCATGGTAGTGCTAAAGTGTGGCCTACGGACACTCCCTGATACTCGAGTCTGGATACTGCGTGAGGGGTTGCCCCGGTATTTGCATGGCGGTTAGGGTATTCAAAGTGTGAGGCATTGGACACTCCCTGGTACCCCGGACCAAAGTGTGAGGCAAACTGGACACTCCCTGGCGCCCCGTTGCTAAAGTGTGGCTATCTGAGTGTTTCAAAGATACCAGGAGTAGGATAGTGGGTTGTTGTGGCTGTCGAGAGAAAAGAGTCGGCAAGATGAGTGTGGTGCATTGTCTCATTACACGAGTATCTGTTTTTATGAATGAACGACCTTTAATATATTCCTTATTGTTTTATTAATGAATTCTCCCTGCGGTTTAACTATTGATTTATACAAATTGAAAAATGGAAAAAGGTAAATTGGTATGTTTTACATTCAAAGTCGTGTTTTTAATACTCACTAGCTTCTTGAAGCTGACGACGTTGATGCGTCCTGGACATTCGTGTTCAGGCTTTTCAGGTTACAATCAGGAGGGATCTTATGACTATGCCAATTGAGAACGGCTGCTTTGAAGTGAAAACTGTTTATCGATTATATGCTTTAAGTTACATGTTTTAAGTTTTAAACTGGTTGTTTCATAAGGATGACTGTAATAGATACTAAGTTATTGTTTTGTTTTAAGGCGGTCTGTGCCTTTAGATGACCCCGTACTGTAATATGTAATAAGTTAGAAAATTTTTGTAAGCCTTGATTGCTCTGCTCTGATTATTATGTTTTGTTGTTCGACGTTTGGGACGGAATCGATCCTTCAAACTGTCGCGACCTACGGGTCCATAAAGGAAATTAAACGCTTTCCTTATTTATGCTACGTCGGGGCGTGACAGTTTGGTAAGAAAGGTAAGTTGAGTCCAAGATATGTTGGACCTTTTCTGATTTTGAGTAAGGTGGGACCAGTAGCTTACAGGTTGGATTTGCCACAAGAGTTGGCACATGTTCATAACGTGTTACACGTGTCTATGCTTATACGTTATGTGTAGGATTCAAGTCATATCTTTGACCCGGAACCGTTGGAAGTCTGAGAAGATATGACATATGTTGAGCATCTGGTACAGATTCTAGATAGGAAATATCAAATGTTGAGAACAAATACGATCCTGTTAGTCATGGTCCTCTGGCGTAATCATAGCATTGAAGAGGCAACTTGGGAGCAAAATGATGAGATCAGGGAAAAGTACCCGCACTTGTCCGACTGATGAGGTAAGAATAAGTTTGGGAACAAACTTCTTAAAAAGGAGGGAGAAATTTAACACTCGTACCCGGAAAAGAAGAGTAATGTGATATTAATATGTGTTAATTTAAGATAATTAATACATAAGATGGTTAAAGGTGGGGTTATGAACCCACAGGTAAAAATGTGTTCAAATGCGAACACAGATAAAAGTTCTGTAAAAGACATGACTAGTATAAATGTGGGTTGTTTTTTGATGTTATTATATGTTATATGAGTACTTGTTTGAATGCTTAAAGATATTGTTATGTCTTATGATAGGTAAAGGAAACCTGTTTGGGTACCCATGTGAGGACATATTTGAATATAATTGATAGTTAGTAGGTTTAATAGCAACCTTATAATTTATGTGGGACCACGTTTGGAACCCATGCAGGACATAGATTAAATCCTTCTAAAAAAGGTAAGTAGTTAATGTAATGAACTTGGGGGTTTCATAGTAAACAATTAGAAATTATTGGGGGTGTAAATGAAAAGTTGGGAAAAAGAGATATACATCTCTTGCATGAGTTGTGGTGACTCATTTCACCAAAACACAACAGCTGGGGAATTTGGAAGAAAGAGAGAACGAGAGCTCAAAGTCGACGACGGTTTCCTCGATGCCGTTTTCCCGCCGTTTCTTCGCCGTCCGACACCGGATTCACCAACAGAGAACATATTTGGACTCATGGAGGTAAGAGGATCACATGCACGTAATTTATTTTCATTTTCGGCAACGTTTTTCCGGCGAATTTTCTTGATAAATGATGTTTATTGGTTAGAAATTGGGAAAGAATTGGGAGATTCTAGGCTTAATTGCGTATAGTTTGACGAGGTGAGTATTCTAATCACAAAATTGGATGTTTAGTTATGTTAGTGTAATAATTGTTAGTTTAGCGAGCTTAATTCATGCTTATGTAGCTTGGGTATGATAAATTTGGGTATAAGCATGTTAATATTATGAAATTGCTATGCTTATATGTTGGGTTGCTTAAATATTTATGTGGATCAAAAAGAAGTCAAATAGTGGTCACCATTTATAGGTCTCATATGTAAGGGATAGTAAGCCCTCAATGAGCAGGGCATGGTGACGACCACGATGATGAAACGGTGATGCCTTCAGGATCACAAGAGAGTGTTATACACTATATGCGTTAAAAGAGTGAGAATTTCCGGGGTGAGAAGGACCCGGGGGTGGTGGCTTGAGTTACTTGACTTTTCGGAGATCAATTTGTGGATGTTTATATTGATTGTTGCATTTGCATATTGAGCATTCCAATAGCATGATTAGTTCCCTCACTAAGCGAAAGCTTAAACAAAAAAAATGTATTTTCTGTTGTGGTTACTGAATAACCATCGTAGGTACCGAACAGGAGAACGAGAGGAAATGATCTGCACGACGGGGTGGGCATAGGAGTTGTGTCAATGTGAATATGTTCATATGCCTAGCTAGTTTATGTTTAAAATGTACCTTTTGTTGACAATATATAAATACCTTGAGTTTTAAGAAATTTGTAATATGTTAAGCTTTAGTTAATGTTAGTTAAGTCTTATGGGATAAGTTGTACTTACAAGTTATAAATTAGGTGTTGTTGGGAGAGACTTGAGAAAGTTAGAGTAGTTGTTGATTGAAAACTAACTTGGTTTCTCCGTATGGATTAATGTTTATGTATATGTTGGATGAATATGGATTTGTATGTAAATTAATGTTCTTAGTTGGAATTTATGGAATATGTATATTTAAATTCCTTTTCATATGTTTGAAAATGGTTTGGAAAACTCTTATGATGTTTGGGTAAAGTTTTGAGACACTTGGGACTGCTTTCCAAATGGTTTTGGTTATGTCTAGAGGGATTGTATGGTGTAGTCAAGTTTTGACAGAATTTTGTGCATGTTTAGCTAAATGATTGGGAGAGATACAAGTTTGTGGTATTATCTTGGGTTGTCAATTGAACTTAATTTTCTTTGATTGAGCAGTTATGCAAGTATTGGGTTAAAAATGTGGATTCTGATGTAAGTTCTTGATCTGAAGGAATAATTTGTGTGTTTTTTTATTGTCAATCCATGCTTGGAGATGTTGTGTTAAGGTTTAGGAACATTTGGAAATGCTTTGAGAAGGATTTGTGATGTTTTCCTAAAGTTTTGTAGAGTTTGGTTTTGGTTTGAACTTGAAAAAGTGAGTTTTTAGCAGCAGGAAAACTCATCTGCAGAATTCGGATCGATTCTGGTCTGGTGCAAATCGATCCAAGCATCTGGGGAAGGAGAGAATGACAAGAATGACAATTTGCTAAAACCGGATCGATGATTTTAGGGCGTATCGATTCGCTGGTCTGGTTTCAGCCCGACGACTTTTACGGAAACAAGCATAACTCTCTCTAGAAAATTTGGATTCGCGCGCCGTTTTTTTACGTTGGAATCGGGACTCAAAGACCTAACTTTTGATATAAAATTCGCTATATTTTATTAATGACCATTTTGCCCTTGGGGCTGTTTTGTGTCAACGAAGCTGTTTAATGAGGTCTAATCCATGATTTTCTTAGTGAATCAAGGGTGTTTTGACGTTTGGGCTTTGTTACATGTGTCCTAACTCGCCTAAGGCGGGTTGGGGTGTGACAACAACACTTGTGACACCATCTGGACTTGCCGGAATGGTCTGAGTTAGTCACTTACGCACAAACAACCAAAATATAGGGATTTACATAGGTTTTCCAAATTCAACTCTAAACTTACCAAAATACAAGTTTAAGAATCTAAGTTCCATAGTTACAACCAAAATACCAACTTTACCATAAAAGACTATAATTTACGACATTTTACAAGTTAAAAGGAGATTCTCAAGTACAAATACCAAATTTCCCCAATCTCTTCCATCTCTCCCATCTCTTTCGTTAATTCCTGTCCGGGTGTTGCTTCGAACCTGCGGTGGTTGTTATTTACCACAACAGAAAAGGAAAACAATTTTTGTTAAGCATTACACTTAGTGAATACCTAACGTGTTTTGAATGTCATGAACATGCATAATGCAACAATGTAAACACGTAAGCATACGTAATCGTAGAGTTTATGGGTTAATGGTTCATTCAGACTGGAAGACCAACTCCTTGGCCGTGCGGTCACTTCAATTTCTTGGACTTCTGTATTTATCGGATTCTTCCTCTTCTCCTTTCTTATTACTTCCAACAATGAACCATTACTCCCAATAATTTATTGACCACTTAACATATAAGCACATAGTCACATACTCATGGAAATTTCATACCAAATCAAACATAATTCCTAGTATCTAGCATGGATTCAACCATAACTTTAAGAATTATAATTTCCTAACTATCAATTTGAGTACAAGACATGTACCACATTAAAGCTTTAAGCTAGAAAACTCACTTCTCACAGATTTTATTCCAAATAAGCTAGAAATTCAGAATTTTCGTTACAATTCTTGCCCAACACTCTCTCCGGAGTAAATCCTACAAGAATTCGACAATCACGCGTCATCGATTAGCGTAAGCTACCAAAATTACGATGACTAAAGCATAAATTAAAGGTATGGAAACGATCGTCTCACCTCCACTAGTCCGAAAATGGCTTCAATTCGCAAATTGGACGAACGGCAGTGACAGAACAGCAAGATTACGGCGTCGACGTCTCGTGTTCGTCTTCTCTCCCGAGCTCACTCTTTCTCTTTTACTTAATTTCTGTAAATTAGGAGAGTTCTCTCCCTTACATGACACATAGCCAACACATTGCATGTGTTGGCACCAATTTTCCATCTCTTCCATTTACACCTCCATTAGTTTCTAAGTTCTCATTATGATATCCCCCGAATATTTCATTAACTACCCAATTATCTAATGAGTGTTTGTCTAAGTCCCGTATGGGTCCCAAACGTGGTCTCATATATTTTGTGAAATTGCTATCGTACTTACTAATTATGAATCTTTTAAGTTATACCCTTATTTTCATTAATCAACTTAGCATTTTGATAACTAACATATCAATCAATGTAATATGAAAGCTATTAAACATATTTCCAAGTAGTCATATAAAATACATCTATCATTTAAATGCAAATTATTTTTATCTGGGCCGTTTACTGGGTCCCACCTTATTACCTGTCCTTCTTCACTGGAGACTTTTCCACGGGAGAGTCCAAAGCCCCCCTTAATCGTTATATATACTAATCACTTGAATTAATGCATATAAACATATTAATTAACCTTTTTTCCGGGTACGGGTGTTACACTACTCAACGTCTAAAAATACTAATTTTAAGTAAAGAAATTTTATTAGTAAAAATAAGGGTGTTAATGTAATTTACTTTTAAGGCATTTATTACTAAAGTATCCAAAATTTAATGAACTGTCGACGAGATATTTTTGGTCCATTTAAAAACTGCAATTTTTAGACGTATAGTATATTATTCTCTAAGATAAATGCATAATTCTTTCGTAACACAATTTATAGACCCTTTAGACTAAATACATAGGGCCTTTATAAATTTTTTTTTTTTTAATTTCTTGATTTTAATGAGCTCACAAGTACTTCTTATAACCATTTAAATTTCAAACACAATGTTGTCTTATCATCTTTAAGTATTACGATATCAAACTTCTTTATTTAAAAAAAAAAAACAAAAAAACAAATGCCACCTACTTAGGAAGAAAAATAAGAATAACTATTCCTCTATTGCTTCCAAATTCCAATCATAGTAGAAACTTTGTGTGCAGTACTCTAATCCTGTTATAACAAGGTCTCGTATAGTAATATTGTGGTTTTTAGTTTTTAATTTTTAATTTTAATTTTAATTTTTATATTGGAAGTTAATTGTGATTAATTCAAAAAATAAATACAAAAACTGAAAATCAAAAATCATAACGTTACCCTGCGAGACCTAAATTAATTAACATTTATCTTTGGTCTCTGTACTTAAATCAAAAAACTGTAGTCCGAATTAATTCTTGATTGCTTACGTGTTTTTCTCACTGCTTAGACTCAAGAATAAAGTTAATGATAAAATTTTATTTTCATTGTTTGTTTAAAGCTAAAGCACACACACCGAACAAGCCATACGACATACATGATCTCATTTACTTACCAAACTTTTAATTTAATCAAAACATTATAGTATCCCAACAATCAGTTGGTCAGAACCAGTTTTATATTACATTTGTATAGTTGATTTTTGGATTCCCAAACACATGAATTAATAACTAGTTCTTTATTAAACTAACATAATTCCAATTTTCAAAACATTAGGTAAAGTGAGATTTGCTCTGAAATTGATCATGTTTTTAGGAGGATGTTTGGTCATGACATGAGAACATGTTCTATAATTCAGAAAAGAATCGACTCTAAACCGTGTGGTGTTTGTGTAACAACTTTCTAATTAAGCTGGAGTCTGCATTTGACTTAAAAACACCCAAGAGCTTGTTCTTCTTTGTCTTTTTTTTTTTGTTGTTGCTCAAACGAACATTTATTGAAATTAACCAAACAATTCATTGAAATTAACCAAACATACAAAGAAAAATAACACAAACAATAAAAATAATGAAAAGCATTAACAACCAAAGGTACAATAGGGAAGTATGAGCGACCGCAGAAAACACTCCACTAGTTGTACGAGAAATCTACAGAGAAATCCACGACTGCACCACAAGGGCGGCCGTGTATAGATAGATTCGAAATCCAAGACAACTTCAACCTTGTTGACGGTAGAGACCACCCAAAGAGAGAATATGGCACAAAGTCAAACCTAAACAAGTGAAAAAGTTTCACCAAAGGGGCAACCAAAAGTTGCTTGAAAAACTTCCATAGTAGCAGAAGTGCACTATAAAAAGCAGCACAATTGTAGAAGAGAAATCCAAAATCACCAATCAAAATCTAATGAAGACCAAAAATCCAATCTACAGTTTCAAGACTTATTTGACCAAAGTAATGTGGGATTGGTTTCAACCAGGTCCTACTTTAACTCATTGTCAAACAGGCCCCCAGAATTCCCAAACACACACACACATATATATATATATATATATATATTCTAAAAAGTTACATTTTCTGGAATATCATATTGTCAATGCCGTGATAACAAGTGCTTCCAAGTCTGCAAAAACGTGTCTGTGACACTATGAATCCATGTCTTTTTTCAGAAAAAAATAAAAAGAAAAAAAATCCATATGTCTCTCTATTAAATATAAAGTCAATGGAGTATATAATTAATTCAAAGAAATAATTTCTCCTGAAGCAAGTTATCATGACTAGACATTTCCTTTTCTAGAAAGACGTTGGCCTGTTTGGAAACAATTTTTTTTCGTTTGCAATTTTTGTTGAGCATTGCTAGGTGCACAATAAATTGGTTGTGTAATTCGTTGTACACCTAACATTTCTCATTTTGTTTGAGTTTCAATCGAAAAAAAAATTATTTTTTTTGCAAAAGTTACGCATGGTAGCTTTTGAGTAAGGAAAAAACTGGAGAGACTCCCATTTGAGACTCCTTTAGTCCGAATTTGTCTCAAATAGCAAAAAAACACAGTTTCCAATACAAGGTAGGTGCATTATTTACCCTTTTCCGAAAAAAAAGGTAGGTGCATTGGAAACTGTGGCGTGCATTGGAAACTGTGATTTTTTGCTATTTAAGACAAATTCGGGCTAAGGAAGTCTCAAATAGGGAGTCTTCCTATAACTGCTCTTTGAGTAATTACTCCCTATGTTCCATATTAAGAGTCCTTGATGTCATTTTTTGATGTCCCATTTTAAGAGTCCTCTTTAAAAAGTCAAAGTACTTTATTACACACTTTCTAAATTTGCCCTTTATTATATCCAACTCTTTTCAAAAAGGGCAATATTGAAAAGTTGCAAATCTCACCAAAATCAAGGTTGTTCCCTTAATAAGTTGGAATTCCCAAAAGAGACTCTTAATATGGGACGGAAGGAGTATAAATTTCTGCGACTGAACCTAGTTTTTTCAAACAATTTAATTTAATGTGCCTTTTGGACTTTCATAATCACTTATCGACGTCAAAAGCTTTTGCCAAACGGGCCGTGCATTTTTTTCTCTTCCTTTGCCTTCTTGCAACTTTTCATTTTCTAGAAGACTTGAATTTCATTTTCCTTTCGTACTTTGAAACATTTCTGTGATGCTATACTGGTAAAAGTACTTGTGTTACTAGTAAATTTAAAAGTTATTTTATTTTCCATTAAATTTGTACATGGTTGAGGAAATTTTCTGATGGTGTGTTTTCTTTTTTCCTCTCCATAAGTGTGGTTTGATACGGAGTAACACATTATTGGAGATTATTAAAAAAAGTTGAGTCCGTTTGACAATTAATTTTTTTAACTACGCTTTAGAAATTAGATTTTTTAAAAAGTTGAAATATGAGTTTATTTCAGCTCTTTATGGTAAAATTATTTTATGTGACTATTACAGTGTGTGACAGTTATTGTGATCTCCCATTAATATAGGATATTTGTGGAATCCACAAAAGACTCAAATTACAATGAAAGTCACACTTTGTGTGATGGTCACAAGAGATAATTTCTGGATGGAAGTGCAACCATTATGCCTCAAATCTTGTTGAAGCCTGATATATATTGTTGGGCGCATTAATTCTCTAACAGTTTAAGTTTTTGAAGCAATTGGTAACTCAATATGGTATCAGAGTCTTGTTTGTGATAGCCTGGTAGATCTTGAGTTCAACTCACCATCCCTAAGTTGGTAAACATATTTACACTCTATTATTTGTCCTTACAATGATGTGGTTAATGCAAATATCATAAGATGTGTGCTAATTAATAAATTTGTTGGTCAAACTTATTGCAATATTGTAGCATAGTCAAAGGAGAGAAAGCATTGGTATGGCACTTGAGATCGAGAATCGGTTGGCTATGATGGGAATGAAAGGGGAAAAAAAAATTTTTTTAGGTAAGTGGAGAAAAGATGGAGAAATTATCTTATATGGCCATCAAATTTGTGTGACTTTCTTTGTAATTTGAGAATAATTTGACGGTCATATTAAGACAATTTCTCCATTTTTTTTCCACTCACCTTAATTACGTTTTTTCCTTCATTAATTTGTAACTCTAATATGATTAAACAATAATGAAGAGATCACAATGGTCGTCGCACAGTCCAACGGTCATATAAAATAATTCCCAAGTAAAAGAGTAAAAATGATTTTCCATCATGAGATGGAAAATGATTGACAAAAGAAAAACCATTGTTGGATGAGTAATGTTATGTTTCCTAAATTTTAGTCTTAAATTTATATTTCAAATGATGTGATAGTGACATTGTCATATTATTTGAAATGTGAAATTGAGAAGCATAGCATTACTCTTGTTGAATAGAGTGAAAGAGAGGACAGAAATAAAAAGAGGAGGAATTGAAAATACGAGTAATGCTAGATGCACAACAAAAATGCACAACCAGCTTAAAATTGTTGGATATCGTGCTGAAAAAACTATACACCCTTTTTTTTTTTTTTGTCTTTTTGTGTGTACTGACTTTTCAGCACGAAGTCTAATAATTTTAAGCAAATTGTGCATTTAATTGTGCATATTTTTTGTACATATAGCATTTTCGTTGAAAATACATCCTTCCAGCTCACCATTTCGTAAACATTCATAAGTTGCCGGACTCACATTCTCGTTCTATTTTTATTAGCTTATTTGGACAGACAACACATTCAGAAATAACTGATAAGAAAACATCAGATGACAACCTCAACTAAGTAAATAAAGAAAGTATGTTGTCTTGTCAATTACATGATCAAAATTAGGACATAAAGAAAAAAGAAGAAAGAATTACATAAGCAAAACCTTATGTAATTGGGAGTTGACCCTTACAAATTACCTGCCCATTCGGCAACAAGGATATGGTAAAGGGAGTGAACACATCAGCTATAAATTATCGAAACACATCTAGGCTCTGTTTGGCAACATTTTGAAGCCCATATGTAGGGGTGGACCTGTGCCGATTCGAGCTTGCTCGCGAGTTTTTTCACGAGTTCGCGAGCTTGCTCACAAGCTCAATTGAGCCGCGCGAGCTTTCAAGTGATCGCGAGCTTTTTTGCGCGTCCTTTAAAAACTAGATAGTTTAATGATAAATCAGTCATTTATGATTTATCAAGTCTATTTACGAGGTTTATCATATTTTCTTTAAAATTATATAGTTTTATAATAAATATATATATATATATATATATAAAAAGTTACTATACAAGCTCTTTGTCAAACCTATTAACGCGCCTATTCACGAGCTTGCGAGCCTTAATCGATCATGTTCACGAGTTCAAATGAGCGAGCCGAGCCTAGTATTTATCGAGTCGAGCTTCAAGCCCTTGTTGAGCGACTCTGCTCGTATCCACCCCTACCCATATGTATTATAAGTAATGTTATGCTTCTAAAATCTCAAATCTCAAAATCCTCATCTCAAATGATATGACACTAGGGTTTATTGACCATTGTGGGGTTACTTTAACATCCACCAATTAAAATTCAATGAGCCTACTGTCAAATTATTTAGAATATAGATTTAAAAAATATAGCATTAGTCTATATATATAATAGTTTAGCAAACCAACTTGTGAGTGTAATGTGGGTCAACACAAATTTGCAATCGGCTAAAAAATTACCTTAGAGCAACTTTTGACAAAAGAGAAGAAGAGTTTTTTTATAATTGAATCACTTAAGCAGAAATTGTCATCAAGCAGATCCTCTCCGTGAATAATATAATCATATAAACAAGCAGCAATACAATGCACACCTCACTTTGTCATAGATAAATGAGAGAGAAAATAATGTGAAAAACATTCAAAGATGGATATATAAAATATCAAAGATTCTCTAAAAGGCCACTTCTCTAAAGAGTCCCTGTGTTTGGCCGTCAAATTGTGTTTAAAAACTGTAAAATGACAAAATTGCCATTATTAAAAATACGATCCGACGACCAAAACAGAGATCCTCTCTTTAATAGAGTACGTCTTCTTTAATACTGACTATATAATAAATAAAATATTAAAAGATGCTAAATTCCAGTCAAATTCAAACACCTACAACACAACAAATTACTAAGTATTTACTATTATTATTATTATTACTCCGTATTATTATTATTACAACAAATTACTAAGTATTTCATTACATCCAAATTCTCTGTCTCTCTCTCTCCTTTAACCAAAACAACACAAAACAACAAATTATTATACTCCGTAATTGAATTCATTTCCCCCCCTTCTAGAAAATCAACCAACAACTACTCTTTCTCTCTCTAGACCGCCCCCGGCACGGCACACCTCTCTCTCTCTCTCTCTCTTCGAAGACTTTTCTGATATTTGGCCGTTTCGCCACCCCATCGCGACTGCTTCCCAATTTCTTGCAATCATCGCCTCTCTCTCTCTCTCTCTCTCTCTCTCTCTCTCTCTAACATGCATTTGACCTCTAATATATATCGCCTCGCTCTCTTTCTCTCTCTTCTCTGCGATACACCCATATTTTCCAGCGTAAGGGAAACGCGATTCAGGTGAATTACTCTCTCTCTCTCTCTCTCTAGGACGTCTTGGTGCTCAAGCATGTAAATTCTGACAACCCAATAAGGAAAAAAAACACAGCTCCAACTCCTAATTTTAGCTGTATATTTGCATATATATATATACATATATATATATATATATACAACTTCAGTAGAAGCAACTCACAGGGTTTATTCTAGCTCCGAGATTTTTTTAATTTCTTAGCATCTACCGCTCTTCCTGTGATTATAATTTCAATTTTTTAGTTGAGATTAGGATTAGGGTATTGCATGAATTACATGAATATTGATTCTGAGCTGCTCAAGAGGTCTGTGATCTTCAGATCATGCCCTCAAACCGGCCCCTGCTGAACCCTTTACCTAGAACCTCAGGCACCCAAAACCTTCCCAACACACCAGTTTCTACAGATCTGTCAAAACCCTTTTCTGGGAATCCAAAACCCTATTTGGGAATGGATTCAAATACCCAAATTGAGAATCCCCCCATTTCTGAAACAATTCTTCAATCGTCCTCGAGGCGAAGTGTTTCCTCGATTCAATCGAAAGCCTCCAGCTCGCCTTCTGTTCGGGAAGTGAGCTTTGGTGATTTGGTATCAAAGCATGCCCAAATTGAGAATTCGCCCATTTCTGAGACCATTCTTCATTCGTCCTCAAGGCGAAGTGTTTCATCGATTCAATCAAAAGCTTCCGGCTCTGTTCGGGGAGTGGGCTTTGGTGACTTGGGATCAAAGCCTGTCCGGTACGGGTCGAGGGGCACTGATTCTGAGAATTTTAGCATGTCCCAGAGAGAGATTTATGATGAAGATGCAAGGTTAATTTACGTAAATGATCCTGGGAAGACGAATGAGAGGTTCGAATTTGCAGGAAATTCGATTAGGACCGGCAAATATTCATTCCTTACCTTCTTGCCTCGGAATCTCTTTGAACAGTTCCATAGAGTTGCATATATATATTTCCTTGTAATTGCTATACTCAACCAACTTCCCCAGCTTGCCGTTTTTGGTCGGGGAGCTTCAATTTTGCCATTAGCCTTCGTATTGTTAGTTACAGCAGTTAAGGATGCCTATGAGGATTGGAGGCGCCACCGGTCTGACCGAATCGAGAATAACCGTTTAGCTATGGTTTTGGTAAATGATCAGTTTGAATACAAAAAATGGAAGGATATTCGGGTTGGTGAGATAATCAAAATTTCCGCAAATGAGACTCTTCCTTGTGATATGGTACTGCTTTCAACTAGTGACTCAACTGGGGTGGCTTATGTCCAGACCATTAACTTAGACGGAGAGTCGAATTTGAAGACACGGTACGCAAAGCAAGAGACCCTTTCTAGAATTCCTGAGAAGGAGAAGATTAGTGGGTTGATCAAGTGTGAGAAACCTAATAGGAATATATATGGGTTCCAGGCAAACATGGAGATTGATGGGAAACGTGTATCACTCGGACCTTCCAATATTATTCTCCGCGGCTGTGAAATCAAGAACACGGCTTGGGTAGTCGGGGTTGCTGTGTACGCTGGAAGGGAAACCAAAGCTATGCTCAACAGCTCGGGGGCCCCATCAAAGAGGAGCCGCCTTGAGACCCGTATGAACCGAGAAATCATTCTCCTCTCTTTGTTTCTCATCAGTTTGTGTATAGTTGTATGTATATGTGCCGGTGTTTGGCTGAGGCGCCATAGGAATGAGCTTGATTACTTGCCCTTTTACAGGAGAAAAGACTTTTCTGATAGTGATGTGAGCAACTATAATTATTACGGATGGGGAATGGAGATTTTCTTCACTTTCCTAATGTCCGTTATAGTGTTTCAGATCATGATCCCAATTTCACTGTATATTTCTATGGAGCTTGTTCGTGTTGGTCAGGCTTATTTTATGATTGGAGATGGTCGGATGTACGATGAAGCCTCAAATTCAAGATTCCAGTGTAGAGCTTTGAATATAAATGAAGATTTGGGAGAGATTAAGTACGTATTCTCTGACAAAACTGGTACACTGACCGAGAACAAGATGGAGTTTCAGTGTGCAAGCATTTCGGGTGTAGATTACAATGGAGGAAAAAGTAGTATACAAGGTGAACAAGATGGATACTCTGTTCAAGGTATTTTCTTCTTCTTTCATGTGAAACAAATACTCCGTGGTTAAGTTCGTTTTCATTTAGGTTCTGTTTGATTCATGTATTTAGTGAGGGAAAGGTAAGGAAAACACTAAGGAAAATACTTTTATTTGTTTGGTTAAAGAGGAAAATAATGAGGAAAATACGAAGGAAAAGAAAATATAGTGAGAATAAAATTATTCTTTTTAAATCTTGTGAGTCCCTTCCTGTCTTATTTTCTCGAGTTCCTATTAAATTTTGAGATTCTCTGTTTCTAATGTTATTTAAGCTAGAGTAGGGAAATTGACTTCCTTCTAATTTTCCTTTCTGTTTTCTTTTCCATCGCTAAATTCACAAACCAAAGAAAGGCTTAATGTTAGCTGCTTTAAATTCTCTGTTTGCTTCGTTTGAAACAGTTGATGGGAAGGTTTTGAAGCCAAAAATGAAGGTGAAAATAGACCCTGAGCTTCTACAATTATCAAGAAGTGGAAATCATACAAAGGAAGGGAAACATGTTTATGATTTCTTTCTTGCATTGGCTGCTTGCAACACAATTGTTCCTCTGGTTGTAGATACATCTGACCGTAATGTGAGGTTGATAGATTATCAAGGTGAATCGCCCGATGAACAGGCATTGGTTTATGCCGCCGCCGCCTATGGTTTTACGCTGATAGAACGAACCTCTGGCCACATTGTTATTGATGTTCTAGGAGAAAGGCAAAGGTAATTTGGAGTTGCGCTCTTCACTGTCTGTGATATATATACAAATATATATACATACATGTATATATTTTATATATCTAGAGTATGTTATGTTGTTATTTTTTTTTCCAAGTGATTCTTATGACACTTAGTAACAGTTCAGGTTACATGTGAGAGACATATTAGATCTGGCAGTCTTACACTACTTCCATATGCGAAATAGAAGAAAATTGAGACTTAATTGAGAGAACAAAAACTAAACGTTCAAAATGGATGACAATAATTTTCTCCAAATTTATTTTTTTCAAAATACGTAAACGATGTGCATGCTGTGTTGATCCATTGGATGAGCTATTTTGATAGCATTAGGAGCACTGCAAGAGGGTAGGAATCTTTTCTAGGATCTAACTTACTAAAGTCATTTTTTGTGGGTGGGTGGATTAGGAATAGAATTTGATGTTGATGATAATTTTTAGTGGTAGCAGGTGAGGAATATAATTTCATGTTGAGGACAACTTTAAGTGGCAGCAAATTACATCATGGACTTTGTGGCACTGGTTTTTACTATTAGGGTACAGAGTCAAAATCCACTTCTATGCAATTCATAGGTGAACCAGTTCTACTTATTCAAGTGTTCAATATATGCCCTTTTATTATGTAGAAGTTCGTGGTCGGTCTAAAATAACTCTTAAAACACGTTCTTTGTCAAACCAATACTTTACTGGATCTCAAACAAACTGGATAGAATATGAGAATGGGACTAAACTGATTCATGTTTTGAAATTCCCATACATTCCTAGTTTTTTTTTGTTTGCATTTCTTCTTCTTCTTCTTCTATAGGAAGACCAATTTCCATACTGGAAGTTGTAATAAATCTTTAATATCTTTCTTTTGGTCTTTCCTAATGAATTTCTCATAATTGGCAGCACAGGTTCAATGTTTTGGGTTTACATGAGTTTGATAGTGACCGGAAGAGGATGTCAGTTATACTGGGTTTTCCGGACAACACCGTAAAAGTTTTTGTAAAAGGCGCCGACACGTCCATGTTTAGTGTAGTTCATAAATCCTTCAACTCGAATGTAGTGCGTGCAACTGAAGCCCATCTCTACAATTATTCGTCAGTGGGTCTGAGAACACTTGTTGTTGGAATGCGCGAACTAAATGCTTCGGAGTTCGAGCAATGGCAGTCTACTTATGAAACAGCTAGTACAGCTTTGATGGGAAGGGCGGGTTTACTCCGGAAGGTAGCCAATAGTATAGAGACCGGTCTAAAGATATTGGGTGCCTCAGGAATCGAAGATAAACTGCAACTAGGTGTGCCCGAAGCAATAGAATCTCTAAGAATGGCGGGTATGAAAGTGTGGGTTTTGACTGGGGACAAGCAACAAACAGCTATCTCCATTGGGTACTCCTCTAGGCTTTTAACTAGCAATATGACTCAGATTGTGATAAACAACAATTCTAAGGAATCGTGTAGAAAGAGTTTGGAGGATGCTTTGGTTATGTCTAAGAAGCTCGTGGCGGTGTCTGGCGCTGCACATAGTACTGAAGGAATTTCTGAAGATGTAGTAATTCCTCTTGCTTTGATTATTGATGGGACAAGCCTTGTTTATATCCTTGACTCTGAACTTGAAGAACAGGTAAATTTTTGGAATATGCCTTGACTAAATCTGTTAGTTCATATATATTTTTTTGTTAATTTATGTTAAGGGTATTCTTGTACTTTTTCTGTCTGTCTTGTGCGTGCTCGTGTGTGAAAGATTTTGTGTATACATGCAGATATATGTCGACATTAAATAAGTACAATAATACCGATAAATTTAATTAACAAGAAGAATAAAAACCAACAATATCCTTGTTTGTATCCTTGACACTGAAGTTGTCTAGATGTGTCTTCAAGGCTATTTTGCTAACTCTTATCCTTTGCAGCTCTTCAAATTAGCAAGTAAATGTTCGGTGGTACTTTGTTGCCGAGTGGCTCCATTGCAGAAAGCTGGAATTGTTGCTCTCATAAAGAACAGGACGGATGACATGACCCTTGCCATTGGGGATGGTTAGCACTTCTTCTTTTTCAGTGTAGATTGACTTTTATATATATATATATATATATTTGTGTGTGTATACATCAGTCTGGCTCTAAAGAGGGCGCCCTCTCTTTATTAAAGAGAGCGCCTCTGTTTTGGCCGTCGGATCGTGTTTAAAAATTATGAAAGACAACACTTCCCTTAATGAAAACACGATCCAACGGCCAAAACAGAGGCCCTCTCTTTAATAAAGAGAGGGCGCCCTCTTTAGAGAATTTTCGGTGTATACATATATATATGTAAATAACTATTTGTCTCTCTCTTTAGATTTTGGTTTGACAATATAATTTCTATTGGATGCTACTCAGGTGCTAATGATGTTTCAATGATACAAATGGCTGATGTGGGAATTGGTATCAGTGGCCAAGAGGGCCGGCAAGCTGTGATGGCATCAGATTTTGCCATGGGGCAGTTTAGATTCTTGGTTCCTCTTTTATTGGTTCATGGTCATTGGAATTACCAGCGGATGGGTTACATGATACTATACAATTTTTACAGGAATGCGGTGTTTGTTCTCGTCTTATTCTGGTAAGTTTACTTTCGGTAGAATCATGTTTACATATATGCCTAAATTAGTATTATTATGTATGGTACGATGCAATACAGCTTAAGCTGTAAGGTCTGATTATGTGATTTTGCAAACCTAAAATTCAAGGCTTTTCTTGAACCTCAACTATGTCACATTCTAGAAATTTGGAGGGCAAACGAAATAGTTGTTGATATGTGCTTTTTTTTTTTTTTTGCTAACAAGTTGTTGATATGTGCTTATTTATGCTTCAAAACTTACTGATAAATTGTTCCCCTTCTATTTTATTAGAATTATAATCCTAAGAATTTTGATCTTTCTTTTATTTATTTATTGATCAATATGGTACTTATAATCAGTCGATATGAGTTTCATAGAATCCAATACGATTCACGATTCAATACAAGCTATGATACGGTATGAAACTTGTGTATAATTGTTATTTTGTTCATTTTAGGGACTGTACATGTTTTTTTCATATGTATACAGTATGTACTTTTTCTAATTAAAAAGAGGAAAAAGAAATAAGAAGCAGCTAATTTTACGAATCACGATTCAATGCGATTACGATTATAATTTTGGCAATCCAATTGACAACAATGCCGATAGTTGACAGTGTAATCATGCCTTATGTGCAGGTATGTGCTTTTCACTAGTTTCACCTTGACAACTGCAATCACCGAATGGAGCAGCGTGCTGTATTCAATAATTTACACATCAGTTCCTACTGTTGTTGTCGGAGTTCTTGACAAGGATCTAAGTAGAACGACTCTTCTAAAGTATCCTCAGCTTTACAGAGCCGGTCACAGACAAGAGAGCTACAACGGAAAATTATTTTGGGTGACAATGGTGGATACTTTGTGGCAAAGTTTGGCCGCC
Organism: Hydrangea macrophylla; assembly: GCA_033977485.1. NCBI lineage: Eukaryota > Viridiplantae > Streptophyta > Magnoliopsida > Cornales > Hydrangeaceae > Hydrangea > Hydrangea macrophylla. Next base: position 21,323,062 of record CM066997.1, read on the forward strand.
TTCTTTGCTACCCTCTTTGCGTATTGGGGAACCACCGTAGATGGGTCAAGCTTGGGGGACCTTTGGACACTAGTGGTGGTTATTATTGTAAATATTCACTTGGCTATGGATGTGATGCGGTGGAATTGGATTACTCATGCGGCCATTTGGGGATCAATCGTTGCAACGTGCATTTGTGTCATTGTCATTGATTCTTTACCCAATTTACCTGGTTACTGGTATGAATTTCTAGCTAATATCGGCTTAATCTTTAAATCTTTGTTGTTCTGTTGTGTGTGTATATAGAGTCGACTATAGATATTGAGGCTTGCTATCCTACTACATGAAGATTGTAGCCTTCTAGGATACACTGTGTTCACTTTAAATGGACAATAAAAGTTGTTGCCATCTTATTACAATGAGGGCACTAATGTAGTTTTGCCACCTCATTATGTTCACTTCGCTCCTTTGCAAAATCACTTTTAGTGTCCTCATCTTAATAAGGTGGCCCAAAAAAAAAAGTGCATTTTCGAAGTTATGTTGTAGGATAGCATTTCCCATGCATATATGTGTTTGATACAAAGAGAGCTAAAAATACAAATACCGGAGTAGAAAAAGAACAACAGTAGGATTAGGTCCCCATAAAAAAAAATAAAAAATAAATAAACAAACCATTTAGTAAAATAAAAGTAAAACTTCAAATTATTAATAACCAAAAGATCTAAAGGGAACTCTATAAAGGAACAAAAGTTTCTGAAAGAAAAATCCAGTTTGTTTTTGATGTTTTAGATCAATTAATGACTGAAATCCTATCAGGATTTGCTTGTAGCAAAATGACTCTTTAAACAATTAACTTAATAAAATACAAAGTTAATGCTTTCATATTAAGAATCACAACTGAAGAGGCACACAAGCATATATCATTATTGTACCCAGTTTCAACAACTAAATAAGTTTCTTTTTATAGTTCTTGTTTTCTTGGCATTGTGATCTTTGAATTTCAGTTTTTTCCCAATGTGTTTTTATATTCTCATTTGTGTGCTCTACGCGTCGAAATTCAATACATATCTCAGCAACTTGAACTGGAACTGATGTGCAACTCCGATAATACCTTTACAGGGCAATCTATCATCTGGCGGGGACAAGTTTGTTTTGGTTGTGTTTACTTGGGATCGTGGTAGCGGCTATGATTCCCCGTTTTGTTGTAAAAATTTGTATCGAGTATTTTAGACCATCCGATATTCAGATCGCAAGAGAAGCCGAGAAGTTTGGAAATTTAAGGGAATTTGGAGGCTCAGAAATAGAAATGAACCCGATTTTCGATCCTCCCCGGAGATAACAAACAGGTGATTTTGTTCTTTGTAGCTTTCTTGAGCAAAAAAAAAAAAAGTCATTTCTTTAATACAAGTAGCCCCGCCCCTTACTTCCACATCTTCCATTGTTTCGCTATCCAAAGGATAGAAAGTGTAGTATTTTTTTAGGTTTGCAATCTTCTCTGTTGTATTTTTCATATAATTATTCATTGTAAATTAGCATTATTTAGTACAAAAAGATTAGATACTTGTGACAATACTTCTACTATGAAAAAAGTTTGAAATGAAGTTTTGGTTGTATTGAGTGGCAATGGTTTGTTCTCTATTATGTTTTGGTTTTTTGGATTTATAGGGCACGATTAGTGAAACAAAAACTAAGGGTTTGGAAATGTTTAAACTGGGAACTGATTCGGTCCAATTTTCACTTTTTATCTAGTTCATGTGAGGATGAAATTATTCGGTTTGACAAAGAACCACTTTTAAGGGAGTTATAAGATTGTGCACGACCTCTTATGCTGGAAATAGACACCTGCAAAATACTTAAACTTAAAGAATCGGTTCAATTATGGATCACAGAATTGGTTCCTTTGGTTTCCAAAACAGCCTTTAGGTATTTATTCCTAATCCGTTTATCCATCTAATTCGAAGGGCTGAAGTTTGTTTTAATGTCAGTTAGTTTCAAATGTGTCACTAAAGAGTGCAATTTTGTTCATCTTAAAATTGCTCCTCCAACACTTTTATCGGCCAATGTAGGAACTCAGGATTTTTTACTATTAATTAATTATTTATTTAATCATGAGTCTTACTGCATTAACCAATGGGAGAGTTCGATGAACAATTTTGGGGTGAGCAAAAAATGTATTCTACACATAATATCACTGACTACATTACTTTTTGTGCTTGTGTTGCATTTCACGATTTTCATCCCACCAGCTATATAATTTTCCCAAAATGAATATAATACCCCTATAGAATTTATGCAATTGAAAGTAATGCATCTCAAATAAGAGTATATTTGTCGATTTGATTATTTTGTTTAAAAGAAAAATATTTTCAAATATGAAATATATTGGAGGTACTATAGTCACTCTCTAGGCTATTAAATTGCTCGTGGGGTGAAGCAGAACAAAAACACAAAAATCAAGAAGGGAAGTTAATAATACTATGTTAAAACATTTGAGCTAACTGATATTAAGAAAAGAGTAAACAGTGTGCTTTCCAAATTTCGATTCTTAATTTGGTTTCTCAAAACTTTAATAGTTGTATCCGCATGCAATAGTATGTTATACCATTAACCATTGTAGTAACATGTGATAACTATTAAAGCATTTGGAACCAACTTGAAATTTAAGTTTGGAAGCGAAGCATTTTTAATTTTTTTTTTTTAAATTTTTTTGAATAACCTGAGAGTTTGTCACTGGTACCCAACTCTAAACAAGCTACTAATGGGGTGTAGGAGCTATTTTGTGCTTCAGCAACCTGCAGCTGAACACACACCAAAGTACACATGCATACATATACATGTATATATATAAATGAAATTGGTTGATGGTAGATTTCATACTCACTTGAAAATCGCAGAAGGGAAATTATATGATTGGGAGCTTCCTGATGACTCACTCCTAAGCTATTGACCAATTTTTTTGGCCTGAAATTTGCTTGTTGGTGCTGGTATCTTTTGATAGGACATGACTTCCATTTTTTACTTTTTAAAATATTTTTTGGGCATTGGGTTTCACTGTTGTGAGAGAAAATCTAATGAACCACATCTAAAGAAAATGAATGGAAGTTGTTTCCCTTTTGATAATTGATGATGTCAAAATTTAGTTAAAGTAAATTAAAGCAATTTAAGGAGAGAGAGAGAGAGAGAGAGAGAGAGAGAGAGAGAGAGAGACTAGTTTTTTGTATGTGGTTCGGTTCTGTTAATGAAGGAACCTACGTCCACGTGTGTGTCTAAGCACGTTCACTATACTGTAAAAAGCTGGGGACCTGTGGTGAACCAACAATAGTTTGGAGCTACCGTAGGTCGGCCGGACATGTTGATGAATGTTATAGAGGTGCTGTGTAGACTGAAAAGTCGGCCCATTCAATGGGGGGGGGGGGGGGGGGGGGGGGTGAGAGATCTCTTTTATAGATGTAAGAGGCCTACTCGTAAAAGGAAAATGAAACATAATCCAATTGATATTAATTGGCATTAATTGTAGGGGTTTCCTAATTGGATTAGGAAATAGTTTACACTTTCCATTAGTCTTCTAGCTTGAGTAGGAAACTGCCCGGAATGCTCGAGATCATGCCTGTGGGCCTGGATGAGCTGTTCCCGTGGTGGGATATGCCTGTGCGGTCTTCCTGACCTGTTGGCCGGGTCGTGGATGAACCGCTCGGGAGGCATCAGGTGGACCAAACCGCTCAGGATGATGCTTGTCAGTAGTTGCAGAATAGAACCGCTCGGGCATTGGCTGATTTTGGGTGTATCAGTTGCCCCCCATTTCCAAGGTTGGCTGGATGCTATATTGGGACAAGTTTGGAAATCTGCTTGATGCAACCTGCCACTGTCTGAATGCTCGGGGAAGCTACCTTGGAGCTTCTGAGTCTTGTGAATGCTCGGGAACTGGCTAAGAGTTGAAACTTAGCCTAGCTCGGAGTCTTTAAGTGCTCGGGAACTGACTGGGAGTTGAGACCCGGCCTAATTCAGAGTCTTTTGCTTGAGTTAGCTCCCAGAATGGTTATCTTCTACCCGTAAACCTTCGTCAAGGTTGTGGGTAGAAGAATTTGACCATGTTGGAAAAGCCGACCTAAAGCGTATTGCTTTAGGGTCCTTTTATGTTAACTCCCAAGGATGGTTGTCTTCCCCTAGCCAGCCTTCGTCAAGACTGTTGGGAGAAGAGCTTGACCATGTTGGTGGAGCCGACATAGAGCGTGTCGCTATACGGTCCTTTTTGCTCCTCTATCGTGGGTCAACTTAAGAGATTTTAGTCATCTCTATCGTCGGTTTGGACCTAAGTGAAGTTAATGCCTCTGAGTACTGTAGGTGCTCGGGTTGTCCAAGATTTTGACTTGGTTATCCGCGAGACCTGTAGATATCCGGTGTGATTGCCTGTTTAGTCCACTGCCTTTCTGCCCCCCAAGCTTTTGCTAAGACGAGGGTCTTTTGGAGGCTAGGACTGTAGGTAACCGATATGGAACATGGTGGTTGTAGGGTCTTTTGAAGTTTGCCATCATCAGCCACCTAGGGGGTTTGCCTCCATCGTCGGTTGGACGTAAGCGAAGCTTGTGCCTCGGGGTTAGGCCCGAGGTCTTTGTATGCCTCGGGGTTAGGCCCGAGGTCTTTGTAAGAGCTCTCTGACAATCGGTGGAGCCTCATGTGGTGATCAGGCAAGTACCACTGTAGTTGAGCTCATCTAGTCCGATGGAGACAGGGGGTCAGATTAGGATCGTCGGGCTCCTGATTTCTTTATGCTGGAGGTAAAGTCGGAACTGCTTGATCCTGACCGATGTGACCTGGAGGTCGGGTCGGGACTGCCAGACCCAGCCTGCTGTAAGCTGGAGGTTCGGTCGGGGCTGTCTGACTCAGACCGCTGTGAATTGGAGGTTGGGTTGGGACTGCTGAACCTTGCCTGATGTGAGCTGGAGGTCGGGTCGGGACTACCGGACTCAGACTGCTATGAATTGGAGGTCGGGTCGGGACTGCCGGACCCTACCTGCTGTGAGCTGGAGGTCGGGTCGGGACTGCCGGACTCAGACTGCTGTGAAATGGAAGAACTGTTAGAACTCCCGGGCTGATCTCACTTTCGCTTACTTTTGGAAGACTCGTTGCTTACGTGCTCGGGGTCTTTGATCTTTAGAAATTCTTCAGTGTCAATGTATTTTCCAACCTTCTCTGCGAGTTCAACCAAGGTTACCGGTCGATTTCTGTGAAACGACGTGGCGCACTTGGTGTGTTGAACTCCTGAGCAGAAGGCTATAATAGCGACGGTTTCATCAAGATCATAGATGTTGAGCTTCTCTTGATTAAATCGGTCGTTAAATTCCTTGAGGGTCTCATTATTCCTTTGTATGACCGTCAGTAGATGTATGTCAGGCTTTGACCATTCATGTATACGGCGAACTGGTTGATGAACTGCTTGCTGAGTTGCTTGAAATTGCGGACCGATCAGGGTTTCAAGGAGTAGAACCATTGGGCGGCCGGGCGTTTTAAAGTGCTGGGGAAGGCTAGGCAGTGTAGTTCATCGGAGTTGGTGGCTAGGGCCATCTGAGCCTTGTAGGTCCGGATGTGATCGATCGGGCTTCCTGAGCCGTTATAGGGATCTAGGTGAAGCTGCTTAAATTTGTGCAGGATGGCAAACCTCATGATCTGGTTGAGAACTGTGACTCTGTTTCGGTATTGGCCTGATTCTGAGCACGATTTTGACCAAGCTTTTTGGCCACTCCGTCAATCTGCTTCTGCAAGTCCTTGATTCGGGCTTCCACTGCTTCCCGACCGGTATCCGAGGGGTTGGTCGGGTTGGTGGAAGAAGCTTCTTCTTCATGGCGGTGTGCTGTCCTCTGGGATCGGGCTTGGCTATGACTCCGGTTCATCGTGTGCCTAGGGACAACTTGGCTCTCGGCTGAGTGACCCTGGACTGATTCCCGGGCCATATGCTCCTGCCTTTCCTCTCGGGCAGTACGCCTACTGTTGATGTCTCTGGCATCCTCAACGGGGGACGGGTTGGCTCGGGCACGTTGTTTGGTCAAGATCGGTTCCCGACCGTGCACAACGTTCCCGGGTCGTTTCCCAGCCACTGGAGGACTGCTTTGCTAGGCCAGCAGGGCTTCGATCTGTTGCTGGATTTGACACTGGCCCTCCAAGAGTTGTGTGAGGGTCGCGGTGATCTGCTCAGATGTCATGACTGCCGTAGCCGGTGTCGGGGCCGGAGGATCATCCCGGTTGGATTACTGATCAGCCTTCTTACCCTTCTTCGGTGGCATGACAATCAGTCAAGAGATTTGTTGATGAGAAGACTTGTCGCTTCCCACAGACGGCGCCAAGCTGATGATGCCAAAATTTGGTTAAAGTAAATTAAAGCAATTTAAGGAGAGAGAGAGAGAGAGAGAGAGAGAGAGAGAGAGAGAGAGAGAGAGAGAGAGAGAGAGAGAGACTAGTTTTTTGTATGTGGTTCGGCCCTGTTAATGAAGGAACCTATGTCCATGTGTGTGTCTGAGCACGTTCACTATACTGTAAAAAGCCGGGGACCTGTGGTGAACCAACAATAGTTTGGAGCTACCATAGGTCGGTCGGGCATGTTGATGAATGCTATAGAGGTGCTGTATAGACTGAAAAGTTGGCCCCTTCAATAGGGGGTGAGAGGTCTCCTTTATAGATGTAAGAGACCTACTCGTACAAGGAAAATGAAACATAATCCAATTGATATTAATTGGCATTAATTGTAGGGGTTTCTTAATTGGATTAGGAAATAGTTTGCACTTTCCATTAGTCTTCTAGCTTGAGTAAGATACTGCCCGGAATGCTCTAGATCATGCCTGTGGGCCCGGATGAGTTGTTCCCGTGGTGGGATGTGCCTGTGCGGTCTTCCCGACCTATTGGCCGGGTCGTGGATGAATCGCTCGGGAGGCATCAGGTGGACCAAACCGCTCGGGATGATGCTTGTCAGTAGTTGTAGAATAGAACCTCTCGGGCATGTGCTGATTTTGGGTGTATCAATAATACTTAAGGGTGTGTTTGATTATTAGAAAGTAGAGAGAAAAAATCTCCATGACTGAACCACGAAGAGATGTCGGATGTTGAATTTATCTCTCTTAAATTAGGGTGTGTTTTGGAAACATTTTATTAATTCAGCTTCCTATATTAAAGTGAAAATTGTTAATTTTTAAATTTGTTGATTTTGTGAACCAAAACATGAATTATTTTTTATAATTCATAATAAATAAACCGTGACTTTGAAATTACGCAGTCAGTTCCTAGAATCTTAGAATGAGCGTTTCCTTTAAGTTTGGAGACCTTTCAACTCGGTCAAAAATGATCTCCTTCTAAATAGTCAAGTTAATTTTGTGAACGTGGTTATTTTTGTGTTATTCAATATCTATTTCTATTAATATATTAACTTGTATAAAAAGGCACTTGACTTGTAAACAGTGATATTCCAATTCCAATTCCAATTGATTTGACAACTTTTTGTCATTTTTCAATCCACTTGTCTTTTTCTCTTAGCAAAAGGAAATTCATTTGTCTCTTCCAATAATTTCAAGTTTTCAAATTTTATGACATCAATTATGACTTAGATCTTGACTTGCTAAATTATAATTATACCCTTTCAGTTTCAAGTTTGTAATACTAAAAACAATGTATCAGGGACTAAAACAGACTGTATCTAGTAATTTTTTTGGGTAAAATATTTATACTAAATGTATTTGGCTGGTTTTTAACTTTTTTTCCCCCAGTAAAATTATACATATTATCAAATGCACTGGAAAAATAAGTACTAAAACGTTTCATTTTCACCACTTAATTGGAGTTATCAAACACATGCAATATTTCTGTGGAGGATGAGTTCAAACTTAATTTTTAACCAAGTCAAATGACAAAATGACACCCTTCTCTTTGTTTTCTTTTTATTTTAATTGTGTCATTATAGAAAAATAAGTGTCAAAATATACAAAGCTATATGTAAATTTCCCACCTCAAAATTTGAGTGGGTTTTATTTGAATTCACTCCTCAAACTCTGAACACGCCACTGAATCGTACTATCGGAAAAATGAAAAGTAGCACATATTTAGCTTTAATTATTGCATATTCCTTGAATAACTATAATAGTGTGGTTGTAGTACATAATTGAAAATTAACGTTGTTACAAAGACTACATAATATTATAAGGTCCATATTTGATTAGTTTTATATACTAACTTTAACATATTACTCTAATGTCAATTGCAAATTCAAAATAAAAGGACGCCATTCTCGTGCAACGCACGTGCTATAAACTAGTGTATATATATATATATGTATAATTTGGACTCAGGCTCAACCGCTCGGGTTACTCAGGTTGATAATCTCTCTACCCAAGTTCAATTCGGGCTTAAACTTTCTTGCTCAGACCTGTCCAAATTACCCAAAAAATTTACCAAGCCCGAATAAATTACGGGTTAGGCGTGGATTGGCCTGTCCAAGGTGCAGTCATAAATTATATAGTTTACAAGTAGTGTGAAATGTATTAGGGCCGTTTTGAGAGTCCATAAATTTGAATGAGATCATTCACTATTTGAAAGCGTTTCAGTATATAAATTGATCAATTTGAACTTTTCATTATAAAAAATGGAAAAAAAAAAGTCATCGTATTTTGTTCACAATTGGGCATTTATAGGCTATTTTAAGATGACGTAATTGATGAACTTACACATTGTTTTTAGCATAATTACAATTATTTTCCAGTAACCTTATACAATATGATGGATTATGCATTAGAATGCTTTGTAAATTGTGAATGATCTACGCGCAAACAAGGCTAATATTAGTTACTTTTTGGGAAATATTAATGCCAAAGCAGAAATTGCTAATGCCAAAGCAGAAGTGTCGCTAAAAGTTTTAGCGATAAAAAATAACTGTTACTGAAACTTTTAACGACACTTTCTACTTTGACATTAGCGATTTTGGCTTTGACATTAATATTAGCCTAGTTTTTTTTATGCATTAAAGATTTAAACTTTACACTTGACACTTTGCTAATGTGGGCTTGTTTTTTTTATACATTGCATCTCACGAGGCAATTTTCGGTCCGACACGAAAATAAACGGGTTTGGGTGACCCGTATAAGGGCACGGGTCATAAACGAGTCAACCCGTTTGACACGATTAATTAAACGGGTTTAAGCGGGTCAACCCGTCTAACCCGTTTGACCCGATTAAGCATTTAAGTGCAGTTGAGGCATTTTTTTAGTTCTAAAATAATTTTTAATAATCTGGAAATCTAAAATACAAATAATATAAATAAGAATTAAAAAAAAAAAAAAATATATATATATATATATATTTTTTTTTAAAATACAAAGTAAAATTGTTGTTTTTTTGTGCTCCCAAAGCAAAAAAAAAAAAAAAAAAGAGTAATTACCAACTTACCAAACAAGTAAATCTATATATAATAATTAATAACTAATGTATTAACAAATTATAATTAAAATTTTTAAATATATATATAAACTAAAATTGTTTTTTTTACTCTCAAAGCAAAAAAAAAAAAAAAAGTAATTACCAACTTACCAAACAAGTAAATCTATATATAAAAATTGTTAACTAATTAATGTAATAAAAAAAAATAATTAATAACTAACAGGTTTATAATAGTTTAGAATAGTTGGATATTGTTATATTTGTAGTATTTTGGCATTTAAGATGATATATAATACGTGTTAATAATTGATACATTTGATGGGAAGACTTGTTTGTGTTTTTAGTAAGGCTGTAAGCTTTTTTTTTGAATAATCGAACCGAGCTAACAAGTGGGTTTTTTAAAATTACCTACAACTAAAAAACCGATCCGACTACCCAAATTGGCAAATCGACCAAAAGTCGAAAATCGACTGAACCAACCACTTCGGTTGGTTTTCAAAACATGAAGAAAAAAAATTGAAAATAAAAAAATAAATAAAAGTTGAACCAAACTGATGACACCCTACACGGGTTAGACGAGTTAAATGGGTGACCCGTGTCTGACCCGGTACGATTATGACACGTTAAAAATGACACGATTATGACCCGACACGATAATGACCCAACACGACTCGACTGCCACCCATAACAAGCATCTTATGTTTGTGTAGATAAATGTCAAATTGGAAGGCTTGTTTACCTATAATAAACAACACTCTGTCTAAGTACGTTCTCCAAGCCTTAACAAAAAAAAGAAAAGAAAAAAAAAGCTACATTCCCCTAGTACTTTCTAAGAGCTACACAAAAACACATTTTGAAAAATGGATCATTTCAAAACTCTAACCACATCTATGTATGAACACGAAATCTTAGTGAGACCATCCTATAAAACCAAAATCCAAAGGCCAAGTAGAATCTAGTTTGGTTTAGTAACAATCATTGCATCATTCAAGTAGATCAATAGAAAAGTTTCATGGTTTAGTAACACACCACATCAATATGATGATCATCACCTTTTTCTTCAGAAATTACGCAGAGAAGCTTCAAATTAATTCCCTTTCAATTGAATGGATATCCATGTACTATTACAACGTTTTAGCCTCAACTACATTTATAGTCATCATTTCACACATAGAATATATCTTCACCATGATTATTGTGCTAAAATCATTTCTTGATTCCTTAGCTGCCAAAGTAAAATCCCATGTTAGCCATTTTTTGACGTACAACATATTAGAGTATTGATATTTAGCTATTTAGTTTTAGGGTAATTTAGTTTTTTACTTTATTTTTAGGGTAATATTGTATACCTAGTTATATTATTATTTTGTCTCTTTCTTTTGTATTCATTCATTCTGATTTCATGTTATGAAAACTCTATCTCTCTTTTCTCTTTGTTGTTCTCTTTTTTCTGGATGATTCTGGTTCATTTTTGGATTTCTCGCTAATTCGGATTTGTTTTTGAATCTTGCACTAATTTCCGTCCGTTTTTTGGATCTCTCGCTGCTTCTAGTTTGTCTTATTTATTTTTTATTTTATTTTATTTTATTCTAGTTCGTTTGTTTTGTGTCCTTTGATTGTTTTGTTTTCGTAATGGCTGGTAAAAGAGATGATTCGCTTCAAGCAATTAGTATTAAACTCGATGGAAAGAATTTTTCATATTGGAATTATGTGATGAAAAATTTTCTAAAGGGGAAGAAGATGTGGGGTTACGTCAATGGGGATTGTAGTAAATCTAAGAATGAAAAGGATGACGAATATGCATAATTGCTAGATGCATGGGAGACAAACAATTCAAATATCATTATTTGGATCAACAACTCCGTTGCGCCCTCAATAGGTATGCAATTGGTGAAGTTTGATTATGCAAAAGAGGTGTGGGATAATTTGACCAAATTGTTTACACAGTCCAATTTTGCAAAGAGGTACCAATTAGAATGTGATATCCGTGCCCTTGAACAAAAAAAATTGAGTATTCAGGAGTTCTACTCTACAGTGACAGATCTTTGGGATTAGTTGGCTCTCATGGAGTCGATCGAATTGCGGGCGTTTGCACCATATATCGCTAGTAGGGAGGAACAAAGTCCGGTTCAGTTTTGATGGCCCTACGTGATGATTTTGAGGGCCTTCGTGAGTCCATTCTCCATCGTAGTCCACTTCCATTTGTTGATTCTATTGTCCACGAGTTAGTAGTCGAGTAAATACGTCTCAAGACCCAGTCCGAAAACGAAATTTTTCCCGACTCTACTCCATCAGTTTTAGTCGCTCCTTCTCAGTCATCGTCCAACAATCAGAATAAGCCTTACTCAAGAGTTGGTAGTGATATATGCAGTTACTATAAGTAGAAGGGTCATTGGAAGGATCAGTGTCCTAGGTTGGGTCGAGCAATCTAGCCCAACAACAGCAACCAACCCTTACAAAATCGACCACCACAACCTCAGCCTTCTCATTGGAAATCTAATAATCAATCTCAGCAGCATTCGTATAGGCCTCCACAGCCTAAGATTGTAGTAGTTGTATCACCATCAGACACTTTTGGACCTGGTTCTCCTTCCCCATCCACTCCGCCCATGACCTTTCTTGCTGAGCAATTTCAGAAGTTCTTTTCCATACAACCACATGCTATGGCCACCTCTTCACTAGGTATGTCTTCAGGTATGTCCTCAGGTATTTGGGTCTTACACTCTGGAGCTTCTAATCATATGTCACCTGACTTGTCCTCTTTTACTTCCTTATGTCTTTTTTCCTCTTTTCCTATTATGACTGCTGATGGTACTCCTATACCATTAACAGGTGTTGGGTCAGTTGTCACACCTCACGTATCTCTATAGTGTTTATCATATTCCCAATCTTACTATAAATCTTGTTTCTGTTGGTTAGCTTTGTGATGTAGATTACTTAGTCTATTTTTCTTTTACTTTTTGTCATGTGCAGGATCCATAGTCTCAGACGTTGATTGGGACATGTCGTAGGCAAGGGGGATTATACATCTTGGACAAGCTCAATATACTAGTGGTTGCAGCTTCTAGAGTTGACTTGTCATCCTTTCATTTGAGTTCATCTTCGTCTAGTTTTTATTTATGGCATTCTCGCCTTGGTCATGTTTCAGCCTCTCGGTTAAAATATTTAGTTTCTACAAGAAATTAGGAGATTTACAAACTCATGACATTTCTTATTGTAGTGTTTGTAAACTGGCAAAATTTTGAGTTTTACCTTTAATAGAAGTATTTCTTATTCTCTTGCACCATTTGATTTAGTTCATTCTGATGTGTGGGGACCCTCTCCTATTACTACAAGAGGGGGGTCTCTATATTATGTATAATTTATTGATGATTGCACTCATTACTGTTGGATTTCTCTTATGAAACGTCGTTTAGACTTTTTTGATATTTACAATACATTTTTTGCTTTTGTCAAAACTCAACATTCTGATGTCATCAACTATTTTAGATGTCATTTAGGTGGAGTGCATACCTATCATAAATTTCGAGGGTTGCTTGCTTTAGATGGAACTATTCACCAGTCCTCTTTACTGACACTCCTAAGCAAAATGGTGTTGCTGAAAGGAAACATCGACATATTATTGAAACTGCTCGCTCTATTTTATTATCTACATATGTCCCTAGTGATTTTTGGGGAGAGGCTGTTCTTACTGCTGTCAATTTGATTAATAAAATTCTGTCCTCTCACTACTCAGGTCTGTCACCTTTTGAAAATTTGTATGGACATGCTCCTGATTATTCTTCCTTAAAGGTGTTTGGTTGCACTTGTTTTGTCCTTCGACCTTGTGTAGAGCGTACCAAATTGTTACCAAAGTCTGCTACTTGTGTTTTTCTAGGTTATGGTGAGGGTCAGAAAGGATATCTTTGCTTTGATCCAGTTACTCAGAACCTATACGCCTCTCGCCATATTGTGTTTCTTGAGCACATACCCTTCTTTTCTATTTTTGATAATCATCATGAGTTGACTTAATCTGATCTCATCTATCTTGACCCATTCTCTGATGATACCGACAGTTTTTCCTCTCGAGCCCCATACATCACTGATATTGTCTTACCTCATGGTTCTACTTCCACTGATACTAGTACCTTGTCGCCTGATGCTACCTCCATTCCAGAGGCCACCCAAGCACCTATTAAGGCTGTGGAACCTCCTCACTATCCTCCTCGCACTCGTAAGTCCACTCAATCACCTGATTTTGTTTATTCTTGTTATTCGAATTCTTTTGTATCTTTTTCAGCTTCTGTTCATGATCTCTTTGAGCCTCTGTCCTATAAAGAGGTAGCTCTTGATGCTCTTTGGCAGCAGGTAGCGGAACTCTCTGTATTGTATAAGATAGACACTTGGAGTTTGGTTCCCTTAACTTGTGCTATTTGTTCTCGTTGGGTTTATAAAATCAAAACCAAGTCGGATGGGTTTGTTGAGCGGTACAAAGCAAGATTGGTTGCCAATTTCCCAGCAGTATGGTATGGATTACTAGGAGACTTTTGCACCTGTTGCTAAAATGACTACTGTTCGTTCTCTTATTGCAGTTGCTTTTGTTAGTCAATGGCATAAAATGACTATTGTTCATACTCTTATTGCAGTTACTTCTTGAATGGAGACCTCCAAGATGTGGTTTATATGGTTCCTCCTCCGGATCTTCTTCATGGTCCTAGTGAAGTTTGCAAGCTTAAGAAAGCCTTATATGGTCTTAAACAAGCCCCTCGAGCTTGGTTTGAAAATTTTTCCACTGTGATTACCTCTTTTGGGCTTTCCATGAGTGAGTATGATTTAGCTCTCTTTATCAGGTGTACTACTACTGGTCATATTATGCTTTCTTTATATGTTGATGACATGATTATTATTGGTGATGATATTAATGTGATTACAGTGGTGAAATCTGAATTAGCTCGTTGTTTTGAATGAAGGACTTAGGTCTACTACGTTATTTTTTTGGGGATTGAAGTAGCCTTTTCTCCAAAAGGTTATCTCTCTCTCGGTCTAAGTATGCATGTGACATTCTTGAGCGTGCTCACCTTACTGAGAATAAGATTGTTAATACCCCTTTGTAGCTTAATGTTTGCCTTTTCCCTTATGATGGCGTTCCTTTGCCCGATCCTACCTTATATCGCGCTATTGTTGGTAGCTTGGTTTATATTACTATTACTTGTCCTGATATTACTTATGTTGTTCATGTTGTTAGTTAGTTTGTTACTTCCCCTACTATAGTTCATTGGACTACTGTTCATTGTATTCTAAGGTACTTGAGGGCCACTCAGTTTCAAAGTCTTTTACTTTCATCATCTTCTTCCTTGGAGCTGCGTGTATACTTTAATGTTGATTGGGTCGGTGACCCTACAGATCGTAAGTCTATTACTAGATTTTATATACTTTTGGGTGATTCTCTTATTTCTTGGAAGAGCAAGAAACAAGATGTTGTTGTATCTTCCACAGAAGCTGAGTATCGTGCTATGGCTTTGACTACTCGTGAGGTTGTTTGGTTATGCAGGCTACTTATAGATACATGTGTCTCTCTTCATCGCCCTTCACTTATGTATTGTGATAATAAGAGTGCTATTCAGATTGCTCATAATTCAGTTTTTCATGAGAGGACTAAGCATATAAAGATTGATTGTCATATTACTCGTCATCACCTTAAACATGGAGCTATCACTTTGCCTTTTGTTTCTTTTTCCACGCAGATTCCCGAATTATTTACAAAGTCACATTCGATTCAACGTTTTCATTGTTTGCTTGGCAAACTCTCTATACTTCTAGCTTCAGCATCATGAGTTTGAGGAAGGGGGGCTATTAGAGTATTGATATTTAGCTATTTAGCTTTAGCGTAGTTTAGTCTTGTACTTTATTTTTAGGATAATATTGCATACCTAGTTATATTCTTATTTTGTCTCTTTCTTTTGTATTCATTCATTCTGATTTCATGTTATGAGAAACTCTATCTCTCATTTCTCTTTTCTCTTTTCTCTTTGTTGTTCTCTTGATTATTTGATATATTCACTCAAGAAAGAAACTTCTGAAATATGTGATGATGCTGATTTTTGGTATCAATGTAAGAAAAGAAGAAGAAAGATTTGTATGTGGTTCGGACCTATTGAATAAGAGGTCTACGACCACGAGTGTGTCTGAGCACTTGCACTATGCTGTAAAAATGGCCAGTGACCTTTGGTGAACCAACAAGAGACTGGAACTACCAGAGTTCGACCAGGCTGGTTGAATAAGGATGTTGATATATTCTAGTTTCAATTATCCTCACATTTAGAAGAGGGTGAGAGGTCTCTTTTATTAATGTAAGAGACCTTCTCATACATGGGAATTATACAGATAAGGCAACACAATTTGATTAGGCTTGATTGACACAAATCGTGCGAGTTTCCTACTGGGATTAGGAAACTATCTATACATTCCATTAGTCTTCTAGTTGGCATAGGAAATTGTCTAGAAGCTTCTGGATCACCTCTTGGGATTTAGTTGAACTGCGTCCGGGACCTGCGATATATGGTGTACCGGTCGGGATAACGTTGGCCTCTGTCCTGGAAATGACATGATTAGTCCTTTAATGACATGGCGCTCCTTGATGTGGTCGCAGAGGCTTTTGCTGTCATTGGTAAAATATTTTTGTACGTATTAGTTGTCCCCCATTTCCAAGGTTAAATTGGTGCTTCATCAAACAAGGCTTAGAAATTTGTACAGCTCGGGACTACTGCCCGGGGGTGTTGAACTGATCGCCTCGGTAATTCGGGTTATTAACCTAGTTTGATAGCTCAGGAGCTTGGGGTGGACTTGCCATATGTCAAGAAAGTGTTTGTCTGGTCAGGATCCAACCAAGCCAATGCAAGGGTGACCAGAACATCACGAACAAATCGAACCATCACGTTGCACAATAAATGAGCACATTTTTTGGAGCGTCGCTTAGGCTGCCTGAGGCACTAGCTATTGGTCCCTAGGTGGAAAACTTCCTGGGCTATTAGATCTGGGTTCGTCTGTGCCATTCGTGCTACCTATATAAGGGACACTTAGAGGATTTCATTTCCTTTTCTATCCTTATAGAGAAAATACCGAGCGGTTTAAAGAAAAAGCACCTGACTCAACCTCCCTCCCGAGCTTCCTTCTATCTACTATTCTTTATAAGTCTTCATTTCATTGCACTCTTTCCCTTCACCTTCTTTTTTCTTCAACCCTGAGCAAGCCTGGAGAACGGCAATCCTGTAGGTTTTGTGAGGGAGTGGGAATTTTTTTTCCTTAGGTTCTATTTTTTTTCTTGGGATGGGAGGCTCTCTTCTTTTGGTAGAACAGTCTGACTGGTTGGTGTGTCCAAAGTCTGTCTTTTCTGAGTGCTACTTGACTGCTAGGACCATTTACACCCTACCATTTAGGCTCTTGACTCTTCTACCTCTTTACCTTAGGCTAGAAGTTCCTGACCCATACCTAGGTCATCAATTGCTCCCCCGATCGGTAGTAAGGGCTTTAGAGATGTGCTACTCTGACTGCAACTCCTCTTCCCAATCGAAAGAAGAATATTCAGGCTCTGGCAGTTCCAGTACTAGCCTAGAACACCTGACACGACTAAAAAGTTGTGCGCTCTTGTGCAACACCCAAGTGTAGGTGATCGTGCAAGTAATACTGGATAAGTCCAGGTCGATCCCACAGGGAAGGAATAGGAAGAATATCTACTAAGTTACAACCTAAAGAAAAAGAAAAGTTTAATTGTAGTAGTGACTAAATCCTAATTAATTAAATTAAACTAAATAATAAACTAAACATAATAATTAAACAACTAAATTAAAGGTGTTGGAAACACGTGAATCCATATTGATCCTAACCATCTACCATGCATACTCATTAATGTTCTATGGAGTTCATTCCTTTTCAGCATTCCGTATTTTTCTAAAGATATAGAATCAATAGCCCTTTCATGACCGGAACTATATCATCACAGTTGATTTAAAATACTTAGAAGACGGTTTAAAACAATGGTTATTACTTGCACTCTAAATGGTGTTAGCATTCAAAGTGATTTTCAAAAGTCATTGAAGAAAAGGCCTTAAGGCTTTAAGTTCTAAAAACTGTTGTGACAAACTGAGCTTATAGGGACAATTTGATGATAGATTTCTAAAACAGAAAGTCATGGAATACTTAAAAGAATCATCTCGGGAATTAAGAAGTTCGATCGATCGAAGCGCTCTCGATCGATCGGACAACATCATCCTTCAATCGATCGAAATGCCTTCGATCGCTTGACTATGGCCCTGGTTCGATCGATCGAAATACCTTTGATCGATCGAGCCCAAGGTTTATAAAGATTGCATGGTAGAGGCTGGGAATCAATGTTTCAACACATATTCCCAACGTCTAAACTACGGAAACATGATTAAACTAGTACAGAAATAGTAAAACATAGCGATCATAGTAACTAAAGTAATAAACAATGAAATAAAGAAAAGGGAAGGAAAAACCTGTAATAAACATCAATCTTCAATAATCTTGAGTAAAACAATGAAAAAGGAGGAAGAAGAACATGAATCTATCCTAAACTACTCCTAATCTAACCCTAAAACTACCCTAAACTGCTGTTTTCTGCGTTCTGGAGCGTCTTCCCTTCGTCTGGCGTCAAAACGGCTTATATATAGGGTTCCCGCAGAGTTTACGCAACTTTTGGGTGAATATAAAGTTCGATCGATCGAGCTTAGTTCGATCGATCGAAGGTTCGATCGATTGAACTCTCTTCAATCGCTTGAACTTCTCTGATTTTGACAGCACTGCGCACCGATGGGAGAATGGCCATAACTTTTTACTCGGACCTCGGATTGACCTCCCGTTTGCGGCCACGCGACCGTAACTCAAAGATCTACATTTTATATCTCTGGGAAAATCTTCCAAATCTGAAGTCATCATTGTCAAAATTGGCATTTTCCCAGCTGCTTCTGTTGTTCTCTTCACCAGAATCACTTTCTATGCAATGGTTGCTTCCTATAACCTGCAAAATGGTGTAAAAACACATATTTGAGTCTCAACATCATAGAAAACACTTAATCATTTATATGCATCTAAATATAGGGACTTGGGGGTAAAAGTATACATAAAAGACCGTGTAATAC
Source organism: Hydrangea macrophylla (assembly GCA_033977485.1). Classification (NCBI taxonomy): domain Eukaryota; kingdom Viridiplantae; phylum Streptophyta; class Magnoliopsida; order Cornales; family Hydrangeaceae; genus Hydrangea; species Hydrangea macrophylla. The sequence goes on from CM066997.1 coordinate 21,341,589, forward strand.
ACTATAAACATGCACTTTTCACCTCGAATCAAACACCCTTCACTAACCCAGTCAGACTGCCAAAGTGAGGGTATAGTTCCCGATTAAGCGTCTGGTAAGGAAGAAGGCCAGAAGTACCATGATGCCTCTAAGTCACAGAGATCGGGCAGCGAGGTATCCGTCTCGAATAGGTCGGACATTTACTTTTCTTGTGTGGGGACCTTCAGTAGTCTGTTCGCATCAGTCTTAGGCAGAATTAACGACATGTATGACCTGTCTGCTAACTTCTTCCTCATCGTGCCATCTGGTGAGGCCCATCTATACTAGTCAAAGTTTGTCACCCTTTATGAGGATGCATTGATTTCGGGCCTTCACCTCCCTCTTCACTCGCTCGCCTAGGACTTATTGATCTACCTCGGTATTGCTCCTGGGCAACTCGCCCCCAATGGCTAGAGGTTCTTGATGGGGCAATTTATCTCTGGCCTTAATGCTTTGGGTACGAGCTGACCCTCTGGGAATTCCTGTGGGTTTTTGACCGTTTTCATTATTTGGGGAGGTCGATTTCTTTTCCCTGAGCGCTCGACAGGGAAAGAAAAATAGAGATGCCCGAGCAACAATAATAGGTAAAAGAAGAAATTCTTCCAAGTGTCTACCGTCAGGATCTGTGAGAAAGCTTCAAGAATTCCTCTACCGACCATCTGGGCAGGCGAATTGAGGGGTAAGGCTTTAAGTCTTGAGTCTACATTTCTTTTCCATGCTTGTTTCCCGGATACTGACTTTCTCCTGTTTGTTTCATAACTAGATCCGTCGACCTCCCAAGCATCCCAGATGAGTGCCAGGGCAGGATAAGGGTGCTTGCCCAAAATTCAGTCAATATTGTCAACCTCCTGACCCAGACGGGGCGGCCGGAAGATCACCTTCGAGCCTCCAGTTGTATTTTCTGCTCCAATCTTTCCACCCATCATTCCTGGTTAGCCTCTAGTTTTCAAATCTTTTTCACTACTTCTTCATGTCTTTTCTTTTTATTGACTTGATTCCTTTTCTAATTTTGTAGAGATGGATCCAAGGAAAGATCTCGCTACCATGAGGGAGAGGGAGGTCGCAGCTGCCGCTCGGGCAAGCAAAAAGAGAAAGAAGCTAGACGTTGCTGTCGGGCAATAACTCAGGCAGCTAAGGCACGGCCCCGAGAAGAACCGGTCGGGACATCCGCCCCCCGGGTCGTGGTAGTGTCATCTACCAAAAGCCCCTCAGGGGACGTCCCGTCCGAAGTATACCTGTCGTAGTCCGCGGAGGATGTCTTAGCGAGAATTCGATCGGCCCTTTGCCTGAGTCAGGTTGAGAGATATGAGGGGATTACCCCTCAGGCACTCATCGGGTGGCTGTACAGTCTTGCCAATTTTGTAAGTAGTTAATTCTATTTCTTTCGTTCTCTATTCTTTACCTTACTTTCTCTTTATGATGGTTGACCCTTTGGTTGTGTTTTTCAGGCTGGTTATCTGGCGGCTGGGGCCAAGTCCCACTTGTTTGGGCCAGCTGAGAGCGCGGTCGCTGTTTAGGCCACTCTATCTACAAAGAGCATGGCCTTGGATCGCAAGAGGTCCGTCTTGATGGCGAAGAGAGAGAAAGAGGTCAAAGGTAGTGACCCTGAGTTTACTAGTAGCTTTGGCAAAGCTAAAGACTGCTCGAGAGAGATTGGCGGCAACAGTGGCGGAAAAAAAGGCCCTGGCTGACGCAACCGCCACGTGGGATGAGGTGGAGAAGACGACAGACAAGGAATTTGAGGTCGGCTTCTTCCAGGGCTACACAGACCTGAAAAAGAGGGTGGCCTTGGATCATCCTGAGTTGGATCATCCCGAGTTGGATCTCACAACTTACTCGGGAGCTGAATCTGACTTCTGGGATGTGGCATCCCATGCTGCGGAAGAAGCCCATACTGAAGAGGTTGGGGGAACTAAGGAGAAGGTGGTCATTGTGGACGACCCTTAGGACTGAGCCTGCTCCCGACCTGTTTGTACTTGTATGTATTTTTATTTATTTATTTTTATTTTTGGGGGGGGGGGGGCTACTATAATTATCCCTAGACATTATACTTTTTATGTTTGAATTAGTAATGAAAAGGCCCTTTGATGTCACTTTTTGCCACTATTGTTCATACTTGTACTTTTATTGCCTGTGCCTGTTTGTAATTATCTGTGCCCGACCAGCTGTTTAGCCTCATCATGACCCTGCCTTAGCAAAATGTTTAGGACTATAACTAATAGGGAGCACTCGGTCTTTTGGAGACCTGTAAAGGCAAGCAATTTCTTGAGCTGTTGATACTTAAGGAATTCCAAGTTTGTAGATCTCGGTCGGGGTATTATAGGGGCTCAGAATTATCTCAAGACTTGTATTTAGGTAATTCTCGAGTCCTGTGAATACCCGCTCAGGGTTGACTTAAGAGTTTATACTTAGTCAACCCTGAGCCTTGCAAAACCCATTGTAGGTGCTCGGGGTTGTCTAAGGTTTTATACTTAGTTAACCCCAAGACCTATGAATTCTCGGTGTGATTTCCTATAGTTTGTTACTCCCTCTTGCCCCCAAGCATTTGGGAAAGCAGGTGTCATAGGGATAATAACTGTAGGGAATCGACCCAGAACATTTGAAGTTCTAGGGTCTTTTAACTCCTTTATTGTAAGCCACCTAGGGGTTTTATCCCATTACAGGTTGTGGGCTCGAGGAGAGTTAGTGCCCCGAAGCTTGTCGAGGTCTTTTACCATCTGTGTGACAGTGGTCTTTAGTGCCCAGGGGGTTGACCCTAGGTTTTTTGGTGCCTCAGAGTTGAACCCGATGTCTTTTTCGATGCCTCGGGGTTGAACCACCCGAGGTCTTTTGCCTACCAATAGAACGCTTCATAGAGTACTATAAGATTAAAACTTTATTGATCATCATAGCGACTATGAGGGCTCGAAAAGGGCTACTCACAAAATTAATTACAACTTAAGACTTGTAGAAAATGCTTATAATTTCTAACTGTTCCTAATTTGATCTATTGTTAGTACTTCTGCAGGTGCTGCACATTCTATGGTTATGATAGGTCTTGACCTTCCATTATCTGTAACCATTAGGTACCCGACCGGTTGATCTATATAACCTTATATGGCCCCTCCTAGTTTGGTCCTAGTTTTCCGGGGCTCGAGTTTTTAGTGATTGTTTACTGCTTTGAGGACCAAATCTCCTACTTAGAAACTGCGATGTTTTACCCTTTTGTTGTGGTATTGTGAGATTTTTTGCTTATAGGATGCCATTCTGATATATGCTCGATCCCTTTTATATTCTACTAGGTTAAGTTCTCCTCTGAGAATTTCTTCACTGCCTTTATCATTGTAGCGCATCATCGGGTAGGTTGGTAATTCGAGCTCGGTCAAGACAACCGCCTCACATCCATAGGTGGGCGAGAATGGGGTCTCACCTGTAGTAGTTTGGGGTATAGTCTGATAGGCCCATAGTCGGCTCAACAACTCCTCTGCCCAGAGTCCTTTTACTTTTTCAAGTATGGTCTTGACGGACTGCAAGATAGTGTGGTTAGTCACCTCGGTCTGTGTCACGCCCCAAAGTAACCAAAAATAGGGAAAATTTAAAATTTCCTTTCTGGACCCATAGGGAATGACGAGTTACATTAACTGATTGTCTTTTCTACATTCTACACATGGTTAAAGAGTAAACAAAAGCATAAAAACATCTATTGGTATTCTTCAATAGAACTCTAATATCTGGGATCTAGTTATTACATCATGAGTCTAAATAAAAGATCTATAAAGGCAATCTAGGGCGATCTATATTGATCACAATTCATATTTAAAGCATTACCTCAGATAGAATACAAAAAAGCAAATTAAGTAATTCTAAATGCAACTATGTCAGAGTCCTTTGCTTCAACTTGTACATCTGTCGTGTCCCTTTGGGTAGACCTCATCTTGATATTCGTCACCTGTGTAATCTAGACGTAATATGTCTAGGGCATAGGGTAGAGCCGTTAGCTTTTGAAGCTAGGTGAGTTGACCTAACCGATCACTCCTAATACAAACAATAATATACAAGTACAACAAATATCTCAAGCTAAACATTTGAACGAATGGCCAACTGTCGCGTCCACCAGGAAGTCTATCTATTTGTGGCAGTGGATAGCAATCCTTGGGATTGGCCTTATTCAGGTCGGTGAAGTCTACACAAAGCCTCCACTTGCCATTACTTTTCTTTACTAAGACAACATTAATTTACCACCCAGTCGGGGTACTGCACCTCATGGATTGACTGGGAACTGAGGAGTTTTCCAACCTCATCGCGAACTGCTTCTTCTCTTTCTGAGGCCATACCCCTTCACTTTTGCTTAACTGGGTGGAAGCTCGGATCAACGTTGAGTCAGTGGGACATGACCTGGGGATTAATCCCTGACATATCTTTGTGACTCCATACGAAGATGTCTTGATTTTGTCTCAAGAATTGGATTAACTTTTCTTGGAGCTCGGGTTCCAGAAGTGACCCAACCGACAACCTGATCGAGATTCTGGGGATCCAGAATTATTTAGGTGAACTCCTCTACTGAGCTTACTCTGTCCTTTTCCTCCCTCGGGTCCATTTCTTCAATGTTCAGGGCCTCTAGTATTGCACCTTTGCATAGAGAGTTGACATAACAACTCTGGGCTGTGGCTTGATCTCCTCTCAGAGTCCCTATTCCTTGTAGGGTTAGGAATTTGACAACCAAGCTGTAGGTCAATACAATCGCCTTGACCTGACTAAGGGTCGGCCTCCCGAGGATGACATTGTACGCATAGGGGCTTTTACAACCACAAGTTGACTAGCTCATAAACTTACTGTGGGTGAGTTCCCATTAGCATTGGTAGCTCGATCATGCTGAGTGGCTATGATCGAACACAGAGGCGAAAAGTATGTTTGTGGAGCTTTCGGTGTCCACCAATACTTAGTGATCGTGAGCATCACTACTAGGGGATCATTATGAGGGTAGTGTATGCCCCAGATATCGTTAGACGACAACGTGAGGATATCAGTCAGTGGTTGGGCAACATATCGGATGCACACGACATCTGCTCGGGAAGCTCGGGCATACCTTTTTCTAGCTGACTGCGAGTCTCTTCCACCTGACATTCCTCCGGAGACCACGTTAATGTTATCGAGGGGCTACTGCTGCTCAGGAGGTCGGACGTCTTACCGTGGTTGTCTGATGTTAGTGACGAACTCGACAAGATGACCCTTCTCAATGAGCTTTCCAATGGTAATTTTTAGTTTGAAGCAATCCTCAGTATCATGATCGTGGTCCTTATGGTATCGGCAATATTTATCCTAATTCTGTTTCTTGGGTAAGCTCTTTAACTTTGTCGACTTTTTGAGTAAACTTTGGACTTTGGCAGCAGCCATCACTTCCTAAATAGGCCAGGAAAGTGTGGTAAAGGCCATTGGGGCTTGATCCCGGCCCCCCTTCGGTTGATCCTGCCTTCGCTTCTTCCCTGGGCCCTTCTCAGAGCCTTCATTCTTCCGCTTAGCTTTGGTAAATTCATTGTCCACGAAGCTTGAGTTTTTAGACTTAAAAAATTCTTTGGTGTCTATGTACCTCCCAACCCTTTTTGAAAGCTCAACCTACGTGGTCGGTCGCTTTCTGTGAAACAACGTGGCGACCTTAGCGTTCTGAACTCCCGAGCATAAGGCCATAATGGCGACTATTTCATTTAGGTCATAGACTTGGAGCCTTAGTTGGTTGAACCAGTCAACAAAATTCTTCAGAGATTCTCCCTTCCATTGCCTGACGGTAAGAAGCGGAGTATCAAGCTACTATCGGTCAAACATGCTTATGAACTGGCTAATGAACTTCTTGATGAGCTCCTTGAAATCACTGATCGATCGGGGTTTCAGGGAATGGAACCACTGTGCAGCTGGGCCTTACAGAGTGCTGGGAAAGGCCAGGCAGTACAGCTCATTGGCGTTGGTTGCAAGGGCCATCTGGGCCTTAAAGGTTCGGACACGATCGACCGGGCTACCTGAACCGTTATATGAATCTAGAAGACGCTATTTAAATTTACGAGGGATGTTCAACCTCGCGATCAGACTAGAGAATGGCGACTCAGTTTCAGTGTTTATTTGATCTTGAATAGAAATCTGGCCCAGTTTCTTGGCCATTCCGTTAATCTGTTTCTCCAAGTCCTTGATGCGGGCCTCAATACCTACCCGATAGGTATCCGATCGATAGGTCAGGTCGGTGGAAGATGCTTCCTGCTCGTGATGCACCGTCTTCTGAGATAAGGCTCGGTTATGACTCCGAATGATTGTATGCCTAAGATCTTCTCGGTTCTGGACCGAGTCATCCTAGACTGATTCCCGGGTTTTGCGATCTTGTCCCTCTTCCCTGGCAGCATGCCTATCATTAATGATATCTCGAGCATCTACAACATCAGTCGAATCGGCCTAGGCGCATTGTCGAGTCCGTATTGATTCTCGTTCATGCTTAGTGTTCTCAAGCTGCGACTCGGCCTGTGGGGGTGGTTTTGTTGGGCCAACAGGGCTTCAATCTGCTGTTGGGTTTGACGAGGGCCCTCCAAGAGTTGTGCGAGAGTTACGGTGATCTATTTCGGGGTCAGGGCGACTCTTACTGGAGGCGGGGCCAGTGGATCTTCCTGGTCGGCTTGCTGAGTAGCCTTCTTATTCTTATGTGGAGGCATGGTGATCAGTCAACAAATTTTTTTTTTGGAAAAATGTCATTCTCACAGACGGCGCTAAATTGATGATGCCAATTTTTGGTATCAATGTAAGAAAAGAAGAAGAAAGATTTGTATGTGGTTCAGCCCTGTTAATTAAGAGGCCTACGTCCACGGGTGTGTCTGAGTACTTGCACTATATAGTAAAAATAGGCAGTGACCTTTGGTGAACCAACAAGAGACTGGAACTACCAGAGGTCGGCCGGGCCGGTTGAATAAGGATGTTGGTGTCTTCTGGATTTAATTATCCGTCCCTGTAGAAGGGGGTGAGAGGTCTCTTTTATACATGTAAGAAACCTACTCATACAGGGAAATTATACAAATAAGGCAACACAATCTGATAAAGCTTGATTGTGTCACGCCCCGGAGTAGCAAAACTAGGGAAAATTTAAAATTTCCTTTTTGGACTCATAGGGAATGGCTTGATTGAAAGCCGTCATATCCTCTAACACTATGTCCTCTAACACTATAAACAACATGAAAATAAAGGGGAGAAAGCAAATCATAAGTTAAACTTTGATCTGAACAACTTAAACGATTACAAAACATCGGTCCCAATACTAGTACAATAGACTATTATAAATACACGATACTGGTGGCTATCTTTGGTCTTCAGTCTAGCTCTACACTTCTAGTGTTCCTTTGCATCCTACTCTCTAGACTGAATTGTCCTCTGACCAGCCTGCAAGGAAATCTAGACAACGAGTGTCCAGGCGTAACATGCCATTAGTTTTGCAAAAAAGTTGAGTGGGCGTTCATAACTATGTTCACTACCAATATACATAAACTAACTACTCATCTCACGTTATTACTTTGCATCTTAGGATGCGGTTAGTCCATTATTGATTGACGTCGCTCACACGGACATAGTAAAGGTAGCAACCAACATGTAATGCAATTACCAAACATCTACCATCAACATATTAACGGAAATAATACAATTTATAACATGCTTGTCTAGTTCTTGTAATCATAACTACTTATCTCGTATCATTTCAGTTCTCATCTCCACTATGTTTGTGCATGATATTACGTAATCAATGAACCCAAACCCAATCTCTAGGATATGAAATCCCATAACCAATGCAATTCAATAATGTTGGGTTATAAAATCCACAACGATAATTTACTTTGGACTTGCTTTCACAATACAAATCATGCTTCCACTGCGAACTCTGATACTTGTTTCATACTTCGTTTTGTCACGATCCACGGGCAATGGCACTAGGGTGTGTATTTCCATTTAATCCAAAATAGCACAATGGCGGAATTAGTTCAATTGTCTATACCCTTGTTGGTGAATCACCCTTGAAAAGTTGCACGTCAAAATACTAACTGCGAATAGACAAGCATGGCAACAAAGGCACGCATCATGTGTACTATCATGGAATCCCACCGCAGAGGATGGTACATTAGTAACTAACTAACGCATGATATACAACACGACGACAACCCATACAACGTGTGTACTATCTCCGGCAAAGTTCCTCGGACGACCAATACATTAAAGCATTAACTGCTAAGCAGTATGACGGTAAACCCAGATGCATGTACCATCTACGGCATTTTACAGGGACAACTGGCACAATAGCAACTCTAACTGTTCTCTTACTATTATAATCACAATATTCAGTATCTCAATCATACTGTCCCGTTATCACTTGTCTTTATCATCTCGAAAGGTTTCCAAATCATAACGACTCATGACTCACGATACAAGAATCTCCATTGTATTAACTCCTAATTCCCAAGACTCCCAAACACTTCAACTCATGACCTTACTTGGTCGGAGTCACTGACAGTGACTGTGTGTACTGACACCGTGATGTGATATTCAGTTACATGAATCTTGATAATATAACTACATTAGGCAAGACATATAGATAAAACCCTTAACATGCTCTTTATTCTCATTAGTGCATTAGACATGTTTATCAAAGCAATAACGGCGACGTGTTCACATAACCAACACTGACATATATAAAACGCATAAACTAATGTTCACAATCAATTACCCATCATAACACATACATGGCTACAGTATTTCATATATGGTTTTTCTATTTTATTTCTTATAAATATAACAAAGTAAAGTCTAATATGCTAGCAATTGTTTCATAACATAATTCACATATACATCAATGTACAGTCATAGTATCACAATCATAAATACAACTTATATATATCATACACAAATACTCTAGCAGTCTATGTATATTGAAAGTGAGGTTAGAAACACTCACCTAGATGTCTTGTCAAGCTTAGGACTCTCCGAACAACGGATAATTATAGAACTAACCTCGAGAAATCTATGTCCATACTTTCTAATTTTTCATGGGTATTACATCATCCACTTCCCATTAAAGATTTCGTGCCCGAAATCTGAAGTAGGTAGTTTTCAAATATACAAGACCCTAATCTCGTATGACGAACTCTAAGATAATCTATGGTTATAAAATCTAGTGACGACAGATAATATAATCTATAGTTATAAAATTAAGGGACATCGAACTATATGATATAATTCATAGTTAAAATAGTTATGACAACCAAATATTAGAAATGCAGTATTAACATATAAGGTCTGCCTTAGAAATTAGGAATTACATAAATAAAGTACTGCGGATTTGCATAATCTATAATTAAGCGACAACTAAAATATAGTATTAAATCACGTGATTAATATATAGGGTCACACTTAGAAATTTAGGAGATTACATTAACAAAGGGTATGGATTTTATAGGTACTATAGATTGACACAATCGTGCGAGATTCCTAATGGGATTAGGAAACTATCTATACATTCCATTAGTCTTCTAGTTGACGTAGGAAACTGTCTGGAAGGTTCTGGATCACCTCTCGGGATTTGGCTGAACAGCATCTATGACGAACTGTGCCTAGGCGGAATTCCTGACCTGTAGACTGGGACCTGCGATATATGGTGTACCGGTCGGGATAACGCTGGCCTCTGTCCTGGAAATGACACGATCAATTTCTCAATGATCTGGTGCTCCTTGATGTGGTCGCGAAGGCTTTGCTCTCATTGGTTGAATATTTTTGTACGTATCAATATGTGTCTCATTGTTGGCCTGGACTTTGGCTCAGAATATAAACATGAAAATGCAAATGTAGCAACCAGAACAATATCTCGTGCCACCTACCACTCCAAAGCTACAGACATTGCATTTTTCAATACCACCATGGTGTAGGCAAGTTCTGCACAAATAATGAAAAATCATACAGGAATTTTTTTTATAGATTCATGAAGTTGGGGATTTTATTTTATTTTACTTTATTTATCATTTTAAAGGAAAGCAAACAATCATGAATATGCAGTAGGTTTTTAGAATCTGAATAATTTTGTGTGATTTGGAATGTGAATTTAGTAAAGGAAAAGAAAAGAGAGAAAAAGGGAAAGATACCCTAGTGTTTTTCCTGTTCTCAAGTAATATTAGAAACAAAAATATTCCAAAAAATAGCAAAAATTGGGAAAAAGAGAGGAATTGAAGTGTAAAATCAAAAGGATACATTTTATTTTTTCATTTTTTTTTTCTCTTAATTCCTATTTTCTCACCATTTTCCTAGGTAACCAAAAAATTTGGGTGCGGTGCATAGAATTATTCACAGCACAATTTACATGACATGGGGAGATAGGAGTAGAGCACATGATTTGGAGAATAGTCAAATGGTAAAACATTAACAATTATTTATGAACAATTAAAACTTAGTACAAAAACTGAAAATCATGCTTGATAAAGATGAACACCAAGAAGCTACTAAATTTCCGCCAGTATGCTTGGTTTGTAAAATAATGAAAGTGAAAATTAAGCCACAGATTAAGAATCTCGTACACCGCATGTTCCACACTTTCTTCTACTCTTTTGAGCTCTGTTTGGTTCATGGATTTAATGGATATCTATGTATTATCACAACGTCTCAGCCAAAATTACATATATATATATATATATAGTCATCATTTCACATCTATAATATATCTTCACTATTTTGTTGTCCCAAACTCATTTCTTGATTCCTTAGCTGCCAAAGTGAAATCCCATGAATGGGTTTAGCCATTTTTGTCCTGCAAGCAAGAAACTCTTGAGATATTTGTCTCATTGTTGGCCTGGACTTTGGCTTAGAATGTAAACATGACAATGCCATTGTAGCAACCAGAACAACATCTCGTGCCACCTGCCGATTCGCCGGAGGTGAGAGGCGAGAATCTAAAATGTCATTTAATGTTACTTTCTGAGTTGATGGCGATGCCAACGACGAGAGGAGTTCCCCTGGGTGCCTTCCCATTATTGTTTCAAGTGCTACCACTCCAAAGCTGTAGACATCGCATTTTTCTGATACCACCATGGTGTAGGCAAGTTCTGCACAAATAATAAAAAATCATGAAGGAAATTTCTATAGAAGTTCATGAAGGTGGGAATTTTCTTTTTAGAAGGAAAAGAAAAAGGAAAACCGTTTCCTTTGTGCTTTCCCTTGTGTTTTTCTCCCTGCTTAAATAGCATTAGAAATTTAAAATTTTCAAAAACGAAATAGAAATTCAAGAAAAGGGGAAGGAAAATGACTCCCAAAATAAAATCGAGAAAAGAGGAAAGAAAGTGACTTAGGAAATTTGATAATTTAATTTATTTTGATGTTTTCTTTTACTTCCCATTTTTCTCACAGTTTTTCTTATAACCAATCTATATAGTTATATATATATATAGTCAAACTCTAGTGCGCACTGGATAAACACACTGGGTGAATACATTGGACTTTTAAGCCTAAAAAACCGTGGGGCGCCCCGTTGACCCGCAATGTTTAGCCGCCTCACTGACCCGCGGGTTTTTTAGGCTTAAAAACCCAGCGCGTTCACCCAGTGCGCTTACCCAGTGCGCACTGGATCCAGACCCTATATATATATATATATTCTTTTCCCTCGTTAAATTCATGAACCAAACAAAGAAAAGTATTTCTTTTGTGTTTTCTTTTCCTTTCCCTCAATAAATCCATGAACCCAAATAGCTAGAGCCCTAGGAAAAATCACTACTTGGACCATTATTTTCGGGAAAAGAAGAAAATGTCAGGAATTGCTTAAGAAATGCATATATAGTTTCACCTGGAGCAATGTAACCATAGGTGCCTGCAAGTGTAGTTTGATTAGATGAATCCGGACACAGTAGTCTAGCTGCTCCAAAGTCAGCAACACAAGCTTCCATTTCGGAGTTCAGCAGAATGTTGTTACTTGATATGTCTCGGTGTATAATAGGTGGGTTACAATCATGATGCATATAAGCTAAACCATGAGCTATGCCCTTAACAATGTTAACCCTGCTAGCCCAATCCAATCCCACAGCTTCCATATCGTATCGTAGAGTGCAAAACAAGCTTCCCCTTTCCATGTACTGATAAACCAAAAACATACACCGCTTGTGAAGACAGAATCCGTAAAGCCTCACAATGTTCATATGACGTATATTTGTTAACACTTGGATCTCGTTCTTGAAACTTGTGTCGAAAGCCGTGTCCTCCGATTCTAACTTGTGAAGTTTCTTCAAGGCAACGACTTTGCCGCTTGGCAATTCTGCTTTGTAAACACTGCCATAACCGCCAGTTCCTATGCAGTGTCTGATGTCGAAGTCATTTGTCGCCTTGATGATGTCTTCATACGCAATTCTTCCATCAAAATTACAGACTGAGAAGAGATTTCCGTCATTTGTTTCTCTTACTTCAAGTTGAGCCTTTTTCTTATCTTTCCAACGGAAGAATAATAATATAGTTACAAAGATTGGGTAGGAAAGGAAAATGGTGATAGGAGGCAAGATGATGGTCACGAACTGCATGACCCCATAATTTTCCTTTTTGATCGTCGTCGGTGGACTTAGAGAGGTAAGATTAGTCAAATGGCGAAGGGCCAACGGGATTCGTCCATTGAATTTGTTGAAACCAAGGTCCAAAGTGGTTAGTTTGGATAGGTTACCTAGAGCTGCAGGGATTGGACCAACAAGGGAGTTATAGCTCAAGTCTAGAGCAACCAAATTCTTTAAATTCCCCAATTCTGGTGGAATGGAACCATTAATTTGATTCCTAGAAACGTTGAGTTTTACCAGTTGGGTGAGGTTAGCGAGCGAAAGAGGTAGCTCACCTGTTAGATTATTATTGGACAAATGAAGGATTGTGAGTTTTGAGAGTGCACCTATTCGATGCGGTATGCTACCATTGAGACTGTTGCCGTTTAGATTAAGTTTAACAATGTTTGGAAAGGCAGAGAAATTAAATTTCTCAAACTTACCGGTCAAGGCGGGAGAAAAGCTCATGAAAGGAAGGTTTATCTCTGTGACACTTCCAATGCTACTACTATTAATGCAAACTATACCAGGCCAGCTACAATGATTGGAGATTAATTTCCTTTTATAGTCGTCCCACCAGCCACTATTGACCAGAGCCTCTCTTTCCAGATCAATCGATGATTCAGAAGCCACACAGTACAAGGACATGGTACACCACTGGATTACCAATATTAGAGAAATGGAAATAACAAGGAATGCCATTAGATGGAGATTCTTTAATTTTACAAATGAGAAAGCTCAATTGTTAGGCTCATATATAATATAAGCAAAGCTACGCTTAAAGAGCTAAGAGAATGTATGATGGTCTTCTTGACTTGGGGGGGGTCTTCTTGACTTGGGCGGACCATCCATGACCTCTCATCAATGATCAAACATGGTAGTGTTTGAATTGAATAGTCACGACTTTACAAGTCATGGCAGTGTCACGTGGACATTATTATTATTATTTTTTTTTCCTGGATAATACTACGTGTACATAAAGAAATGTGCACATAAAGATCTAGATCATTCATTTTAGTGGAGTCTGTACCTATATACATGGAACCCACCAAAATGAATGCCCAGATTATTATGTGCACATTTTATGTGCACTAATCATTACTCTTATTTTTTGTTTACACATATCAGATTCAGAGGCGATATGACTTTCCTCATGGTAATTTGTAACCTTCCATGTAGTCATTTGGTTTGGTTAACTATCTTACATGTGTTTACATAATATATACATATATATATATATAGGATAATTCTTGTGACACATAAGAATCTCACAAAAATAGGATATTTAAACATTATGTGTCTATGTCTCTCTTCTGTGGACCCCACTAAGAGAGAGATAAGACACGTTGTGGTTTATGTATATTGTCATTTGGTTTGGTTAACCATCTTACATGAGTTTACATAATATATATATATATATATATATGAAACAGATGCTAAGAACTGGATCTGACGGCCAAAACAGAGGTCATTTCTTTATTAAAGAGAAGAGAGGGAGCACTCTAAAAGAGCCTGACTGTATATATATATATATATCTATATTATAATTTAGGACTTATATGACTAGGACAAATGACTAGGACAAGTTTTTTGATGAGTAGATTAGTTTGATGATTAAGATTGATTAGATTGGCTAAAAAAGGCCAACTAAGATTAATTGATTGGATTGAGACCAAATTTGTATTTTGTTTGGAGATGTGGTGCTTCAAAAAGGATGGTTCCAATTTAATTCCATGTGCCTAACGTGTATGGTAGGGGACATGGGTCAACTATTAGTCATTATTCACTTGCTTTATTTACTTATTGAACCAATGTGCCTAATATAGATATATACAGTCATAATATAGATATCCAATATAGTATGGACTTCATAATAGAGATTGGCCACCACGCCTAATCTCTCTCCCGTAATTACATATTTTTTCCCTTCTAATCCCTTAAATTAAGCACTCCCTGCAAAAAAAAATATTAAGGAGAAAAAAAAGCCGCTCCACTAATCTCTCTCATCATTAAGAAGAAAAAAAAATAAGTCTTACCTTCTGAGTCTTAGAAAGAATCCCAAATCTAAAACGGTCTTGATAAACCTCTCCCTCACGCCCCTCTTCTCTCAACCATCACTGCCTACTTCAAGGTAACCCTCTGTGTGTGTGTGTGTGTGTGTGTGTGTGTGTGTGCGCGCTCTACATGGGTGGTCACGTGTGCTTGCATGTGTGTGGGTGTGTGTGTCTGTGTATGTTTACGTGTATACATGTGTGTGTGTGGGTGGGTGTTTATGTGTGTGTGCGCGTGTGTGTGTTTTAGTCTATGTATGTGAGTGATTGAGTGTGTGTATGTGTGGTTCTTTCAATCTTAGAGACTGTAATATAGGTTTTTGTAAGTTTTCTTTCAATATCAAATTCTTCTCTGTGTGTGCTTGCATGTGTGTGGGTGTGTGTGTCTGTGTGTGGTTACATGTGTGCGTGTGTGCAGGCCCTGAGCACATGCAGTACATGCTTGGGCTTGGGGCCCATCATACAAAAGGGCCACCAAACCTTTGATTTCTCAAAAATATATGCAAATAGACCAAAAAAAATTAGTAAATGGAGGGTTTCCTCCAAACCCTAATTGTGTAAAGGGCCCCCGATCTACTAATCTCACATGGGGTTCCCAATATCTCAGGACCGGCCTTGCGTGTGTGTGTGTGTGTGTGTGTTTACTGGTGTGCGTGTGTGTGTCTGTGTGTGTGAGTGACTAAGTGTGTGTTTACTGGTGTGCGTGTGTGTGTGTGTCTGTGTTTATGTCTGTGTATATGAGTGACTAAGTTTTCTTAACACATGGTATGTATCACATGTATTTTTGTCCTCTTTTTTGTCGTTTTGGGTTTGGGAGCTTCAATTTTCCTGTTTTCATTCTTTTGTAAATATGACAGTGTTGAAGTCGGTGTTTCAAGCATATACATTGCTCCATTTGTGATCTCGGCACAAAAGTACAGTGTTTTTAAGTCCTATCCTGTCCCTTCTACATGCATTGTACTGTTACATTACATCCACAGTCTTCTAGATGTTGGATGCTGATACATGTAAAATCTGTAGTGTTAGTAATTCAATTATTAAATTTATTTTTATAGGCTATGTAATCATTATTTTCTATTTGTACCGATTATTTATAATGGAGATTAAATTGATAGAGGTGATTAGTTTAAACATTAAAAAAAATGTCCATTTGTGTCAATATGATTATGGTATTATTTTTATTATTATTTTTTTTTTATTGTTAATGTATTGAAGATTCTGAACCCAAAAAAATATAATATATATTGTATAGAAGATGATGGAAAAGTTAAGAGAGAAACAATTTCAAATCCAAAAGATTCTGAAACCTAGGAACTTAACACATGTTCTCCTCTATCACAATTTGGAGATTATCTCCATGCCTAATTTCTTTGTTGAATACATAATTAGCTTGCTGTGTACATTCCTCACATAGGAAGGTGTATTGTATTGGATACAACTTCATTCTGTAGGATGATGAAGAAAATGTATGGTTTGACGGCCGAAGATCGTAAAGGATCATCCAAAAAATGAAAAACATAATTTTAGCATGCAAGACTTTTCTATTTGTAATATTTTAGAATTTTAATGATAGATTGTATTATATTTCTTTGTTACTAAAACATTAAGTTACAACAATAAAAATTATGTTTGATTTTTGTTATATAAAGATAGGTATGAAATTTTGCATCTAATATAAGAATATCTATATTAGATGAATGATGTATTAAGTGACAGTGAAATTTGAATAGCTAACAGCCAAACACATGTATTAAAATCAATGAAAATGCCTTTAGGCATGGGCAATATATTATTGATGATGACAGTTGTACCATCTATTGTGACAACCATTGTAAGCCTATGATGCATTTCTATTGAATTTTCCAGTTATATTACCGGATAAGTGTATCGTATCCTTTTTTTCTTTGTTATTAAAATACACGTGGAATTATATTAATTGTCGATGGCACATGGAGTTAAATGCTGAGTGAATGCACATGTGCTATA
This sequence comes from Hydrangea macrophylla, assembly GCA_033977485.1. Lineage (NCBI taxonomy): Eukaryota > Viridiplantae > Streptophyta > Magnoliopsida > Cornales > Hydrangeaceae > Hydrangea > Hydrangea macrophylla. The sequence goes on from CM066997.1 coordinate 21,358,189, forward strand.
ACTTTTAGGTAATGCATTTTCACAGGATCTAATATCGAAATAACAAAGTTGACTTTGTCGAATTTTTATGATTATTTTTTTTAAAGCTATATAATTTTAGAGTTAAAAAAAAAAAGATTAGGTTCCTCATTTTATAAATCCTTTATATTTTTTTCCAGTAATTAGGATGTAACAAAACCGATCGGTTCGGTCGATTTTAAAAAAATTTCATGTAGTGGAAAAATTGAACCGAGCCGAACCTTCACACTAAATCGAACTGAACCGAGCTGAACCAAAATCAATCGATTTGACTAAAATTCACTCCGAATCGAACCAAAGCAAACCTAACCAAACCATTTTCAACCCTACCAGTAGTGCCCTCGGGCACGGGCAATAGCTAGTATATATATAGGATAACTCTTGGACACGTAATAATCTCACAAAAATAATATACATAAACTACTATGTGTCTATCTCTCTCCTTTATGTATATTAATTTTGTAAGATTCTTATGTGCCCCAAAAATTATCCTTATATATAAATATATTAGGTATTAGCCATGATTAAAGCCACTACCATACAAATCAAACCTTGCATGCGTTCTAAATTTCTAATACTTTGAACTCTCTCTCTAACACTGTTAAAGGCAACCATGAAATACTAATTTGCCTATATGCACTTCTCCAAATTATAGGCTTTACCACCCAATTCTTGTTGCTCTCAAACCATCTCAATACCCAACACTAATGCCACCTTCCTCTTTCTAGCTCCGATTCTACCAAGGAATAAATAAAAGGGAAATTAGATACTCCAAGGAAGAAGAGATGATTAAATAGAACAAAGGCAAAACCAAGAAAATATTTGAAATTTGAAAAATAAAAAATCCAATATCAGTCCCAAGAAAAGCTGGCCACAGATAGATTCTCTTAGAATTAAATGTAAATAATTATATCCCCTTCACATAAGATACAACTCTAAATCAATCGTATCAAACAATCAAAGACAAGATAATTGTTGAATACATTTTTGCTCACCCATTGGTAGTTAGGGGGCTGTTTGGGCAGGAGGTAATTTAAAACCAAATTTATAATTTAAAACGAAATATAATTTCTTAAAACTATTTATTAACATAAATAAATATTTAAATGTATATATATATATATAGAAAATGTTAATCTTTCTTAATAGAATAAATAAATCGTTAATTATTACTAGAACAGTTTATTAAATTGCTAATTAGGATTAACAGAATAATTAATAATATTAAAATAACTAATTAACCTTTAAAAAGTATTCGCAGGTCAGCCCGAACCGACCCACCTTAAACGGGTTACCCGTTTAAACTCATAGAATAACCCATTCCATTGACCCATTTGGGTCGAACCAACCTAACCCGAACACATACGGGTTACCCATATAGAGACTCAATACAACCCAATCTAGATATCCAACCCGATCGATACTCCATATCCATCTGTACACACAAAATGACCCAACCCGAACCGTACCAGCAACCATACCCAAACCCATACATGCTCACATTGATACCTGAACCATACATGATCCATACCCGCTCCGACCCGAAACACCATATTTTAATTAAAACCCGACCCTAATCCGTACCCTAACGTAACCCAAATGTACACACATTCCAACTCATATCCATACCTGGCCGACTCGATTTTTATAACTCGAAGGCTATTCGGGTCATCACCTTCTTCTCCGGCGACTTTCGCCGCCGGCAAGTCGCGAGTGGCCGGAAAATCTACCAGAGGCCATACCTTCCTCCTCTTTCCATAGAAATTCATGAAACCAACGCCAAAAGGACCGGAATCTTCTCCTCTATAACATACTAGGAGCCTAAGGCCTAGTTATCTAGTTTAGGGTTCCAGCGAACCCATTATAGTTTCGGTCAAAAGAAAAGAATAATGCTCTGCATGTGTATCTAACATTATCCATTAGAAAAACTGCTACAAGGGGGTGCTATGTGGGTCATGTTAATCACAATGGTGTAACCTATAGGCTGTTTGGTTGAGATTTCAAAATTAACCTACTTGGTGGTGCTCTAACGATCATCGGAGTTCATCCAAAGCTTAAGGCTCTATTTGGCTACATGCATGGGGTCTGGGTGTGTGTGTGTGTGTGAGGTGTATAATAAATGTGAAAATGAATAGAGGGTGTGTAGGGGGGTTTTACCAATTAGTTTCGGTCTCTTTCTCTCTCTCCACGTGTCTCCTTCTTCCTTCTTCTTCTCCTTCTGTCAGTTGCAAAGAGAGAGAGAGAGAGAGAGAGAGAGAGAGAGAGAGAGAACAAACCAAACACATACACACCCTTTACTTCACCATCACTACCCTCTACACTCACACACTCTCTCTCTCTCTCTCTCTCTCTCTCTCTCTCTCTCTCTCGGTGGTTCTATATATACCCAAACACACATATGCATACACACATTTTGCAAATTTGTTTGATCTGGATGAAAAGGATGGAGAGGGATTGCTTTGAGAGGGTGTACTTTGGAGGGAGGTCCGGCGGTTGAGGGTGGTGGTGAGTGACCGACGGGTTGGGGGAAGGTTTGGGTGGGAGAAACTATCCAATGGTTACAAGGTGGTTTGAGGTTGTACATTAACTATCCTATATTGTACTTGCATTCCCAAATTAGTATGATCTTGTTCTCATCTGAAACCATGTGTCGTAGAGTCTCAGTTTATACAGATTTTACAGGTTTGTGTGACAGTGTTAGTCCGGGACTGTAAACTACTGTCTAAATTGTTTATTTATAAATAGGTATTATTTTATACATATATATAATATTGGAGATGCGAGACAAAATACAAAATACAGAGGCTACTAGGGTGCAGAATAAAATGTGAAAACTCATTTATTAAACTTAGAAATTTTTGCAGGTATTACAATTTCTCTCTCTTAAATTAGGGCATTTCAAATTTTTGGAAACATTACATTAATTGAGCTTCCTATAATAAAGTGAAAATTGTTAATTTGTTGATTTTGTGAACCAAACCCTCTAAATGATCTCCTTCTATATAGTCAAGTTAATTTTGTGAACGTGGTCATTTTTGTGTGATACTAAATCTATTTCTATTAGTCTATTAACTTGTATAAAAAGGCACTTGACTTGTAAACAATGATATTCCAATTCCAATTCCAATTGATTTAACATCTTTTTGTCATTTTTCAATCCACTTGTCTTTTTCTCTTAGCAAAAGGAAATTCATTTGTCTCTTTCAACAATTTCAAGTTTTCAAATTTTATGACATCAATTTTGACTTGGATCTTGACTTGCTAAATTATAATTATACCCTTTCGAGTTTGAAATACTAAAAACAATGTATCAGGAACTGAAATAAACTGTATCTAGTGATTTTTTTTTTGGGTAAAATGTTTGTACTAAAAGTTTTCGATTGGTTTTTTTAACTTTTTTTTTTCTTCAGTAAAATGATATATTATCAAATGCACTAAAATAATAAGTACTAAAACGTTTCATTTTCACCACTTAATTGGGGTTATCAAACACATGCTATATTTTTGTGGAGGTTGAGTTCAAATTTAATTTTTATCCAAGTCAAATGATAAAAATGGCACCCTTCTCTTTGTTTGGTTTTTACTTTAATTGTGTCATTATAGAAAAGCAAGTGTCAATATATACAAAGCTATATGTAAATTTTCCCACTATGTAAATTTTCCCACCTCAAAATTTGAGTGGATTCAATTGTATTCACTCCTCAAACTGTGACCACACCACCGAATCGTACTATCAGAAAAATGAAAAGTGGCAAATATTTAGCTTTAATTAGTGCATATTCATTGAGGCCCGTCTAGAGATGGGGCGGGTTGAAGGTGTTTTAGTCATGGCAAAGGCTCTTTTCTCTCTCGTACCAAAACTCCGAGCCAAGTTATTTGGTTGTGAAGGGTCGGTGCCCTTTATCCCTTTGGGTGAGTGAAATTGTATTTCTTGGTTCCTTAAAAACCAAGTGGCGACTTTGTATCTGTTTTCACAGACTTTTTTTCATTTTTTTCAAATGTTTCAAAGGAAAATCAATTTCGAAACTCGAAAGGAATGAACCCCGGAGGTCGCGTGTCCACAGGGAGTTAAAGTGGGCTGAAAATAAGGAGAAGTTATTTAGTGAGCCTATCACACCATGTCAGCATGCTGACGTGTTGTGACCATTTAATCCCAACCACCTACTTGCCCCCCTCCTTCCAGGGGGATCATGACAAGTGGTTATCAAATTTTAAATTTTAAATTTCACTAACCACTTGTCAGACCTTCCAGGGGGATCATGACAAGTGGTTATCAAATTTAAAATTTAAAATTTCACTAACCACTTGTCAGATCATATGTGACAAGTGGTTAGTGAAATTTTAAATTTGATAACCACTTGTCATGATCCCCCTGGAGGGAGGGGCCAAGTGGGTGATTGGGATTTAATGGTCACACCACGTCAGCAAGCTGACATGGCGTGATGGGCTCACTGAATAATTTCTCAAAAATAAGGGTCTAGTCATGCCCAGTTAGCAAAAGCCAGCCAATCACAGTAAGTTAATCATCCTAGTCATAAAACTCTTTGTCCTAGTCATAAATCTTTTAGCGACAAACTGAGCTAGAATATTATATAGACTAGTGTATTGCCCATGGCTAAAGCCACTGCCGAATAATTCGAACCACATATACGTTCGACTAGTAAGTACCAACCGCAAAAAATGGAATTATTGAGTCAAAAGAAGACACACTCCCTTCTCTTAAAAAAAATAGACATTCAGATTACTTGTTTGAGAAGAAAAAAAAATCTCACTTGGATCAAAGTATCTCTGATATGTGTACACATTAACATATAACATTCAATAGTATCAAGACATAGCATATATCTTCTCCGACGCAACCTCATGTTGTTTCTCCCACAGTTCATCCTTGCTTCACATCCTTTACCAAACTCACACCAAGTCGAAATGCCTATACAACAATGTTAAAACTCAAATGTTCATGTGTAACCAAGGGTTACAACAATGTTCATGTTTAACTCAAATGTTAAAACTCTCACCAAGGGATTGAGGGTTTAAGGTCGGCACACAACGCCTCCCCCCCCTAAAGGATACTCTATAATTTAAGTTTTTTTTTTTTCAAATAGATTCAGATTAATTGAAAATTAAAAATTACTTCTCTTACCCTGAAATGGGGTCTAAAAATTTATCCCTCCTTTAATTGGGGAATTTATTAACCAAAATATAACAGAATTGGGGATATTTGTGATTTTTTTTTAGGTGCAGGTTGAGTCCCTGGTGAAATCACTTGACTTTCTTGGCTAGTGTATCCACCATATGCTGAGCAAAGTGAGAAAGTCGCTCAAATTGCGTTGTGTACTCCCTTACAGTCCAAATGCCCTAGACTAAGCTTAGGAAGTTCCTTTCTTGTTGATCTCTCTATCCTCTGTGAAGTATTTCTCAAGAAATCAGGCCTTTAATGTCTCCCAGGGCATTCTTCAAGCAGCGTCGTTCTCGATTGTGGCTCTCTCGGCTTCCCACCAATCAACGGTGGCACAGTAATTTATCTGGATGCAGTTAGACGTCGTTTGTCCAACTCACTACACTCGCTAGCCTTAAAGATCAACTCCATCTCATGGGTCCATTGTTCGGCCTTCCATGGCTCGGTCATGCCATCAAACTTCTCTGGATGTAGAGCATAAAAGGGCTCTAGTAGTTTGTCTCCTATCTGTCTTGGAGGTGCTACGTGGTTGTTGCCGTTGTTGTTGGCTGGATGGGTGCCATGGTTGTAGATTGTGTTCCGTTTACAGTGTACCTAGATAAAGATCTAATGATTAGATGAAAATCTTCTCGGCGAAACAACATTAAAATAAAGTAATTGAAAGCATAACATGAGTTCTAAAATTACAAGCATATAAGCAAAAACAAGACAACTGTAGACACCCCGATTTTGACCAAACGTCGAATAAGGAGAGTATTACTTCCAGATTCGATGATGACAGCGTCCGAACTAATCTGGGGTTTCCAAAAATAATTCAAGCACTTCAAAAGGCTCTGCGATTTAAACAAAAGAAGGGAAGGAAGAAAAAAGATAAAAGAGGGGATAAGAGAAAACGGCACAGGGCAGAACCTACGGCAGTTACGGGTTGCCGGTGCGGCGTTCACATATTGCTGGACCAGTAGTTAGTGAATACCGCAACGGCAGTCACTGATTACCGTTAAAATGCGCCAAATGCCGCGAAAATGGGAAATCTTGAAAAGACGACAGTTCTTGGAGTTGTCCGTGGCATTCAGTGAATGCCGGTGCTGCAATCAGTGAATGCCACTGCGGCATTCATTGAGTGTCGCGGCGGCTGTCACTGACTGCCGCTTCCATCTCCAATAAGTGTCGCGTTTTCAGGCAGACAGTTGTAATACAACATGCTTTATACCATCAAAAGGACATACGAAATCAGTGTTTTTGCCCCTGAAATTACTAATGTACCCTTTTAAATTTGCCTACATAAAGAGGGTGAATATCCCATTGTAAAGGGATGAAGGCTTGAATCTCCTAACCTTATCTAGAATCTTCTTATCTTCAACCTCTCAAAATTTTCAAATACACCTAAGAACCACCTTCATAAGAGTGAAAGGAGTAAGTTGTGTGTGAATTAAGAGTTGAAGAGCTTGTTTTACTCATGGAAATCCTTCAAAATCACCAAGTTGAGGATATTTGGAGGTAGAATTTAAACTAATTAGCTTTTAAATATGTATTAACTTAAATAATGCTTGAGTTTTTTAGTCATTTCTTTTAATCACATTCACCTCTTGAGATTCATGAGACCTTCAATGTCTCAATTGATTTTCTTGATATGAAGCCTTTTAATTCTTTTGTAAGTTCATGGTTTACAAGGGGATTAAAGTTGATGTTTAATATGTGTAGTTGATAGGTCCAAGTCTATCATCATGATTTGGGTTTATTACCTTTAGATTTCATGAAGTTTCTCCATACTTCATTGAAACCTACAAGCATAAGAGTCATTAGCCTCCCATGACCATTAAATGGTAGGAGAATTAGTTCAACTAAAGCCAAGTTTAATGGCTTAGTAGTTAAAACTAGTAAGTGAAAGATAAACTAGAAAAGATGCAGTGAGTTCATCAACCACTTTTCGTCAAAGATTTTTAGTTAAACATCAAACCGTTGGAAGTGAATGAAACCAATGGGAAAGTGTCTATAACTCAAAGTTCTACCACTGTAATTTTTGTTTTAAAGAGATTTCATGTTTAAAGTGGTTTGGTCATGAGTTTTGTCGAACAACAACAATCTGTCTAGAATTTCAGAACAGTAACACCTTTTTAAAATAAATAAATCAGAATCTTAATTAGGTTTCCTTGGCCCCAAATAATTTTTCCTATGAATTTTAATGTGTTAATAAGACCCCCTAAAAATATTAGAGTCTTTTAGATTTTTTTTTACTATTTTTAGAAAATCATACAAAATTTCAAGACAGAGAGTTGGAAATTTCTGAGTGATGTATAGTTTTTGTTTGATTCCCAAAGATCTAACCGTTGGAACTTTGATTTTCTTTTTGGGTTGGAAAATAAACTCGCAAAGGCATCTTGTGACCAAAAATCATCAAGATCAAACAATTGGAAGTATGCTTTTCAAATTCTTAAAGCTCGGGTCTGCTCTCTGGAATTTCTAGAATTTTATGACAGATTTGGTAAATTTTGTAAATAGTGGCTTAAATGGTGTTTTCATGATCTAAGGCTTAAACCATGCTTCAATAATGATTAGTTAAGCTTGAATTCAAAGTTTAAGTGACCCAAATTAATGAATACTTCATAATTTACTCTTGTTCATGTACATATTCATCCATGTGGCTTGATGTTTATAATTAGAATTCGTTTACTTTAAGATTTAATTACATTTGATAGATTTAAGCTAGAAGCCTAGGATTATCATCTAACTTTATATTTTGCATATCATGTGGACTAACCCTTGTTTTGTAGCACCGATGAGGTATGATCTATTGACTCTTCCTTAGTTTAATTATTCCTTAATTTTATCAATTTTTTGACCTCATATGCGACACCTTAGAATTAAAAATTTGCCTTATGTGTATATAAAGATTTGCCCAAGAATGAGAAGGAGTTAAGGAGTTAAGGGGATTTATTTATGCTGCTTAGAAAAGGATAGAAGTTTGAATGGGATACCTTATGCTAACAAGCCTTCGAAAAGGTCAAAACCTACCTTCAAAACCCGCCTGTTTTATCACCACCCTTACTCGAAAGACCTTTACTGCTGTACCTGCCTGTGTCCGAAGATTCAATGGGGTGCATGTTGGCCCATGAAGGAGAAAAGAGGCATGTGGAAAGATCCATTTATTATTTGAGCAAGAGGATGACTGGATACGAGCTGAAATACCCACCCTTAGAGAAAGCCTGTTGGGCCCCTAGTCTGGTGTACCCATCGTCTTAGGCATTATATGTTAGCCTTTCCTGTAATCTTGATCTCCTGAATGAACCCACTTAAATACCTGTTTGAAAAACCTGTTTTAACCAGTAGAATTTCCTGGTGGACCATGATGTTGGTTGAATTCGACATCAAGTACGTCACTTCCAAATCCGTGAAAGGAAGAGCTGTCGCCGAATACTTAGCCAACCTCGCCATAGAATCCAAAGAAAGAGGTGAGTTTCAATTTCTAAATGAAGGGGTGATGGGGATAGAGGAAAGTACAGTTCAAGAAGATATCATTCTATTACCTTCCCTGAGAAGAAAACCAACTGGCTGATTCCTTAGCAACCTTAGCCTCAATGATACAAATCCCTTCAGGAGTCACCATGATCCCGCTATCCATAGAAATAAGGAATCAACCTTCATTTGAGATGATCACAACCCTAGAAGATGAAGGAGAAGTGCCTTGGTACAAGGATGTTTGTAAATTCATTAAAGAGGGAGAGTACCCCGAAGGAGCTTCAGAGAAAGATAGGAAGGCGATTCGAAGGTTCTCTGCCCAATTTGTGATTTATGCGGATGAGCTGTGGAAGAAATCGTATACCAGGTATAATTTGGAATGTTTATACGAAAATGAGGCTAAGAGAATGATGGAGGAAATTCACGAGGGAGTTTGTGGACCCCACATGAACGGCCATATGTTGGCTAAGAAAATAATTCGCCAAGGGTATTACTGGACAACCCTAGACAGAGATTGCTGTGAATGTGTTAGGAGGTGCCATAAGTGCCAGATCCATACAAACCTGATGCATACCCCACCCTCCCAACTCTATAGCATGACTACGCCTTGGCCATTTTTTGTCTGGGGTATTGATATCATTGGTGAGATAGTGCCGAAGGCCTCCAATGGACACCAGTACATAATCGTGGCCATCGATTATTTCACTAAATGGGTGGAAGCTCCGTCATCTACAACTTTGAAGGCTATGGATGTGGTGAACTTCATAGAAAAGAACATAATTTGCAGATACGGGGTTCCAAACGAGTTCATTAATGATAACGACTGTAACACCCGTACCCGGAAAAGAAGATTAATTTGGTGTTAATATGTGTTAATTAAAGATAATTAATGCATGAGATGAATTAAGGTGGGGTTATGAACCCACATGTAAAAAGGTGTTCAAATGCGGACACAGATGAAAGTTCTGTAAAAGGCAGAACTGGTATAAATGTGGGGCCCAACGAGGGTCTAATTAAGATAAATTGCATTTTGATGTTATTATATGTTTATGTGCATATTTATTTAAATGCCTAAAGTTATAATTATGTCTTATGATAGATAAGGGGACCAGTTTTGGTACCCGTGTGAGGGCGTATTTGAATAAAATTCATAATTGGTAGGTTTAATAGCAACCTCATGAATTATGTGGGACCACGTTTGGGACCCACGCGGGACTTAGATTAAATCCTTTTAGAAAAGATGGGTAGTTAATGTAAATAACATGGGGGTTTCATAATAAAACTTAAAGAAAAGTGCGGGAGGTAAATGGAAATAGTAAACACTTGTGCCAACACATATGCATGTTAGCATATGTGTCTCCTAAATGGCATTATAGCTGGGAAACTGAGAGAAAAAGAGAACGGAGAGCTCTCGAGTCGGCGACGGAAATTCTCGACGACGTTTCTTGCCGTTCCTTTGCCGTCCGGCGTCGGATTCACGATCCGAGACCACTTTTGGACTCGTGGAGGTAAGAGGATCACATGTATGTAATTTATTTTCATTTTCGGCAACGTTTTTACGGTAACCGTTTTTAATAGACGATGTTCTTGATACCAAACTTATGTAGGAATTACACCGGTGAAATTTGGGTTGGAAATTAGCAAGAGATTGGGAAAATCTAGGCTTAATCGCTAGTAAATCGAGGAGGTGAGTGTCCTAATCTCTCAATTGGATGTTTAGTTATGTTAGTGTGATAATTGTTGCTCATAGTTGCTAAACTCATGCTCATGTATATATATATGTTGTTGAATTTGGATAAAAGCATGTCAAATTTATGAAATTGCTATGCTTATATGTTGAAATTGCCTATGTGCTTATATGGATCCAAGGGAAGTCAAGTAGTGGTCACCATTTATAGGTCCCATATGTAAGGGATAGGAAGTCCTCAATGAGTAGGACGTGGTGACGACCACAATGAAATGCCGGTGACGCCTTCGGGGTCACAAGAGAGTGTGTGTTGCGCTTATATGCGCTAAAAGTGAGAAAGATCCGGGGTGAGAAGGACCCGGGGGTGGTGGCTGGAATGACTTGACTTCCCGGAGATCAATTTGTTGTCATTTATAATGATTGTTGCATTTACATACTTTGCATTCCAATGGCATGATTAGTTCCCTCACTAAGCGAAAGCTTAAACGAAAATATATTTTCTGTTGTGGTTATTGAATAACCATCGCAAGTACCAAATGAGACGAGGAGAGGAAATGATCCGCACGACGGGTTGGGCGTGGGAGTTGTCCTTGTGAATATGTTCATATGTCTAGCTAGTTATGTTCAACATATATCTCTAGTGACAATGTATAACACCTTGTGTTTTAGAGTCTTTGTAACATGTTTAGTTGGGTAATGTTGTAGATTATGCTCCAAGCTATGAGTTGTACTTACAAGTCACAAGTTGGGTATGGTTGGGAGAGACTTGAGCAAGTTGGGTAACTTTTGTTTGAAAAGTAACTTGGTTTCTCCTTATGGATCAATGTTTATGTATATGTTTCAAGAATATGAACTTGAATGTAAATTAAGGTTCCTAGTTGGAATTCCATGGATTATGAATGGTTAAACTACTTTCCAAATGTTTGGTAATGGTTGGGAACACTCTTATGATGTGTGGGTAAAGTTTTGGGACACTTGGGTATATTTCCTAAATGGTTTTGGATGTGACTATGAGGATTTGGTATGGATTAATCAAGTTTTGACAGCATTTTACTTTTGTTTTGAGGAAGTTTGTAATATGTCAAGTTGGGGGTTTATGTTTGGTTGTATAGCAAACCATGTGTCATGGTTGCTAGTTACTAGTCATGTGTATTGGGAGTAATATGATGCAAGTTGAGGTTAAAGTGAAAGGGTTAATGAATTTGAATGTTGAAAGAACTTGGTTTCATGTTTAAAGATGGTTTCTATAAGTTCCATGAAATTTACTTAAGGTTTTGAGATTTCTTTGACAAGAACATTTCCTTTCCCTTATTAGCTTTGTAAGTTTGAGGTTTCCTTTGGCTAGTTCCTCATTTGAATGCACATGGAAGATGGTTTGAATGATTTGGAAAGATTTAAGCATGTTGTGGATATGTTTGGGAGTGTTTAGAAAGTGTTCCCAAAAGTTTTTATAATGTTGGAACCAATTTTAGAACTTGAGGTATGTTTTGAACTGTTTTAGCAGCAAAAAAACCCATCTGCAGGAACCGGATCGATTCGGGTCATGTGCGGATCGATCTGGGGCATCAGGAACTGCAGAAAAACTCAATCTTCTAAATTCGGATCGATCCGGATCTGGGGCGGATCGATCTGCTAGTCTGGGTTCAGCCTCGACGGCTTTTACGGAAACAAGCATAACTCTCTCTAGAAAACTCGGATTCGCGCACTGTTTTTTGCCTTGGAACCGGGACTCAAAGAGCTATCTTTCTATATAAAATTTTCTATACTTTATTAATGATCATTTTGCCCTTGGGTCTGTTTTGTGTCAACGGAGCTGTTTTAGTAGGTCTAATTCATGTGTTTCTTAATGAATTAAGGGTGTTTTGAACGTGTGGGCTTGTTACACGTGTCCCAACTTGCCCAAGGCGGGTTGGGGTGTGACAACGATAGTCATTTCCAAGGGGAAGTCATCCCACTCTTAGAAAAGTACAAAATCACCCGTCATCAGTCGTCCCCATACAGACCACAGACGAATGGGGCAGTAGAAGCGGCAAACAAGAAAGTCAAAGCAATCTTGGGGAAAATGACGGACACATATAAGGATTGGCATGAGAAGTTGCCATTTACGCTATGGGGATACCGGACTTTCGTGAGAACTTCTACGGGAGCTACACCGTATTCGCTGGTTTATGGGATGGAAGCCGTCCTTCCCGTCGAGGTGGAGATACCCTCTCTAAGGGTTTTGGACGAATGTGAAATAACTGAGTTAGAGTGGACACGGGGAAGGTATGAGGAATTGATGTTGCTTGATGAAAAAAGGCTGGCTGCAATAAACCATACTCGGGGATATCAGAAGAGGATAGCTCGTACTTTCAACAAAAAGGTCCGCCCAAGGAAGCTTGCTGAGGGTGACCTGGTCCTCAAAGAACTGAAAGTGCCTGTTTATGACCCCCAGAGGAAAATTCAAACCCAACTGGGTCGGGCCATACATCATTAAGACTCTCATCTCTGGAGGAGCGACCTATCTTATGGACCTAGACGGGGTTTGAATTTAAACAACCAATTAACCTCGATCGCCTCAAGAAGTACTTTGCTTGAAACCACTTCTTTCAAAACCTCCTACGTTGATGAACTACGCTTGACCTGATTCCCACTCGGGATATGTAGGCGGGCTCTCAAAAATCCTTCGGTCCTTGAAGAACCAGAAATCCCTATGCTAAACTAGGGGCAAATTTGCGTTTGCCCAGAATCACATCGAAGCCCCAAAACCAGGGGCAAACTCCGTTTGCTACCCGAAGAACCCAGATATTTACCCTAAACCCATCTCTAGGTCTCTTGACTATTAAAATAAGTACTATAAAGAAACAAATGTGAATTCATGGTATAGAAAGAGTAAAACTTTAAGCAAGACACAAAGTAAAGTAAAGAACCAAGAAAAGACATTAAAATGAGAATTTTCATAAAAGATTAATCGGAGGAGTGAACACTTTGATTAAACATGTTAGAACTTTTCCTAAAGATGAAAGCACTTTTTGAAAGAGAAATAAGAGAATCACATTCAAAAGCGTAAAAGGATAAGCAGGACTTGTCTAAAATTTTGTAAAATAAAGCTTTGTCCTGTTGTTTTACTTTCATTCATGCATGTTTACGAAGTCTATCACTGGATCTGATTCTAGATCTGAAGAAGGTAATCGGTAGTAGGCACGACCGAAGCTGAAATTCTCCGAAAGGGAGCTTCCACCCTATCGTGCCAAGCCTCAACGAAAGCCTTCGCAATAGAAGGTCGTATGACCAAACTCCTCGTAAAGTCTGTAGTGATGTCCTCAGTAACATCTTGAAGGAGTCCATATTGACGGACCACTCGACTGGGAATGTAGAAAGTGGTAGTATACAAACCAAACAACCAAATACCAGACCACCGGGGAAGTCGTACTGCAACCGAGCGATAAGCCCACTGGGGGCAGACCCAACAAATATCACCAGGTAAGAGGCCCTGGAGCCAACCGAGCCAAGCATCGATAGAATGGAATAGGCAGTGAACCTCCATATGGTCATAGGAAAATGGCCCACGAAGGTGTGAGGGGTGTATGAAGAGATCAAGACGCTCTATGAGCCAAATTTGTAGGACGAAAGGCATGGTCCAAACCACGATCGATAACATAGCCTCAGCAGTGCGGGCATGGTCCAAACCAATCAAGGTTTCGCCAAGGATCAACATAATGGCGCTCTTCATCTCCCGCAGACCACGAACGATAGGAATGAGAACATTAGAAGATAACTGAAAGAGGAAGTAAGAGAGCATAGCTACCGATAGTGCGCTACACCGAATGATCTGATACCCACCGTCATAAGGGTCCCCAATGGGGGCATAAACAGAGGAAAGACGCTCAAAATCAATCTATCTATCATGAACAAAGGAGCCTGCTATGTTCCTAGACGTTAAGAGAAGAGCGGCCAAGTCCTGAACATACCCGTCCTGTACTAGAGGAACCATCATATCTGCGGAAGGATCAGTGTGCAGAATAGCGCTAAACTCCTTGAACAAAGGGCAAATCTCCTGAGAACTGAAGCGAAAGACATGGAGTGAGGGATCCCAATACTGAATAGTAGCTTGAAGTAAGCCTTCGTTCAGAGTCATCCGTCGGAAAGACAAGAGGTCGTTTAGTCAGAAGCACTCGAAGTTGAGTCTATCAATGCCATAGAGAGTATCCATTCATGGGAAGAGGAATTGGGAACTAATAGGGGTCATTTGAGAAGGAAGTGAAGGAGGGAGAAGAGTGTTTTACAGAGTATTGGTAAAAGGGGTTATAAATAGGAGTAGATCTGCCCAAAACACCGGGTGGCACTTAATGCCGCACCGGCACTCCGCAAGTGCCGCATGGCAGTCATGGATTGCCGCAAAATTAAGCGTGTGCCGCATTTGAGGCGGTTAAAAGATATATTGTTCCCCTAAAAAATTTAAAATTGGGTCCCAAAAATTGAATTTAAACCCCCGAAATTCGCCCTCATTACACCTTTAGCCCCCAAAGATGACTTCCAGAACCGTATTGGTTCCCAAATTTGGAAAATTAAAATGAATTTGAGTCTGTTCGACTCCTGGTTTTGAAAATTGAGAGAATTTGAGTCTAACTGACTCCTAATTTGGAAAATTGAAAAGAATTTGAACTTGTTTGACTCTAGAATAATCTAAATATGTTTTATTCTTAAATTTTGAGAATATAATAGATTTATGTTCTCAGTCCTCGCAACAGATTTGCGTTGGCCCCACTTTTGAGAATATGACGGATTTATATTCTCGGTCCTCGCGACAGATTCACGTTGGCCCTGCTTTTGAGAAAAATAACGAATTTATATTATCGGTCCTCGCGGAAGATTAGCATTGGCCCCGCTTTTGGGAGTATAACAGATTTATATTCTTGGTCCTCACGATAAATTCGCATTGGCCCCGCTTTTGAGAAAATAACGGATTTACATTTTTGATCCTCGCGACAGATTCACGTTGGCCCCGCTTTTGGGAGTATAACGGATTTATATTCTCGGTCCTCGCAATAGATTTGTGTTGGCCTCGCTTTTGGGAGTATAATGGATTTATATTCTCGGTCCTCGCAACAGATTTGTATTGGCCCCGCTTTTGGGAGTATAACGGATTTATATTCTCGGTCCTCATAACAGATTTGCATTGGCTCCACTTTTGGGAGTATAACGGATTTATATTCTCGGTTCTTACAACAGATTTGCATTGGCCCCGCTTTTGGAAGTATAACGGATTTATATTCTCGGTCCTTGCAATAGATTTGCGTTGGCCTCGCTTTTGGGAGTATAACGGATTTATATTCCCGGTCCTCGTAATAGATTTATGTTGGCCAGTCTTTGAGAATCTCCTCTGGTTAGCACACCACACATCATGCAATAAACACATGAAACAGAGCAAACATACCCAACGAGGCCGAAGGGCTGCGGATTTTCAGAGCAAACGTGCATTGACATTGGGGCCTAAGTCGTAAAGCGTCGCCCAGTCGATTACACTCGTCTGTACGCTCACAAAGCATAAACCTGAGGGTTGCAGGAGCTCAAAATTTTAGTAGCAACTCATCTTTAAGATAACGTAGAACATAAACTACATCTAGGCACGTCGGGATGGCTTAATCTCGAACCATGTCATTTGTTGAGCATGAAATTGCATTGACCAGCATCATTAGCATAAACACGTGTATTACCATAGGATAAGTGCATTCATCCGTATGATTACTTGCACTTGTGTGTGTGTTCGCCCTTACCTGAACTACGTATTGGTCTGATTCCTAAGGGGATACGTATGCAGATCATCATAGAGCGCGACCAACTAGAACCTTGCCGCGTGCCTTTTGCAACGCATTTTGTTTTTACCTAAATTCATCAGTTTGGTCAAAGGCTTGTCTTCACACAGGCTTCGATGTTCACTTGTGAATATGCGTTGCTTCACAAGCTCCGTCGAAGAGAGGCAAACTGTAGACACCCCAATTTTGACCAAATGTCGAATTAAGGGAGTATTACCTCCAGATCCGATGATGACAACGTTCGAACTAATCTGGGGTTTCCAGAAATAATTCAAGCTCTTCAAAAGGCTCTATGATTTAAACAAAAGAAGGGAAGGAAGAAAAAAGATAAAAGAGGGGATAAGAGAAAATGGCACAGGGCAGAACCTGCGGCAGTTACGGGTTGCCGATGCGGCATTCACATATTACCGGACCGGCAATCAGTGAATACCACAATGACAGTCACTGAATGCCATTAAAATGTGACAAATGCCGCGAAAATGGGAAATCCTGAAAAGACGGCAGTTCCTGGAGTTGTCCGCGGCATTCAGTGAATGTCGCTGCGGCATTCATTGAGTATCGCGGTGGCTGTCACTGAGTGTCGCGGTGGCTATCACTGACTGCCGCTTCCATCTCCAGTAAGTGCCACATTTTCAGGCAGACAGCTGTAATACAGCACGCTTTGTACCATCAAAAGGACATACGAAATCAGTGTTTTTGCCCCTGAAATGACTAAAATACCCTTTTAAATTTGCCTATATAAAGAGGCTTGAATCTCCTAACCTTATCTTGAATCTTCTTATCTTTAACCTCTCAAAATTTTCAAATACACCTAAGAACCACCTTCATAAGAGTGAAAGGAGTAAGTTGTGTGTGAATTAAGAGTTGAAGAGCTTGTTTTACTTGTGAAAATCCTTCAAAATCACCAAGTTGAGGATATTTGGAGGTAGACTTTAGACTAATTAGCTTTTAAATATGTATTAATTTAAATAATGCTTAAGTTTTTTAGTCATTTCTTTTAATCACATTCACCTCTTGAGATTCATGAGACCTTCAATGTCTCATTTGATTTTCTTGATATGAAGCCCTTTAATTCTCTTGTAAGTTCATGGTTTACAAGGGGATTAAAGTTGATGTTTAATATGTGTAGTTGATAGGTCCAAGTCTATCATCACGATTTGGGTTTATTACCTTTAGATTTCATGAAGTTTCTCCATACTTCATTGAAACCTACAAGCATAAGAGTCATTAGCCTCCCATGACCATCAAATGGTAGGAGAATTAGTTCAACTAAAGCCAAGTTTAATGGCTTAGTAGTTAAAATTAGTAAGTGAAAGATAAACTAGAAAAGATGCAGTGAGTTCATCAACCACTTTTCGTCAAAGATTTTTAGTTAAACTCAAACCGTTGGAACTGAATGAAACCAATGGGAAAGTGTCTATAACTCAAAGTTCTACCACTGCAATTTTTGTTTTAAAGAGATTTCATGTTTAAAGTGGTTTGGTCATGAGTTTTTCCGAACAACAACACTGTGTCCAGAATTTCATAACAGTGACACCTTTTTGAAATAAATAAATCAGAATCTTAATTAGGTTTCCTTGGCCCCAAATAATTTTTCCTATGAGTTTTAATGTGTTAATAAGACCCCCTAAAAAGATTAGAGTCTTTTAGACTATTTTACTATTTTTAGAAAATCATACAAAATTTCAAGACAGAGAGTTGTAAATTTCTGAGTGATATATAGTTTTTGTTTGATTCCCAGAGATCTAACCGTTGGAACTTTGATTTCCTTTTTGGGTTAGAAAATAAACTCGCAAAGGCATCTTGTGACCAAAAATCATCAAGATCAAACAATTGGAAGTATGCTTTTCAAATTCTTAAAGCTCGGGTATGCTCTTTGGAATTTCTAGAATTTTGTGATAGATTTGGTAAATTTTGTAAATAGTGGCTTAAATGGTGTTTTCATGAGCTAAGGCTTAAACTATGCTTCAATAATGATTATTTAATCTTGAATTCAAAGTTTAAGTGATCCAAATTAATGAATACCTTATAATTTATTCTTGTTCATGTACATATTCATCCATGTGGCTTGATGTTTATAATTAGAATTCGTTTACTTTAAGATTTAATTACATTTGATAGATTTAAGCTAGAAGCCTAGGATTATCATCTAACTTTATATTTTGTATATCATGTGGACTAACCCTTGTTTTGTAGCGCCGATGAGGTATGATCTATTGACTCTTCCTTAGTTTAATTATTCCTTAATTTTATCAATTTTTCGACCTCATATGCGACACCTTAGAATTAAAGATTTGCCTTATGTGTATATATGTGATTAGAGACCCTTTTATTAGGAATTTCCTTTTGTATGCATTGCACGTTTCAAATTCGCAGCTGGATCCTGGGTAAGTTTCCTAGTTCCCTATTTGCATATCATATGGCTTGCTAGTTGAACTACTTGGTGTTGAATGATATTTTGTCATTAGCAATTTTACACTGTTTCAACATGCTTATGTGATATATATTTATATCTGCATATTAGTTGAGGGCATGCTTAGATTAATAGTTTGATTAAAAGGATGTTGAGTAGAGGCCTATTGAGATATGATGTAAAAGGACTCCTTCTTCTCTCATTCCATAATCCCCGGACCTAGCCAATCTTTGGTTTCGCAAAAGGTCAGTTTGCTTTTAAGATAGTTCTTAATTTTCCTTTTAAAAATTAAGTGGCGACTCGTATTTGAATTTGAATTAAAAGTTGTTTTGAAATTTAAAGAAAAAGCTGTGGGTAAGGAAAAATTGCGATATCCACAACAACATCAAAGATTCAAAGGTAATCAAAAGAGATAATCTGCCATATATATGTATATATACACAAAATATATACCGCATAGTACACAATAGATCAAACTGCGTACCGCATAATACATGGTCCTATACAAGATCACATCAGCTATATACAAGACCACTACTAGTGGCTCAATACCTTAACAAGAAGGATGGTCATTAGCTATCTATGTAAGCGTCAAAAGTGGACAACATGCCCTGATAGTCAAAAGAAAATCTAAGTCCTAAGGTCCCGGACTCAAAATTCGTCCACATATGATCCATAAATGAAGCCTCATCCTCTGGGGTAAACTTGAGAAAGTCATCATCATCATCCATCAAGTCCTCCTTATCCATATCCATATCGTCTCCATCATCCTCATCCTCTATACCATCTCCCATACCTTCCATATCAACTTGGGCTGCATCGAATATAGCTACAAGCTTCTCCACCTCTACAATGGCTGCTGCTAACTTTGCTGTCCTGATCTCGAATCCATTGGGTTGTGATGCCATCTCTGAAGCCCACTCAGTTGCTAGCTATGCTATAACACCACCAGGTAGGACTGGTACCACAACGTCATCACCTGCATTATCATCCTCTACTAATTCCCCCTTCTCTAATGGGTAACCCTCTGCCACTATGATATCTACTCTGACTGGTATATTTATACCAACTGGGTCTGGGTTCTCTTCTAGATCATACTCTGTCTCATCATCGTTGTCGTCATTGTCCTCGTCATCTTCTATCTAATCATCACCCTCGTCATCATTGTTGTCCTCATATGGATCCTCATCTACTGGTACAATTGCTAGGGGTGCCTCAGCCATAAGATCATCCTCTTCTGGTGAGGATGGGGGTGTCTGTGGTGGGGCTCTATCGAAAGAGGTGGGGGCAGGGCATCTCTCTGACCTCTTAATATAGCAAATGATATGCCCAACGGTCTCGCAGGAGCTCTAGCGAATCCTCCTCAATGCGTCGGAAAGTATCCTTACGGTAACTAATCTCTTGTAGTAACATCTCTAGGTCCTCGGTCCCAATTCAGTACTGTTCGAACCACAAGTCTCGCTCTATGTCAGCAATGGCTCTCTGCCGGATCTTCCAGAAGTAAAATACGAGGTCCGCTGGCCTGATGTAGGTCTCGTACACGTAATATCCTCCGAACTCATCCAGAACGAACATCGGTGCCATGCTACCTAAAAAGAAACTGCTTAATGTCAAAACTAATCTTAGTACTCATCTCTGAAGGATCTTAAGGTTCTAGGACCAAATGGTATGGGACAATCAATGAACGAAAAGGTATTAACCTGGAGCTATGATACAGAAAATCCTGTCATACCCCAAAAAACAAAAATAGATAAAAAACAAATTCCTTTTTGGGTCCATAGGCAGCGATTGGTGAAGTCACATGATTGTTCACACCACACAATGCTAAACAAAAGGAGAAATAAAGAGACAATAATAAACAGTTCTAACTTCAAGGATAACATAACTTAAGGTTACTAGCTATTACAAATCAGAGTCTGGAATAAAAACAAATCAATGTGTTAGGGCAACATATACCTGATTACAATAAGGTCTGAAAGCATAAGGTAAATTAAACTACTATATAGCCTAGCTTAGTCTTCAATTGGCGTAGACGTGTCGTCGGCATGATAGTCTTCTTCCGTCGGTCCTCCCTTCGAATAGGCCTCCATAGCACCATCATCCCTAGCGTAGTAGTCCTCGCCCATAGGTCCTTCCCCTGCATAATCATAGACAGGATACGCTGGAACATGGGAATGTCCAGCAGCATCAAACTTTGTCAGCTCATAAAAGCTGAGTGAGTTAACTATTAACTAGGTATGGAACTAATGAAGTTATTACAAGGTAAGAAATAATACAAGATTTAGTTCTACTTAATATTATCTTTTCTATATTCAATCTTATCATTAAACAATTTCTAACGTCTTGATACACGAAGACTGACTACCATGAGTACCATCTACTGATAGAAGAACAGACTCAACAGTAGGTCACTTCTATGGATACACCATTGCTTCGTCCACTGCTTTTAAGAACATATTCATAGTCCATCGCATGTCACGGACACCACGTCAGTCTGTCCCCAACTGTTAAGAACATATGCACAATCTACCGCATTCAGGGACACAACACTTTGAGCAACGATACATCATTTTATTGCCACGACTTATCGTAATCTACTAGTGATCTCGATCTACCGCTTTTAAGGACATATTCACAGTTCACATCTTTTAAGGACATATTAATGGATCAAATAGTCTATCCTAGGGATACTTGGTCCAGTCCACCACTTTTAAGGGCGTATTCACAGTCCATTACTTTTAAGGACATATTAATGACCAAAGTCCATTCACGTAAGATTTTTGAATCTTAGCAGACCTACTTAGTTCCACTCTAACATTGATACATGACAAACCCATGTGGCCCGATTACTCTGAATAAAATGAACGATAACCTAAGACGATTCACAACTACTATGCCAACTAACATTACAAACCAATATCCCATTATCCTTAACGTTACTACAATACTGTGTCTCATTATCTCCTTAATTATTACAACAGTATTGCATACGGGGGGATCATTGAACAATATTTAGACAACTAAGCAATTATAATATAACTAACAAGAATTATCAACATTTTGTGACTGCCAATCAATTGAGACAAAGGTCCAATTGATTGGGATAAAAGCAGTAACAATCAATTGGAAAAAAGTCCAATCGATTGGATCATAATCTTTACCAATCGATTATATAAATTGGTAATCAATTGGGTAAGCAACTATGGAAATCGATTGGGAAAAGTCACAATCTATTGGGCCTACATCTTCTTCCCAGATACAACAGTCTAGAAATGTAAATATTTGGGAAAAGACGTATTGAACGTCTTTTCTTCTATTGATCATATAAGAACATCAATATTGTGTTACCCGATGAGTTTAAAACTCACCTTAGAGGGTTAGGGGGTGTTTGGTGTGTGTTGGTAAACTTTAGCTCCAATGGTGGCTCCCCTCTCTCTCTCTCTCTCCTCTCTCTCTTGCTGTCTCTTCCTCCTTCCTTTCTCTTTCTGTTTTCTTCTTTTGGTGGTCTTCTTCTTCTCTTCTTATCCAGAGAGTGTGTGGGTGGGGGTATGCGTATGTGTATATATATATATGGATGTATATATATAAATAAACTTAAATAAATCTCTCTCTCTCTAGATTGTTTCAACAAGCAGTAATGGCGAGAAATACATCCAATATTTATAGGTAAAAAAGTGTTCATGTGGCCTTTCCCCAGCCAGACCAAGAGGATCTAATCTGCTGATGGAATCGATTGGGATCTATGCTAATCGGTTGCAGTAGGTAGGAAAGGTACCAATCGATTGGGACAAGGGGCAATTGATTGGGGTTTGGTATTAATGACTAACCGATTGATATAAATTTCAATGGATTGGTGGTAGGTATACGTGTTCCAATCAATATATAAAAGATCCAATCAATTGGGGAACAAAATAAGGCAATCGAATGGCAACATGGACCAATCGATTGGCACACAAAATTTAGAAATGGTAAAGTAAAGTTCATACATGCATAAAAGAAGAAATACAAGGTCCTATTTATTAATGTACATCCCAAAACATAGGGTTTACAGAACATAAGTGAAAATTTTTGTCTGTGTGTGTATATATTTGAACAGAATTGAGAAATTTCTCATTAAATTCTCATCAATTCATCTTATTAGAATTTTTTGTTTTTTAACTGAAGTGAGATATTTTGCATCAAATTTGTGGTTATTAGTAAGAATTTCTCACTTTGCTAATGAGAAGTGAGAAATTTAGTACAAATGTTGTGTTTTGTGTGTATATATTTGAACAGAAGTGAGAAATTTCTCATCAAATTCTTAATTTTTGAAAGTTAAATTAGATATTGTCTCAAAGTAGAGTGATAAAGATTTTTAAAAATTTTTTTTTAAGCAGTAAAGTGAGAAATTTCTCATTAGTTTCTCACCTTCAAACAAACAATTATTCAGGATTAATATATCCTTATCCACTAATACCTCTAATTCAGTTACCATATTCAGTATTATAGAAATATACATGTGTAACTCCATCACGCCTTATATTCCGCACTGCGGTTAATTTGTTCTCACTTTCTCATTA
Organism: Hydrangea macrophylla; assembly: GCA_033977485.1. NCBI lineage: Eukaryota > Viridiplantae > Streptophyta > Magnoliopsida > Cornales > Hydrangeaceae > Hydrangea > Hydrangea macrophylla. The sequence goes on from CM066997.1 coordinate 21,381,296, forward strand.
ACAAAAGTGGGGAATGTCTCATTAATAAAGTGAGAAATTCTCAATTAATAATGAGAAATTCTTAATAAAATAATGCAAAATTCTCACCTTTCAGATGAACTCAAAAAGTAGATTTGATAACTCCAATGATGCATTTTCAATGATGCATACACAAACGATGATTGTACTCAGTCCATGGGTCAATCATAAATTGAATTTTTTTTTTGGAAGATAACATCTCAAACTTGATAAGATCTCAAACGTGATGTGAAAGTTGAGTAAAATAAGAAAACTCCTTCATTTTAGGTTCCATTATTTCCATATCCTTAAACACCTCAATTTCAGCAAACATAATCTATATCAAGAAGATATATACACACCTATCAGTTTCATTTTAGAAGTATTTTCGTCTATTTATTGTTTAGCAATTTGGGGGATTGGACTAATTTATAATTTACACTAGAGATAAGGAACAATTTCTACACTAGTAATTTCAATTGGACTACTTCCTAATAAAAATCATTGAGAGGGACTAAAACTTATATTTCTATTGTAAATTAGTACCCATGTGTGTATATATATGTACATACATCTATATTATAATTTAGAACTTATATGACTAGGACAAATGACTAGGACAAGATTTTTGATGAGTAGATTAGTTTGATGATTAAGATTGATTGGATTAGCTAAAAAAGGCCAATTATATTGTAGGACTTATATGACTAGGACAAGATTTTTGATGAGTAGATTAGTTTGATGATTAAGATTGATTGGATTAGCTAAAAAAGGCCAACTAAGATTAATTGATTGGATTGAGACCAAATTTGTATTTTGTTTGGAGAGGTGGTGCTTCAAAAAGGATGGTTCCAATTTAATTCCATGTGCCTAACGTGTATGGTAGGGGACATGGGTCAACTATTAGTCATTATTCACTTGCTCTATTTACTTATTGAACCAATGTGCCTAATATAGATATATACAGTCATAATATAGATATCCAATATAGTATGGACTTCATAATAGAGATTGGCCATCACGCCTAATCTCTCTCCCGCAATTACATATTTTTTCCCTTCTAATCCCTTAAATTAAGGACTCCCTGTAAAAAAAAATATTAAGGAGAAAAAAAAGCCGCTCCACTAATCTCTCTCATCATTAAGAAAAAAAAAATAAGTCTTACCTTCTAAGTCTTAGAAAGAATCCCAAATCTAAAACGGGCTTGATAAACCTCTCCCTCACGCCTCTCTTCTCTCAACCATCACTGCCTACTTCAAGGTAACCCTCTCTCTCTCTCTCTCTCTCTCTCTCTCTCTCTCTGTGTCTGTGCTACATGGGTGGTCACGTGTGCTTGCATGTGTGTGGGTGTGTGTGTGTCTGTGTGTTTACGTGTATACATGTGTGTGCGTGGGTGGGTGTTTATGTGTGTGTGTGCGTGTGTGTGTTTTAGTCTATGTATGTGAGTGATTGAGTGTGTGTATGTGTGGTTCTTTCAATCTTAGAGACTGTAATATAGGTTTTTGTAAGTTTTCTTTCAATCTCAAATTCTTCTCTGTGTGTGCTTGCATGTGTGTGGGTGTGTGTCTGTGTGTGTTTACGTGTGTGCGTGTCTGCATGCCCGGCCCTGAGCACATGCAGTACATGCTTGGGCTTGGGGCCCATCATACAAAAGGGCCACCAAACCTTTGATTTCTCAAAAATATATGCAAATAGACCAAAAAAATTTGGCAAAGGGAGGGTTTCCTCCAAACCCTAATTGTGTAAAGGGCCCCCGATCTACTAATCTCACATGGGGTTCCCAATATCGTAGGACCGGTCCTGCGTGTGTGTGTGTGTGTTTACTGGTGTGCGTGTGTGTGTTTATGTCTGTGTATGTGAGTGACTAAGTGTGTGTTTACTGGTGTGCGTGTGTGTGTGTGTCTGTGTTTATGTCTGTGTATGTGAGTGACTAAGTTTTCTTAACACATGGTATGTCTCACATGTATTTTTGCCCTCTTTTTTGTCTTTTTGGGTTTGGGAGCTTCAATTTTCCTGTTTTCATTCTTTTGTAAATATGACTGTGTTGAAGTCGGTGTTTCAAGCATATACATTGCTCCATTTGTGATCTCGGCACAAAAGTACAGTGTTTTTAAGTCCTATCCTGTCCCTTCTACATACATTGTACTGTTACATTACATCCACGGTCTTCTAGATGTTGGATTCTGATACATGTAAAATCTGTAGTGTTAGTAATTCAATTATTAAATTTATTTTTATAGGCTATGTAATCATTATTTTCTATTTGTACCGATTATTTATAATGGAGATTAAATTGATAGAGGTGATTAGTTTAAACATTAAAAAAAATGTCCATTGTGTCAATATGATTATGGTATTATTTTTATTATTATTATTTTTTTTTATTGTTAATGTATTGAAGATTCTGAACCCAAAAAATATAATATATATTGTATAGAAGATGATAGAAAAGTTAAGAGAGAAACAATTTCAAATCCAAAAGATTCTGAAACCTAGGAATTCAACACATGTTCTCCTCTATCACAATTTGGAGATTATCTCCATGCCTAATTTCTTTGTTGAATACATAATTAGCTTGCTGTGTACATTCCTCACATAGGAAGGTGTATTGTATTGGATACAACTTCATTCTGTAGGATGATGAAGAAAATGTATGGTTGGACGGCCGAAGATCGTAAAGGATCATCCAAAAAATGAAAAACATAATTTTAGCATGCAAGACTTTTCTATTTGTAATATTTTAGAATTTTGATGATGGATTATATTATATTTCTTTGTTGCTAAAACATTAAGTTACAACAATAAAAATTATGTTTGATTTTTGTTATATAAAGATAGGTATGAAATTTTGCATCTAATATAAGAATATCTATATTGGATGAATGATGTATTAAGTGACAGTGAAATTTGAATAGCTAACAGCCAAACACATGTATTAAAATCAATGAATAGTGACTTTAGGCATGGGCAATATATTATTGATGATGACAGTTGTACCATCTATTGTGACAACGATTGTAAGCCTATGATGCATTTCTATTGAATTTCTCAGTTATATTACCGGATAAGTGTATCGTATCCTTTTTTTCTTTGTTATTAAAATACACGTGGAATTATATTAAGTGTCGATGGCACATGGAGTTAAATGCTGAGTGAATGCACATGTGCTATAACTTTTAGGTAATGCATTTTCACAAGATCTAATATCGAAATAACAAAGTTAACTTTGTCGAATTTTTATGATTATTTTTTTTAAAGCTATATAATTTTAGAGTTAAAAAAAAAGATTAGGTTCCTCATTTTATAAATCCTTTATATTTTTTCCTGGTAATTAGGGTGTAACAAAACCGATCGGTTTGGTCGATTTTAAAAAAAATTCATGCAGTGGAAAAATTGAACCGAGCCGAACCTTCACACTAAATCGAATTGAACCCAGCTGAACCAAAACCAATCGATTTGACTAAAATTCACTCCGAATCGAACCAAAGCGAACCTAACCAAACCATTTTCAACCCTACCAGTATTGCCCTCGGGCACGGGCAATATCTGGTATATTATTAAAGAAAAGAGCATTAAAGGTTAAAGTGTGCAGAAATGGACTAAAACTTATATTTCTATTATGAATTACCCCGTGTATATATATACATATATTATTTTTATTCGATATCTATATATATAAATTGAATAGGACAATGCTATTCGCACTTCATTGATTACTAAATGCACTAAATGAACTGCATTGAGTGCATGATACAACAGGTTGCCAGAGTGGTACCGTGGAGTGCATTAGTTGATTCTTGGAGTGCTAATAATAATTCTCAATTGAATGTCCTAAGTACTATAAGGCTTCGTTTGGCAAGTCGGATAAAACTGTCGCATTGGATTGGATAAGACGGGATCAGATTGGATTAGTAATCCTATCGGATAAACTGTTACGTTACCCTGTGTTTCAAACGTGCTGGATTAAATTGTCAGATAAGCTGTTATATCTTAATTATGTGTTTGGTCACGCCCGGATATAAGTTTCGGATAATAACTAAATTATTAATAATAAAAAAAGATCTGAAAGTTTTTTTAAAAATGTAAATCTTAAAAAAAAAATTGGAAAGGAAAAATAATCTGAAAATAAAATTAAAAATAAGATCTAGGGGATATAGCATATCTTGCGCTGCTTGTTTAACCTGCCTTCTTAACTCTAGCTCAAAATGATGTCGTTTTTGCGAGAGAACATATCTTCGTATTCTCTTCTTTCAGTCGGTGTTATCCCACCCACCCCCCAACCCCTCTCTCTCTCTTTTAGTCGACAGAACATGTCACACCCCGATTTTTTGAACAACCAAATATTCAATCCAGAGCATGTATCCAGACTAATATTCAATTTCCAAAACACCGAGAGTGACACCCTCACACAGGCTAATAGATAATTATTGAAAACTGTATTTTATACTCATTAATTAAGGACATGTGATTTTGTGTTAAAAAAAAAAACTCTTTATTGTTAAACTTGAATTCCCAAACATTCATTTTCATTATAAAAGAAATTAAACTCCATTCCACATATTATATCCTTTCAATTTACAAAAGAAATATTATGTTCATTCAATAAAACCCTCTTTACAGAGTTCAGCGAAAAGAAAACAAATAAGCATAAAATCTATACATCCATAGGTCAGAGCAACTACAACATTCCCAATACCCAATATATAATCCTTATACAATTATACACTTGTGGCCCACACTGCCAGAAATAAAATAAAATACAAAAAAAATAAGTACAATTCTAATAATAAACAACACTGCGACAATCTCTTCACCCAAACAGAAGCTCCAAAGAAAATCTCCAAATACTAAACCTGCACATACATTCGACTACGTTTCATATAGAAATGCCCCGAATGCATTACGCACGGGTCAGTATATAAAATACTGGTATCAGTTAAAAAAATTTAAAACGAGTCTTAGGGAACAACGCTGTCCCATAGACTCCCAAAAGTACTCACAAAGAAAAAAACATGACCACCTTATATCATACAATATCGTTGCACAGAAAATAAACAATGCCATCACACATGATTCATGTCGGGTTAGAACAGTAGTTCCATGCACATTTCAGGACAGAACGGTAGTTTCCTTCAATGTGGTGGCAGTGGCTCCAACCCCGAATAAACACAACTGAATACTTACCGGTCGGATATCTATGGTGAGTCAGCCCTGCATAAAAGTTAGTGGATCCACCATCCTGTAATATATAGTTATCACAAACCAAGCAAATAAGTCAGTAAACAACATTTCCACATTCTAACTTAAACGTCGCATTCATTATCCCAAACTTATCAGTCTTATGAAATACTCCATTGTCATTATTTATTAGCCTTTAATTATCTTTGTGTTCCCTAGGTTCACCACTTGGCCACCCTCCATGGTACAGCCCACACATATATCCCATGTGTGCCCCAGACATACTACCAACACCCACTCCGGTGCCAGTTTGGTTGGGGTATCAACCAAACCAGGTATACACAATAGACGGCTGGTCAATATGTCAAGACGTCTATACAATATAAGCCGAGCATAAGGCTTAGGCCAGCTTGATCACACAACCACTGGCAAAAAGTACACTCAACAAGTCTTAAGCCAGCTTGATCACGAAGCCACTGGCAAAAGAGTGCGAGCTACCAAAAACAATAACATAACAACGGGGAGTAGTGAACACTAAGGTCTTTCCCAGTTTATTACCATCTACGTTAATTCTCATAAGTACCCATTTATGAGGGTTTAATTACGTCATTAACCACTTCGGGAATTTATCATTTATTTCATGGAATATCATTATCCGATTATTCACGATAAGGCATTTGTTTTTTTGCCAAATTTCTATTGAAGTCTCTGGCGTAGTATTTTCATAATAATTATTTAATACCACGCATAGAATAAGTTGGGGTTTCTTAACACATAGCATATAAAATCGACACTCAACAATACTATTTAAAACAGTCCCAAACAAACCCTTACATTAAACAGTCCCAAAACCAATATGGACTAAAATTATTCCTCATAATAATTCCATACAAAGAAACATCTCTAACAATATTCATAAACATAAATTCGAAATTCGGAGTTAACATTCACTGCTACTGTAATATAAATTTTCTGCCAAAATGGTACAGAATTGGGAAAAACGCTATAAGACAAAAGTTGTGCAGAATTGCGTTTTCTACAGGCGCAAGCGGGCAGAATCACGAAAACTCTAACGTATGATTTATTATGAATTTTCTACTCAAATTTGATCCGTGAAAACCCCAAATCCGAAAATTGAATAATTGCTCAAATGTATATTAAATGCTCATCTATAAATCTCAAATCACAACTTCAATCATTGTAAAAAAAAAAAACCTAAATCTCATAATCCATAACCATACTAATTTAATATTCTATACATTTAAATTTTCAATCAAACGAGATTGATAACAAGTTAACTCACCAATTTAGGGCTTCAATGTTGATAATGATTTCGCAAAACAATATTTGGGGTTCCTCTTTTCTTCTCTTACTCTCTTCTTCTTCTTCTTCTTCTTCTTCTTCTCTCTTTCTCTCTCTCTCTCTCTCTCTCTCTCACACACACACACACACACACACACACACAAACGTGTGTTCTCTCTTCTTCTCTCTTTTCTCCTCTTTCCTTTTTTTTTTTTTTTGTTAATATGGGGGCTAGGGTTTTAATATAAGTATATATGTACTACACACATAGTATACTATATACATACACAACATACACAAATAACTCATATATAAATATCAAATCCCGTTTTTTGGCTTAAGGCCTCACAAAAAGGCTTTATATGGGCCGAAAATGCATTCTAAAGGGACAAATGATTAGCCTAATGGGTACCTATGACCCCGGACACTTAATTTAAATGTTAAAAACACAATTCAACACGTTCACGGGCCTATAAGCACTACCTGAAACTAAACTCGTTATTCTACAAAAAAAAATTATAACTCGATCATACAATAATCTATCGCACGATTTAATTAAAGCTTGAAATCTCATCTTATAATAATAGTGAAATATTAGAAAAAAAAAACGGAGAAATATTGCTGGTATTACTAACAATTTAAACTTGCTTACTAGCAATTAAATTTATGGGTTCTCCAAACTTAAAATTTCAAATGTGTGTTACTGAGGCACACCCAACAAATATTTACTAACGACAATTAATTGAATGAGTAATTCTTTGGTGATAACTTTTATACAACTTTCATACAACCTCCTAAAAAAATGTGTCTATCTCTCTCCTCTGTGATGTCACTGGACCCCACAGTGACACAGGAGAGAGATAGACACATCTTTTAGAAAGTTGTATGAAAGTTGTCACCAAAAAATTACCCTAATTGAACAGTTAGTCAAATCACTTTGAAATTTTAGGGTTGTTACAGAACAGGTTTCTGAATCCTTCTCAATTAGCATCTCTTGAACCCTGCATCCAGAATTTGACAACCGGTCACGTAGTCAACTGTGGAATTGAGGTAATTTCTTACTACTCCTCCTCCACCTCCACATCTTCTCTGTTCTCGTCATGGAGATAGAGCTGTAATTAAGCATCTCTGTCCATTTTAGAAGCTAGGTCTTTCCTAATTTGTGTTCTCTCCAATTGGGGTATTTTTTATTTTTATTTTTTTTGGAGGGGGGGGAGGGCGAATTGGGGTTTTCTCATTTTGGAGCTTCATAAAATCTCAGCCGTGAAGATTTTCTTCACAACTTCATTTTCTAGAGAATTCACTTTTTTTTCCCAACTCATGAAGTTTTTTGATTCACAACTTCAATTTTCATTCAATTGTTTTCCCAAAGATTGTCTATCAACTGTGTATGGAACTGCCTATATACTTTTATAATAATATGTCATTACAGAGGGTGTTTGGTAACACTTGTTGGAGTCCATAAGTGATTATACAAATCCAAAAGCTTTAATATTGTTTGGCAAATAGATTATCCAATTCAACAGCAAAGAAAGTGAGTCACGTCCTAGATATTTGGGATTGGTCAAAAGCTACTTTAGATAGCTTTTAATCAAAAATAATTTTTTTACAATTGAATAGCAAAATCCAACCAGACACTTCATCATTCTTGTTAATTTTTCATATCTATTCTATTAACATATACTAAAGCTGGGACCAAAGTCCTTCATCTAGCCTATCTAAGGGTGTGTTTGATAACCCCATTAAGTGCTGAAAATGAAAAGATTCAGCACTTATTCTTTTTCAGTGCGTTTGATAACATACCACTTAATTAAAAAATTAGCTCCAAAACCACTGAAAACCTTAAGTGAAAATTTTCTACTGAAAATAATCACTGAATGCATTCCACTTCAATAGTTGAAACATTGTTTTAAGAAATAAAACTTTAAGCGCTTAAAATTTTCAGTACTTAAAATTCAGCACTTAATTTTCAGTACTTAATTTTCAGTTTTATCAAACGCAACCTAAGTGATACTTTTCTTTGGCCTCCATTTTGCCACATGGCATTTTGTGAATTTTTCCCACTTAATTTTTTTTTCTTAATTTTTTCTTTATTATTATATTTTTCCTTTTAATGGTATGAATAAATGAATCTTTCTATTTTCTGAGCAAAGATAATGTTTTCAATGACCAAAGTTTGATTCATTATGGCTCAATTTCCACCGTTCTCTCCTTCCTTAATGTACCATGTATGTGGCATTTTTTTTGTAATTTTTTTTTTACAAAGAGTAATTGTTGGAACATTTATTTTTATTTATATATATTTTTTGTTGCTAAGTAATTGTTATAGTTAGTAGTTTTAGATTGTTTTTGCTGAATTCAATGTGTTGTGCTTACTTAATTTTTTTGGTTTTTTTTTTTCAATCCGTGCATCATTTTATTTTCATAGCTCAAGTCTAGATTTCCAAAAATGAGTCATCATACTCCTAGAGATATGATCCACTTATTTGGTGGTCTCAGACTCTTATTAGTTTATAATATGTGACTTTGATTGAATTTAAGGTGATGTTGAGTGGTATATATATTTATACTTTTTTAATTATTTTGATCTGTTGCTAAATTTGTTTGGTCTATGGAAATGATTAGCAAGATCTATGTTAAGTCACCAAATGGTTTATTACAGTATAACAATTGGCTATTGACCAGTTTATATTAAAATACATTTTTGTTCACTCTAAAATTGCTCACCCATTGCCCACCCAACTCTCGCATTTGTTAATGTAGTGGGATCTAAAATTAAATAAGAATTAATTAATGGTAAAAAAGTCGTGGGTCTGATACGTGCAAGATTTTTATCTTGCCATGCATGCATTTATGAATTAGTCAATTTCCATTTACTATGTAATAAACATAATCCCTAAGTCTAGGCATAATTGCATGATTCCATGCTCCCTTTTAAATGCATCAGTTTCACTTGTAATTAGGCATGATTCCAGTGCATGCATTAGTAAGGCTTATATATAGCCAAATATGTTGAGCTAGTGGGATCATCAAATGCTAATCTAAGACTTTCTTCTTCTATCTTGCTTCCACTCTCTCTTTATATGGTTTTAACCATATCAGTGGTATCAGAGCCGTAAGATCTCATGGACACCTATGGGAAATCCGACACTGAGTTCTGCAATGAAGTTATAGAAATTTTGGCTCGCTACGAGTCGAGTTTTGACCAAATTAACAGCACCCTTCAATTGGTCCTTACCAAATTGCAGTGTAATACCCGCTATTTTTAAATATTTATTTCCCAAAATGAATAAGTGTTTTTATGTTGTTATTATAATATTAAGTATTTATAGAACTCGTTTATAAATTTTCAGAATTTTTAGAAACAGAAATTTAGCAGATTTGTGAATATCTGGTATATTTGGACCAGTTATGATTTTATTGCTCATCCAACCAAACATGGCCCTAAGGAAATAATTATCCTTTGATCCTTTAACTCTTGGTAATTGCAAGGTGAGGTCCCTCCTTAGTTCCTATATATATGGGACCATTCCATTACATTTATCCTTAGACTTATGAGGTTGAGAAGTTATCCTAATGCACACACAAACACCAAGAACACCAAGAATGCACACACAAACACCAAGAACATCAAGAACACACACACAAACACCAAGAACACACACACAAACACCAAGAACACCAAGAACACACCTAGTCCACCAAGAACACCAAGAACACACCTAGTACACCAAGAACACCAAGAACACACATAGTACACCAAGAACACCAAGAACGCTATTTGAAACCGGAATTTTATATTCGAAGATTCTTCGGGTTTTCTCGGCATTATTATTCTGCGAATTTAGGTGAGTCTCCAACTCACTCAGCTATTTATATTACACTTTGTTATGAACATATGATTATGATTATGATTTATATTAATTATGTGATGCTTATACGTATTATATTACGTATTTAGATAAGTACGGCATAAATACGATAAACTGGTATTTTCAAATACGACTGGAATCGAGATGGATTCTTAATGAGGATCGAAAATTCTTAACTTCCAACATAAATACTTATTTATTTAATCTCACAGAACTTTTATAAATTCGGTTGTGGACGTACAAAACTGGAAAATGACCAAAATACCCTTGTGATCTATTTTCACTTAAATCGACTGAAATCAAGATATTTTCTTAACAGGGATCGAAAACTCTTAACTTACAACATGAATACTTATTTATTTGATCTCACGTAACTTTTATATTTTCGGATCCTGACTTATAAATTGGAAAATGACCAAAATACCCATGTGCCCTATTTTTACTAGAATCATACACGATGTCTAATATTTCATTCTAGTTTTGGTTTGAATGTTGTTATGTGTAATACCCTGTATTTTTCTTGTATTTTTATATCCTTTTGATATATATGAGATAATAACGAGATTAAGAAGCCGACGTGCATATTAGTGGGTCTGTCGACCGCAGAGGTTGATACTATTTATGGGTGCGCGTGAATAAGGTCGCTAAGACCGTATGATGTTGAGTGTGGAATCCCAGGTGCTGGGATAGGACCGGGACTTCGTGTCAAATCAATATATGATAGAGTTGGCCAGAGTAACATATGGGGCGAGTGGGCCAGAGTAACATATGGGGCGAGTTGGCCAGAGTAACATATTGGGCGAGTTGGCCAGAGTAACATATTGGGCGTGTTGGCCAGAGTAACATATTGGGCGAGTTGGCCAGAGTAAAGTATTGGGCGTGTTGGCCAGGATGTATCAGGGGCGTGTTGGCCAAAGTATATCGGGGCGTTTGGCTAGATTATATGGGACTGCGTGTCAAGAGTGAACAGACCGTAGGTATGGGACTACGTGTCTCATTAATGTGGACCCAAGAGTCTGTGTTATGTATTGGGAAATTTGGGACGATGTCCGTATTATATCTTGGATTGGTGCATACATGCATACGAACGATGAGATGATCCTTTTTATTGATGTTGTTATATGCTACATATATGTAGATATTCTGTTAGTATTTGCATTCACTCGGCTTTCCTAGCTGACGGCGTTTTATGCCGCTGGATATTCAACATCCAGCTGGCCAGGGTTATGAGTATGCAGGTGATGCATACATGGATAGGGGCCACGAGGATGGAGCCTACGATGACGGAGGCTACGCTGGAGATGACTACTACGCAAGCTGAAGACTTGGAGCTTGCTGTTGATAGTTTATGCCTATGTTTTAGAGACCGTTGTAATAGTTAAGTTTATAATCGGCATATGTTGCCGTAATACTTTATTTGTACTTCTGCGATACTTATGGTTTGTAATAGTTAGTATTGAACTCTGATTATATATATCAACCCTAGAACTTTCCAATGTGTGGTTTGAATCATTACTCTGATGGTTTGACTTTAGTTATGGACAATATGGTGACTTTCAACTGTCATGGCCTACGGGTCCAAAAAGGAATTTATTTTCTCTATTTTTTCTACTGCGGGGCGTGACAGGATTTTTGGTATCAGAGCCTGGGTTTAGTAGTCGCGTTCACCAATTGTCCAACATTTCTTGAGTTGAACCTAAGATTCCTTGAGATAAGGGTTGACTCTAAGTTTGTGTTTTGGAGATCGTCCCTATGGAATTCTCCGTGCTATTAATGTGATGCTAGTTATAGCTACTATTATGTTTAGTTGCGAATTATTTTTCTATAACTATTACGTATAATTTTGGAATTATTTTCTATGACTATTTTAGGTTGACGACTAACCGAGAGATGTCTGTATTGGTACCCAACCTTACTGCATCGATGGCAGGAATGCCTACTCGGAATCGTCCCGCTCAGATTGAGGACGTCCCCCAGCACCCCAAGCTACTGATCCGACTGGACTGTTCGAAGCCTTTGTGCGTAGGATGGAACGGATCAACAATCCTAACATGCACATCAGAAATAATCATGGACCACCCCCGCGACCAGTTGAAGATAGAATAGTGGAGCGTTTTCGTCACTTTCGTCGAGAGAAGTTTGACGGGAATACTGAGTCGTGGCAGGCAGAACAGTGGCTCCGAGAGATGGAAGCAATCTTCGACACCCTGGGATGCAATGAGATAGAGAAGCGTCGACTGGCGACATTCCAATTGACTTATGCGGCTGTCGATTGGTGGGAATCGGAGAAGGCGACCGTAGGAGAGGAAGCGGCCAGAAGGATGCCCTGGATCACATTTAAAGGGCTCTTTCTTGAGAACTACTTTCCTCAGACCGAGAGGAACAGGAAGGAGAGAGAATTCATCGAACTAAGGCAAGGGAACCTTACCGTGAGGGAATATACGGTGCAGTTTGAACGATTATCCCATTTTGCTCTTCATATGATCGATACTCCAGAGAAGAAGAATAGGCAGTATCACCAGGGCCTCTCACTGCCACTACAACAGATGACTCTGAATCATCAGGGTCAAACCTTCAAGGCCATGGTAGGAATGGCAGTCGGTCATGAGGATATTAATGGACGGGAGCAAGGACGTTTTGGGAATCGGCTACCACCCAGAGGTAACCAATGACCTAGACCTCTGATGCGATTCCAAGGGAACAAGCGTAGCTGGAATGGAGAGAGAAGGCCACAATCGGCGTTTCCCCAGAATCGTTATGCTATGAACCCAGCTCCTCCTCCACAAGGACTTCATGTCGTTACTGGAGGCAATACTGGTGGATGCCTTAATTACGGAAAGCCAGGTCATTTGGCTAAGGACTGCCGAGCTTCCAAGAACTACAACAGGGCGAGCGTTCTCTGTTACAACTGCAACAAGCATGGCCACATCAGCAAGGATTGCAGAGCACCCCATAGGGCATACAACAGACTAGTTGCTCAGGGCCAAGTTGGGCAGGCTCGCATGAATGCTATTCATCCAGAGAATGCGGGATTTGATGAGACTGAACAACAGAACATGGAAGGTACTCTTACGTTATTCAGCACTCGAGTTAAAGTTCTATTTGATACTGGTGCTTCGAATTCGTTTGTTGCTATCAGAATTGTTAAACTTTTGGGTTTAGTACCCCAGGTGCTTGATGTAGCCCTGAATGCGGTATCACCTTTGGGAGTAACCGTAAAATTAGGGAAAGTGTGCAAGGACTGTACTTTAACCCTCGAGGATAGAATTCTTCCCGCAGATCTAATCGTTTTGTCAATGAGGGAATTTGACATCATCTTAGGATTTGATTGGCTCACGAAGTATTGTGCCAAGTTGGACTGTGCCAATAGGATGATTACCTTTTTGGTACCAGGAAGTCAGTCTTTTGATTTTCAATGCAACCCCTCTAGGGATGCTTTTCTCACTAGCCGTCTAGCAGCTATCGAGAGCTCGAGTTCGGAACTCATTGTTGCACAGATTCCTGTAGTCCGAGACTTTGAGGATGTGTTTCAGAGTATTATTGGACTGCCACCTAAGCGGGAGATTGATTTCTGTATCGAGTTAGTGCCTGGCACTTCACCGAAATCGAAGGCTCCTTATCGGATGGCACCAACAGAAATGCAAGAACTAAAGAAGCAAGTTCAGGAGTTAGAAGATCTCAAGTTTGTTCGACCCAGCACGTCACCTTGGGGAGCGCCGGTGTTATTTGTTAAGAAGAAGGATGGAACTCAGCGACTTTGTATCGACTATAGGGAGCTCAACAAGGTCACGATTAAGAATAAGTACCCACTCCCTAGAATCGATGATCTGTTTGATCAGTTGCAAGGAGCGACGACTTTCTCGAAGATCGACCTACGATCCGGATATCACCAATTGTTGGTTCGACCTGAGGATATTTCAAAGACTGCTTTCAGGACGAGGTATGGGCATTATGAATTCTTGGTTATGTCTTTTGGATTAACCAACGCCCCAACGGTATTCATGGACCTAATGAATAGAGTATTTAGGCCCTACTTGGACCAGTTCATTATCGTGTTCATAGACGATATTCTGATCTACTCCAAGACCAAGGAGGAACATGAGGGACATGTAAGGATCGCACTACAGACCCTTCGAGATAACCAACTGTATGCGAAGTTCAGTAAGTGCGAGTTTTGGCTGAAGGAAGTCAAGTTCCTAGGACATGTTGTCTCACGAGATGGAATAGCAGTAGACTCGTCAAAGACAGATGCAGTTCTGGATTGGAATATACCAACCACTGCAACGGAAGTCAAAAGTATTCTTGGTCTAGCTGAATACTACCGAAGATTTGTGGAAGGATTCTCCAAGATCGCAGCTCCTCTTACCGGACTAACGAAGAAGGATTTGAAGTTTGAATGGGGTAACAAGCATGAACGAGCATTCCAAGAATTGAAGGAGAGATTGACTACAACGCCAGTGCTTGCGATACCTAAGAGCGGTGAGCAGTTCACCATTTATAGCGATGCATCACACCAAGGACTCGGATGTGTTTTGATGCAAGATGGGAAGGTAATCGCATATGGATCGCGACAATTGAAGCCTCACGAGTTGAATTACCCGACGCATGACCTCGAACTAGCCGCTATTATTTTTGCTCTCAAGATTTGGAGGCATTACCTCTACGGTGAGAAGTTCGATCTATTCTCAGATCACAAGAGCCTGAGATACTTGTTCTCTCAAAAGGAGTTGAACATGAGGCAATGACGTTGGATGGAATTATTGAAAGACTGTGATTTCACATTGCAGTATCACCCTGGGAAAGCAAACGTAGTAGCCGATGCTTTAAGTCGGAAACCCAGGAGGATAATAGTAGCTTCTCTTATGATCAAAGAATGGCAAGCATTGGGAACTTTGGCTGAATTCGGTATTCAAGCCTCAGATTCAGGTGAAGGACGACACTTTGGATGTTTGGTAGTACAACCGACACTCATCAGTCATATCCTTGAAGCACAGAGGAAGAACGAAGGACTTCAAGAGTGGTTCACGAGCAATGCAGTGAAGGAACCAGAGAATTGGAGTATTGGTTCAGATGGAGCACTCAGATGCAGAGGCAGACTTTGTGTGCCAGATGAAGATAATCTTAGAAAAGACATAATGGACGAAGCGCACAAGTCGCGAATGACTATCCACCCAGGAGGCACAAAGATGTACAAAGATTTGAAGAGAAACTTCTGGTGGGAAGGAATGAAACGAGAAGTTGCGGAACACGTGTCTCAATGTCTCACGTGCAAGCAAGTGAAGGCGGAACATCAGAAGCCTCCAGGACTTCTACAACCATTACCAGTTCCCGGATGGAAGTAGGAACATATAACTATGGATTTCGTGGTAGGTTTGCCAAGGTCTCAGCAAAACCACGATTGCTATTTGGGTAGTTGTGGATCGACTTACCAGATCGGCGCATTTCATAGCTTATAGTATGTCGTATCCAGTCGAACGTTTGAGTCGGATGTACATACAACAAGTTATGCGACTGCACGGTGTACCTGTATCAATCGTATCAGACCGTGATTCAAGATTCACTGCAGAGTTTTGGAAAAGTCTAAAGACAGCATTGGGGACTTCGTTAAACTTGAGCACTGCCTTTCATCCACAGACTGATGGGCAGACTGAACGAGTTAACCAAGTGATGGAGGACATGCTTCGTGCGTGTGTTATTGATTTTGAGAGTTCATGGGAGACTCATCTACCGCTGATAGAATTTGCGTACAATAACAGTCACCACTCGAGCATAGGAATGGCACCCTTTGAGGCATTATACGGAAGACCGTGCCGATCACCTTTGTGTTGGGCAGAGGTTGGAGACAATCAACTACTTGGACCTGATTTAGTTCGAGAAACTAACGAGAAGATCCAGATTGTGAAAGAAAGGATGCGAACGGCGCAGAGTAGACACAAGAGTTATGCAGATAAACGTCGCAGGAGTTTGAAATTCAGTATTGGAGATCATGTGCTACTCAAGGTATCTCCGGTGCGAGGAATTGTCAGATTTGGGCAGAAGAGAGGAAAGCTAGCACCGCGTTTCATTGGACCATTTGAGATCCTTGAATGTGTAGGAAAAGTTGCCTACCGACTCGCGTTACCGCCTAAGATGTCGGGAGTACACAACGTGTTTCATGTTAGCATGTTAAGAAAGTGTGCTCACAATCCGAGTCATGAGATCAACTTTGAGGACATCGAGGTTAACGATAATGTGTCATTTCATGAAGGACCAGTGCGAATTCTGGATTGGGGAACTAAGAAGCTGAGAAGTAAGGAAATTCCGTTGGTGAAGATCCAGTGGAAGTTTCACGACGAAGGAGAGGCATCATGGGAGCTAGAGTCAGAGATGCGTGAGAAGTACCCGGAGTTGTTCAACGATGCTTAGTTCGGATTTCGGGGACGAAATCTTCAGTTAGTGGGGGATGATGTAATACCCGCTATTTTTAAATATTTATTTCCCAAAATGAATAAGTGTTTTTATGTTGTTATTATAATATTCAGTATTTATAGAACTCGTTTATAAATTTTCAGAATTTTTAAAAACAGAAATTTAGTAGATTTGTGAATATCTGGTATATTTGGACCAGTTATGATTTTATTGCTCATCCAACCAAACATGGCCCTAAGGAAATAATTATCCTTTGATCCTTTAACTCTTGGTAATTGCAAGGTGAGGTCCCTCCTTGGTTCCTATATATATGGGACCATTCCATTACATTTATCCATAGACTTATGAGGTTGAGAAGTTATCCTAATGCACACACAAACACCAAGAACACCAAGAATGCACACACAAACACCAAGGACACACACACAAACACCAAGAACACCAAGAACACACACACAAACACCAAGAACACACACACAAACACCAAGAACACCAAGAACACACCTAGTACACCAAGAACACCAAGAACACACCTAGTACACCAAGAACACCAAGAACACACATAGTACACCAAGAACACCAAGAACGCTATTTGAAGCCGGAATTTTATATTCGAAGATTCTTCGGGTTTTCTCGGCATTATTATTCTGCGAATTTAGGTGAGTCTCCAACTCACTCAGCTATTTATATTACACTTTGTTATGAACATATGATTATGATTATGATTATGATTTATATTAATTATGTGATGCTTATACGTATTATATTACGTATTTAGATAAGTACGGCATAAATACGATAAACTGGTATTTTCAAATACGACTGGAATCGAGATGGATTCTTAATGAGGATCGAAAATTCTTAACTTCCAACATAAATGCTTATTTATTTAATCTCACAGAACTTTTATAAATTCGGTTGTGGACGTACAAAACTGGAAAATGACCAAAATACCCTTGTGATCTATTTTCACTTAAATCGACTAAAATCAAGATATTTTCTTAACAGGGATCGAAAACTCTTAACTTACAACATGAATACTTATTTATTTGATCTCACGTAACTTTTATATTTTCGGATCCTGACTTATAAATTGGAAAATGACCAAAATACCCATGTGCCCTATTTTTACTAGAATCATACACGATGTCTAATATTTCATTCTAGTTTTGGTTTGAATGTTGTTATGTGTAATACCCTGTATTTTTCTTGTATTTTTATATCCTTTTGATATATATGAGATAATAACGAGATTAAGAAGCCGACGTGCATATTAGTGGGTCTGTCGACCGCAGAGGTTGATACTATTTATGGGTGCGCGTGAATGCGGTCGCTAAGACCGTATGATGTTGAGTGTGGACTCCCAGGTGCTGGGATAGGACCGAGACTTCGTGTCAAATCAATATATGATAGAGTTGGCCAGAGTAACATATGGAGCGAGTGGGCCAGAGTAACATATTGGGCGAGTTGGCCAAAGTAACATATTGGGCGAGTTGGCCAGAGTAAAGTATTGGGCGTGTTGGCCAGGATGTATCAGGGGCGTGTTGGCCAAAGTATATCGGGGCGTTTGGCTAGATTATATGGGACTGCGTGTCAAGAGTGAACAGACCGTAGGTATGGGACTACGTGTCTCATTAATGTGGACCCAAGAGTCTGTGTTATGTATTGGGAGATTTGGGACGATGTCCGTATTATATCTTGGATTGGTGCATACATGCATACGAACGATGAGATGATCCTTTTTATTGATGTTGTTATATGCTACATATCTGTAGATACTCTGTTAGTATTTGCATTCACTCGGCTTTCCTAGCTGACGGCGTTTTATGCCGCTGGATATTCAATGTCCAGCTGGCCAGGGTTATGAGTATGCAGGTGATGCATACATGGATAGGGGCCACGAGGATGGAGCCTACGATGACGGAGGCTACGCTGGAGATGACTACTACGCAAGCTGAAGACTTGGAGCTTGCTGTTGATAGTTTATTCCTATGTTTTAGAGACCGTTGTAATAGTTAAGTTTATAATCGGCATATGTTGCCGTAATACTTTATTTGTACTTCTGCGATACTTATGGTTTGTAATAGTTAGTATTGAACTCTGATTATATATATCAACCCTAGAACTTTCCAATGTGTGGTTTGAATCATTACTCTGATGGTTTGACTTTGGTTATGGACAATATGGTGACTTTCAACTGTCATGGCCTACGGGTCCAAAAAGGAATTTATTTTCTCTATTTTTGCTACTGCGGGGCGTGACATGCAGGCTCTACACGTCACTCGCACCCAGAACCATGTCCTCGATATGGTCGATGTTAACCCAATTGCCCCCGGCGAAACTTTCTGCCACAATCACCCCAACCTTTCGACCACTTGTGCGACCAATTCAATACCGCCCTTCAATTGGTCCTTACCGATTTGCTGGTCCTACGAATCACTCGCACTCAATACCCTATCCTCGATATGGCCAATATTAACCCATTTGCCATCGGCGAGTCTTCCCACAACACTCACCCCAAAGAAGGTCGTCGCCCACTCACCAACCACTACCCACCCCCCTTTCAACCTCAAATTATCTTTTCCTAAATTCATTGGTGACGAACCCACTGGTTGGATACATCGGGCTGAACAACACTTTGAGTTCCAAAATGTTGCTCTCATTCAGAGCGCCCATACCCAGCAAGCCATATGAGAAAAAGGCATGGTTGGTGAATACAATGTCTTGGTTTTGCTGGACTCAAGCAGTACACACGTCTTTGAACAAATTTTCAAAATGGAAGTTTGTGATCCCGTCGTTGTAAAGGTGGCCAGAGGAGAGTTATTTAGTCAAGACAAGCGTAAAGGGGTTAAAATTGTTGTAAAGAATTGGGATCCTGGTGGACTTACGAATTTTCATTTTAATTGGACTTCAACCTTGTGGACAAGGTTGATTTTATGGGGGAAGGATTGATATGTGCAAGATTTCTATCTTGCCATGCATGCATTTAGGCAGTAGTCAATTTCCATTTACTATGTAATAAACATAATCCCAAGTCAATAGACATGATTGCCTGATTCCATGCTCCCTTTTAAATGCATCAGTTTCACTTGTAATTAGGCATGATTCCAGTGCATGCATTAGTAAGGCTTATACATAGCCAAATATGTTGAGCTAGTGGGATCATCAAATGCTAATATAAGACTTTCTTCTCCTATCTTGCTTCCTCTCTCTCTCTCTCTCTCTCTCTATATATATATATGGTTTTAACCATATCAGGGTCCCACTACATTAACCAATGGGAGAGTTGGATGAGCAATGGGTGAGCAATTTTGGGGTGAGCAAAACTGCACTTATTATATTATGGCTAGCGATAAAGGTACCTCTATTTTTTTAATTAGGGAGCCTAAATTTAAGTTAAACAATCATTTTTTTTTACCTTTTATTTTAATTAGTATGGGCACCTCACTTATTTTACTATATATTATAGGCTTAACTATATTTTATACCCTCTTAGTTTGCCCTTTATGTCAATTTGGTTCCTGTAGTTTAGAAAGTGTCATTCTAGTCCCTGTAGTTTCATAAGTGTGTCATTTTAGTCCCTCAAACACTTTTTGTGACAATTTTTTTTACTTTCAATGACATAATTATTCATCACTAAAGGACTTATTAAACTTATTTGACACACTTATAAAACTACAGGGACTAGAGTGACACTTTATAAATTACAAGGACCAAACTATAGGGACAAGCACAGCACACATAATTAGGTATTATATATTTGTTAGGAAACTGTGTTCCCAGAATCCGTTGACAGTGCGTATAAGTTGGTACTGCAAAAAATTTCGTGAAATCTATAATAACCCTACAAGGGCGGAACTAGGGTTACCTTGAACTGCAAAACGGATTGCTGTAGTAGACGAATCGAGAACACGGGCTCGATAACAGCTCACGATCTTCTACCGTATTCCTCCGCTGCTACAAAAATATATTTCGAGCTCCATGTTATTAAATGCTTATTATCTCCCCATGTTAAGATTACAGATATCCATTAATTAACTATAATTACTGACAATCATATTTAATTAATTTCTTAAAATTCCTTGAGATCCTCTGCTTAACTTATCTGATATGTCGGATACAAAATCCACCTGCAGGGTTTGACATAATCAAAACTTATAAACTTTCTCAAGGGGATATCATCAATCCCAAAAATTGAGACATGGATTCCATCATTAATTAATATCCACCACACAATTAATATTGCCACCCAATCCAATGAGATATTGACCCATTTAAGGATCTCACCCTTTTAGGGATCAAAGTGTAAATATCAAATGTACGTGTCTACAAATTAACTTAGGATTTAGAGCATAAGCACTCATAATAGCCATGAGGTATTAATTATCTTATAAGTCAGTATAAAGATAATTACCCCAAGTCAGTCCCGTTTAATACACAAAGTGTACCAGCATAGTGAGTTGAAACTAAACCGTTTTCCGTAGTCAAGACAAACCTACTACAACACCATGCTGCAGTCCTACCGATGGTGTGTCCAATCCCATCTAAGACTGTAAACCAAAATCTTACATTCTATAATATCTGATGGCCTGATCTTCCGTGTGTAAGCCGAACTCTACACACCAAACCACCTACTATATAGAATGAGAGACACACATGCATAATATTAAATAAATAATATAATACAAACATTGCCCACACAGATTCTAAAAAAAAAATGGATTAACTGATTTTATTAAATGAATAATAAATCAATTACATAAAGCATGGCTTTTAGTATATATCCCTAACAATATTTTCATAAATATTATAAAATTAAAAGACATTCAAAGAATAACAATAATAAATTTGGTACTTGCAACAATGTAACTTGCAATCATGGAGTTTTATAATAGCTGAACTTACTAGTAATCCTTCTTTCAGTGCAAGACGCTTTGCAGTTTCGATGGCTTCGTCACTTGATATCTGGATATCATAAGACCATTAGACTATACAAAAGAAAAAATGATGTGGCTGATAAATTGCGACATGTATAAATCTGGAATAAACACGACCCATGCCAAACACACACAGATACGCAAACGTAATTTCACCATGACGTGTAATAAATTGATGATGCAAAGAAACAACCTCTAAACCTGATATGGACAACTTCACATTATTATATAAATTATGCTCAGGAGGATCATGTGACACCTATCGAGAAGAGAGAAGAATTACAATTAGTAAGGGCACCTCACTTATTTTACTATGTATTATCTCTTTATGTCTCTCCCCTTGTTTATTTCCAAATCTTTGACTACTTCTGATTTCTTTCTCTATTAACTCTTAATCTGTATTTAGCGTCTTCTTCGATTTGACTTCTTCTCTTGTAAGTTTTTTTGTTTTCACTAATTGTGATTCTTCTCTTCTCGATAGGTGTCACATGATCCTCCTGAGCATAATTTATATAATAATATGAAGTTGCCTCTATCAGGTTTCGAGGTTGTTTCTTTGCATCATCAATTTATTACACTTCATGGTAAAATTACGTTTGCGTGTCTGTGTGTGTGTTTGACATCGATTGTATTTATTCCAGAGTTATGCATGTCACAATTTAGCGGCCACGTCGTTTTCCCTTTGTATAATCTAATGGTCTTATGATATCCATATATCAAGCGATGAAGCCATAGAAATTACAAAACATCTTGCACTGAAAGAAGGATTACTAGTAAGTTCAGCTATTATAAAACTCTACCAAATTTATTATTATTATTCTTTGAATGTCTTTTAATTTTATAATATTTATGAGATAATATAATACCTAATTATGTGTGTTGTGCTTGTCCCTGTAGTTTGGTTCTTGTAATTTAGAAAGTGTCACTTTAGTCCCTATAGTTTTATAAGTGTGTCAAATAAGTTCAATAAGTCCTTTAGTGATGAATAATTTTATCATTGAAAGTAAAAAAAAAAATTGTCACAAAAAGTGTTGAGAGACTAAAATGACACACTTAAGAAACTACAAAGACTAGAATGATACTTTCTAAACTACATGGACCAAATTGACATAAGGGGCAAACTAAGAAGGTGTAAAATATAGTTAAGCCTATAATATATAGTAAAATAAGTGAAGTACCTTTACTAATTAAAGTAAAAGGTAAAAACACTGATTTTTTTAACTTGAATTTAGGTGTCCTAATTAAAAAATGGGAGAATAACTGAAAATGACAATTATGGAACAATTGTTAGTTTAAAGACAATTTAAAATTAGATTAACAAAAAGGACAAAAAGTTGACAATTGGTGCTCACACGGTATAAGTGCGCGCACCATAACATCTCCCATGTACAATCCTCCCTCGAGCGCCCACCTCACGCGCGCGCTACGTCCCCAGCCACTCACATTGTATGAGTGGCTGTGTTATATGAAATCTCATTTTGAAAATGTATTTTAAACTTTAAACCTCCATAAATTTTGATTCACAACTTCGTTTTTCTCAAATTTTATACCGTTGGAATCGTGTTGACGAGAGCTACAAAACTAGTTCCATTGTTGATATGTTTTGAGCAAAAAAAAAAGGATAATTTACATGCCTTGTTCAGTTGTTCCTGAAAACTTGAATTTTCACTTAATATTTGTATACGCGTTCAGTGACATTTCACTTACTTTTCATGTATGCCAAGTGAAATTTCAGTAGAAGTAACTGTCTAGAGTTTAAAGTCCAATTTGATTATTAATTTGTTATAAAGTCTCTTTAATGCCAAGTTAAGTGAAATTTCACAAAATATTCATGAATGCATAGTGAATTTTTTTTTTTTAAACAATGCATATTTTGTTAAAAGTAGAAAATTTCACAATCAATTATATAACACAATTTTTCAACCAAAATAAATGCAAAAATTCTTGTTAAAATTCGTCCTTTTTTTTTTCCTCAAAATATATAAATTTAATATTAAGAGAAAATTCACTGAACCCGTACATGTCTTCTTCCTGAAATTTTTGAAGTTAAACTTAACATTCGTGTACTCGTTCAGTGAGATTTCACTTAGTTTTCTTTTATGGCAAGTGAAACTTCACTAACTATCCCAAAAGTCACTAGAAGTAACTCTCTAGAGTTTAAGGTTCAATTTGATACTTAGATTGTTAAAAAGTCCCTCAAATGTGAATTTAAGTGAAATTTTACTTAATGTTCATCATGCATGAGTTTAGTGAAATTTCACTTAATATTCAAGTATGCCAAGTGAAAGTTCACTCTTTTTTTCACATTAAAACAATGCATATTTCGTTAAAAAAAAAATCAAATTTTACAAACAATTGTTAAATATAGTTTTTCAACCCAAACAAATGCAAAATTCTTGTGAAATTTCACTAAAACTCTCTTTAAGAACAAAGTGAACATTTGTTTTTTTTTTCCTCACAACATATCAACTTGGCATACTGTTTGTGATGAATTTATCCAGCCAATAAGGAGGTGCCACAAAGGATTTGACATGGCAAGATAGTTAACTGATTGAGAAGTGACACAGAGGCAGTTACTAGCAGTTTGTCATTTGCCCTATTTAAAATGTAAACCGCTAAGTGACACGTGTTGATCATTGAAGAATAACTGAAGAACAGATGTCATTTCAAGGCAGCGCCACGTGAATGAGCAGTTACCAGTAGGGATGGCAACGGGGCGGATATGGGACGGGGCCTTATTTCCCACCCCCACCCCGACCAACTGGAATGCTCTCCCGACCCCGCCCCGATTAACCTTGTGCTCGTACCACCCCCAACCCCATTTGATGCAACCAATCCCATCCCCGCCCCGTCACACCCCCGAAAAGTGAATCACATGATGAGCACGTGAAGTTTTAAATTCCTTGAAATCAAATTTCACTTTTGCTATAGACTTTCACGTGTACTGACAATGGAAAGCAGAATTTTTAACTACCTGTGCACACAAATCTAAGCACTTTAAATGCTATCTGACAACACATAAGGTCAAACTTAGCATATATTTGACATTCTAGCCACTGTTACTTTATAGAGCTAAGTCTCTTTGCCAAATGCTGAGTTTCTTCGATGTGGGACAACAAAAAATAGTATCTATGATATATAATCGGGTAACCTAGGCAAGGGGTCCCCTAACCCCGAACCCGACCCGAACCCGACTCGGGTTCAATGTTTTACCCCATATCTGCCCTTATCCTTTTAGACCACCCCCATACCCTCTTATTAGGGGCAGGGTGTGGCGGGGAACCCGGAAAACCCACCCCATTGCCATCCCTAGTTACCAATTTGAAAGAAGAAAGATCATTCAACAAAGATTACTTTGAGGCCTCAACAATTATAAATAGAGCAAGTCTGTGATCAATGAGGGGATCTCTCGATCAACACACATCAATACACTTCAATATTTTTTATAATATTGTATTCTTATCAATACACTTAGAGTTTGAATTAGAGCACCTTCAAAGTTATCTTCAAGGTTAGATTGTAGTCTATTTTTGCTTAATAAAATTGTCTATTACTTTACTATTTTCATTTAATGTTCTTAAATAGGAGTAGCTATACATTACTTAGTTCGAATTTCTGTAACTAGTCATATCTTTACACGTTTGTAGTCCTTGTTAAGGCATCGAACATCACCACAATATCCCTGGAGAGGCGCAATTTAGATACTTATTATATCACACACATTGGCAATAACTTGTCTGGCACGCTCGCACTTATATAATTCCACTTATATCCTTAGAGGAAGTTTCCAATCAAACATTTTTGGCACGCCCGATGGGACACTAGTGTCAAAAGATGACAAATACAAACCTTTGAAGCAATAGGTCTATGAATAACGCCAATACTGGTGTTAATAATGCAAAAATTGGTGGTTCTTCGCACCAAGATCCATAAAGCAGCAACACTGGGAATCATGTGAATAATGAAAACCCACAAATAGGAGTTGAAAATTTGAATCCACTTCCAAACAATGGAAATGCTAGTTCAGGAGTTCAACACGATTTGGTGAACCAGTTGACACCAGCATTTGATCATTTGGGAAACATGATTCAGAATGTTAATACTCTGATCACTTCCCTTAACAACAACATACCACACTTTATACTAGTAATGGCGCCAAGTGGAAATCGGTCTGTGGTTCGACAGAATAGAAGAGATTATACTCATGGCTTATTTCAGCCAAATCCTTTGATTCATGCAAATGGACCTCCTTTTAGGCCTAATTCACAAGAAAGCTTCTGTATGCCTGTCCCTAATCCTACTACTCCAATGTTCAAAGGGATGTAAGGATATCATATAGGACATAGTCAAGATCATATGTATATACCAACAAATGTCGAAGAACCTAGGCCAAGGGAAAATATAATAGGCCAAAATAGGATAATAAATAAAAATCCTATATTCTAACAAGACCCTACTGGAATAGGTGTTGGTCGAAGAAACAAAAATCCTAGGAGGATGGATAATTTTCCTCAACCACCTCCAATACCAGCAATGAACCCTCCTATGGTTCAACCAGGTCATCAACAACCACCCAACATGGTTGAGAGGAATGACATAATTAATTTAATCCATGAAGTTTGTGGACCCATGGCTCGGGGGGTACAAACTCCAGTATACAGGAAGCCTTACCCTGACTAGATTGATAGGGTTGAATTCTCCAGGAGATTCAAGTTCCCTACCTTTACTATGTTTGCTGGGGATGGGAGTTAATCTACAGTTGAACATATAGAGAAATTCATCAGTCAATGTGCTGATGCATGAAATAATGAATATCTTAGACTTCGTCTATTTTCTAATTCATTAATAGATACAGCATTCACTTGGTTTATCAATTCGGCTCCTAATTCAATCCATAATTGGACACAAATGGATTCCATACTCAATTTTTCAAATAGAACCAGAAGTTTCTATGGCTAATTTAGCCAGGCTTTGTCAAAAACCTGATGAAAAGGCTACTCAGTTTATAAAGGTTCAAGAGGGCTAGAACAAAGTGTAAAATCATTTTGCCAGAGCCCAAATTTGTTAAACTGGCCCAGAATGGCCTCGAATTTGGACTTTGAAAGAAGTTTGATGCATTAGAATTTAGAGATCTTGTCGAATTAACTACTCGAGTATCTAGATATGAAGCCATGTTGGAAGAAGAAAATGAAAGGAGTGCTTCTTCATTAAAAATGTATTATAAAGATCCTAATTATGAAATGGATGATGCAAAAATAATAGGAAATGAACCTTTCACATGTAAAAGTCTTGTGAAGAAAAACATCTCTGCTGAGTCATATAAATCTAAAGGATCATTCAAGAAATATTCATTCGATGTTTATAAACTTGACGAAATTTTTTATCATTTACTAGAAGGAAAAATAATCAAGTTGTCTAATAAGACAAAATTACATTCTAATGATGAATTAATAGGTAAAAAATATTACAAGTGGCATAATTCCTGGACTCACTCAACTAATAAATGTACTATTTTTTGAGAAAGGATCCAAGACCTGATCAAGAAAGGGAAGTTGAAGTTCCTTGAAAAACAAATGGAGGTCGACGAAGATCCATTCCCAGCAGTGCAAGAAGTGTCCATCAATGTTCATAACATTTCCCTTGAAACTCTTATCAAAGAGAGGGAGAACATAAAAGAAGAAGACCAAAAGAAAAGGCTCGAAGAAATGGCAAAAAAGAGTCTTGAATTTCCCACTTTCAACTAAGAGTATGTAAAAAACTTAGGCATTGGTTGTGGGAAAAGGTATGTTGAGATCTATGATGAAAGGGTTGAGGCTAAAACAGTCAGGAAGAATAAACAACCTTCATTCAAACAAAAGAGAATGAATACTTCGTATGAATCTCCACTTCAGCCAATTATGAACGTTGGGAGAGGACAATTCAAAGGTCCAATTTATCAAGCTTCGATGTACGCTGAACCAACGACAGCAAGGTATGCTCCAAGACCAATGGCTCATTTCAGAGCCAATTTTTCGAGGAATTATTATGCTGGTAATTCTATTCGACCATCAAGGAACATGTACTATGTGAGGCCAGTTACATCTCATGTACCAAAGAAACATCATATGGTGCAAAGAGAAAGACAAGCTTAATTTATACCATCAAAATTAGTACCAGCCAATATGGTACAAGCTGAGATGGATATGGAAACATCAAATTTATCACGAAAAGTTGGTGAAACATCATAATCAAATATGTCTGCATTAGTACCAGGAGTACCAAATTGGTTTGTCATGCAAGATGATAGAATCAAGAATATGATGGATCAGCAAGGATCTCAGTATAAAAATAGGATGATCAAGCCTCCACAGGTTGAGAGGAATACATGGCGTGTTCTTCAACACCCTAAAGAAAAGAACCAAAAGATGGTTCCTATGATAAATAGGACTCAACAAAGAAGACTCCAGAGGAAATATACCATGTAGAAAGAATTTTTCAACATGAAAACTCAAGGCCAAGGTTTCGAGAATAAGACTGAGAAAGATTCTAATAATATTTCAAAGCCTAATCCTAGGTTTGATCGCAATATTAAGGCAGATAATGATATTGTGTCTGAGGGAAGTATCATTAAAGCTAAAGTTAAAGAATTGGAAAAAGCCATGAGTATTGATGAAGAAGATGAAGAAATGACAGCAGTGGAATCCCAAATTTTGGGAAATACTGAGATTAAACACGATGGTGAAATTGTCAAGAATAAGAATATACACATCCAGTTTGGCACATTTCCATAACAGATGAAAGTCAACACTACTACTTTTACATTACCAAAGGTATTCGAAGCAAAAGAAGATCAACAAATGGATGAAGAAATGGAAATGGAAGCATCTACTGACTATGTTTTTGAGGTAAATCTTCCTATATTCATTTTCAGTGATTGTAATCTCGTATATTCATTCGAAGAACCGTCACCATAAATGACTAAGCACCTTAAACCATTATATATAAGAGCTAGTTTTAATGGGGTACTTTTAAACAAAATATTGGTTGATAATGGTACTGCTGTCAATATTATTCCTTTAAGCACTTTGAAGAAAATTAATAAACAAGGCTCAAAATCAATACAGACTCCCATTATGATATCAGGCTTTACTGGTAATAAAAAAGATACCAAGGGAGTAATACCTATTGAAACTATAGTAGGTTCGAATAAATCCAAAACTCCTTTCTTTGTGGTGGATGTTAATCCTAGTTATAACGCCTTACTAGGAAGAGATTGGATTCATGCTAATTGATGTATTCCTTCTTCAATGCATCAAAACTTGTTGCTTATGAAGGAAGACCGTGAGATCAAAACAGTAAAGGCTGATACTCAGCCTTATCAGAGGGCTATGAATGCTATTTTTCATGATATGATTGGAACATTTTTAGAATGTTACATAGATGACATAATTGTTAAATCTAAATCATTTAATGATCACCTAATGCATATGAGATTAGCATTCAAAAGAATGAGATTTTTTAAACTCAAATTGAATCCATTGAAATGTGCTTTTGGGGTTAGTACTGAAAATTTTTTGGGGTACTTGGTGCATAAAAAAGGAATTCAAGTGGATAAGAATAAAGCTCAAGCAATTATTCAAAGTAAACCCCCTTCGACCAAAAAGGAATTGCAAAGATTCCTAGGACAGGTTAATTTTATCCAAAGATTATTTCCAATACTGTTGGAAAAACTCTAATATTCTCTCCTTTATTGAAATTGAAGGATCATGAAGAATTAAAGTGGGAAAATAAACACCAAGCTGCATTTCAAGCCTTGAAGGATTATTTGGTGAAGCCACCAGTGTTAATTCCTCCAAGAAAAGACGGGCCTATGAAGGTTTATATCTCAGCAGCATAAGCATCAATTGAGGTCTTATTAGCCCAGGATAATAATGATAAAAAAAGAACACGCTATTTATTATCTTAGTAGGTTCTTAAACCCTGTCAAATGGAAATATTCCTTTATTGAAAAACTATGTTTATCTTTATATTTTGCAATAATGAAATTGAGATATTATCTTCTTCCTACTGAAGTCTATGTTATTGCTAAGTTTGATTTAATTAAGTATATGTTGATTCTACCTATTTTAAGGAATCAAATTGGTAAATTAATTTTGACTTTATCAGAATTCTGTTTATTTTATGTACCACAAAAGGCAGTGAAAGGACAGGCTTTAGCAGATTTTTTGGCTGATCACCCAAATTGCATTGAAATAGAGGGAACTTATGAAATTGGACATATAACTATTAGCCCATGGAAATTATGGTTCGATGGATCAAAAATAGAATTTGCTACAAGTATTGGGTTCATTATTGAATCACCTGAGAAAATTAAAACCAAATATGGTTTTAAACTTGATTCAACTCAATGTATAATAATCAAGTTGAATACGAAGCTTTGATTATGGATCTCTTTTAGATCTTCAAGCTTCATTTGTAGAGATTTTTGGAGATTCCCAATTAGTTATAAACCATTTGAATGGGGAATATAAATGTATGAGTAGCACTTTAAAGATATATTATGACACTACAATGGATTTATTATCTAAATTTGATAGTGTAATCCTCTTACATATTCCTAGAAGCTTTAATGAAGAAGCCAATGATATGGCTCAAAAGGCATCTGGATTTAGAACAAGTGTCGAAGATTTTGAGATGGAACAAGTTACATACAGGAAGTTGTTGCCTATATTGGTAGATAGATTATCTTTTGTTAACATCTCAAATGTTGAGATTCATTATGATTGGAGAAAACCAATCATAGATTATCTCTCAGGGTTGGATGAAAATCCTAGTCAAAGTCTAAGATTGAAATTTGTCAATTATATAATGTATGGTGGAAGATTGTTCAAGAGATGAAGTGACGGATTACTGCTTGAATGTTTAAGTAATCTTGAAGGAATTGAGGCTATAGCTCAAATTCATGAACGATTATGTGGTGCTCATCAATCTGGAATTAAAATGAGATCGTTACTTCGAAGGCATTGCATTTACTGACCAATAATCTTAAAAGATTGTATTGAATTTGCCAAGGGATGCCAAGAATGTCAAAAACATGGTCCTTTGAAACATTTACCAACTATTGATCTTCAATATGTGGTAAAACCTTGGCCTTTTAGAGGCTGGGCCATTGATGTGATAGGAAAAATTAGTCATCCTTCTTCAAAAGGTCATGGATTCATTATTGTAGCCACATATTATTTCACTAAATGGGTAGAAGCAGAACCCATGCAAACTGTGACTCAAATGGTAGTTATCAGATTTTTAGAAAACATAGTTTATAGGTTTGGTATCCCTCAAACCTTTGTATCTGACAATGCTTCCATAATCGAAGGGGATGTGATTGCTTTGCAAGTAAATTGGGGATTACAATGTCAAAATCAACCCCATATTATGCCCAATCTAATGGTCAGGCTGAAGCAACTAATAAAATCATTAAGGAAAATATGGCTAAAGTCATAAAAAAAAATAATGCATGAGATTTTGCCAGAAGTATTATGGGTATATAGAACTTCGAAGCGAACAAGTACAGGGGTATCTCCTTATGCTTTAACTTTTGGTCATGAGGCAGTTTTACCAATTGAGATAAAAGTTAATTCTCTTCAAATTATGAAACAGAATCAATTATCTTTGGATGACTATCAAATATCAATGGCTATTGAATTAGAAAGCATTGATGAAGAAAGTGTCAAGGCTCTTAACAATATCCTGATACAAAAGATATAACAGCAAGATGATATAATAAAAAAGTTCAATCTAGAACCTTTGATGAAGGAGATTTGGTTTGGAAAATAATATTGCCTATAGGATCTAAAGATCCAAAGTATGGGAAATAGTCCCCTAAGTGGGAATGTCCATTCCAAATTCACAAAGTTTTTAAAGGTGGATTTTACCATTTGAAAATTTTAAATGGTTATATACATGTAAGAAAAATCAATGGTAGATTTCTCAAATAATATTATCTAACTGTTTGGGAAGCAAGAAATTTAGAATGAAGATGTGTCATTCAAATAAGATCATATATCCACATTCAAAATAATTACAAACCAGACTTTTGGTAAGTTAAAAAATTCTATGGTATAATCCTTTATACCAATTTCCCTATAAATTGAGCTCTTAGTTTAAAATTATCCCAATATCTGGTATACAATTTTGACTGACTAAGAATAAACTTTTGCCTTGAGATTGATTCTTGGTTCTTCAAAGGCTTGGATTCAAACTCTGTCTTCAAAACCAGAAGCTTTGCTCGAACATCTTCTCGATTGGTCCTCAGAATATTCAATTCAGTTTCCACAAGCCCAAGCTCTTTTCAAAGACTGTCTCTTTTTTCAGAAAGTTTATCAATAGTAGTGGTGCTCGCATTAAATTCTTCTAACATCTGGTTCATTTCAAGAGTTTTTTCTGTTGTGTATTCCATGTCAATTTCCAATCTTTTTCTTTCTTCAACAACTTTTTCAAGAAGAAAACAATTAAAATCGAAGGTTGACATGAGTTCTAAAATTGCTTCTTTGTCTGTGACGAAAATTTTAGAGCTGTCCAACAAAAATTGACACAAAATTTTCAAAGCCCTTTGTACTTTTTTATCTTCAAAAGCTTCAAATGGAATTTAACTAAAAAGCCTCAATGTAGCAACTGCTACTACTGGATCCATTGAAGGCACCTTTGGCTTACTTTGAACCATCTTCTGTTGGAAAATTTCTTGAAAATCAGTCGAAGTGGTGTCTTCCATTTTCAAAACATACTTTAAATCATCTTTGAAATCTTTTACTTCTTCAAGAGTAAGATTGGGAGGGAGAGACATTTGAAACACCCCAGAACTTGAAGTAACTAAAGCAACAAGAGATGCAAAGGGATCTTGTTTTGTAGCAGCTTCAGGATCAAAACATGTGCTGGTCTTCAAAGGACCAGTTTCAACTCCAGTAATAGGTTCAGTCTAGTTAGAGATAAACATTTATTTAGAACCTGCTTGTGAGGGAAAGCATAAACATAAACAATACCATGAGAGTCTGGTTGATATTCAAGCAATAGAGGCTGAATATCTTGTGAAGGGGACTTTTTAATCTCTGAAACTTTAGGACTATGAGATTCTGATTGTGGAATTAATTGACCAAAGTCAGATTCAGGTTCTACCTTTGAAATGGGAATTGCTTGAATGGGAATTTCCTCAAGGTCTTTCGAACCAGTAGATGGTTCAGCAGTTGTCTTGGCCCTCTTCTTTCGTACGAGCTTTATGGTATGGCTTGAATCTTCATTTTCGTCATATTCCTTGATACCAGTTGTTGGGGGAGAACTTTCTTCTGGAAGAATAAGCCTTCTTTTAGGTCTGGAAGGTAAAGGAGCAGGAATGGAGATCCCGGAAGAAATTGGGATAGAAGTTGCAACCTTCAAAATTTTGAGTATTGGTTGAGAGGAAGATCTTTCACCAGATACTTTCCCTATTTTTCAAAATTTAACAACACTAATAAAAAATTCTTTTCATTTTTTAGAAGGAAAGAGATTGAATTGGTAAATTTATTTACCTTTTGTCTTCAAATCAAGATGTCTCAAGAGATGGCATTTATCCATTGATACTGACATCAAATTCTCCCACTAGCTCAAGAACACAGGTGTGCAAGTTGTATACACTGGTAGAGAAGTGAACTCAAAGGTTCGAACCTTGTTTTGATAAGTTGCTAATGCAACAGTTATTGATAAGTTGCTAATGCAACAGTTATCACTGATTCTGGTATCCTTGAAGTTGTCTTGTATGCCATAAAGGTATTGGCTTGACTTCTCATTGGAAAAGGAATTGACTGAGTAAGACCAAATTGTCTCAAAAATTGGTTTGGGAGATAAAGCTTACTGTAAGATTTGAGACTAAGGCTATTCCCAAAAAATAAGTCTCTGTTGATCAAAAAACTTTCCATGCAGCTTTCAATTCAACTGCATTTGCTGTTCTATCTAAGATTCGACACAGTCATATAGGAAAAAGAGGAGTATTGTCATTAGGATTGTACAAGACAAAGAAAGGTTGAAATAGGTCATTTGACCTTACTGAGGAGAGATCGAAGAAGAAGGAAAGAGATTCCTTGAAATTTTTTTCAACAATTGGTAGCAAAGCAAAGTAAATCCCATGAGGAACAGTATTTTCTCTAAGTCCTAAATTGTGGATTTCTAGAAAGTAAGCATAAAGCCATAACTGAAGAATCTAGAAGGGACCACCTAGGTTTGGGAGAAAGGGATCATAACACAAGTCGAAAAAAAGATCTGTACAGAGATCCTAGCACAAAAGGAACTAAAGCCAATCTTCGACCAGCAGCTAGAGCATTAGCAATATTAGAAAATTCAAGAACTTTTTGAGAAGAAGTACATAATAGATGATTTGAAAGCCAATAAAGAATAAAACAATAATATTCTGTATCTGATACCTTTCTCGATGACCTTTTGTGAGAAGTTATGAAATTGGTGTATCCTAAAGATTTAGGATCAGATCGAATTAGGGGACTATCAGATTCCACCATGTATGGGTGAGCATCTTCCCCATGAGATTAAAACCCTAACAAATGGCAAATGTCAAGAACATTTGGACCTATTGGACCAAAACGAAACTGGAAATGATTAAAGATGGGGTTCTAGAAACATAAAGCCTCGACGAGTAGGTTAGGGTTAGCTTCTATGGGACATTTCGAGAGGTTAACAGCGTGGTAAATTTTTGTGGTAATCAGGGCCTCTCTCTTTTTGTCAAGAATTCTTTCTACCCAATTTGGCTAATCTTTCCCAGGTTTAGGCCAATGTCGAAACTTCAATTCGTTCCTTAGAATAGGAATTCCCTGCTGGTATGTTAAATGTTATTGTCCTAGTCTAGGGTAATATATATAAAGTTTGAGATTGGGGGTATTCAAGCAAGGACCTACAGCAATTGAAGATTCCTGAGAGGGAAAAGTAACAGGGTCGAGGATTTCATTAATCAATAAGGTCTTTTTTTCATTCGAATACTTGGATTGTTCATCCTGAATGATTCTCTCGAAATCATCGCAAACTTAGAAGATCTTTCTATCATTTATCTATTTATAGCCTTTGGTGATGTTTGAGAAGAAATGCATTTATTAAAAGAAAGTAGCCGTTAGAAGTGGTTTCTTAAAGAGCCGTTATTTTAAATAAGAATGTGTACTGGTTTAGAATGAACCATTTCAGTTTGATTAATACATATATGAATTCTTATTATTCATTGAACTTAAAAGGAAATACAAATACAAATTAAAAACATAATTGATAAAAGTGTGGAAACCCATAGTCACGAGATTGTGAAACATATCCCAATAATAAACAAATTACTCTGCTTCTATTTCTATCTCGAGACTTAAGTTCCTGGCTTGCAATGCCAATTTATCTTCATTTTGAAGGGTGAAATAAGCATCCTTGAGTTGTTCTTCATACTAATTTAACCGAGTATTGATCTTGGTTAAGGCTTTTCGAAGGCTTCAAAGTTCTTTGGCCAATGGAGTTTTACCTCGAAGAGATATGCCAGTAGCTTTGGCTGTATTTTTTAGATACGCAATTTGACCTTCGATGTCAGGTTTCAAGAAATAGGAAACATCACTCTCTTTGTTAGACCTTTCACACGCATAGATGTCTTTGTCTTTAAATTCTGATACTTCATCAAGAAGTGCAATTGGACCTTCCTTGAAACTTTCATAAAGATCCATCAAGTAATTTAAGTGTTTAATACTTTCTTGATGATGGGAATACCACCTTACATGAGTGGATAAGGTTTGAAGGGTGAAATCAATTTGGGTTCGAACAAGTGTTGAAATGCTCCATTCATGGCATAAGATATGGCAACACCATTCAAAATTGATTCGAGCCTTTGGTTCTTGTAATATGGAGAATGGGAGATGTGAGAAGGCTACTAGAAGCCTTTATGCTTGAGTAATTAAGCATGGGGAAGGTGATAAAACAGGAGGAATGTGTTTGAATATAGGACCACCCCTGCAAAATTGGTCTAATTTTAAGAAAGGATCACTCATATGCTTAAACGGGTCAACCACTTGTACATTTGTGTCAGGAAAACCTAATATTGAGTAATCAAAAAGAAGTACTCTTTCTTTGTAATCTTTTTTGAAAAGTTTACATTTGAAAAGGAAAGCTGAGGAGTAGTGCTCAGTGTAAATTTTTTCATGAGATCCCTTCACAAATGTGTGAATAGGAGGTCTGCCTTGGGGAGTTAAGACATTACCTCTTTGAAGTCTTTTACCAGGAGGACTGGTAGAAGAGATTAGCCAGGCATTCAACAAGTTTTGTTCTCGAGAGAGGCGATTCGAAAACGGATAATATGGTTTTATTATTCTACTTCGAATGATTCCTTCAGTTTCAGGATATTCAAAGTCGGGATGATAACTGAAGGTGCTATGGTTGGTGTTTCAAGTTTCATGCCTTTGTAGTATCCTACGCCTTCACCATGGGAAATGGGTTTTTCCCAAGCAGGAGGGATTGTTTGAGCATTGTAAATTGACTTCAAAGGGCTCGAAGATGATATTTGTTCTGATGAAGATGCACTTGGTCAGTTTAACATTTTCTACCATTTTTCCCACTTCGAGTATGTGAATGGTTCAGGAAGAATCTCAGGAGGATCCTAATTGGTTCAATGAGGAATTTTAGGGTGTTTTGTTGCTAACATTATTTCTTCGAGAAGATCTAAAGGAAAGTGATTACCAGTATCAAATGAAGATTAAAAAGAATACATGTTTAATGAAGTAGATTCGAAGTGACAAGTGAAGTTGTAGATGCAAAGACTGAGCGAATATGGTATGATAATAGCAACCAATGTGAAGATAGATGCGAATTTGAGCCCTCAATTTAACCATGTTTAAAAGATTATATGAAGACTTAACTGCCCAGCATGATCTCAACACGATCGCCATTATCTTAATTTTTCGAATCAAAAGGAAAATGGCGTGGGGGGTAATGTTAATTTGTGATGAATTTATCCAGCCAATAAGGAGGTGTCACAAAGGATTTGACATGACAAGATAGTTAACTGATTGAGAAGTGACGCATAGGCAGTTCCTAGTAGTTTGTCATTTACTCTATTTAAAATGTAAACCGCTAAGTGACACGTGTTGATCATTGAAGAATAACTAAAGAACAGATGTCAATTCAAGGCAGTGCCACGTGAATGAGCAGTTACTAGATTGAAAGAAGAAAGATCAATCAACAGAATTGCTTTGAGGCCTCAACAATTATAAATAGAGCAAGTCTATGATCAATGAAGGGATCTCTCGATCAACACACATCAATACACTTCAATATTTTTACAATATTGTATTCTTATCAATACACTTAGTGTTTGAATTAGAATACTGACAAACACTGAATATTACACATTTATGTGCCAATATAATAGACATAGTGCTCATTTAATCCCCCGAATTCCGAGTTTTACACGCATATTTGAATTAATATAATTTAATGGTGATGTCACTCAAATGCGTGTAATAATTTATTTTTACATATTTTATATGTTTAAGTAAAAACGAAGTGAAATAAAGGAAAGGAAAGGAAAGGAAAGAAAGAGCAACCACACCGAACCATTCCTCATAAAATGTTAGTCAAAATTTTGCACAGTTGAGTTACTATAAATCTTATAAACGAAATCAAAAGAAACAAAAAAATAAGAATAAAAAAATAGAACAAACCATTGAATATGGGAATGTTGATGGTGATGTTTATAAATGTGTTTTTTCTTTCACACACACACACACTCTCTCTCTCTCTCTCTCTCTCTCTCTCTCTCTCTCTCTCTCTCTCTCTCTCTCTCATTACACTACACAAGTTTTCAAAGGGTGTCAGAAGCCAAAGACAATTGGGACGAGCGAAGAAGAAGAAATTGCAAAGATGATGAACGCAGTGACAAAAGGATTACCAATCCTTCGTCTATAAAAAGAGATAAACAATCACAAATGAGGAGGAACGAACCAACAACTCACAAGTTGCAATAGCTTCACATACATTATTAGGGAAAGAATAGTTTAGGGATGTTATCATGTGAGCACCTCATATTGTCCCTAGAAGTAGGAAACTTTGAGCACTTCATATTGTCCCTAGAAGTAAGAAACTTTAGTTTTTATTTGCCTTTTCTAGTTTTAGTAGTTGTAAAAATTTACTTTTATGTAATTGATGATTTCATGTTCAAAAAGTATGTAGTAAAACTTTGTGTACTGTATTTCTTAAAATAAAATATTTGTTTTCTTGTACAACCTTTGTCAATTTGTAGTTGTAAAATATTCCTATTAAAGTTTAGATTTAATATTTTTAGTCTAGTTAGTACTTATAGTTGTCCCCTAAAATAGTTTGAAATCCCAAATTTTCAGTGTTTATAGCAATATTTACATTCACTAGAAGACAGATTTTGCAAATAAATGCCAGATTTCTTAGCCACATAGTTGTTATAATAACCTACTAAAGTCCAAAGCATACCATACTCATATCTCACTCTAAAAGTATATTAGGATTTGGTTTGGCTTTGCTTGTGTTCTTGGAGTTCAACCACTGTGACCACACAAGAATCCAAAGTCAAAGGTTTAGTATTTTATTATTAATTCAATATTTCCATTTATTTATGTTTTATTAACCTAGTTGTACTAAACTTTGTTATTTTGCAGATTCCACAAATTCAACCCCAACTCATGTTAAGCGAGGAAAAAAAATATATTAATATTTTATTTCACCCTTACCTTAGTTTTATAACTTTAATTTTAATTGGGCAGTCACTGTGCATATCTATTTAATCTTTCTTTAAGAGATTATTTGGAAGACAGTTTCAATTCCAAAATGATAGGTTAAAACTTTAATTGGGGATATGCAATAAAAACTTAGAAACCACAGCTTCTGTGCACTAATCTTGAATGGGCAAATTTATCTAGATGGGTTGTTTTTTCATTTATGGCCAAAAATATCTATGTATCTATAGTTTATGAACATTGAACATCTTTACATACTATGGCTATATAGGACATAAAAAGATTACATATTTGAAATAAGAACATAATTATGTGGATTGTCAAACTATGTCTTTTGACATAAAAAACACCTAGCATACTCAAACAATTCATATGACAAAGTTTACATTTCAAATATGTGTTTATATATATTTCTATACACTAATGGACAAGCAATTGTGTAGTGGCAGAGTGGTGGAGACTGGGCGCCAAATAACTCACGTCCGTGGCGGGTCACGGTTCGAACCTGGCTACTGCCCAATTCCTTTTTATTTTTCTTTAAATCAAACAACGTCGTTTCATATCAAACCTGACACTTGATGATCCTGACTAGTGAAAGTTTATTTTCAAATAAAGAATGACTCTACGATCTTAAATGCCAAATCATTTTCAAATGCACAAAAGTTGTGGGATCTAGTCTTAGTTTTGCATATTCTCAATTCCTTTAAATCATTTCTCTCGAGTTAATTAATATTTCTTGTTTTTAATAGTTTTGCTTAAATATTTGTATTATTTCTATCTTTCGATATAATAATACACATAAAGTCATTTAATGTAAATTTAGCTTTTATTTCTTTTTCTTCCTTTTCTTGCTAGTATCTTAGTCAATTTATTTTGCACTGTCAAAATCTTTACCGTAAATTACTTAGGAAAAAATAGCTTTTAATTAGTTTTATTGCAAAAAAAAATTTAAAAAATTAGTAGTTTAGTAAAATCCCACAAAAATCCATCATCTTTTATTTTCTTCTTAGTGACAAATGCCTATCTTTGTTTCCCGTTCCCTATGGGTTCGACCTGGACTTTCAGAACATTATTACTTGTACGATCACCTACACTTGGGTGTGATAAGAAAACGCGTCAATAGGGTGTCGTCAAGTTTTTGGCACCGTTGCCGGGGAACGGTTAATAAAAATAATAAATAAATAAAAAGTTAGGTTTAAAACTATTTTTCCTACTATATCTATGTCTATATCTATAATATATATACCTATTCTACCTTATAAATAATCTAGTCTCTTTTTAAAAAAAAAAATTAATTATGATAACATAAAAAAAATGATAATTAAAAAAAACTATATATAATTTTTCCTTGTGAAAAATACATAAATATATACTTACAAGTATGTACGTATCTACCTTCCAAACAAAAGCATGTATTTATATACATATATAAACCTATCTTCTATAAAAATAAATATATAAAAAATATATAAAAAAGAGTTTTTTTTTACGTAGCTAATAATAATAATAACAATATTTTTAAAACTTAGTTTTTCTTTTACTTCATATGTCCTTAGATACTACTGAGGCTTTATATCAAGTATCACATAATTCTAATATTTCTACTAATTCATCTAGTATACAATTTTCTAGAATAATGGCAGAAATTGAAGGACCAGGAGGAATCGATGATGATGCTCATAGTGAGCAGGGGGAAAATATACCACAATTTGTTTTACCAGAACGTGAACTACGTCCTTTATGTGATTTATTTACCCCAGAAAGAAATATCACTCCTTCTTGCATCACTCTACCTAGACATGCAAGAAATTTTCACTTTAGACAAGCCATGATTCCACTCTTTCCAACTTTCCATGGAATAGGGTCAGAACGTGCTTATCTTCATATTCGTGAATTTGAAGAAGTTTGTAGTACATTCTCTTATCAAAGTTGTCCTATTGAAATAATCCATCTTAAGCTTTTTCCTATCTCTTTACAAGATAAAGCTAAAGCATGGCTTTTATCTCTCTGTCCTGAATCTATAACTTCATGGCATGATATGAATGAAACTTATCTAAAAAAAATTTATCCTAAAAATTTAACTAATCGTATGATGCGTCAAATTAAACCTTTTACTCAAAAAGAAAAGGAACCATTCCCTGAAGTTTGGGAATGTTTTAAAGATCTCCTGCTAACTTGTCTACACCATGGATTTGAAAAATGGCGTCTAATTAATTTTCTTTATGAAGGACTAGAACCAAAATTAAAGAAATTAGTTGAAACTATGTGTCAAGGAGAATTTTTGAGTAAAACTGCCGACGGGCTGAAACATACTTTGATTGGCTTGGAGAAAATGCTTTCCAATGGGAAACAGAAAAAATTGGTAGGACGGAAAAAGCTAAAAGTTTATACCAATTACAATCAGAAGATGAATTAACACTGAAATATGAAGAATTAGCACGTAGATTGGAAACTATAACAGTAGAAAAAAATAATCCACTTAAAAAGAAAAGAGACCTTTGTGACAACTGTCATACGTTAGGACATCCTACGAATGAATGTCCTAACAGTTCAAATTTTCAAGAAATTTCTCCAGCAGAGATAAATGTTGTAAATAATTATAGGGGTCCTCAAAACTCTTATGGTAATTCGTACCAGTCTAACTGGAGGAATCCTCCAAATCATATGTATACCAAAGAGGGTATTTTACAATTTCAAACTCAACAGTATCCTCCTCAAAATAATCAGTCGTATTTACCCCCTCCACCTCAATTTCAACAAACACAAAATATATATCTTACTACACAGCAAAATTCTAATGTTTATGTGCCTCCGCACAAGAAAGTACAAGAGGAATCCTTACAGTCTATGATGCAACAATTAATACAAATCATGGGAAAACTACAAACATCTGTGGATAGGATTAATAACCAACACGATTCTAAAGGAAAAGGCATTTTTCCTGCCCAACCACAAACTAATCCAAGGGGGCAACCACAAGGTGACCCCTCAACTTCTGGTAATAGTCAACATGAACAAGTAAACGCTATAATTGTACTAAGAAGTGGTAAGACTGTTGGACAAGAAATTTCACCTTCTTTAGAAGAAATTGAGCATACAAATAAGGATGATAATATGCAAGAAATTGAGAAAGAAATATATGAAGATAAAATTGCTAATGAAGTAGAAGTTGAAAACCTTGAAAAACAGCAAATTTCTCAAGAAAATGAAACATCTGATTTACCAGTGGAAAAAGAAACAGAGGAAACTCCTGAATATTCTCCTCAAATTCCTTATCCACAACATTTAAGAAAACACCAAGATACTAAGAATCAGGAATATTTAGAACTATTTAAACAAGTACACATTAATATTCCTCTCATAGATGCAATTAATCAAGTACCTGCTTATGCAAAATTCTTAAAAGATTTATGTACTGTCAAACGTAAGCAAAATGTAAAAAGGGATGTGTATTCTGCTGACTTCGTTAAAGAAATTAATTTCATCGTACAGCATAATTTACCAACAAAATTTAAAGACCCAGGTACACCAACAATATCGTGTATTATTGGAAATCACAAAATCAATCACGCACTCCTTGACTTAGGAGCTAGTGTGAACTTGCTTCCTTATTATGTTTATCAAGAACTTGGATT
Organism: Hydrangea macrophylla; assembly: GCA_033977485.1. Lineage (NCBI taxonomy): Eukaryota > Viridiplantae > Streptophyta > Magnoliopsida > Cornales > Hydrangeaceae > Hydrangea > Hydrangea macrophylla. The sequence continues at coordinate 21,423,361 of CM066997.1, forward strand.
AGGTGAGCTAAAGCTTACTCGCATGGTATTACAACTTGCTGATAGATCTACAAAATATCCGCGAGGAATTTTGGAAGATGGTCTTGTCAAAGTTGAAAATTTTATTTTCCCACTAGATTTTGTCATCCTTGATACAGAACCAGTATTAGATACTAATGTACAAATACCAGTCATTTTTGGAAGGCCCTTCTTGGCTACCATTGATGCCACTATTTGAATCCGTAGTGGTATGATGACTGTAGTATTTGGAAATATGACTTTAAATATTAAAGTTTCTTTTCATCCACAACATCAAGAAGAAGATGAGAATATTGAAGAAGTTCATGCTATTGAAACTCTATCACGAGAATATTTTAACTTGACTTGTTATAATGATCCAGTAGAATATGTTATTGATAACTCTATTCAGAAACTAGACAGTAATAATCTGCAAGAACATCTTATGAGTCAAGTATGTTTTAATGAAGATTCAACAGAAGAAATAATTCAAGAAGCAATGTGGACAACACATTTTGAGCCTTTACCACCAAAGAATACATTAACACTTCCATCTAATTTACAAACTCCATAGTTGAAATTAAAAGAACTCCCTAAAGAGCTTAAATATGCTTTCCTTGGTATTAATAATACTTATCCCGTAATAATATCATCTCTTCTAGACTCCAGTCAAGAAAATAAACTCATTAGTATGCTTCAGAAGCATAAAAGTGCAATTTCTTGGAGTATAGCGGATTTAAAAGGAATAAGCCCTTCAATATGTACTCACAATAGATATCTTAAAGATAATGCTAAAACCTCAAGAGAAATGCAAAGAAGACTTAATCCTATTATGCAGGAAGTAGTCAAGAAGGAAATTCTCAAACTACTCGACATGGGCATTTTATATTCAATATCCGATAGTAAATGGGTAAGTCCAACACAAGTTGTGCCAAAGAAAGCAGGAATTACAGTTGTTCCGAATTCAAAGGGAGAATTAATTCCCACTCGTGTCACTACTGAATGGCGTGTATGCATAGACTACAGAAAACTCAATGTTTTAACCCGTAAGGATCACTTTCCTTTACCTTCTACAGATCAAATGTTAGAAAGAATAGCGAGCCATAAGTATTACTGTTTTCTAGATGGTTATAGTGGTTACAATCAAATAGAGATTGCTCCAGAAGATCAGGAAAAAAACTACTTTCACATGTCCATTTGGAACTTTTGCCTATCGCCGAATACCCTTTGGTCTTTGCAACGCACCTGCGACCTTTCAAAGGTGTATGCTAAGTATTTTCAGTGATATGGTAGAAAAGAATTTAGAAGTTTTTATGGATGATTTTTCAATATTTGGCAAATCCTATGATCTTAGCAATCTTCAGAAAGTTCTCCAGAGATGTGAAGAAAAAAGCTTAGTTTTAAATTGGGAAAAATGTCATTTCACGGTCACTAAAGGTATTGTCTTAGGACACATTATTTATGAAAATGGGATACAGGTAGACAAAACCAAAATAGATCTTATAGCTAATTTACCTATTCCCAAAACTGTAAAAGACATCCGTTCATTCTTAGGACATGCAGGATTTTATCGCCGATTCATAAAAAATTCAGTACTATTTCTAGACCTTAATGTCAATTATTGGTCAAAGACACACCTTTTGAATGGACTAAAGAACATCAAAACTCCTTTGAGCAATTAACATCTCACTACTGCACCTATTATGCAATCTCCTAATTGGAACTTACTATTTGAATTAATGTGTGATGCTAGCGACTTTGTCATTGGAGCTGTCCTAGGGCAGAGAAAGGATAAAAAGACATCAGTTATATACTACCCTAGTAGAACTCTGGATAGTGCTCAAATGAACTACTCAACTACTGAAAAAGAATTGCTAGCCGTGGTATTCGCCCTTAATAAATTTAGGCAATACTTGATTGAATCCCCTATTGTCTGTTTTACGAACCACTCAGCTCTGAAATATCTTCTTTCAAAGAAAGACACTAAGCCTAGGCTTATTAGGTGGATACTTCTACTACAGGAATTTAATTTAATAATTAAAGACAAAAAAAAGGAGTAGAAAATGTGGTAGCTGATCACTTACCCCGCCTCACTTTTGAGGACAATACTAGTGAACTCCTACCTATTTAAGACTCTTTTCCTGATGAACAGTTATTTTATGTGACTTCCCTACCATGGTATGCTGATCTTGTTAATTATTTAGTAACTGGAAAAATACCAAGTAATTGGTCGTCATCTGAAAAAAAGAAATTCCTAGCTATTGCCAGGCAATTCTACTTTGATGACCCATATCTGTTTAAATATTGTGCCGATCAGGTAATTAGGAAATGTGTTCCTAATGAAGAAATCGAAAATGTACTTATCATGTGTCATTCGTCCTTTTATGGAGGACATTTTTCATCTCGAGTAACTGCCATGAAAATTTTACAAAGCGGTTTATATTGGCCCACTCTATTGAAATATTCATATTTATACTATAAGGCTTGTAACCGTTGTCAAATGTTAGGCAGTATTACAAAAAGAAATCAAATGCCAATGACCCCTATAATTACAATTGAAATATTTGATTGTTGGGGTATTGACTTTATGGGACCTTTTCCTCCATCTTGCCAATATGAATATATTTTATTAGCAGTCGAATATGTTTCAAAATGGGTAGAAGCTATTCCTACAAGAAAGAATGATCACCGTACAGTTATTGTATTTTTAAAAGATAATATACTTTCTCGATTTGGAACTCCAAAATCAATAATAAGTGATCAAGGAACTCATTTTTGTAACAAGCCATTTGAAAAATTAATGAAAAGATATGGAGTGACTCATAAGGTGTCAACTGTATACCATCCACTAACAAATGGACAAGCTGAATTAGCTAATAGGCAAATTAAGCATATTCTCGAAAAAACTGTTGATTCTAATCGTAAAGACTGGTCTTCAAAATTAACAGATGCTTTGTGGGCATATAGAACTGCTAAGACCCATTTGGGGATGTCTGCATACAGACTTATCCATGGAAAAGCTTGTCACCTACCAATAGAATTAGAACATAAGGCATATTGAGCTACAAGGACTTTAAATTGTAATATTGAAGAGGGAGGAATTTTAAGAAAATTACAATTAAGTGAGCTTGAAGAAATTCGTAAAGATGCATATGATAACGCCCGAATTCATCAAGCAAGAACTAAAATGTATCATAATAAGAATCTTTTGTGCAAAAGTTTTACCCCCGCGCAAAAAGTTCTATTATATGACTCAAGACTACATCTTTTTAGAGGAAAAATGAAATCTCGATGGACTGGTCCATATATAGTCAAAAATGTTTATCCTTATAGAACTGTCGAGATTGAGGACCTTAAAGATGGAAATACATTTAAAGTTAATGGACATAAATTAAAACCATTTTTAGAAGGATTTGAACCTGAGTTGGAGTCCATTCCTTTGGAGGACCCCAACTATAATGCTCCTTAATACTTAAATCGTAATTAGTATAGGACATAGTGTATCAGAGTATTTATGTTCTAATAGTCCTATACGCCTAGTTTGGTCACTTTTTATATATATAAGTTAATTGTGCCATTATTATTCTATCTTTTCTTTGTTCATTTTTTTTTATACAGGTGTTATCCTTGGCTTCGTTTTCTCATCTCACTCATTGAGAATAATGTCAGACTCAGTTGGGGGGGACGATTTCACGATTAACACCTGTTTGTTTATTTTATCTTTATTTCTTAAAAAAAAATAGTTTCTTTTTAGAGAGAGATATACTGAAAAAGAGAAAATGGCTTTAAATAGGGTTTTGAACCCTAAAAACTTTCCCTATCTCTCTTTTTCCTTTCTTTTTCTTCTTCTTCTCTTTTCTCTTTTCACTCTCTCCACCGTGATCTCTCTCTCACTCTCTGCAACTCTCTCCCCCGATCTCTCATTCTCTCTCATTTTCTTTCCATTTTCTTTAATTTTCTCGATCTAGAATCAAGATCCACTCTACTGATCACTAAAGGTAAGATCTATAATCCAGAGAAAAACTTGATTTTTATTTTATTTTCTATTTTTTCGATTTCGGCTAAAATCTTAAATTTTTAGTTATTTTTTTGTTTTTAGATTTTTATTTTCTCTCTTTTCCATTATTTAACAAAAATATAATACGTAAGTTGTAGGTACCCACTCACCAAATAAGCTTGGAAATTCCACTTGATCCACGGCCCTACCAGGTTCTCAAATTTTCAAGAAATAGGTGATATTTCTCCATTTTAGCTTTAAAACTACAAAAATGGATGACGCGCTAGCTATTGGTCTTATGCATTTTGAATTTTACCTTGTCATTTTCTTAATTGCTGTTATGATAATGCAGCATTGCCCTTGTTAAAATTTTTTTTTTTTCTTCCAAGTTTTCTGGTTTTTTTTAAAAGAAAATAAACAAAAAAAATGAATGACGAACACGTCACCGCTCTTTTGATTTTTGAAGTTTATACCATAATTTTCCTTATTATCATTATTGTACTAATACGTTGTCTTGGACTTTTCTAAAGAGAGAGAGAGAGAGAGAGAGAGAGAAAATGTAATTTTTTTTTCTTTTTGTGTGTTCTAGTTTTTTTGTTTATTTGTTAAAAAAAATTAGTTTCCGAATGTATATATATTTTTTAATATAAATATTTTTAGTTTTTTAAAATTCCCACCCACCCCCTCTAAGCTCTCTTTAATTTGATCTTAGTTGATAGTTGGAAGGAGTGGAGGGTTGAGTCGAGCCTCTCTTGTTTGCTGAGAGTATAAAAAATGGATCCAATAGTCGATGACCAGACGTTAATGGGTCGCTCACTTATTTCTGAGCAGAAGAAACCATTTGCTGGCACTAGCCTTTATGCCATCAAAAGGAAAGCTAAAATGTTAGGAAGGTGTTTGAATTGTTATAGAGAAGAATGTTCTGGTTTAATTACTCATATGGGCACATCTTTTAAAGTTTCCTACTGCTACAAAAGACAATTCAAATCAAAACAAAAGAAAATTTTGATTGAGAAAGAGGATTGGATACTTTGATACCCAAATAAATTTTATTTTCTCATCCCTCATTTCTTTTTATTTTTATTATTTGTTTTTAAATTTATTTTCAGTACATTTCAATAATTTTCAGTCAGGTCAGACTTTAAAATGATCCTACGTGTACATCTAGCTTTCATTATACTAAAAACCTCACTTTTATATTTAGGTATGTGATTGGACTGTAATGATATTGCAAGAAGTGGTAAAAAAAGAAAGGAGTTGATTTCAAAAAAAAATGAGAAACTAAAAAAAAAAAAAAAAAAAAAAAAAAAAAAAAAGACAGTACAAATGATAAAAAAAAAAAAAAAAAAAAAAAAAAAAAAAAAAAAAGAGGTTGGAATGAACTGCGCAAACACTCCAATCACATGCTTAGAATAAATACATCCCAAATCTTCCTTTAATCTTAAATTCTAACCTACCAGTCAAAGTCCTAATGATTTAAAAGAAATTGATTTTTAAATTTAAGTGATAAGGATGTTCTCCACGGTAGATCGCTCTTCTAATGCTAAGTATTCTTTCATGAGACTTATTGTACTCCAAATGCCTATATATTGAGTCATCAAAAAAAATAGAAGTAATTTCTCTATCTTCACTTCCCTACAAAGTGAGATGTTCTCTACACCGGTTTCCGAGAGTTGCTCATTAAAAAAGTGAAATCCTAGTGAGATTTGAGTTAAAACTACAAATTTTATGACTGTTAATAGTAATGTAAACTTTGAAGTTAAGATCAGTTACTTGACTTTTCAAGTACACACTGTAAGTTTAAAAAGTAAAAAAAATGCTATCATTGACAAACTGTGAGTATATGTGTTGCATTACTATTACATACTTGGAAATTTCATTTTATTGCCAAATTTAATCTTATCTGTTGTAAAATGAGAAAATCTACCTTTATTTTTTATTTTACTTCATTTTTATTTTTAAAAAAATTTTAATTGAATTTTGTGGGTATATTCACTGCAAACCCTCACGAGACAGCACTCGTCCACTAGGGTAACTTAGGGGTTTAACGGCGTGTTGCATATGCTTAATACAATCGCGATTCCTGCGACAGTGAGTTAGATTTTATTTTTCTTAGTTTATTCCTACTTTTTAATAAAACTTCTAGAATAATTTAGTTGAGGGGTGTGACAAACACTGAATATTGCACATTTATGTGCCAATATAATAGACATAGTGCTCATTTAATCCCCCAAATTCCTAGTTTTACACGCATATTTGAATTAATATAATTTAATGGTGATGTCACTCAAATGCGTGTAATTATTTATTTTTACATATTTTATATGTTTAGGTAAAAATGAAGTGAAATAAAAGGAAGGAAAGAAGTAGCAACCACACCGAACCATTCCTCATAAAATGTTAGTCAAAATTTTGCACATTAGAGTTACTATAAATCTTGTAAACGAAATTAAAAAAACAAAAAAATAATAATAATAAAATAAAACAAACCATTGAATATGGGAATGTTGGTGGTGATGTTTATGAATGTGTTTTTTTCTTTCACTATCTCTCTCTCTCTCTCTCTCTCTCTCTCATTACACTATACAGGTTTTCAAAGTGTGTCAGAAGCAAAAGACAATTGGGACGAGCGAAGAAGAAGAAATTGCAAAGATGATGAACGCAGTGACGAAAGGTTTACCAATCCTTCGTTTATAAAAAGAGACGAACAATCACAACTGAGGAGGAACGAACCAACAACTCACAAGCTGCAATAGCTTCACATACATTGTTAGGGAGAAAATAGTTTAGGGATGTTATCATGTGAGCACTTCATACTGTCCCTAGAAGTAGGAAACTTTAGTTTTTCTTTGCCTTTTCTAGTTCTAGTAGTTGTAAAAATTTACTTTTATATAATTGATGATTTCATGTTCAAAAAGTATGTAGTAAAACTTTGTGTACTGTATTTCTTAAAATAAAATATTTGTTTTCTTGTACAACCTTTGTCAATTTGTAGTTGTAAAATATTCCTATTAAAGTTTAGATTTAATATTTTTAGTCTAGTTAGTACTTATAGTTGTCCCCTAAAATAGTTTGAAATCCCAAATTTTCAGTGTTTATAGCAATATTTATATTCACTAGAAGACAGATTTTGCAAGTAAATGCCAGATTTCTTAGCCACGTAGTTATTATAATAACCTACTAAAGCCCAAAGCATACCATACCCATATCTCACTCCAAAAGTAGATTAGGATTTGGTTTGACATTGCTTGTGTTCTTGGAGTTCAACCACTGTGACCCTACAAGAATTCAAAGTCAAAGGTTTAGTATTTTATTATTAATTCAGTATTTCCATTTGTTTATGTTTTATTAACCTAGTTGTACTAAACTTTGTTATTTTGCAGATTCCACAAATTCAACCCCAACTCATGTTAAGTGAGAAAAAAAATATATTAATATTTTATTTCACCCTTACCTTAGTTTTATAACTTTAATTTTAATTGAGCAGTCACTGTGCATATCTATTTAATCTTTCTTTAAAAGATTTTTTGGAAGACAGTTTCAATTCCAAAATGGTATGCTAAAACTTTAATTGGGGATATGCAATAAAAACTTAGAAACCACAGCTTTTGTGCACTAATCTTGAATGGGGAAATTTATCTAGATGGGTTGATTTTTCATTTAGGGCCAAAAATATCTATGTATCTATAGTTTATGACCATTTAACATGTTTATATACTATGGCTATATTGGATATCAAAAGATAACATATATGAAATAAGAATATAATTATGTGGATTGTCAAATTATGCCTTTTGTCGTAAAAAACACCTAGCATACTCAAACAATTCATATGACAAAGTTTACATTTCAAATATGTGTTTATATATATTTCTATCCACTAATGGATAAGCAATTGTGTAGTGGCAGAGTGATGGGGACTGGGCGCCGAATAACTCACGTCCGCGGCGGGTCACTGTTCGAACCTGGCTACTGCCCAATTCCTTTTTATTTTTGTTTAAACCAAACGACGTCATTTCATATCAAACCTGACACACTTGATATGACCCTGACTAGTGAAAAATTATTTTCAAATAAAGAATGACTCTACGGTCTTAAATGCCAAATCTTTTTCAAATGCACAAAAGTTGTTGGATCTAGTCTTAGTTTTGCATATTCCCAATTCTTTTAAATCATTTCTCTCAAGTTAATTAATATTTCTTGTTTTTAATAGTTTTGCTTAAATATTTGTATTATCTCTATCTTTTGCTATAATAATATCCATAAAGTCATTTAATGTAAATTTAGCTTTTATTTCTTTTTCTTACTAGTATCTTAGTTAATTTATTTTGCACTGTTAAAATCTTTACCGTAAATTACTTAGGAAAAAATAGCTTTTAATTAGTTTTATTGCAAAAAAAAAATATTAAAAATTAGTAGTTTAGTAAAACCCCACAAAAATTCATCATCTTTTATTTTCTTCTTAGTGATAAAATAGTTATTGCCTATCTTTGTTTCCCGTTCCCTGTGGGTTCGACCTGGACTTTCAGAACTTTATTACTTGTACGATCACCTACACTTGGGTGTGATAAGAATACGCGTCAATAGGATGTCGTCAAACACCTTCAAAGTTATCTTCAAGGTTAGATTGTAGTCTATTTTTGCTTAATAAAATAGTCTGTTACTTTACTATTTTCATTTAATGTTCTTAAATAGGAGTAGTTATACATTACTTAGTTCGAATTTCTTTAACTCGTCATATCTTTACACGTTTGAAGTTCTTGTTAAGGCATCGAACATCACCACAATCTCCCTACTAAGGCGCAGTTTGGATATTTATTACATCACACACATTGGCAATAACTTGCCTGGCACGCTCGCACTTATATAATTCCACTTATATCCTTAGAGGAATTTTCCAACCAAACACATACGTGAATGTTAAGTGAAAATTCAATAATCCATACACGAATATTATGTGAAAATTTATTTGGTTCATCTGGAACATAGCATGTAAAAATCAAAGTTTTTTTTTTCTTTTGCTCAAAAGATATCAACAATGGTACTACCTTCATCCCATTTTATGTGTCCATCTTGGGGAATCCAACTATTTAAGGGGACAAAAAGAATCTACACCTACTTTTCACAATTGCCCATAATCATTGCACTTCTTTTTTTAATTTTGTTTTGGTGTTGATTGCAAAAAAGGGTAGTTTGGGAAACTAAGTCAAATTTGCATACTAATTTAGGAAAGTGGACAACAATTTTGGGATATTCCAAAAAGGAAAGATGGACACATAAAATGGGACAGAAGGAGTACTAGTTTTGTAGCTCTCGTCGACACGGTTCCAACAAAATAAAATTTGTAAGAAACAGAGTTGTAGATCAAAAGTTATGGAGGTTTAAAGTTTAAAAAAACATTTTCGAAATGGATATCATATGGTACACCCACTCACACGGTGTCAGTGGCTAAAGGCAACAGCAACGTGCGTGAGGCGCTTGAAGATGCATGGAATCTTCTATGGTGCTTGCAACATTTTGAGGTGGTTTGGCCCTCTAATCCCAGCCATACACTTTAGGGGTATCATGAAAAAATTTGAAAAATTATTCAATGAGTCCGTCACACGATGACGTGGTCTGACCATTCAATCTTAACCATGCATATGCCCCTTATTTCCAAGGGATCATGACAAGTGATTGGTGTTTTGTCAATTTAAAATGTTGATAACCACTTGTCATGATCCCCTGGTAATAGGAATATGTGTATGGTTGAAATTGAGTGGTCATACATGTTACTGTGATGCCGTGGTGTGATAGGCTCACTGAATAATATCTGACAAAATTTATACAGATAGAGCAACAAATGTATTAACAAATGAATTTCATTGGTTTATGGTATCATGTCATATAAATTACGATTGTACTGAATCCTTGTCCATGTTCACTGGAGAAGATATTAGCTATCCAATTATACACTCACTTCCTCCAAATTTTAGGAGAAAATGTAGATGTGGCATCAATGTATTGGTTGCCGTAAATCAATGGATTTACAGATCAACCCTCTAGTATTTAAACTCTTTACAATAATTTTCTATTAAAGAGTAAAGGTACCTTAATCGCCAGTCTTATATTATCTCGGGATAATTAAAATTCAATCTACTTTCTGTAGAGAATTTAAAAGTCTGTCAAGTGTTTTATTGAAAATAAAAGGAAATCTTTATAAAGTCACTAAATTATATATGCATCAACTTTTTGTCTAAAATGCCTAAAATACCCCTCTCTCTTTGGTCACCTCTCTCTGTCCTCACATGGCCACCACCACCAGCACCGGCAGCTGCTGCCGCCACTACCACTAGCCACCACTGATCGCCGCCACCACCACCTCTCTATTTTTCTCTCTCGCTCTCTCTATATATATACATGATTATATATATCTAATGTATGGCCACCACCACCGCTACCTCTCTCTATCTCTTATCTCACTTCTCCACCACCACGAGTCACCTCTCTTATCCACCACCGCCACTACAGGAAAAAAAGAAAAGAAAAGAAAGAGTTAAAGTTTTTGGAGCAACTGTCCAAACAGAAGGAGCAACTCACCAAACATAAGGTGCAACTCACCAAACGTATCGGGAGTAACTCACCAAACGTAAGGAGCAACTCACCAAACGTGTTGCTCTTTACCACCACCGATCGCCGCCACCGGCACCACCGGCATCCGCTATCACCACCGGGCCACCACCACTACTACCACCACCACCACCACCCCAACTTCTTTATCTCTTCTCTATCTTTGATCTCATCTCTCTCTTCTCACAACCACCTCCACCACCAACACCATCACCATCACCATCACCACCAAACCCAAACCCCAACCTCTCTGTATCTCTGATCTCTCTTCTCACCACCACCACCACCACCACAGACCATCTTCCTCATCCACCACCGCCACTGCAGAAAAGGAAAAAAAAAGTTGCAGGTTTTTGGAGCAACTGTCACGCCCCGACGTAGCATAAATAAGAAAAGCGTTTAATTTCCTTTATGGACCCGTAGGTCGCGACAATTTGAAGGATCGATTCCATCCCAAACGTCGAACAACGAAAAACAATAATCAGAGTAGAGCAATCAAAGCTTACAAATATTTTTCTAACTTATTACATATTACAGCACGGGGTCTCTAAAGGCACAAACCGCCTTAAATCAAAACAATAACTCAGTATCTATTACAGTCATCCTTAACAGTTCAACTTAAAGCATATGAAGGTAAATTATGTTTCCAGCAGTTGTTCTTAATTCGCATAGTCATAACGTTCAGCCTGATCATAACCTGAAAAACCTGAACACGAATGTCCAGGACGCATCAATGTCGTCAGCTTCAAGAAGCTGGTGAGTATTAAAAACATAACTTTGAATGTAAAACATATTCATTTACCTCTTTACATTTCTCATTTAATCCAACATTAAAGCAAGGAGTTCATTTTAAGAAACAACCACAATATTATTTAAAAGTTGTAATTCACATATATGTGACCGTGTATAAGAACGATGCACCGTCCCATCTCACCGACTCTTTTCTCTCGACAAAACCCAACAACCCACCATCACACACCGGTATCTTTGAAATACTCCGATAGCCACACTTTAGCACAAGGGTGCCAGGGAATGTCCAGTTTGCCTCACACTTTGGTCCGGGGTACCAGGGAGTGTCCATTGCCTCACACTTTGACTACCTAATCCGCCATGCAAATACCGAAGGAACCCTCACGCAGTATCCAAACTCGGGTATCAGGGAGTGTCCGTAGGCCACACTTTAGCACTTCCATGGGTGCCAGGGAATGTCCAAGTTCGACTTCACACACTTTGACGCTACCATGGTCGTCAGGGAGTGTCCAATTTTGCCACCGTCGCATTTCAAAGACACCCTCGACGCAATCTCAATCACAACACACTTTGGTACTCACTTACCAGGGAGTGTCCACATTACATTCTCAACCGCACTCACTATGCCACACTGACCATTACTCTTTTCCAAACAGACCAACATTCACACTCACCATGCATGTATAACTGACACCACATGTATGTCATGAAACTTTAAAACATGAGGCAATTCGGTGATTTATGCAAACGACACGCGCACGGGAATTGATAAGTCACAATACAACGTTTTAATCGTCCAAACATAACCATTTAAGATTTTGATTTAATAAATTTATCAAATTGGGCTTTAACAGTTCATAAAATATCACCCAAACAGTTCCTTATCACAAAACAAGCAAAATTTAAAACTGCCAAAAGTCTCGCGCGCGGGCTGCTCGCGCGAGGGGTCGCTCGCGCAATGTGCCCAATTTTTTGTTTTCTTATATAATCTTTTTTGTCTGTCTGGAAAAGCCAAGGTCGTGCGAGCGGTCGCTCGCGAGGTCCGCTCGCGCGATATGCCTAAATTCCATTTTCCTTTATAAAACTTTCTGTCTACCTGGAAACACAAACCTCGCGCGCGCGAGGGGTCGCTCGCGCGGGCCGCTCGTGCGATCACGCGCGCGAGTCTTTGCAGAGTCTTCATCTTCCTCGTGAAACTGCTCTGTTTCAGTTTTGGGGTCTGTTTTTGACCCAGATCAGATTCGGAAGGAAATATATCATACAATATATGAATCTCTTTAGTTTTTCACAAGGATTAAGAATCTACAACTAATTTAACATGAATCAAACCATATCTCTCTAATTTTATGAAAAATTAAAAGTTGTAAAAACTTAATTTTATATATACTTTTTCATATGAACAATTTAGGCCCCAATACTTTAAACATAGTCTAATTACACCATGATCTTTCATTATTATCTAAGAAAACAGATTTTGGTTTAGATTGAAAAATCCTGATTTCAAAGCTATGGAGTTCATACGTGAAATCAACCATGGTATTTCATGATTCAAGTACACAAACAGTAATTGAACTATGAAATTACATTCTAGGTGAGTTCAAAATACTCACTGTGATTAAAAGCAGATAGATTGTTGAGAAAGAACTAAGATTAGGCAAACCCAATAGAGCTTCAAGCTATGGTGATTGTACTCTTTCCTTCTAAAGTGTTTTCTGAAATTCTCTGAACTCTCTCTTTGTTTTGGTTTATGAGATATGCAGAAAGTGAGAGTGGGAGTGTATACATATAGAAATTCTAAAATCTACAACTTAGTGCCCAAGTTCAATGAGTTTTACTCTACAAATTGATTTAAATTAACTAATTATCTATATACGTATATACACAGATGTATTAACTTACCAATTCACCAAGGGCCAAGTAGGTGCATAGGGGTCAAATGTGGGTGTTTGGGAAAGTAGCTTATGGCACAACAATTACACACACAAGTTAAACATTCCCAAACATTGCCTTAACCAATGATTAGTTACCATAAATAGCAATAAAGCAAATGTCATGTCTTTGTTTTACATCACTTCCAAAATCTGTTGAAGTTTAGCACAGCCCAGACAGTTTTGAAAGTAAACTGGTATTTTTGTGACATGGTGATCACCACAAAAATACGAAAAAATTATTTTAACGTAAGATATGGTTTTCTGGTTTTATAAAAATACAGTTTGAATTAAAAGAAAACATTTCCACCGTTTTGAAATACAGTTTTAAAATCCAAATCAGGTATTTCTTAATTTTATAAAATTGTAGTTTGGCCCCAATAAGAATTTCAAATATGAAATCAAGCGAGAAATAAATTCTACACATAAGAATTGTAATTAAAATAAGAGTAAACAATACAATTGAATTTAAATATGAAATGAAAATGCAGGTTATTACACCCTCCCTCCCTTAAACAGGATTTCGTCCCCGAAATCATGACTAACTAGTCCTGAAACAACTCCGGGTACTTCTTCCTCATATCAGCTTCCACTTCCCACAAGGCTTCGTTCTTGTCATGGTGATTCCACTGAACCTTCACCAACGGGATATCCTTATGTCTCAACTTCTTGATACTTTGATCGAGAATCTTCACGGGCCTCTCTTTGTAAGAGACGTTATGACTCATCTCAATATCGTCATAACTAACCACGTGCGAGAGGTCTCGTATGTACTTCCTCAACATACTCACATGGAATACATTGTGAACCCTAGACATCTTCAGTGGCAGCGCCAGTCGATATGCCACTTTCCCGACACGTTCCAAAATCTCGAATGATCCGATGAAACGCGGAGCTAACTTCCCTCTCTTGAGACCAAAACGTACCACTCCTCGGGTCGGTGAAACCTTAAGGAGTATGTGATCTCCAACACTAAATTCCAAATATTTTCGGCATCGATCAGCATAACTCTTATACCGGCTCTGAGCGGTTCTCATCCTCTCCTTGACCAAGGAAATCTTCTCGTTGGTTTCTCTAACCAAATCTGGTCCCAACAACTCTGTGTCCCCAACCTCTGCCCAACACAACGGAGAACGACATGGTCGTCCGTACAATGCATCGAACGGAGCCATACCGATACTCATGTGATAACTGTTGTTATAGGCAAATTCAACCAACGGCAAGTGTGTTTCCCAAGATTCTTCAAAATCAATAACACAAGCCCTAAGCATATCTTCCATAATCTGATTAACACGCTCAGTCTGCCCATCTGTCTGAGGGTGAAAAGCAGTACTCATCTTGAGCGAAGTTCCCATAGCTTCTTGTAGACTTTCCCAAAATCCAGAAGTAAAACGTGCGTCACGGTCTGACACAATCGACACAGGTGCACTGTGAAGTCGCACAACTTGTTGTATGTACATCTGGTTCATCTTTTCTACTGGGTATGTCATATTATAAGCAATGAAATGTGCTGATTTTGTCAATCGATCCACGATTACCCAAATGGCATCATGATTCTGCTGCGATCGAGGCAATCCCACTACAAAATCCATCGTAATGTGTTCCCACTTCCAACCAGGAATAGGTAGTGGTTGCAACAATCCTGACGGTCTCTGATGTTCAGCCTTGACTTGCTGACATATCAAACACTTGGACACGAATTCGGCCACATCCTTCTTCATACCTTCCCACCAGAAATTTCTCTTCAAATCCTTATACATTTTTGTTTCTCCCGGGTAAACTGTATATCTTGACTTATGTGTTTCTTCTAGGATATCCTTCCTTAGCTCTCCAACATCTGGCACACACAATCTATCTCTGCACCGATATCCTCCATCAATTCCTACCTTCCATTCTGTCGGATCTTTCTCTAACATCTTCGCAAACCATGCTTGAAACTTCTCATCTTCTTTCTAAGCTCCAATAATGCGGTCGATGAGAACAGGTTGTAGGATAAGACATCCGAAAAGTTGTCCTCCTCCTTCCTCAGCACTCTGTACGTCGAACTCCGCCAATGTCTCCAATGCTCGCCATTTCCTAACCATTAAGGAGGCGACTGTCTCCCGAGTCTGCCGACTCAAAGCATCAGCGACCACATTAGCTTTACCAGGGTGGTATTCCAACGTGAAGTCGTAATCTTTGATCAACTCCATCCATCTGCGCTGCCTCATGTTCAACTCTTTCTGTGTGAACAAATATTTTAGGCTCTTGTGATCGGAGAATAAATCAAACTTCTCACCGTAGAGATAATGTCTCCAAATCTTGAGTGCAAATACTACTGCCGCCAACTCTAAATCATGAATAGGATAGTTCAACTCATTCGGCTTCAGCTGTCTAGATCCATAGGCGATAACTCTACCATCTTGCATAAGTACATACCCCAATCCTTGATATGACGCGTCACTGAAGATAGTGAACTTCTCCTCAGGCTTGGGTATAGCTAGTACAGGCGCGGTAGTGAGTCTCTCTTTCAATTCTAGAAAGGCATGCCATGCTTCTCTCTCCACTCGAATTTTAAATTCTTCTTCGTCAACCCAGTCAATGGTGCAGCTATTTTAGAGAACCCTTCAACAAATCTTCTATAATAGCCTGCGAGTCCAAGAAAACTTCTAACCTCCGTAGGGTTGCTCGGCCTAACCCAATTGGACACAGCATCTGTCTTGGACGAATCCACAGAAATTCCTAGAGATGACACCTTGTGTCCCAAAAATTTAACTTCTTGTAACCAGAACTCACACTTACTGAACTTGGCATACAAGTGGTGGTCCTTAAGCGTCTGCATCGCAATCCGTAGGTGTTGCTCGTGTTCTTCTCCTGACTTAGAATAGATCAAAATATCATCTATAAAGACGATGACAAACTGATCCAAATAAGGCTTGAACACTCTGTTCATCAGATCCATGAACACTGCCGGGGCATTCGTCATTCCAAACGGCATCACCAGAAATTCATAATGACCATATCTGGTTCTGAAAGCAGTCTTAGGTATATCTTCCTTCCGTACCCTCAACTGATGGTATCCCGACCTAAGGTCTATCTTGGAAAATGTCGTAGCGCCTTATAGTTGATCAAATAAATCGTCAATCCGAGGTAAGGGATACTTGTTCTTGATAGTCACTCGGTTCAATTCTCGGTAGTCGATACACAGCCTGAGCGTCCCGTCCTTCTTCTTTACAAATAACACCGGTGCTCCCCAAGGCGATGTACTTGGACGTACAAAACCTAGGTTCTCGAGCTCTTAAACTTGTTCCTTCAATTCCAACAGTTCAGTAGGGGCCATTCTGTAGGGAACCTTGGTGATCAGAGTCGTACCCGGTATAAGCTCAATACAGAACTCTATACTTCTCTCGGGCGGTAATCCAGAAACATCTTGAAATACTTCTTCGAAGTCCTTGACTACAGGTATAGACGACACTATCATCTCTGTACTGACGACTTCGATGTTTACCAAACATCTGGTGAGGAACATATCTCCCGAAGGGTTACATTGAAAATCAAAGGGTTGATTCTCATTGTCGGAGAATGTAATTCTCTTCCTCGCACAATCCAACTTCACTTGATTCTGAGAGAGCCAATCCATTCCGAGGATTACGTCGAACTCCTTCATTGATAGGACAATCAACCTTGCAGGGGTTTCACGGTCTCCTAACCGTAAGGGACAATCCTTGCACACGTGTCCTAATCTGACTGCAGCTCCTAATGGTGATGTAGCCTTCAAAGCTTTCTCTAAACGATGAGGTAAGATACCCAATCTCCGAATTGTATTAACAGATATGAACGAAATAGCAGCACCCGTATCAAATAACACTTTACCATGGGAGTTAAACAGAGTTAATGTATCTTCCACTGCTTGTTGATCAGGTTGAGCTTTTCCATAATATTCTTCTTCATAAATAGTTCCGTCATATCCAGCAGCATCTGGGATAACAGCATTCAAGCGAGTCTGACCTTGCTGATCATAAGCCACTTGCTTAGGGGCAGTACAGAACTTGCTGATGTGACCTGGTTCACCACAGTTATAGCAAACTATGCCTTGCTGAGCAGCACGCCTTGGTGCCTTACAATCTCGAGCCAGATAACCGGGGTTGCCACAGTTGAAATATTTTCCAGCATTACTACCTTCTCCCACTTGGGGTTGAGTAGGATAGGTGAATCGGTGATAGCTTGAGTCCTCTTGCTTCCGTCAAAATTCATCTTCTGTCCTTGGGTACGGTTCATTGGTGGTCTATTTCCAAAATTACCCCTTTGAGGCGGTCGAAAATCAAATTGCTTACGGTTCACTCGAGCGTCTTCTTCTAAATCAGTAGCCAAGCCAACCAATCCCTCAAATGACTTATCTAGGTGACCGAGAGTCAGGCGGCAAATTTGCGGTGTCAGCCCTTGGTTATACTTCCGTATCTTCTTCTCCTCAGTATCAACCAGGTGTGGAGCGAACCGAGACAGTCTCTCGAACTGTGTGGTGTACTCTTGCACCGACTTGGTTCCCTGCGCCAGGTCCATGAATTCCTTCTCTCTTCTGTGCCTCTCCGTAGCTGAAAAATACTTCTCCAAAAATCTCCCATTGAACGCAGTCCACGTCATTCCCATTGCAGCTCCATTCCCGATAGTAGCTATGACCGAATCCCACCAATTTGCGACAACATCGGTTAATTGAAAGGTAGCTAACCTCCTCTTGTCCATCTCATTACACTGGACAGCTTCGAACATGCGGTCCATCTGTCTTAACCACTGTTCTACTTTCCATGGTTCCGCGGTTCCCGCAAACTGCTCGGGCCTTAGCACACGGAATCTCTCTAGCAGTTTATCTCCTGTCTGGCGGTCTCGTCGGTTTTTATTCTGATTACTAACCCTTTCGAGACGTCTGACGAAGGCTTCAAACATTCCCGTGGGATCGGCAGCCTCAAGTGCTCCCTCAATCAAGCTCTGATTCCTCCTTGGCCTCCCAGCCATTCTATGCATGATAGTGATGAAGGGATGAGAAACATGCATGAAGCAGAAATGTAAAGCAATTTAAATGATGGCAACTTTCAAAAGAGTATATTTTATATATAACTTCTTATCAAGTTGATACAAAAAGCGTGCATGATCAGGTCAATGCCTACCCTATCTATATGGGTTAGGACACATATGTCTATGCAAGAGTTAATGCCAAAAATGGGGTTATTGCCCTATACTCTAATGCATGTAATTACAGTTTGCAAAAAGAGAATAGAGCTACTAGTCAAAAATAGTAAATATATACAAAGTGACATCTAAACGGTCAGTCATCGCCATAGGTAGCCATCAAAAGGTCAAGCAAGTCGGCCTGATGAAGTCGCTGAACATGAGAGGGGCCTGCCCCAAAATTATAGTTATGTGAGGTCAACAACGAAGCAGGTCCAGGGGCATCTGCCTCTGGCAAAGCTAGCTCGAGTGCTAGTGCCTCCTCAAGGTCAACTGCGAAGTCATCCCAACACATGCCATCCTCCTCAGCGTCCTCGATAATAGGAGCAAGTACAACGTCATCGTCACCATCATCCTCAACAGCGGGGACGACTGGTGGAGGCATCTCTAGCTGGGCAAGGTGAGCCTGCACAACCTGGGCCTCAAGAGGTAAATAGAAGGCATCGTTGTTAACCAAGCGAACCATCTCTACTAGCACTAAGCGTTGGATCTCGATAAAGTGCAGAATCTTGAGGCGGGCACGGGACAAGTGGACCAGTCCTAACACATGAATCTGGTGCCAGAGATCTAACTCGACGGTAGCAGCTGCAGGCTGCCCAATAGTGGTAAAATAAAGTATCGCAGAAGCCGGTACTATCGCTCCCACAGTAACCCAATGCCCTCCAAAAGCGTCAGGTACAAAAAGAGGCTGAGCTGGATCCATACCTGAAAAGGTACTAACTTAAGTCAGGAAAGAGATAATCTTAGGCGTTTGGGTTCTGAGTCTATCCTCCCTGTCTTAACATCGGGTGTGCAAAGCTTAAGCTAACAGATCGTGGAATCGGGTCTATACTGGTAAACCCGAACCTGGCTAAACTATCTTGAGATAAATAATAACCTGGC
The DNA here is from genome assembly GCA_033977485.1 of Hydrangea macrophylla. Classification (NCBI taxonomy): domain Eukaryota; kingdom Viridiplantae; phylum Streptophyta; class Magnoliopsida; order Cornales; family Hydrangeaceae; genus Hydrangea; species Hydrangea macrophylla. The sequence goes on from CM066997.1 coordinate 21,442,726, forward strand.
TCTGATACCACTAAATCCTGTCACGCCCCGACGTAGCATAAATAAGGAAAGCGTTTGATTTCCTTTATGGACCCGTAGGTCGCGACAGTTTGAAGGATCGATTCCGTTCCAAACGCCGAACAACGATAAACAATAATCAGAGTAGAGCAATCAAAACTTACAAATATTTTTCTAACTTATTACATATTACAGCACGGGGTCTCTAAAGGCACAAACCGCCTTAAATCAAAACAATAACTTAGTGTCTATTACAGTCATCCTTAACAGTTCAACTTAAAGCAGATGAAAGTAAATTCTGTTTTCAGCAGTTGTTCTCAATTCGCATAGTCATAACGTTCAGCCTGATCATAACCTGAAAAACCTGAACACGAATGTCCAGGACGCATCAACGTCGCCAGCTTCAAGAAGCTGGTGAGTATTATAAACATAACTTTGAATGTAAAACATATTCATTTACCTCTTTACATTTCTCATTTAATCCAACATTAAAGCAAGGAGTTCATTTTAAGAAACAACCACAATATTATTTAAAAGGTGTAATTCACATATATGTGACTGTGTATGAGAACGATGCACCATCTCATCTCACCGACTCTTTTCTCTCGACAAAACCCAACAACCCACCATCACACACCGGTATCTTTGAAATACTCCGATAGCCACACTTTAGCATAGGGGTGCCAGGGATGTCCAGTTTGCCTCACACTTTGGTCCGGGATACCAGGGAGTGTCCATTGCCTCACACTTTGACTACCTAATCCGCCATGCAAATACCGGAGGAACCCTCACGCAGTATCCAGACTCGGGTATCAAGGAGTGTTCGTAGGTCACACTTTAGCACTTCCATGGGTGCCAGGGAATGTCCAAGTTCGGCTTCACACACTTTGACGCTACCATGGTCGTCAGGGAGTGTCCAGTTTTGCCACCGTCGCATTTCAAAGACACCCTCGCCGCAATCTCAATCACAACACACTTTGGTACTCACTTACCAGGGAGTGTCCACATTACATTCTCAACCGCACTCACTATGCCACACTGACCATTACTCTTTTCCAAACTGACCAACATTCACACTCACCATGCATGTACAACTGACACCACATGTATGTCATGAAACTTTAAAACATGAGGCAATTCGCTGATTTATGCAAACGACACGCGCACGGGAATTGATAAGTCACAATACAACGTTTTAATCGTCCAAACATAACCATCTAAGATTCTGATTTAATAAATTTCCCAAACGGGGCTTTAACAGTTCATAAAATATCACCCAAACAGTTCCTTATCACAAAACAAGCAAAATTTGAAACTGCCAGAAGTCGCGCGCGCGTGCCGCTCGCGCAATGTGCCCAATTTGGCAATTTTTTGTTTTCTTATATAATCTTTTCTGTCTGTCTGGAAAAGCCAAGGTCGCGCGCGCGGATTACTCGCGTGAGCGGTCGCTCGCGCGATATGCCTAAATTCCATTTTACTTTATAAAACTTTCTGTCTACCTGGAAACACAAACCTCGCGCGCGCGAGGGGTCGCTCGCGCGGGCCGCTCGCACGATCACGCGCGCAAGTCTTTGCAGAGTCTTCATCTTCCTCGTGAAACTGCTCTGTTTCAGTTTTGGGGTCTGTTTTTGACCCAGATCAGATTCGGAAGGAAATATATCATACAATATATGAATCTCTTTGGTTTTTCACAAGGATTAAGAATCTACAACTAATTTAACATGAATCAAACCATATCTCTCTAATTTTATGAAAAATTAAAAGTTGTCAAAACTTAATTTTATATATACTTTTTCATATGAACAATTTAGGCCCCAATACTTTAAACATAGTCTAATTACACCATGATCTTTCATTATTATCTAAGAAAACAGATTTTGGTTGAGATTGAAAAATCTTGATTTCAAAGCTATGGAGTTCATACGTGAAATCAACCATGGTATTTCATGATTCAAGTACACAAACAGTAATTGAATTATGAAATTACATTCTAGGTGAGTTCAAAATACTCACTGTGATTAAAAGCAGAGAGATTGTTGAGAAAGAACTAAGATTAGGCAAACCCAATAGAGCTTCAAGCTATGGTGATTGTACTCTTTCCTTCTAAAGTGTTTTCTGAAATTCTCTGAACTCTCTCTTTGTTTTGGTTTATGAGATATGCAGAAAATGAGAGTGGGAGTGTATACATATAGAAATTCTAAAATCTACAACTTAGTGCCCAAGTTCAATGAGTTTTACTCTACAAATTGATTTAAATTAACTAATTATCTATATACGTATATACACAGATGTATTAACTTACCAATTCACCAAGGGCCAAGTAGGAGCATAGGGGTCAAATGTGGGTGTTTGGGAAAGTAGCTTATGGCACAACAATTACACACACAAGTTAAACATTCCCAAACATTGCCTTAACCAATGATTAGTTACCACAAATAGCAATAAAGCAAATGTCATGTCTTTGCTTTAGATCACTTCCAAAATCTGTGGAAGTTTAGCACAGCGCAGACAGTTTTGAAAGTAAACTGGTATTTTTGTGACATGGTGATCACCACAAAAATACGAAAAATTTATTTTAACGTAAGATATAGTTTTCTGGTTTTATAAAAATACAGTTTGAATTAAAAGAAAACATTTCCACCGTTTTGAAATACAGTTTTAAAATCCAACTCAGGTATTTCTTAATTTTATAAAATTGTAGTTTGGCCCCAATAAGAATTTCAAATATGAAATCAAGCGAGAAATAAATTCTACACATAAGAATTGTAATTAAAATAAGAGTAAACAATACAATTGAATTTAAATATAAAATGAAAATGCAGGTTATTGCAGCAGCTGTCCAAACGTAAGGAGCAACCTACCAAACGTATCGGGAGCAACTCACCAAACATAAAGAGCAACACGTTTGGTGATTTACTCCTTCCGTTTGGTGAGTTGCTCCCGATACGTTTGGTGAGTTGCTCCTTCTGATTGGACAGTTGCTCCAAAAACCTGCTCTCTTTTTTTTTTCTTTCCGCAGTGGCGGTGGTGGATGAGGGAGGTGGCCTGTGATGGTGGTGGTGGTGGTGAGAAGAGAGATAAGAGATACAAAGAGCTTGGGGTGGTGGTGGCCATATATTAGATATGTATAATGTACTCATGTATATATATGTAGAGAGAGAGGGGATTGGGGTTTGAGTTTGGGTTTGGGTTTGGGTTTGGGTTTGGTAGTGGTGGTGGTGGTGGTGGCTGTGAGAAGAGAGAGAGATAGAGAGATTGGGGTGGTGGCCCTTTGGTGGCGACGGTGGCTGGTGGCGGCGGCAGTGGTCGATGGTGGCGGCGACGGCTGTCGGTGGTGGTGGCCATGTGAGGAGAGAGAGAAGAGACCCAAGAGAGGTATTTTAGATATTTTACACCAAAGTTGGTGTATATCTAATTTATAAAAAGTAGTAGACTGACTTTTAAATAATCTACCTAAAGTAGACTAAATTTGAATTATCCCTATTATATCTCTCATTTTCTTTTCTTTTTCCTTTCTCCTGTGCAATAATAATTTGGAGAAAGAACCCGTTTTAATCGTTGGCCACAAATCGCTGAAATGCCGTCGAGTCACTCGCAGTTCTTGAAGTGAATTCCAGAGGTCATGAATGGCCCAACACAGGCTCTCTCGAAAACCAAACACATTGTCACCACCACCGCTGCCCAGTGTGAGACCCTCCTGCACCAATGCGGCACCGCCAAGTCCCTCACCACCACCAAACAACTCCACGCCACCACCATCACTTCCGGCCTCCTCACCACCCACCACTCCACCCACCTCCTCTCCAAATTCACCACGGCTTACGCTCTTTGTGGGTTCGTACCTCATGCACGCCTCTTGTTCGACGAATTACCCAAACGAACCTTATTTGCATATAACACTATGATCGGAATGTATTCACGAAATGGGTTGTCCCGCAATGTAGTCAATCTCTTTGTTGAATTGATCGCATCGTGTGAATCTCGGCCCGATACGTTCACGTACCCGTTTGTTGTCAAGGCGTGCGGTGATTTGTTCTTGCTCGAATTGGGTGTTTCAGTTCACGGTTTGGTGATTAGGAGCGGTGTTGATTCGGATATTTTTATGGGGAACTCTTTGTTGGCAATGTACATGGGTTGTGGTAAAAATGAGGGGGCTAGACGGGTTTTTGATACGATGACAACGCGAAGTGTGGTGTCGTGGAATAGTATGATAAGTGGATATTTTCAGAATGGGTGTGCTAGAGAAGCTTTGGGAGTTTTTAATGAAATGGTAAAAATGGGTTTGGAGCCAGACTCTGCATCTGTGGTTTCTGTATTACCTGCTTGTGGGAATTTGAAGGACTTGAAGTGTGGAAGAGCGGTTCATGAATTGGTGGAACAGAAAGGTTTAGGAAGTAAATTACCTGTGAGAAATGCATTGATGGATATGTATGTTAAATGCGGTAGTATGGATGAGGCTAGACATGTTTTCGTTAAGATGGATGTGAGGGATGTGGTGACATGGACTACAATGATAAGTGGGTACGTTTGGAACGGTGATGCGGAGCGTGCATTGACGCTTTGTACAATGATGCAATTAGAAGGTGTAAGGCCCAATGCAATCACTCTGGCTTCTCTTCTTTCAGCTTGTACCGATTTGAACCACCTAAAGCACGGAGTGTGCTTGCATGGGTGGGCAATAAGACAAGAACTCGAACACGATAGTAATGTTGAAACTGCATTGATTGATATGTACTCGAAATGCAATCATGTTAATCTCGGTTTCCAGGTGTTTAGAAACACTTCAAGAAAGAAAGTAGTGCCATGGAATGCAATTCTGTCTGGGTACATTCATAATAGGCTGGCAAATGAAGCCATAAAACTTTTTAAAGAGATGTTATTGGAAGCAGTAGAACCCAATGGTGCAACCTTCAACAGCCTCCTTCCAGCTTATGCAATTCGACCAGATTTGCAGCAAGCAACAAATATTCATAGTTACATAATAAGATCAGGGTTTCTTTCCAAAGTTGAAGTTGCCACCGGTTTGATAGATATATACTCGAAATGCGGAAATTTCGAGTCGGCACACAAGATCTTTAATGGGATTCCCAAAAAGGACAAGGACATCATTTTGTGGAGTGCAATTATAGCTGGTTATGGAATGCACGGGCATGGTGAGATGGTCGTGTCCCTTTTCAACCAAATGGTTCAGAGCGGGGTGGAACCAAATGATGTCACTTTTACTTCTGTTTTGCATGCTTGTAGCCATGCTGGCTTGGTGGATGAGGGTTTATCTTTGTTTAAATTCATGCTTGCAGTTCACCAAATGAGTCCAAACGCTGATCATTATGCTTGTATTGTCGATCTCCTTGGTCGTGCTGGTCGGCTAGAGGAAGCTTATGAACTAATTAGAACGATGCCATTTAAACCTAATCATGCTGTTTGGGGTGCATTGCTTGGTGCTTGTGCTATACATGAGAATGTTGATCTAGGAGAGGTGGCTGCGAAGTGGCTTTTTGAGCTAGAACCAGAGAATACGGGAAATTATGTATTGATGGGTAAGATATATTCTGCAGTGGGAAGATGGAAAGATGCGGAGAATGTGAGATATCTGATGAATGAAATTGGGTTGACAAAAGCACCGGCACATAGTTGGGTTGAGGTCAGAAATGCGTAAAGTTGACGCAGTCTCTTGGTTACTCAAAAATGGAGTTTGGAGAGTACTTAACAATAGCAAATCAATAACTAACAATGAAAGATTGGGTTATACATTCAGGTATTGTACCTGTACTCAAACAGCCTAAATATCTAATGCATTTGAACTTGCTATTTGTGTTGTGACTTTTACTGAGTGACATATTTATGACAAGTCATTGCCTTGATCAGTGTATTTATGTTGCAATACAACTATTTAAGTGAGTCACTGCCTTGATCCATGGCCTATTGTTGCAAATACATCAGTGGATATATTTCTGTGGGTGACTGGGTGATTTGGAAAATGGTACTTAAACCGAATATCATCAATAGTATGCACATTGTGGAATCTAACTTGATTGAGTTAACAATTATTTCCTCTTTCCCCATTTTTGATGTTTGGCACTGATTAGAATAATATTGCCATATTGGATAATTTATTGTGAAAACAGTAACATCGGGCCTAACTTGTGACCTTAGGCCTCTTCTGGGTACCCCATGAGGCCATGGTTCAAGATGGGCTTGATATTTGTGCGTTAGCCATGATCACTTGAGCATAATATAGTAGAGAACCCCACAAAGCTATAGAAAAGGGGAAGAAAAAAAATCCGTGGTCTTGGGTTAGTGCATAAATTATGATTACTATGCTTATTCTATGGAATTTTCATTAGGGCCTGTTTGGAATCACTTCTCAAAAATGAATGTTTGGGCCCAAACATGCTTCTAGAACTTAGAAGTTGGAACGCATATTATAGACTGTTTTAATTAATTTTAAGAAGCCTTTTTTGAGCCGTAAAAGCACATTTGGCAGGAGGAGGTCCCGAGGTGCTTCATCCCAAATGTGACACAAGAAGCAAAGTTGGATTTTTAATGAATTTTTCTTAATTCTAATTTCAATTCCAATTGTGTCCTCGTGATTGGGGCTTCTGCTTCTACTTGTGGCAAAACACAAAAAGCCACAACAATTCAAACAGGCCCTTAGCATGATACTTGTGACCACCTATACAGACATGAGAATAGAAATTTGAAACAAAAACAAATAGAACCATACAGTTAACAGCATGCAAATAGTGGATTTCAGTGGGAATATATTGGTACTGACTGACTGATAGTTTTATGACCTTCCAGCGTCAGAAAAAACAGGGAATCCATAGATCAACTATACTTTCAAAGCTTTGCTTCCAACTTACTGATACGATAACTTTTACAGATATGCAATTGGGTGGGCCCACTTAGTGCTTTGGATGTTATGTGAAAGGGAGAGACTATCATAGAATATGAGGCCTGTAATGCTGGTTTAGATCATCCCTCATGAGTAGTTAAAGTTGACAGTTTTCAGAAAATGTGGGTTAAAACAATATTCACATCACACTATAACCTTCTGAGAAAATGTGGGTTAAAGCATATGTTTTGACAAAATCAAGCAAAAATTTGTAAGTCCTAACCTACTCTGAGAAAATGTTAAAAAATAAAATAAAAAGCCAATTAATCACCAGTGGATGCTACCTAATAAAGTTTTGCCAGGTATACTATAAATCATCTCTCATATATAAATGAAAATGAGATTAGGATTGAGGTGAGGGCTGACCAGCCTAATCAAAGTTGTGGTGAATTAAACTATATATTAAGCTAGAGTGGTAGTATTAGCAATTCAATCCCACAATTGTTTAGCCACAACTTAGAATTATCCTATATTCAAGTGTCTTTTGAATACTTGACTAATCCTCCTTAACTACTTAAAGATAGATGTATCCATGTTTTCTTTCATGGTTCATTTGAAAATCAATGCAACTTGCATGTGGATTGCAGGAAACAACTAGCTCATATCTATCTTTTATGAGTAGCATAGCAATCAAATCTAATCTTCTAGAACGTGCCCTGTTTGGCAGGCATAAAATGATTTGTAAACGCCCTTTTTGCGATGAAGAGTCTTATGAGGTTGCTTGTAAGCAACCAAGAAAACAGGAACACGCAACTCAGCAATCTCCTATTCTGGAAATTTCTCGTTTTGACAACACACTGTCAAAATCTCATTCGGGTAATAACTTAGTGGTATTCTGCGTTGATAATGTAAGATAGTTTCATGGCTAAGCAGACAAGTGTGCATTATTCGTTACTTTTTACTCTCAAGTCTCAAGTATGTACCATTTTTGGCACTTTTCCTCTGATGTATAGATTCAGGAAAGGTTTTTAACTGAAAAATGAGGCTCATGGACATGGATCACGCAGTGTTCGTATTATTTGAAAATTCTGTCCATCCATTGAGTGATAAACATTTTGTAGCATTCCTTGGTGTGGTGTTCATTTCTGATATCTTTGTGATGAAAAACTGGAATTTGGGTTGTGATTGTGTTAAAAAATTTGATGGTTGGGAAGATTCATTTATAGTATTTTGTATGCTGTCATACCAATTGTGAGTGACCTTAGTTGTCCAATCATTAGACTTAGTTTGACCTCTCGTCTTAAATGTTGTTTACCATTGGTACTGTGCTATTTTTTCAACCTATGTAAGCATTTTACTGTTGCATTTGTTCATTTATGACTTTTTCCTTTCATGTGAATACATTTGAAAGCTTAATAAAAACATAGATATTCGTTGTTCATCTTTTTTAGCTGACCAAATGCTAGTGTGAAGTTGGTGAAGGTGAGACCAGCTTTCGCAAAGCTGAAGATGAAAAAATCACTGGGAGTGACTCGGTTAATGAAGATTCGGATGGGCCAAAAAATGAATTCGGAGGCAATACCTCAGGCAGCATTTCTAGTTATTGGTGGGTCAACAACAATGTCATTGTTGAGTATGCTGAGTCAGACGGAGCAATCTATTTATCCGTTTTTCCTAACCACTTCGAACTTGACTGCCGAGTAAACGCATTGGTTCAATCAGATGATATATATTCAACTCTTTTGGAACATTCTCCTAGAAAGCTAGTTTCGGTTGGACCAGATCATCAAGCCGATGTTCCAGAATGGACCCCACAGGATTTCAAGAATTGTTCTGACTAATTGAACAAGTCAGATGATGACTACGAGAAGAAGGTGACGGGTACTTGTCTCTTACCTATGCCAATTTCGGAATCACCTGCATACTATGGCTGCATATGTGGGGGTGATAGAACAAAGTGTGACTGTCTCGACGAGGGATCTATCAGATGCGTGAGGCAACATGTTATGGAAGCGAGGATTAGACTAAGGGAAAGCCCTGGGCCATTGATATTTGAGGAGTTGGGTTTCTCTGACATGGGCGAGCAGGTTGCGAATAAATGGAGTGGGGAAGATGAGCAAGTCTTCCGTGAGGTCGTCCTTGCAAACCCATTATCGATGGGTCAGAAGTTCTGGGAGCGTCTCTCAGCCATTTTCTCTCCCCGGAAAAGGAGGACATTGTAAGTTATTTTTTTAATGTTTTTATGCTTTAGAAACGTGCTAAGCAGAATTGGTTTGACCCTCTAAATATTGATAGTGACAATGATGAGTGGCAAAGAAATGAATTTGGAGATGATGAAGAAGAAGCTGACTCCTTGGTTGAATCTCGGGTTGATCAAGATTATAGAGAGGATTGCCTTGAAGCCGTTGAAAATGAGGGAGTCATAAACAATGATTCTGAAGCGCATATAGGGAGTGTCATTGGTGATCATGGTGTTGATCCTATTTTTTAGTATTCCGGTAAGAATTCAAGAATTACAGGTTGGATCATGATATCCACACATCGCATGAGTATCAAAATGACTTGGTGACTGATGTTAGAGTTGCGGTCAATAGTGACCATTATTATGGCCGATAGCTATTTCTGGACCCTTGGATTTTGAAGTGTGGATGTTGAGTTTATGAACAGTGGACGATTGTGCTCTCTCTCATACACAATCTCATTGAGGATCAGTTGTTTGGAGAGGATCCCTGTAACATCAAAATATAATTTGATGCTACCCACCAACTTTATTTCTTTCAAGTTACTCGGTAAGCATCAACAGTCTGAAGCTTTTTATGACTATTGGGATTATATATTTGTGGCAAAAAAAAAAGTGTAAAATGGGGCAGAATATTACAAGTACCTATACCTTGTAGCAGTGTAATACCCAATTTTGGTTGTTTACATTGATATGCAGATGCTAGAAAGCTTGGCATAGTGTATAGAGTGTTGTAAATGTCCTATGGACATCTAACTTGTGAACTTGTTTGGAAAGTTACATGGAATAAATTCTAAGTTTCTATTTTTCTGTTTCCATGTGTAGTGTGTGTTTAGGAGACTGAGACTCAGTTTGTGAGTTTATGACAGAATGATGTCCATTGTCATTGTTTATGTGTTTCTTCAATTCAGTAACTTCTCATCTCTGTTAGATATCTGTTGCTTTGTGATTGACCTATCAAGTTCCATGCGTAACTGGTATATTGGTAAGTTGGTCGAGAATCATATGACAAAATGTGGTTTTGGTAACAATTTATTACAGATGTCAACGTTCTGGTGGTGGTTAGATTCAGTTCCTCTCTCTCTCTCTCTCTCTCTCTCTCTCTCTCTCGTGTACTTATCTGTTCTTAGGTACCATTGTTGTACAGGTGGACTAATCACACTTTAAAAATAGTAGATAAGGAAAAAAGTAAGTAATTTTCCTTTTGAGTATTTGTCCTGTAATTGTGGACATCGAAACATCTTGTATACGGGTAAGGTTACATACATCAAATTCTGATCTCCCAATACAAAAGTCTCGTGAATTGACTTGTCCTTTGTTGTGTTTCTACTTTCTAGTCGAGTAATTCAATTCTTTAATTACATTCCATATAATTAGGTAATCATTGACCATGTATTCATAGATTTAACAAAAATGCTAATACACACATACACACATATATCCTTTTTTCTTTTTTTCTTTTTCAGAATTAGGCAATTAGAGGAAGCTATATGATCATTGAAGGGATAAATTTGTAGTATAAATGTAAATTCTTTCACATTTTGCAAGTGGGTTTTCTTTTTTCTTTTTTTTCGTTTTTATTTTTATACAACGGTTTTTTTTTTCATTCAGGGGGTTATCGAGCATGCAATGGAGGGGGCTAAGACCCAACTTGACGTCAAATGAGCTATGCTCACTTTGCTACAAGTGGGGTTATTGAAATTACCTATATTAGAATTGTGTACTATAATCATAGGATTCCACATGTTCATCACCGGTTTTTCATTCCCCCTATGGTGGGAGTCCCATCCTATACACTTTCTATTTAGACCCAAAGTTTCTTTTTTCTTCCACACTTTTTGCCCCCATCTTTGTATATTTATAATTTATACCCTAAGAGTTTTTCTTCTTCCATATTTATTGTTATATATGAACATTAACAAGAAAGCATAAATATCTTTCTTTCTTTATTGTTGCTAAAAGGTGATACCATTGAAAGACAAAAGAAGAAACAAACAAAGGACCACTAGCCCATTGGTGGTTGCCCTCCTAAACACCTGGAGGCAAGTCGTCAAGCGGGACGGGTCCCTACAAAATTACAGGACAAAGCCCAATGGGCAAGGTTGTGTGCAGCAAAATTTGCACATCTAAGAATTTTTGAAACATGCCCAAGAAAGAAGAAGAAGAAGAAGAAGAAAGGAGGTTTCTAGCTTTCTGGATCAGAGAATCAATGAACCAAATTGGAATTGAACTCCAGCTCCTCAATGGCTCGAAGACTAGGAGACTATCACCCTCGAAGATGACTTTTCTGAAGCCCAAAGCAGTGGCCTGATTAGGGGTGTCATTTGGAACGGAAATTCCGATTCCAACCGATTCTGATCTAAAAATTTCCGATTTTGGCAACTAAATATGCATTTCGAATTCCAAAATTTCGAATTCCAAAAATTCTGGGAAAAAAAAATCGAATCGGAATCGGAATTGTTTTTAGAATTCCAAAATTTCTGAAAAATTTCCGAAAATATTCCGAAATTGTATTTTCCAAAACTTTTCCGAAAATATTCCAAAATTTCAACTTTGCTAGGAGTGTTCATCCCACATCGAAAAAACATATAAAGAGGGGATGTGATGTGCTTCTATAAAAGGCCTACAAGTCTCAAGTAAAATACCATTAAGTTGGGGCTTGAATTCCGAATATTTCAAAAAATTTTGAAACATTCTGAAAATATTCCGAAAAATTCCGAAGCTGATGAAATTCCGAAAATTCTGAAATTTCGGAATCGGAAATAATTTTGAAAATTTCGAAATTTCGGAATGGAATTCGGAATGCATTTTTGGCTTCCGAAAATTTTGGAATCTTTTCCGAAAGGGGTGTTTCCAATCTGTTCTGGCAGAAACACACCCCTAGGCCTGATCAATAGCATGGGTTGCTGCACTAGCTTCAGCAACAGCAGGGTCCACAATGGAGAACCTCCAAACATGGGCATGGCGTACGATTAGGAGAATCAAAGATTACAATTTGGCTTTGTTTGCTAAACTGGGCTGGCAAGTTTTGACTTAGGGGGAAAAACGTGGGTAAGCCTTGTGAAAGGTAAATAAATACTTACAGAATTAATTCTACTCTCTTCCAGGTTGTGAATTGCAGCCAGTCCTCCTGGTTACGGAAAGGAATCTTAAAAGCAGTCCCTACTCTTTCGAAAGATGTGTGCACTTTCCTTGGCAATGGCAGCAATACTAATTTATGGAGTGACCCGTGGGTGGTTCCTTCTCTTCCTAGCTTTGTGTCGGTTAGGAAATGCTCGGTCCCTCCTCCTTTTGTTTTTGTTGAGAACCTGACTTTACCTTCTAATGGGGGCTGGAATGTTAGTCTCTTGTCTGAGATTTTCACAAAAGCCTCTGTCGAAGCCATTTGCAGAATTGATATGCCTTCCGGAAGAATTTCTGATCGGCTTTTGTAGGCCCCTAAAGCAAAAGGCAATTTCTCAATTAAATATGTCTATGTTACGGATCAAAGCCTTAGGTTTGTTCCGGGGCATGAGCAATTGTTAAGCTCAATTTGCAATTGAGCTCAATAACTCGAGAGTTATAGAGAAATGGAGAAGAAGGGAAGAAAGAGAGAGAGAGAGAGCCAGAGAAGTTCAGAGAGAGAAAAGGCATTCTTTATTGAATATTTTGTTGCAAAAATACAAGTAATTCCACTAATATTGTAGTAACCCATATTTTTATGTTTAAATTAACGATTTAGACTTCGTGTGCGATTTTAGCGAAAATTGGTCACAAGGGTATTTTGGTCGTATTTCCAATTTTATAAGTCATGAACTGAAAATATAATTTTTGGGAAAAGTTGCCTAAGGTTAAATGATTTGCTATTCGTATTGGAAGTTAAGAGTTTTCGATATCTATTTAGAAGACATCTCGATTTTAGTCATTTTCAGAAAATATCCGTTTTGTATTTATACGACATTTTCTGTATTTATACGACTTTTTAATTATATTCTGTAATAATATAATTATAAGAATAATAGTTATAATAAAAGATAATATTTTCCTAACTAGATTTCCTAAACTATACTACCTAACCCATATGCATTTGTGTAGGTGTCATGTGAGGTGTCTTGTGTGCTTGAGTGCTTGTGAGGTGTCTTGTGAGGTGTCTTGTGTGCTTGAGTGCTTGTGAGGTGTCATGTGAGGTGTCTTGTGTGCTTGTGAGGTATCTTGTGAGGTGTCTTATGAGATGTCTTGTGTGCTTGAGTGCTTGTGAGGTATTGTGTATAATATATATACATATTGGTGGCTTTCCCCCTCCCCTATAAAACCCCCTCACTCTCATTCTTTGAAAAGAAAGAAAATAGAAAAAGAGAGTTAGGCCGAGAGAGAAAAGAAAGAAGAAGAGAAGTGTTTGGGAGTTGCTCAGCATCATCTATATGTACCGGGTTCTGTAAAATATGCTTTCTAATTCTCCGGAGTATTTCTTGTTATCTCTATTTGCACTCTTTTGCAGGTTTGTTATGCTTTCATTTGGAATCCATGAATATGTGTTGTTATTGGTCTAAAGGGTCCATAAGTAATAAGTACCCACCAACAGGCCAACAGGCCTCAGGGACCGACGTACTAGAGACGGGTGAGGTGAGGTGAGGTGAGGTGGCTCTTTGCTCTATGACTTCTTTGGTGAGAGCAGTTGTGTAAGCGGTTGAGTAAGTGATATGGAACTGAATGGTTCATGAGCAGGGTGTTGGGTTTATGCCCTCAAACCATTACTTTATGTATGACATTAGCATTTTAATATATGGATATCAGTTTTACATTTCATTATGTATATTTCTTTCATGAGATGATTTTCAATCCTTAAGTATCATAGTAGGTAATTCGTGTGTGTATGAGATACATACAAGTGAGATACGAATTACCATCCTTTGATACTTAAAGCTTGTCACAGTGGATGATGAGACTGGATATCTCATCAGGTATACACTGTAGCATAATTAACTACCATTGGATGGAGTGATTAATCTCAATCACTAGAGTGTCACTCTTAGTTAATATGCTAGTGCTTATAGTGCATTGACGGACCTGAGCTTTCCTATTGACACTTATTGCTGTCAAACAGTCAATAGGAACTCATAACTTGTATAAGGTACGTGTTCTCAATCTTGCGATGATTATGAACACAGACTGTGGATATAGCTGCTTTGACTTACCAATCAGTGAGGTCTATAGAAGATCAACACCTGGGTATCTTGGGTATGTCATGTTCATAGGGTTGTGAACATATATTGTCAAGACAGAATCTACCCTCTGTTTCAGAATAAGCATGTAACACCAGTACCAGGGGAAAAGGTTTAATTATCTCATAATATGCATTAATTAATATAATTAGTGTATAAAATGGATTAAGGGGAGGCTTGGACTCGCCCGTGAAAAAAGTTTTCAGAGAAGGACACCATATGAAAAAGTCCCCAGTGAGGTGGGACAGGTATTGGAGTGGGACCCAGTGAAGGGCCCGGATAAAATAAAATTTGCATTTTATATGTTAAATGCATTTATGTGATTACATGAATATTTGCTTAAATGCGTTCATATTATATGATGATTTATGTGTTCGCATTTGACACCCAAATAAGGGTATAAATGAAAAAGATTTAAAATTAGTAGGTGCGATAGCAATTTCACAAAATATGTGGGACCCACGTTGGGACCCATACGAAACTTAGACAAACACTCATTAGATAATTGGATAATTAATGGAATGTTTGGGGGATGTCATAATAAGAGCTTAAAAAAATGAAAAGTTGCAAAAATGTGGGATTGACACCACACATTGTGCATGTGTGTATGTGTCAATAAAGAGTGGGAGACTCTCAAAACAATTGACAGAAAATCAAGAGAAAAGAGAGAGAGAGCTCAGGAGAGAAAGACGGAGACGAGACACCGACGTCGTTTTTCCGCCGTTCCGTCGCCGCCATTCGTCGAATTCACGAATCGAAGCCATTTTCAGACTTGTGGAGGTGAGGCGAACGTTTCTATACCTTTAATTTACGTTAAAATTGTTGGATTTTAGTAGCTCACTCTAAACGGTGACAAGCGGCTTGCCAAAAACGTGTAGGAACTACTTTGGAGTAAGATTTGGGCTAGGATTTGGTAAATTCAGCATCTTCTTGGTTTAATTTGGGTAGATTTTGCTAAGGTGAGTGACTCTAATCCATGGGTTGGATGTAAATCATGTTAAATGTGTTAATTTATATGTTGATATGTTGAATTCTTGTAAATTAGAGCATGGACATGAGAATTGGGTATATATGAACTTGTTGATATATGTGGGTTTGGTTGATTTACTTTAAATTGGAAGGTTAATATGTGTTAAATGATTTGTGAAGTGCCATGTTGAGGATTATGTGATTATGTGTTATGTAGGTTGAAGAAAGCCTTATGTTGATTCACCGTGGATTTACTCCATAATAAGGAGACGTGGAAAAACCCAACGGTGTAAGGGTACTCACCACACTAACTGTGTAAAGGTGTGTGAGTGGCGACCCAGCTGTAGAAGGGTGTGTGAGATTGTGTGAATTAGAGGTGCTATATGCACATAAGGGCAAAAGGCAAGAGCGACGTCACGGTGAATTGATATTTGGTCTTTGGAGACTAAATGATATGTTAATTGTTGATTTGTGCATTGGATATGACATACACTCATCCATGTGATTAGTTTTACTCACTAAGCGAAAGCTTAAACAAATATTATTTTCTGTTGTGGTTATTGAATAACCACCGCAGGTACGGCACGAGAGGAGGAAAGGAAATGACCGGCACGTCGGGTTTGGGCTTGGGAGTTGTAAATATGTGTGGTTATGTCCATATGCTTAGATGGTTTTAGTTTCAAAATGTAACTCTAATGCTTAAACAACTTGAGTTTTGGGAGGGTGTAATATGTCAAGTCCAAGTTGATGTTGTTTATGAGTTTTGTTATATGGGTTGTACTTGTAAATCACAAGTGGTGTATATTTGGAGAGATTTGGGTCTTGTAAATATGTTCATAACTTGTAATATAATGTAACTTGTGGGTTAGTATCCTTGACTTGTGGATTAAAGACTTGACTCGTGGTTGTATCCATGGAGTTAGTTTTGGAATCCTACGACTCATGTGTTTAATGTAGATTTGAAGGAACTTATGTAATTTCTATGTGAAAGTTGTAGGTTGTATGCTTGGATCATTCCGGCAAGTCCAGATACATGGGTGGTAGATTTTGGTCAAGTTTCCTTTATAAATAAATGTTTTTGTGAGGTTTGATCCTCTTGTTGGAAGGTTTATGTAAATGGTTTCTTGGAGATGGTTTGAAATGCTTCTTTAATGGTTTATGTTGTTGGTTATAACTTGGGTTCATTTCCAAGAAGGTTTCATGAAATCTTAACTTTTGCCAAGAGTTGAACTTCAAACACACTTGATTTGATTCAAAGGATGTGTCTATGGCTTAGCTTGATCTAAATAAAGTGATGTTTATGTTTTGAGTGTTTGGAAGAACTTAAATTGGTGTTGGAAATGTTTCAATGTGTTTCAAATGATTTTAAAATGGTTAGTTAAGGTTCAATGAGGTTTGGGTTGGTTTTGGGTATGTTTGGACTGTTAGAATAGGGGTTTTCTGCTAAAATATGACTTCTGCATAAACCGGATCGATCCGGGCCTTGAGCGGATCGATCCGGAGCATCTGGAGGAGCCAAAGTGGTCATTCTGTCAAAACCGGATCGATCCGGTTTTGGGCGGATCAATCCGCTGGTTCAATTTCAGCACCGACGGCTTTTACGAAAACAGACATAACTCACTCTAGAAAACTCAAATTCGCGCGCCATTTTTTGCGTTGGAACCGGGACTCAAAGACCTATCTTTTGGTATAAAATTTGCTATACCTTATTAATTACCATTTTACCCTTGGGGGCTATTTTGTAACAATAGAGTTGTTTAATATTGCTAAACACATGCGATTCTTAGTAATTTGAATGTTTCTTTGCAAATTAATATACTTGGACTCTTGTAGCATTATTACACGTGTCCTAATCCGCACGAGGCGGGTTGGGGTGTGACAAAGCATTCCCTTGAGAATGTTACCAAGTCGATTACTGAGTACTGCAGTCTTGTTGATAAGAGTTATCAACATGTTTGGTAATCATGAGAGGTGAATGGGACTCAAGGAATACAAGAAGTAATCATGATTCAGGTTGATAGTTACAGTTATCCGACTACCTGAATATGATTACGAATGCTGAAGGTAGAGGGACATTAGTACAACATACAAGTCTAGTTATCGCTTCGGATATGTTCTTTTGCGTTGAAGTTCAGTTATCGTTTTATAGTGGAGTAAATGTTAACTGACCAGTTAGTTAGTTTGCTGATCAAAGAGTTTGGTCACGGTGATTAACAAACTGGTCTGAGCCAACAATAAAGAGCCTAGGAGGTCCCACTCTTAGCTCCGCTAGGAAGCTTGGAAGGGCACATGAGGATTATGTCAAGACAGGTTCGATCGATCGAAGGAGTTTCGATCGATTGAAGTCTAGGCAGGTTCGATTGCTCGAGGGTTGTTCGATCGATCGCAGGTTCGGTCGCTCGAAGGTTAGGTCGGTTCTAGGAATCTACAAATAGGGCAGCTGCGTACTAAATATTTTTAATCATCGTTTTTAAACGTAGCAGCTGCAAAAACTATTAAGGTTTCCCTAAACGTTCCCTATCCTCCCTATTAGGGTTCCCACCAACCCTATTCCTTTCGGCAGGCATCCGCAGGAGTCATAAGAGTGAAGACAGCCTAGTGGAAGTTGCTGCACCATCAAGGAGAAAGAAGTTTTCAGAATTGGGTTCAAGACCTGGGGTATATTTCATTTTCCTCTTGTTAGTACGCATCTATGGAATTGACGGGTAGTAGATCCTGGGCTACCAATAAGTTTTAATAACTTGACTTTTTCCGCTGCGCGTTTAAACTTTCAATTTAAACCGGTTTTTCCATCACAGGGGGCACCTACTAACAATCTAACAAGCCAATAGGCCCTAGGAACCGACGTACTGGAGACGGGTGAGGTGAGGTGAGGTTGGTGGCCTTTGTTGTGTCTAAGAGGAACCTGGTATGATGCTCTTGGTATGGGCAGTTGGCTAGTGTGAGCAGTTAGGTTATGAACTGGTCAATTGATTTGATGTCGTTCTATTTATTTGATTGTCATTATCCTTTTGAGCCTTTGATATTCCTGTCATATTGTATACTTCCTGGTGTGGTTTTTAGATGCAGGTAGTGCCAGTAACCGAAGCTTGGAAGGGAGATAAGGCTAAGGATGATATAGGAGATCCGTAGAGAATATGGATCTATTGGGAGTTTTAATGAAATACTGTATTTTTATTTTAAAGAATCAAAGTGTAATTCATTTTATTTTTCAATGGAAATACGCTTTATTTTGCGGGGCATCACAAATATGTACTGAGAGATATTGCACTTGCTAAAATAGAATTACTGTTTTCTTAACAAACTGATAACCAAAATTAGCATTTGCTGAGCTGGCTGATTTACTTGTACTGAGTTGGTCGAGTGAGCTGAGTAGAACTCACTGAGTGTGTACCAACACCCTCCCCTAGAGAGGTCCCTTGTCCTCAAGGGAAAAATGAAGGAACTGTAACTTGATCTCATCTGCAAATTTCCAGGTTGTATTTACAGGAGAGGAGTGTGACCAGTGGACAAGGACCTGAGTGGCTGCCTCATTTTTCCTTCGAACCATCTTTCTATCCATAATAGCCATAGGTTGAATAGGAGGTACAGCAGGTGTAGGGGGAAGATTGGGGCTCTCCATGTGATTCCCAATTAACTTTTTTAACTGGAACACATGAAAGGTGGAGTGAATCTTGGCATTACCTGGTAAAGCTAGTTTGTAGGCTATAGGACCCATTATGTCCAGAATTTGATAAGGACCAAAATATTTAGGAAGAAGCTTGTGGGCAGATCTCTAGGCTACAGAGTGTTGTCTATAGGGCTGAAGTTTGAGGTAGACCCAGTCACCAATAACAAATGTCTTTCAGATCTGTGTTTATTGTCTTGTTGGAAAGTAGGGTATAGAGAGCTTCAAATGGGGAGGTGTTTGTAGATGAGTGAAATGTAGTGTTATACCACCATTCTGCCAAAGAAAACAATTTAATCAATGTTGAGGAGTATCACCACACATGCACCTTAGGTAAGTTTCTAGGCATCTATTAAGGACCTTAGATTAAACATCTATTTGGGGGTGATATGAAGAAGGCAAGTGTAGACCCACTTCTTGTAATTTAAAGAGCTCCTGCCAAAATGTGCTTAGAAATATAGGATCTCTATCACTAATAATAGAGAGAGGGAGGCCATGTAATTTGAACACATTATCAAAGAAGAGTTGAGCTACTGTTTTAGCAGTGTATGGATGAGATAGAGGCATAAAGTATGCATATTTGCTTAGTTTATCAATGACTACCATGATCACATCCTTTCCAAAAGAAGGTAGAAGGCTAGTAATGAAATCCATGCTTATATCAAAGAAGATTCGTTCAAGGATGGGCAGAGGTTGTAGAAGACCTAGTGAAGCCACAGTTTCATTCTTACACATTTCACACGTTGTACATTCCCTGATAAATTGCTTAATCTGCCTTTTCAGTCCTTTCCAATATAAAAGTGATACAACCCTCTTAAGTACAGATGTGATGTTGTGGTTTACCTATATCACCTTAGTTCGATAGAGATTGAAGGGATATCACCTTAATCCATGATCGAGATGAGAAGTCTGATAGAGGTTAAGGGATATGCCACTTTAATCCATGACCGAGGCTAAGGGATATACGTGTGGTATCACCTTGGTCCAAGACTGAGACAGGAGATCTGATAGAGGCTAAGGGATACATATTGTGAGAATGGTAATGTGGCTAGCACCCTGGTCCAATAAAGGCTAACAGAATGTCGCCTTAGTCTATGACCGAGACATGAGAGATCCGACAGAGGCTAAGGGCATGGTCACGTTAGTCCAAGACTGAGATTGAGGGTTATGTCGATGCTATCATCTTAGTCCGATAGAGGCTAAAGAAATATTACCTTAGTCCATGATCGAGATAGGGAAGTCCGATAGAGGCTACAAGAATATGCCACTTTAGCCCATGACCGAGACCAAGAGGGATACATCATGAACATAGTTCGATAGAGGCTAAAGGAATATCGTTGTAGTCCAAGATCGGGACAAGGAAGTCCGACAGAGGCTAAGGGATAGGTCACTTTAGTCCATGACCAAGACTAAGAGGTGAATGTTTGTGAACGAGAAATGTATGGGCGTATTGGTCAGAATAGATCGAGGCGTTGTGGGCATAAAGTTGGGACTATGTATCGAGTTTGGTGAGTCGTAATGTATTGGGCTATGGGCCAGGATAAAAAAGTGGGAAGTAAAGCTACGTGTGAGATGTGGATCCAAGAGTCCATGTTATGATAGGGATTAGTTGGGATGATGTGGTTATAATGAGTTGGTGCATACATAAGTACGAACAACGAGATGATTATTTAATGATGTTATTTTATATACTGCATATCTGTGGATACTTTGCTAGCATTTGCATTCACTCAGCTTGTGTAGATGATGGTGTTTCATGTCGCTAGATATTCGACGTCCAGCTGGCCAGGGTTATTAGATCACAGGTGAGCAACACGTGACTAGGGGCTACGAGGATGAAGCCTACTATGACGGAGGCTACACTGGATCGGAGATGACTACTACCAGCTGAAGACTTGGAGCTTTGCGATAGATAGTTTATGTTTATATTTTAGAGATTGTTGTACTAGTTAAGTTTGTAATCGACATATGTTGCTGTAATGTTTCATTTATGCTTTGGCAGATACTTATGGTTTGTAACAAGTTAGTAATGCACTATGGTTTTGTTTATCAAACTTATAATTTCTAAATGCGTGGTTTGAATCATTACACTGATGGATAGACTTTATTCATGGACAATATGGTGACTTTCAACTGTCATGGCCTACGGGTCCAAAAAATAATTTATTTTCTCTATTTTAGCTACTACAGGGCGTGACAGTGGCACGCCACCAAGGCACACACAACACTCCAAAGTTTCAATATACCCATAAATATACAGAGTTATAAAAAGTTTTCCTATTTAAAACTCTTATAAACATTACATTTTGAAACATGGAAATCCAGTCAACTGATCGGGGACCCAGTCGACTGTTTTGGAAACTACAGAGAGTCAGAAATCCCAAAGATCCAATCTAGTCGACTGAACCATGTCCGGTCGACTATAGCTGCAGAGGGTGGTGCCAGTCGATTGTACTTGTTGTTCCAGAAAGTCCTATTTTGAAAATGGATATAATCGATTGGAATAGCACTCCCAGTCGACTATTTTAGGAAAAATAGAAAACTGACTTCATCTTGTTCACAAATCCAGTCGACTGGTTTGGAAAGAGGGCGACTGCATTAGGTAGTACAACCAATTCAACAGCAGCACTAATTCTAAGCTAAAACCAACCAAATACGTACAACCTCTGATAAACGTGAATACAACAAACACAAACAACTTATATAAACATGAACTAACCATATTACAACATTCCCGAGTTATCCAATTAGAGTTATTACAAGGTTTCAACCCAGAATAAGAACCAGTACAGCATAAAACAAGTTCTACAAATTTAACGTAAAACATGAAGGTAAGCATAAATTATTTCTCAATCCCCATTCTTGCCCAGCCCGTTGAATCACTTCTTCGAGTCCTCACTGACATGATCACCTACAATGGTTATTCAATAACCACTACAATATATAAGCTATATGCTTAGTGAATGATAATAATTGAAGACATGGACTAACAACAAGTCACAATCCGCCATAATACATTCAACTATAGCCGCCGGGAATACATGTGTTGTCACCCTCAATCCCACTTCACGATTCCACCACTGAATCTCCCATGTAGCCGGTAGGCACCCACGCCTCTTCTTTCAAACGTGCAGTACTCAATAGTAGGGGCGGGCAAATAGTTCAGTTAACCGAAATTTGAACCGAATCGAACCGAATCGGACTGAAAATTCTAACTTAGTTCCGTTATTTCAATTTAAAAATTTTGTTCAGGTTGAAAACCGAACTAAAATATATTATTCAGTTCTGTTTTCGAAAGCAATGTTGCAAACTGAACCGAACCGAACCAAACCGAAAAACCAAATTTTTTATTTGTAGTGTATATATAGTATGCTTGTAATTAAAACCCTAAGATGTCGTTTGTTTCGCAGGATTAAGGAGGGGATAGTGTGGGATTGGATTAATAGTCCCATTTAATTGAATAGTACAGTGTTTGGCATGACCACTTTGCTCGGGACTAATTCTCCATTTTAACAGAATAGTCCCCCATATGGGAGACTAAATCTAATATCTATATAGGAAAGCCAAAGACTTTCGTTTTGCCAAGTGGCAATTTATAAGAATTTTGTTAATTTTTTTTTTTATTATTTACATATTTGTGTTAATATTTACAATTAATGATTGACCAAAAATTAAGATCCAATTTAATGTAGATTAAATTGACCTATAAAAAAAAGGATTGACCAATTTAATGTAGATTAAATTTGATATATTATTTATCATATACATTTGAATTGGAATTAAACAAGGATGGACCAATATCTAGCATTACAGTTATTGACCACTTTTTATCTGCATAGTCTTTTTGTTTCTTGGTTAGAATCTTCACTATACAATTACTTGATTTGGTTTATCTAATTCATGTATTTGAATTCTTATTTAACTTTTACATTGGCTTGATTGTTTTGTGTTTGATAGCTTTTTGACTTTAAATTAAGGAAATAAGAAGAGCACTTTAAGCAGATTGAAGGTTATTTTCAATTATGTATTTTTTATTTTGATATTATGCCTTTTCTATATGGTTCTTGATATAGTAGTGATACTTTGTTACAATGCGATCTAACAAGATGTGCAAGACGAATGTAGGATCTAAATTTTGAATCTAATCTAAGTTACTTAGAGTTTATTAACGAGTAATGTTATGCTTTTCAAGTTCTATCTATAGTTCCTAACACGATATTTAATTGGTCCCACTATTTTTTTAGAGTAGTACCACTACTACTGCATATGTTGAGAACCATATTTGAAATGTAAAAAGTGGGAAGCATAGCACTACTCAATCCAACACAATTATTGATGTTAGGCTTTAATTCTTTTGACGTTTATGTGGCATACATTATTTCTTCTGGCTAATACAAATCAGACATTTTCTTAGACTGCTCGTAATACTATTAATTTAATTTTTTGAAGCTCAAAAATCATCTATTTTTATTTGCTAGATATATATCACAATGTTCACAAAATCTAAAAAAATAAAGAAACTAATAAAATTTAAAACTATACCAGAAAGATGTTGTAATACCCGTACCCTGAAACTGGAAGAAATATTTATTTTGCATTCATTAATTAGTATAATTAATTGCATGTGATGATTTGGGTAAATTTCAGTTACCCCGATGTGATAAGTGTTTGATAAAGGGCACAGTTGGAGAGATGTGAAATAGGACACATGGAGGTCCAGATTCAGTAAAGTGCATTTAGTTACATTTATGTGATTAAATGGTAGACATGTAAAATGTAAATGTGTACATTATAATACATGTTGATGCCATATGATTATTTAATTGATAAAATGTTAAGTGTTTTAATATTTTATTATTGTTCATGATTACTTATGGGATCAATTTAGTTACCCTTGTGAGGGTGTAATTGGACATATGTGGCATAATTGGTAGGCTAATTAGTGCCTTCATATGATATTGGGACCACGTTTGGGGCCCATACGTGACATAGATATAAACCTACTTAGATATTGGGATAGTAACATAATTTGGTTGGATCTTATAATAGAACCTAGAAATATGTGGGGGTGTAAATAGAAATAGAACTAAGTTAAAGAATATTCCAAAGAATATTCTCTTTTGCCTCACAAAAAAAAAAAGAAAAAGAAAAAGAAAAAGAAAAAAAAATAGAAAACAAATCCGTGAATGTGTGTGAATGTGTAGGCGGCGAGGGTGTGTCACGTGTGTGTATGTATAATATATATATATATATATATATATTAGTTTATCAATATAAGACAAAAGGAAAGGAAAAAAAACAGAGGGTTCACAGAAAGAGAGAGTCCGCAAGATAGAAGAGAGGGTATAGTGAGATTTCACCTTTTCGATGCCATAGCTTCATTATTTGTTACCCAAATCGTGATACGAAATCATATTTGGACTCGTGAGGGTAAGCCTAACCTTATGGTATAATTTATTTTCAATTTAATCGATAGATTTTTCGTGACCCAAATGGGTTGGTAACATTTAGTTTACCAAAATTGTATAGGATTATCATTGGAATCATTAGGAGCTAGTTTTGTGAGGGAATTTGGGAATTCTAGGCTTATTTTGGACCTATTCGTGAGATGAGTGTCCTAATCCCAAAATTGGATGTTTAATGTTATTTATTTGTTATTAAATATTTTTAAATGCTTAATTATTGATTAAGTAGAAAAGTATGTGATTATTTTGTATTTAACATGTCTAAAATGTTAAAATTGTCATGTTGACATGTTGAGCTGCTTATGTGCTTATTTGAGTCAAAGGGTGTCAATTGATAATCACCATTATTTAGCCCGTATATAAGGGACGCCCATTCCTCAGAGAAAAGGGGGATGCTGATGAAGTCCTCAGAGAAAAGGGGACGGTGGTGACGACCACCAGCGAATTGACTACGGTCACGAGTGAATGAGAGTGATTTCGCTATATGCGACGGAAAAAGTGAGAATGGCCCGGAATCAGGGGTCCAGAACGACGGTGGTTGATTACTTGACACGTCTGCGACCGTTTATTGTTGTGAATGTTTAATTGGTGTTATGAATCATTAAATAATCCAATTGCATGATTAGCACCACGTACTCACTAAGCGAAAGCTTATTCGATTTTTGTGGCTAATGACCACGCAAGTTCAGATGAATACCACAGTGAGAAATGATCGAGACTACGGGGCTGGATTTAACTTGATTGGATGGTTACATGTGAGAATTTGAATCGACTTGTTGTAAGCTTGAAGTTTATGATTTTAAATATGTTTAGAAATAAATGTTAGAATGAGTTTGTAATATTTATATATTTAGTTGGGCTTTTAGTATGTTTTGGTGTAATAACCTGCATTTTCATTTATTTGCATTTCATATTTAAATTCAATTGTATTGTTTACTCTTATTTTAATTTCAATCCTCATGTGTTAAAATCTTGTGACTTGCCTCATTTCATATTTGTAATTCTTTGGGGTCAAACTACGATTTTATAAAGATTAGCAATACTTGTGTTGGATTTCAAAATTGTATTTCAAAACAGTGGAAATGTTTACTTTTAACTCAATCAGTATTTTTATAATACCGAAAAATCATTTCCTACATTAAAATGAATTTTCTGTATTTTTATGACGGACACTGTGTCACAAAAATACCAGTTTACATTCAAAACTGTCCGTGCTACTTTGGGATTACACAGATTTTGGACTCAACGTCAATCAGACATAACCAATGTTTTTTGATCATTTAATCTTGCAATGATTAAATAGGGCCTTGTTTGGGAAGGTTAACTTAGTATGTATTAGTTTGTACCTATAACTACAAATTCCCAAGCAACTAATTATGACCCCTACACATCTAATTGACCCCTAGGAGCTGATTGTATACACATATACGTGAGTGTATCTGTATTCAAGAGCTGTGTTTTGCTGTGCATTTTGTAATTGAAAACAATCCAATTTGTTGAGTGATCAACAATGAACTTGGAGCCCAAGTTCTTATAGTGAACTTTCTATATATGCACACATACACTCTCACCTTCTGCACTTCAAGCACAGAGAGAGATACACAGAGAGAAAAGAGAAAATTGAGGTAGCTACTGAAAATCATAGAGAGAGAAAACTCAACCTCCATAGCTAGAGCTCTAGTGGATCATCCTAGTTTGATTATCTCTCTCAATCTATTACTTCTATCTTCAATCTGTGAGTATTTCTAACTCACTCAGAATGTAATTCACTATTGATTTACTGATTTGTGTAGTTGAATTAAGAGTCACCATTGATGTGTTTACGTTTGAAGTTTCATAGCATTGAAATCATAATTTTTCAAACTTAAGCAAAATCTGCTTTCTTAGATAATAATGAAAGTTTATAGTACATATAGTCTATGGTTGAAGTTTTAGAGCTTAATTTAACCCCATGAGAAAGTATATAAGGAAATTAGTTTTGATGTCTTTTGAAATTTCATAAAATTTGAGAGCTATAGTTTGTTTTATGTTAAATTGATTTCATATTCATAATCCTTGTGAAAAACTAAAGAGATCCATATATAATACGATATATACACTAACAGATTTGGAAATGGGTCAAAAAGACCTCTTAAAACTGAAACAGGGGAGTTCCAGCGAGGAAGATGAAGTCTCTACTTCACCTCGCGTGCACGATCGTGCGAGCGAGAGTCGCGCGAGCGACCCCTCGCGCGAGCTGTGCAATTTCAGGCAGACAGAAAAGATTTTAATTAGAAAAAATGAAAATTAGGCAGATCGCGCGAGCGGACCGCGCGAGCGGACCGCGCGAGCGATCTTCCTGTACTCTGGCAGAAAGAAAAGTTTTAACAAAGAAAAGGAAAATTTGGCATATCGCGCGAGCGACCCATCGCGCGAGATTTCTGGCAGTTTCTAGTTCTTGCTTGTTTTGGATTAAGGAACTGTTTGGGTGGTATTTTATGAACTGTTGAAGCTCTATTTGGGAATTCATTAAATCAGAATCTTAATTGGTTATGTGTGAACGATTAAAACGTTGTACTGTGACTTATCAATCCCCGTACGCTCGTTGTTTATAGAATTCAGCGATTTGCCTCATGTTTTAAAGTTTCATAACATACATATGGAGTCAGTTGTACATGCATGGTGAGTGTGAATGTTGGTCATTATGGAAAAGTGTAATGGTCAGTGTGGCATAGTGAGTGCGGTTGAGATTGTGATGTGGACACTCCCTGGTAAGTGAGTACCAAAGTGTGTTGTGATTGTGATTGTGATTGCAGCGAGGGTGTCTTTGAAATGCGACGGTGGCAAAACTGGACACTCCTTGACGACCATGGTAGCGTCAAAGTGTGTGAAGCCGAACTTGGACATTCCCTGGCACCCATGGTAGTGCTAAAGTGTGGCCTACGGACACTCCCTGATACCCGAGTCTGGATACTGCGTGAGGGTTCCTCCGGTATTTGCATGGCGGATTAGGTAGTCAAAGTGTGAGGCAATGGACACTCCCTGGTACCCCGGACCAAAGTGTGAGGCAAACTGGACATTCCCTGGCACCCCTGTGCTAAAGTGTGGCTATCTTAGGGTTTCAAAGATACCGGTGTGTGATGTTGGGTTGTTGGGTTTTGTCGAGAAAAAAGAGTCAGTAAGATGAGATGGTGCATTGTTCTCATACACGGTCACATATATGTGAATTACACCTTTCTAATAATACTGTGGTTGTTTCCTAAAATGAACTCTTTGCTTTAATATAAACTTGTGGAATTTAATGAGAATTGAAAAATGGTAAATTAGTATGTTTTACATTCAAAGCTATGTTTTTAATACTCACCAGCTTCTTGAAGCTGACGACGTTGATGCGTCTTGGACATTCGTGTTCAGGCTTTTCAGGTTATGATATTGCTGGACCGTAGGGCTGCACAAAAAACCCGTTACCCGAAGACCCGAACCGACCCGAACCGATTGGGTCGGGTTGGGTCGGGTCTGAAATGAAATGGGTCGTGTCTGGTTCGGGTCCAGTCAGAATATAAATATTTCGGTCCGGTTCGGGTCGGGTCTGGGTCGGTTCGGGTCTGGTCTGGTCCGGTAAACTTTTTTTGCTAATAATTGTTTATTTTGGTGACAAAGTACTCATTTTTCTTTTCATTATATCCATGAGTATATAAAACATAACCACCTTATTAAGTTGAATTTTTATAGGTTGCACATCATTATATCCATGAATATATAAAACATTAAATCCACTTTTCTAATGGTGGGAATTAATTTTTATGACTCTCCACCCTCATCAATCTTTTTAATGGATATATTATACCTAGAAGAATAGGTATCCACTACTGAATATAAATATAAATAATAGTAAAATAAAATATAAGAAAAAAAAAATTGGGTTGTGGCCCAAACCCGACCCGACCCGACCCGAACCAAAGTTACTGGGTCGGGTCGGTCCGGGTCCAAACCTCATCGGTTCGGGTCTGTGTCTCAAAACATGGAACCATTCATAATCGGGTCGGTTCCGGTTCTGTAGAGACCCGACCCGACCCGACCCATGTGCAGCCCTACTGGACCGTATGACTATGCGAACTGAGAATCCCTGCTGGAAAGAGAATTTACTTTTGTATGTTTTAAGTTGAACTGAATTCTGTAATAAGGATGACTGTAATAGACACTAATTTATTGTTTTGATTTAAGGCGGTTTGTGCCTTTAGAGACCCCGTGCTGTATTATGTAATAAGTTAGAAAAATATTTGTAAGCCTTAATTGCTCTGCTCTGATTATTATGTTTTGTTGTTCGACGTTTGGGACGGAATCGATCCTTCAAACTGTCGCGACCTACGGGTCCATAAAGGAAATTAAACGCTTTCCATATTTATGCTACGTCGGGGCGTGACATTTGGAGTATTAGAAAAATAAGTGCTACAGGAGTTAAAATATTTTAGTTTATGAAAACAGGGTGAATGGTGTTGTAATAGGGGGAACTCTACCCAAGTACCATTCAACGGTTTTAAAACTGTATTTTATTTCTTTTGGTTATTTTATTTGATAAAATGATATTTTTCTGGTATTTCAGTCAATATGTAATTTTTGGAACGTTAAAATTTGATTGTTTGGTATTTGTTGTCTTTGTTACACGTGTCCTAGCCCGCGGGGGCGGGTTGGGACGTGACAAATTTTGGTATCAGAGCAATATGTTAGAGCCTTTGGGGACGAGAGACGAATACGACGCGTTAAAAAAAAAAAGAAAAAAAAAAGAGAATACATGTATATGATAATCATGACACGTAGCTACATGTAGAGGCATACATGTTTACTGCATGTGATTTAAATATTGTTGAGCATGCATATCATGTTGCATGCATTCTACATATTGTAATATGTGGAGAGATGGTTGGAAACTTCATTGTGAAAAAATGAAGTATAAAGGGGAATATTTTTTTCATTTATTGAATTAATTGAGTTGGAAATGGGGATTGTGAATTCAGTAAGAAAAATCCGAGTTTGGGAGTATTTGTGGAATTTGGGTTCAGAAATCAAGATTTAAGTTGGTCATCCTGAAATGATTTGACTGATATTATTTTATCAAGGGTATTGACTTGATGAAGAGTTATTGAGTATTGGGTTATGATTGTGGATATGGATGTCTTCCGAATATTACTGGGTATTATTATTAGTGAAAATTATTTCTTATTTTCTGTCAAGAAAATGGATATCTGGATTCCTTTATTTACGGTGGGTCTTCTAGTATTCAAATATTATAATTTGGGGAAATCTGGATTTCTTATGATTTATTATGGGCACTATGAGCAGATATGTTATTGTTGTTATCTCTTACTTCTCCATTTATTCGATAATGATCTTTGGGAGTATTTATTAAGCTCCTTATATATTCTCTTGGGATTGAGGAAGGAATACTGAGTTGTCGAGGTGATAAGATATTTGGGGATTTATCCAGTCACTTGAATTATTTTGGGTTGTTGAGGAATCTCTCAACTTTATTTGGGTTATATCGGCTTGTTGAGGAATCTCTCAACATAAATCTATTTATTTATATTCCTTGGGATATCTCTCTTATTATCGAGTAATGATTGGTTCTCAACATGTCAGTATGAATACTAGATTTGGGGTAAACTCGAAGTAACAGACTTTTCCATTGTGTTTCTATCGATTGGGTGTCACTGCAGTTATGAATTATTCTCTTACTGGTTAATAATATGGTTGATTGTGATCAAGACTAAGTAGTTGTGTTGTACGAATAACCAATTGGGTTGATTGGCTATACGAGGTATCAGAATTTTCTACCAGAGATCTGAATTTGAAAATGGGTTTACCAGTCTAATCAGTAGTAATCTCTTTGATATCTAAACCACTCCAAGATCCGTTTAATCACCATGTATATCAGGTAATAGTATTATTATTATTATTTCTCTGTACTTTATATGTAAGTAATAGAGATCTGACTATTGCACTGCACTGTAGCAATTGTCAGGTATCCTAGTATATCACTGGAAACTTTCAGACTTTGGAATTCTTTGTATGTCACGCTAAGTGAGGTTATATATACTTAAATGAGTAGAAAATATTTTGAAATCATCTCTTGTGGAAAAAAAAGCACTTATTTATTGTGAATTAGGATGTGTTTAAAAATATTTTGATAAAAGGAGATAGTTGGATTTGACCCAAATTGGGTAGAAGGGGGAAATTAGTGAAAATGATTCTAATTAAATATAGGTATTTCAATTGTTGTTTAAATGAGTTATTAATGGAAACTATTTTGATATATATGAAAGTTGTGTAAACATTTTTATTTTATGGAGAGAGATTTTAATAAATTATTATTGAGCTAGGAAGCTCAGCTGAATACACTACTTTTACTTTGATTTTAAATTGGAATGTTAAATTTTGAAATGAATTTCAAATGACCTTGGTGAGAAAAAAAAAAAAAAAAGGGTCTGAAAGTAACTTGTGATATTCTACGTATTATTCTTAATACTGTCAGCTGCGGATACATGATTTTGGTCGATGGGTTATAAGGATCATCAATTTATTTCTTGGGAATTGAGTTGGGATATTCTTGATTACAAGGTGAGTATGACAAGGAAATGAAGCACTCCAACCGTATGATTGTGTAGAATTCTAACTTTGAAAAAAATGGTAGTTTATTGCTTGTCGCTTGGGATTACAGTCGGAGATCAACGAGTGACGCTGTTTACATACAAGTGACTTATAAAGGGTATTGCACAATTGGGTAAATAGGAAAAAATTTGAAATTGAGGAGTGTTGGATCAGATTTAAGTTTTATCACGATAAAATCAGTTGTCTATTGATTGTAAGTATTACAAGTAGGGGACAAATGTGTATATTGATTTCTATATATTGGGGCTTAGACAAGTAAGTTCTACAGTATGAAAAGTTTGAGAATTGTGATGCTTCGCCTTATGTTGAACATATGGTGGATAAGTTGTACTTCTAGAATATGTGATTTAAAAAGATAGAGATTTCGTGAGTGTCATTGGATATTAATCAATCGGGACTTATGAAGATGACATGAATTTGAAGTTACGGAATTGACTGGATATTATTATAAAAATATATTGAAGATTTCTTTCTGTACAAGGACGCGTGTGAAATTTGTATCGGTTACAGTGAAGTTCTCAATAATCCAAGAAAATCGATCTATGATGATACTTATATTATTATTGCAGAGATTTGTGCTGAGATTCAGTTATTTGTTGATGCAAAAGTGATTTATACTGCATATGGTTGAAATTTCATAAAAATGAATTATCTGGTACAAGATTAAGAGTCCATGGTTTTCTTCTTATATTGAGCATTTTGGCAGTAATTTTTTTACGAGCCAGACGTTTATATTAATTATCGTGACTTAGATATTAAGATATACAACGACAATTGAGTACATGGTACGGAGGACAGTTGGAACTCATGATAGCTACAGTGTGAAAGTTTGTATTATTCAGGTGAGGACAAAAGGGGTTTTGGTGCTCGAATCAGAGATCAACGAGAGTTTGGTGCGCGCGTTGACTATTCAAAAATGATTTGAGTCAAGATTCAGAATTTATTATAAATTAAACTTGTTCCGAGAATTGGGCAAGGGAGTGATGACAATAAATTGGGGTCAACCAGCATTATTATAATAGATGAACGAAAATTGATTTAAAAATCGATTTGAGTTTCTGTTTTAGAAATTTGTGATAAAGCATTGAAAGGAAAGTGATTGAGCTCTGCTCTACAGTAAAATATTTCGGAATCTCAAATCACGTATGTACTTTGAGTGAAGATAGCTCAAGGAAATGGGTTCAAAAGAAATATTAAAGTATATGATGAGATTTGAGAATAAATACGTTAGTAACTGGGTATACAACACTACTAATTGCATTTTATTGATATGGTGACTTAGTAATTAGTTACAGGGCACAAGTCTTCTTGAAAATTGAGATGTCGAAAAAGCTGCATTCAGATGGGAAGTGTAAAGTATTCATTGCGATGTATGGTATAAAGACAGAAATAATAAAGGTTCGTGGGATTATTGTGATCGATATTATTGACAATCTGAGTTGAATGTTTAACGTAGTAAATTTCATGACGTGATTGCCAAAGTCAACAAGAATTGGGTGTTTTCATATAAATGATTTGTCGACAGGTTGATCCAATCAGATTGTGATTATTGATTGAAACTGCAGACTTGTTTGGGTTAAACGACCTATATATGAAAAGAGTTACGCAATTATCTGGGTACTAACACTTGTCATCCTAGAAAGAAGTAGTCGATTATGAAAAAATTCTGTAATCTTACTAGAAGCAATAGAAATGGAACTGAACTTTTGCGAAATGTTTTTATCACCCGCTGATATTTGGTGGGAAAAGTACAAAAGGCAAGTGGGTTTTGTTCTAGAATGATTGGGAGAAATGACTACTGCGGGAAGAGAAATATTTCTAGAAGTTATCTCCAGAAAAGAATATAGTTTGACAAATCAAGTGAGATTGAAATTCCAGTACACCGATTGGAAATATTGAAAGAATGGGGTCCAGTCAGTTGTGATTGTGGTTACACCAGTGGGTGTAATGTATTATGTAATCGTGTCGTTGCATATGAACCAGTAGAGGTTTGAGCAGAAATACTTATATCTATGTGGCTCGCAAGGTGAGAAAAGTTTGGGGACAAACTTTCAAAAAGGGAGGAAGATATGTAATACCCGTACCCTGAAACTGGAAGAAATATTTATTTTGCATGCATTAATTAGTATAATTAATTGCATGTGATAATTTGGGTAAGTTTCAGTTACCCCGATGTGATAAGTGCTTGATAAAGGGCACAGTTGGAGAGATGTGAAATAGGACACATGGAGGTCCAGATTTAGTAAAGTGCATTTAGTTACATTTATGTGATTAAATGGTAGACATGTAAAATGTAAATGTGTACATTATAATACATGTTGATGCCATATGATTATTTAATTGATAAAATGTTAAGTGTTTTAATATTTTATTATTGTTCATGATTACTTATGGGATCAATTTAGTTACCCTTGTGAGGGTGTAATTGGACATATGTGGCATAATTGGTAGGCTAATTAGTGCATTCATATGATATTTGGGACCACGTTTGGGGCCCATACGTGACATAGATATAAACCTACTTAGATATTGGGATAGTAACATAATTAGGTTAGATCTTATAATAGAACTTAGAAATATGTGGGGGTGTAAATAGAAATAGAACTAAGTTAAAGAATATTCCAAAGAATATTCTCTTTTGTCTCACAAAAAAAAAAAAGAAAAAGAAAAAGAAAAAAAATAGAAAACAAATCCGTGAATGTGTGTGAATGTGTAGGCGGCGAGGGTGTGTCACGTGTGTGTATGTATAATATATATATATATATATTAGTTTATCAATATAAAACAAAAGGAAAGGGAAAAAAAACAGAGGGTTCACAGAAAGAGAGAGTCCGCAAGATAGAAGAGAGGGTACAGTGAGATTTCACCTTTTCGACGCCATAGCTTCATTATTTGTTACCCAAATCGTGATACGAAATCATATTTGGACTCGTGGGGGTAAGCCTAACCTTATGGTATAATTTATTTTCAATTTAATCGATAGATTTTTCGTGACCCAAATGGGTTGGTAACATTTAGTTTACCAAAATTGTATAGGATTATCATTGGAATCATTAAGAGCTAGTTTTGTGAAGGAATTTGGGAATTCTAGGCTTATTTTGGACCTATTCGTGAGGTGGGTGTCCTAATCCCAAAATTGGATGTTTAATGTTATTTATTTGTTATTGAATATTTTTAAATGCTTAATTATTGATTAAGTAGAAAAGTATGTGATTATTTTGTATTTAACATGTCTAAAATGTTAAAATTGTCATGTTGACATGTTGAGCTGCTTATGTGCTTATTTGAGTCAAAGGGTGTCAATTGATAATCACCATTATTTAGCCCGTATATAAGGGACGCCCATTCCTCAGAGAAAAGGGGGATGATGATGAAGTCCTCAGAGAAAAGGGGACGGTGGTGACGACCACCAGCGAATTGACTACGGTCACGAGTGAATGAGAGTGATTTCGCTATATGCGACGAAAAAAGTGAGAATGACCCGGAATCAGGGGTCTAGAACGATGGTGGTTGATTACTTGACACGTCTGCGACCGTTTATTGTTGTGAATGTTTAATTGGTGTTATGAATCATTAAATAATCCAATTGCATGATTAGCACCACGTACTCACTAAGCGAAAGCTTATTCGATTTTTGTGGCTAATGACCAGGCAGGTTCAGATGAATACCACAGTGAGAAATGATCGAGACTACGGGGCTGGGTTTAACTTGATTGGATGGTTACATGTGAGAATTTAAATCGACTTGTTGTAAGCTTGAAGTTTATGATTTTAAATATGTTTAGAAATAAATGTTAGAATGAGTTTGTAATATTTATATATTTAGTTGGGCTTTTAGTATGTTTTGGAGTATTAGAGAAATAAGTGCTACAGGGGTTAAAATATTTTAGTTTATGAAAACAGGGTGAACGGTGCTGTAATAGGGGGAACTCTACCCAAGTACCATTCAACGGTTTTAAAACTGTATTTTATTTCTTTTGGTTATTTTATTTGATAAAATGATATTTTCCTGGTATTTCAGTCATTATGTAATTTTTGGAACGTTAAAATTTGATTGTTTGGTATTTGTTGTCTTTGTTACACGTGTCCTAGCCCGCGGAGGCGGGTTAGGGTGTGACAGATGTATTCAATTAAAGGATAATGAGAGTACATATTAGCGTTTAATAACATACATTAATAAATATAAAGGTTCAAAATAAGTTTTGATTGTAATGTATTATATTTTCATTAACCGCTACATGAAATATATACAAATTACAAGAGAAGTAATTAGTAGAAGATTACAATATCAAATCAGATCCTAATCTAATCTCACTTTATGACTGGATACACTAGCATTGATCCTATATTATGACTAAAGATACAAGCACATGTTTGATTATCTTCCAGAATCACTAATACGCCCCAACAAGATAGGGGCTCCATTGGAGACACCAATCTTGGATCACAAGAAAACAAGTCGTTGTCGAGATAAGGGCTTGGTAAGAGCATCGACAAGTTGATCAATGGTGGACACGTGAGAGACTTTAAGCAAACCTTTTGAAAGCATGTCACGTACAAAATGATAATCAATTGCAATATGTTTCATCCATGAATGTAAGACTGGGTTCGCACAGACATAAGTAGCACCCACATTGACACCTAGTTCACAAAGAAGTGATTGAACCCATACAGCTGCAATAGCCCGATATTCCGCTTCAGTGGACGAACGGGCAACATACCTTTGTTTACGGGAAGCCTAAGAAATGGAATTACCTCCAAGGTAAACAATGTATGCGGTAGTGGAGGTTCGGTCATCAGGATTTCCAGCCCAATCGTTGTTAGAGTAAGCATGAAGAATAGGAGTTGAGTTCCGCTTGAGAAAAAGACCATGGTAGATGGTGCCCTTCAGATATCGAAGGAGGCATTTTGTTGCTTACCAATGAAGATGAGATGGTTTATGCATGAATTGGGATAATTTATTCACGGCATAGGCAATGTCTGGCCTTGTGAGAGAGAGATATTGAAGAGCATCAACAGTACTCCTAAATTGAGTAGCATCCGTTGGGGGGGAGCCATCATGAAGCGTGAGTGAGGTGGATGATGGCAATGGGGTCGAGACCTCTTTAGCACTTGCTATATGAGTGCGATCTAAGAGATCGCGGATATATTTGTGCTGAGATAAGAAAAGCCCAGTAGGTGTAGATATCACCTCAACTCCTAGAAAATAGTGGAGAGAACCCAAGTCTTTGATAGAAAACTGACTAGACAAGGCATTAATGAATCGAGAAATAAAAGTATCATCACTTCTAGTTAGAACTAAATCATCCACGTATACAAGAAAGTATGCCAAGATACCTTGATGATGATAGATAAAAAGAGAGGTGTCAGATTTGGAGTTGACAAAGCCTTGGGAGAGGAGAAAGGAACTTAGCTCATGAAACCATGCACGGGGTGCTTGCTTAAGGCTGTAGAGAGCCTTTCGAAGGCGACATGCATGAGAGGGAAACTGAGAGTCAATAAAGCCTGGTGGTTGGGCCATATATACCTCTTCAGAGAGAGACCCGTGAAGGAAGGCGTTGTTCACATCAAGTTGCCGAAGAGGCCAGCCCCGAGCAAGAGCAAGGCAAATAACAAGCTGGATAGTGGTTGGTTTAACAACCGGACTAAAAGTGTCAGAGTAATCAAGACCAGGGCATTGATGAAACCCCTTGGCAACTAATCGTGCTTTGTAACGGTCAAGACTTCTATCAGATTTCCTTTTTACTCGAAAACCCATTTGCACCCTACAAGGTTGTGGTGAGGGGAAGAGGGAACTAACTACCTGCATGTTCCATTGCGAATTAAAGCATTGAACTCTTTAGACATTGCAGCACGCCATTCTGGGTGGCGTAATGCTTGAGAAACACAAGTAGGTTCAAGGGGTTCGGGTATAGGATGTTTGACAGCGGTGTGGAGTTGTTTGGGTTTAAATATGTTATTTTTGGAATGAGTAACCGTGGGATGGTGAGGAAGTGGTGGTGGTGGTGGTGGTGGTGGTGGTGACGGCGACGAAAGTGGGGTAGGAGAAGGTAGTGACAGAGATGGTAAGACCGAGTTGGAAACTGAAGTACTAAAAAGGGAGCTTGGTGAGGATGGATATGTGCACGTGGGAAAAGGCTGAAAAGGGAGCTGAGGTGGCTGAGTAGCACATGGAAAATAGGGTAATGACTCCACAATTAGTGGCGAGACGGTAACTGGAATAGAGGGCTCGGCCATAGATAAAGGAGGGGACGGAACAAGTGCAATCAGGGATTCAAGAGCAGGACCAAGTAGAAAGGGTAGTGGATGAGACACGAGGGAGAGATGAGTCACTGTGTCCATAAGGAAACACCGATTCATTGAACGTAACATGACGTGATTGTGGATATCGCAATTTTTCTTTTACCCACAGCTTTTCTTTTAAAGTTCTTTTAAATTTCGAATTCAAAACAAATGAGTCGCCACTTAATTTTTAAAAGAAAAATTAAGAAACCATTTAAAAACAACTGATCTTTTTAGAAACCAGAGATTAACTAGGTCCGGGGATTATGGAATGAGAGAGGAAGGAGCCCGTCGGACTAAAACACCCTCTCTCATCCTATCTTGCGATAGGCCTCTACTCAACATCCTTTTAATCGAATTATTAATTTAAATGTGCCCTCAACTAATACATATGTATAAATATACATTACAAAAGCATGTCTAAAAGGGTGTAAGATTGTAAGTGATAAAATATCATTCAAAAGCCACGTAATTCAAGTAGCAAGCAATATGATATACAAATAAGGAACTAGAGAACTTACCCGGGATCCGGCCGCGAATATTTAAACGTGCAAATGCATGCAAATAGATGAAGCCTAGGAAAAGAGTCTCTAATCCATATATACAAGTAAAGCAAGTCCTAATTCTAAGGTGTCGCGCTTGAAGTCGAAAATCAATTAAAATCAAAGAATACAATAAACTGGAGAGGGGTTGAGAAATCGTACCTCAATAGCGCTACAAAATAGAGGTTAGTGCACATAATATACAAGATATAAAGTTGGATCTTAAATAATAATCCTAAACTTCTAGCTTAAATCTATCAAGTGTAATTAAATCTAAAGCGAACAAGCCCTAATTACAAACATCAAGCCACATGGATGAATGTATACATGAACAAGAGTGAATTATGAAATATTCATTGATTTGGATCACTTAAACTTTTGAATTCAAGTTTAATTGATCATTATTAAAACATGGTTTGAGCCTTAACTCATGAAAATATCATCTAAGCCATTATTCATAAGATTGGTTAAAACTATTGCAGAATTCTGAAAATTGCTGAGAGCAGATCATAACTTTAAAGAAATAAAAAGCATGGTTCCTGTGGTTTGATCTTGATGAATTTTGGACACAGGATGCCTATGTGTGTCTAGTTTTTAACCCAAAAAAGAAATCAAAGTTCCAACGGTTGAATCTCCGGGAATTAGACAAAAACCAGACATCACTCAGCATTCTACAACCTTCTGTCCAGAGTTTTTGCACGATTTTTTAAAAATAGCAAAAAAATCAAAAATGCTTTGTTATTTTTAGGGTGTTTTTCTAACACATTAATCTACTTAGAAAAAATTATTTTGGGTCACAAATAGTTCATCAAGGTTCTGATTTACTTATTTCAAAAGAGTGTTATTGTTCTGGAACTCTAGACAGATTGTAGTGACTTCACAAAACTCATGACCAAACCACTTTAAACATGAAATCTCCTTAAAACAAAAATTGCAGTGGTGGAACTTTGAATTAGTGACATTTTCCCATTGGTTTCACCTGATTCCAACGGTTAGATTTCAAACTAAAAATCTTTGATCAAAACCGGTTTATGAATCCACTGTTTCATTGTCAAGTTCAACTTTTATTTGTTAACCCCAACTATTAAACCATGAAGTTGGACTTAAACTAAAACCATTTTCTCCTACCATTTGATGGTCATTGGAGGCTAAAGACCTTTAAATTTGTAGATTTCAAATGAAGTATGAATAGACTTCATGAAATCTCAAGATAATGAATCTAAACCACGAAGATGGGCTTAGACTCAAAACTACTTTCTCCTACCATTTGATGGTCATTGGAGATGAAGATGTGACTAATACTCATGAGTCTCAAAGTAATATAGAAAGGATTCCATGAAACATCAAGGTAGAGGACCCAAGTCATAAGTATGGACTTGGATCCATTTATTTGCTTATAAAATGAAGTGATGATCAAACTTTGACTCCCATGTGAAGCATAAGCTTATATGGAATCAAAGGATCCAACTCATGAGATTCAAGTGAAGTATGGAAGACTTCCAAGAATCTCAAGAGAGAGAAGTATAAACAAAAGAAAGAAAAGAAAGAACTAAAAGAAAAAGGCAATTAAAGTTTGCAAATTCCCTAATAAAACTTCTAAAAAGGTTAATCAAAAGACCAAAAAAAATTCAAAAGGATGAAAAAAAATAAATTGTGGTTAGAGGATCACTTCCAAACAATCCTCAAAGCTTCTCTCCTTTTGAAGATCTTCCAAGCTCTTCTCTCTAGTTTTTTTTAACTCTCTATCTCTCTCAAATATGTGTGAGTGTAGTGGTAGCTCCTTCTTCTCTTGTATATTTTTTTTGTATATCCTCCCAAGGAAGATCCTCCTTCTTTTATAGACAAAAAATACCAAGTATTCTCAGTGAATTTGGAGTAAAAGACAGGTGTAAATGTCCCATTTGGTGGTACAATACGTACTTCCTGAAAATAGACAGACTGCTGCAGAAGGCGGTAGTAAAAAATCCTTTGTGGCAGTCAGTGGATGCCGCTGCGGCACTCCGTGAAAGCCGCGGCGACATTCGATGACTGTCGCACGGCTCTCAGTAAGTGCCGCGCCAAATTATTGATTGCCGCGTTTTCGTCAACCTTACTTTATCAGGTTTTTGTTTTTATCCGCATACATATACGTATTGTACCACAAAATACGGACTGTTAAAGCAAACGACAGTCAGAAATTATCGGCGGCACTCAGTAAATGCCGGGTCGGCATTCTGTGACTGCCGTTCGGCACTCACCGAATGCCTTTCGGCACTCACTGAGTGCCGCAAAATACTGTCGTGTGCCGTTTTTTGTTGAACTTCCCATTTTTAGGTCTTTTCTTTCCTCCTATTTCTTGAAGAAACTTATTTTCGAAGATTTTTTCCAAAAGTGATGTCTTATACCTGAATTCTCCTAAATACCTGGTATTTCATTCTGTGAAAATTTTACCGCGTTTGGAGAACTTTCTGAAGAGCTTGGAACACTTCGAATCTTTCGGTCCTTGTCATCATCGGATATGGAGGTGATACTCTCCTTAATTCGACGTTTGGTCAAAATCGGGGTGTCTACAGTGAGATGAAGATACGGTGCGTGGAAGGATCCAAACACTTGTATGCACTTTGGGAGAGAGAGTACCTTAAAAAGACACACTGTCGTGAGCGAGGCTTAAGTTTGTGTTTGGAGTAAGGGCGAAGCCATGGATAACACAGGCAACCAAAAACACGCAACTTGTGGTAGTTGGGCTGCTCATTAAATAGGGTGTTAAAAGGCGATGATAGAGAAAGTGTTGGGGTGGGAAGGCAATTAATGAGATAGGTGGCAGTTTGGAATGCATGGGTTGAGGGGTAGTAAGACTTGGTGGAGTAGTGTAAGTCCGATTTCAACGATATGACGGTGACGACACTCAGTTGTGCCATTATGTTCAAGGGTGTAAGGTGGGGTGGTAAGGTGAGGAGTACCATGTGAGGCAAAGAAGTCCTTTACTTTTAAGATATTCGGTCCCACCGTCAGAGAAAATGGACACAATAGATGTTTTAAAATAATTTTCGACGGTGGCTTTGAACTTTGGAAAAAGAGTAAAAACATCTGATTTATGATGAAGAGGATAAAACCAAATGTACTTTGTAAAATGATCAACAAATATGATATAGAATCGATAACCATCCATTGAAGTTACTGGAGTCGGGCCCCAAACATCAGTATAAATTAAATCAAGCGGACCACGACTAGTAAGAGAAGATAAATTAAATGGGAGTTTGTGGCTCTTATTACATTGACAAGAATTACAATCTAAAGATGTGCTTGATGAAGACAATGGTAAAGAGCAATGCTGGACTACGTGTTGAAGAATACGTGATGATGGGTGACAAAGTCGTCTATGCCAGTTGTAGATGGGAGTTTTGACACCAGCTAGAGCTAGCAATTGAGTGGAGTTGGTTGGGGACTTGGGCTACTCATACATAGTTCTTATTCGGGCCTCGGATAAGAGTCGCCCCCGTGCGCAGATCCTTCACACAAAAATAAGAGGGAAAAAATTCAATAGAGGTAGAATTGGTTTTGTAGAACTTAAAAATAGAGATAAGATTTTTTTGCATGGACTAAACACATAAAATGTTAGATAAAGAGAACTTATTAGATGAAGTAGAGAGGGTAGTGGTTCCTGTATGAGTGATAGGCAGACCTGACCCATCACCAATCACGATTGTATCAGGACCATCATATTCAGACTTGAGAGATAAGTTATTGAGATCAGAAGTGACATAATGCGAAGCACCAGAGTCAATGAGCCAGCTTTGGGGAAGTTGTTGGTTGGTTGTAGTGAAATGGGCAGTGGGCTTAGTTGAGTGCACGGTGCGGAAGCAAGGGCA
This sequence comes from Hydrangea macrophylla, assembly GCA_033977485.1. Classification (NCBI taxonomy): domain Eukaryota; kingdom Viridiplantae; phylum Streptophyta; class Magnoliopsida; order Cornales; family Hydrangeaceae; genus Hydrangea; species Hydrangea macrophylla. The sequence goes on from CM066997.1 coordinate 21,484,416, forward strand.
CCTCTTAGCATTATGCCCTTGTTGGTTACATAGTTGACAAAAGCCTTTGTAGCCTTGACCCGGACGACGATGTGATTGGTGGCTTTGATTGAAAGCACCACGATTGTGTTGGTGGCTAGATCTGTGGCCTTGTGAACCATGATGCTGGTGAGAAGAGCCTTTGTGAGATGGCACAGAATTGGTTGTGCGAAAAGAGGAGTTAGCAGTGACAATAGAATGGTCACTGCGGGCTTCTTCTCGCTTTAGAGAGTCTTCAAACTCAACCAACTTATTATGTAGTTCTTCAAAGGAGAGTGGAGTATCACGAGCGCGAATCGCAGCAACAATGGTCTTGAACTCGGATCCAATGTCGTTAAGAACGTGGATGACAAGATCGTCATCGGGAACTGGTGCACCGACAAGTGCTAGCTCATCCGAGATTGTCTTCATCAATTGTAGTTACTCGGATGCAGATTTTGACTCACGAGTTTTGGACGTGAGTCGTTCCTTTAGACCCATGACTCTGGATCTAGAGCGATTAACATAAAGTGTTTTGAGTTTTTCCCATGCTTTATGGGAAGTGCTTGCAGAAGCAATGAGCGGCACGATCGATTCAGAAACCGAAGCGATGATAGCGTGTAACAGGAGCTGATCTTGGCGAAACCAAAGAGTGTACGCTGGATTTGGTGCTGCTAGTATAGTTTTTGGTGGAGTCGTATACGATCCATCAATGTAACCCATGAGATCATACCCAATTAGGAGGGCGTTGAATTGAGCACGCCATGAGAGATAGTTTAATGGTGTGAGTTTGAGAGGAAATTGGGCAGCGGGATTGATCGTGATCAAGGTAGTGTTCGGTTGGGTCACAGCTGCAGTAGTGTCAATGATAGGTGTATTGCTCAAATCTTTACCATCAACCATGAAGAAAGATTAAAAAAAAAATGGAAAGGCAAGGAGTTGTTGAGCGTGTGATGCTCTGATACCATATAAAGGTTCAAAATCAGTTTTGATTGTAATGTATTATAATTTCATTAACCACTGCATGATATATATATTTATACAAATTACAAGAGAAGTAATTAGTAGAAGATTACAATATAAAATCAGATCCTAATCTAATCTCACTTTATGACTGGATACACTAGCATTGATCCTATATTATGACTAAAGATACAAGCACATGTTTGATTATCTTCCAGAATCACTAATAATAAATATACGACAGTAAATTCTACGACTATTGTATAAATGTGTGTACATATATATATATATATTCAAGTTTTTTTTCACTTATTTGTTATATGTAATATCGCAATAAAAAGAAAGTATAGATTAATATTTTTGTTTTATTTGGGGACTGTCATGAAGATCATAAATAAAAGATAGATAAATTAATAATTTGATCCACAACTATTTTTTTACCACAAAAAAAGAAAAAGAATAGAATTACAACTCTTTTAGAACGAATCTAATCAATTTTTTTTTCAAGTTTATTCTATATATAAATTAATGAAACAATATGGTTAAAGTCTTATTATTTATAACAAGTGAAAACAAAATATATGAAATGCATGTACGTTGTTGTGGGACTCATTGCACACTATAAACTACAGACTTCTGTCAAAAGTGATTTTTTTTCCTTTCTGAAATATAAGCTATTTAGTTCTACTAATTTCAAAGTGAATACTATTAATATTTTTTGGTTTTCGACTCACCCATGCATTGCACGGGGCTTATAGCTTGAATGGACAACAACATGAATTCGGGCTTTAAGAAAGTGATCACGGACCGATGGGATTCTAGGTTAACAGCCCAATCTAATATTCAATGCAATTAGTGGTTTATGGCATATCAATCTCATTTAGGGCATAACTTTAGACATGAAAATTAAGAAAAACAAGAACGAACAACAAAAAAACTAACCCAAAAAGACTTGATTAAAGACCCAACCAACATAAAATCCAAAGGCAAACCAATGAAGTCCTAAAGAGTAGCATAATCTAAACTTGATTATATTTTTTTATTAAGGCACATATATCTCGCACGTATATCACGCACATGCATTTACAAGAATTGTTGGATTTTAACTGAAGATTACTCTTGCAATTTTCAAATTGGCATTACTTCTCTCACGCACTGTTTTCTCTCTCTCTGCTCCTCTTCCTATGCTTGAGAACAACTTGAATTGCTTGGGGAAACATGACAAACTACTATTTTCGAATTGATCTGCATGTATATTCTCTTTCTATGCTTGAGAACAACTTGAATTGCTTGGGAAACATGGCAAACTACTATTTTTGAATTGATCTGCTTGTATATTCTCTTTCTTTGCATTTGGGAAAAAGGTGTAATGATAATTCATTGGAGAAGTCTCTCTCTCTCTTACAAATTCATGTAATTTCATAATTATTTTGACGTGAAACCTTTGTGGTATGCGACGGTTTAAGCGTGAAACTTTTGGCCAAAAACACGCTATTATTTCTATGCTATTTCTATCAACTAATTTGATTATTCAAGCAAAATAAAAGACGTTTAGCCAAAAAGAGGAAAAAAAAATGATAAGGCACAATAATACGAGAAACTTGATTTACCTCTTTTTGTATTGTTATTAATTATATTCAATAATTTTTTGTTTAATAAATCATTTTCTCAATTATTCCGTGCATTAAAAAAAATATTCCGTGCAATGCACTGGGTTACAACTAATTATATAGAAATTTGGTATTAAATCACACGTTAGGAGAATTATTTGGTTATGAGACACAAGAGAAGCTTTTTTAGTAATAAGGACATTATTCAGTAAGAGTATTAGAATTAGCTCTTTTGACCAGTTGACCACATATTTTTTGGATATACTTTACCCTCATTTGCATTTTTCATTTTCATCCCCCCCCCCCTCTCTCTCTCTCTCTCTCTCTCTCTCTATCTCAGTGGACCACCAACCACCTCTCTTTCTCTCTCTCTATCTCAGTGGACCACCAACCACCATCACCTCCATCGCCACCACCACGTCGACCACCTCTCTCTCTCTCTCTCTCTCTCTCTCTTTCTCTCTCTCTCTCAGCACTGACCACCATCACCGTCGTCGCCACCATAACCCAGCCTGATGATGGTCGAATTAGAGGATGATTTGGTTAATGGAGGTGATGTTGAGAATGAGGCTGATTAGAAAAGAGTTACAGTTGAGAAACAAGTAGTAGAGGCAATGGAGAGAGAGATTGAAGTGTTGGATAAAACTTGGAGATATGTCTCCTCCGACCACCACCAATTTCAGATCCACCACCACTGCGACCAGATCTACCACCACCGGGACCACCACGAGCAGATTCAGGACCACATCACCACAAGCCAGTGCACAGCAAGCATTTTCACTTTTCTGTGAATTTTCACGAACTTTGTGAAATTTCACAACTTTTCGGTGGTTTGAGAAATTTGTTTTGTGATCATTGTATGAAAAAAAAATTTCACAACTTTTTTTTTGATTTGGGATCAATGTAGCTTTAATTAGGTTTGTTTCCAGGTTGTGAATGCTCTATTAAGTTGATTTGAGTTTTCAAAAAAAAAATTATACTGGAAAAATCGTGTTAAGGTTGTGGATTTTTTTGAGAAATTTCACAACTTTTTTTATGATAAATTTCACAACTTTTCGGTGGTATGAGAAAACATATTTCTGATCATTGTATGTTGATCTGATGGTTTGGTTGTGAAGGAGGTCGATCAGGTGAGGTCATGGTGGTCGTCGGAAGTAAGATGAGGTTGTGGTGGTGATCTCTACTAGTGGTGGTGGTGGTCGGTGGAGGCAAGGAAGGTTGTGATGGTGATCGTCAGAGCTTAAGCGAGGTCGCCGGAGGTTAGACAAGGTCATTGAAGGTGAGACGAGGTGATGGTAGTGGTCGCCGGAGGTCAGGCGAGGTCGCCGGAGGTGCAGAGGGTAAAACACTTGGTGTAGACCAATATTAGGGATAGATTTGTAAAAATACAAAGGAGTGGACATAATCTCAAATATTTTTGCTAGTTATATCAAAACCACTATACTTTCCTTAAATTGGATTAAGTCCTAATTGCCCCCTAATTATACCATGGTCTTATACATTCCGCGAGTCCGGACTATCAATTCAATGCGACTAATTGTCCGATCTCCACCGCCATCCAAACATGGCCTAAGGGCCTAAACTAGTACTCTCAAGTCTCATATTCACTTCTCACTTAGGCCGTCCGACGACCTCCTCTCCCTCTCCCTCTCCCTCTCCCTCCCACAGTGCGACGACCTCCCTGTTCCTCTTCCTCCCACAGTCCGACGATCTCCTCGACGTCGTCATCCTCGGAGACTCGGAGTCTTGGACCTCTCCAGTCGTTTCTGGTATGTTTTCTATTTTTTGATTAGTGATTTAGGTTTAGATTTGATATTTTGATTTTTTATTTGTGATTTAGATTTGATTTTTGATTTTTGATTTGTGGGGTATGTTTTCATTTCTGTTCTATGAATCCAACATTAGTTTTGAACTATTTCAAGTTTTGAACTATCTATCTGATTTCAGTACATTCGTTTCACTACATTCTAATTTCTAGGGTTTTAATTTCTCTCACGTTTACTAAGCCAACATAAAAATAAAATAAAATAAAATAAAAAACAAATAAATAAAAATCGGTTAACTGAAATAATAAAACCGGACTGAAATTTAATTTCAGTCACCGAACTGAATTAACCGAAATATTATTCGGTCGGTTTTCAGTCTGTTTGTCACCAAACCGAGCTGAATTGTCCCAAACCGGCCCGACCGAGTGCCCACCCCTACGCAGTAGGCTCTGGCGGCTTGATATCCAACGCACACGATGAACAACACAAGTATCTCCATTGACCCAATTAGACAACTTAACATGCCCATATAAGTTCATCACACCATGTTATTGACATACAATTGAGCCTAATTAACCGCATGAATTTGCTCAATATTGACTAAACAAGCTAAATTATACAAGTAGACATGCTTAGCATACAAATGAACCAAAGCAGGTTATGAACCCATTGAACTCCCAATTAGTATCACTCACCTTGTAGTATTCACTCCTAATTTCTAGATTATTAACCCTCTAATTGCCAGGTACAAATCCTATCACAAAATTACAGATTATAAGCAAAACCCCTGAAATGTGTCGTAGAAAAACTATCACAGAACTTAACCAATTTGGTATCTACGCGTTGGACTTATTTTCAGGAGTCCGAATATGTAATCAGAATTAAAATTGACCGACAAACGGCGCGGCAAATGGTGTCGAAAGCTCCGTCGAATTTCTGTCGCAAAACTCTCGAAATCTCTCTCCGTATCCTCACCAAACTGAAGAAGGAAGAAGAAGAGCATGAGGACATGTGTCTCCCAAGACACACATCATCCAACATGTCCTCCACCTAAAACATGTTATTGCTATTACCTCCCTCCAATTTCTAATGTGTTGCAATTACACCCCTACAAGTTTTGAAACCCATTAAATCTATCCCAAACCTAAATGGGTATGTGTCTATGTCTCGCATGGGTCCTATAAGTGGTCCCATATAATATTATGAAGTTGCTAATTAGCCTATTAATTATGTAGCGTATCCAATTCGTACTCACCAAGGTACCCCAAACTAACTAACATGAAGTAAAACAATATAATAAAATATTTCACATAAGCCTTTAATAAACACATAAGCACATAAAGTGATTTCACATCACCGTCCCATCACACAGGAATTTCACAATCCACAATGGGGTTCCCAAATGAACACCCATAATTAACTTAGTGGGTCAAAACCCACATCACAAATGCAATTCTACCATTATTATATAAATAATAATGCATGCTAATATAGTAATAATTAACCGCAGGAGCAGGTGTCACACAATGTCTTTTATTTTTATAACCCGTTTTCCTTTTCCTTTGAGCTATACTTATTAAAGCAGAAGGTACAACAGCTTATAGCATACTTTTCACATTTATAAAGGTATTAGAGCTATATATATATGTGTGTGTGTGATTATTAAAACAACTCATCCAAACCCCATTTCATTTCCTTTATAAAACAGCAAACAATGATGTATAAAACTTAAAACAGTAGGTACAACAGTCCTTAGCATAAAAATAGAGCTGCCTTAAAACTGCTAAGTTCGAGCGCTCCCATGGCTCGAGCGCTCTTGCTCCTCCCGAGCGCTCCACTTCGTTGTCTTCCTCCCTCCAACAGGCTGTTACAGAGCATATATACGATTTTTATGAACTTAAACGATACAGGGAGTGTAATGTATTATTCTCTTCGTTTTTCTGCGTAGATTATGAATATGTAATTTGTTTAACTCAATTTGAATATGTAATTAGTTTAACGCAATTCGAATTGTAACTTCACAAATATTAGAAACACTGAGAGTCAACGAAACTTCAAATCGACCATACGTCGCAACCGTTATGAATTAAGGTCCAAGATTCGAAACAGAAGCTACTGGGGTTGTAATCTTTCATTTCTAATTCACAGAATCCACTTTCGTTGAGATTTACTTGACCACCATTTACGAGCTTCTATAGCTATATATATCTATATGTATACACCCACTTTCGAACCCCCGACTTGTGCGTAATGGCTTAAAGTACATTATGAATGGGTTCAAGAGACTCACCGGTTGCTAGATTTGGCGGCCCGTCTTGCCGAAGAAAACCGAGAATTCTGAAACAAAACTTCAAGCTTTGAAATCAATGGCTATGACTTCTACTGTGATATTCCTAGCTGTATTTATACTTTCCATTTGATTTTCCATAATAGTATGTGTGGTGAGAGTGAGGGATATGAGAGACCAAGAATTGAGAGGAGCTTGAGAGATCAATGGAGGAAAGGAGGGAGTTTACCGAGAGTTTGAAAGCTTTGGGATTTCTTTGCAAGTCTGTATGTTGTATGTGTGTGTAATGTTTTGAGTTGCAAAGTGTGAACACATATTGGAAACCGGTTTGCAAGTTGCACAGTAAATGATTGTTCGTGCTGATTACCGTTCAATAATACAGCTTGTGATTGATATCAATCAGTTCGCCAATAATATAGCTGGTTTGTTTAACCAGTTAGTTCAGTTCAATCTGGTTTGGTCAGTTAGGTTAGTTAAGTTGGTCCGGGTAGTTTAAGAAAATACCCCAACCTAATTGTTAGGGATAAAAATTTAAGCGACGTGATAAAATATTTTATTAATGTTTCTAATCCCAAATCATAAGGTAACTTGGGGGCGCAATTTTAAGTAATAATAATACAATTAAAATTACTAAAGGTCACAAAATAAAAGGCATTGGGTTAAAAATTAACAACACAAGTATTATTTATTTATGGAAATAATACCACAACTAAAAATAATGCACAGTAATAAAATAAAAATGACATTTTATTTATTATTAGGGAAGTGAAAATACTGGTTGCTACAATATTCATTCTCTTCAGTAGTGTCTTGAACTTTTTCTGACTTTAGGATACACCAACTAAAGACTTTCGATTCTTTTCCTGGGACATGTGGGGATTCAGTTGGACTCCATGTTTAGAAATTGACAAAATGGACATGGATGAAGCAACTCTTATTTGAAAAGGAATCTCCCTTTTTACCTAAAGTTAACATTTATGTGACTTCAAACCTTTGTTATGCTGGAAAATAATTTTTAAAGAATATTTTCCATGACATTTTTATGTGGAACTCTGCCTTTAGGATCACGAATAGTCCATTGAAACTGGTGCTTGAAAGCAATCCATTGATGAGGAAGGTTGGTAATTAGTTGAACTAAAATCTCATACGTATCATTTCTTGAGCCTATACCTAGGCTTAAGATTACAATTTAAGTTAATTTAGACAAACGTTCATCTTTTTTAGTTTGATCTGCATTACATAAATTTTTACGTTTTTTTATTATTTTATTTTTATGATATTTATTGTATTTTTGTGTTATGTGATGGTGATTTTAGATCGTTAGGTTAAATATACTGACTAAAGAAGAATCATGCCATGGTATTGTTCTCAGTTTTTCCGGTGATTTTAAAAGGTTCCCAAATAATTGACAACTAAATCCATCTGTAAGTTTTTGGAAAATTAAATCCATGTGTATATAATTCCTAGAGCTCCTTCTAGGGCTTGTTGGAAAATTCGTTGTCAAGCTTGATTGATCGCCCTTTTGTTGTTCAAAATGAATAGTTTCATTTTTGTAATTTTCTAATTGTTCCAAAGTCTTATAAGTTGAATTAATCAAATTCAACTTTTCTCGCTCCATCTTAGAGTATCCATTCACTTGAAAACTGATTTGTTTCCATTTTCACTTTCTATTCAATAACCTAGCTATTGAGTAGCTAGGTTATAAGTCCCCAATGTGAACCTCCCCCCCCCCCCCCCCCCCTCTTTGAATTTTTAGTAGTATTCAAGATCATCTGTTTTCGATTATCTAATAAATCACTTAATTTTACATTTATTTCAAAACTTTCATGATACCTTCCCATACCAAGCATAAATCTTCGATTAATTTGTCGCTCACGCTCAATTACTTCAATTAATAATGGTAAATTCCCACTTCTTCTCTTCTTCTTCTTCTTCTTCTTCTTTATAATACAACGAGTCTATCCTCTATTCTCCATTCCTAGTCTAAAAGGAAAATATTGAAACGCATAACAAGATAACTAATCCAAAACCAAAATATTCAGAGGACTCTTATGAATAAAAAGTTGTACCACATGGTATGTGGTACTATCGACCATAGTCATAGTATGTGATACAACTGTTAAAGCATTTGGAAGCATAGCATTACTCATTGCAGATACATTATGATTAGTTACTAAATACACACCTAATTGCTCTCTATAACTTTGATTAAAATAAAAAATAAAAATAAAAATTGCTTTCTATATCCACCATGAGGTCCTAGACTAAGACAATACAACTCCACTATACATTGGAGCCGTTTGGGGGCAGCGATTCAACAGCAATTCAACTGTCGCTAATATTAAGCAGAAAATTGTGATTTGGACTAAGCTGGAGGAGCCCAGCTTTTTGGCAATCGTGGTCAGCGCGTTGGCCTACGGTGGAGAGTGTCTAATTGACTTTATGAAAATTGACCATCTTAACCTGCTCTCTCTCTCTCTCTCTCTCTCTCTCTCTCTCTCTCTCTCTCTCTCTCTCTCTTTGCTTGAACTATATAAAAAATGACAACCCAAAAAAAAAGCTGCGTGCAAGCCGTGCATGCACGCAGCAACCCCACTAATATTATTAAAGAAAAGAACATTAAAGTATTAAGTGTGCACAGTTATAAATTCCCTTTCTTTAAATTGAATTAACAAAAACCCTTTTGCCTTCTATAAATTATCCCCTTTTGTGTGTGTGTGTGTGTGTATACATATATATTATTTTATTGTATTATGATATATATTGAATAATCGAATTACCTTATGCCTTTTGCAAATTAATCTTTTGTTAAATTGAATTACCAAATTCCCCTTTTGCGTTTTGTAAATTATACTTTTGTATGTTTGTGTGTGTGTATATATATATATCAGTCAGGCTCTAAAGAGGGCTCCCTCTCTTTATTAAATAGAGGGCTTCTGTTTTGGCCGTCAGATCTAGTTTTTAATCACGATCCGACGGTCAAAACAGAGGCCCTCTCTTTAATAAAGAGAGGATGCCCTCTTTGGAGATTTTCGATATATGTATGCATATTATTTGTACGTAAAAGAAAATAGCCTAACAGTTTAAAGTATGCACAATTATAAGTTGAATAACCAAATTACCCTTATGCCTTTTGCAAATTACTTTTTTGTTAATTCGAATTATCAAAATTACCCTCATCTTTGGTAAATTATCCTTTTTGTATATACTCATATATATTTGCATATATATATATATATATTGTGGGCTGCTAACCTACAACATGATGGTTGTAGGTTAGCAGCATACAACAACCTCTTTAGCGACGAAAAACAGGTTTGTAGCGACGAAATTTTTGTCGCTAAAGGTTCCAACTTTTAGCGACGAAATAAAAGCCTGTTTTTCGTTGCTAAAAGCCTCATTTTCTGTAGGTTAGCAAATCCCATATATATTATCTATATGTTATGTTATGTGTTAGTGTTAAAGAAAAGAGCCTTAAAATTTAAAATGTGTACAATTATAAATTGAATTACCCAATTTCCTTTTATCTTGTGCATACAATTCTTGAAATTTTCACAGAACTAGGTTTGCGAAATTTTCTGACATAATGATTTGATTTGATTAAGTTTAATATTATGGACTTTTGACCAAATTTAAAAAATAAGTCATCTTTTTAAACTCAATTAATTCCCACTCAAATTTGAATCTCAATTCTCAAATGACTTGTTAATACACATCATGTGTTACAACCGCTACGCCCTCAAACCAAATTTATAAAGTTTAAATATGGGAATCATAGTACTTATTTAGCCTAAAATACCCAAATGAAAGCCCTAATATCCATTTTCAGAAGATCCCCAACAAGGACCGGTCGAGCTTTCACCCCATGCACTCTCTCTCTCTCTCTCTCTCTCTCTCTCTCTCTCTCTCTCTCTCTCTCTCTCTCGCTCTCGCTCTCTCTCTTCTTGCTTTCTTGGTCAACTTCTTCGTTCCTAGCTTCTCTCTCTATTACATTCTCACTCTACCCAATTCTGCTCTTCGTCATCTTCTTTCTTGGTCCTCTTAATATTGTTCTCTTTGTTTTCAATTTTTGATGCCTTTAACTCTTAAATAATTCATATTCATCGACTTAATTGCACTCTTCTGGAACTTAAAACAATACTGATTTCATTTTGTATTTTGTTATGATTATCTTTAAAACTGGTGTTATTCACCAAACATAGTTTGTTGTTTTCAGTCCAAACACCTGCTTAATCCTATCAAATTGACTTGTGTGTATTTGTACGTAATATACATATATTTATATGTATATAGTTTGGAAAAATTTGATATTGGGTTAATTCTTAAATTGAAGATGGTGACGGACTGTCAGCTTCTTTCATTTAACTGGAGCAAGTGCTTATACAAATCGTACCAGACTCACCATTTACAAATAATTGGTGCCAATCAGAATATATTACGCCGGTCTTGTTATTTGGCTGCAGGTATTTTATTTGCATCCTTTAGCTTAGTGTAGTTTGATGATTAGTTTTCCAAAAGGATCATTGTGGTAAATGTATGGTATTGGGATGGGAGGATCTTTTTTTATTATTTGTGGGTATTTGTCGGTTCCTATAATTAGCATAGCACAACCTTGTATTTTTTTTTGTGTGTATTTTTTTAAAACTTTTTGGGTTTTAAAATTAAGCCTCAGCCTAATTGACCCTATAAAATTTCAGTATCTGGGAGAACGGACGGAATGAAAAGGACAATGACCCGAAGTATGATCTGGTTCGGCCAATATGCTTATGTGCAGAACTCCAAAAAAACAACCCAATGCCCTGCATCCATAATCTTAATCTATCTAATATTTACAGGGCGATGCAAGAGAAACGGAAATACCACAAGTAGGCTAGAAATATCATGGATATTTATCAAACTATTCTAGTGAATGGTCATAGAAATTCCACTTGTTGGTCCAATCAATTCCAATTTCATCAATCATTCAAACGCTATTTCTAGCGAGAGACACTGTATAAAACTCTTTTATTGCATATTTCCACGAGTTCAACATGCAAATGGGACTTTTAAAGCATTTGGCTCGTGTTTGTTATATTATATGTTTGAATGTTTCCACGAGTTCATTACTGTCTTCATTGATAATATTCTCATCTATTCTCTAACTCAAGAGAAGCACGAGAAACACATGTGTATCACCTTACAAACTTGCAAAGTTTGTATGCCATGTTTTCTATATGTGAATTCTGGTTACTAGAGTTGAATTCCGTTGTTTCTTCACATGTAGAAGCTGTGACATAGTGGGAATCGTCAAACTTGTTTGAAGTCCATAGATTATTGGGATTAGCTAGTTATTCCTGGCGTTTCATAGAGGATTTGTCACACTTGGCTGCGCTAATGACTAAACTTGCACGTACGGGTACAAAATTTATTTTGGATGAGGCTCGCGAGCGGGCATTCCAACAGTTGAAAACGAGGTTAACTACCACACCAGTTTTGTTTATTCCAGAACGGGGTTTGGGTTACGCTATCTGTTATGACGCCTCACACAACAGACTAGGCTGCATTTTGATACAAGGGGTAAGGTTTTTTTGCCTTGAAGAATTGGAGGTATTACCTATATGGGGAGAGGTTTGAGGTATTCCCCGACCACAAGATCCTCAAGTATATTATGATGGAGCATGACTAGAACTTGAGGCAAAGGCGATGGATGTAGTACTTAGACGATTAAGACTTCGATTTGCAATACCATCCGGCCAAGGCCAACATTGTGGTCGATGCGCTTAGTAGGAAGACACGATGTACTTTAGCTAATTTGTCCATATATGAGTGAAAGATGTTAGAACAACTTAGGGCATGGTTCGTAGTCTCGGCCGAAACCGAGTCGTCTCGGCCGAATCAACTCGGTTTCGTTGGGTAACGAAACGAGATCTCAAGGCGAGTAAAAAAACAATCAAAATGACGTTGAATCGGTGACCATCTCGGCCGTACCGCCATGTATCGGACGAGATGGTGCCGTCTCGCACGAGATCTCAGACGAGACGACGAGATGAAGATCAGAGGTACAGAATTGAAGGGAAAAAAAGAGGGCAAATCGTACCTGTGAGGTCAGTCCATACAAACATGTTTGATTCCCTCTTCATCTTGCTCGCATAGATAAAAAAAAGCAGATCTGACTTTCTCTAGTTCGTCTCCCTCTCTCTCTGTTCGATCTAGATCTGGGATCTCCTTTCTCCCTCTCTCTGTTCGATCTCCTTCTCTCTCTCGCTCTCTGCTCGTGATCTGCTGGAGACTAGGAGTTCTCTCTCTCTGCTCATGATCTGTTGGAGGCCTCTCTCTCGCCATTTTTTTTGGTCGCAGCTTGAAGAAGAGGAGAAGGTTAGGGCTTGTTTTGTGTTTGGTTCTTCTCTGGTTCGCAGCTTGTATTTGTGGCTGTTTGACTTTAAGTAATGCTTAAGTAAACATTTGGTTGTATGTTAAATATTTGGTTCGCAGCTTGTATTTGTGGCCTCTCTCTCTGTTTGACTTAAATATTTGGTTGCATGTTATATTATACGATAATACTTGGGCACAACCAAAGCCACAATCTTTTTTGTCCACAACCTCTATTTTGTGTCTATCTCTCTGTTGATGGGTCCTACAATGTCAGTGACCCCACAGTGCCCACTAGGAGAGATATAGACACAAATGGAGGTTGTGAGCAAAAGGTTGTGACTTTGGTTGTGCCCCAAGTATTACTCTATATTATAATTATAATGTATTATGCTTAACACTATTAAATACTATCACATTATATTACACAACACTATAATACACCAAATTATAATTATATGCTACCACATTATATTAATATTAAATTATTAATTATAATTACATACTACCACAGTATATAATTATTAAATTAATAATTGTAACTTATTATTTTAAAAAATAAATTAAAATTGAAATTAGAAACTTATTATTAATAAATAATTATTACTAAACAAAAAACTTAATTATTAATAAATAAATCACTTATCATTTCTTGTTAAATTAAATTTGAAATTACAAATACACATTCGATTTATTTGTCACATTATAATTATATGCTACCACGACACTTCATGTGGTATTGATTTGGTAGTTATTGATGAAGGTGATCCTAATTATGTATGTAGTGTTATCAAATACTCAATCCGTAGCGTGTGTATTGGATATTATGTGACATTGTAATTGGTATATTGTGTATTGTGACAATCTATTAGACCAAATTCGTTATTCAAATGATTTTAAAATTTTTCATTATTTTTCCAGATTTTTTTGAACCTTAAATCTAGCGTATCTTTGCGTATCGCCCGATACCAGTCCGCGGCGCCGCGACCGAGTCGTGTCCGCGACCTCAGCGACCGCGACCGATACCGCGACCTTGAACCATGACTTAGGGACTTTGATGATTCGGGGAGTCGAACCACCTTGTTCGCCTTAGTTGCGCAAATGGCTATTTTGAGTTGAGTAGTGGAGGCACATCAGTCTGATGACGAGGTCGAATCCTTTCATTCATGCATTTCTAGTGGTGAGGCGATTGGTGGATGGACATTTGATTCCGAGCATGGTTTGAGATTTTGAGATCGACCTTTTATTCCTACGTCTCTATGCGGTGATGTCTTGCGGGAATTTCATCATTCTAAGTTAGCGGTACATCTAGGTGGCACGAAGATGTACCATGAAATTCACTGTAAGTTTTGGTGGAAGAGTATGTAGTGAGACATTGCTGAGTTTGTTTCACGTTATTGGACTTGTCAACAAATCAAGGCTGAGCACCATTGACCCGCGGGCTTACTTCAACCCTTATCGGATTCGAAGTGGAAAAAGGAATGCGTTACCGTTGATTTCTTTGCAGCACTTCGTAGGTCACCGAGAAATCACGATACCGTATAGGTTATTGTCGATTGATTGGCAAAATCCGCTGACTCCTTACTGATTTGTGTGACCGGTTTGGTTGATTCTTTTAGCTAGGAGATCGTACGATTTCATGATTTTTCAGTTTCTAACTTTCTATCCTATCTGTTCGTGATACACGGTTTCGTATCATGTTTTTGGCCGAGTTTTCGGACGGCATTGCATACTTAGTTACTCTTTGGTACGACTTTTTGTCTTCAAGCGGGCAGCCAATTCGAGCGTACTATTCAAATTTGGGAGGATATGCTATGCGCTCGTTTGTGGAAATCCGAGGTAGTTGGGAGGATCACTTACTGTTGATTGAATTCTCCCACAATAACATCTGTAAAGCGAGGATTCGATGGCACCTTTTTAAGGCGTTATACGGTAACCGTGTAGATCATCGATTTGTTGGACCTAGTTGGAGAGACATCCATTTTGGGCCAGACTTGGCAAGTGAAACCACCAAGAAGATCAAGGTTTTTTTGGAAGAGGTTAATCACAGCTCAAAATTGGCAGAAGAGTTATTTAGATCGCATATGACCTTTATCTTTCGAGGTTGGAGATCACGTGTTTCTAAAAAAATTTCCGCGGCATGGTTTGATGCGATTTGGGCAATCTGCAAAGTTATCACCTCGTTTTATTGGCCACTTTAGTATTTTTGAGAGGGTTGATTAGGTAGCCTATTGTTTGGCATTACCTCTGCAACTTTTTGGGGTCTATGAGTTGTTCTTCATGCTGCATGGATTCGAACCGGATCCTTCACACGTGCTGGATTGGATCGAGTTATCACTGGAGCAAGATGCTTTTTACAAGCAGCACTCGTTCATATTTTGGAGACGAAACAACATGCCTTGCTGTGTGTAGGACAGTATCCTTTGTAGGGTATGATACCATGTTGCAATAGTAATTTAGCAAACTTAGGGTTGACAATGTGTCCAACCCCTTTTATATTATTGAAGAGAGAGAAATAAATATTACACGTAAGTCCTTAGACTTATTAGAAAATAAAGAGAAGGAAGGAATAAAGAAATAACTCTCAACATGTTGCATTAAGGAGTGTTTGGCTGTAGCACTTCTAGCTGGAACTTTATACATATAGTATGAAATATGGGAATAAGAGTTTACTAGTGCTACCCACACTTGTTTATGTTTAGAAAGTATGAGAATCTAGCTACCGTCTCTCTCTCTCTCTCTCTCTCTCTCTCTCTCTCTCCTCTTTTACCTTCTCTAACTGTTACCTTCGGGTCATGGGATTTGGGGCGCGACAATCATGGTCATGTTTTGTAGTTCCTTATTATTGCAGGGCCACCTAATTGTGCAATAAGGTGTTCAATGAAGTCGTATAGGCTATCAGAGCTTACTGAGGCTGAGGTTTATAGCCTCAAGGCTCGTCCTCGCATTGATTTCTCTTCCATTTTTAGTACGGTGAGAGTTTATGTAGTTCCCAAAAGCAAAGCCATAGAACTTCTAAAGGCATCCTTTTGTTTTTCGTATTATATCTTTGACTTGCGTAATCAAGTGCTTGGTGGATTCTGACCATCAATATTGTATCAGGTACAACCCATTGTCGATGATGTCCGCGAGAAAGGCGACACTGCAGTTAAAGAGTTGGTGTTTTCTTTTTTATTATATAAGAATTATTTATTTATTTTATTTTATCAGCATATCATATGGTTTATATTATTAATCAAGTCTTTTGGAAACCGGAATGATTTACTTTCTCTTAGATCCTTTACTAGTGATGTGTCCTCTAAGACGGCATTTATATTCTTGTGTTCTCTTTGGCAGTTATACTGTAAAGTTTGACAAAGTTCAGCTAGAGAAGATAGTTGAAAATGTGAATGAACTTCCTGATCTGGAGGTACTTTATCTATTTATTTCTAGAGCCCTTTAAATTCTAATTATTTTGCCCAAGTTAAAGCAGTGTCCTTGAAATTTCTGGTTGATTCTTAGGGAGTGAATTCTAACATTTACAGTTGTCTAAAAGGAACACCTGGTAGATTAATTTGCAATATGTGACTTCAGTGAATGTAGTTTGCTAATATCAATGCTTAATTTATCCTGCTCTTTCCTTTATTCAGCTTGATCCAGCTGTTAAAGAAGCGTTTGATGTGGCATACGACAACATCTATGCGTTTCATGCTGCACAAAAGTCAAATGAGAGAAATGTCGAAAATATGAAAGTGAGTATTATAAATTTGAATGCACGGTTGTTAGAACCAGTTGATTACGATTGGGTTCATACAATCAATTCAAGTGTTATCAACCCTATGTGATTCACGATTCATAATTATGAACTCTAAAGTTTTGATTGGAAAAATTTGAACATTTTGAGCTTTGATATTGCATGAGACTTCTGTTAAATTGTCATTTTGTTCATTTTAAGTATTGTACATGTGTGATTTTATGTTTACAGTATTTGAGAACAATGATTGAATGATTCGATTCAATCATTGTTCCCTATAAGCCAAGTGGCAGTGGGCGCTGCATTGGGATCCGTATTTTTAGTTTTGTGGTTTTGGTCATGGGATGCAATTGTGCTCAAGCATTTATTTCCCATTTTTCCGGGACCTTTGCATATTGCCTGGTCTTTGTTTTATACATTATTCAGCACTGGATTATGGATGGATGGTGAATTTTATAAAATGATTTTCTTGATTCTCAACTTCTCAGCTCATTATGGTATCATTCTCACTGCCAGGGTGTTAAATGCAAACGAGTTGCAAGGAGCATTGCTTCTGTTGGTCTTTACGTTCCCGGGGGAACTGCAGTTTTACCCTCAACTGCTCTGATGCTCTCAGTAGTATGTTGGTTAAACTTACCGTGCAAATCTCTTTTCTGGTTCATGATAAATATTTATTTGTTGATATTCACATCACCAACTTTGGTTGACATTTAGTCTATTTTGTACGCTAGCCTGCACAGATTGCTGGGTGTAAAACCGTTGTTCTTGCAACTCCCCCTGCTCGTGATGGAAGCATTTGTAAGGTATTTGTTTTTAGGGTAAAATGTATTTTTGCACCTTGAAATACACATCTATTTACAGTTGGTCCTTCATCTTTCAATTGTACCACTTTGGCCTCTTAACTTTGAGGCCAATTGCAATTTCAATCTTCCGTTTGAAAAAGTGATGGAAACAAGCTGTTGAAGGGTGACATTGCACCGCTTTCGTAACTTCTTCAATCTAAGCTAACAGAAGATTAACATTGCAATTGGCCTCAAAGTTAAGGGACCAAATTGCTACAATTGAAAGTTAAGGGATCAAATTGCGAATTGGTGTAGAGTTCAAGGGGCAATATGCATAATACCCTAGTTTTAATCTTGTAGTGAATCTTTAGTCGAGGTATCATTTGTCAAGAGCTAATATATGCTTTTATATAGGAGGTACTTTATTGTGCCAAGAAAGCTGGTGTGACTCACATTCTTAAAGCTGGAGGGGCTCAGGTTGTAAACCATCCTCTGATATTTATTGGATATCTGAGGAAGCATTCCTCACATGCGGTTTTATTATTTCAGATATAGTTCTATTTTTGATGTTTTCTGACCTTTTGTAGTCATTACAGGCCATTTCTGCCATGGCTTGGGGGACTGCTTCTTGCCCCAAGGTACCAGTGTCCACATAATGTATCTCATTAGCATTGATGTAATGTTAGTGGATACTCATAGTTTGTTGTTCACACAGGTGTAAGAGCTTACTTTATCCCAAAAAACTAAAAAAAAAACAAAAAAGAAGTAAAGAAAACATAGGTGTAGGAGCTTGTGTGTTCAACTTGGGGTTTAAATGAGCATTCTTTTATTCTGGAAGCACTTGTGCATTTCATTTGAGCTGATACATAGCAGATATTTTCCAATATTGATATTATGCATGTCAGCTTCCCAAGGATGCAAGTCCATAAGTATAGAAACCCAAGGATCAACATTGGGAGTTTTCTGTTTGGAACACACATTATATTGTGTATACTTATGAAATTTCCTTTAATAAACCATACTTTCGAGATGGAGGACAAGTGATTGTGTGGTACTTAGAAAAGAAACGGCCAAAGATTGAGTCCTGTACGGAAGGCGCTTATCATAGAACTAAACCTTCGGTGGCCTTCATGAATTGGGACAAGACTTCAGTAAAGTTCCTTTAGGTACATTTCCTTAGGTTCCTCTCACAGTTTGTAAAACTATTTTTTTTTTAAATACATTGTTTTAAAACCGTTTTTTTTGGAAATTGTGCATGAATGTGAGAGGAACCTAACGAAATGGACCAAAGGAACTTTACTGAAGTGGTGTCCCATGAATTGTGAGAGAGTTGATAGCTATGTAACTATGTTCACCATTAGTTGTTAAGCAATGATATTTAATATTTCAAAATTCATCAAGTTCTATAGTCTCCACTTATATTCTAGAATAAAATATTTCTTTTCCAGACTTTAGTGGGGCGTGTATATAAGGTGATGAAATTAAGACAGAGAAAACCCAAATCAAGTTGGGCTTGAATCTAAACTAGCTTGGTGGCCTGTAGTTGCACACCAAGAGGCCACAGTAACATACGTACACCACATCGTAGTCTGTTAAGCTTTTCAGAGAGGACAAGTGCGTATTCTTAAGTGGACATAAATAATAAGTTCCATTCAATAAATATATATATGTATATATATATATTTTCAGTTCCTTAGTAAAAGATGATGTGTATTTAATTTCTTGTTGAAGGCTAGATATTTATAATTTGCAGGTTGAGAAGATATTTGGGCCTGGAAATCAGTATGTCACAGCTGCTAAAATGATTCTCCAAGTATGCATACCCTGTCCTTCTATTTGGCACTCAGAATTTAACAATATTGAGCTATAGTGAGCCCACTGAGCAGAATCTTTTCTGCTTTTGACTTTTTTTTGTCTTCTTTGTATATACATATTCTCAACAGAACAGTGAGGCTATGGTTTCAATTGACATGCCTGCGGGACCATCAGAAGTTCTCGTCATTGCTGACAAACATGCCAGTCCTACGCACATTGCTGCAGATTTGCTTTCGCAGGTGTTCTACTAGTGTTTGAAATGTTTCCTTTACTTTTTGATGGGTAATTTGGTGTCAATTTAGTTAAAGTCGTGCAGTTTTTGTGAATGTCAGATTTCACCCTGCTTGTAAGGTTACTTTATTTAGGATGGTTTTGAAGGGTCTAGTTTTAGTAGAAGATCCAGATGAACCAATTAGTTCTAGGCCGAAAGGTTGAGGTTGAGGTTTAGTGAACTGGACGTCTTCTTTATTTTCTATATTTTTCTTGACTCTATACTTAAGCATTTATAGTTCATATAAATGAGTGAAAAAAAGACGTCTCAAGGAAATTGAAGCTAGGGAATTGCACTTACTTGGTTTTACCCGGCCCATAGATGGATGCCGTGTGTCAACATCTCATAAGCACTTTCCTTACAGGATTATTCTCCCCTAAAAACTGTAAGGGTTACGTGTGTGTCACGACATTCATGAATAAGGGAGGGACCTTTGAGAAATGGACTACTCCTGCTAGGTGTCTATTTGTGGAAGACTACTCGGTATTCCGCGGCACACAGAGAACTTAGTAGGCCAAGATCTTGGTGGCATGGCCGACTTTGCCACGATAAGGCTCTTCCAAGCCAACGGCATGACAAAGTCATTCAGGACTTTGAAGATATTGTGGATTGGTTGGCTTAAAGAGGAAGCTTGCCAAGGAGGGTCGCAGCAATCTTTTCTGTGGCAAACGTCTTTGGCATTTCCCAAGATCGATGAGGCCATCTGGAAATGACTCTCAAGTTTGTCACGAGGAATAGTCCTTGTGTCATCTCGACACTGCCTCGCCTATTGTTCTTTGGACTGTTTCTCTTCACACCTGATCCACTTATTCTCGAGATCCTTAGCTATCATTTGCAGATTTCTGCTCTGTAACGAACTTAACTACCTTCACGGTAACCCCAACATCCATAGGAATTATGAGTTTGTCTAAGTAATTGTAATTTGTTTAATTCTATCTCGAAAGCATAGCCATGTCATAGACTCTATCCAATTCAAGATGCCTAGGCCCACCAGCTGCAATGCTTAGAGGCTATTCTTCTTCTCTATAATGGGAGCCACAATGCTCAAACTCTTACATGTATAGTATACTTTACCCCTTCATGGTTTTTCTCTTTCACAGTTGTCTTATTTCTTGTCCTTTTCTGTCTACATGGCATATTGTTTTTTTTTTTTTTTTTGTCGCGATCTAAAGAGTAGCCTTCGGGAAATGAAATTTCAAACTCAAACAACTCTATCTTATTGGCCGGCCATACGAATAGGGAACTCTATCTTATGGGTACAGTAAATTTTGTATAAGAAACTCTACTTAATGGCTTAGCAACGAGGATTTGGATACCTTCTGTTTAGCATTTGTTATAAGTTATAACTTATTTGTAGCCAGCCTTGTTAGACATGTCTCAGTTGACATGATTGTTGATGGAGGTATTGGGAATGGTAACTGTGCAATAAATATGTTTGTTTTTTACTTAATTAATGGAAACTGAGAGGGGAGCCTTGGTGCAACGGTAAGGTTGCTCCATTGTGACCTGGAGGTCACGTGTTCAAATCTGGAAACAACCTCTCTGCTTGCAGGGGTAAGGCTGTGTACATTTCACCCTCCCCAGACCCCGCAATGGCAGCAGCCTCGTGCACTGGGCTGCCCTTTTTTAATTAATGAAAACTGAGCAATAATGATTCTCTGCTCCCAGGATTTCATTTAACGCTCTGTTTGTTTCGATGTGAAATGTTTTCCGCAAAATATTTTTACATTTTCCAGTGTTTGGTTGCATTAATAGTGAAGTAAAATGTTTTCCACTGAATATTTTACATCCTACCATTAAAAAATGACTTGCGGCTTAAAAGGGCGCAAGTCATTTTCCGAAGCCTTCGACCGAATTGGCTGAGTTGGGAAGAGGATCTAACTACCGCTTTTCTGTTTCTTCGGACCACTGCTTTCTCTTTCAAATCTGGACAAAACTGAATGGTCCATCTCTCTCTCTCACACACTCTTCTTGTTTATATATGTATACATAAGAGTTCTGTTTGTGTGGATTGATTGTAGACTCTGTGAACTTGATTCAATGGCTCCCTCACATAGATTAAACCAGAAAATCAATGTGCATATAAACATCTATATATATATATATATATACGAAAATTCTCTAAAGAGGGCGCTCTCTCTTTAATAAAGAGAGGGCCTCTGTTATGACCGTCGGATTGTGTTTTCATTAAGGGCAGTGTTGTCATTTCACAGTTTTTAAACACAATCCGACAGTCAAAACAGAGGCCCCCTCTTTAATAAAGAGAGGGCGTCCTCTTTAGAGTCTGACTGTATACACTAAATCTACGTACAGATAAGTGTAAAGAGAAAAGTGGTCATGTTCTGCAGAAATTTTTTCCAAAAAAATATTTTTAGCATTTTAGGCAAACACCAGAAAACATTAGGGAAAAAATAGTTTTACGTGAAAATGTTTTACAAGGAAATGCTTTCCAATGTAAAACAATCTTTGTCAAAACAAACGGAGCATATTTTTTTGGTAGTCAGAAACGGGCTTAATTATATCTAAGTTGAAATTTTTTGATGTATTCCGACTAAATCTCCAGATGCCAATTGTCTGGAATTGAGTTCGATGCTCATCGGAAGCTTTTTTTCTCCTATTTCAGGCTGAGCATGGCCCTGACAGTCAGGTTGTTCTCGTAACTGCTGGGGTTGATGTGGATATAAGGGCCATTGAGGAGGAAATTAGCAAGCAATGCAAAAGCCTTCCAAGGGGAGAGTTTGCTTCTAAAGCACTCAGTCATAGCTTTACTGTATTTGCTCGCGATATGTTTGAGGTTAGTCATCTGATTTTTGCTGATGTGACTTAATTTTACACGGAAGCTTGCTCCAACTTACAATGGCCACTTTCTTTATTTTTTATTTTTTATTTTAGTAATATGGTTTCCATTGAAAGGCACCCAAAAGGGGTGTCCCATTTACACACAGAAGCATGCAGTGGTTATACTTTTGTTTTAGATATTCATGGCAGTCATTCTTTTATTCAGTTCTGTTTTCTGAGCAATTTTCACAGCCTTTTGTGGGTTATACTTTTGTTTAGATACTCATGGGCGGTCATTTATTTATTTATTCAGTTCTGTTTTCTGAGTAATTTTGCACAGCCTTTTGTGGGCAGTACTCGTCCCCCTGTAACTAACAAAACTTGCTTGCTTTTTGAGAGAAGAGATATAACCAAAATGACAGTTTTCGTTGCCACCTTGGATAGGGTTTTATATCTCGATTTACGACAACATACACATTGCACACGGACAATTTACAACTATATGCTTTGGAAGCATTCAAGAGCATCTTGGCGGTGTTACTCAATTATCATACTAGTTCACTGCATCCTGCTTGGTTAGGCTTTCAGCTCCTTTTAGGTGTAGCTTGTGTTTAGTGTTCCATTTCTGAACTCGTGTGGCGGTGGTAGAATTGATTCGTGATACCTTATTTCCTTGTGCACAAGTAGAGTAAAGTTAATTTACTGTTTTTCAATGTTTATGTTTTCGTTGTTTAGTGTTGGTCCCGTTTACAAGGGGTTGTGGGAGGGATAGACTGGGGATAGACCTACCGTGGCAGAATTTTTTTAGACCAGCTGTTTCATGGACTTTTCTTAATAGGTCTAAGTACCCGTTTTGGACAGTCAGATATGTGTTGGACACACACCAAGAAGCATGTTAGCTAGTTGTTTTTATAGTGAAAGTCACAAATTATTTCCCTTTTCCTGCAAATCCCTTAAAAATGGATGGCAGACAAGTGTTTAACTCTTGTTTTACTTGATATCATTTTATTTTAGAAGTTCAACAAAAATATAGCTTTATGGTCGTGCCCCTGTCCTATTCATGAATTAGGGAAGTCTGAACCTTGGAAATGTTTTCGCAGCTGAACATAGTTAGTTCGAACATGTTGTTTCACACGGCTACCGAGTTTTACATGTCATGCACTGATCCCTAAATTAGTGGACTCAAGTACATTATACCCAGAAACTTACCTAGTGTTAATCCCGTTTACACGGGTTGATAGGAGGGGTAGACCCAAACTATGGCATAATTTGTTTAGACAAAGTGACTGCTCTTTCATATACTAACGCTATGATACATTGACAATTCTTAATGGGTTGAAGTATCCAAGTTGGACACTTGGCACTCGGACATGGGTATAGGATGTGTCTGGCACTTCTGGTTGGACACACCAAGAAGCTTGCTAGCTATATGTATCATAGTATACTACAGTCTCTAATTATGTTCCTTTACCACAAAATTCCTTCAAAACGGATGGAATGCCTGTGTTAATCTCTTATTTCACATACAAACACTATTTTTTCCTGAATATATAAGGAAAAAAAATAGCTTTATGTCCGTGTCCCCTTGTCCTTAGATTCATGAATTTGGGAAATCCTATCCCTAGACATGTACTCCACCCGAACATTGTTCTAACGTGTTGTCAGACATCGCTATGTGAGTTTTAACATACCATCAAGCAGTGAACCCTAAAATGCTGGACCCAGTGTATTTAAACGTATATTTCATCAATTAGTGATTAACAACATACAAGATTGAACTTATAATGCAGGTTAAGAAAATAAAAACTGTAATATCTCAAGCATGGTTGAATTTTAGGAATGGTGGATAGTTTCAAACACAATTTTACATGGACTACATGTCTGCATGTTGATATTTATAAGCTTTTTTATTCTCTTTCATTGAATTTTCTTTTTCTTTATGTTATAATAGTACTATTCATGTTAGAAGTAATGTCTCATTGCACTTAGTAACTAAACTAAACCCCTGGGAATTTCAGGCAATCACCTTTTCAAACTTATATGCACCTGAACATCTGATAATTAATGTGGAAGATGCTGAGAAATGGGAGAGTTTAATTGAGAATGCAGGTACAGTTCTCTGTCTTTTAATTATTGTTCATGCTTCTGTGTTTTACTTATCTTTCCTTAGTGTTTGTGTAAGCATAGTTGCAGTTAGCATTTAAATTGTTATTGCTTACTCTGAATGCTATTATTGCCATCAATTACTCTTGTATCTTTGTGCAGCTGATAGTATATTTCACTACTGGCAGGCTTTCTCCTATAGTTAACAGTACATTGCATATTTGTTTATGGAATCTCTCCATTATTAACTCAGTAGAATTGCGCATTTAGTCATTGATAATGTATGATGTGTTTCAAGTGTACAGTATGAGTAGGACTTCTGAGGTATATAGTTCATGCACTTAGAGCCTGTTTGGTAATGCTGTGCAGTTGAGATTTTTTCTTCAATAGATTTTGGAAAAAGCAGCAAATTGCTGCTTCTGATTTAAGCTGTTTTTTCAGCTTTAAAGTGGATTCGAATAAGTTCTTGCCTAATGGACCTAAATATCTCAACAGTTGATTATTATCCACATAAGTGATTGTTGGCCCCAAATAAGCTGATCCAAACGGGTTCCTAGTAGCCCACCATCTGCCATTCATCCCTTCTTTTAGCTATATCTTTGATCAGCTGGAAGGGTCGAGATGCTTGCTTCGTGGTAAATGGAGTTTACTGCAATGTCAACAATTGCATTTGGTGTTGGCCAGGGACTAAGTTCTTTACCGACAAAGTTTTTCTTCCATTGACTTTTATATAAGATGCCAATATGTGGGTCAGTTTCTATTAGATATTTGATTAGCTTCCTGATGCTGCTGCTTTTCAAATACTTGAACCCCCCCCCCCCCCCCCCCCCCACAAACCAAAAAAAAAAAAAATCCGCTTTGGTGTTGACAATATCATCTTGGAAGAAGATAGTTATTATTTGTGTATGTTTTTTTTGTTTATGTTCCAACGATTGCTTTATGCCTTTTATGCATAATATACAAAATAATTGCTTTTGACAAGATTCCAGCAATATATAAGATATGATTTAGTCTTCATTTTAAACCATATTTGTCATTCATGTTAGATGTTTCTGCAACATTCTATGCTTGTTAACAAAAAAATGTCTGTGGATTGGACTTGTTGAACTTCCAGCAGAAATTGCTTTTGACAAGATTCCAGCAATATATAAGATATGATTTAGTCTTCATTTTAAACCATATTTGTCATTCATGTTAGATGTTTCTATAACATTCTATATTTGTTAACAAAAAAAATGTCTGGATTGGACTCTTGTTGAACTTCCAGCAGAATTTTTTCTTGTGTTGGTCTTTGCTGAATGATAGTAACATGGTTTTAACGGGTGAAGTTGCATTAGGTACCATCACACTCAAAAATTCAGTTCACGAGTAAGGTAAACTGGTAAAGGGATTTTTTTTTGCCTCCCCGGAAATTAAGGTGATATGGAACTGATCTAAACTGAACGTTAAGTCCAAGAAGTTTGATAGTAGGTTTTCTTGGGTTAAGTCAAGTTGACCATTTATGTGGGCTCTGCTTGGTTTCTAATTTACAGAAGGAAAATGAAAATGATAAGATGGCTATCTCTCTAGTGTTTTCCTTGTGTTTTTCCCCATGCTTAAATAACATTAGTAATTAAACAAACTCAAAATACAATAAGAATTCAAGAAAAGAGGAAGGGAAGTTACTCACAGGATATATGAG
Organism: Hydrangea macrophylla; assembly: GCA_033977485.1. Lineage (NCBI taxonomy): Eukaryota > Viridiplantae > Streptophyta > Magnoliopsida > Cornales > Hydrangeaceae > Hydrangea > Hydrangea macrophylla. The sequence continues at coordinate 21,510,550 of CM066997.1, forward strand.
TTTTAATTACTTTTGACCATACTCACTATTTCCTCTCAGTTTTTCTTATCAATTACACAAAGAAAAATGTTCTCTTCTACGTTTTCCTTTCTTTGCCCTTTAAAACCATAAACAAAACTGCGCCTTAGGATTTAGCATCTATGTATGTAATTATTTTGGCCCACTTGTTTAATAAAATCAGAGCAGAGCCTGCTTGTAAATCCAAATTGAAAAAGCGCCTTGTAAAAATGCAATGTTTTCAACTTCATTTTCCCTTTTACCATATGCACTTCTATGCCCCCCCCCCCCCTCTCCTCTCTGCAATATGAGAATTGTGGTTAATATTGCATGCAGGTTCGGTATTTTTAGGGCAGTGGACACCGGAAAGTGTGGGAGATTATGCAAGTGGGACAAACCATGTTCTTCCCACTTACGGCTACGCAAGAATGTACGGTGGGGTGTCTCTCGACTCGTTCCTCAAGTATATAACCGTGCAGTCGTTGACAGAGGAGGGCCTAAGGAAGCTCGGCCCTTATGTGGCGACCATGGCCGAAGTTGAGGGGCTTGAAGCCCACAAGAGAGCTGTGACCCTTAGACTACAGGACATTGAAGCAAGACAGATTCCCATTACCAGATGATATTATTTTTTTTCTATGGGGGTAATTATTGGATGACCTCTCTCTCTTACCAAATTGTGGAGGTAAAATACCACATTTTAAAAGGGGTATGGGTTTTGTTGTTTTTAACTTTGAACTCTTCAGCATTAGAGTCTATGTGAGCTCCTATTCCGTACGAAGATTTTTGGTATGAAAATTTATTCTACCGTGAAATTGACTGAACAAATATTGTAAAATAAAAATTTGTACCCATAATGTTCTGAGTTAGTATGTTTTGCCATTTTGATTCTTTTAGCCATGGAGCTCTTGTTAATTTTTGCGAAGTTGATGATGCTTTCGGCTTTGTTTGGTTCATGGATTTCACGAGGAAAAAGAGGGGGAAAGAAAAATTAGTTCTTTTTACTTTATGTATGGGACTACTTTTCTATCTTGTTTTCCTTTTTCCTCTCTTTTCTCTCACAAAATCCATGAACCAAACAAAGCCTTAATATGGTGTTGGAGAAAAAGCGAATTTTTTACCATTCCCATCACTGTGGGACCAATATATACACAATCCATCACTGTTTCAACTTATTTCCCAAACCCATCACTTTTTTAAAGTCGCTACTTCAAGTAGCGATTTCGCCAAAAAAAAATCTGTAGAAGTCGCTAGTCCAACTCGCGACTTTAGGCCAAATGAGAAGTCGCTAGTTGAACTAGCGACTTCTATTGACATACACACTAGAATCTCTCAGTGAAAAAGTAGAAGTCGCTAGTTCAACTAGCGACTTCTCATTTGGCCTAAAGTCGCGAGTTGGACTAGCGACTTTTACAGATTTTTTTTTTTGGCGAATTCGCTACTTGAATTAGCGACTTTAAAAAAGTGATGGGTTTGGGAAATAAGTTGAAACAGTGATGGATTGTGTATATATTGGTCCCACAGTGATGGGAATGGTAAAAAATTCGAGAAAAAGCATTTGGGGTCACCAAGTGGATGAAAATGGCAGCACACTTACAAAGCTCTGGCAAAGGTCAATATTGCTATACTTTGGCCGAAGTTTGTGAGACACTAGCCAATCCTACAAGGGGCTATATATAGACTAGAGAGTTGGTTTTTGTTTGGTTGATTTTTCCCTGGCTAAATATTACCTACCTCTCCTGAGGTTTGGTCTTGATAGACATACCTCCTCACATTTTAAGAATTTCACTTCCCTTATTTTTGAGTTTTAGCATCAAATTCTCTCCCTCCTTACAACAGTTTGTTAGAAGATTTAACAGAATCTAATACTAAAATTCAAAAGTAGAGGTAGGTGAGATTCCTGAAACATGATGGAAGGTATGTAATATTTACCCTTTTTCATATGGTATCTTGATGAATTTCCTCGGATATCCACATGAATCACTTTGTGAGTGACTGTATTTCTTGCAAATTTTCAAGAAGACTGATCCTATGCTTCCCCAATTGCATTCCAAATGTGTTCCTAGCCGGCATACTCTCTCACACCTCACGGTCTCACCCTGCAAAAAAGAAAAAAAGGGTAATTTACAATAACTCCCCCTCAACTGTGACTCTTTTCTGAATACCCTTATAAATTATAAAACTCAACAAATTGACCCCAACTATCGCATTTTGTCACTAACACCATTCAGTCCATTTGATTCATGCGAGCAACATATGATACACAAATATTAACAAAATGATTACTATTTATAGAAACCTACGATTTGGTCCCTAGATATGGATTTAATATAGATTTGGTTCATTCGATTTGGTAGGAACTGAAATTAATCCTTTATATCACCAAATCTTAGGATTTAGTCATTTTCCTCAAATCTGCAAGTAATTTACAGACATATATGCCCTTGATGCATATTTTAAGTGGATTTTTAATAGATATATTTTGTTATATTTAGATATGGTAACTGCATTCTAAACTTAGGAGTTATGGATTTGTGGAGTTATGGTTGCTAAAATCATGGAGTTGCCTAAATTTGTGGTCTCCTAATTTAATTAAAAGTCTTTAAAAGGAAGGAATCATGTACATGTCAATAACAATAGGTGAGAAATTTCTCACTTCGTCAGTTTTATATTTGAAAATTTCTCAGTCAAACAGTGAGAAATTTCTCACTTTTGACAGATCTTGACAATTATAAAGCAAAGTGTGAGAAATTTCTCACTTTGACCATAAAAGAAGTTTCTCAATTTTATGATTTTTATGTTCATAGCCTGGGTACAAGGAATCATGTGCATCATCAAATCATTGGATTCTTACGTATCCTATCAATTTGTTGAGTTCTTAGTAAATGTGAGTATTTCTCATTTTTTTAATGTGAAAAACATTATGATGAAGTGAGAAATTCGCACTTACACAAAGTGAGAAATTTGTATAACAGAGTGTGAGAAATTCTCACTAAAGATAAAAAAAAAATGAGAAATTCATATAATAGAATGTGAGCAATTCATACATACAACAAAAATTCAACGCCTTATTCACAGAAATACTAAAAGTGAACAGTATTCATTGTTAACCCAAGTACATGTATAACATTTTCACTAAACACTATAAGAAGAGCTAACAACAATTTTATGCTGGTTGCTCCAAATGCAGAAAAGCTAAACCTAGTGCATTTCCTGAGTTTCAAGCCATGGATCTGTTGACAACTATCAACCATATTCGACACAATACATCCCAGAAACTTGAGAAGGGGCCCACCAAAAACTGCAAAATCCCAAACAATGTCCATACCACACGTGCACGACGAACTAGTCAAATCCGATCTGCAGGTTTGATGCTGCCAACGTGTCACGCCCCGACGTAGCATAAATAAGGAAAGCGTTTAATTTCCATTATGGACCCGTAGGTCGCGACAGTTTGAAGGATCGATTCCGTCCCAAACGTCAAACAACAAAACATAATAATCAGAGTAAAGCAATCAAGGCTTACAAAAATTTTCTATCTTATTACATCTTATAAACCGGGGTCAACTAAGGCACAGACCGCCTTGAAAATAAAATAATAACTTAGAGTCTGTTACAGTCATCCTTAAAACAAAACAGTTCATAACTTAAAACAGATAAACTTAAAGCATAAAATAAACAGTTTCTTTATTCCAGATGCAGCCATTCTCAATTAGCATAGTCGTATGATTCCTCCTGATTGTAACCTGAAAAGCCTGAACACGAATGTCCAGGACGCATCAACGTCGTCAGCTTCAAGAAGCTGGTGAGTATTAAAAACATGACTTTGAATGTAAAACATATCCAATTACCTTATTCCATTTTTCAATTTGTAAAATCAATAGTTAAACCGCGGAAAGAATTCATTTATAAAACAACAAGGAATATATTAAAGGTCGATCATTCATAAGGACAGATACTCGTGTAATGAGACAATGCACCACACTCATCTTGCCGACTCTTTTCTCTCGACAGCCACAACAACCCACTATCCTACTCCTGGTATCTTTGAAACACTCAGATAGCCACACTTTAGCAACGGGGCGCCAGGGAGTGTCCAGTTTGCCTCACACTTTGGTCCGGGGTACCAGGGAGTGTCCAATGCCTCACACTTTGAATACCCTAACCGCCATGCAAATACCGGGGCGATCCCTCACACAGTATCCAGACTCGAGTTATCAGGGAGTGTCCGTAGGCCACACTTTAGCACTACCATGGGTGCCAGGGAGTGTCCGAGTTCGGCTTCACACACTTTAACGCTTCCATGGGCGTCAGGGAGTGTCCTTATTTGCCACCGTCACATTTCAAAGATACCCTCTCCACAACCACCACCACGACCACAACCACAAACTCATACTCAACCACAACCACGACCACAAAACACAAACTCATACTCTTTCCACACTACCATTACTCTTTTCCACACAGACTGACACCCCTATGCATGTACCACTGACCCACATGAATGGTATGCACCTAAACAAAAACGCTGAATTAAAGGAACAACACGCGTACGGAAATTAATGAGTCATACTACAATGTTTTAATCATTCAAACATAACTAATTAGAGTTCTGATCAACTAAATTCCCAAACAGAGCCTTAACAGTACTAAAAAGTTGAACAAAACAGACCTTAAACACAAAACAGACAAAAACAGAAACTGCTCAACCTCGCGCGCGCGGGCCGCTCGCGCGAAAGGTCGCTCGCGCGATATGCCCAAATTTCCTTTTATTAATAAACTTTTCTGTCTGCCTGAGGAAAGCAAGGTCGCGCGCGCGGATCGCTCGCGCGAAGGGGTTCTCGCGCGACCAGCCAATTTTCAATTATATATATATAAACTCTTACGTCTGCCTGGGGAAGCCTACCTCGCGCGCGCGGGCCGCTCGCGCGATACTCGCGCGCGCGATCGTGGCGCGAGATGAAGCTGAGGCTTCATCTTCTCCGCAGAAACTGCTCTGGTTCAGTAAAACAGGGGTCTTTTTGACCCATTTCAGTTCTGTTAGTATATATATCATGTTATATATGGATCTCTTCCTTTTTAAACAAGGATTAAGAATCTATGATTAATTTAACATGATTCTAACCATAACTCTCCAATTTTATGAAAAACCAAAACATGTCAAAATTTATTTTCTTATATACTTTCTTATATGAACGAATTAAGCTCTAAAACTTCAAACATAGTCAATACATACTATAATCTTTGATATTCATCTCTGAAAACGGATTTAGATTAAGGTTTGAAAATCTTGATTTTTATGCCATGAACTTCATACGTAAAAATCATCAATGGGGATTTACAACATTTAACAATTACACAGCAATTAATATGAAATTACATTCTTAGTGAGTTTAGAATACTCACTGATATCAAAGAGAAGTAGTGTTTGTTGAGAAAGGAAATCAAATGAAGAAATTCAAACCCAAGCTTTGGCTATGGGGATTAAGAGCTTTCTCTCTCTATATAATTTCTGAAATTCTCTGTGTAAACTCTCTCTCTCAAACTCTCTGTGAAAATGATGTGCAGAATGTGTGTGTTTGTGTGTGCTTGAGCATGTATAAATAGAATCCTCAAGGAGGAACTTGGTGACCAAGTAAAAATTTAGAAACTCACTTAGCAAGCTCTAATTGAGTTAACCCAACCTTAAACTCTCTAAATTAACAGCATATACACATACGTATATAGCATATATGCACATTAAACACTACAATTGTCTTCCAAATGAATTGAAGAGCCAAGTAGGTGTGTAGGGGTCAATTGCAAGATGTTTGGCAACTTAGCTTATGGCACAACATTTGCACATATAAGCTAAACATTCCCAAACAATGCCTTATCCAATGATTACTTGCCATTAATGGAAATAAAGCAAATGTCTAAATCGGTCACTTCCAAAATCTGTGGAAGTTAAACACAACATGGACAGTTTTGGACATAAACTGGTATTTTCGGGGCGCGGTGGTCACCACAAAAATACGGGAATTCCATTTTAACTTAAGAATTGATTTTCTGGTTTTATAAAAATACTGATTGAGTCAATAGAAGTTATTTTCACCGTTTTGAAATACAGATTTTGAAATCCATACTGGTATCACTAATTTTATAAAAATTACAATTTAACCCCAACAACATTCTTAGCTTGCACTAATTCAAGAAATAAAATTTAGAACATGGGCAATGTATTTAAATGAAGCAGTCCATAATAATTGAAGTTAAGTATGACAATGTAAATACCAATTAAATATAAAAATGAATTTTAAATTAAATGGAAATGTAGGTTATTACACAACGTTTCATGCGCCAAGCCATTCCGACGATGAATTTGCGACATCTAACCAAACAGAGAAAGGCAAACACAATGCGAAAAATGCTAGACCCACATAGTGAACTACACACTTTTTTCACACACAGCTTTAAATGCTTGTACCCTGCTGTATAAGTGGGGCACAAAAAAATATAAAAAATTCAAACAACACAGGGTACAAGTATTTAAAGCTGTGTGTGAAAAAAGTTTGTAGTTCACTGTGTGGGTCTAGCATGACTCAACACAATGCACCCAACTGAAGGAAGCATTTAGTACCCATTAGTGCTTTCCACTAAATACTATAAGAAGAAGACTCAATAGTAAATCGGAGCCTTATCAAAGATATACCGCCATGGTCGGAGTGGAGAGAGAGAGAGAGAGAGAGAGAGAGAGAGAGAGAGAGAGAGAGAGTCGTTTAATTGTGAGCTATATCTACATATATGTTTATTCTGAGCATTTTTGGGGTTTCAATTTCAATCTCTTAATTTCAAGGTGATGGTAGAGAGATATTTGGATGACAACTATCATATATATATATATATTTATATTATGAGGGTATTTTGGTCCGTAAAGTAGGTGAGAGACTATTTCTTAAGTAGTGTGATACTAAGGACCAATTTCTAAAAAGGGTAGGTATAATGGACTATATATTAAGTATTCCCTATTATTTATCCCTTTTTCGAGCCATTGAAAATTAAAAGACGAGAAATTAATTGATCTTTGTTGTATACAAAATTTTAGCTAGTTTTGTTCTAAAAATATTCAACTCGAAGGAAAACAAAAAAAAAAAAAAACAAAAATGTCATGTTCTGAACACTTTTATATCATGTGTTAGTAACATGATACATAAGAGTAATGATTCATGCACATAAAGATCTGGGCCATTAATTTCGGTGGTTCCATGTATACAGGCATGGATCCCACCAAAATGAATGGTCCAAATTTTTATGTGCACATAGCATTACCCGATATAGAAAGTGTTCGTATTTTTGGATGACAAGCTAATCAAAGGGGTGTTAGTAAAAAATTGTAATAATTGAGGGTTAGTTTATTGAGTTTTATAATTGAGAGGGGTAAAAGCTACGCACACATCAATTCTCACACCACAAACCACAAAAAGGGTATATTTGCAACAACAAAAAAATTTGTGGGGCCCACAATATTATTGCAAATCAGTCCATCTTTCCTCTTTGACGAAAAATACCTAATCCCTAAAGATCCCAAAAATCAAACACCCTTTCTCTCTTTCTCTCTCTCCCTCTCCCAAATCATCTCCAATTTCACTTAGGAAAACTAGTGCCTCCCTTCTGCACTCTTCCTGGTGCATCCCATCCTCTTTCCCTTCATCTCCTCGTTCAGGCAGCGACGAGCCGACCAGCCACTGTCGAAGACCAACGACGAACCTGATCGGTTTCCGACCAGCCACCGTCCAAATAGTTGTAATCATGTATTGTATTCATTTGGTTCCTCGGAAAATAAATAAAGCTTATAAGCATTATAACATAAACCCACCCTTCCACTTCCTCTGGTAGTTCTTTCAGGAATTCCAAGCACTAAAATCATCACCACAATCGCCAAATTTGCTCCGAAAACTGAGCATCTCCAACCCTCTCCTTCATTTTTTCCTTCATTTTGGCATCTACTTCATTTTTTGAGGAGATGAATAGTATATTTTCATAAATGAACTCCAACCATCCATGCTTCATTTTACTATTCATTTCTTCAAATCACTATCCTTTTATTTAAAACTCTTAAAATCTATTCATTTCTTCACAACTTTATATCTTATTTGATTTTTTTAATAAACTTTTATTCAAACTTAATTAGTTTAATTCTTTTAATAAAAAATTAAAAATATTTTTTGACGAATATAAAACAAAAATATTTATCCACTCCATTATAATAAAACAGAATCTACTAAAATATAAATGACATTACAAATACAAATTTAACAAACATACTTAAAAAAAAAAAAAAAAAAGACATTGCATATCACATTTTCATAACAACGATAATTAAAACTAATGATAAACAAACTCGACTTAAAAGAAAATAATTAGCTGAGACTACTAGTAATCGGGTAAGCCACTTCCTCCGTATCCACCTCCAAACTCACTAAAGCTGCTGAAATTACCGTGACTAAAAGTAGTTGATGATCCATCTTCTCTTGAATTTCGAGAACTTTTTTCAATAATTTCTTGTTTTTTTGGTAAAAATAATTTCGCTCGAACGGATCACTTATAGAATTAAGGTCCTTCTCCATGAATTCTTTCTCCTGTTTAATGCGCTCATACTCTAATTTTTTTCGTTCGTTCTCAGCTTGTAACATCATGAGTTGATGACGCATCTCAGAATATTTCTCCATTCATGCAAAGCGTTCATCCTTTTTCACCTCTCCTCTATTCAAGATGCCAAGGATTTCATTATTTCCACCTTACATTTTGGCAAGGAGATCAGTCTTATCACTTTCCATCCTTTTTCTTGTCTTCTCTTTCTTTCTTCCTAGGGGGCGACTTGAGGAATCAGTTTGCATTCCAGAAGAAAGTTGGTCACTATCTGCATTAAGGTCCACTGAGAAAGAAATTCCAGGAGAATTGGATGTAGGAGTCTCACTTTGAGACCCTTCAGAATGCTCAAACCGTTGTCGTTGTTTTGGAATTGCATCTGCCCATTTCTCAGCTTCCTTAAGGATAGGCCATACGTGATCAAATAACAACCCATTTTTCTCATCTAGATCTTGTGAGAATAAGTGTCTTGCTTGTACTAGCTACAAATAGTTTAAAGGGTGTCAAGTTAGGAAAAATAGTCTTATTAATGTTTAGTTGCTTATAAATTACATAAACTTCATAAATACGACCCTATAATTTTTCTTTCCTTTGATTGTTACCATATATTGGATATTAAGAGACCTCAAGCCATGCATTACATAGGATTATATCTTCCTCAACTGAGAAAGATTTCCCATGAGAAACATTACGATTTTCACTTGAGGACATCTCCTACAGATTCAGTTTCAATACAACACAATATGATAAGAAAGAGTTGTAATTTCTACAAGAGATACATAGTCAGTATTTATAGATTGGATATGTGGTGGATGGAGAGTAGTCCAAATATTGTATAAGAAGTGTTGGACTAAATTAAAGAATCCAATGCTAGATATGTGGTGGATGGACAGTAGTCCAAATATTGTGCAAGAAGTGTTGGACTGAATTAAAGAATCCAATGCTAGATATGTGGTGGATGGAGAGTAGTCCAACTATTGTGTAAGAAGTGTTGGACTGAAGTAAAGAATCCAATGCTAAAGAATCCAATGCTAGATATGTGGTGGATGAAGAGTAGTCCAAATACTGTGTAAGAAGTGTTGGGTAGAGTGTTGGACTGAAGTAAAGAATCCAATGATAGATATATGGTGGATGGAGAGTAGTCCAAATATTAAGTAAGAAGTGTTGGGTAGGTTTTTCTCTTATAAATTGAACATAAAGTCCAATCTATGTTGAAAAAATTGCATCCTCCGGTTGGCGGAAATTCTTCAAAAAGTCACCGAATAGATCTTCAAAACGTGTACAAGACACTTTCCTAAATACAATATTCGCCCCCACCAGATATTGTAATCGATGTGCAACTGGGTATTCCGCGAGTTTGTATTCAAGATACAATGAAGCAAACACTGCCTGCAAAATGCACTATTGAAGACAGCCCTAAAATTATCATTGATATTCAACCAAATCTGTATTCTGTTACTGCAGTTTAACAGAATAAAGAAGACTCTATTTTAGCAACATGAAAAAGGGCAGAGAGAAATTGTAAACTGAACACTTGTTTCGTAGAGAGAGAGAGAAGAGACTGGTTAAAACTTCTCTGGTATGATCGAACTAACTAACATATGTTTCAATCAAGTTTCATTATATATAGATCAAAGAGTTGTATAAGCAACTAATCATAAGCACCCTTTCCGGACGGATAACTGCATGTGGCATCTAATCAATTCGAAAGACATCTATTCAATTTCCAAATGGTGCATTTCATGGCATCTCTGATGAATTCAAAACCATTATATACATTATGTGTATATATATATGTCTATATACTGAACACCAATTGGGTACAGTGTCTAAAGGCACCTTTTCATAAATTCCATACATGGTGCTCCAACATCATGAATGGGTGCTTGGATATATATATATATATGTAACGTATATGCATATATATCTATATAAGAGAAATTATTCAGTGTTTCTCACACGCACTAAATAAATGGCTCATCCCCTCTCGATCTTGATCATATGGCTACAAAACAATTTTTCAATCTCACTTCCTCTATTGCCCTTTATTTTAAAAATTCTCCAACAATCCCCCACCATTTTTAAAATAAAATTTGAAAATCCGATTGTAAGATTTATGTATCAGTAAAGGTGTCTTGTGACTTGAACCATTTACCTTGTGAAGATTCATCAAAGTTGATCAGGAGAGCTTAGTAGACAAGTCTTTGAACTGGCAATCCATATTGACCAACCAGACTTATCTTCACACACAAATCTTTATATCAGTGAATATTCATATAAGCCGACACATGAATTAGGCCTTGTGTCTGTACCTTGATTTTGTGAGTGCTCTAGAGTTAAGCCCTGGACGTGTACGAAGCGGCACCACTTCCACACTCGTATAGGTAGACTTATCAGAAGTGTTCCTGTAACTAAAACACTCGAACATGATTGTTATAAGTTAATTAAGAGCTTAGTAACTCATCCTCCTCCTTATTACATTACAGGTACCAAGCACTTATCCTTGGGATGATTTATATATATATACATATATTATTTAAAGTGCTTGCAATCATGACATATGATGTACTTTACTCATTGAATCTAAAAACTTGAAATATCAAGTGTCAGATTGAGTTTCCATCAAGAGTGACCAAATTTGTTGGGCTTTAGTCCCATCCCTACCGATCTCTTAAACACCAAATTCCTTGCAAGTCCTTTTGTGAAAGGATCTGCCAAATTTTGGCAAGACCTCACATAATCCACAGTTATTATACCATCTGTGAGCAATTATCTCACATAACTGTGCCTAAGTCCAATATGTCTGGACTTACCGTTATACACTTTACTATAGGCCTTAGAAAGTGTAGATTCACTATCACAATGGATAGATATAAAAGGCATAGGTTTAGGCCAAACTGGAATTTCTAAAAGTAAATTCCTTAACCATTCTGCCTCTTTACCACTTGCAGCTAAAGCTACAAATTCAGCTAACATGGTAGAGTCAGCTATACAAGTCTGTTTCTTCGATCCCCAAGAGACAACTCCCCCACCAAGAGTGAATATCTATCCATTCGTTGATGAATGATCTTCCCGCTCAGAAATCCAATTGGCGTCTGAATATCCTTCTAAAACTGAAGGATAACCACAATAAGATATTCCATAACCCATGGTTCCTTTTAAATACTTTAAAATTCTATATACTGCATGCCAGTGTAGCTAAGTATGATTACTAGTATATCTACTAAGTTTATGTATAGCATAAGCTATATCAGGCCTAGTACATGTCATGGCATACATCAAGCTACCAATGATCCGAGCATATTCCAATTGTGAAATTGCTCTACCGGTGTTAGGTAACAATCTTATTTGTGATTCAAAAGGTGTGCTAACACGTGTACAATCAAACTGATTAAACTTCTTTAAGATCTTTTCAATATAATGCGATTGCGTGAGAATAATGTTTCTACCTTGTCTTATTATTCTCATGCCTAAAATAACATCAGCCACACCCATATCTTTCATTTCAAATTTAGATGACAAGAAGTGTTTAGTATCATTAATACTATCTAAATCAGTACCAAGAATAAGTATGTCATCAACATATAAGCATATAATAACACCTCTACCATTATTAAACTTGCTATAAACATATTTATCAGAATAATGAATTTTGAAACCATTAGATACAACAACCATATCGAATTTTTCATGCCATTGCTTAGGTGCTTGTTTAAGACCATAAAGTGACTTAACTAATTTACATACTTTATTTTCTTGTCCAGTCACAACAAAACCTTCAGGTTGTTCCATGTAAATTTCCTCTTCCAAATCACCATTTAAAAAAGCAGTTTTTACATCTATTTGGTGAATTTCAAAATTGTGAATAGAAGCTAAGGCAATCAAAACCTGAATAGTAGATGTTCTAGCTACTGGTGCATGTGTGTCAAAATAATCTATTCCTTCTTTTTGTGTAAAACCTTTAGCTACTAACCTACCTTTGAATTTATCAATAGTTCCATCTATTTTCATTTTATTTTTGAAAATCCATTTACACTTAATAGGTTTTGAACCTGGTGGTAAATCTGCCAACACCCAAGTGTTATTACCCATTATTGAATGCATCTCATCATTAATAGCCTCTTTCCAAAAGGCAGCATCCTGAGACTTCATTGCCTCTGCAAATGTTTGAGGCTCCGATTCAATAGTTAAAGAAAGAATAATTTGTTTACAATGTGAATCTCTAGTACCCTCAACAAAGGTATACTACAAAGTCATGGCTATAGGACTTCTCCTTTCTAGCTCTTTTACTTCTCCTAGGTTCCTCTTGTTCCTCATTTTTAATTTCCTAGCTTGGAATGTGAAGATTCTCCTATTTCAATTGTATCATGTAATTTAGGAATAGTACTAAATCTGTTTTCATAAAACATGGCATCTCTGGATTCAATAATAGTATTCATTTCAACAGATTCATTTGGTTCACAAATTAGAAATCTATACGCCTTGCTATGTTGTGCATATCCTAAGAAAATACATTCAATTCCTCTTTCACCCAATTTCTTCCTTTTAGGTTTAGGCAATCTAACAATAGCCTTACAACCCCAAACTTTCAAATAATTTTGTCACACCCCAACCCGCCTCGTGCGGATTAGGACACGTGTAACAATGCTACAAGCTCCCAATCACATTAATTTGTAAAGAAATATACGAATTACTAAGAAACACATGTGTTTAACCCTATTAAACAACTCTGTTGTTACAAAATAGGCCCCAAGGGCAAAATGGTCATTTATAAAGTATGTAAAATTTTTATACCAAAAGTTAGAATTTTGAGTCCCGGTTCCAACGCAACAAACGGCACGCGAAACCGAGTTTTCTAGAAAAAGTTATGCATGTTTCCGTAAAAACGGACATGCTGGGGAAAAATACAAGGCGGATCGATCCCTTCATTATGGGCGGATCGATCCACTTACTTGACATTCTCGCAGAATGTCCCCTTGGAGGGGCGGATCGATCCCCTCATAAAGGGCGGATCGATCCCCTTCACAAATCTGCTGCCAAATTCCTTTTTGCTGTCAAACAAGTTTTAACTTACCAAAACACAACCAAATCTCATAGAAACCTTATGAAACTTTGGAAAATCAACTCCAACACATTTCTAAACATGTTTAAACTCAAGTTAAGCATGGATCATAGAATCATATTCACAATTTGATCAAATCAACCATAAACTCATCTCATTTGGTTCAAGAACAAACTTTTCATCTTTAAAACTCAATTCTCATTCAAAGTTTATAAAACTTGTTGGAATTCAACTCAAAGTCATAACTAACATTACAAACACTAAAGAAACATGTCCAAGACACTAACGACACATCCGGACTTGCCGAAATGGTCCTAACCATTAACTTGCATCAACTTGGCAAAACAAAAGGAATTTTACATTGGTTCTCAAATTCACATCCAAACTTTCCAAAATACAAGTTAGGGTCCAAATATGAACATCAACTTAAGTAAAACCATAATTTACATCTGTGTACAAGTTCAAAAGAAATTTACAAGCATGGGGCACAAATCTCCCCCATCTCTCCCATCTCTCCCATCTCTCCCATTCACAAGTCCAGACTTTAATTCACAAGTCAAGGATACTAACCCACAAGTTATACTATATTACAATTTATAAACATAATTACAAGACCCAAATCTCCTTCCCAATCCCGAGCACATCACTTCCTCTCCGGGTATTGCTCCGTACCTGCGGTGGTTGTTATGTACCACAACAGAAATAGGAAAACGGTTTTCTTAAGCAAATTGCTTAGTGAGTAATCTAGCATGATTGTATGTTTAACACGTGCAATGCTACAAATAACACATAAGCATAAACGTAATCGCCGAGTCACCGGTTATATGGTTCATTCAGACCCGAAGACCTCCCTTGGTCCCGTGGTCACTTCTATTCCTTGGACTTCCGTATTTATCGGATTCTTCCTCTTCTCCACCCTTATTACTCCCAACAATGAACCATTTCCCCGGTGCTCATTGACTACCACATAGACATATAAGCACATAACACATATTCATGTATCAACATATGATTTTCATAAAATTGACATAGAATTCACACAATTAACATCTTTGTAATTCCTAATCATGAATTAACATCTCTAACATCACATATAGCTTGAACCCATTAAACACAATCAGATTTAGGTGTAGAAAACTCACCTCACTCACAGCTTATACCCCAAATCAAGCTAATTATGCAGAATTCCTTAGTAATTCTTGCCCAATTCTTTCCCCCGGAGTAATTCCTATACAAATTCGGCAACCTCGGTCACCGATTGGCGTAAGCTACCAAAATTACAGCGAGTAAAATAGAAATTGAAGGTATAGAAACGACCGTCTTACCTCCACGAGTCCAAAAGTGGTCTCGGATCGTAAATCCGACGAACGGCGGCGACGGAACGGCGAGATTTCGACGTCGGCGACGATTTCTCCGTCTTCTCTCTCGGCTCCCTTTTGTTTTCTTTTAATTCTGCTGAAATGAGAGACACTCCCATTGACACACACATGCCATGCATGTAGTGTGTTGTCACTCCCTCAATTTTCCTCACTTTCCATTTACACCCCCAAAGTTTGTTAAGTTCCTATTATGAAATCCCCCAAACATTCCATTAACTACCCAATTATCTAATGAGGGTTTGTCTAAGTTTCGTATGAGTCCCAACGTGGGTCCCACATATTTTGTGAAATTGCTATCGCACCTACTAATTTTACATCTTTTTCATTTATACCCTTACTTGGGTGTCCAAACTAATACTACCACATATCAACATGTAATATGAAAGCAACTTAGCAAATATCCATGTAATCACATAAAAATGCATTTAATCACTTAAAAATGCAAATTACCAATTTACCCTTCAATGGGTTAAATTTCAATACCTGTCCCACCTCTCTGGGGACTTTTCCAACTAGTGTCCCTCTCTGAACACTTTTTACTTGGGCGAGTCCAAGCCTCCCCTTAATCCATTTTATACACTAATTTCACTAATTAATGCATATTAATACAAATAATTAACCCGTTCTCCGGGTACGGGTGTTACATTTCTCCCTCCCTAAAAAGGAGTTTGGTCCCCAAACTTACTCTTACCTCAAGAATTGAAGAGATGCGGGTACTTGGCTCGGATCTCATCCTCCCGCTCCCAAGTAGCCTCTTCCACTGAATGGCTTCGCCATTGAACCATCACCAAGGGAATCACTTTGGTCCTCAATACTTGATCCTTCCTATCAAGAATTTGCACTGGATGCTCCACGTAAGTTAAATCTTCCCGAATCTCTAACGGTTCCGGAATGATAACATGTTTCGAATCCGGCACATAACGTCGAAGCATCGACACATGAAACACATTATGAACATTCTCTAATTCTTGTGGCAGCTCTAACCGATAAGCTAATGGCCCAACTCGATTAAGAATCAAATACGGCCCAACATATCTCGGACTAAGCTTACCTCGCTTACCAAAACGTGCTATGCCTTTTGAAGGTGATACTTTCAAAAACACATAGTCACCCACCTCGAACTCCAACGGTCTTCTACCCGTATCCGCATAACTTTTATAACGACTTTGAGCCGTTTGTAATCTCTGCTTAATCAGTCGGATCTTGTCAGTAGTGATTTGCACTATCTCTGGTCCCAAAAGTTGTTTTTCTCCAACTTCTGTCCAACACACCGGCGATCTACACTTTCTACCATATAGTGCCTCATAAGGCGCCATTCCAATGCTAGTTTGGAAACTGTTGTTATAAGAAAATTCAATCAACGGCAAATGAGTTTCCCAATCAGCTTTAAAATCCATAACACATACCCTCAACATATCTTCCAAAATTTGAATCACTCGCTCGGATTGACCATCGGTCTGGGGATGAAATGCAGTACTAAAATGTAAAGCTGTCCCCATAGCCCTTTGTAAACTCTCCCAAAATCTTGATACGAACCGAGTGTCACGATCTGACACTATCGACACTGGTGCTTCATGAAGCCGTATAATCTCTCTAATATAAATCTCTGCAAGTTTTGATGGATCTTTGGTCTTAATAGGTAGGAAATGGGCTGACTTAGTCAACCGGTCTACAATCACCCATATGCTATCATTTGACTTTTGAGACTTTGGAAATCCCGAGACGAAATCCATTGTAATATGTTCCCACTTCCACTCTGGTATCTCTAAAGGATGTAACTCTCCTCCGGGTCGTTGATGTTCTATTTTCACTTTTTGACAGGTCATGCATTTAGACACAAATTCTGCTACCTCTCGTTTTATACCACTCCACCAGTAAATTTCTCGCAAGTCTCTGTACATTTTGGTACTACCCGGATGTACAGAATATCTTGTATTGTGGGCTTCCTCCATAACTTTATTTCTCAGATCTCCAACTTTAGGTACACATAATCGGTTAATATATTTCAGAACACCATCTTGGAAACTAAATTCTGGCCTTCTCCCCTCTGGTAACTCATCCACAATCTTCTTGAATTCTGGATCTAAGAGCTGATTAGTCTTGATTTCACCAATTAAACTTGGCTGTGCCACGATCGCAGCCATTAAACCACCTCTAATTTTAGGAACTACCTCAAGCTTCAATTGTTCAAATTCCTTTATCAACTTTTCCTGTCCAGTCAAGGCATAAGCTAAGTTTTCTGACGACTTCCGACTCAAGGCATCGGCAACTACATTGGCTTTTCCCGGGTGATACTGAATTTTTAAGTCATAGTCTTTCATAAGTTCCAACCACCTTCGTTTTCGCATGTTAAGGTCCCTCTGAGTGAATAGGTATTTAAGACTTTTATGATCCGTGAAGATTTCACAAGTTTCCCCGTATAGATAATGTCTCCAAATCTTTAACGCAAAAATTACCGCCGCTAACTCCAAGTCATGTGTCGGGTAGTTCTTCTCGTGAGATCTCAACTGCCTTGAAGCATAGGCTATTACCTTGTCATCTTGTGTCAAAACACATCCCAAGCCTTGGTGCGAAGCATCACTGTATATTCTGAAATTTCCAGTGCTTGTTGGAATTGTAAGTATTGGTGCCGTAGTCAACTTTTTCTTCAATACTACAAAACAATCTTCACATTCCTTATTCCACTCAAACGGTACATCTTTTCTCATCAACCTTGTCATTGGCGTTGCAATTCTAGAAAAGTCTTTAACAAACCTTCGATAATATCCGGCTAACCCCAAGAAACTTCGAATCTCGGACACATTTGTCGGTCTTGACCAATTCATAACAGCTTCAATCTTCTGTGGGTCAACAGAAATACCCTCTTTAGAAATCACGTGTCCTAGAAAAGTGACACTCGTCAACCAAAATTCGCTCTTCTTCAACTTCCCAAACAATTGTTTCTCTCGAAGTCGCTGCAAAACTAGTCTTAAGTGTCGTTCATGCTCTTCCGGACTCTTAGAATAAATGAGAATGTCATCAATGAATACAATAACGAACTCATCCAAATATGATTTGAATACACGGTTCATCAAATCCATGAAGGCAGCAGGCGCATTAGTAACCCCAAACGGCATCACTAGGAATTCATAGTGCCCGTAGCGGGTCCTAAAGGCTGTCTTCTCCACATCCTTAGCTTTAACTTTCAGTTGATGGTACCCAGATCGTAAGTCAATCTTTGAAAATACCTCAGCCCCTTGAAGCTGATCAAATAGATCATCGATACGTGGTAACGGATACTTGTTCTTGATTGTTACTTTGTTGATCTCCCGGTAATCAATACACATCCGCATTGTACCATCTTTCTTCTTCACGAATAGTACTGGTGCACCCCACGGGGACACACTAGGTCGGATAAAACCCTTGTCTAGCAACTCTTGCAACTGTATCTTTAACTCTTTCAACTCAATTGGTGCCATTCGATATGGTGCTCGTGAAATTGGTTGGGTTCCCGGCATAACATCAATACCAAATTCAATTTCTCGATCAATCAATACACTAGGTAACTCCTCGGGGAATACATCTGGAAACTCTCTAACGACCGGAATATCTTCAAGTTTTAAATCGGGACCTCTAGTATCAAGAATACTACATAGAAACCCCCGGCAACCCTTCTTTAGTAAACGACAAGCTTCAATAGCTGACACGATATACGGCGGTGATACAACACCCTTACCTTGAAAATAAAACTCATCTTGATTCGGAATACGGAATGCTACTCCTTTAGTGTTACAATCAATATTAGCATGATTAGCCGCTAACCAGTCCATACCCAATATAACATCGAAGTGCTGAATTACTAATGGTACCAAATCAACAGTTAACTCTTTACCATTCACATTAATCTCACACTTTCTAAACACACCCGAACTAACCAACGGAGCCCCCAATGGTATCGCGACAGATAAATCATAGTTTAGGAACTCTAATGGTTTATCTAAATGTTTAGCAAAGTGGTGTGACACGAATGAGTGTGTAGATCCCGAATCTATAAGTACATTTGCTAGATGTGAGCAAATGGGAATCATACCTGAGACAACAGTGTCGGCAGAAGCAGCATCTCCCGGCCTGAGTTGAAATGATCTTGCCTCTCGTTGCTCCCTCCTCGGAGGTTGAGTAGTCCTTGGTGTGATAGCGCTAGCCGCAGAAGAACCTGAACCTGATGCTCCTTGGCGTCTAGTAGGACAATCCTTAGATTGATGTCCCAATTCCTTACAAGTGAAGCATCGACCTCTCATATCTATATTCTGATTTGGGCAATTTCTGGCAATGTGTCCCGGTTGTCGGCAACTATTGCAAATGATTGGGTTTGGAAGTTGATTGCACCGGCCCCAATGAAATTTCTGACAAGTCTGACACCTCGGTTTATTTCCACCGGAACCACTACCGATACTAGCTGATGATCCTCCTAAACTCTGTCTTTTTGCACTCCCCTGACCACTGAACTGACTTGATCCCGGTCGTTTACTTTGTTGACTCGGTGGTGGTGGCATGTTTGAAGTATAACCAAGGTCTCTCTCAGCAGTAGAAGCAATGTCCAATGCCTTAGCATAAGTCTCTGGACGGAATACGGTCACTCGTCCTCGGATGTCACCTCGAAGTCCCGCTACAAACTTCCTTGCTTTCACTTTCTCGGTTGTTACAATGTCCCCGGCAAACCTTGCCAAACTCGTAAATTGCGTGGAGTACTCCCGGACTGACTTTCCCCCTTGTACCAACTCCATGAATTCTTGAGCCTTTTGATCCCCAAATGACTCTGGAAAATATTGATCATTGAAAGTCTCAAGAAATTGGTCCCACGTTGTCGGTTGACCCGGGCCTAGCTTAGTACGCCACCAATATTGCGCCTCATCTTTTAACGTGTCTGCAGCAAATAGCACTTTTTGTTCATCAGTACATGGTAATACCCGGAAGATCTTCTCCATATCCGAGATCCAAAAATTCGCCTTCATCGGATCGGCTTCCCCGCGGAATATGGTCGGCTTTTGTTTGTGAAATTTAGAAATAGTAACAATGTCTTCCCTTGGATTCGGATTCGGTTGTACCGGTCTCTCTTCGATCACATGAGTTTCGGCTACTCGAACCAATCCTTCAATGGCTCTTTCAACCCGTTCCATTCGGTTTGAGGTGTCACCTCCAGACATAATGCCTGGCACCCACATATAGTACACACATGCACGTTACTTTTAAATAAACACATAGCATGCTTATCAACATTAAAACATGCTAAGTAAACGTGTATGCATGCTTATGCAACTACGTGTTGTTGTGTGCACACTACGCGTCGTATACGTCTCTCGTCCCCAAAGGCTCTAGCCAACTGCTCTGATACCAAAAATTGTCACACCCCAACCCGTCTCGTGCGGATTAGGACACGTGTAACAATGCTACAAGCTCCCAATCACATTAATTTGTAAAGAAATATACGAATTACTAAGAAACACATGTGTTTAACCCCATTAAACAACTCTGTTGTTACAAAATAGGCCCCAAGGGCAAAATGGTCATTTATAAAGTATGTAAAATTTTTATACCAAAAGTTAGAATTTTGAGTCCCGGTTCCAACGCAACAAACGGCACGCAAAACCGAGTTTTCTAGAAAAAGTTATGCATGTTTCCGTAAAAACGGACATGCTGGGGAAAAATACAAGGCGGATCGATCCCTTCATTATGGGCGGATCGATCCACTTACTTGACATTCTCGCAGAATGTCCCCTTGGAGGGGCGGATCGATCCCCTCATAAAGGGCGGATCGATCCCCTTCACAAATCTGCTGCCAAATTCCTTTTTGCTGTCAAACAAGTTTTAACTTACCAAAACACAACCAAATCTCATAGAAACCTTATGAAACTTTGGAAAATCAACTCCAACACATTTCTAAACATGTTTAAACTCAAGTTAAGCATGGATCATAGAATCATATTCACAATTTGATCAAATCAACCATAAACTCATCTCATTTGGTTCAAGAACAAACTTTTCATCTTTAAAACTCAATTCTCATTCAAAGTTTATAAAACTTGTTGGAATTCAACTCAAAGTCATAACTAACATTACAAACACTAAAGAAACATGTCCAAGACACTAACGACACATCCGGACTTGCCGAAATGGTCCTAACCATTAACTTGCATCAACTTGGCAAAACAAAAGGAATTTTACATTGGTTCTCAAATTCACATCCAAACTTTCCAAAATACAAGTTAGGGTCCAAATATGAACATCAACTTAAGTAAAACCATAATTTACATCTGTGTACAAGTTCAAAAGAAATTTACAAGCATGGGGCACAAATCTCCCCCATCTCTCCCATCTCTCCCATCTCTCCCATTCACAAGTCCAGACTTTAATTCACAAGTCAAGGATACTAACCCACAAGTTATACTATATTACAATTTATAAACATAATTACAAGACCCAAATCTCCTTCCCAATCCCGAGCACATCACTTCCTCTCCGGGTATTGCTCCGTACCTGCGGTGGTTGTTATGTACCACAACAGAAATAGGAAAACGGTTTTCTTAAGCAAATTGCTTAGTGAGTAATCTAGCATGATTGTATGTTTAACACGTGCAATGCTACAAATAACACATAAGCATAAACGTAATCGCCGAGTCACCGGTTATATGGTTCATTCAGACCCGAAGACCTCCCTTGGTCCCGTGGTCACTTCTATTCCTTGGACTTCCGTATTTATCGGATTCTTCCTCTTCTCCACCCTTATTACTCCCAACAATGAACCATTTCCCCGGTGCTCATTGACTACCACATAGACATATAAGCACATAACACATATTCATGTATCAACATATGATTTTCATAAAATTGACATAGAATTCACACAATTAACATCTTTGTAATTCCTAATCATGAATTAACATCTCTAACATCACATATAGCTTGAACCCATTAAACACAATCAGATTTAGGTGTAGAAAACTCACCTCACTCACAGCTTATACCCCAAATCAAGCTAATTATGCAGAATTCCTTAGTAATTCTTGCCCAATTCTTTCCCCCGGAGTAATTCCTATACAAATTCGGCAACCTCGGTCACCGATTGGCGTAAGCTACCAAAATTACAGCGAGTAAAACAGAAATTGAAGGTATAGAAACGACCGTCTTACCTCCACGAGTCCAAAAGTGGTCTCGGATCGTAAATCCGACGAACGGCGGCGACGGAACGGCGAGATTTCGACGTCGGCGACGATTTCTCCGTCTTCTCTCTCGGCTCCCTTTTGTTTTCTTTTAATTCTGCTGAAATGAGAGACACTCCCATTGACACACACATGCCATGCATGTAGTGTGTTGTCACTCCCTCAATTTTCCTCACTTTCCATTTACACCCCCAAAGTTTGTTAAGTTCCTATTATGAAATTCCCCAAACATTCCATTAACTACCCAATTATCTAATGAGGGTTTGTCTAAGTTTCGTATGAGTCCCAACGTGGGTCCCACATATTTTGTGAAATTGCTATCGCACCTACTAATTTTACATCTTTTTCATTTATACCCTTACTTGGGTGTCCAAACTAATACTACCACATATCAACATGTAATATGAAAGCAACTTAGCAAATATCCATGTAATCACATAAAAATGCATTTAATCACTTAAAAATGCAAATTACCAATTTACCCTTCAATGGGTTAAATTTCAATACCTGTCCCACCTCTCTGGGGACTTTTCCAACTAGTGTCCCTCTCTGAACACTTTTTACTTGGGCGAGTCCAAGCCTCCCCTTAATCCATTTTATACACTAATTTCACTAATTAATGCATATTAATACAAATAATTAACCCGTTCTCCGGGTACGGGTGTTACAAATTTAAATTAGGTTTCCTTTTCTTCCAAAATTCATGAGGTGTTTCTTTTAGATTTTTAGAAGGAATTCTATTCAAAATATAACATGCAGTTAACATAGCTTCACCCCAAAAACCTTTGCCTAAACCAGAATAAGAAAGCATAGCATTAACCATTTCAGTCAGTGACGTCCTATTTTTCTTTTCTGCTACTCCATTTTGTTGTGGTGTATAAGGTGCAGTAAGTTCATGTATGATACCAACATCCTCACAATATTTAGGAAAGTGATATTCACCTCCCCTATCATATCTAAGACATTTTATTTTAGTATCACATTAATTTTCTACTTCATTTTTATACATAATAAATTTATCTAGAACTTCATCCTTAGTCTCATAAGATAAACATGACAATATTTAGAGAAGTCATCAATAAACGTAACAAAGCATTTTTTACCACCTCTAGTAGGAGTACTATGTATATCACATACATCACTGTGTACTAATTGTAACAAAGTAGAAGATCTTTCAATTTTTGGAAATGGAATTCTAGTTATTTTGGTTTGTATGCATACTTTACATTTTTCATTCATATCATTTTCATATCTAGGAATTAAATTCAATTTAACCATGTTATTCATTTTCTTAGTATTAACATATCCTAAGCGACTATGCCATAAAGAAAGACAATCAACCATATAAGCAGAAACATTCATTTTATTAATAATATTGAGCTTAAACATGCCCTCATACATATAACCTTTGCCTACAAAGGTACCACTTTTAGACAGAATAAATTTGTCTGCCTCAAATACAAGTTTGAAACCATGCTTATTAATCAGGCTTCCAGAAACTAAATTCTTTCTCACTTCAGGGACATAATAGACATTGGTGAGGCTAAGGACTTTTCCGTAAGTGAATTCTAGATCCACAGTCCCTTTGCCTTTGACTGCTGCAGTAGAGGAGTTTCCCATGTAGAGAACGGCTCCATCTACGACATGTTCATAGGCAGAAAACATAGCTTTGTCCTTGCACACGTGCATTGTGGCACCCGAGTCTATCCACCAAGCACCATCGTCTTCAAGGAGATTAACCTCGGATATTACCGCTACGAACAGGGGCAGAGCCAGAAATTTTGGCCAAGGGGGGGCATAGGCTATACGGGGTTCGGGGGCAGCGCCCCCTAGGTGATTTTTTGGGGTCTATTTATACATAATTGACGATTTTTTGAGGGTCTACTTGTCTATAATTGTGATTTTTTGGGGATATGCTTATAATATAAGTTTATTCGGTGACGCGTAAATATTGTATAGTGTCTTTCAAAATTTTAAGGGGGCCTATTTCTAAAACGCATAAAATTATCATACTAAAATTGTAATTTTTAAAATTTTAGGCGCATTTCCTTTGAGTTGTATATACCTGTATATCAATATATATGTAGTTGATAGCACTAAATTGGGCCTTGGACCCCTTTGAGGGCCTAAACATTAGTTGAGGGGGGCCTAAACATAAATTGAGGGGGGGCCTAAATGTAAAATACTAAAAAAACTTAGGGTAAAGTTTTAATTCTCAAAATCTCAGGGGGGCCTGGGCCCCTCCTCGTCCCTATGTGCCTCCGCTAGTGGCTACGAATTTTTCTTTCGAACTCGATGCTTCTTGTTGCTTCTTTTTGAATAAGCGACAGTCCTTCTTGAAGTGGCCCCGGCTTGTTGCAATAATAACAAATACCTTTTTTCTTCTTGTTTTGAGAGTCATTAAAATTATTTTTCCTCTAATTGTTATTTTTCCCTTGGTGAGCATTATGATTGGGCTGTTTATGCTCCTTCTTTTCCTCCACCACATGGACCTTAGAAGCATTTTTATCTTGCTCCTCATTACCATCTCGAATTCGAGACTCTTGCTCAATTTTGAGATGAGTCTCCAATTCCTCGAGTGATATGTCCTCCTTTTTGTGTTTAAGACTTTTTGGAGGAAGTTTTTCAATGATTGCAGAAACTATAACATCTTCATCCATATTTAATTTCTTAAGTTTGCAATGGTTGAGAATACGTTGAATCTCATGAAATTGATCAATGATCAACTTATTATCAACCATCTTATAATTAAGAAATTGACCAATTAAAAATTTCTTACTTGTCACGTCCTCCGCAAGATATTTTGCCTCCAATTTGTCCCAAAGTTCCTTTGCAGAGCCCACATTTTGATAGAGATTGAAAAGAGAGTCAGCCATAGCATTTAGTATGTGACCTCGGCAAAGGTAGTCATCCGTCTCCCATTTAGCGCGTTCCCTTGCTTAAGCCACCGTCTCGTTTTGTCGTTCCACTGGTTTGTTCTCTTTAAGAACATACACTATCTTCAAAGTGGTGAGTAGGAAGTGTAATTTCATTTGCCAAGAAGAAAATTACCACCATCAAAACGATCCAATTTCACGAAACTTTTGGTCATTTGACGAAGTGACTTTGCCGAAGCAGTGCCCGCCATTAATAAATATTGTATTTAGATTGTTGAAAAAATTGCGTCCTCCGGTTGGTGAAAATTCTTCAAAAAGTCACCGAATATATTTTCAAAGCGTGTATTGGACACTTTCCTAAATACAATATTCGCCCCCACCAGATATTGTAATCGGTGTGCAACTGGGTATTCCGCGAGTTTGTATTCAAGATACAATGAAGCAAACACTTCCTGCAAAATGCACTATTGAAGATAGCTCTAGAATTATCATTGATATTTTTCAATCAAATCTGTATTCTGTTACTGCAGTTTAACAGAATACAGAAGACTCTATTTTAACAATATGAAAAAGGGCAAGAAATTGTAGACTGAACACTTGTTTCGTAGAGAGAGAGAGAAGAGACTGGTTAAAACTTCTCTCGTATGATCGAACCAACTAACATATGTTTCAATCAAGTTTCATTATATATAGATCAAAGAGTTGTATAAGCAACTAATCATAAGCACCCTTTCTGGACGGACAACTGCATGTGGCATCTAATCAATTCGAAAGGCATCTAATCAATTTCCAAATGGTGCATTTCATGGCATCTCTGATGAATTCAAAACCATTATATACATTATGTAAATATATGTCTATATACTGAACACCAATTGGGTATTAAAGGCACCTTTTCATAAATTCCCCACATGGTGCTCCAGCATCATGAATGGGTGCTTGGATATATATATATATATATATATGTAACGTATATGTATATATATATCTATATAAGAGAAATTATTCAGCGTTTCTCACACGCACTAAATAAATGACTCATCCCCTCTCGATCTTGATCATACGGCTACAAAACAAGTTTTCAATCTCACTTCCTCTATTGCCCTTTATTTTAAAAATTCTCCAACAATCTACTTACCATATCAAACATTCACCCTAAAACGATGAGTTTTGGTGAAGGTTCATCTCATCCTATTTTACCACCTTCTCCTAATTATGCAGAAGAACTTGAAGAATTCGAAGAGGAACAAAAGTTGCTAATGCATTTGTATGCGTCCAACAACATTCTCATTGCTCATTGTTTGGATGATGAGGATGAAGAACCCAAACGAAAAGGCTCAATTCCTAGACATATAATGGTCAATCGTGGAAGGGAAGCAGGGCATGCTCGATTATGGAACGACTACTTCTCTGAGAATCCAACATTTGGGGAAAGTGTCTTTTGTAGACGTTTTCGAATGAATCGAAATCTATTCCTTCGAATTGTGGATGCAATAAAAGGCCATGACAGCTTTTTCGAGCTTAAAAAAGATGGTCTTGGTAAAGTTGGATTGTCTACCTTACAAAAAATTACAGCGGCCTTCCAAATGTTAGCATATGGATCACCAGCAGATGCAACTGACAAATACATAAGAATCAACGAATCCACTGGCATTGTTTGTCTAAAGAGGTTTTGTCGTGCAATTGTTGAGGTTTTCGGGGAGGTATACTGGAGATCACCTAATGCCAATGATGTTGCAAGGCTATTGCAAAAGGGTGAAGAACGTGGGTTCCCAGGCATGTTAGGGAGTGTTGATTGTATGAATTGGGCTTGGAAAAATTGTCCAACAGCTTGGGCTAGACAATACTAAGGATGTCATGGATACCCAACTATCATTCTCGAGGCAGTGGTATCTTAGGATCTCTGGATATGGCATGTATATTTTGGACTTCCAGGCTCTAATAATGACATTAATGTCTTGCAGTCATCCAATTTATTTGCAAACCTTGCTGAAGGTATATCTCCTCTAGCTCATTACACTATTCGAGGTACTGAGTACAATGTCAGCTATTATTTATCTGACAATATATACCTTAAGTGGTCAACTCTTCTACAAACTATCTCCCAACCTCAAGGGCGAAAGAAAAAACATTTTGCAATGATGCAAGAAGCGTGTCAAAAAGATGTGGAACAAGCATTTGGAGTTCTTCAATCATGATTTGCGGTTATCAAGGGACCGGCACGCTTTTGGGTTAAACCTGTACTTCATGATATCATGTCTGCATGCATCATAATGCGTAACATGATCGTGCAGGATGAATTTAGTTATAATGAAAACATTATCGATTCTAATAAAATACCTATCCCTGATGTTGACATGGTGGAAGATGAAATAGAAAAATTCAAACAGTTCCTTTCTCGACATAAGCAAATCAAAGATAAAGAGGCTCATTTTGCACTTCGAAATGCATTGATCGAGCATTTATGGGACAAACACGGTAATGCTTCATTTAACTAGGAGCCTTCACAAGACCACAAGTGATGATAATTTTATTACTGTAATTTTTGGTTATTGCTTATTGTGTGTGTGTGTGTCTTTTTGTTTTTTGTTTTTTTTTTTTGTTTTTGTTTTTTGTTAAGTTGTAGCTGTTTTACTGATAGAATTATTGTTTGTATTGTTGTTTATCTATGTAATCATTAAGTGTGCAATATAATCAATCATGTTTTAATATGTACTAACTTATCTCTATTCTTTTTGAGGTGTTAATTTATTTATATTAAAAATATTTAATATATTAATAAATTCTAATTAAAAATGTACAAGTTAATTAATTACATATATATATATATATATTTTTTATTTAATTATAAGCATTTTTATGTTAGATACTCCCTCCGTCCCATTTTATGTGTCCCTTTTTGGGAATCTAACTATTTAAGGGGACAAAAGGAATCTACACCTACTTTCCACAATTGCCCATAATCATTGCACTTTCTTTTTTATTTTGTTTTGGTATTGGTTGTAAGGAAGGGTAATTTGGGAAACTAAGTAAAATTGATATACTAATTTAGGAAAGTGGACAACAATTTTGGGACATACCAAAATAGAAAGGGGAACACATAAAATGGGACGGAGGGAGTATAATTTTTAAAAATTGTACTCCGTACAACATAATGATAAATTATAGTTATTAAGTATTAATATATAAGGAATGGGATATAAATTGAATTTTATAAAAAGAATTTGCGACACGAATTGAATTTTATAAAAATTGTGCCTCTTTTCTCCTCTTTTACTTTCTCTCTCCAAAACCCTACATAAATCTCTCACACTGCTCCCCCTGCCCAAGTCTCACTCCCACCAAATCTTTCCCTCCGTCCGTCCCAACTCGGCCTGACTCAGCCATTCCTACCGAAACCCTAGTTTTCTCTCTCTCTCTCTCTCTCTCTCTAAAACCCTAAATCCACGTAGTTATCTCACAAAATGTCGATGTCGAAGAGTTCGAAGATGCTCCAGTACATCAACTATCGAATGCGAGTCACCATCCAAGACGGCCGCCAATTGATCGGAAAATTCATGGCCTTCGACCGCCACATGAACCTCGTCCTCGGCGATTGCGAAGAGTTCCGAAAGCTGCCACCCGCCAAGGGCAAGAAGAACGAGGAGAGAGAAGAGCGTCGTACCCTAGGTCTCGTCCTCCTCAGGGGCGAAGAGGTCATTTCCATGACCGTTGAGGGCCCTCCTCCTCCCGAGGAATCCCGCGCCAAGGCCGTTGGGGCCGCCGCCATGGCTGGCCCCGGTGTTGGACGAGCCGCTGGGCGTGGCATCACGACCGCCGCGCCACTGGTTCAGGCTCAGCCCGGTCTGGCTGGGCCCGTCCGCGGGGTTGGCGGGCCTGCCCCTGGGATGATGCAGCCGCAGATCTCGCGGCCGCCGATGACTTACCCGGCGCCTGTGATGCGGCCACCGGGTCAGATGCCACCTGGGTATCCAGCTCAGATGGGGAGGGGCCCTCCGCCTCCTATGCCGCCGCAGTTTGCTCCCAGACCGGGAACCCAGCCGCCCTCGCCATTCCAGATGCCGCCGGGGCAGTTTGGACAGCGCCCTATGGTTCCGCCTCCACAGATGATGAGAGGACCGCCGCCTCCGCGCCCAGGAATGCCCGGCCCACCGCCTCCTCGACCTGGAATGCCACCTCCACCTGGTGGTGCTGTTCCTGTTTTTGGCCCTCCCCGGGGAATGCCACCGCCACAAAATCATCAGCAACAGCAGCAAAATCAGCAGTAACAGTAGCTTGGTAAGTGGTTTTCCATATATATATATATATATATTTTCTTTTCTTGTGATTGTGGACTGTTAAAATGTTGAATTCTGGTACATATCTGTAGATATACAATGCCCTAGTCATTAATATGCTATAAGTTTATCATATATGTTTTTTTGTGTGCCACTGAATTTAGAATGTTGGTGAGATATACAGAGATAATGTTTAGGTCCCTAAGTTTGTCAGCATTGTTCAATCTAGCTTTTCGTTTTTCGCTTCTCCCTTGCTCTGTAAAGGGGTTGACATAGATATTACTATGTTTTAGTGAATGCCTAGCTTTTTGAATTGACTGAATTTGATTCTGAGTCGGATTTTTGATTCCATTGTTTTTGCTAATACTTTACCATTTTGAATTAGTTAGGGGCTCTACATATTTGGATTCATGCTTGTGATGGGTTGGTATGTTTAGTATGTAGTTACAATTGTCCAAAGATCTCATTGTTGTATATAGGGTTTTAGGGTTTGTGCATATCGAATTAGCATGGATACATGTATACACGTGGACATGTCAGGACTGAGAGTCCTATTATGTATATGACAACTCAAAATTCAAGTAAGGTAGTAGGACACAGATTATGTATTTATCCAAATATAAATATCAAATGTGCATGATAGATGTTTTTTTTTTAAAGTATATCTACAATATGTATTATGTTTAATGAGCAATGTTTATTCATGATCAAATTAAGATATATATTGATGAGTTTCCTCCCGCTGTTTTGAAGGAATGGATTCTGTCCCTTTTCTTTCAGTTTAATATGCATGACTTTTCTAACAAAAAAAAAAAAAAGATATCTATTGTTCTAAGTTTCAAAAGATTCCAATTTTTAGTTTAGAAATGATTCATAGCTCATTCTCAATTTATAAAACCTTATTATGGTTTTTATAGATCCTAGATTGTATTTGTGTAGATAAAAATCCTAATTATTTTTTTGAAAGACCCTAATCACTTTCAACTTCCAAAAGCCTTTAACTTCAAGTTTGAAAAGAATAATTAATTAAACAAAACCAAATGGGAAAAATTAGTGTTCAGTTCAGATTTTGGAGTTTGAAAGATTTTAAAGAGAGAAAGGAAAATCTTGACTTTGTTTTTAGAACTTCACACTCCATTGTTCTAAATTTGAAGAATATAATACGCCATCATTCCAAATGTTTTTTTGGTGTATCAGTTACATGTACTATATTTGTCTACATTGTGCTTGACTGGAAAAAGTTAATACAAAGCGGATGAATATTTTTGATGTGTTCGACTAGTGTCAAGGCGTGTTCGTGCTTTGTAGGTGCATATGTACACAAACTTAAATGGTTTGTATTTTACCAGAACCTCAGCCAATATGGCTAGATTTTGTGGACTTCTTAACGACCATGCTAAAATCTTCTAGGTTTCTTTTATTACGTAAGTTTGGGGAAAATAGAGTTGTTCTCAAAATGGCCTCAAGGATTGTGGGTTATTTAGATGATTCCTTTTGTTAGGAATTAGGAAAATAGTTAGGTGTGTATACAAGCTGAGCTCATGCATGTTTGAGCTTGGCTTGTTTGTTGAACGAACGAGCCTGAAATTCAGGCTTGGGCTTGGCATATATTAATCAAAGACCCGAGCCCGAGCCGAGCTCATGTATGCTTAAGCTTGGCTTGTTTATTAAACAAGTCTGAAATTCAAACTTGATCTTGGCATGTATAAACTATAGTCGGTTCAATAACCTTTTATCCAGGCTTGAGCTTGACTATTGTAAAATAATAAATGCATTTATTCAAGTCAATACACAAGTATCCAGCCTATTCATGTACTTTTTCTCGCCTACTGGCGAACCTTATTCAAACGTGTTCACAAGCTATATCGAGCCGAGCTCATGTAGGTTTGAGCTTAGCTAGTTTATTAGACGAGCCTGAATTCAAGGCTTGAGCTTGACTTGCTTATTAAAGTAGTCGAGCCGAACCGAGCCTTTATTGAATATGTTTGCCGGGGCTTGTTGATCGACTCGGCTTGTATATGGTGTTGACATTAAACTATTTCATTCTAAGTATTAGTTTGTTTTGTGCCCCGCTTTGATGTTTTATCTTGAAATGAAATTCTTGTTAGTCGATACTTTCCTGCAGTGAAAAATACTAACAGGGATAAAAATAAGTGGAATAAGAGGATTAATGAGGTCTGGCTGGGTTGATGATTTTGCAGTGGTTTGGTGGATTTTGAGGTGTTTCCACTGACTTTTTATCCTTCTAATCAACTGACCGATGGGTTGTGGTTGCGTTATTATCAATTTATCGTATTATTTTTGTCCATGTGCACTTAAACTTATCTGAATCTATTTGTGATAAACTTTAGCCAAATTTGCTTTCTATGAACTCTTTATAGCAATATGTATTGAATAATTGAATGTCAATTTTTTTTTGCGTAAAATAATATACCCCCTTCGTCGCATTTTATGTGTCCATCTTTCATTTTTTAGCTACTTTCCAAGCTTATCCTTGTTGATTTTGAAAATACCCAACAAAAAGTAAAAGGGAACAAAAAATAAGTAGGGGTAATTTTGGAACAATTGCATTTATTTCAAGCAATCATTATGTTCCTTAAAAAGTTGGTATCCCAAAGATTGACACATAGAATGGGACGGAGGGAGTACATTTCAGCTGCATTTTGCTTCAAATTAACTAGATTCTCTCTTGTCAAATTGCTTGTTTCTCATTTTCCTGTCATTGCTTTGCGTTGCTTGTGGTGCATAAAGATTTGGGAATATGATGATTGAGGAATTTGGTACTAAAAGTTATGCATAGGTTGTTTGGCTGTCTAAGTTGGACAGTTGGCATGGTTTATGTGTTTATTTTGAGTAGTAGGTTTACCGTTTACTATCCTGGTCATATGTTGCTCCATTTTGTAGTTTGTGGCTTTTATGCATCAACACATCTGCAAGTTTTGTAGAGTGTGCCAAGAAAAGATAACCGAAGGCAAGAATCATGCATTTTGTCTCGCCTCACCTTTTGATTAACCAGTTGGTTGGTACGTTTGCAGTTCTATTAGCCACTACTATTATACTATCGTTGCCGTTATATTTTGGGTAGTGGTGCGAAAAGCTCATTCAGCGGTACTTATCCTCATCCTAATTGATTAAAGACAGTCGTGAAAACCTTGTGTGTCAAAGGATCCTTGTCCATACTTTTCTGTGAACCATGTCTCTTCTCTATTGCCATGAGCTCAATATAGGGAGTTGGAACAAGCTTGGTATCGTTTCTTAAGCCACAAGGACCCCAACTCTTGGGGTAAGATTTAATTATTCATCATCCTATGTTGGGACCAAGTTGGTTCTGAGATATGCTCCATTGCGAACTGTCTCCTGAGGTCACTTCTCAATCTCTGTGGTCCCCTCGTAAGGATTAAAACAGTGGAGGCCTCTCTTGCTCTGTATCCCTTATATGAAAATGAATTGTGGTTTGATTGGAATAGTGAGAGTACTTAACTAATATGTCCAAGTGGCAAAGCTTCAGAAGCACGTGTCTTGTGGATAACCTTATAGACAGAGAGCTAAATATGATTTTCTATGATGGAAAAAGGTAGATTTGGCCTGTTATTGGCAGGCTCTCCTTCTTTGGAGTGGACCTTAATAATTTTTATTTTGGAATGAATAGAAGATGGAAAATTCTTTCTCATCCTTGTATTATTGGGATACCACCCCCATTGCAATTTGTTGTATTTTAAACAATATGTGTAGTGGTATCTTTTTGAGATTCCATCCAAACACTCGGGATTCTTTCGTTTTTCTTAGTGTTCTAAGGCTCTGTTGGTTCGTGGATTTATTGAGTGAAATGAAAGGAGAAATGAAAACTAGTTCTCTTGTGTTTTCCTTCATGCTTAAATTACATTAAGAACTAAAAAAAATCAAAATAAAATTGTAAATAAGAAAAAAAAAAGAAAAAAAAAGGAAAGAATGGAAATGACTCACAAAATTTTAAAATGTTTTATTTATTTCTCATCTTATTATCTTTTCCCTCCTATTTTCCTCACCGTTTTCCTTACTTACCAAGCGAAGGAAAAGATTTTCTCTATGTTCTCTTTTCTTTTCCCTCACTAAATCCATGAATCAAACAAAGCCTACATCTGCATTTTGTAATGTTTTTCACCTGCATCATGTGATGCTGAAAAGATTAGAAGAAGCTCGAACCTGATGACAAGGATGAATTTTCCTACTTTTCACATGAAAAATACGTAGAAACTTCGTAACCAATTCCTAATCAAGAATATCATTAAAAAGGGTAATATCACTCTTTAGGAAACGTGTGGAATATTATACCTATCATATGTTTAGGTCGTGTACGTAATAATATTAAACTTTTGTACACATTTCAAGTTGA
The DNA here is from genome assembly GCA_033977485.1 of Hydrangea macrophylla. NCBI lineage: Eukaryota > Viridiplantae > Streptophyta > Magnoliopsida > Cornales > Hydrangeaceae > Hydrangea > Hydrangea macrophylla. The sequence continues at coordinate 21,544,334 of CM066997.1, forward strand.
GTCTCGTTATCTTAATTTGAACTTTAGAGGGGTCCAACAACGAGACACACACATCAGCACTTGATTTTTGTACCCGAGTCCATGTAACATGGGTGGTTGTTTGCTATGCTTGTTGTTACTGGTTGGTTAGTTACTCATTCTGGGTGTTTAAGCATTGGCTAAACATTTGGCCTGGAAAACTTCCGTTGTTTACAACCAAGAGATGTATGCTATTGGGAAAGTGGTGATGTGATGAACCAAGAGATGTATGCTATTGGGAAAGTGGTGATGTGATGAACCGAGGGGTGAATGGTACACCCTTCACATTTTAAACCAAGTATACATCGGCTACGAGTTAGTTGATTGTCTTAATCAAAGTGGATTCGTACTCCATTTAAGTGGTCCTTTTCCACTTAATCTTATTATGAAGTATATACTTTGTTCTTGACCTCTTGGGAGTTAATTTAAGGAATGGCAGCAAGTGAGGGCTACTAAATCTGATAACTTGATCGGGGGTATAAAAACTGGGGTTAGTATGAGAAGGTCCCTAGAATCATATACGGAGTCCTTGTCAAATCTTATTTAGGATTTAGCATCTGTAACTAACTGTAAGTCCAGAAACAATCTATGAAATATGAAAGTTAGCTTATAGGCTTGGTCTTCATCTACGATCAGTCTATCGTGGCCTCATTTGCTTATAAATCACAATGTGAGAGTACACGAACAAAGTTTAGCCCGAACGATTTGTTAGGGGAATGTCATAACTATGAGGCTGCATTAAGATTGTTGTTTATGCTGATCACTATATGCTAGTGGCGTGTTCCCGCAAATCTGACAAGCATGCCACATTATACGTGGCAATCCTGATGTGCTTATATATCTTTATTATTCTCTCTAGCGCAGACTCTGCCGAAAATCTACAAGGCTCTGCTTGGTTCATGGATTTATTGAGAGAAAAGAAAGGAAAACACTAACGAAACTGTTTCCTTCGTTTGGTTACTGGGAAAAATAGTGACAAAGTGGAAGCAACAGAAAATATAGTGAGAATTAAATTAAAAGCTTTGAATTTTGCATGCATGTCCTCACTTTTTCTTTAATTTACGTTTATATATTCAACATTTTTAACTTTTCATGTTATTTAAACATGGAGGAAAACACATGGGAACTAGTTTTCCTTCCTTTTTCTTTTCCTTCAATCAATCCGCAAAGCAAACAAAGCCTTAAGAGGAATTGTATGTCTGGCCACCGCTTGTGTGTATCAGTGTTCTAAAACTCGGGCTAGGCAGCCCCCCACCGCACAGAGTTTCTCCTAGGCGTTTGTAAAATTGCCTAATTTACTAGGCCGGGTCCTAGGCAGGCCTAATTTATTTTTATTTTTATTTTATTTCAAAACTTGTTTATATCAGTGTATGTATGTATCAGTGGCTGTGTGTATAATGTGTGCTAATTTTTTTTTTTATTTTTTTTTCAGAACTTGTTTATATCAGTGTATGTGTGTGTATCAGTTAGGGGAGATATCGGTCGGTTATTCTTGGTTATATGTCAATATTTTCCGCCGAACCGAGAAAGTCGGTGTTAATACATGGCACACCAATTTCGGCCGGTAGTTTTGGTGTGTTGTAGTCCACCGACCAGAGATCATACCGGTTGGTGTGGTCTAAATTCAGTCTGAGCTAATTTTATTTTTGCTGATAATACATATGATTATTTTGGCCTTATTTATACTGAATTATCTTCTTTGAATTGGACCTATTAGTGTCTTTGAATTTGGCCTATTATTATCTTTTAGCTGGGCTATAAAATGGATATGATAAATGACAAATGAATGTTGTCCAACACCAAGCCAACACCAACCTGACCATCACAAATTCACTACAGAGTTATCAAACTAACAAAATTCAGAGAGACACAAAAACAAGCTGAAATATCAAACTAGAAAAGTTTGGTTTTTGCTTCAAATAGTAATGTTGTAGCTATTTCTGAAGCAGAATCCAAGCTATGAAATACCAAATATAATATACAAGTCTCACAAAACAAAAAGACTATATCCAAAAAATATTCCAACAGTATGGAGTATGAACCTGAGGAACACTACTATGTCAAAAAAAATTCCAAGAACCCAATACGAGAAAAGCCCCTCAAAAATCTAATAATACCATCCAAAACAAGTCCCACGGTTCCAAACATCAAATATCAATTGGTCCATGCCCAACTCAAATTTAGTAGTGCCCAACCTACAAAATGCAAATTAGTAAAGAACTGTATTACATAGAAAATTAAATTTAATGCGTAAAATTACATAAAGAGTTTAGTTACTTACTAATCATCCACATCTTGGATAATGGGAATGGTAGATTCCTTTTCCACTGAATTTGCCTCCATAAGTTCTGAAACAAAAATTCAAATTAACATTACTTTATCTAACAAATATACATAAGTGACAAATGGGGACAAAAAGTAAAAAATAGAATGAACTTGACTCAAGTTTGTCAAATTCTTCAAAATCCTCCATTGCATCTTGAAGGCTAATAGGCTTAGACGAAGACCTAAGCCAATCTTGTCCACAAATTAGAGCCTCAACCATATTAGGAGAAAGAAGTGCGAAAGGAATCAAGAACACGACCACCCGTGCTAAAAGCAGATTCCGAAGCAACGCTAGATACTGGAATCGTAAGAATATGTCGTGCTATTAAAGAAAGCACATGATATTTTCTCTAATTTACCTTCCACCACCCTAATACGTCAAATCCATTTGTATCTTATTCACAACTCTCACCAAGGTACTTTTGCAACTCAGTTTTGTTCTCCATCGAATCCGCCTCTTTCAATTGTTTCTTAAATTGAGACATCCTACTCGATCCCTCTTTACTTTTGGACTCACTACTTGATCCCTCTATTGATTGACTCCCTTTTTCTCCTCCAACACATTCTCCTTCATACGCTTCAAACAACCGATTCAATACACCTTCCACTTTTTTTGTTAACTCGTCCTCTTCGCCATAAACAAACTCAATATATCGCACTTTCCATCGAGGGTCAAGAACCAAAGCAACATATAACAGAAGATTCATATTAGCAAATTTACCCCAATATTTTTCAAAACTTTAATTTCATGTTTTCGGCCATTGATTTCAAAAACAAATTCCCTTCCTTACACTCCGCTTCAATAGTGTCTTGGATTGTTATCAATTCCATTAAAAATGCATTACAAGTGATATGCTTCGAACCCGAAAACTGTAAGGCTGCATCATAGAAAAGTGTAAGAAATTTGACAAATAATCTACATTTGTCCCAATCCTCACAAGTAATAGGGCCTACACTATCACTTACGTTTGTAGTATAAGACTATTAAAGTTATTATCTTCCTCCTCCAATCGTTCAAAAACTTTTTGGTATTTCTCGGCTCTATCCAACATCAAATAGGTATAGTTCCACCTAGTAGGTACATCTAGCACGAGTTGACATTTGTATGGAATTTTTTCCGCACAAAGCTTAAATGCTTTAAGCCTTTGTGGAGAGGACCTTACATACCTCACTACGTTCCTCACCCTTACAATAGAATCATCTATGTCTTTCAACCCGTCACGAACAATGAGGTTCAAGATATGAGCACAACATCTCATATGCATGAACTCGTGTTGCAAAATAGTTCCCTTCCTATTCTTTGTCTTTCTAATTAGAAAATCAACCATTGTATTATTTGAACTAGCATTATCATCCGTGCACGTGAGAATCTTGTCTATCCCCCAATCAAGTAAACACATCTCTATCGCCATACCAAGTGATGAACCTTTGTGACTGTCAACTACACAAGTTTAGAATTCTTTTGTGTAGTTTTCTATCACGGTCAATGAAGTGAGCAGTGAGACACATATAATTGATGTTTTGCAAAGAAGTCCATGTATCTGTGGTAAGGCAAACTCGTTGCCCTTTGATGGCATTTTTCAATAATTTTTTCTCTCTTGCGTACACTTTGTAACAATCTTTAGCCATTGTTAAACGACCTGGGATCTTGTTCCACTTAGGTTGACAATCTAACATGTATATTCGAAACCCCTTACTCTCCACAAACCTAAAGGGCAGCTCATCAATTATCAACATCTCTGCTAAGGCGAGTCTACATTTTTCAGGATTAAAGAGAATAGGCACTAGTCCACTCTACGTGTCTCCTTCCATTTTAGGTTTGAAGCCTAATGTAGTTTGTCCTTTATCCACCTTCCTAAAAGGATAACTTGGGCATTGGTGCTCTAAATGATTGGACAAAGAGGTTGTCCCATTTAGTTTGGGGTCATAAGCATAACTATGAGTACAGTAATTACACGACGCCCTACGTTTAGAATTAGAATTCTCACTAGACCCAGGACCTTTTTCTACCGGTAAAATTATTTGTAACTTTACTCACATTGGGTGGAAGTGGAGGTTTACCCTGTCCTTCTCTGCTATCCTTGGTTGGATCAATACTTTCAGTTTCAGCAGCCATCTCTAGATCTGCACATATGAATTCACAAAAATACAAAACTGATGTTAAAAGTTTTAACCCCAAAATAAATGAAATAAAACTATGGTTCATTAGAAACTATAAAATCAGAAATAATTACTCTAAAATCAAACTTGAAAGGGACCCTAAAATAAACTTGAAAGAGACCCTAAAATCAAAAATACGAACTAGAGAACTAAAATCAAACTTGAAAGAAACCCTAAAATCAGAAATCCGAACTAGAAAGTAGATACCCTAATTTAGAGACATACTAAATTAAAAGAGAAAAAAAAACCCATAATAAAGGTAAAACACCAAGAACAAAGCCAAAAAAAATCGAGTTTCAAATCACAATTAAAAGAGAATAAGAGATACACGAGTCAAACCCCGATGACGATTGTCGGCCGAGAGGTAGCGGCACTGGGGCGATGATGGTGGTTGACTAGTTGTTTGTGTCTTCGAGTTTTGCTTTTGCAAGAGGATTGAAAGATGAGAGATGAAGATAGTTGAACTTTTAGTTAAGGAGATGTGTGTGAGATACGTTAATATGATTATGTGACAGACTGGGAGATCTTTTAAAAATGTGTGAGATATGTCAGCTAAAAGAGCTCCTAAAAAGGTGAGATCTGATCACTGATGTGATTTGATCAGTATTTATATATATATAGTTATATACTAGTATATTTATTCTGTGTATATATTAAGCTAAAATATCGGTCGGTTCGGCCGGTGTTCGAAAAACAAATAAGCCTACTGGGCGTTGAACCGATGCTCGATTTTCCTAATTTCTAATACCAATCACCGACCAGACCCCAATAGAACCGCTCAAAACCGTGTAAAATGGTCGGTGCTGGTCGTTCGGTTTGGCCAGTCGGTTTTTTCTGTCACCCCTAGTATCAGTGGCTGTATGTTTATAATGTGTGTTCATTTTTATTTATTTATTTGTGGTTTTTATTTATTCATAACTTGTTTATAAATTAAACTTGTAGAATTGTATCTGTATTATTAATTTTGCTTTAAAATAATTTTTTCGCTTAGGCACCTGACTAGGGCTCCACCGCCTGACTAGCGCCTAGCGTGTTTTAGAACATCGGTGTGTATAGTGTTTACCCTCATAGTATTAGCTTACGACAGTAGTACTTTTTTTTTTTGGCTTTGGGGAAATTAGCTTCTTGTTATACTAGCTCTTGGTGGTTTTATTACTTGTAAGAAATTCTTATTACTTGTGATGTCTAATACAAACACTTATTGTGTGGCAGGGCTATTTTTGGGTTTGGCGGTGCTATGAAGATATTCAACTGAAGTTCTCTCCTCTTTGGATTTGCTGATGTTTTGTATTACTGATTAGTTTTCTAGTAGGTAGCACCGGTGCGTATGGGGATGCGGGTGCGAGGGATTCGCCAATTTTTTCAAAAAGTACGGGTGCGGGTGCGGTAGGAGTACTTGATTAAAATATTAAAAATATACTTTCAGATAATATTATATACAAATCATTCTATAACTATTAGTGCATTAGTGTATGCCCTAGATAATTGCTATTATTATTTTTTATTATTTATCTTTTAAATCTTCAAAGTTTTCAAAATTGTATGAAGAATTTGTGTTTTCTTTCAAAAGAACGCTACAAAAAAGCCCCAGCCTCATTCCAAAAGAACTCAAAGAATCCACGGAATACCTAGTACGGGAGTGCGGGTGCGGTTGCTTTTTCGAAGAGTCCGTATTTCATAGGTTTTCTACCTTGTTAGGCTACATTTTGTGGTGTTTATTATGATATGTATTTTCCCCCTGAGCAGGTTCTGCCTAACTGAATTTAAATATTACCAACTTATATTAGTGTGATTGTTGGGGTATGCGGGTTCTCATTGACATCTCTCTCTCTCTCTCTCTCTCTCTCTCTCTCTCTCTCTCTCTCTCTCTCTCATATTAGTGTGATTGTTGGGGTATGCGGGTTGTCATTGACATCTCTCTCTCTCTCTCTCTCTCTCTCTCTCTCTCTCTCTCTCTCTCACACACACACACACACACACACACACACACAAGTAAGCAGTTGAACTTCATGAAACCAGTTAGTCTCTGGTTAAGCAATAGTCGATGCATGGCCCTTCTCCAGGAGGTGTGAACTAATGAGTTATATTTTATTACTTGGATGAAGAATTTCTTCTAAAGACATTCTCACTCTTGTATTTTATCTGACTAAGTTGCAGTTTTCAGTAACTTAGTGCTATAACAAAAGATATTTTTGCATGTATAATTTTTTTTTTACCCCCTGAAGTTACGCAAGTATTTCTAAATGTTCACAAACCCGAGTACATTAATATGATTACTTGGTACAAAAAAAAGTACTCCAAAGAAAAAGACACTTTTTAACAATTGTACTTCGTGGTTTTTCATATATAGCCTCACGCCGTGAGGTAGATTTTTGAATGGTATTTTGTAGATAATGGGTTCAGTTTAACTACCTCAAATGACAACAACGACAGCCATTTACTTGTTTGGCTTTTAGTTCATTGTGGCCATTTTAGGAAAACAGGTTTCAATACATATAACAGTTTGCATGTAAATTTTTTTCCTCCAAAATCTCCATGGGGTCAATTGAACCCACACCCTATGTTGTAGCCCTGCCCCTATTTGGTGCGAGGAAGAGGGGAAGGAAGGAGAGGGACAAAGGAAACAGAGGAGGAAAGGCGGTAAAGTTGTTTTGGTAACACTTCCTTTTTGCGATGAAGAAACCTTGTTTTAGTGAGACGTTAATCATGCTTTCTAATGCGATACCCTCTCAAAATATGTGTAAACATCTAGAGTAGTAGTACAAGTACAAGAAAGTGCCCAAAAAAAAAAAAAAGTAGTAAGAATTACAATTGCACAAAAAAACACTAAATATATGTGGTCTTACAACTACGAGCAAAACAATCATACGAAGATGAATAAACAAAAAGACTCTCTTAAGTCTCTCAAATCGTAAAAAATGGGAGGTTCACGCAGCCACCTAAATTTGTCCTCTTGATGTCCCGTTCCCAAGCCCTCACAATTTAGAGGATAGTTGAAAGGGTGTGTTTTAGACGGTTTTTGAAACTCCAGTTGCCTATGTCGCTTGTGAGAACTGCACTTCTACTTGCTTCTTTCTAGAAGCTCGATCAATGGGCTTAAGCGAGAATTGCACAGTGAAGCAAAACAAAGCCATCTTCAACAATCTCCACCTTGACTTGTGTTTGCACAAAGGCAAGAACTGAATTAATGGCTTTTAAATTCCTTTTGCTCCCAAAGCATTCAAATCATTTCTACGTACAAATTAACCTCATTGTCGTCCTCAAGCATCAACATTCCTAAGATACCCAAGACACATTTCATTCCCAAAATGCTTTCCATACTTTCCAACACTTTTAGTATATCACCACACTTATCGCAGGAACTAACTTTAAAATACAAATTTGATAGGTCAGTGCTAATGCTAGAGCATATTCTAACCCTTTTTAATTTGTAACGGAAAAAAATCCATTAAAAATATCATAAACCCATAAAAAAAATTGTGAGTTGCTCTGACATTAGCCAAAATTCTAGCATTAGCATTTTAGCACTAGCCAATTTGATAACCTTAGCCCTATTTCTTCAGATACTTCCAAGTGGGGCTTGTTTAGTTAAGGCTTGAACTTTATATTTGGGTTTACCAAAAGAAGAAGAGAAATAAAAACCTCGGGTTTGGGCCTTATAAATTGGGCCTTGCTCCATCATTGGTTTTTATTTATTTTTTATTTATTTATTTTTTATAATAAGGATAAATCCGCCAGCCTATCATTCACGATATCGGGATTTCTGCCAATATTTCAGATAGAGCTATTGTTATTTTATTAGAATAAAACATGAGGCAACGCAGATACATGCACCGACTCCACAACACACGAATTGGATAAGTCAGGGAGGTGAATGGGTGGTAGTATTCAAACCCACGCCAAGCTCTAGATATGATTGATCCAGCTACTTGAGATTTTTCCTTCCACTCTACTCACACTATCCCTGAGTGTTTCAAACCCTTGACCTCTCTTTGAGAAACCAAGAGCTCTGGCCAACTAGACTAGTCGAGCTAGTTACCCATCGTTGATTTTAGATATGCAACAATTCACCAAACTTGCTAAAACGACTTTTGATTGTTTTCTATTAAATTATGGTTGATTCATTACCACTAGTTAGGCGGTTGGGCCTTACAATTCCACATCAAACGTAATTAACATTGATCTCTTAGGGATGTTTGGAGAGGCGTACAACCAGTTTTGGTTTCTACAAATTCTAAGTATTTGGTAGAGGTCTTTCTGTATGCATGAGAGTCTGTGCTCAACCTAAGACTTGTTTGGCAATGACGAGAACATATCATGTTGAGTGTGCTATTTTTATTTTTATCGAAGGCTTAGTGTTATTGATCCTTTTGAAAATCAGTGTTAAATGAATTTGATATAGAATCAATTTGGTTCAATTTTGGTGTCAACTTTAAGCCTGATTCAGACTCCTATGTACTTTAAAAACATCTACACAATTATATAATTATTTAGAATTAGTTATTCTCTAAACCATAGAACCGATTTCTTATACATGCTACATAAAAAAATATGCATCAAAAATGTACTTTAATGTGTTAAAGGCATGTTTGCCTGGAGAATTTTGAGGTACAACTCGAACCCATACATCAAGTATAACATATTTTAATATATTTGTATCTTCAATCTATTTTTTTATTCAAAATATACATGTGAATAGCAGCCAAATATTTCTCTCTCCTTCCACTTCCCGTGTTATTTAGGGATGGCTATGGGACGGGTTTTTCGGGTTCTCTGCCCCGCCCCGTCCCGCCCCGCCCCGCCCCGCCCCTAATAGGTAGGGTATTGGGGGGGCTTAATAGGGTTAGGGACGGGTATGGGGGGAGGTTTTCAAAACCCGGGTCGGGGTCGGGTCGAGGTAGGGTCAAAAAACCCGAACCCGCCCCGAATATACTTGTATTTATATTTTTACCCCTCAATAGTTATGTGTATTACCATTTTTAAAAAAAAAACTGCACTATTAGGGAACTAATTTGGTAAGTTAAAAAAAAACTGCACTATTAGGAAAAAAAAATGCATTAAAAAAATTACTTTTTCAATTTAAGTACCAAAAAAATAAAAAAAATTCATAATCGGGGCGGGGGGGGGGGGGGTCGGGGATCCCGGGGGCGGTGTGGGGGCGGGGGCGGGGAGAGGCACTATGCGGGACGGGGCGAGGGCGGGGGGAGGGTTTACTGAAGCGGGGCGGGGGCGGGGTATGGGGGCCCCGTCCCATACCCACCCCGTTGCCATCCCTAGTGTTATTGTTTTGTATCGATTAAAATAGTAAAAAGTATTGATTTGCTGGTTTGGTGGTATTAGAACAATATTGCTGCAATTTGAGGACCGCAGCATATGTGCTTTAACCTTTGCTGGGTGGTTTGGGAGTAAATATTGGGTGTCATGGTAATATCACGTGGGATTTTATAAAGTATCTAATAAAGGAGAGATTGTAGGTTTATGTGATAGAGTCTGGGCTGATGTGTCAAGAGATTTCCTCGAAAATAGAGGCAAGATGTTTAAATATAGGAATTTGATTGGGTTTAAATATCACATCATCTCTGTCATCATAATATTCAATATTTTTTCAAGAGAGCACTTTAGTGCTGTAATTATAGTACTGTTTAAACTATACTAGACACAGTTTGAACAGTAAAATTGGGCAGTTTTAAAAAACTGACAGTTTAAAAGTAAAATTGGGCAGTTTTAAAAAACTGCTTTTACATAAGCAGTTTTATTGTTCAAACTATGTCTCATCACTGTAATTACAGCACTGAAGTGTCCTCCTGGGCAGTTTTAAAAAACTACTTTTACATAAGCAGTTTTACTGTTCAAACTGTGCTAGCACAATTTGAACAACATTGTAATTACAGCACTAAAGTGCTCTCCATTTTTTCATAGGTTGGAGCAAGAAATTTTGACATGACCCCTCAAACTTGCCTCAAATTTCATTTTAATATATGGGTTGGAAAAGGTCTTATCAAACCCACATTAGGTTGGTTTTCAAAAGAATCAAATTCGTAGGAACGGGCCCAAATGTGGTCATATTTTGTGTATTCCCATATGAGCAAAGCTATGCTTCATTTCTTTCTAAATTTGATTTACAAGTGCTTTATCAAATGTATCATACATGATTTAAATTTAGTAAGTATAACACTATTCTTGTTGGAAAAATTAGACTTCACACATCAAGTTTTTGTGAACTTTGGCTCCAATTTAAGGTGGGTCCCACACGTCTTTAGGAGCGGGACCACATTGGAATGCGTTCTCCTCCGTGAGGAGATGAACGTCGTATATTTACATGTTGAAATCCAATAATGAATGAGTGAGAAATTGTCATCCAAAGTGGCTCATGTGAAACATTGGTGAAGGAGGAAAAATGTGGGAAACTTTGGTTGTCCCACATAGGAAAAACATCAAAGAGCTTAAGGGTATATTTAAGAGGGAAGCCAACTAAGGGGCATGCCCCTTTGGGGTACCCACTTTTGTTAAGGGGGAAGGACCTAGGCATTTGTGGGAATTATCCCACGCGCGCGCGCGCCGCCGACCGACCGGCTGGGCTGGGCTTGTTGACTATTCTTTTTGGAGAAAATTTATTTGAATTTCCCTTCAGTTTGTTTTAACAGTCATGTCCTTCCAGTGATAAGGCTCTGTTTGGTTGTGCTGTTTCGTACAGTCACCACTCCAACAGATGCAATGTTCTGTTTGGACGTGTTGATTCTAACAGTCACTACATTGGTTATATATTCTCCTCTGATTACACTTCATAAACACGAAATAAATCTCTCTCTCACTGCATCACTGCATATCATTTTGTTCGAGTATCATACAGTATAGTGTTCGCTGTGTTCTGAAGATTGAAGTGCAGCTTCTTCAGAATTGGAAATCCGTTCTATCTTGGGAGACGATTGTTCATTCACCTTGTGCACCGAGAGGGAGCAAATTCGTCTTAAGGAAACAGTTTACTGGGCTCGGATTCTTTCTCAAATTATGATTTCTTTATTCTGTAACAGTGAGTTCAATTCTGTTTTTTGTTTGCAATTACTGTTTCCTTATATACCTGTTTATATTGTTTATACAGATTACCTAATAGAGGATTAACAATTCTTTCCCAACATGCCCTTAAATTAAGGGAATTGCTATATACACCACTAATTTTACTATATACACCGCTCAACTTTATAAAAGTGAAAATTTTTAGAAAAAAATAATTAAAATAAGGGTTAATTACACTTTACTCCCTGTGGTTTGGGCCGACATCACTATACTCCCCTGTGGTTTAAAATTAACCACTTAACCCTTGTGCTTTCGGGTAAAGTGTCACCGTTAAAATTAGTGTTAAGTTGACACTTTACCCCAAAAATACGAGAGGATTAAAGTGTCATCGGGCCAAACCATAAGGGGGTAAAGTGTCATTGGACAAAACAACAGGGGGTAAAGTGGTCTCTAATTTTAGCGGTGACACTTAACCCAAAAGCACAAGAAATTAAGTAGTCAATTTTAAATCACAGAGGATAAAATGACATCAGCAAAACAACATAAGATAAAGTGTAATTAATCCTTAAAATAAAAAAATTTAAGTATAAGTAGCAAATACACGAACATAACATTAATATGCATTCACCGTTAGATTTTGGATTTATAACCATTACCATCCTCGTTTTACTTCCCAATAACACACGAACTCGAATTTTTACCCAAAACCCTGAAACCTTTCCTCCCCCCCTCTGTCTCTCTCTCTCTCTCTCTCTCTCTCTCTCTCTCTCTCTCTTCTCGCCGGAAAACCTTTGCCTGATACTAGTTCTCCCCGCCGGCGCAATCCTGCGATCACGAAAATCTCTCTTTCACACACACACACACACACATCAGTCTGTAGCCCTTTACAAACATCTCTCTCTCTCTCTGTCTCTCTCCTCTCTTTACCTCCGGAAAATCTCTACTTTCTGGCTCTCTCTCTCTCTCTCTCTCTCTCTCTCTAACACTCCGGTGTCTCAACGTGCGAATGCGGTTGAAAGCCCCCGATTTTTGAGGAGCTTCAGCTCTCAAGCTTCAGGACATCATGAACGCCCCAATCATCGGTAAGGGTGCTCTCTCTCTCTCTCTCTCTCTCTCTCTCTCTCTCTCTCACACACACACACACACACACACACACACACACACACCCCCCTGCCTGTTCTCGGATGTGTAGTTATACGTCAATATATATATATATATATATATATGTATGTGTGTATTGCGAATTAACAGAAATTGATCTTGGTGATTGTGGTTCACTGGTATTTGTTGTGAAGATCCATTGCAGGGAGATTTTCCCGAGGTGATAGAAGAGTATTTGGAACATGGGGTTATGAAATGCATTGCCTTCAATCGCAGGGGAACGCTTCTTGCAGGTAATTAATTCTCTCTCTCTCTCTCTCTCTTGCAAACCTTACCAATCTTCTACTCTCTTTTTTCCCCTCTTTGTCTGTGCACTTGTTTGGTAACATGGTATTATGATGGCAATGTAGCTAACTTGGAGGCTATAAAGATATGATTTTGGTTGCTCTGAAGTGAGCACTGCGGTTTTCTTTGGCAGGATTGTCCATTATTTAGCTACTTGACATGATAGAATTCAGTATCTATGTACAACCCATAAAATTGTAGGTGTTGTATGAGTTTGTGATGTAATCTTGAGAATGCTTTTGGCAAAGCCTGGAATAGTTATCACATAGTGTGTGTGTGTGTGTGTATTTAGGTTACTTTCAGCAACATATGTGAATGTTCTCTGTCTTATGCAATAAGGATGGTTTTATTGTCACATCTTTTTCCCATTATCTATCTTTGGTTATACTGTGTAATTATTATTGCTAGTTTGGTAGATATGGTTTTGGTGGTTATATTATGTCCTAAAAAATGTAGTCTTTGTTTGCCAATGGCGTGCAAGGAGAGATAAATTTGTAACTCTTGCTTGTTTCTCTAGTTATTTGACGTGTTGTTTCTATATTTCATGTTATTTTTTGGGAGTCTGGGCACATTCAATTTACGGTACAGACCAAGTTGTACCAAAGTAGTTTAGAACTTAAATGCCGTGGGGAAACCTTTGGCATTCAGCTACTATTCCTACTAAAGAGAACTCTCTAGAAGCCAACACCCCAAGTGATAGAAAAGAGTCTGGAGGCACAATTAAGCTAAGAACAAACAATGCATTAGAGTCCATTACTGAAGTATTTTGTGGTCGACCAGAATGATGTAGAAAGTTTTATTGTCACATCTTTTTCCCGTTATCTATCTTTGGTTATACTGTGTAATTATTATTGCTAGTTTGGTAGATATGGTTTTGGTGGTTATATTATGTCCTAAAAAATGTAGTCTTTGTTTGCCAATGGCGTGCAAGGAGAGATAAATTTGTAACTCTTGCTTGTTTCTCTAGTTATTTGACGTGTTGTTTCTATATTTCATGTTATTTTTTGGGAGTCTGGGCACATTCAATTTACGGTACAGACCAAGTTGTACCAAAGTAGTTTAGAACTTAAATGCCGTGGGGAAACCTTTGGCATTCAGCTACTATTCCTACTAAAGAGAACTCTCTAGAAGCCAACACCCCAAGTGATAGAAAAGAGTCTGGAGGCACAATTAAGCTAAGAACAAACAATGCATTAGAGTCCATTACTGAAGTATTTTGTGGTCGACCAGAATGATGTAGAAAGTGTGATAACCCAAAGGCATCGCTGTATGGGAGGTGTATTAGAACTGCCAGAGGGTATTTCCTTTGACAAGATTTCAAAGGCTGCTTACAGGAGGGACATAAAATGGTGCTTGTGCTAACATGCCTGCGCCATAAAATTTGCCAAGTGATGTTTGGGTGTCTTACTGCTGTTACTCTTTCCTAATAGCCTATAAACTTGTGCCACAGAATAAAAAGGAATAGCATTTCGTGGTGGTTCATCCATTGTCTTACAAAAAATTTTTAACTGCCCGTAACAGTCATATATGTGGGGACTTAGGGGGCTTCACTACTTAAATGAATAGCACAAATTGCCTATGTCAATTATTTTGCTAGGCATGATGCATTCGCATCAAATACTCTGATTGTTACCATTGTCAATGTTATGTTGTTCGTCCTAATGCTATGTTTGGAACGAAGGAAGGAGGGAAGAAGGAAAGGTGGGGGGAGGGAAGAGGCATCCACCCTTGCCCGCAATTTCTCATCCGCTAAAAGGGGACAGATTGGGTGAGAGAAGAAACTTCATTCCTTTTTGACTTTTTTGTACTTGGAGAAAATCATCTTTTTTACAAACGGGAGCAATAGTCTATATTTTGTATTTTCCTTCATACTTTAAGTGGACAATTTCTGAATTCCCTCCTACCAGATGGTGGATGACATGCTGAGCATGGATGCCATCATACCACAAAATAGGTTAAAACTGTTAACAGATTGGAGATGCACTGTATCTATATCCCTGATGCATCCTTTGGAACTATTGTAGTTTTTTTTTGAACGGGATTCATTACTGAGATGGAAACGGAGCAAGAAACTATAACAAGTTGAATCCACAGCATCCACTTAATTTGAAGATATTATAACTGTAAAGTCATACGTTTACTGGTCAGTGTAGACCGTACTCTCATTGATGGGCGTGAAAAATGATGTTTCCCTTTCAGTCTCTAACTCTATTTGTTACATAATAATTGTTGAAAAACTTTGTTGACAAGAGGATAGTCGTCTCAAGTAGATGTATAAGCCTCAAGTGGACAATTTCTGAATTCCCTTCTCAATCCCCTTTAATATTTAAACTTTCAGGCTAGCGAGTATTATGTAGGCTTGATGGTGTTGTAGGTGGTTAGAATCGATCGATGATAATTTTGAACTTTGAAGTTTTAAGTGAAAAACCTTCCAACATTTTGAAGTGTTGATATTGCATAGAACTTGTGCTAACTTGTTATTTTGTTCATTAGAAGAATTGTACATGTATTTTCCTATGCACTATATGACTTGTTATTATTTTTTCCTAAAAAAGGCGATTCATGATTCATTAATTTAGCAAACCGATTCACGATTGACAACAATGGTGTTATTGGCCATTCCATTTACATCCTTGCAATCGGGTGGTTTGTTGCTTTCCTCATCCTCCAGATGCATTTCTTTCAACAATCCGTGAACTCTTAGCATTTATTTGCATTGACTAAAGAATTATATCACTGAATCCTAGCTTGTACCCTGATTGATACTTGAATGGTGTTCTTTGCCAGCTGGATGCTTCGACGGAAGTTGCATTGTCTGGGATTTCGAGACCCGTGGGATTGCTAAGGAGCTTTGGGACAAGGACTGTGTTGCTGCCGTAACAAGCGTCTGTTGGTCAAAGTACGGCCACCGTATACTTGTGTCTGCTGCTGATAAGTCGTTAACCCTTTGGGATGTTGTTAAAGGAGAGAAGATAAGTCGGACAACTCTGCAACAAACCCCATTACAAGCTCGTCTTCATCCCGGTTCCTCTACTCCATCTCTTTGCCTGGCATGCCCACTCTCATCGGCTCCGATGATTGTTGACTTGAACACAGGAAGCACAACTGTGCTTCCCGTGTTCTCCGACCCTGGTCCGGGACCCACTCCTCCATCACGCAGCAAATTCTCCGACGGATCTGCACCTTTTACTCCAACCGCCGCTTGCTTTAGTAAGTATGGTGATCTGGTTTATGTGGGGAACTCGAAAGGAGAAATCCTTGTCATAGATCACGTAAACATCCAAGTACGGGGTGTTGTTTCCATTTCTGGCGGTGCTGCGATCAAGAATATCGTATTCAGCAGGAGTGGGCAATATCTTCTTACTAACTCAAATGATCGTACAATAAGAATCTATGAGAATCTTCTGCCCTTGAAAGACAGTCTTAAAGCTATTGACGAAGCAAGCAATATTCCAGATGATGATCTAGATTGCACGGAGAAGTTGAAAGCCGTTGGATCAAAGTGCTTATCATTATTCAGGGAGTTTCAAGATTCCATCACCAAAATGCATTGGAAAGCTCCATGTTTCAGTGGTGATGGTGAGTGGGTTATTAGCGGTTCTGCTAGTAAAGGAGAGCACAAGATCTACATATGGGATAGGGCTGGACATCTTGTTAAAATCCTCGAAGGTCCAAAGGAAGCATTGATTGATTTGGCATGGCATCCTGTTCATCCCATTGTTGTCTCCGTCTCTCTAACTGGCTTGGTTTATATATGGGCTAAAGACTATACTGAGAACTGGAGTGCATTTGCCCCGGATTTCAAGGAACTTGAGGAAAATGAGGAGTATGTAGAACGAGAAGATGAGTTTGACTTGATGCCTGAAACTGAAAAGGTGAAAAAGGAAATCTTACTGGATAAACCTTCTTTTGATTTTGATCTTGTGTCTTTGAGCCCGTCTGGATTAGCTTAGTTGGGACCAACAATCACTTATTTGAAATTATTGAGAGATTTGAATCTGTTTGGGAGTGACTTTTTCGCAGGTTTTTAAAAAATAGATGCAAACATTTTCTGCCTTTTAAAAAATCTATTGAAGAAAGAATGTCTTATTCCCACAGCCATCTTAATCTGTACGTTCTTGCATACTTGCAGGGGGAAAATTGAGATGTTAATGAGGATGAATCTTAGACTTTTCTTGATTTTAATCTTGTTTTTAAGGTTGTACAGTCTTGCATACTCGCAGGTGAAAGAGTCGGATGTTAATGAGGATGATGAAGTTGATATTGTGATGGTGGAAAAGGATTCGGATTTCAGTGATTCGGATATGTCGCAGGAAGAAGTATGTTTCTTGCCTGCTGTTCCTTGTCCTGATGTTCCTGAGCAGCAGCAAAACAAGGGTGTTGGAAGTGCTTCGAAGCTGGTGGACAGCAACCTTTCTGGATCTCCTCTTTCAGAAGAGGCAGGACAGAATGGGCGAGCAGTGAACCATACATCAAGTCCAGTTGAAGGTATCTTCATTTTCTCCTATTCATATATTAATATTTTCTCGAGCTTCACTGTTGACATTTGTGAGTTGTGTTTGCTTAATACCAAGGACCAAAACTTGTAATAACCACTTCAGTACTCACCTAAAAATTTACTTGATAGCCCTTGGAAGTAGATTAGCAGTACTTTTTAGAACATCACAATCTACATGAGCGACGCAGTACTAAATGATCTGCATAAATAATAGGTTAAGTTTTAGTTCCACCACCTCTGGAAAAGGAAAAAAAAAATGAGAACAGAGGTGGTAGTATCAAACCAAAAACATATTTGATACATTACTTAATTGACCAGTAAGCGGGATGAATCACATTATGAACATGAGTTAAAATTGAAGGATGAGGTCAGGAAACACAGTTTTGTTCTCTTTTCTTTAAAATTGCTCTGAGGGTGTGTTTGGGATGAATCACATTGGGATCATGAGTTAAAATTGAAGGATGAGGTCTTGAAACACAGTTTTGTTCTCTTTTCTTTTAAATCACTCTTTGGCTGCATTTGGGAACATGGAATTGTGTCTTCGAATTGGAATTGTGTGAAGCTGGATAAGAGTTCATTCAAAGGTGAATTGATTACTTTTTCAAATTTAGAATAACATCAATTCCACGTCTCAAACCCGTGCTAATTGATCTTCAACTCTATTTGTCAATGGGGAGATCCGATGACGGACTCCATGGATCGAGATTTCTGAAGAAATAGCCCAAGTCAACCAGATGGAGTTACAATCTGGCAAGAAACTAACTGCCGTTCCGAATTTTGGTAAAAAAATTGTGCAAGAGTTGTCTCAGTCTATCGAAGTGTTTTTCATTTTGGAAATGACTTCGTTATGCATGTGTCTTTTGAATTCAGGGAATGATCATAAATTCATAATATACTCTATTTAGTAGGGCTTTCTTTCTTGGTTTTTTGGGTGGCAATGGTTGCTAGTGTTATGAACTTATGATGATGGTATTCTCTACCACTAGGCTTTCTTTCTAGATCTCTTAGGCGTTATTTCTTGTTAATAGCAATTACTGTGTCACCTCATGTAATCTGGTTTTGCATCTCAATAATCTTGTCCTAATTCCTATGTATGCAGTATCGTAGATGTTAAATAAATACATGCAATGTGCTATGTATGACACCTATGCGTATATGTGGATATATCATCATATCTGAATGTTCGGATAAGATCCTTGCTATATTTAGAATATGGCATGCACTTTTTTTTTCTTTTTAAAATTTTTTTTTTGTATTTCTGGTGTATTTTTTGTGTTCAAAGGACAGTCTTCTCTTTAGGACAGTCATACTATGGAATACGACTTATTTGTGTAACCCGCATTATCTGTAAGAGGATCTGCCCTCTATAAGTCAACCTTGAGGTAAATGCCAATTACTGAACTCTAACCTAATTCAACCCAGCCCGGTCAGTCGTTTGGCAACCTCAAGTACAGTAAGCTCTAAAAGGCAAAAGCCCCAACACACCATAATTTGTAGGGTAGCTTGGTCGAGATCATGACCATGGTGGAAGCACCGGTGCAGGTGTGAGGATGCAGATGTGGGGCAGTGAGAGTGCATGTATAAAATATTAAAGTTTTTTATTATTATTATTTTATAAACTCTTCTACAACTATATTGTCTTGATTTTTGTTTATTTTTTTATTTTGTAAATTATGACATGAAAAACATGCGTAAAGGCTACATAAACAACACTAGCATTTTGACATAATCCAACTCCCAACATTCTTAAATTGACCTCAAAGTTTTTACAATTATGTTGGAGATCCTTTTTTTTTCCTCCTGAAAAAAACTTGGAACAAACACAATGCCAGAAGAATCCACACCACAGCGGATATGGGTATGCAGATTCGTCATCCTTGTAAAAAACCCGCGCTTCCATGAATTATGGTCTCGTTCCACCAGAATTCAGTCCATATTTTGAGTGCATACACTAGAGAAGCATCAACCTACCATGATTAGGTGTGGATCAGTCTTGCCCTAATTGTAAGTGGCCTTTTGTGTTATTCCTCGAGCAGCTGATGTCTTTTGGGGGTTATGGTGCAAGTGATTTGCTGAGATTTAAATTAGTTTCTAATTGATTCCACTTCCACCTAAGTAGTTTGGAATCTAAGCTCTCCATTAAACGCTTCTTGATATTCAATGTGCAAAGATATTATCCGGTGAAGAATGTCGGTTTGTTTTTCTTGCTGGCCACGCTTCTTAGATTGTTGTGATGATCCAATTGGTTTGATTCCATGGCCAAGTGATTTTTAAGTGGCTCTGACATGTTTCTTTGAAGGGGGAGAACAACTTTTTTTGTGATTGTCCGATTTATGCGATGCACTAGTAATTTTATCGTATATATGCCAGCACCCCCTTGTAGTTGGTGGTGGTAATGATTTAAAAAAAAAAAAAAAAAAAAAAATTCTTTTAGCCTCCCTTTAATGAAAAATTCTGATTTACTTGTCCCACAGGTTCCCCAGTTTCTCAGTTTTATATTACAAATTCAGTTTTTCACAAGTTGACAAATATCTGACCTTTTCTGCTTCCTATTTTCTTTCCTTGCGATTTTCAACACAACCAAACAAAATTCAGTTTGTCCAAGGTTAACAAAATTCTCATCTGCTTCCAAATGGAGCCGAAAAGGGATGTATGTAATGGGATATGGATGTGATTGAAAAGGGTAATGTACTCGTATCAAATGCTTTAAACATAGAATGCCCTTTATTCCAAGAACCATATTTTCTCTTTGATTGTTTTAGCCCTCTAAAGTTTATGATGTAATTTTGAATGTGCTAATAAATTTGATACTTGTGCAGCATTGGATAATTCTGCCGCTGAGGACACAGGTGGAACGCATTTGAGGAGGAGGAGGAAACCTACAGAGAAGGGATTGGAGTTGCAAGCAGAAGTGGTCAAGAAACCAGTAAAGAAAATGAAACCTTCTGGTAAATCATCAAAAACTAAGAACAAATATGTAGTTGATCAGGAAACTAGTCTATCGGATGATGTTAATGATGGGTACAACTAGATTAAAAAAACCTCTTCATTATTTGATATGTACTTCTATAAATTCCTTTTTCCGGATGAATGGTGTAACTTATCATTCTTTTAACAATTATTATGGTTAGATATGGAAAATGTGGTATCTTTACGTTCAAATTGACGAGTTTGTATACAGTCTAGACTATTCTGTGTTCGAATTCTTTGGTCTATCAAGTAAAAGAATGGGAATTGAGAAAAAGAAAACTGACTTATCTTTTTGCTGCACTAGCTTCGAAGAAGTCCCACCCCCACAAATGTAACTTTATTATTGAAATATTTGGTAATGCAGCCTTAGCTTATGCAGCTTGTGACTATTCGGCATTACAACTAGGCTGTTATTCTCCTTGCATAGGTTACCTTTTAATTTGATTTAATTATTAGGTTCCTTGTTTATCATATTGAGCTGTGTGTGATTTCATTTTTGGTCACCTTTGTAGCTAAAATGCTTTGTGGAACTAAAGTCCTTAAACTTACGGATTCTCAAAGATACAAGCTTTACCCATGTCAATAATGTCCAGTATTTTGTTGAAATCTAAAACTGTGTTGATGATTCTTAGGTCCCGTTTGATAACACTTAAGAGTATTGAAATGTTAGTGCTGAAAATTTGAAGCTACTAAATTTACTGATTGAAAATAATATTCTACTCGGGCTTTGTTTGATTCATGGATTTCGTGAAATAAAAGAGAGGGGAAAGAAAACAAGATGGAAAACTAGTCCAATCTGTAAGGTAAAAGTGACTAGTTTTCCATATTATTATCCTTTCCCCTCTCTTTTCTCTCATGAAATTCATGAACCAAACAAAGCCAGAGTTTCTAGTAGAATTTTATTACTTAAGGTTATTTGGCTAATTTTTCAATTAAGTGGTGATCTCTTGTACATTATCAAACGCACCCAAAAAAAAAAGTGTGTCGCATGCACTATGTACGTCGCTATTCATATTTATCAGTTCCTCTTTACTGCTGTATCTAAGAAAGTGGATTCTTCTGAAAGATCGAAGAATTTGTGTCACCCCCCAACCCGCCCCGGCGGATTAGGACACGTGTAATAAGAATATACGCACCCAAAATACACTAATAAACACTAAACCTTGTTAGTTATTAAGGAAAACATGATTTAAACCATTAGAAAAGAGCTTGCTGTGCCAAAAACAGACCCAAGGGTAAAATGGTCATTAATAGAGTATATCAAATTTTATACCAAAAGATAGATTTACGAGTCCCGGTTCCAACGCAAAAAACGGCGCGCGAATCCGAGTTTTCTAGAGTGAGTTATCTCCGTTTCCGTAAAAGTGGACGTGCTGTGAAATTGCATGCGGATCGATCCGCGAAAAGGGCGGATCGATCCATCTTCTCATTTTTCTAGCAGAATGTCCCCGAAAAATGCCGGATCGATCCATTCATTAACCCGGATCGATCCGAGCTTCCCAGAACTTGTTTTTGCTTCTAAAAACACTGTCAAAACCTATCCAACTCATACCCAAACCAAACCAAACTTCTTGGGACATTACGAAAACATTTCAAACACATTCAGAAACATGTTTAAGCATTACCCAAGCATGTATCACATGTCCACAACCAAAATTTGATCAAAATCATTCATGAACTCAACTCTTTTTGAATCAAAATAAGCTTTGAAGTTCAACTTATGTCAAGAATTTGTATCTCATAAGACCTTGTTGGAAATGAACTTAAAGCTACAACCAACCACATAGAACATTAAGAAACCGTATCAAAACCAATTCCAAGCATTCAATCCGTGAATGTATCCTCCTTTGAATCGAACAAGTGAATCACATCTAAACTCCTTCCAAGAACAACCATAAGCATAAAACTTTCCAAATAGCATTTCCAAAACCATCTCACCCATAGTTATAGTTGAAACTTAAGGACATACGTAGAATTTACAAGGCAAACTTCAAATCCTCCACATTCTTTCTGAAACTATCAACATAGAGAATAACACAAGTTTCTACAAATTTACATTCACCATATGAGTCATGGGACTCCAAAACTAACTCCATGGATACAACCACGAGTCAAGTCTTAAATCCACAAGTCAAGGATACTAACCCACAAGTTACATTATATTACAAGTTATAAACTTAATTACAAGCCCCACATCTCTTCCCCACTCCCGAGCACGCTATTTCCTCTCCGGATATTGCTCCGTACCTACGGTGGTTGTTATTTACCACAACAGAAACAGAAAACGGTTTTCTTAAGCATTACGCATAGTGAGTAATCTAAACATGGCTGAATGTTTAACATGTGCAATGCAACAATAAGCACAATAAGCACATAAATCATATCTTTGTAATCGCCGAGTCACCGGTTCAATGATTCATTCAGACCCGGGACCTCCTTTGGTCCCGTGGCCACTTCTATTCCTTAGACTTCTGTATTTCTCAGATTCTTCCTCTTCACCACCCTTATTACTCCCAACTAATGAATCATTTTCCCGGTGCTCATTGAATACCACATAAACATATAAGCACATAAACATGTAGGCAAATATAATCTTCATAAAGCTAACATGCAATTCACAATTTAGTAACTACATGCTTTCTAAACATGAATAATCAACACAATAAGATCATTCTCTACATCTCTACATCATTGATGCCTTGAACATAGTTAAACATAACCATTCTTTAGGCTAGAAAACTCACCTCCCACAGATTTTACCCAAATTCAAGCTAGAAATGAAGAATTCCTTCACAAATCTTGCTCAATTCTTACCCAAAGTAAATCCTACATAGTTTTGGTTCAACAAATATCATTTATCAAGAACGGTTCCGGAAAAACGTTGCCGAAAATGAAAACAAATTACGTGCACGTGATCCTCTTATCTCCACGAGTCCAAAAATGGTCTCGGATCGTAAATCCGGCGAACGATGGCGACGGAATGGCAAGAAAATGATGTCGGCGACGATTTCGTCTTCTCTCCCGGTGAGCTCTCTCTCTATTTTTGTTTTAATTTCTGTGGATTTTTGGAGACAAAGCTCCTCCCTATGACACATAGCAACTCATGCATTGAGTTGTCATCAAGTTTTGGTTTTTATTCCAATTGTACCCCCGGAACTTTCTAAGTTCTTATTATGAAATCCCCCACACATTCCATTAACTACTCAATTATCTAATGAGGATTTGTCTAAGTTCCGCATGGGTCCCAACGTGGGTCCCATATTTTGTGAAGTTGCTATCGCACCTATCAATTATAAATTCTTTTAATTTATACCCTTATTTAGATATCCAAACTAATATAAGTTGCTAACACATGTATCATCATATAATATAAAAGCGTTTAAGCAAATATTCAAGTAATCACATAAATGCATCTAATCACATAAAATACAAATTTTATTTAGGCCCTTCAGTGGGTCCCACTTCCAAACATGTCCCTCCTCACTGGGGACTTTTCCAATTGGTGTCATTTTCTGAACACCTTTTCCACGGGCGAATTCAAGCCTCCCCTTAATCCATTTTATATACTAATTATATTAATTAATGTATATAACATGATAATTAACCCGTTTCCGGGTACGGGTGTTACAATTTGCCTTCTTGGATGCGACATGGTGTTTTTTTTTAGGTTAATTCTAAAAACACCCGCTTAACTATGACTCGTTTTCAACTCACTCCCCTGAACTATTTTTTTCGACAAATTGACCCCATTCATTTGTTTTATTTGACAAGTTGACCTCCTCCGTTTGTTTGCAAAAGAAAATAGGCATGTGTCCATCACGTGAGAGCAAAAATGGACACTTTTACCCTTTGTGCCCAAAATGAGTTTGATCTCTCTCTCTCTCTACCCTGATTTCTCACTCTCCCCTCTCCCTCTCTCTCTCTCTCTCTCTCATTCCCTTGCCTCACACCACCATGACAACCACCACCGGACACCACCAATCACCATCCAATAACCACCACACCATCTAGTCACTACCATCAGGATCGGTCCCAAGTATTTGGAGGCCCGGGACGAATTATTAAAAGGGAGACCCTTATACGGGGGTTCGGGGGCAGCGTCCCCGAGGTGATTTTTTTTGGGGTCTACTTAAACACATTTGACGATTTTTTTGGGGTGTACTTATAATATGAGTCTGTTTGTGAAACTTAAACATTGCATGGTGTCTTTTAAAATTCTAAAGAGGCCTATTTCTAAAACTCAAAAAATTCTTACACTAAACGTGTAATTTTCAAAATTCTAGGGGCCTTAACTTTCGAGTTTTATATACATCTATATCAATATATATGTAGTTGACGGCACTAAATTGGGCCATGGGGAGTCCTAAATGTAAAATACTAAAATATCTTAAGATAAAAATGTAATTATGAAAATTTCATGTAGGCCGTCAAAATTTTTAGAACTTTGGTGGCCCGGGGCGGTTGGCCCTTTTGCCCCCCTTTTGGGCCGGCCATGACTACCATTGTCCCACCCAACCACCACCATCCACATCCAAAATCATCTCCAAATCACCATCACACCATCCAATCACGACCACCCATACCCAAAATCATCACCAAATCACCACCACCGAATACCAGATTTTGCAATTTTCAATCTCTTATCCGAATTTTCTCTCAAATGATAGTAATAAACCCGACTTCTAGAGTACTTCCCCTTTATGAAACTCACCCTAATAAACATCCCCAAGGAGAAGGGGTTTGGAGATTGAGTTGTTGATGTGTAGTTGGTGTTGTTGATTTGGTTTCAATTCAGTGGGGTTGGGTGCACACAGGGGGGGGGTGGGTGAATGGGGTGAAGTTGTTCACTTTTTTTTAGATCAGGGGGTGTACTCGAAAATGAGTCATAGTTGAGGGGGTGTTTTTGCAATTCAGACCTAGGGTATATGCGACATTTTATTGCTTCCGTTAACGGCGTTAGAGACTAAATAAATATTGATAGTTGAGGGGGTGAAGTTGTTTACTTTTTTAAATCAGGGGTGTACTAAAAAATAGGTGATAGTTGAGGGGGTATTTTTGCAATTAACCCTTTTTTTTTTTTTAAATGAATTTTAAGAAACGTGGACTCTTAACTGATTTTAAAGAGTCAGTTTTAACAAAATACAGGGACAAAAAAGTACGGGATAATTTTAGAGTGTTTTCGTTAGGTTACTAAACAACTAACAATGTTAATCCCCAAGATTGAGGGTACTAGAGGTGGGGTACTGGGATTGGCTAAGCTTAGACTTCACTTTCCTGATAATATAATTGATTTGCAGTCTATTTTCGACAATGTAGTTTTGTGCTATTCGGCTATTCTCGCATATGTGTAGTATTGTTTTGCTGCATATTTTTAGAAGTCTCCTTATAGATTATGAGTAATGCTATGGTTGCTATTGCAAAATTAGGGATGTTCCGATTGCTATAGGAATGGTACCACATGAAGTGCTCTTGGTATCACCAGATTCACAACGACCACTGCCACAACAGCTAATACATTTGGGAATTTAATTTGTGATTCAAATTTAAGAAGCTTAGCATTAGTCAAAAATGCTCTACTTTGAGTAATGTTATGCTTCTTAAATTTAAATATCAAATTTTATTCTCAAATCTTTGTCACTCTTAGCACATGCGCTAGTATGTGGTACCACTGACCACTACCACAACATGTACAACTATGGAAGCATTTCAGAAACAAATTTAGAATTCAAATCTGGAAAGCAATGCATTGCGTTAGAATTATTGGAAAGCTCAACAAGTTGGACAGTTGTACATCCTGAACAAAAGCGTAGTCTCCAAAAGTACTTGTCTTGCCAACTTAAGTTGTCTCTAACAGGGAAATTACATATACATGTATACACACACACACACATACACCATTATATCATTATATGTAATGTGGTCATCTCAGGGGAAAATCAAGTAGTAGGTAAAATGTTGGTAGTCAAAGTATGTGTAGTTTTTGCAGTTGCAGTTTGTCCGGTGGCACCAGTGTTTGGGAAAGAATATGTCGTTGGAGATGGAGATGGTTGGAACAACACTTTCTATGTTGGAGACATTCTGGGTATATTCCTTCATTTCTTCTCACCTCATTAAGATTATTTTAGAGAATGCAGTTACCCTGTAGTTAGACTCATTTTCACTTTACCAAGTAGTTCAAAAGTTGACACTAATCATTGTAGCTATGGCTGTAGTGAAACAGTTAAGTTTCCGTCAAAATTAACAGCTTAAATATGTTTATCGCCCCTATGGTTAGATGCAATTTCACTTTACCTTCCTATGGTACAAAAGTTGATATATATATATATATATATAACACCTTTTGAGTTGTAAAAACTATAAGGGATAAAGTGAAAATGAATCTAACTACAATAGAGCTAAAATGTACATAAGAGTTAATTTTACACCGAGGGTACAAAATAATCTTACAAAGAGCTTTCTTTGTAGATTTACTTTAGTGCTTTGTTAATGAGCTGGGATGGTGTTTTATTTTCTTTTTTCTGCTTTTACCCTTTGTTTGGTTTGCGGATTCATTGAGGGAAAAGAAAAGAGAAAGAAAAACAAGAAGGAACATTATTTCCCTCGTGCTTTCCCTTGGGATTTCCGCCATGCTTTAATAACATTAGATGTTAGCAATTTTCAAAATATTACAGTAACCTAAGGAAAAAAGAGAGCAAGATGACTAACAAAAAGCAAATTTTTATATTTCTTGGTAATCAAACAGAGGAAAACGCTTTCCTTTATCTTTCCTTACTAAACCCATAAACCGAGACTACATTCAATGATTACTTTCAGTAGAATTTTTTCACTTCAAGTTTTCAATGGGTTTTTGATTGTCCTTTCAATGGGTTAATTAGTGTTAAGTCCCCTGTTAGCAAAAGTAATTGGTAAAAGGACATAATGAAAACGTTTTTTTTTTTTTTTTTTTTTTTTTGTGAAAAGCCCTCAATATAACCCTGGGTAAAAAATCCTGACGAGTTTGAGAAATTTCATGAACTTTTCTAAGTTTTGAGAAATTTCACAAGAAAAATTTGTGAAATTTCTCAGACATGTCAGGATTTTTTTTGCCCAAGTTTATATTGAGGGACTTTTCTCTAAAAAACAAAATTTCTTTGCTGGACCTAATGCTTAAAATGGACTAAACCCTATCTATTTTCAATTAAGTGGTACATTATCAAACGCATTGAAAAAAAAGGCTGAAAATTAACTTACATCAATACGCAAGTAATCGTGTGGTAAGAGAGTGATAGTCTAACTCGTGAGAGATGGTCGCATAGGAGAGAGAGTTACCTCAAGTACATTTATGGGTTGAGTGCTTCTCTCTCTAGATTTTCTAGAGAGAGACAATAAGAATGGTGTTTTTATGGTGCCTTAGCCTACCCCCCCCCCCCCCCCCCCCCCCCCCCTCTCTCTCTCTCTCTCTTAGTACCATGTTTTGTCCTAGTCCAAATAGGGCTTGTTTGGCTTCTCTACTTTATCTATGAAGCTTTTCCCCTTCCTTTGTGAAGGTTGTTTTCCTTATCTTGCATAACTTTTCCTCGTGTTCAAGATGGTGGATGTTACCCAAACCAGTTTTGCAATAGCAGATTGATTTTTTGGTCTTCACTGGGTTATGATTGGTGGCTTTGGAACTCTCTTTTACAGATTTGTTGCTTTCCATAGTACAAATCTTGCTATCATGGAAGCTTTTCAAGCAACTTCGATTGCCCCCTTTGGTGAAGCTTCTTCACTTTTTTGGACTTGGCTTTATGCCGTCTTCATGCTTTGGTGGTCTCTATCATCTACAGTTTTGAAGTTGTCCTGGGTTCCGGATCTCTCTACGTGGCAGGCCTTGTGGCGCAGTGATGAATTCCTTATGCAGCTGACGGAGTGTTGTCTATGGTCGCTTATGCTTCCTTATCTATTGTACCCTTGATTGTTTTGCTTTGCTTGTTCTTTTCTTTAATTTTATTGTTTGTTTGGTTTTCTTTGTAAGGTTTGATTTCATTAATGAAATATTCGTTTTTCAGCCAAAAAAAAAAAGAAAGGAGAGAGAGTTTCCGATTCAATTATTCTCATTTTCTATTTTTGCAATTTTGTTTATTTTCGAAATGATTTTTATGTTGATTGGGTATGTTACTATTGTTTGAATAAAGCTATGTTCTCAAAGTTCTATACCAAAAGTGATTTTTAATGATGTGATAGTGAAACCATTTAAAATAACTTTTAAGATAAACTATACAGACCCACTAGATTATGAATTTTCAATGGTGTTAAGTTAATGCTCTGTTTGGTTCAAGAATTTAGTGAGGAGAAAAGAAAACAAAGAAAACCAGTTCACTTGTGTTTTTTTGTGTGTTTTCCTTTATTCTTAAGTAACATTAAAAATCAAAAAATTCGGAGATATAATTGTAAAGTAAGAAAAAAGGAAGGGATATGACTTACAAAATTCAAAATGTCTAATTTATTGCTCAACTTATTTTCTTTTTCTTGTTTTTTTTCGTCATCATTTTCCTAAGGGAATGATTTTCCTCTTTGCTTTCTTTTCTTTTCCCTCATTAAATCCATGAAGCAAGACAAAGCCTAATACGAAAAGGCTGTTTGGGAAAGTAAAGAACCGGTTTTGCGGTTTATAAATGAATTAGTTCTACAAATTCAAGTGTTTGATGCTGGGTGCCAATTTTCCACGCCCAGACTCTTAACTCGCTTAAAATGAGTTCTTTGTGAAACCAATATAACCTTAGTTGTCAGTTTTAGACTATCCAACCAGGTCCTAATCTTTCTAATTTTTATGTTTACCAGTTTTCAATTATGCCAAAGAAGACCACAATGTGATTGTAGTGAACTCTACTGGATATGATGGTTGTGTTTCATATCCGAACATTGGTTCAATGAATAGTGGCAATGATAAGGTTACCATGAAAACTACAGGGAACAAATACTACATATGTCAATGGCATTGTGATTACTCTGATCAAAAGCCCAATGTCACTGTTTTGCCAAAGAAGATGCTTGGGGTGACTGAAAGCATGACAGAGAGAAAGTGGAGAAGGTGAAAGAAGTGGTAGATTTGGACCAAGTGTGATAATCTTGTTTAGGTAATTACTTTTAGTTACTGTTTTTTAATTATATTTTGTACCCAAAAAAAAAAAAAAAAAAAGAGTATGATGGTTTACCTGTAAATATTGGTGTTGGGGAGAAAAAAAATCCTACTGGCCCCCCCGCCCCTCCCTTTTCCATTCAATTAGTATGGATTTTCTCGTGTGATCCTCACCCTTGTGTGAAGGTTCGGGGTTTTCTTCGGTTGTAAGTGAATTTGGGTCCATGGGGACTATTTGCCATAAGCACTTTTTACACTCGCAATTTTATTGGAAGTGCGGCAAATTCATCTTAAAGATCGCTATTGACCGTGCCTTGGTTCTTGGATTGATCACTTACTCTCCATTTATATTATTAATATACTTCCAACAATTTTTAATGTGGCAATCGATCTCAATGGGATAAAAACTAGTTAGTTGCTCAAGAAATCATGGGTTTCTAATGTGAAAATCAACATCAATGAGCTTAATTTTAATAAAAAGCTCAGTTGGTTATGATTCATGAAAACTAATAAGGGCCCATCTAGATCCTAGAATCCTTAGGAAATGGTAACTTATAGCTGAATTAAGCAAACAATAATTGATCTTTTGATGCAAGTATAAATAACTTATATATTCACATTTTTACATGATTCACCAAATATATGATCATGCATTATATATGGCACACACAATAGCAGTTAATTATTTTCAGTCAGATTTTCAAAGGGACCCAATGTTGTTGTAGATGTAAGCCCCAAGTGACACAATCACAAAAACAGCCACACCCATATTCACCATCAACTCTCTCTCTTCATTCAACCCCCTGGCAAGTAGCCCCTCCATTTTATAACCACCAGAAGTATTCATTTCTGTTCTTTCCTTTCCTTTCTCCCCACTTGTTGAATGGTGATCCTTTGCCTTCTCTTGATGATAACTTCCTACAATTCCATCTCTCATTTCCCTTCCCTTCTCAACAACTTTCTTGACAACATTTTCAGCCTTTGTTGACTCTTTACTTTCCTCCCTGCTTTTCCATCCCCTTTCCATAGCATTTTCCAAAGAATATTTCCCTTTCTCTCCACTTGAACGGTCCTTTTCCTTTTCTTCATAACTTCCTACATTTCCATCTCTCTTTTCCATCCCCCTCTCAACAACTTCCTTGACAACATTTTCACCCTTAGTTGTTTCTTTACTTTCCTCCCTGCTTTTCCTTCCCCTTTCCATAGCATTTTCCAAAGAATATTTCCCTTTCTCTCCACTTGAACGGTCCTTTTCCTTTTCTTCATAACTTCCGACATTTCCATCTCTCTTTTCCATTCCCCTCTCAACAGCTTCCTCGACAACATTTTCACCCTTAATTGTTTCTTTACTTTCCTCCCTGCTTTTCCTTCCCCTTTCCATAGCGTTTTCCAAAGAATATTTCCCTTTCTCTCCACTTGAACGGTCCTTTTCATTTTCTCGATAAATTCCTACATTTTCATCTCTCTTTTCCATCCCTTTCTCAACAACTTCCTCCCTGATTTTCCTTTCCCTCTCCATGGTGTTTTTCAAAGAACTCTCGGATGCTTTCGCTTCTTGATCACCCTTTTGAGACTTGGGTACTTGAATGTCCTCTTGAACCTTTCGAGATTTTGGTCCTCCCGTGGAGTCTTGAGGGGGAGGAGTTTCTCGGGTAGTTCTGGTTTGGGTTTTGGAGTCGTCAAGTTGCGTAGTGATTTTTTTCGGCATTGTGATGGTGAGAATTCCACCCTCTAACTTGGCGCGAATTTCTCCCAGGTTACAGTCTTCTGGGATTTCGAAGTCCTCTTGGAATCGATTCCATTTGTTCCCGGCAACAAAGCGCTCTCCGCGAACTCTAAGCACTGTTTTGCTCTCTGTTGAAACATTAATTTGCTCCTTCAGAAAACCTGTAAAAACAAAGAAAGAGACCCATGAGTATGACATTTGTTTGTTTGAAGTAGTCATTATAAGAAAATTTTAACAAAAAATTAACTTTTATGTTGGTCATCGAACCGTTGATTAAACAGAAGGGAAAAGTAAAGTGTTACTCAATCCCAATCTCAAGGAAGGTCAATGTAGTTTTCCAATATATCCGAGGAAGACCCATCTCATTATGACATACCTCTAGGGAGGGAAGTCATTGTACTCTTACCATTATTATTAAGGGATAGTATCATTCACTTTTGACCTCCCCAGGTTAGATCAAAATACAGTAACCTTATTTTAGTATATAAACTTAGGATTGAGGATCGTCAGCCGCAATTTCGGGTGCTGCTGTGTGGACACTCGTGTGGCACTGGCAGGACCACAATTATTTTTATTTTTTTTTGTATTTTTTTACAAGGCCAAAAAAAAAAAATATGTGGTTCTGCCAGTGCCACATGAGTGCTGCCCATCCAGCAGCACTCATGTTGCTGCCGAGAATCCGAGCCAAGACTTACAACGACCTCTCCTATCAGAAATGAAACTCTAATAATGCCAATGGTGCATGCAAGAGTACAAATATACCCTTAAAACTAAATGTAATTTCCTAACTCAAAAAATCAACATGATCGAGAAAATAGTTGTACTCAAATAAATATTAGGAAAAGTAAAATTACATAAAGGAATTATTCAGTACTTTGGTATGGGTAAATTGGTTATTATAAAAAGAAAAGTTTAGCAGAAAATTAATAGTGGATTGATATTGTAGGAGGAAATCTAAAATTAAAATTTCAAGGTAATTATTAAATACTACTAAAACCTTCCCGTCCGAGCTAAACCCGTGGATTTATAAATCTATAATTACTCTTAAAAATTATTTACAGCACGTTCTTTAAAATGTCTCTATGATCTACAAGAAAATGAAAATATATAAGAGACAACATTGAGAAGAAAATTTAGAATGAAAAGTTCAAATGGTGATAATACCATTTAATTTCTTCTTCTTTTGACATTTTTTACAATAAGTTTTTATGTTTGAAACGACAAAATATAATAGTAAGTTGTAATCACAGAACATGTTAGCGTGAGAAATTATTGAATGGTCCGGTAAAGGGAAGCCATTTATACAAAAATAAAATAAAAATGATAACTTTTGGCGTAAGAATCAAAAACTTTAGCTCAAAAACCGAAATAAAAAAGAGTAATGCTATGCTTTCTAATTTTTTTTTTCCCAAAAGTGTTTCCCAACACATATGTCAGTAGGTCCAGTTGATTTTGATTGGTTGATGTTGAAGTGAACTTACCAGTATTGAAGAGGGTTCTACTGCCATATCTGTTGGAAAACACTTTTTGGGAAATTTTTTTTGAAAAATAGAGCATTACTCAAATAAGAAAAATGTGTCATCAACCACTTTTTTGTACAAGTGGCTTCACCCTAATGGTAATGATAAGGTGATTCCGGACCATACAATAATTTTTCGGTTAGTGGACTGACCAGGGAGATGAACATGTAGAATATGGGATTCTCTTTCTTCTAGCCTATCTGAGATTGGCTTGAAAACTTCATACACTGTACGGACGGATGCTTGGGGCCGGCTTGGAGGGTTTCCACCTCTTTGTTGTTGCCTCGTTGCCATTTTCTATGTAAACTTTTTTTTAGATGGCTTTTGTTTTTCCTTGTTAGATCTATGAACTATATAAAAACATGTGTGTATGTATTATATTATATATATATATATATATGTGTATGTGTGTAGGTTACCCAGAATCAGAAATTAGTTTTGAGTGTTTTCTTAACAATGAAATTGTTCCAATTTGGTTGCGTTGGTGTTGTGTTTTTTGGGTTTGGTTTGTCCCTTAGCCTTGTAAGTGGTATCTCCTCTTGTGTGGGAAGTTCTTTGTTTGCCCTCCACTCTTTGCCAGACATGCAAAGTTGGGTTTGTACTCTTTGCAAGACATTTCGTTTGGAGAGAAATTATTTTATGGTCCTAGTTAAAAAGCCACGTGGTGGTCCCGACAATTAGGGAGCGCACTTCTTGACAATCAGGGGCTAGCTGTCATATATGATCAAGTGCAGATTTTTTGTCCGCTATTAGTTGGACAATTTTGGTCATGACATGGCAGATCCTTATAGGCCAGAACCACCACATGACTATGGTCCCGGACCATATAATATTTCCCCTATTTGGATATTTCACTTGAAGCACTGTTTTTTTGCGGACCCACCAGTTCAATCGATGCTTAATGTGAGTCTGAGTCATTTATGCTATTATGAGATGTCCCACTTTAATAGCACTACTGTACTATTTGAAAAGTCAATGCAATTTAACAGTTACATCACATACTGTGGTAGTGGTTGATGATACCACATACCAATGCGTTTTGGTGCAATTAGCTAAGCATTTGGGGAGTAAATTCGAGGATTTAAATTTAGGAAGCATAGATTACTCAAGGAATAATGATATGCTTCTCAAATTTGAATCTCAATTCCTTTGCTAATTGTACCACATGTTTAGACAATGATTTGTGTAACACGTGTATTACATGAGTTACAACTGATCACAAAGTTTTTGACAATCAAATTTGGAGAAGCCTACCATTACTCCAGGATTAATGATATTCTTCCCAAACGTTTTGCCAGTTGTACCACATGTTAAGACAATGATGGGTGGTACCACATGCCATTGCATGAGGTACAAATGACAAAGTATTTGGGAATCAAATTTGAGTAATGCGCTTCCCAAATTCGAATCCCTTTGGTACTGCGTGTTAACAATTATTAATTGTATCACGTATCATTACATAAAGTAAAATTAGCAAAACATTCGGACAAAAAAAAATTGAAATTCAAATTTAGAAAACATAAGCAATAAACCATATTGAATCAGGTAAGAGGAGAGAGATACAAAAGTTGCCAACAATGGGATGCTATATCTACACTGGCTTTTACTTCCATTTATCAAAATGAAAGCCCCTTTACAAAACACCCCAGACAAATCTTTAAAACCAAAAACCAACAAGAAACAAATCTATTCAATCATTTCTAATAAACAAAAATACAAACTTATCCTTTTTAACTGTTTAAGTTGATAGAAGGTTCTTTCAACAAACTCTCTTGGAAACTAAAAGGGATCAGGACAAAAAAAAAAAAATAGAAAAAAAAAGGACACCCACTAAACAAAATTTCCAAATTTTCTGGACAAATCTTACTCATCCTTTTTACAGTTTGCTAGTATTCAATCTCTTCCTAGCCAGCTTTGAAAGCTGAAAACTACAACAAATACCATTTAAAAAAAAAAAAACCCCACACCCTCACAATGCCCATGTAGATTCTTTAATTTAGAAAGCTCCAAGTCACACTATAAATTCAAAATATAATGGTCATTTTGATGAACAAGTGGATTGCTATATACCCAGACCAGACTTCTCTTCCTTCAAGTTCATCGGGCTATACTGCTTCCAGAGGATTTCAACTCATTCAGCAAATAAATTATATACACACTCACACACGTGTATTCAAACCTGCGATCAAGAAGAGTGCCCCAATCCACATCTTTCTAACCAGAAAAAGTGCGGTAAGGCTGTGATCATCATCATTGGCAGCACAGTTTTCACCGTCAGCTACCATTGATCGAGTGGCCGTTTCGTCACCAATCGCACCAACAACGTATATCATCTATCAACACTCTAATCCCTACAAAACAAACCCGTTTCTTGAACTATATTACAGAAATCATCTACGAAAGAGCACTATCAATAGTCGATATATCCCCATATTTTTTTCTGTATAATTCAAGCTCAACTTCGAGATCTTGTATCTCTTTCTCCTTCTCCGAAAGAAGCTCGTTTGCTCTCTGCAGATCTTCCATGTCATACTCGGCTTGCTCTTCCATCATTCTCAAGCACTGCAAGGCCTCCATTTGAAGAGCCGCCTTTTCTTCCTGTAATCTCGTAATCATAGCCATTGCTTGATTCACAGCAACCGTAGAAGCGTTCCTTTCTTCCTCTAACTCCTTGTACAAACTACCCATTAACTTCTTGTCGTGCTCGATCTGGCGGTTTAGCCGATCACACACACTTTCACCTTCAATTTCACTCACAATGCTTCCGTCTAGCGACAACCCGGATTCATTTCTTTCTAGTGATATCCTTCTTTGGAGTATCTGAATTCCACTATTGCTGGAAAGTTCATCGTTATTTCCGGATAATCTAGGACTAGTTCCAGACAATTGGGAGAACAAAAGCTTCAAATCCTCGGTGATTCTTGTGGAATCTTTCATAGACCTTTGCTCTGAGAACTTTCCCGATAACTGTCTTCCTCTAACGGCTAGCTTATAAGCATCGCCAAGTTCCAAGTAATTAGGTATTTGCAGAGTGGTATTGTTTGAGACGGAGTTCAATTCTATATTTGTTTCACTCGGTGTAATCGGGACACTTCCCACATTGGATATGTCTCCATTCTCAGAAACAATTTTTTGCTCGGTTTCAATTGTTGCCGGAGCTTCTACTGCAAGAAACAAACATATATAACATAAGAGACAAGCAAGTCAAATATTACTCAATAGTGGCATGCTAATTTGGCAATTAGCATATACTACGGAGTGTCCAACAAGTGTTGTGTCCGACACGTTCACTTCCTAGGTAGCACGCATAGACTATGGTTCAAAGTACCATCCCTCTGACACAGGACAATTCTAAGAAATTGAATATTGAAGGAAAAATGAAAGAAGAAAGAAGAAAGAATAGGAAAAGAACCCTCGGTATTCCTGTACCTTGGGCACCCTAGGTATCCCTGTACCTAGAGCTTGCAAGAACTTGGAGGCATCCCCCTGTGCAATCAAATATCATAATTTTTAGTCATAATCAACTGTCAAATACAAAAGCTTGTCACCTTATTATAGTGATACAAAAGACTCCAAACCCAAGAAAACTTCCTAAAAGATAAAATTGCCTAAAGATAGTACTTCTTAATAAAACTTATTCCATAAATCTTCAACTTCCTAAGATAATTATTTCCTAAGGATAATATCTTCTAACATAAATTATTCCTTAACAAAAATTCCTATTTTATGGAAGTAAAAATAAAATAACTAATTACAATCGCCTCCCAGGTCAAATACGAGAATCACAAAATCACCCTTTTGTTCCCCATCACCCCCATCGAGAAGTCTTGCCCGAGTTATCTCGGTAACGTTGGTTATCGAGAGGAGACCGCGACGTGTATCGTAAATAATAAATGTAGCAAGAGAAAATATTCTTATTTGTATCATGATGGTGTTGGGGAAATTGTGCTGACAACGAGGAACATTGGAATAAATTGTGTCTATCAAACTTGTTTTACAAGTAACAATTACTTTTGGCTAGTTTGTAATTTTTTTAAACCATAAAATCACGTAATTCTGTGACATACGCTTGTTTAGCAATGGACGTATTTCAGAATTAGACAATTATTTATTTATTTTCATTTTTTTTTTTTTTTTTTTTTTTTTGAAGATTTCGTGAATATCAATTCTGAATATGTTGCATATCGCTCAACTTGGAACCATGATAGACACCAACTATATTTCCCATAAAGGATACAGAAGTTTTAAGCTAAATTTCCACACTATATTAGTACATGGTTATCGTGTAAAGTGAACTCAATATCTACAGTAAAAAGTAATAAATAAATAAAAATGCTCACTTCTCCTAATAGTATCGAGGGAGGAGAAAGTTCGGAGAATCAAATGAAGAAGAGAAGAAAATAAAATAACAGGAAAGCGTTTCAAATCCTAAGAAAATATTTGTTGACAGCCAGAGTTCCAAATATATATAATCTAATTGAAAAGAACAAACATTGTTCCAAAACAATTTCAAACTTACAGGTCTCTATTGGAACATCAACCGAAGTATCCATGACACTGGACGATGTAGGCACTTCATCGAAGGAAATAAGCTCATATATGGCAGAAGGCTCGGACTTGTATTCAACTTGTTGACAATTAAGTTCCGTGTTCAGCTGCACCTCTGACCCGGTAGCAATTTTTTGCCCCACTTCACCTGTTGCATGAGCATCTACTGCAAGAAAAAGAAAACAAACGACATGACAAACAAGTCAAATATAACTGTTTTAATCATTTTTATATCAATTTCTTTTGCTTTTCCCCCGGGGCATGTTTAGACACCACATCATGGAAACTATATTTTTCTAAAGGCGGAAGAATGCGCCAGAGGCGCACTCGCATTCGGCTGGAGTATATTATTTTCAGGTATGGCTATTCTAATTTCTGCTTTATTTTCTTGAGAAAACTGGGGTCTCTAACAAAATTCTAAAATTTTAGGGTCAATAATGTTAGGAGTTGGATTACACGTCAAAAGGCTAGTGTTGCTTATGTAGCTTTTGTGCTTGTTTTTCACGGCAAAAAATAAAAAATAAATATTCAAGACCAACTGGTTGTAGAAAAGTTCACATAATTATAGCTTCTAATCCTCCAAGCTACCAACAAATGAACTATACTGTTTGATCCATCTATCAGCCAAAAAATTGTAATAAAATACGTCTTGCAGGGATTTAACATGAATCAATTGTTTATATACGAATTCTTTCTACCTTTTTTTTACCACTTTATTCGTACATGGCGTCTGAGGGGAATAGAATTTTGTGTTTCACTTACAAATGGGCATTTCGGAAATATACATAAAATGTATATATAGCGATAGATAGATAGATAGATAGACAAACCTATATATATATATATATTCACACCTGAGATCTCTCTCTCTCTTTCTCTCTACAGATCCTATGGCCATGTTCTATATAGAGAAATAAAATAAATTGTCTTTTGGCGATAGATATAAAACTATTTTCTAAAAATCTTTATAGAAGTATCCCCAACCATTTAGCATTACTCCTAACACCAAAACTGTCCACATGACTTATCAACACCTGGGTATCTTGGGTCCCCCATACACGCATCCCCACACCCCACTAGTGCTTCCTAGACATTCATGTGTTTCAAGTCCTAAGAAAAGATACTTTGACGGCCATAGTTTCAGTAATTTTGTGTCCCAATGTATCAAATTGAAAAGAAAGATTAAGTACAAGCAGTCTTCAGAAACGATTAAAACTTACAGGTCTCCATAGAAACTTCAACCCAAGAATCCATAACATTGAACGATGGAGGGACTTCATCGAAAGATATAAGCTCGGAAATAGGGTAAGGGTCCGATTTGTCTTCATTTGGTTGAGAATTGAGTTCCTCTGACTCGATAACAAAATTTTGCCTGACTTCAGCAGTTGCGGCGGCATCTGCTGCAAGAAACGAATAAATAAAAAATAAAAAATAAAAAAAAAAGGAAAAAGGATAGAACAAAATTATAAATCGAGAATTGTATCGAATCAAGAATTGTAAGATTCATTTTTTTTTAGAAAATAAATACTTATATAGGCATATAAGGTGCTTAAAAAAAAAATAAATAAATAAAAACAACAACAACAATTTAACACTTGTTTCATTTGATGTCAAGGTTCAAAATGTTGAAATTTCTCCACTTAAAACTTAGTACTTCAAAATTCATAACTATGGATTGTGAATCGTATCGGGCTGTACGAAACTCGAATGGACCTTATGAATCTACTTGTGAATCGACTGATTCTAACAACCATGACCATTCCATCATTGTATAAATTATTAAAGACATGAAAAAACAATCCCATCTTCTAATAGTATCAAGAGAGGACGAGGGTAGGAGAATTTTAGGCTCACTGTAAAGGCTATAGACAAACCAAACCATTGTTAAACCCCCACGAAGAAGAAGGGGAAGAAAAAAAAAAAAAAAAAAGAATAAGAAAGAGGAGTATGAAAAAATGAAGAAGAAAATAGAGGTGACCTACATGAACACGTTTCAAATCCTAAGAAAAGATACTTTGGTGGCCTTTTTTTTCAGTAATTTGGTGTCCAAATGTATGAGATTGAAAAGAAGGGGAAAAAAAAAGTCAAACTTACAGGTCTCAATTGAAATTTCAGCTGCAGTATCCATTGCGTCGGACGATCTAGGGACTTCATCAAAAGACATAAGCTCAAGAGCAAAGGTAGGCTCGGTCTTGTAATCAACTTGTAGATCAACTGTGTTCACCTCCACCTCTAACTCCGTAAGTGACGGCTCAGGAGCAGAAGCAGGGTCTATCAATATCTCCGAGGTCAAATCATCACCTATAAATACAGTCCGGGGCTCTATATCTACGCATTCAACAGCAAAATCTTCCTTGAGACCATCCGTTTCACGAATTAGAGCACTATCTTCGTTATCGTCATCAGAAAATTGAACTTCCGACTCAGTATCAGAATTAATCTTAACTTTTGTGTACTCTATATGAGACAAAGGATCAATCCCACGCTTTCTTGTATGCGAAGGAGATAAGGGTACATCAAGTTCAGCAGCCTCGGACCCAATCGACTTAGTCTCGAGCAATTTTTGGGCATGACCTCCAAAAACATGTTCCTCATTGCAACAAGAACAATTTCTTTTGCCCGATGAACCAAGATTGTGTTCTTGAAGTAATGGGTCCGGATCAATCCCTTGGTGAGGATCTGGTCCCAATTTACCCACCAATAATCTGTACGTTTCGGCGTTGGATTTATTTATAGTGGCGAATGAGAAGAGGCAACTTTCGCACATCCCATGAACGTTGATAAGTTTATCATGAATATGACAAAGAACTAAAGATGAAATCTCCAACTTATGTTTTCCACATATCAATTCCTTATAAATATCACCCTCTTCATTGCCTAAGACGCGATCGAGTCTCGAGCATAGGATACACGGAACTTGTAATCCACAATAACGAGCGAATTTTGTAATTAAGTAGGAGAAAATTGCATCAATGTAGAGAAAGAAGATAAGTAACCATTCAAGAAAAGCCGAGGCCAAAGCCGTGGTAATAGACTTGGAAACTTTCGGTGAGCTTACAGATGGAGTCATCCTCAGAGCCAGTTTGTGGAAGAAGTACAAGAATCCAGAACAAGAAATTGATCGCCGAGAGAAAAGAAGTCCAATCTTCCTAGAGTGAAATCAATAAGTCAACACTGTTTGGGTAACAAGAAAAGAAGCAAACAAATAATAGTAAGGAATTCGGGAGAAAGGGAAGAAACTGCTAAAAAAAGCACAAACACATGCCCCTAACTGGAAGCTAATAAAGCAAAATAAAAACAACACCATCTCATGGAGATCGCCACCCATGAAACTCCAAACCATGCCCAACATAAACCACAAAATCTTCAAATATATCTCAGATCAGAGGCTAACAAAGAAAAAATGCACTCATGCAAGTGAGCTTATAAGGTCGAGGAAAAATATTCTTAGTATTCCAAACATATACTGTCATGCATAAGCAGATAAAGAAAAAACCATGCCTAGTTGCCCACACGAGGGAAAAGAAAAAGAAGTAGGAAAAGACTTTTCTTCGATTGGTTAACAGGGAAAAAATAAGGAAAATAGGAATGAAAATCAAATATTGGGAATAATAAATTAAAAAAATGAATTTTGTTAGACACGTCCCTTCCTCTATTCTTGACTTCTTATTATGTTATGAAAATATTCCAACTATAATGGTATTTAAGCATAGAGGAAAATGCAACGGAAAACACTAGGGAAACGGTTTTGTTTCTTGTTTTTC
This sequence comes from Hydrangea macrophylla, assembly GCA_033977485.1. Lineage (NCBI taxonomy): Eukaryota > Viridiplantae > Streptophyta > Magnoliopsida > Cornales > Hydrangeaceae > Hydrangea > Hydrangea macrophylla. Next base: position 21,585,420 of record CM066997.1, read on the forward strand.
GTTCCATTTTCTTTTCCCTAATTAAATCAATTAATCAAACAGAGCCTAAAGGGTCAACTCAGCTATACACTATTAGAATTATACCGAAAAGACACATGGGTAACCCCTTTCAACTAAGATCAAAATCCGATAAATTGTCCGACAAACACTCTAAATCCGAAGCTAATGTAACCGAATTAATAAAAAGGCTACAAACCTATTTTCTCAAATGATCAATCCTCAACCACCAATCCCAAATCTCAAGCTAATAAAACAACACTATTCATCAAAATCAAAAACCCACTTCCATACAGGATCAATATTAAAAAAATACACCTTGATGTACATCACAAACTTAGAGAGGAAAAAAAAATCTCAATTCAAAATAAAAACCCATAAAGAGTGTTGCTAATATGACATCACAAACTTAAAGAGGAAAAGAAATATACTATAACTAACAAAACAAAGAAATAAAGAAAGAATCAACAGCCAAACATATACCAGAATGATTAATCACCCACCATACAGACATACATATTAAAGTAGATCACCATAAATGAAAAGCTCAATCAATTAGCATCATATAACGCAAAGTTCAATCAAGGGTATGAAAGAGAACAACAGATCACAAACCTGATCATCTGAGTAAAACCCAATTCAGAAATGAAGTTTCAGAGGCAATAGATCATCAAATCAAAGACGACCCAAGTTCAGAGTTAATGACAACAAAAATTTGAGACACACCCACAACCAATCTGAGTGTTTTTTTTTCTGAGATCCAAACAAATAATAAGAGGAAGACAAACCTATAATACATAAACCGAAAGTTGAATTTTTTTCCAACAAATATATATTATGAGCACGTTGGTTTCAGCTAAGAAAGTTGAGGACACGCCGACCAAAACCAAATAGTCGGCTGGCAACTATAGAAGAGGACGACAACCGAAAGCCCACTTTTTTTGTGACATTATTAAAGGAAATTGAAGATTCCCGGAATTGTACTTGCCATTTTGTACATAACAAGTCAAGCCACCCTTAAACACCCTTTTGCCATAGGGTACATAGAGAGCCGAGTGACAGTCTAAGTTGAATCGAGCTCTTAAGAGTTGATATCATATTCAAGCTTGACTTTGATTTGTTTATCATCAAATTGAGTTTTACTTGTTTATCATCGAATCTAGCCGAGTTTAATTGTTATTGAGTCGAGCCGAGCTGCAAGTTCTTATTGAGCGGTTTAACTAGTTCGCATATATATATATATATATATATATATATATATAAAACAATTGATTGACACGCAAATTTAGGAGTCGCGAGTCTACTATCCAATACTTAATCGAATTGTTCGCGAACTTTACCGAGCTGAGCCCATGTGTGCTCAAGCTTTGTATTCAAGCTCGGGCTTGACTCATTTATTATAGGAGTCGCGAGCCCTTGTTGAGCGGCTCAGCTCGTGTACATCCCAACTTGCCACCAAACCGCAACGCAGTGATTTTAACCAAATTGGTTTGCACAAGTTAGCCATAGGCATAGGCATAGGCTCTTGGGTAAGGGAGGTCAAACTCCCGTGGATGCAAGGAGTTCGGATCCGCAATCGCGAGCTGTCTGGGTAGCGCCAACATGGCACTGACAGGATCACACGATAGGATTTTTTTTTTTGCATTTAAAAAAAAACAAAAAAATCATCGTGTGGTCCTGCCAGCATCACACAGGCGCTGCTGGAGTGCTAATCCTCAGTAGCCATATAGGTGGACAATTCGTAATCAAAGATTTGCGTGAGTTTGAATCTTAGTGCCCACTTACCTCTTGATTGACTTGGTCTGTGTGTATTGTGTAGTGGATGCACGTGTTTAGGTTTCCTCTATCTGTTCGATAAAACGGTGTCGGTGACTCTGTTCGAAAAATGATGGTAGAAATATTTGAGGTAAGAAAATTTATGTGATACATGCTATTGGTTTAAAGGTAATGAATGTGACACGGTGCGATAACACGACTCGAACCAATGCAAAATAAATGATTTTGAATTTAATTTATGCAATAACACGAACTCGAACACACTATATTTATAACACCCACATTTGTGTTATTGCTTTTGCATTACATTGTCATGCATGATAATGTGATGTGGCGTGTCTTAGGTCACATGTTTGGGTGAGTTTTGACTCACGAGTTGATTTGGGTGTCTGTATTAGAGAACCCTTTGAAACTGTGGTGATTGAGGATTTGTTGTTGTGACGTCTCTCCGAGTATGAGACGGTCACTGATGAATACTTTAAATGTTTATCTGGAAATAAATGTTTACCTGTGTATTTCAATATGTGTATTATTTTCTGTTTTAGAATTTATTTCTGTTGTTAGTTTTAGTATCCTGGTGAGAACGAATTAACACGCTATTAATTTGGTAGGCTAATTAGCAACTTCGGAAACGTCATGTAGAAATTCGCATTTTAACGACCAAACGAAACTTAGTCGAAAACTTTTATAATTTTGAAGTTTCACTCGTAAAGCTATGAATAAGCTGTATAGAAAGTTTCAGAGACTGATTAGGAGTTTTGAAAACTCGTGGGGAGGTAAACGTAATTTTTCGAGAGTGTTGCCTATATATAGATAGAGATGAACTTAGATTTTTCATTACTTCTAACCTAAATTCCAAAAAGGGGGCTAGAGGGAGATTTTGGAGCTTAGAGCTTTGCGACGCCAAACGACTACCTTCGGTCAGTTTGTTTTCTCCCATATTTCATATTCGAGCTCCTCGAGGTAAGAGCTTGGTTTTGATATATGTTAGGGCCTGTTTGGCTAAGTTTTCGGAAAAGATGTTTTCTAGAATTTTTCACAAAAGTTGATAAATGGAATTTTGATCCATAGGAATTGTACTAGACGGACTTCTACACGTTCTTTGTACACGGGTTTTCTTTGAATCGAAGTTTAAGAGCGTAAATCGGAGGTGAGTGATTCAACTATGTTTTTGGAATGATTTCTTGATATGTATTCATGTTATGTTTGAATAGCATGTATTAATACTTAGAGATATCTTGTGTAGTTCATATTGGGCATTTATATTGATAAGTAGGCCCAATAGCACGATGAAATGTTTTGATTACCGCGAGCATGGTGATATGTATTTGAGCATGTTAAGTTGCTTATTTGGTCAGAAGGAGCACGTGGTCACCGTGCCATTTTGTGGAGCCGCTATAGGCATTAAGGTCGCACGATTGAAGAGAAGAATCGTGGGTCTTACCTTTTCGCGTGGACTTATTGGCGAGGAGTCGCGGATTGGGAGTATGGACGGGCACGTGAGTCTCCGACGACTAGTATGAAATGTAGAGATGTGAATGCGGACATGTTTATCATTCATGTACATATGTTGATTTATTCACTAAGCATTAGCTTAAACAAATCGAAATATGTGTGGTTATTCAAATAACCATTGCAGGTGTAAATGCTGGCGAGGAATCGCAGAAGTGAGCACGAGGGTTGGGAGTTCGCTTGGGAGGCAACTTGAATGTTAACCTTGTAGTTTTGGGACAATAGGATGTTGTAATAAGAATTTTTATCGTTTTAACTTATGTTTAACTTCGTATGATAGAATGGAGTTTAAACCGTTGTAATAGTTAGTGACATGTTGTAACCCTGCTTAGAAATGTTTTAATACAGCTAGGATTACTTTGATTTGAGTTTGGATTGAGTGGTTGATCATTGATGAAGGGTAGGAAGCTTTTAAAACTTGAAATTCTGCAGATTGGGCTGCTGCCAGGGGAGTAGTCGACTGGTCTAGTATTCAGTCGACTGAAACCCTGTGCCTGCTAGCTACTGCTTCTTATTATGGCAAAAGCAGTCGACTGGGCCATGCCTCAGTCGACTGGACCTCTGTAAGTTAATGTGTTTATTTTGATTCTGCCTGATTCAGTCGACTGAAGGCTGGAGGCCCAGTTGACTGACCCTAGTCTCAGTCGACTGACCCTAGTCTCAGTCGACTGGAAATGCTATTAAACCCTTTTGAAAACTCTCTGCCTTCTTCAGTCGACTGAGCAGTCGACTGAACCTCTGGTTTTAAAATGTGTTTTGTTTTTCCGCTGCGTGTGTTCTTCAAACTAATTTTTGAGAACGTTAATGAATTGGTTTAGCCTCGGTGGCGTGCCACGGGCTCCGATTCCGCTATTGTGGGACCGGGCTGTGACAATATTTTCTTATCCTCTCTTTCTTTTTTGTTTCCATAGAAAAATTTTATTCTCTATTTGGAATAATAGAATATATTGGATTAATTGAGTTTAAAGGACAATTCGTTTTTAATTTTGGTCAAAAATCCCCAATTACTAAAATTTAATCAAATCAAATCCTCATCTTGAGAAATTTCACATAAGTTGGGTAAAAACTTCACATAACTATTTTTTGTTGACAGACTTTTTACTAAAATTTAAAATAAAAAAAAAAGAAAAAAAGAAATGAAAAAAAGAAGGGGGTTTGACCAAGGAACAAAAAAATATATTTTAGATGACTTTGAACTAAAATCCTCTAAAATCAAGGCTTTCCCTTTCCCACTTGATTAATTGTGTAAGAGTAATGTCATGCTTCCCAAATTTTGAGTCTTAAATATTTTTCAAATATATGTGACAATAGAAATACTTTTAATAATGATGACACCACTTCAACATCCTCTAATCAAAATCCAATAGGCATATTGTCACAAGTATTGGGAAGCATTTGAGATTCAAAATTTGGTAAGCATAACATAACTCAATTGTTAAACGTTTGAGTAATGCTATGCTTCTTAAATCCTAATCCCAAATTCTCATTCCAAATGATATGCGAGTAGGCTCACTAGATTTTAATTAAATGATGTTGAAGTGATCCCCATCATTATTGAAGATAGTCCAACTGCCACTTCACTACTACATCATTTGAGATGTAAATTTGAAATTAGGATATGAAAAGCATAACATTACTCTAAACGTTTTGTAACTAGTATGTCAAAAGTTTTCAAAAAAATTATAAATTGTCTGTAATATAGTTTCAATTCGAACACAAGAATAGATCATTTCTTGACGAGGCAAACCAGCTAGCAAGTGAGTGTGAGAATCAAGCCGAAGCGGTACCCATTCCATCTAAGAGATTACTATACCAGCCAATAAGCATGAATACATATGGTTAAACCAACACTAATTTGAATGCATGCATTTTTAAGTGCTTGTTTGGGAATGACTATAATAAGGTTTACACTCAGTCTCACAGTTAACTGATTTTTATGAAATCCTAGATGTATTGGTTCGATAAAGTAGTTCTTGGGTTACTTAACTTACTTTTAAATTATGCATGGGCTTGAATGTAAATCAAAGTAAGCACACTAACACCAAACATGCATTCTAACTTTCCCAAGGGCCGGTACGAGAATGACTAAAATAAGGTCTACAACCAGTCTCGCTTTTGACTGGTTATTAAGAAATCCAAGATATATTGGTTTGATAAAGAAGTAATTCTTGTGTTTACTTTAAAGTTTGATACCGGTTCAAAGTAAGTACACAAACACCAAAATATTTAGAACTGATTATTTTCCGAATCACACAACTAGTTATTGTACTATCCAAACAGTCTCTGAGCGCTAAATTTGAATTCAAATTTAGACATCTCCCAAGCCATGTTGCTGATGTATAAAGATACTAGATATTGCCCGTGCCCGAGGGCATTACCCGGGAAAAAAAAAGTGGTTTCTAAAATAAGCAGTGAAAACTGATTCTGTATAACATGTACAAAAACTGGTTGATAAAAGAAAAGAAAATTAAAAACTTGGCTCAAAAAATATTTGAAAAAAAAACCGACAGGGTCTCCTTTATTATTTCAACATTAAAATTTAAACCCCTTTGCTATTTCAACAATAGTCCATGTTAATATGCAATTTATTGGCCATCATAAGAGCATCTGGAGTGGGTACAACAAACTTAAGCAAAACTTAGCTTCAATTTGTTGTACAAGCTGAGTGCGCTTGCAATGGTGTAGCTATCAAACGGCACTCTCAAAGCCGTTTGAGATGAAACTGTAGCGTTTTATGTGCAGTGAACATTTACACACACACACACACACACACACACACCAAAAAAAAAAAAAGAGAATTGCCCCCAAATGGCTCACATTGTGCCGTTTGGGAGTGAGCAGCACATCATGTGCCGTGTGGGAGATTGGGCAGCTTTGCGTGTGCCGCATGGGAGTGAAACGGCCTTGTGTGTGCCGTTTGGGCTTTCATGGCACAGTATATGCCGTTTGTCTTGTACAATATTGAAACTTAAGCGAATAACAAACTTATGTTTCACTAAGTTTTGCCCCTTAAATTTAATGTTCAGCCTACACCACTGCAGATTTACAAGCCCAAATTCAACTAAGTTTATGGTATAATTCAACCCACTGCAGATGCTCTAACATTTAATCTAAACAATATTCTACATCAACTACAACCCAACTCTTGTAAGTAAAAAAAAGTGAAATGGTGGGAAGGAAAAAACTAATAACATACATTGTGAATAATCCCAACAATTGTGAAGTACTTGAGTGAGTCTTAACCATTATTCTATTGATTTCCCGTGCCTGAGGGCACTGCACAAAAAAGTGGTAAAACGTAAATAATAACAATTTGCCATGACGGCATCAGCAATAATGGTGTAGCTCTATAATCTCAACCCCTTTTCAATCACTTCCTATCTATTTTGAATTATAAATGTCAAACCTGCAAACAAAAACGATGAAATAATTAGACACTAATTGTTCTCTGTAAAATAATTATGATGAATAAACGGAATTTGCACCTTCTCAAACAGTCACTTGTATTCTCATGATCTCAATCTTACAGAACACTTTAATAACACTAACTCCTTTTTAGAAGGCCTAGTCAATATCTTGGAAAAGGTCCCATGCCTAAAGGGTTTGCCGTCCTCGAACAAATCCTTCTATATATATATATATACTAGTGTTGGAAGCTGCGTGCAAGGCACGCAGTTTAATGCCCGTGTATGCTTTTACAACCTAATTTCAGGACAAAGAGATATTTTAGAATCAAAGCAAGTTGTTTTGGAAGGCTTTTTGGGTATTCAAATAAACCAAGGAAGGATGACTTGAATTTTAGTGTTTATGTAATGTGTAGTATTTGAAACATCAAGCTGGTAGTAGAGCAATTATATATAGCTCTCATAAAATATGAATTGAATATGGCACTGGTGGGGAGAAGAAAAATAAATATATGGTTAGCCAACTTAAAATGCACACTTATATCTATATTTTAATGATTAATGAGAAAATAGGTACAACCTGATATGTGAAGGAAAGTGAAGTGGTTCGTTTTTAAGTACTCTGGATAGTTTGCATCACTTATAACAACTTTTGGATAGTCCTATATAAATTTTGAATACAAATTGGAATTCTATGCTGTTACTGCCTTGTATAAACTTAAAAGATTCACATTTATTTGTAAATTGCATAAGTAGCATAGCCAAAATTTATGTAGATGCTTAAGCAATATGTAAATGCACGCAAGTGAAGTTACTTGTGGATCATTGTTATAAGAAACAAGAATATAGCATGCCTTGTGTGTAATGGGTAGTGGCACTGTCCGTAGTAGGTGAAGCTTCACTTGTCTGAAGTTTTGCGCATGGTAGGTAGTACGAATATGGTAGGTAGTCAGACTTGGTGTGCAACCACGACCATACGCGCGTGGTACGACCAGACGTGAAAATGTAAGTAATAGGTTGGAGGAATTTAGACGAACAAAGGGGGCTGGAATTTTTGGATCTGCAGCTTTTTCTGTTGGAAAGATCAGCCCTTTTCAAAGCAAGTTGTTTTCAAAGGGTCTGGAGCAGTGTGCAAAAATTAACAGAAAAGTGCAGAAGGGAAATTAGAATCATGTCAGTTGAAATATGAAGCTGCTATTATAAAAGAATCAAACTTGTAATTGATTTGTTGTAGGTTGTGAAATAGTAGAGCATGTGTTCTCAGTCAGCAAACATAGTATGGTAGGAAAATGTAAATGTAAATTACAAAGCCAAAAAAAAATAAAGAACAGGTCCCCTCCTTTCTTGGAAACAAAAATGTTTTTCCAGTACACCCAAAACAGAGATTTAAAATTCCTAAAAGCATCCTCATTCATGAACTAAAAGCTTGTTCTTTTCAAGAGAAAGCCTCTGATAATTCCATTGAAATTCGAAACTAAAGTCCAGTTTATCAAACGATTTTGAAAAGAAGAGTGCAAAAGAAAAAGAAATTGGCATGTGTAAGTGTTAGAATTTAGTTGGATTAATTAACAAGCTTCCTCATCCAGCTAATTGTATAATAACACAATAAATCACGGCTCAAAATCCATGGCAGTAACAGTTTATTTGGGCATTAGCTAGTATGGCAGAACACAGTCAGTTGTGAACCTTCGGAAGTGTATGTAATAAAACAATATACCAGCTGGACCTGTGTACTACAACAAGAGAGGTGTAATTTGTAAAAACCGCAAATTGAATAAACACTAATTCAAAGAGGCCTAGGCTCTGTAGTGTGCAGAAAACATAAGACATCAAGTATAGCGTAATATATTCAGTTCATGCTAAGAAGCCTAGCAATAAACATAATTTGCAAAATAACAATCAGGGAATAAACTAAGCACCAAGTACACACACAAGTTTCAAACAATCAACCAAGCAAATGCTGGGAGAACATGTAGCTGAGATAGAACTTTGTCATAAAGTTGTCTTTTCAAAACATAGCAGACTTTGTATACACGATATGATCCCAAAGATAGAGGTTTACAAGCATAGTACAAGGTAGGTAGTGTATGAGTTTCATAAATTTATAATACCCACACTTTACAATATTAAATTGGTGTTTGCATTTTTCTGAATCTGCAATGTTTATGTTCTATTATTAATGTGTTACTGAATAAGCAACAAATAGTCAGTAATCACTAAGCTGTCTTCACCACAGTGATGTTGAATAGTTGGTTTTTTGGTGGAGTAGGGATCTGTTGAATAGTGTTTAATAGTTACTTTCCAATTGCCAATGTTTATGGTGTATTGTTTTGGTTTTTATTATTTCGCCCAAATTGCTGTAGAAATCTGCTCTGAGAAAGGGTGACCTTTTCAACAGGGAGGAGAGCATAAGTTGCATAAATTTATAATACCCAGACTTTACAATATTAAATTTGTCTTTGCGCTTTTCTGAATCTGCCATGTTTATGTTATACTATTTAAGAACGTACATGAAACTGAGATACTTAATGTTTATGTGCGTATATTAATGTTTATGTTCTTGATGCTGTTAATGCCTGTGTGCCTAATTCACCATCTTGACTGCTGAGAATGAGATGTCAAGCTTGGAGCACTTTGAAGGGAAGTTTTGGCTAGGTGCTCTAAGTGGTTGGTAAAAATGTTGAAGGCAGTTTGCACGACTATGGCGTATGCTACCTGTGTTTAAGATTATAGTGATGCTCCAATTAGTGATGCTCCAATTTAGTGTATGTTGGTTTAATTTGTTTAATGGTTTTTTTTTTTTAATTGTGTAATGACCTAACACCACATTCTATATCCCTATTGAATGAACTGTTACAATTTTACTATTCTTATATTTTGCGCAAATGATTGTTAGTATATTTGCCTCTTATTGTCTATTAATATACAAGGGGAATATACTAATTTAGCCGAGTATTTACTTAAAAATATATAATAGAAGAGTTTCTCATAGACGCAAACGGAAATTCGGTGAGTTGATTGTCATATAATTGAGAATCACATTGTAGGTGCTTTTCGTAAATATTTTCAATTTGTTTCCTTCTTTCCCTAGTTTCTTAGAAATAATCTGGTTAGGCATAATTTACACGCTTTTATTGCCTTATATACCTGGGTTTTGGGTTTTTTTTGTGGCATCTATCTTCTCCATAAGATGGTACTGCAACATAAGAGGATTCAAGTGGGTAAATTTGTTAGTGAGCACAACCATTGTGTGAGAGTACTTGCAAGCTGAAGCTTTGAATGCGGATTTGTTTTCTGAACAAGAGGCTCTGGTTTCAGTGTAGTTAACAAAAATTGGAACTTGGTAATAGGGGAGGAAAATTTGGTGGCGTTTCTGGATTGTTCAAATTGCTTTATTAAGTTCCACATGTGTGGGAAACCACATTTAAGATACAAAATTAAAAACAAGGCTAAATGCGAATAGGTTTTTATAAAATAAGATAGGAGGAAATGAAGAAATATTTGAAATGGTTGTAAATAAGCAATCTACTATTAACTTTAAAAAAAACCATCGCTTCACAATGCCAAATAGCAGAGGCAAAATGTTGACGTGACTTTTGCAGTAACATCAATAGTCTCGCCCTGTTGTGGACCGAGCTGTGAGGCGCATATTTGAGTGAAAAGCTTCATGAAGCAAGGGACTGGGAGAAGTAAATTAGTGTCGTACCTTCAAGTCGAGCCTGAATAGCCAAGGGGAAGTGAAGAGGAGCCAATCTGTGGTGGAACTCTGTTTCTCACTTCGAGTCAATCCATTGGTAAATATGAACAGCTCAATTTGTAACTGCATTCAACAAGCATTCGTGGATAGTAAGCTACAATCTGGGTATAAGATACTTTAAGGAAGCAGAGACCCAGCTAATTAGTGCTCAATAGTTCAATTCAGCCTGTGAAGCATCAGGTATGTACATTCCTAGTCAGTTTCACTGATGAGCGCTCGTTTTGGTGGGTTTTTTTAAGTAAATCAACGAGTAGAGCGTATGATGGCGTGAGGACCCATCAAGTGACTGACATAATGACTATATAATAAATTGGTTTTTTGGAAGAAGGTAAGTGCACGTGAGGAAATGACATATAGCCCAACGACTCTAGGCTTTTTAAAAGCTGGGATATATTAGCATTTATCCCAGGTTTTAAAAAACCTAAAGGCAAGTAACATTTCAGGTTGATGCAAGCAAAAAGTTGCAGGACTTATTCCACTTATGTGTCCACTAACATAAGCATTGCCAAATTTGAGGCAAAGGTCATATTCTTTGTACTACTTTGTATTGTTAATGCCTTGATAGCGTGAAGTTGACAGCTATATACTATCAGCGAATACAAGGCCATATAATTGATTTGATGTTGTTTAGTAATTTTTGAGGGGAATTTCACTGTATGCCAATTTTCAGCACAACATTAACCTTACCTCCCCAACCAAAGGATACCCTGACCATTTTGCGTGTACCATGCATGATAACCACCACTTAAGGGAATTTGAGCTATTTCAAACAATGAGATGGCCTTTTTCTTAATATTTTTTCAAGTACGTAGTTAGTTGTACTTTTCACTGGCTAAGCTTTTAGCGGTTTTTTTTCCACTAAGAAAGAAATTCATTGAAACAAAAGGGAAATCAAAGAACAAATTACAAAAGGGCCCTTATCTAGCTTGATTCCATTCCTCCAAAACAGAGGGAGGAGTGTCCTAGTTAAAAAAAATTGACAGGAATTAAGTTGCCATGTTATCAACACACATGACACAAGGTCAAGGGCATTTATATCAAAATCTGGGGAGGGGGTTGTGTGTTTCAGCCGTTGATCATAGAACATTTAGAGTAAACAAATGCAATCCTTGGGTAAAAACCAATGTGGCTACAAGAAAGACTCTTGTGTTACAGTTTGGTTAAATTTTAATGTGTCTTTACACATGACTGTCAACACAGAGACATTAGTTTTGAAATTGCACCAAACAAACACTTTCCAGTAGTTAATGATGACTCCAGCCAAAAGCTTTAGAGCCTTTTTTTTTCGCTCAGAAAAACCTTTAGAGCTTTCAAATTTTTTTTGTTCCCTGTCGTTTGGCAGCTGCTTTTTTACCAACTTTCTCACGGATATGCCCTTTTGTTATTGTGTTTTCGGCTGTAGATACAGATTTGGTGTCATAGTTGTTGTGTGTGAAGTCTTATCACATATTTGGTTGACCTTCTAGTTGGTAAGTAGTTGAATTATTGTTAATTTATTTTTTGGAGGTAATTTCTGTTAGCTTGGCCAGCATTTTATGAGACAAAACTGAAAAGTTACAGAAAGTTGCTTTCATTAGCACAAAAATTAGCAAGGATCTGTCCATCCAATCCAGTTGTTTGTCTTTGACAATGTTGTTAAGACATGGCCCTCCTTTTGACGCGGTAATCGGTGCATGATTTCCATCATTTTTAGATACACAAAAAAAAAAAAAAAAAAAAAAAAAAAAAAAAAAAAAAAGAGAAGTCTCAGAATCGGTTTTGTTTTTCTCAAAACAAAATGGCCCCAAAAATAATTTATGTGTTTTAATGTAGATTATTTTTGCTTTCAGTTAAATTGATGTCTAATTAAGAAATACTCTGAGAAGATATTCTTTGGCAAACTAACAGGAAAAATGCGGCATGTACTTACTTAGATCAAACCTGCTCCAACTCTGAATTGAATCCAACAAGGGCTTCCGAGGCAGCAACTATAGCAACAACAGAACAAGTTTTTGCAATAAATTATTATTTCATAACCCCAAACTTCAGAACAACTGAAGCATAAAAATGTCCACCCAAATAAAAAAGTGGTAAAACAAAAAAAAGAGCTAAACATTTCCAATTAGTACCTGAGACACCAACGTTGGAGATTTTTAGGTCTGAAGTGTGCTGGAGTTTCTCAATAGCCTGTGCAAACAGTTCCGTGAGAAAAAAAACCCAATCTGACAATTATGAATCGTAGGACATAGAATTTGCAAATTTGGAGCAAAAGAATAAACAGCAAAATAAACCCATTTGCCGACAGTAAACAACAGATTGTGCAGCAATCTGAGACCATCTGATGAAATAACTTATATTATTAGTCTATATATATGTACATATATATATAAACACATATATAGTATGATTGTATGTATATAATGTAAAATACCTGTTGCCTAGAACTGTATGAAGTTCTATTACCAAATTCTCTTCTTGTTGTGAAAATGTTCCTCTTTTCAAATCAGGTCTCAAATAGTTAATCCACCTCAGTATGCAACTTTTCCCACATCTTTGCAATCCTGTCAAAAAATCAAAAAGATTGATTTTTAGTTTTTTTTAAAAATTTGCATTTTGCTAAAAAAAAAACCCCATAAAAGAATGAGCTTACTAATGAAGTTTTTAGTACCTGCAAGTTTGGGGACAGAGCTCCAACAGCCATGGCCATACTTGGTTATGTGCTTTATAAGTTTATGATCTTCCTCAGGAGACCAAAGGCCTTTCCCTAGCTTCTGCTTGTAACAGTAAGAGTGTCTTCCCATGTGGACTCACAACAACGAAAATATTCTTAAACCTGCAAATGCAATGCTGGCAGAACAAAATAAAGCTGCACAAAGATGGCAATTGTTTGTTTACAATTCCCTCTCTGAATCTGTCAGCAAAAGGGGCGGAACCTTGGCAGTGAGCTTTAAGAGAGAGAGAGAGAGAGAGAGAGAGAGAGAGAGACGGTGATAGGGATATTTTAGAAATGGAATTGGCAGGCTGGTAGGAAATCAAATTAATAGCAGGAGCTTCAAAGAGAGAGGTCACAATGAAGAAGGTGATTTTGAGACTCATTTTTTTTTAATTTTTTATTGGAATTGTAAATGGAGTTTTATGTTATTTTCTTTGGAAATGTGAGGAGTTTGATTAAATTGACTTGTATCTATGTATCATGAAGAGTTTCAGAATTAATGAGTTTGACAGCACTGGTGGGGTATATTGACAGATATTTATTTGCTAAGAAAACATGATTATTTGAACATCCCATATCCCCATGCCTCTAACAATAAACAGTAAAATTGGAAAGGGGGGGAAAAAAATCGGGAAAAAATAAATACATTACTCGCGTTTCTTACGTATAAATACCGGTTCTGTAGAGTGTAGAGCGACGCGTGAAATTTGATTTGGTATATATAAATATTAGTCCATTGAAAAACCAGCATGATAGAGAATACTATGCACTGTTTTTTGTTTTGGTTTTTTTTTTTTTTTTGAGGTTTTCCTTTATAAAGAAAACTGTACATTTTAACCAAGTTTATGACAAGATTCCAATGCAAAAACAGACACAAGGATTGAAAAAAGTGAAATGTTCTTGGAGATAAGAAATACGCATGTTTTGTTAAGCCTTTCAAATATAGTAATTTGCATTAAATAAATGATAACAGAAAGCATATACAGTTATACATTCTCTTTTCCTTTATCAAAAACCTTAATTGGCTATGTTTCTATTTCTTGAGCAATTTCAATGACAGAGAGGTCTAAAATACTGCTGCCATTTTTCTCTGCTTTTGGATGTTTGAGTATTTCTTTAAAATCATGATAACTTTGAAAAGTTTGCATAATTGAATTGAAAGACAGAAGCATTTTGAATTCTTTAGGAAATGAGGGTTACTTTCTTTATCTTTTTTTGCAATTAAAAAAAAACCAATCAATTCCACCAACTCCATATCACAAACTACCTTCTAAGAAAGAATCAAAGAAGATAAACAATTAATTAAGAACACCTCGAATCATTCATGATTGGTTTTATAATTCTTCTCTTATAGAAGAAGATTTTATTTTTCTTCTGTCTACATTGAAAGGGTGAGGCCTAAAGCAAGAGTAAGGAAAATGAATAATTAAATTAGTGTAGTCCTATAAATATAGACAACAATCACAATAATGTGGCTATCCTATATTGAATTTAAGTTAATTTTTTACTGAAACTTGAATGAGGACAAAATTCAGATAAAGTATTATAAGTTGCAGAGAGTACATTCAAAATGAGACCATATTAATTGTAACACATTTTTATTTGCAATAATGCCATTCTATTAAGCTCTCAAAAGATTATGAAATCTTTTACACAGTTACAAGAATCTTTCAAAGCTGTTCCCTTTTTTATCAGATGAAAAATTACATTATACAATAATGCTGTGTACACACTTTTGTACACACTTTTTGACACACTGCTTTAAATGCGTGTACCCTGTGCTGTGTAAGTGGTGTACAAAAAAAGTATGAAAAATTCAAACAGTACATAAAAAGAATAATTACCCGAGTGATTTATCAATTAACATTCCCATTATTTTGACTTGGCAATACATGATTGGGCTGTTGTTTTTAGAGCATTTTCCTTAAAAAAAAAAAAAAAAAAAAAAGCAGTGTCTATTTCTGGAATCTAGTAAAAGCACTTCAAATATATGGTTAAGTGTTTAGTGTTACTTCTGCTAACCTCTCTCATGGTCAATGTTTCATTGCAGAACCAATTGCATCCAGACACTCTGCATTCATAGCAAGGGCTTGAAAATGAAATTGTGTCATTTTGTGGGGTTAAGTAGTTGTTAACAGTGTACAATAAGATGTTAAAACGGTTAAAGAGGAACTTTTTACGGAATAAGTTGATAATTCTGACTATCTTGTAAATGAGTAGTATAGGTAGTAAAAAAATCACTACTTAAAATGTATGACAGCCAAAAAAGGGCATGAATGTGTTTGTTGAGTATGTTGTTCAATGTTCCTGTAATTCAACTCATTCAATATGGGAATGGACAAGAGATGAATAAGTTATTATAGTATGGATATTTAATTGAGATATTTTGAATGGGATCCTGTTGTTCAACAATTATGTCATGTTACATCTGTTTTGGCTTAAACCAAATGTTTAATTCTCTTATACTTCTACCCTCGAAGCCCCTAAGGATTTAATTAATTTTAGAGTGGTCGTAGATCAGATATAGGAGAGTAAATCTTTAAGTTTTTCTTCCTGTCTCTTCTTCCCCTATTTCTCCATCTCTTCTTCTCCTACTCCCTTCATTCCCAAAGGTTTAGGGCAATTTTATGTTCTCCTTCTCATGAACCTAATTCACGCCATGTCTCTAGTGTGTTTAGAAATCTTAAAGTTTTTTTATTTCCTTTTGTGGATAACTGAGATTCATGAAGAACTTACAGTTGAATGTTATAAATTTTACCACCTTCTTCAATTTTCAAGGCCTAATTTATCTATATATGGCTATCTTTGTCTGTAAAAAGTTTCCATCCATTATCTTCTCTGAACAATTCAGTTCCTTATTCCTGGGAAACACAAAATAACCTTTTCACTTCAAATGTTCATTATAAATGGCACTCATAAGAAGGAGAAATGTTCATAATTTGTTTCAGTCATAAGGTAACAACAGATACAGAGACATACTTTTATATGCTGAGAGAGACGACAAAGATGTTTGATGTATCAATATCTTCAGCAAGGAAACCAATGATCAATATTGAGCGACAAAAACAACTATTAGCTTCATCACCTGAAATAAGTAGTAAATTATCACCCCCTTTGGGTATTGAATCAAAACTTAAGGAAATGTATGGAAGTAAAAAGAACCCACCTAAAATTTTAGTGTAAAGAAGCAAAAATGGATAAGAACTGGTTAATTGATAAACTCACTTGGAGATCCAGCTTGTGATGCTTTCTGTTGTGCAATTGTTCGCTGTAGTTCATCAGATTACATAATCCGTAATCTCCTTTTTTTCATTTTAATGAAGATAGTTGGTTTTTAGTTCTTGAATGGAATTCAATGACAACTTTAACATGTGGCAACTGAGTTAGTTTTACTTATATAATACCTAATATCCTCCAAATTTGCATGTATATGTTATATACATATCCTCGATTTATTGCTTGCCACTACCACTGCTTCCTTGGGAAGGGCATCTTAATCAACCCATTGCGAATTTTCTTTTTCTTGTTCCCCTATCCAAACATTTCATGACTGTCTTGAAAACTCTGACATATTTCATACTTTCAACTTATATTTAACATATTTCGTCATTTTACCTTAAACTTATGTTGTTTTCTTAAATTCTTGTCTTCAAATTCACAATGTTTTGCTTGATTGTAGAATCCATACCCTTGAAATTGCTGCCTTCACATAAAAAAGGGGGAAAAAACCATTGGATTAGATACAACCAGAGATGTATAGGTGCTGAAAATTGTTTGTTTTCTTTTCAGCAGCAGCGGGTGTATTTATTTCTTTTTCTGGCATATGCATAAGTATCATTTTATCAACATTTTCATGGTTCCTAGTACCTTCATCAAAAGAACCCACAAGTATAATACAATTAAGTTGACATACAAGAAGCATTCTTGTATGCATGAGCGCGCGCGCACACACAGAGCAGTGTTATGCAGGATAGGAATAGCAATCCAGACATGATTCCAAGGATGCAAGCGAAGAGTCATTAAGGCAAATTTATGCACCATTCATATCTAAACACATACTGTTCATCATAAATGGAAATTCATTAAGCCAAATGCATTGAAATAAAAATCATACTATGCCATTAGTGGTGCGTTTAGGGTTGCAGATGCGCATGTTGAGGGTGGAATGGTTGGAGACCTCTCGTTCATGCTGCCTGAGTTCGTTGAAGTTAATAATTTGTTAGAATAATTGACGCTAACCAACCATTACAGCTCAAGTCTTGCAATTTGTTAGGTTGCATTTTGTTTGCTCTAAATTTGCAAGTTGTTCACAATAATTACAATTTGGAAAATTTTTTCTCTCAAATGAGGTTTCAATCAGCAATCTTGCTTAGGAAAACAACCTACCTTTTGATAGCTTATTTTGTCCAACTAACCCTAAACCCTATTCACACAATTGTACTCATTGTCCATATATTAAAAAAGAAGTACGAATTTTATCACCTTATTAGTTATTACCATATTCAGAATTTAATCCATTCTTACAGAGAAGTGAAATGTTAATTACTATTCTTGTGGTTTTTTTATAGCAGTTAACATTAAGCGCAGAATCACTGGGACGCTAAGGAACCATTTTGAACTTGGAAAGGTGAGTATGTGGAAAGACTGAGAGCATAGATGATCCAAGAGGTAGGAAGAATAAACTTTGGTAATTTGTCAATGAATATGGGAAGACTGGAAACTGTGGAGGTGCAGGTTAGTTACAATTTAAGATGAAGAATTTGTATGATATTGACAGACTGGAATCTATTTGGAGTTAAGGAACACTAATATGCAAATTTGAAGTCTAAATCATATCTGAGGGTGTTTGTATAGATTTTACCTGGTCCAGCTCTAAATTAGGTCCAGCTAGGGCTTCCGAGCCAGCAGCTACAACCGGAACAGAACAGCTATCAGCAGTAGAATAGCTATTAACAGTAGATGGTCATTTCATAACTCAACAAATCAGAACAATTGGAAGCTAAAATTGCAAGGGAAAAGAGGTGTCTCAAGTAGAGAAGAAGAATCGCACAGATGAAGAAGAACTAAAGATGTTAGAATTGAAGGCGAACAATTTGTACGATATTTACAAACCCAAATCTGTTTAGAGTTAAGGAAGAAACACACTAATATGCAAATTTGAGGTGGCAGCAACAGTTAGGCAAAAGTAGAACAAAGCCTTAAACATGAATAAGAGGAAAAATGTTACCTGTTCGGAGTGAAGAGTGATAACTCAACAAATCAGAACAATTGGAAGCTAAAATTGCAAGGGAAAAGAGGTGTCTCAAGTAGAGAAGAAGAATCGCACGGATGAAGAAGAACTAAAGATGTTAGAATTGAAGGCGAACAATTTGTACGATATTTACAAACCCAAATCTGTTTAGAGTTAAGGAAGAAACACACTAATATGCAAATTTGAGGTGGCAGCAACAGTTAGGCAAAAGTAGAACAAAGCCTTAAACATGAATAAGAGAAAAAATGTTACCTGTTCGGAGTGAAGAGTGATGATTCCAGCTTCTTCAAAAGCCAAAAATTGCGAGCAGAAGAATTGAGAGATCTGTAGGCGTATTTGTAGAAGTAGGTGTGTCATGTATCCTCTGAGGATGAAGGGTGGAGCGACAGCACAACGCATGATATGTGAAGCCCAGGCACAGCAGGTGTGTGGATGACACGTGAAGCAGTCCGGGCATTAGTAGTGAGTGAGTAGGCAGGGCAGCAGTATTTGTAGGATTATGTGTGGCATTTATCTTCTGAGCAAGAAGGATGGAGCGACAGCACAACACACGATGTGTCAAGCCCAGACACAGCACGTGGGCAGCCATGTGAAGCAAGCAGGTCGGCCACAGCGCAGCAAGCAGGTGAAGCAGGCAGGTCAATCTGAAATACGATCGCCTCTTATAATATAGTAGTAGATATATATGTACACACAACATCACATTGGCCATCAACAACTTCATACCAGTGTTATATAAATAACCCATCAAAGATTTTATAGGTGAACACCTGTTGTGCAAAGAAAAGCTAATAGAAAACTTACCCCAACGCAAGCAGCCAAACCCAAAGATAAACAACAAAGCATATGGTAATACTAACCCAGAACAAACATTAATAGTAATAGTAAAGAAAAGTCACTTTAAAGCTGGGTAGGCAACCCACAACAATTACTTTAGGAGGATCAAATGATTTTTCAAGTGAAAATGAAAGTGAAAGCGGAACAATAAAAAAATAAAAATAATAAAAATAAAAACAAAAGGTAAAGAGAACTCAACAATAGCACAAATTGTTTTCACAAAAATACAAAGAGAACCCTAATCAACATGGTTTTCATAGGGTGGTTACCATATACCCCTGTTTTGGGCATCATAGGGGGGTCACCAAAAGCATTATTTGAGCACACAATTATTTCAAAAGAAGATATAATGAATTAAACTAACATTGATCAAAAATAAATACCAATCAAAATGGTAAGACACACACACAAACTGTTAATTTGCAGAAAAACGAAATTAAAAACCATCTCTAAAGAGTACTAACAAGACATATTTGCCTGAAATAAAGAAATAGGAACCTACTTAGCAATTGCATAACAAAGTGAGAGAGAAATAGACAAGTAACAAACTTTTTCTCTGGAAATAGTTCCCAAAATTCTAGCAAGACAGCCGAGGCGAATACGACGGGTATAACATGTTTGAAAAATCCTCTAATCAAAAGAAGAGATACTCATTCACTTGTGAGAGAAGGAAAAAAAATCTCATTTCACTTGCTAGGGAAGAAAAATTCTCATTTCACTTTTTCTATAGGAGTATTAGTTGCCTCCATAAACATTTAAAGCTTAGAATGAGAAACAATGTCAAGAGTCTGGCTAAATGTCAAGAAATGGGTCCCTTAGAGTTAAGAGTTCTGGCTAAAGGATGCGAGTTCTAGTTAAAGGATGAATTGTCCTAGCTGCAGTCCTGCCGATGAGAGGTCTCTTAGGGTTCCCTAATTGTTGACATTGGATGCTTTGGTTTCAATGGGTCCATTTTGTTTATCCCCATTTTGCCCACGGAAAGTGGTGGGTCCCAGATGGTTACCCAATGGGGTGCTTGGGTGAGCAAATTTGGGTGAGCAAAAATGCTCTCCCCATCTAGTTGAAGGCAAAGCCAATCCAACTTGTGCATTGAAATCATGCAAAACCCAAGCAGTTAAGCCTCAACTACATTGGCCAACTGTCATAAATAGCTTCAAGAAGATGTTTGTTCCAAGCCTAAATCAACACTTCACAACAAGGAGAAGTTTTTAAGGTCCCTTGTGTTCTCTATAGGGGAGCTGTTTTGGAAAGCTATAGAAAAAATGGTCCAAACTGAAGTAAAAGATAGTAACGTAGTCCTGTCCCATGATAATGTTTTCTACTGCATAAAAATTCACAATAGGAAAAAGTAAATATCATGATACAGTGATACCTCACGTCATGCTTACTATAGATTTACTTTAACTTGGTTCCATGTCATCAAGGTGACCCCCAAGTGTATCACTTGAAAGATTGAAGCAA
This sequence comes from Hydrangea macrophylla, assembly GCA_033977485.1. Taxonomy (NCBI): domain Eukaryota; kingdom Viridiplantae; phylum Streptophyta; class Magnoliopsida; order Cornales; family Hydrangeaceae; genus Hydrangea; species Hydrangea macrophylla. The sequence continues at coordinate 21,606,107 of CM066997.1, forward strand.
AAAATAGCCATCCAAATTCACAAGAGGAAAGAAAGTCATATGATCCCGTTATCTATAAGTGAATAAAAAGCGCAATGTATATGATGTTTAGGCCAAATCCATACACACATTAAATAAAATAGAGTTAGAAAAGAAATTAGATTGTTCAACGGAAGACCCAAAAAAAAAACCATTCATTTAGGTTAGCTTTGATAGACGAAATTTGCAAATGTACCAACAAACCAATTACAGCAAATGGATCAGAACGTATGCCTCCAATTAACTTTCTGGCAAGTGGCAAGCGAACACAAATTGTTTCCCTTTCTTGCACGAATAAAACCACATGAGAGGAAGGCTAAAAGTTGATTAAACAACTAAAACTTGTAAAAAAGATTAATAAAGGATAAAAGCTTTTAACAATTTCACCACAAAAAGCTTGATTTGCATTAAAATTTTAGCGATAAATGCCAATTGTTCATTAATCCATCCATATGCAAAGATATGCTAAGAATATTCCACGTAAAGACTGTCCAAGACAGAGTTGGCTTCCTTTTATAGAAACTCAATTCAGGTTGCTCGTGAAATAGATGAGTAAAGCTCGCATAATTGGTATTCCTCAACAATCACAACAGAAAGAGAAAAGCCAAAATCTTGGAAAGCCAAAATTTTCCCATAAGCATGTAGAAAGAAGTCAAATCAAAGGCGTTAAATACCTGAGATCGAGGTTAAGAACCACAGTAATTTCCCGAGGCTGCAAAAAAAAAAAAAAAAAACAACACCTATTAGCTCAAAAATCAACGAATAAAAAATAAATTAAAGAATTTTTTTTTGTGAAAGAGAGCCAAGTATTGGTTTCTATAATTTGTGAAAGAAAGCATATGTTTGGAAACATAATAAAACTACACACACTTCTTTAGCCTCCAAAACCGAAGATGGGTGTGTATTTGTTTGCAAATGTTGAAACTTTTTGCAGAAAGGAATTTTATTTCACTGATTCAAGGTGGGATATCTTTCACAGCTTCACAAAAAATAACAAAGAAAAAGACGTAAACCCTAAAAATAACACCTATATGCAACCCATATCAGGCTGAGTTTGTCTCCGAAGCAAAAATGAAAAACCCCCTCAAACAACTCGGCCAGCGATTCGTCGGAAACTCACACCCCGAAGCCGAGGGACGCCATGACTCAAAACAGATTCTGTGTTTTTCTTGCAGTAGGTCTGGTTTCTTACAGAGGGTTATAGAGAGAGAGAGAGAGAGAGAGAGAGAGAGAGAGAGAGAGAGAGAGGGGTTTACTGAGAGGTAACGTGAGGTTCAAAATTGGAAGCAGAGAGAGAGAGAGAGAGAGAGAGAGAGATTCAAAAAAATTTGAAAAATGTGAAGCGAGAGAGAGGGAGGGGGCTGTGTGTGGAAACCAATTTTCAAACCAAAACCAACCTTGGCCGTCCGATTGAAGCTTAAGATTCAATCCTAGCCTTACAATGTTTGTCTCTCACATATACCCACTTACAATTTTGTCTACAAAGTGGAGTGAAAAACTATTCAAGTAACAGCAAGTACAGACTGTACAGTAAGTGCACTTCCACATATAAACAAAACATCCCAGACAAATCTAATAAAAACCAAAAACCAAGAAGAAAACCTCAAATTTTTTTTATATAATCATAATGATACAAATTCATCATTAACGATTAAGTTGACAGAAAAGTTCATTCCCCAAACACTGGAAACATAAAGAGGACAGAAAACAAACAACGATTATCACACTACTAAACAGAAATTCAAAATTTCCTGGGTAAATGACAAATGTTGCTTTCTGCCCTTTCAATCTCTTTCTAGCCCGCAGAGACATCTGAAATTACGCATATTGAAATTCTCCTCCTTCAGAAAACGAAAAACCCATCAAAATGGCATGTTGATTCATGGATAAAACAGCAGATCGGTTCAAAAAGTTCCAAATTAGGCAGTAACCAATGACTAATGTAACTTATCAAGGAACAACAGGTTTGCTATCCCAGACCTCTCTTGGTTCAAGCATATCTGCACAATACCGGTTCGAGAGAATGTCAACTTGTTCAGCAAATGACTTAATTGCGTACTGACCTATGTGACGGACCATCTGATTCCAACGTTTACGACATACATCGCCGGACCTATGTTCAAGAAGATTGTCCCAATCCACATCTTCTATGCAACAGGAATCTAAGCTAAATAGTGCAATAAGCAAGTGATAATCATCGGTATCGGCCCATTCACCTTTAGTTACCATAGATGATCTTAACTGTTCGTACCATTTCACACAGCAAGTTGCATCGGTTCGAGTGGACAACTTTTCACTAATTGCAGTCCAACATATATTATCTCTCAACATTCCGTGCTTAGACTTCTTTTCCTCGAAGGCCTTCATTCTCAGATCCAAGTTCACGGAATCGAACAAACCTTGGTACTCCTCTTGGGACCAATGTCCATACTTCAAGTTAGGAAATTTAATAATTCTTCGCCAAACGTCCTTCACGTGAAACCGATGTTTTCCAAGTGTTTCACCCATTTTTTTCCACTCGGGTCCATGTTCTGTGTACAACTTTCGGACGAGTTCAATCTCTTCAGAAGTCCATTCACGTTTCTCGCTCCTTTCAAACAAAACATGGGCTCGGTTGTATATGGCTGCGCAAGGCCTATTAGGCAAGCCAAGTGCAATTTCCTTCCAACAGTTCCTAACTTCACGATAAGATCCACAGTGCAAAACCATGTTCAAACCTTCTTCGCCCAATCCATGCTGCTCTATGTAGTTAAGAACAGCTTCTTTAACCATTTGATCCTCTTCCGGTGAGAACCGTTTACCTCTCACTAGATCCTTATCCTGATTTCTCTCCTTCCTAGAGCTTTGATCGTCAGATGAAGGGAAAGTCTCTACATGACCAGAAAACCGAACTTTCTTCGTTTTCCCTTTAGATTTAGGTTCTTCGGGGCCATTTTCAACTGACTTGAGCTTCTTCCTTTTACTTTTATTTCCATTACTTCTATCCTCGTCCAGTGTCCTGAGATCACTACTTTCATTGTTGGTTATAGTGCTTTCACTACCCATTTCACCCACCACATTTTCATGCACTCCATTTCCCAAGTCATTGACACCCTTTGTCTTCTCTCTCTTCTTCTTCTTCTTCTTCCTCTTCTCAACCTTCTCTGTCCTAATCCCATTCTCCTCCTCCATTTTCCCCTTCTTCTTCCTCTTTCTAAACCCTTCGTCGCCATTCTCAAATTCAGAGATATCTTCTTTCTCAGAGCTTCTCTGCCCCTCAACTACCCCATTTTCTCTGTTACTGTTATCTGAATGGATTTCAGCACAAGACAAAACCATTTGATCCTCTTCTGGTGAGAACCGTTTAGCTCTCACTAGATCCTTATCCTGATTTCTCTCTTTCCCAGAACTTTGATCCTCAGATGAAGGAAAAATCTCTACATGACCAGAAAACCGAACCTTCTTCATTTTCCCTTTAGTTTTAGGTTCTTCGGGGCCATTTTCATCTGACTTGAGCTTCTTGCTTTTACCTTCATTACCATTTCTTGTATCCTTGTCCAATGCCGTGAAATAACTACTTTCATTGTTGATTATAGTGCTTTTATTACCTGTTTCACCCACCACACTTTCATGCAGTCCAGTACCCAAGTCATTGTCACCCTTTGTCTTCTCTCTCTTCTTCTCCTTCTTCTCAACCTTCTCTGTCCTAATCCCATCCTCCTCGTCCATTTTCCCCTTCTTCTTTCTCTTTCTAAACCCTTCTTCACCATTCTCAAATTCAGAGATATCTTCTTTCACAGACCTTCTCTGCCCCTCAACTACCCCACTTTCTCTGTTGCTGTTATCTGGATGGATTTCAGCAGAAGACAAAACAATACCATTTCCATCTTTCTTTCTACCCTTCTTAAGCCCCTTCTTCTGATCTACTTTGGCTTTGAACCCACCATTGTACCGTACATCCTCATCACCATCAGTCAGTATCGTCTTTTTCAGCTCTCCTTCAGTGCAAATCTCATTTTTCGAAACATCTTTCTCTTCAGAAGCTTCTAATTTTCTCTTCTTCCTCTTTTTTTTCTCATCTTTCTCCTTTTGATAAACATCATCAGAGCTTTTGTGCCCTTCAACAACCTCATTTTCTGTCTTATTTTTATCTGAATCACTTCCATATTTCTTTCTACTCTTCTTAGGCCTCTTCTTCTCATCTTTTTCTCCTTTCAACCCACCATTGTTGAACCCTGCATCCTCGTCAGCATCAGTCAGTAATGTCCTTTTCTCCTCTCCTTCAGCGCAAATCTCATTCTTTGAAACATCTTTCTCTTCAAAAGCTTCTAATTTTCTCTTCTTCCTCTTCTTTTTCTCATCTTTTTCTCCTTTCAACCCACCATTGTACCCTGCATCCTCGTCGGCATTAGTCTGCGAGGTCCTTTCCTCTCCTTCCGTGCGAGTCTCGTTCTTTGAAGCATCTTCCTCAGTAGCTTCTAACCTTTTCTTCTTCCTCTTCTTTTTCTCATCGTTCTCCTTTTGATAAATATAATCAATTTCCACACTACAAACCCCATCTTTCTTCTTATCCATCTTATTTTTGTTATCTTCCTTGTTCAATTTAGAACTATCCTCCATCGTAGTATGTAATGCATCTTTTAAGTTTCTAACCTCTCTTGAATCATTGGCCTCATTCGTTTTTTTCTTAGACTTCTTCCCCGTTGTCCTGGGCGAGGCCGCATCATCTTCCATTCTCATGCTCACGAGTGCTATATATTGTTACACTTCCCCCGTGGTTGCTCTGCAAACAAAGAATTCATACAGAAGTCAGATTGCCAATGTATGTGTAGAAAATGTTCAACAGAAGTATTAGTAAACACAGACAGACTAAGAGTGTGTTTTCAGCTAGGAAGCACCGACACTTCTACGAAGGTAACGCGTCACGTGTCGTATTGCGTCTGACATACTGACAGACACGACACTTTGTGCAATTTTTTAGGATTTTGTCGCGTCGATGTGTCTATGTCGTGTCGTATCCGCGTCAATGTTTCCGTGTCCGTGCTTCATAGGTTTTCAGCACTAATTTTATTCCATTGTGTTTGATAATGTACCACTTAATTGAAAAAAACTACCAAAAACCCACTGAAAATTTTAAGCATTTTTTTTTTAACTAAATATAATCAGTGAATGCAGAGTCTATTTCACTACTTGAATCACTGTTTCAGTATTACATGCTCAATAGCTTAAAATTTTTAGTTTTATCAAACGGACCCTCAGACTTTGATCTTCCATTTCCATTTCGTTTGTTTTGAGAAAGTGAACGCAAACGAAAAGATGTATGGATCCATGGATCTATTAAAAATTGTTCTAAACTTTTCCCACCAAATAGAATTCTAAAATTTTCATTTATAACTATGGACTAAAAAGAGTCCTTTTTTAAATCATAGGGAGATAATATGAAACTGGGCCTCTAACCACACAATTGTAAATATAATCAACCCTAAAAACAAAGAATGCCTTGTAGGACGATTTTCCCCCAAAAAAAAAAATTCGCGAAAAAGGTAAATGAACGATGGTTTAAAAAATAGTTGGGGGCTCGAATTGGACCGATCTCTTGTCTGTTTCATTCATGGTGCTCGTTTGGGAGTTCATCCCCTCTCATCTGCAATCTCTACATCGATAAGCACGCGATCTTACTTCCACTCTCTCTCTCTCTCTCTCTCTCTCTCTCAAGAGGAAAGAAAAACTCAAAAACGGTACAAGAGGAAACTCACCTGGAGGAGTTGCCGAATTTGTCGTCTCCGTTGGGTGCCGATTTGGGTCTGGAAATTCTCTCTCTCTCTCTCTCTCTCTTCGATAGACTGGATACGTTTGGTCTTCAAGGTAGAAGTAAATAATTTGGGGTAGTACTTAGGGTAAATTACATAAACACCGCTAAACTCTAACCTGTTTCCACTAACACCCCTAAACCAAAAAAAATAGAAAGAAAAAAAAAGGAACAAATGACCCCTAATCAAAGTGAAATCAATTACTCATAACTGCTAGGAAATACCCTAAACAGTAGTTGTCAACAGGGGTGAAACAAGAATTTTTACTTGGAAGTGACGAGTTATTAGTTAGGTTGTCCGAGGGGCCAACACGAGGGTTTGGGGTAGTGGCGTTCTTTTTAAAGCTATTATACATATTTTTGAGACTGATTTTTCATATCAGTTTACTATTTGAATTTTGCGTGTTTTGAGAATACTAACGTTTGATGTTTGTAATCTCTATGGTGTACTGTTATTCTTTGTCTAGTATTTTTTTTTAAGATAATTAGTGTTGTAATTGTTTATAGGAATGAAGAATTATGTAAAAGTAAAAAAATTGAGAGACCCAACATGTAATTAACAATTGACAATTAGACCACTTTAACATCCTTTAATGAAAGTCAAGTGATTCATTGTCAGAACCAAAATTGGGTTACAAATTTTGGAAGCATATCATTACTCTTTAAAAAAATGAAAAAAAAATAATTTTGACTTCACTAACTGAGTTGGAGGGACGAATTCTAAAAATTTATAAAAGTACTAAGAAGGAATAGAAGATTTTTTTTATTTGTTGGTGCAAGAAGAAGAAAGAAAAAAAAAATTTAAGAGTCACAAATATACATTTATCTATATTATAAATTAGAACTTTGTCCTACTAGGACAAGTGACTAGGATACACAAATATGACTAGGATGGTATTTATATGACTAAGATGCTGATTAGGATCGATCTATGATATACCCTTTCTCTGTTTAGGCAAAAAAAAATCAGATCAAACATAAGCCTCTTTCTCTCTCACTCTCACTCTCTCTTTCTCTATCTCTCTCTCTCTCTCTCTCTCTCTCTCTCTCTCTTACTCTCTCTCTCGCAAATCACTCCAGAATCCAACCTCTCTCTCTCTCTCAGCCCCTCAACTCTCCTCCCACCACCAGCGCTGCCTCTCGCCTCTCCTCTCACCACCACCAGCGCCTCATCAATCACCAGCGCATCGCCTCTCCTCGCCACAACTCTCCTCTCACCACTAGGCACCAGGGCCTGCCGCCATCGCCATCGCCACCACCACCAGTCCACCACCTCACGGTCCTACTCAGATCTCAAAAGTCAGAGGTAAGAGTGGTTGAATTTATCAATCTTTCTACATAGTTGTGGTTTGATCTATCAATTTTATGTATCGTGGTGGTTTGGCCTATTCAAGATTCGAGTATGTCCTTTTGATGTGTTTCTTTTCTCTGATTTTACCTCAATCATTGTTTTCATGGACTTCCATTAGATTTCCTACTGTATTTCAATTTTTGGGCGATTTCTTTTTTTTTTTTTTTTTTAAAGTTTCCATTGTATATATATATATATATATATAATTGCTGATTTGGATTGGTGTTAGGGGCTGAGATTTGTTTCCGTGGGCCTACTTGCTTCACCCAATAGGTGAGTATATAGGCTTCCGAATTCGATAGTTCGAGGTCTGAGAATTTAGAGTTACGAATTCGATACATAGTTAATTTTTCCCAATCTACAATTCCAGATTTTTTGTTCTTGCTTGATTATAAAAATGTTTGCAGTTTTTGCTTGATTTTCATTTTCATTCTTTTCTTTTCCTTTCTTGCTTGATTGTGTGTTTATTTTATTTTCTACATTCCCTAAATTTCCTTTGAACAATTTAATTGTTTCCATAATAATGTTTCTTAAATTTAGATAAAGTATAGAATTTGGAATGTGTTTACTTATTTCCATAACATAATTGTGTCCTAAATTTAAATTTGAAAAATCTCAGAACACATTCAATGTCCATAATTTGCCTTAAATGTGTGATTAAAATTGTTTCCATAATACTTTTTTCCTAAATTAATTGTGTTAAGTATTTCCTAAATTCTAAAAATATTATATCCTAAATTAATTGTGTGTTTAATTGCTTCTGTTATTTGGGGTAAATCTCTCTTTATATTTGAAAGGGGTAACTTCAATTGCATTGATTTATTCTTTACTTCTCAAAAATGTGTCCACAATCGATTTAGATCTCTTCTAATTTGATTTAGATGCCTGCATGTGATTGGTATTGATTCCATTAGTTTCCTTCATGAATGCATGTGCAATTTGCATGTAATTGATATTGATTCCATTCGTATTCTTAAAATTTGCTACTTCACCTAATTGTAGTCCCCTATTTTGATTTTTCCATAATTTAACACCCAATACTTTGCCAAGTCAAATTGCATTGATTCATTCTTTTATGTTCCAATACTTTCCAATTGTAGTCCCCAATCTACTGAAATTTTCTTTTCAATATTTTTTGTGCATGATTGTTCCTTTCCTTATCAAGGATAACCCATTTTTTGTGCATGATTGTCTTTTGATTGATTTTGTATTTTTTTGCCTTTCCAATATTTTCCCCAATTTCTGTTTCATCCCTTCTTTCCAAAAATTTGCAAACATGTTTAGGGATATTTATGGGTTTAGGAAATTGTTTCTATTTATAGGTTCAGCCAATTCGAAAGGAAAATGTTGTGGGAAAACATTTTCTTCCTATTATTGTTGTCTTTCCTTAAGGTTCCTTTCATTGTCGATGAAACATGTAATTTGGAGGGAATGTTGCATTTGTCCATTTTACTTTCTTTGTGATGAAGGAAAAAATCAATGTTTCAAATTGTTTGTTGTTTTTTTTTAATTCGAAGACAGCCCCTTTCATTGAGTTTTGTTTTGAGATACCGGGTATGGAGGAAAAGATTAGTCCCAAATGCTTTTGCGAATTGCCAAACACCCCATTTTGTGTAATATGGTTAGAGTAATGCTATGCTTCCCAAATTGGTTCCAAATGCTTTGCTAATTCTGTGAATCACCTCCTTTGTTAGTTGTACTATATGCATTTCCAAATTTTCTATAGAAGTTTTATCCATATGTAGACTGCGAGTTATTTTCTACATGCATTCCCAAATTGGTTCCAAATGCTTTGCTTGCCATTTATGTTGTCTTTCTGCAACGGAACTTTTTTTTTTTATGAAGCAAGGTAAGCTTTTGATTGCAATATAAAATGGCCATGCTCTTCTCTTTGCAGTATTTTCAAGGCAATGATAAGATGAAGCAACAATTTTTCAGCTGATTGCGTGAGGTATATTCGCAACTTCCAAAATTTATCTAATGCTTTCTATTAAAAATTTTCGATGTTGCATATTGCCAGCTGATGTGCAAGAAGAGAGGAAGCAACTTCTATTGGCTTCACTATTGCATATTAAAAAGGGGGAATTTGGGATGAGCATGTGGTAGGCGACCACTTAATCAACTGCACATTCACAGTGTCTAATGTTGAATTAACAAAGTAGATTTTGCCAATTTTTGTTTTTTGGTTTTTTTATACACTGCTATTTCTAGAGTTAATTAAAGCACTTTTTTGGGGCACAAAGCTATTCATAATGGTGGTCAGCATGTTATCGGGAGAGCTCCCTAAAACTCTCCATTAATTTAGAAATACACAAAAAGTTATTACAACATTTGGGCATATGCCTTTATTAAAATTTTCTGAGAGAAACATGATTCTCTGGAATTGTAAGTTGTGACACTTGAAATTGATTTGGTTTTCAGATTGTGATATAACAATAGAGGAAGGAAAATGATAGAGAACAAAGGAATAAAGTTAGCTTGCATCCAAAAGAGTGTTTTCTTTAATGTTTTGTTTACTTTTCACTCACTAAATCTGTGAAAGTGCTTCAGATTTTGAGTGGGATGTGAGGAGCTTGAGCATTGGTTTGAAAGTGCTTGGGAATAATTTGGAAGTTAGCTTGAAAGACAAAAGCAGGTTTTTTTTTCGTTTTTTTTTTCATTTTTACTATTAGTGTAATTGTCATCATTATTATTGTGGTTGGTTGAGTGATTTTGATAGTTTATGTTTATTATGATTGTTAAATGTACCAATATTGTATTTAAATAGTTCAAGTGGGAGACACCATTTACTTTGTGGTTCAGTTAGGGAATTACTTGGGGATTGATTTGATAGAGAAATTGTGTATATGAATTCAAATTGGCCCTTTTTTCCCTTTTTTTTTTGGGTCTAGGTAATTGATACTTTGCACATTTGAATGATTGAATCCTTTTTAAGTCATAATTCCAGTTCGGTTAAATTACAGAACTACTATAAGTTTGTCAAGGTATGACAGAGTTAGGGCCGAAGGAGCTGCGTACGATTGGGTAGGTTTGGTAGGTTAGAATGTAGTTCAATTGTGATTTGAGTTAAAATCTAATTTTATGGCACACTTGAGATTAGACAAATCTTTTTTTTTTTTTAATTCTACTTAGTATGTGAGCCTGTAGTGTTTTCTTTCTATTGCATTTTTTGCTTATGGTATTTTAGAATATTAGTACAACATGTTCTTCTCCCTTTGTTAAATCAAACACAGGTTGAATTTTTCTAGTGCTGAAGTTACGTGGAGTATGTTACCGGCCGAAAGCTTGCATTGTTGTACACGCTATACAATTTTAGAGCTAAAACCAGTATTTACAGATCATTTTAGACTTAGAAAAACTTCTCTCTTTATTCGGATAGTGCCCTCGGGCACGTGCAATACCTAGTATATATATAGATCTTAAGATAACAACTTGTTTATTTATTTATTTATTTATTTTTGCTTAGAACACAACTTGTTTATTAGTTATTACTAGTCTTTTAACATAAAGATATGTCTCTAGCAGATCTTATCTCATATTATCTCACATTATCTTCTCTTTTAATTAATTTATACTAAGGTAGTTAATATGTATGTTTATTATCTTTACTTGTATTTGAAAAATAGTGTGATGTCAACCCCCCCCCCCCCCCCCCCCCCCCCCCCCCCCCCCCCCCAAACCCCCCCCCCCCCCAAAAAAAAAAGAAGGGTTCTTTAGATTTCAGTCATTTAATGTATCACTTTTTATAAATAGATCCATTCTATAAGTTAACTTAGAAATTAGTCCCTCAACTATTTTGAGGACCAAAATACCCCCACTCCCACAAAATACGATTTTTAAATTTAAAACCCATATAACTATATAAATATAACAAATCTTGGTTTTGAAATTCAAACTCCATATAATATACATACATATATATATATATAGAGAGAGAGAGAGAGAGAAAAGAGTGAGAATTAACATAGAAATATTATGCAAGAGAGAAAAAGAAAAGTGATAAATTTCTCATTTTAAAATACATCACAGACCATAAGTGAAAATTCCTCAATAGCATAATTCGAAAATCTGTATATCATCGTGAGAAATTCTCACTTTATAAGAAATCACTGACCATAAGTGAAAAATTTTATCTATTTTGGTGAGAAATTCTCAGATCTAAAATTTTGATGGAAGTTCAATAATACAAATTTCTCACAAAAAAAAAAAAAAAAACAAAATTTCTCACACCTCCACACAAATCAAATATACAAACTACTCAAAATTTCTCACCTTGAAAACTAAAGGGAAAAAATGCGACATGACATGAAAATGAGGAGAGAGAAAAAAGTATATAGATATATAATTAATTTTAGAGAGAGAGATAGAAGAATTTCTTCGCTTTTTGTCCTTCTTCAAACTCTTCATCGCCATGGCTCACAAACATCTTCACTAGAACCACTACTGGTAATTCATCATCATCATCAACAATTTTTTCTGATGATTCGAACAGATCTCACTTTCCTTCAATTTTTTCCTACTTTTCCCAAATTCAACCGAAGGCTCACACAAATTTACTTCAAACCCATCTCAAACCAACCTCACCAGATCTCAAAACACCACATTCGATTCGCCCAATGTGAACAAAGAACCAGCAATTGTCAAAAATCAGACCCAAAACAAAGGACCACATGATGAAATTGGGGGTTTGAACCCAAATCAGAGCACAATTGGTGTCAAGAAAGAACCAGAAATTGTAAAAAACCAGACCAAAAAACGAAGACCCAAATGGCAAAATTGGGGGAACTAGGGGGACTCGTCTCTCTCTCTCTCTCTCTCTCTCTCTCTCTCTCTTGCCATTATGAATTGTCGCAGAATTAGCTGGGCTGCTGGAACTACCCTTTTCTTCAATAAGGCCAAAACAGAGAGAGAGAGAGAGAGAGATAGTGATAGAGATCGTGATTGATACTGTGTGAGAAAAATAGTCAATAATTCAACATCAGAGTATACCAAACATATTGCTAATTTACTCCACTACCCTATAATATAGGAGCTATCCTGGGATGAATCACATCCCTAGTATCATGCCCCATCTATAAACGGTTATAATATCAATAATTTAATTAAATCAATTCATATACAGATAGAATAAATCCAAGGGAATATAAGTCAAAAAATATTACACAACCATTGGGGAAAGAACTAATTTCTAAATCAAGTATTAAATGAGGTATCAATTTATATACATCCAATATTAACAGTACCAAATCTACAATAAATGCATATTGAAGGACTAAAACTAATATTTCTAAAAAAAACGAGTGATAATGATTTGGTTTAGAAATGATGTCCCCCTACTTATACATTGATTTAATATTATAGTTGATTTAATGTGATACATTTATGATGAATAAAAAATATGGCTTTTGATTTAGAGCTATTATTCATTTGAAATTCTTTTAGTACCTATCAACAAAAAAAAATTCTTTTAAGGGAGCTTCGCCATAGCCCCCTCAAATAAAACTCTTCAAAGCTAAAACACATGCTACTTTTCTTTATCGCACTAGGCCCTTTTTACACTCAAATTGCTATAACTTTTGTTATACAAATCCGTTTTTCGTAAAATTTGATGTTTTGAAATAGCAAAATTAGATCCATCAAACGAGTTCAATATTGACCATGAAATACGGGGACGAAAAAAACTAAACATTAAACAAATATGAAAAATTGTATTTTTTTGCATACATATAATAAAAATATATTTCTTTTGTACAATTAGCACCATAGATGCATAGATTTTTTTAAAAAAAAATACATGAAATCAAAAAAAAAATAAAAAAATCACCCAAAAAACCCAAGAATTGATAAAGTTATGGTAATATAAAGTTGACAGATAATATTATCTGTTAGACACACAGATACAGATAATATTATCTGTAAAACCTCAAAATCAGGCTACACTTAACTTTTTTCATAAATTTTCCACACCTATTGCGTAGATCTCAAAGAAATACATGAAATCAAAAAAAAAAATCACCCAAAACGCCCAAAAATTGTGAAAGTTATGGTGGTTTAAAGTTAGGCATAACAAATAATATTATCTGTTTCAAAACAGATAACAGATCAAATGTTAGGCAGATAAAATTCTATTTGAGGCCTAAAATTATCAATTGTTTGAAAAATTAGTAACTTCAACACATAGATGTTGAAAAAATGCATGAAATTTTTTTTTTTTATAAAAAAAATCACCAAAAGGACAAAAAAAATTAAGAAGTTATGGTGGTTTTGAAAACAGATAGCATTATCTGTTTTAGGTGTGTATATGTGTATATATATATATGTCTTCTTCATCTTCATCTTCTTCATCTTCCTATATATATGTATATATAAATCGTCTTCTTCATCTTCACACACATACCGACCACAATAGGTAAAATTGCTAGAATTGGTTGCAACAAATACATCACAGACGCAAGCTTCGGTAGCCGATTTACATCACACACGCACACATATATATATATATACATATATGCAGAGGCGATGGCGATGGAGGTGTTGGCGATGGTTGTGGTGGCGGTGCGATGGTGGTGACGAAGGTGGTAGTGGTGGTGACGATGGTGGTAATGGTGGTCTGGACTTTGTCGACCGTCGACCGTCGGGGGCAACGTCAGCATTAAACCAAAAAAAAAAATGGGTTTTACACATAATAAAAGTGACGCGTGTGGGTTTTTGGGGGATTGGAAATTTGGGTGGGTTTTACACACCATTGACTATATCTAAGGGGTCTATCTCCAAATTCCCCTTCTTTTAATAACTTGTATATCTTATCAAATAGGTTTCCTAATCAAATCTTTTTACAAGAGAGAATTGTTTAAAGATTTGTTTCCATTGTTGTGAAACTTTCTCCATTTTATTGTTGCACTCTTACATGTATGCTTCAATGTTCGTGAACTACTTCTCTTTATCTCAGTGGGTTTTTTTTTTTTTTTTTTTTTTTAAAGTTTCTAGACTGATTTTTACAACATTATTATTATGTGTTGATTTATGTATCCCAAGTGAAATTGTTGAAATATGCCTATATAATAGTTGATTTTACAATATTATTAGGGTAATGTTTGAGACACAAAAGGGTCACAAAGAGATGGATGTGTCATCTCATGTGACAGAGTAAAGTGTGGTGAGTATTACTGCCACATGCGATACCACATCCTTTTGTGAGTATCTTTTTTATAACCTTTTTGTGTCTTTAGCATTACCTATATGTATGTTGTATGTAGTGAACTCGATGTGGTTTTAGTTAGTGAGCCACCAATCGATTAAAAAAATCGGATCAGAAAACAACCTATAACCACGGTGAAGGTAAAGATGCTCACACTTTTTGCTTTTCTAACTTAATAGATAGATTTATAGACAAATTCATCATTTTGTTTTGAACCACTGTTGGAATCATTGTTTGTCAAATATTACTTACATAATTGACTTACTTTTGATATTTGGAACAGAGTCAATTAGTCACTCTACTTTGAATTACTTAAGATTTGTTGACCTTATATATATATATATATATATCGATATTTAAAAACTATTTTTTAATAAACTTTTCTTTTGCAATTCAAAGTCTTACCACCATAATCAAGTATTACTAAACATTAGTGTTAGAATAATATGCTTGTTATAGCCTAGGTTCATTACAGTTATGTATATCTCTGTATTCTAATCTAAATTCGTTGTGTATTACCTTAGGATGTACTACTTCTTTCCTTTTCTTGCCTATCCTACATAAGAGACTCTCTATTATATAAGATATACACATCATCAATATAATACAATCTGTATTAATATATATATATATATATATCTACTTTATCATGGTATCAAAGTGTACAAGTTCTCGGTGACCTACCTCTGAAACACCATCATCGCCAATCCTATCGGAACTCCATTGCTGCAACCACTCTTCCACCACAACCTATATCACCACCACCATCATCATTTGCTCCCAATCACCAAATCGTTGTCGCCTCAACCACCATCATCACCGCCTGCCACTGATAGCCCCACATGCACCATTACCACCACCACCACCACTAGAATTACCATCATCACCACCTGCCATTGATCACCCCGATCAACTACCACCATTCTCCCACCGACGCCTCAATTACTATCATCATCTGCCGCCCCAATCACCATCATCATCGCCTGCCACCGATTGTCAGAATCACCATCATCACCTCCTGCAACCGATCGCCCCAATCAACCACCACCATTCTCTCATTGTCGACTCAACCACCACCATCATCTGTCGCCCAAACCACCATCATCATCATAGATTCCAATTGTCCTGAGAATTTCAACTGCAACCCCAAGAATTTCACAAACTCCTTTCGGCCATTTTAAACCTAAACCCGACCCATTTGCCTAACCCAAACGCGGCCCACTTTACCTGACCCAGACCCGGCCGATTTTACCCAACCCAGACCCAGTTTACTCGTCTACCTCTTCTGCACAACAATGCAACTATTGTAAGTTGCTTGGACATGTTCTCTTGAATTGTCCAACTCGCGTTTAGAAGTACTGCAAGAAACTTAGACTTGGTCACTATCAAAGCAACTGCTTTAGGAATCCCAACAGAAACTCCAACAACAGCATGTCCCGAGGACGTTCTTCCAAATCTACCAATACATCCCATAGAGGTCCATCCAGATCTGCTGTTATAACTACTGAAAGTCCATCATCCGCTGCACCTACTGAAGAAAGTTTTTCTATTGCTCATCTCGAGGATCTCCTCAAACAAGTTCTTGCCCACTCTGGTAATACACCTTCCACTGCTATGTCTGTCACCTCAGGTAACTCTTTCTAGTTTTTTGACTCCACCTATTGTAATCACATGACCTCTGAACCCACCATTTTCTCAACTAAACATTATGCTCATTAAACACCAACCATTCACACTGCTGACAGTTCGCACATGTCTATGAATCATATCGGTAGCATTTCAACTTCTCATACAACCCTTCCAAATACCTATTTCATTCCCAAACTTGCTTTGAATCTCATATATGTTGGTCAACTTTGTGAATCCAGTCTCACTGTTGTCTTTTCTTCCTCTGATTGTTGTGTGCTGGATCTAAAGATGGGACAGACTCTTGGAATAGGCCGTAAAGTTGGAAGACTCTTTGAGCTCATCAGTCTCTACATACTGCCTCACGTTTATTTAATTACTCAAACTATCGCCTCTGTCACATCCACTCCATCTCTTAGTACTTGGCACAACCGCTTGGGACATGCTTCTACTAGTCGTCTACAAATTATAGTGTCTAGGGGTCAGTTAGAATCCATCAATAATGAGCATTTTGATTTTCTTTCTTGTCAACTTGCTAAACAATCGGCATTTCCATTTAATAAAAGTATTTCTATTTCATCTGCACCGTTTGATTTGATACATTCTGATGTTTAGGGACCTTCTCCCACTTCTACTATGGGAGAGCTAGGTACTATGTCATTTTTGTTACTGATTATTCTCAGTACACTTGGTTTTGTCTCATGAATAATCAGTCTGAATCACTCCAATTGTACTTCAATTTTGCTAATATGGTCAAAACCCAATTTTCTCGTCATACAAAGTGTTTCGTGCAGACAATGCTGCAGAATACACAGATTCTATTGTCCTCTAATTACTTCACCAAAATGGCATACTACCTCATCGTTCCTATCCTGGTACATCCAAACCAAACGGGCGTGCTGAGCATAAACACAGACATATTTTCAACACTGTCTGTGCACCTCCTTATAACTGCATGATGCTCTGAACGATTTTGGGGTTAAGCTGCTCTCACAGCAATCTACACCATGAATTGTGTTCCCTTCCCTGTGATCGACAATCGATCACTTTATGAGCGTCTTCATGGTCATGACCTTGGCTACAATACGCTTAAGGTCTTTGGGTGTGCTTGCTTTATCTTACTTCAACCACATAAACATACCAAACTTGAATCACGATCTCGGTTATGTTGTTTCTTAGGTTATGGTATTGAACACAAAGGCTATCGGTGTTGGGATCCTGTTTCCAAACATCTTCGTGTGTCTCGTCATGTTGTTTTCTGGGAACACAAGATGTTTTCTTCAATGTCTTAATTTCATCTTGCTCTTTCCAGTACTCCTTACTTCTTTACCAATATTCCCTATGTTGACTTGTTTCTTGAGATATTCGATACAGCCACACCTGATGATACGCCTCATGTTTCTATATCATAAGATACACCTTTAGTTCCACCTCATACATCTACTGATGATTTATCTGAGTCATCCACTTTGGTCCCTTCTGAGCTACCTTCTTCGTCTGACCAATCTGTACCAATATCTGATTCCATTCTTAGACGCAGTGATCGGATAAAACCTACTCGTCTCCGTGATTATGCTGTTCTTTCTACCATTCTCTCTATGTATGAACCTCAGTTTCATCATAAGGCAAGAACTAACCCTCTTTGGCAGAAAGCAATGGATGATGAACTGTAGGCACTGGAACAGAATCATACATGGGACTTAGTCGATCTACCCAATAGAAATAATGTAATGGGATGCAAATGGGTCTATAAAATCAAAACACATTCTGATGGGTCCATCGATTGTTACAAGGTCCATCTGGTTGCTAGGGGTTTTACACAGGAGTATGGGATTGACTATGAGGAGACATTCACACTAGTTGCCCATCTCACTTCAGTCCAAAGCCTAATTATTATTGCTGCAATTTCCCATTGGGAATTATTCCAAATGGATGTCAAAAATACTTCCTCAATGGTGATATCATTGAATAAGTTATATACGTCCTCCACCTGGTTATCAGCATCCTTCTAATAAGGCCTACAAGCTTTGCCGGGCTCTCTATGGTCTTAAGCAAGCTCCCAGAGCCTGGTTTGCCAAATTTAGCACCATCATTGAAGGTTTTGGTTTTCCTTTAAGCTCTCAAGACTCTATACTCTTCATTCGTAAGACAGATCAAGGTATATAACACCCGTATGAGTATTTTTACATTTCATAACATTATCATACATTATGATGTGATTTGTTGTGCATTTATGGCACAAGTGTGAGTGAGTATTGACTCACGAGTTGATTTGGATGTCTGTGTAAGAGAATCTTTGAGACTGTGTAAAATGGATGTTTTGATGTTGTGATGTCTCTCCGAGATTGAGACGGTCATGGTGGAATACCCCAAATATTTATCTGAAAATAAATGTTTACGTGTGTATTTTGCTATATGTATTATTATCTAGTTTAGAATATCTGTATAGGATAAATTTGACACGATAATGTTATTTTGGGCATGTTAATAGCATACAACACATTGTCACATGTTTTACTATTTTCAAATACTAGAAACTCTTTAAACTTTAAATATTTGAAACAATGTGAAAATATTTACTGAATCTAAATAGATGAGTAAGCATAAACTATGCAATTTAAAGATAAGTAGTGGAAACTAATTAACCTATGTGAGCTTTTGTGTCAATCTTCCTTTATGAGGTATATTGTTCTTTTCAGTCTCATTCTTTTTATCATATCACTCGTTGAAAGTCTCATTATTTTTTCCTTTTAACTGATCATTAGAAGAGAACGTTCAGGATTTACCATTAGAACTTCTAATTATTTGCTTAAATAAACAAAGTCAATCTATTTTTAAAATGATTTATGCCATCTTTTATTTCAAATGCACCCCCCTTCACCTAATATTGCCTTATTCTCAGTTCTCTCCAAACCATGCCTTGCTCCACCGGGGAGTACAAACCTCACTTCTATATCCAGGTATGTGATTGGACTGTAATAATATTGCAAGAAGTGGTAAAGAAAGAAAAGAGTTGATTTAAAATAATAATAATAAAATGAGAAACTAAAAAAAGAGACGGTACAAATGATAAAAAGGAGAGGAAAAGAAGAGGTTGTAATAAATTGCGCAAACACTCCAATTACATTCTTAGAATAAATACACCCAAAATCTCCTACTCATCTTAATTTCTAACTTACCAGTCAAAGTCCTAATGAGTTAAAAGAAATTGATTTTTAAATTTAAGTGATAAGGATGTTCTCCACGGTAGATCGCTCTTCTAATGTTAAGTATTCTTTCATGAGACTTATTGTACTCCAAATGCTAATATATTGAGTCATCAAAAATTGGAAGCAACTTCTCTGTCTTTACTTCCCTACCAAATGAGATGTTCTCTACATCGGTTTCTGAGAGTTTCTCCTTAAAAGAGTGAAATTCCAGTGAGATTTGAGTTAAAACTACAAGTTTTATGACTGCTAATAGTTATGTAAACTTTGAAGTTAAGATCACTTGATTGACTTTTCAAGTACACATTGTAAATTTAAAGAGTATAAAAAAATACTACCATTGACAAACTGTAAATATATGTGTTGCATTACTATTACATACTTGAAAATTTCATTTTATTGTCAAATTGAATCTTATCTATTGTAAAAGGAGAAAATCTACCTTTATTTTTATTTTACTTTATTTTTACATCTAAAAAAAAATTTAAATTTAAAAATTGAATTTTGTGGGTATATTCACTACAAACCCTCACGAGACAACACTCGTCCACTAGGGGTAACCTAGGGGTTTAACGGCTTGTTGCACACGCTAAATGCAATCGTGATTCCTGCGACAGTGAGTTAGGTTTTATTTTCCTTAGTTTATTACTACTTTTAAATAAAACTTTTAGAACAATTTCTCTTTCACTTTATTGCTAGGGATTAGCAATAAGTTAGTTGAGGGGTATGACAAACACTGAATATTAATTGCACATTCATGTGCCAATATAATAGACATACTACTCATTTAATCCCCCAAATTCCTAGTTTTGCATGCATATTTGAATTAATATAATTTAATGATAATATCACTCAAATGCATATAATTATGTGCTTTTACATATTTTATCTATTTAGGTGAAAATGAAGTAAAATAAAAGAAATGAAAGAAGTAGCAACCACACCGGAATATTTATAATATTTCATAGCGTCAACAGGTGTGCAACGTATTAATGTCATGAAAGTGACATATTTGCGTTCACACTTATTATGAACGAAATCCTCTCATTTCTGTCTCTCTCTTTGTGTCTGTTTTCTTTCTTTGCAGGATGTGTCAGAAGAGGGGAGAAAAATGAGACGCATGAAGAAAATTGAGTCAAGGTTCAGTTCAGTGATGAAAGGGATGATGTATTTTCATCATTCCTTCACTTATAAAAAGAAGGTAGAGGAGAGGCAAATGAAGCAGATCACAACAACGAAACATTATACAACGCACTATTGTAGAGAGAATAGTTTATGGGATTATCATGTGAGCACTTCATAGTGTCCCTTGAAATATGAAGCTTTAGTTTTTCTTTGCTTTTTCTAGTTCTAGTAGTTGTAAAAATTTGCTTTTATGTAATTGATAATTTCATATTAAAAAATATGTAACAAAACTTTGTGTACTGTATTTCTCAAATTAAAATATTTGTTTTCTTGTAGGACCTTTGTTAATTTGTAGTAGTAAAATATTCCTATTAAAATTTAGATTTAATATTTTTAGTCTAGTAGTACTTATAGTTGTCCCATAAAATAGTTTGAAACCCCAAATTTTCAGTTTTTATAGTAATCTTTTCGTTCATTAAAAGATATATTTTGCAAGTAAATGCCAGATTTCTTAGGCACGTAGTTGTTATAATCACCTACTAAATCCCCAAGCACACTCTATACATATTCCACTCCCAAATTATATTAGGATTTGGTTTGGTCTTGCTTGTGTTCTTGGAGTTCAACCGCTGTGACCCTACAAGAAGTCAAAGGTTTAGTATTTTATTTTTGATTCAATATTTCCATTTATTTATATTTTATTAGCCTAGTTGTATTAAACTTTGTTATTTTGCAGATTCCACAAATTCAATCTCAGCTCATGTTAAGTGAAGAAAAAATATAAAAATATTTGTTTTCACCATTACCTTGATTTTATAACTTTAATTTTAATTGGACGGTGATTATGTGCATCTATTTAATTTATCTTTAAATTTTATTTAGAGTGCAATTTCAATTCCAAAATGGTATGCTAAAACTTTAATTGGGGATATGCAATAAAAACTTAGAAACCACTGCTTCTGTGCACTAATCTTAAATGGACAAATTTATCTGGATGGATCTCTTTTCCATTTATGGCCAAAAATATCTATGTATCTATAGTTTATAACTATTTTTAACATGTTTATCGACTATGACTATATTGGACATCAAAAGATTACATATTTGAAATAAGAATCTAATTATATGGATTCTCAAACTATGCCTTTTGTTATAAAAAAAAACACTTAGTATACTCAAACAATTCATTTGACAAAGATTATATTTCAAATATGTGTATACATATATATATATATATATATATATATATATATTTCTATCCATTAATGGACAGACAATTGTGTAGTGGCAGAGTGGTGGAGACTTGGCGCCGAATAACCCATATTCGCGGTGGGTTACGGTTCGAACCTAGCTACTGCCCAATTGCCTCTTTATTTTTGTTTAAACCAAACGACGTCGTTTCACATCAAATCTGACACACTTGATATGACATCAACTAGTGTAAGTTTATTTTCAAATAAAGATTCACTCTGTTTAAAAATGTCAAATCCCTTACAAGTGCACAAAAGTTGTGTAATCTAGTGTTGATTTGCATATTCCCAATTCCATTAAATCATTTCTTCCAAATTAATTAATATTCCCTGCTTTTAAATAGCTTAGATGAAATATTTGTATTATTTTCATCTTTCGCTATAATAAAATCTAAAAAGTTTATCTCATGAAAATCTAGATTTTATTTTTTTTTTTTTTTTTTTTTTCATTTTCTTACTAGTATCTTAGTTAATTTATTTTGCATTATTAAAATCTTTACCGTAAACTGTTACAAAAATAAAGCTTTCAATTAGTTTTATTGCAAAAATATAAAAACTAGTAGTTTAGTAAAAGCCCCAAAAATCCATCATCTTTTATTTTCTTTTTAGGGACAAAAGAGTAACTGCCTATCTTTATAAAATTATTTTTCGTTCCCTGCGGTTTTGACCTGTTCTTCCAGAACTTTATTACTTGTACGATCACCTACACTTGGGTGTTGATAAGAAAACGCGTCAATAGGATGTCGTCAATAGACGTAGGTGTTTATGACTTGCGGTACTAGACCGGAACTAGTAGTAGATGTCGTTAAGTTGTGGCAATTAGATCGGACGTGTCTTTACTCAAAGCATTGAATCCTTGACATGCGGAGGACTGTCCATAGTTCTAATAAGGCGGGGAATGGACTGGTGTGGTGTCTATGACTTGCGGTGGACTGTGAATAGGTATTCTCAAAACGTGGTACACAGATGTAGGTGTCTATGACTTGCGGTGGATTGTGAAAATGTATTCTCGAACTTGATAGACAGGGCATTGGTATCCAAGAGTATTACAATCTGGTCTGTTTATCCATGAGTCGGATGTATGGGTTCTTGTATAAAAGACGTGAGTAACCGATTAATGAGTTTGGAATTAATAGAAAAATAATATTAGTAGAATTATATTTTATGTCCTTCATAACTGGTTAAATCATTATACTTATGATACTGGGTTAGTTTCTATTCACTCAGTTTTCAGTAAGCTAACGGCGTTTATGCCTGGACATTCACCGTCCAAACTACCCTGTCCCTAACTGTCACGACCCATCCCACTACGCGTGGAAATAGGACACGTGGCACGCCACCAAGGCTTATCCAAACACCATCTAACGATACGCAGCGGAAAGAACTTTAACACAACCCTGGGTATTTTAAAACTTAGGAAACGTTGCCCTCTGAGTTGACAACCATTGAAATCAGAGTTATAAAAAGTTTTGGCCAAATGAAAATACATTCAAAAGAATCAGTTCTGAAAACAGGGGTTCAGTCGATTGAACCCTCAGTTCAGTCGACTGATCTGAGGGTTCAGTCGACTGTACTGAGCAGAAACCAAAACCTAAAATTCTCAACAAAAGTCCAGTCGACTGATCAGGGAACCCAGTCGATTGCTCAGTCGACTGATCAAGATCTCCAGTCGACTGTGTTAAGCAGAACCAAAAAAATGCAACATTTTAAAAGGGGTCCAGTCGACTGATCTGGGTTCCAGTCGACTGCTTTTGCCATTAATCAAAGCAGTAGTCAAAATCAACAGTGGTTCAGTCGACTGATCAAGGGTCCAGTCGACTGCTTCTCTTACTATTCACTTTCAGTGTCTCAAACATACGAGATCCAGTCGACTGATCCATGGTCCAGTCGACTGCTCCCCTGCTGGGTAACCTGTAATGAAATTTAACAACTCATACTACTCCAAACTTAACACCAATACAACCACAACTGATTTTCAACATTTGAAACTTAACTACAGATGTTCAAATACAGAATTACCATGTTACAGAACAAATTCAAAGATATATTACAACGTACTATTACAATTTCAAATCCTTACACAGGGTTTTAGCATTTAAAACAAAAACATATACAAATGTGGTTCTCCGGCGTTCCTCGGCCTCACTCCTCACGATTCTTCTTGTCTTTCTTCTTACCTGCAATGGAGTACATCTCCACTGCTCAGCTATATGCTGAGCGTACAATTCTAAATGTATACTTATATGACAGTTCATGATTTAAGCATCTAAAACATATAGAAATGGTCTCTAGGGTGAGTGGTACGCATTCATCCGGTCGATGCCGTAGGAGGCCCACCTCTCCCAGGCATCTCGTACACTGGTTGGGCATTCCTCCTTACCAGGTACCATGTCTTGGTTGGGCCCACCTCCAATCCAGACACAACCACAATTCCAATTCCATCGCCATCACAATCCTCAAGGTTCGAGGAGCTTACCCCGGATGAATTTGCACCAAACTCCCCTTTGACCCAAGTAGACACATAACATGCTCACTTAAACAGTTATACGTGCTTTTCATATAATTTCACATGCATAATTAACGGGCCTAATTAATACATGAATTTCGCCCGGATCCAAGATTATCAAAAATGATGTTCAAAACATGAAAATCCATATATTTCATAGATCTAGAATTCATACCTCGTGCGATTCTCTTCAAACTTTGAAGGATCGTCTAGGGGGCTAATTAATCGTCGGATTCCAAATTATATGCGATTCCTACGAGTTTTACCTGATTTTCCCCAAAAGTCTAGAATTAATATTTTTACAAAAATTGGCCAAACACGACCTAAGTAGTATCAAAACGTAGGTCTTACCTTCACGAGTTCAAATCTTGAATCTGGAGAAAATCTGACGGACGAATGGTTGTCGATCGGCGTCGCAAAACCCGTTGGCTCAATCTCCCTTCTCTCTCCTCTCTCTCTAGATATTTTTAGAAGTTGTGGATGAGAATGAAATCTCATCCACTTCTATATATAGACAACTTTCTGAAAGTTTACGTTTACTTCCCCGCAAGTTTCTCAAACTTCTAATTAACCCATGAAACTTCGCACACGTCCAGTTTATACCTTTACGAGTGAAAACTATAAATTTCAAAAGTTTCCGACTAGGTTTCGTTTGGGTCCAAAATAACGTCCGAAAACTATATTCTGTGGAATCTCTACACAACCTACCTTTTTTAATTAACGTATCACTCACGTTCTCACCACAGTTCTCAAAATGATATAACAATATCAAAGATTACCAGAATTCCCACAACACAGATAAAATTACTATTCATCAAATACCAGATAAAGTCAAATAACATTTAAATCATATAAATGTCATTTAGTCATGCCCATGTAATATGAACTGCCATGTTCTCGTGTCCTCACTGACACCTTACCGTTGACTCACAGTCAACCTCAACTCAAATTATTAATAACATTAATAATTTTAAAAATCTCAAATGATGCATTTAAAAAAAATCATAAATTTCTGGAACGGGTGTGACACTAACACTGCAGGTAATGAGGCTTACGACGATGGCTATTACCCAAAGGAAGGATACGGAGGGTGGCCCCATTGAAGACGGAAATGCTGGATAGGACTACTACGCTGACGACTACGTCTATGTAAGTTGAAGATTTAGTTTTTATTTCCGTTATAGACTTTTATATTTGGTACTTGGGCATATGTTGCCTCCAGACCTTTTATATTCCTATTTGCATACTCTGATGTTGTAATAGCTAGGACGTTTATACTCAGTTGTTATATTATTATTCTTGTTTTTATTGTTGACTAATACTGTGTGGTGTAGACAATTGAGTGACTTCACCAGTAATTCTCTATGGACTTACAAAAGAAATTTATTTTTCTCTATTTTTACTGTATTGGAGCGTGACAATATAAGAGGCTCTCTATTATATAAGATATATACATCATCAATATAATACAATATGTATTATCTATCTCTCTCTACTTTTACAATTAGGATAGGGAGCCTACGAAAACAAAAAAGAAAAAGAAAAGAAGTTCAGACTCTCATTGTCGAACCCAAAAAAAAAAAAAAAAGATTTATTGAAACTCTAAGAATTAAACCTATAGTAAGAAGACTATAGGTAACTAAAGTCTTTTACGGCCTAAGTGTATACATTTTTTACTTTATATATATATATATATAATTAGTTTAATATGACAAACATTCAAATTATTTGTATGTCTGTCAATGTCAATGTCAATTGGTTGCTACTTTGTTTAAATTTTAGTCAAGTTTTATTTAGTTTTAATAATTACCTCATGTGCATCACACGGGCACAAAAGTTAGTTTATTATGCAATAATTGAGAAAGAATATTAAAAATTAATGGCAAGAACATTGGCCAATCCATATTGTAACAAAGAATGTGAATATTAAACATCTTCTTCTCCCCCCAGTCTTTTTAATATAAATACAGATTGCTATGGCACTAAGGCACTAAGAGACTTATTCATATTGTAACAAAGAATGTGAATAAAAACTACACAATTAATGGAAAACAAAAATATTACAAAAAAACAAGAATGGTGCTACTGTTTGTTCTCATCCCTGTTGTTCTCAGCTGCCTTTGGTGCTGAATTGTTTGTGTTCATCAGAGTGTCAAATTTTTCAGTCTTACCCAACACAATCTCAATCTGAAATTCAAGGGGAAAAAAAACTATTAAACAAGGTAGAAACATCACAATAATAATTGACTTAGACTTGTTTGTGGATTTAGGTCATGTTTGGTTCATGGATTTATTGAGCGAAAAGAATAGAAAACACTGAGGAAAACACTTTTCTTTGATTGTTAATAAGAACTTATTGAAGTAAATAGAAAGAAAAAGGAAAGACAGTGAAAAATAAATTGTAAATTCTGAAATTTGTGAGTCATGATTTTTCTTCCTCTTTTATAAAGCTACTACTATATTTTACAAATTTTGAATTTTTAATTCCATTTAAGAGTAATATTTGGGGCACTAACAAATTGCACTAACGTTCACACTCATACTCTATCTCTCTCCTAGTGGCACTGTGGGGTCCGCAATCACCCACAGTGCCACTAAGAGAGAGATAGAGTGTGAGTGTGAGTGAAATTTGTTAGTGCCCCTAGCATTGTTGTTCCATTTAAACATGGATGAACACAAGAATAATATAAAGGGAAATACTTTTCTTTCTTGTTTTCCTTTACTTTTCTTTGTCCTTCTCAGAATCCGCAAACCAAACATAGTCTTAGAGGAGTAAAAGAAAGGAAAACTATTTCTATTGTGTTTTTCCTAGTACTGTCCTTAGAGCTAAATAACACTAGAAAATAGAAACCTTTTTTATTAAAAAAATCAAAATAAGATATAGTGGGAACTCAAGAAATGAGGAAGGTAAGTCGCCCAACAATTTCAAAATATTTAGGCCTCGCATGGTAACGTTTCCTGTTTTGAGTTTTCAGTTTTTTAAAAACGAAAATCAGTTTTGGTTTTTTTTTTTGAAAAAAAAAAACAAGAACTTGTTTGGTAACATTGCTGATTTTTTTTTTAAAAAAAAAAAAAAAACAAAAACAAAAACAGGAAACTCAAAACGACTTTTTGGTGTTTTCACTTTTTACCCAAAATTTGAAAACGTTTTTTAAAAACAAAAAACAAAAACGTTACCAAACGTGTTTTCAATTTTCGTTTTCTAAAAAATAAAAACAAAAACAGAAAACAGAAAACGACAACGTTACCAAACGAGCCCTTAATTTATTATGACCATTTTTTGTTTTCCGTTGTGTATTCGTTACTATTTTCCCTCTACATGAAATCAATTAAAGTGGTTTACTCAGCTTTTTCTTTTTTCCTTTCACCTACAAAATCCACCAAAGCAAACAGAGCCATAATTGGCTCATTTAATAGTAAACTAGATATAAATACACACCAAATTAATAACACTCACCCTGGCCTTCTGAACCAATCGACCCTTCATTTCATCTTTCATACCAACTGTAGATGTCAAAACCTCTGCAACAGTGCAACAACATAATTAGCAATAACCAAATATATGCTGTGTATGCATATTAGCAACGAAATTTTCAGCATTAAAGGTATAATATGCCAATGTCCCTAAAAGAGCTTTCACCTTTAGTGACAATTTTGTATACCTTTAGCAACGAAAAATTCGTCCCTAAAAGTAATTCTGTAAACTGACAACCGCTTTAGAGACGGCCTATATAAATATATATATATATATATATATATAAAATATTGGCTTGCTAGCCTACTGCATGAAGCTAGTAAGATACAAGGGCATATCCAGGATCTCTTGGAGGGGTGGGCTAGAGAGGGATGTGTATATATTGACGAAGAGGCAAATTTTTTGGAGTCTATTTATACATATTATTTGATAAATTTGATTTTTTATCAACCTTTCATTTCAGGTCCTTTGTTTCAATGTTCTATATCACTGATTTTTTTTTTTTACATAAAATAAAAACAGATTATTTGTCTTGTAAAATAAATAAAATTCTTATTTATAAGTCACTTAGTGTAAAACAAAAATAGCATAAAGAAAACAGATTATTAAAATTATTTAGAAGGAAATTCATTCTTTTGGGATTTTTTTAGTGTTTTTTCTCGTGTTTAAAGAACATTAAAAAAAATTAATAATAAATAACAACAATGTTAGGGTGACAAACACTTTTTACAAACACTTACAAATACATTATATCTCTCTCTTGAGTGGTACTGTGGGATTTATTAAAATTATCCGGACCCCACAGTACCACCCAGGAGGGAAATAGAGTGTGTTTGTAAGTGCCTGTAAAAAGTGTTTGTCACTCAAATATTAATAAAAAAAATACATAAATTTTTGGAGTATAATTGTGATGTAAGAAAAAATGAAGTGCAATGACTCACAAAACTCAAAATATTTAGTTTATTTCTTGAACTGATTTTCTTTTCCTTACCATTTTCTTTACCAATCAAACAGTTTCTCTCTATATTTTCTTTTCTTTGCCTTCACCAAATTCATGAACCAAACAAAGCCTTAAATAGTAAGTGCATCAAAAGCACTTGATTAAAGACAAATACTGAAATTTACATTTTCATCAATTACTAAATTTTATCAAACACCACCTTACAAGCAACTTACTCTTTTCAATGGCCAGCCCATTATTCTTCAAGATCTCAGCAATTGTAACAACTGTAGTGATTGCTGAAATGATAAATTAGACAAATTTTTAGCAAGTGGAATATAGCTATGGAAAATTTTGTGATACAACCATAGTGGTTTGACTGTATCATACAACTTATAAGTACTATGATTGCAACCAATACCACTATGGCATCATAGAAGTCTCATGCAAAACTAAAGATAGAGAAAAATAAACTAAAGAGCTATAGAGATGGAGATAAAAAAAAAAAAAGGGGGGGGGGGGGGGGGGGGGGGGGGGTAAACTAAAGAGCTATAGAAATGGAGATAAAAAAAAATTGGATAAATTGCATTTTGCACTCTCAAACTATATCATGTTTTGTACTTTGGTCTCTAAACTATCATTTTTTGCATTTTGGTCTCTCAACTATCATTTTGTGGCAGTTTGCCCCCTCCCTCACTTTTAGTGACGAAAAAAGTCGCTTTTTAGTGACACCAAAAGTGATGCTAAAAGTGACGGCGGGGACAAACTATCACAAAATGATAGTTGAGAGATAAAAATGTGAAAAATGATAATTTAGAGACTAAAGTGCAAAATATGATATAATTTGAAGGTGCAAAATACAATTTACCCAAATTGTTATAGACCGATAATTATCTGCAACAGAAGAGAGGAGCATGACATTCTTTCAACCCCAACTCATGTTCTCACGAGAAAAGCACATGCTTCAGCTAAAAAATGCAAGCAGCAAAGACTGGGTTTTTCCAAAAAAATAAAAAATAAAATGGTTTGATATAACAAATTTTTTTCCCGTGTTTCACTTCTAAATCAAATTATCAGATAGGACTAGATCATAAATTGGTGCATTTTCATCATAAACCAAATGTGTATGTAAATATAATATATATATATATATACACACACAGTCAGGCTCTAATGCACACTTGGTTTAAAAAGCCAGATGAGGCGGGTTACCCCATACACACGCGGGTTGGCGAGGCGGGTTCCTGACTTTTTAAGCCTAGCTCGTCTAATGAGCACTAGAGCCTGACTGTATATATATATATATATATATATTTATATCACAACCAATAGACAAGTTTCAAGAAAGGTACCCATGCCCAAAGCAGAAAGCTCGACCTCATTGTGCTGCTGTATGTACCTCTGCATCAAAGCGATAACTCACTCAACATAAAATCATATACACAAGGGTAGAGATTAAGGCACTGACGGGGTGCACCGAAATGGTGCACCGAATGATCAGTGTCGTCTATTTTAGTGGGCAGGGCGTGAGACTCACCGAAATACATGGCACCGATTGCTCTATGTACCATTTTAGTGCAACCGATCAGTGCCTCTAACAGGATCGTACACACAAAGCAAGGAACATATATTAATTGTTTTTAATTCTCAAAAAGGAACTTCAGTTTCAAGTGTTTTTCTTTCTGAACACAATTTTAAGACTCAGTATGGATTTGGGAGGGAAAAAAAAAAAAAAAAAAAAAAAAAAAAGAAAATATTGAGAGAACATGTTTTTTGTTTGGTTTCACGGAAAAGAAAGAAAAAGAAAGGTAAAAATCAGGGCCACTGATGTATAAAATTGTAGGCTGGGGGCTAAAGTCCCCAATATTTTGGATAATTTTAGGCCCTCAATCTGAAACACTGAATAGTAATTGTTAAGTCTAAAGGCCCCAAACATAACCTAAAAACCCAAGACCCAAGGAAGTAAGCTATTGTGCGATAGATTTATCCACTTTTAGGGGCTTGTTTGGGAAAAAAAAAACTACTCAGTAGGTGTTCAAAATTGGTGTACTTAGCATTTTCCCTATAAAAAATTTTCTTCTCAACTTTCCCAAATATAAGACTTTTCAATGTTTTTTGTCACTTTCCTTGCATATCATTTATAGAACTGAATCTCTGAAATTTATTAAGCTTACTTGAAGTTTTTTTTGGGTATCTTTGTACTAAAGCACTCAAATTCTTAGTGCCATCCCCTTCCTAAAAAAATTAGGTTCCCCTAAATAAACCCAAACAATGACCAAATAGACCCAAATGGCTTTTAGGAAGTACATTTCTGGATTTAATAACTGATTCATGTTTATATGTAGAGGACCTCATTTTAAAAGTTCGGTTAAAGCCCCCAAAACCTCATGGCCGACCCTGGTAAAAATAAAATAAATCAATAACTAGAATTTCATGAGTAACTACTTCAAGCTGTTTTTGGAACTCCTAAGGTGTTGAAAATTTTAAATTCTAGTAGTCTTTTTAAATATGAAGGAAAACCCCACAAAAATAGTTTACCTTCTCATTTTTTTTTTACGTTTTTTTTTCTATTTTTTTTTTTTTTGTAGTGTGTGTGCGCGTGTGGGCGTGGCCAAAAGAAGATCACGCGAGTTCCACAAGCAACAAGTCTTGAATCCGGTTTTTTGGGTTTACATGGTAGGGATCAAATTAATCATTTGCCATGAAGGTTTGAAATATTCTACTACTTCAATATATAGATGCTAACAATCTTAATGCATTTATGGTGTTGTCATCCAAATTGTCATATTTGAATAGTTCATGATTCGTGAGTTTTAGGGGCTGTTTGGAAAGACAAGAACTAATTTATGACGAAAATGCAAAACTTATAAACTCAGTGGACCTGTCTCAGCCTAAAAAAACGCCTTATAACGAGAGAATTGCACAAGGTTTTCAAAAAACCCAAGTGTACTTTTCTAGCATAATATAAATTGGTCCATTTTGTCATCATAACTTTTTAAAATTATGTGCAGATTCCAATCCCATATTGTAATCAAAAAAATTATTGTTAGAGTGGCAGATAATTTGTACAAACAATAATGATTGCAGGTCTTATTGTGGGGTCTGCAATCAATTAATAGAAATAATGGTTAATTGTTGACGGGTCTCAGTGTGCCACATAGACTTTTCACTTATTTTGTGGAAGTTCTTTGTGTCCTTTGGTGCCCCAAGCATTATTCTTTAAGAGTAATGACATGGTATAATTTGAATCTAAAATTTAAATCACAAATATAATGCATTATTGGGTGTACCATATGCAATAGTATGTGGTATCACCGATCACTATTATATCTTATGATAGAATCGTTAAAGCATTTATGATTCAAATTTAAGAAGCACAACACTGTTTTGCAAATAATGATAAAGAATGGGTTTGCGACTAACTCTAAAAGGTTTTATTTGATTCATGAAATCAGTGAGTGAAAATAAAAGAAAAAATACAAAAAAAAATATTTTTTTCCTTTATTTGATTACCAAGAAATAGTGAGAACACAGGAAAGAAAATAAAAATAGTGGAAAATAAATAACAAATTTTAAACTCACTGAGTCACTTTCCTCCCTTTTATTAGTCAATTACCTTGGCGAGATTGACATAGAAGAAGAGGGGTTTCTTGTTGTTGGAGACCTGAATTCTGTTCTTCTTCTGAATTTCTGGTGATGTTCCTGCAACTGCAACTGCCTCCATTGCCATCTCTCTCTCTCTCTCTCTCTCTCTCTCTCTCTCTCTCTCACTAGTATTTGTAACTTAGAGCCGGAAAATGGGTAACTTTGCATCCACAAATTTTTATACATTTGACCAAGTAGTGTAACCGTTATTTTTGCCAGTTAGGTGAGAAATTATTCAGTGAAAACGTCACACTAGTTCCTCATACTAATATGGTATGAGTTTTTGTTTAGTTGGATAAGAATATTTTTTAAATTTAAGCAATATGCTAAGTTTGAGTAAATATTGAATGAAACCGGGTACATTTCAAAATTTTGCTTGAGTGGAGAAGAATTCCTCTAAAAAATCGGGAGTATATGATAACAATAATGTTAGGCACACTTTAAAATCTATACTGAAATTCACATAAGACAATTGTGGCCGTTGATTTCGGTACAGTTCTTGTGGGTTCCACATGGGTCCCACACGGATCCCATCGAAATCAACGGTCACGATTGTCCTACGTGGATTTTAGTGTGGATTTTGGAATATGCGCAGCATTACTCTATATGATAAACAAAGCTTTCCTATTTTTTTTTTTTTTTTTTAAATCATAAAAAGCTTTCATGTTGGTTTGTGATAAATAAGGCATTTTCTAAGGCAAATCATCTTCATAAAGGGTTCACTTTGCAAATTAAGAAATCATATCTTATTTCGAAACTAGATCAGTCCTTTCGCAAGCAATGTGAAAGCCGTTTAGAAGTGGTCTTTGACCTCTATATTTGTGAAAATACAAATGCCTTAAAGGATGTGTGTACGCAACAAAATTCAAGTATGGAAATAACGAGAAAATTGAGGAACAAATATAATTTTATTGATTTCAGAAAATATGAGTACAATCTCTGTATAATTCTTTTACAATGAAAAGAAAATTACTTTGATTCGATCTCCTTGATTGTTCACGATTCAAGGGCTTCTGGAGCTTGTTCTTGAACCGTAGATTTGTCCTTCAAATCTTCACGCTGGATGAAGTGCTTGTAGGAAAGCTTGAACGAGGGCCGTGGCTTGATCTCGAACAAACGAACAATTAATCTTCCTTCAACTTCTTGAAGAGCAGATTAAACAAACTTGACTTGAATCTGAAGAACAACAAACTGTATGTTTGTTCTTCAGAAAGACTTGGGTGATTTGAATGTAAGAGAGAGCTCTCAATTTTTGTGGAGAAATCTCAACTTGTTGAAAGGTTCCAAGGTCCAAAGGTCTTTTCTACATAGGTAGAGACCCCTATTTATAGGCTTAGGGTATAGAGTTTTAATTGGTGACTCAATACATCCTAACCGTAGATTTGAAGTCCTTCCTTGAGATTTTGACACGTGTCACCACTTTAGAGACCATTATTTATATGGTTTCATGTGGTGTATATGACACATGTCACAAATAAATTGGTCCACTTGTACCTTGTAGGGCCCACATTTGAAATAATTTTGACTTCTTGATTTTGACTAATTGTAATAATTAAAATAAATAAATTATTAATTAATCAATTGGTAATTAAATAATTACCAAAATTTTAATGTCTACAAATGCCCCCACTTCAAGACTTGACGGCACGCATACTTGCCATGCGTGAGGGGCCGGACTTGAAGTATTTGAAGCAATTTTTCGCTTTGCAAATTTTTGTCGACCCTTTTTGCAATGGAAAGAACCGTCTTATACATGATTCACAATTATCAATTCCAGTATTTAGTAAGTGCCCATCTCTTACACAGGCGCAGTTGTCTAGTCTAAAACTCTTTTAAAATGGGTTTTAACATGCATTAGCTTCTTTTTTTTTTTTTTTTTCATAAGAACCAAATAAAAGTGAGACCTGGACTGAATTTGGTACAACTTTAAACATTTCCAAACATACCCGATGGGATATAGATGATGAATACACACCTCTAGTGTAGGATTTGATGACCAATAGACTTATATAATAACACTTGGTGCCGCATTACACTAGAATAAGTCCATGCACTTAGAATTCATATAGACCCTTGAAACTACTAGAATCTTCACTTGAAATTGAAGTGTTCAGATAACCTTTCTGTACTTGCGCGTGATCATGCATATCTTGATCACCAAGATAGCATTTGGTACAAGCCATGCACACTGTTATAGGCATAAAAACATTCCTTGATTGAACCATCCTATCTCAGTTTCCTAAATCATATTAAATACCTTTTCCAAGTAAGAGTCGGTTTTAGGAGATTTACAGCTACACGATTTTCGAACTCCCACATATATGTATATATATATATATATATGTATACACATCAGTGACCATGCAATCCTCAAATTGTGATAAGTTACACAGAATCTTCACTGTGCGCCGGGTAAAATAATCTCTCTTTTTTTTTATTATTATTATTTTTTTAATAATCTTATTTGCTTCTATAAGGTAGAGGAGCACATTGATAAATATTTGCTGATTATTCTTCTCCTTTCTTTTAAGATCAATTTGAAGCACCATTAGAGTCGAGCAGTAAAGAGTACCAACTACACCACATTAAGCCAATCCCATACACTTTCATTAGGTCAGTTGGAGTTTTTTTTTTAATACAAACTATCAAGCCGTTTGTATATGTCTATCTACTGACGGAAATATTGACATGAATGCAATTTCTTTTTTTTTTTTTACTCAACTGTAAATTAATTTAGCTGTATGTGTCAGCAATGGAACTCTTTACAAGGAACTTTTCATAATACACCCAATTTATTTTGGACGTACCTTTTCTCCTAATTTGGTGCCAAAATATTATAACCTTGGTCCCCAAATATTGTGACCTTAAGAACTACTTTTGATCGAAAATCCATGTGGCTACCAACAAATATAATTTAATTGTTGGCGGTACAAAAATTACAACACACAGTGATGTACCAAATAAACTTATGAATATGGATTCCACATATTTTGCAGTTGATTTTTCTTTGCACGAATTTGGCACCCTTTTTTTTGCGAGAAATTTTGGCTCTGAAAGTGCAGGTGTTTTTGAAGGCTACCTCATGCGAAAGTTTTTTTTTTTTCTTTTTAACAGGTACTTCCTTCTTCGCAGCCAATCCGACTCTTACACCCTTCTCAGAAGCGAACTCAAACTTTGAAGATTTCAGTACACACCTTCTATTGGTAAATACCAAATTTTACTCTCCAAATTTTACTCTTTTTTTTTTTTTTTTTTTGCAGGAATTCAAGGTAGCGCATTATCCGGCATCATCGGAGAATAGCTTTGGACTTGCTACCCCAGAGCTATTAATCCTCATGGGCAAACACTCCATTGTGACTCCGACCTTCGAGGAACAACTTTGGAATTGCTACCCCAGAGCTATTAATCCTCATGGGCAAACACTCCATTGTGACTCTGACCTTCGGGGAACAGCTTTGGAATTGCTACCCCAGAGCTATTAATCCTCATAGGCAAACACTCCATTGTGACTCCGACTTTCGGGGAACAGCTTTGGAATTGCTACCCCAGAGCTATTAATCCTCATAGGTAAATTAACACTCCATTGTGACTCTGACCTTCGGAGAACAGCTTTGGAATTGCTACCCCAGAGCTATTAATCCTCATGGGCAAACACTCCATTGTGACTCCGACCTTTGGGGAACATCTTTGGAATTGCTACCCCAGAGCTATTAATCCTCATGGGCAAACACTCCATTGTGACTCGGACCTTCGGGGAACAGCTTTGGAATCGCTACCCCAGAGCTATTAATCCTCATGGGCAAACACTCCATTGTGATTCCGACCTTTGGGGAACAGCTTTGGAATTGCTACCCCAGAGCTATTAATCCTCATGGGCAAACACTCCATTGTGACTCCGACCTTTGGGGAACAGTTTTGGAATTGCTACCCCAGAGCTATTAATCCTCATGGGCAAACACTCCATTGTGACTCCGAAGATCTATCTTACTTTACAACATGCAATCTTTTATATGTCGCTGTACTTGCTTTTGCAATATATCTTTATTTATTCAATCTCAGCAACAGTTAATGTCTTTTTTTTTTTTAGATTGGTCATGGTTTTTTTCAAGGACTTTAGCTCATCCCGAAAACATTTCATGTCCATCGTGGATAACAAGGATGACGAAGAGCAAACAGGCAGTATATTTTCTGTTCACACACCTTCAGCAGGTCCATTTTCACAAAAATGGCCAAAATTAGAGAGTTTACCCAAATTAACAGAATGGTCGGTTGCAGATTCTTCCGGATCACCTTGTATTTTTCTGCAATCGCCCTTTCACTCAAATATCTCTCGTGCAAAGTCATTCAAGACCTTGGGTCGTCGAATAGTTTCAAGAGATGTACATTGGGGCTGTACGTTGAAGCTTGGAGGTGAATTCAGATTCATCAAACGGTATTGGGAATGGACTGAATATATCCTTGGGAATTATTCAACGGTGCTTCAAACAGCCCATATATACAATGCCGTTTATGCCTCATTGTATACGTATGACCGGAATCCTGATATCATGAGAGCATTCTGTGAAGCTTGGTGTCCAGCCACTAACACACTTCACACATCCGCAGGCGAGTTATCTATATCTCTATGGGATCTGCCACTAATAGGCGGTCTTCCTATAGTTGGTGAGATTTATGAGAAAATCATCCCAAGTGCTTTGGAATTAACTGGGATAGATAAAAAGGCAAATACCAGATATGTTCCTAATAGCTGCCCGTTCCTGTTCTCAGCTTACCATTTCTTGCGGAAAAAGAAGGGGAGGAATTCTCAAGTGTCAATCGCTGAATGGGTTGAATTTTGGTTTAGAGGAGACGAAAAACACAGATTCAATAAACCTCGAACTCGCAAGTCTAAAAGTATCACTCGTCCTAAGTCAACTCAGAATCCTACTGGCGACCTTGATGAGCCTCGAGCCAGGACACCGAAAGAGGATTCAGTTTTTGCAGATCTTAGGATTGGTAGTTCTTTTCATGATAAGACATACTTAGCTGCATTTCTTTCTTGTTGGTTGTGCGTGTTCATCCTCCCAACCAACAAAGGAAACATCATTCGTCCGGGAACCTTCAAAGTTGCAAGCTTCTTGGCAGGAGGTCGTACGTACAGCCTTGCTGTGCCTGTGTTGGCTAGTATCTATGATGGGTTGAATAGATTATCTAAATCTTCAGATCCCGGGCGGTCACATTCGCATTTGCCCTTTCATTACGTGTACGGATGGCTAGCTTTTTATTTCGATACACACTACTTAATTCCTCACGAGACGCAAGGGGCTGTGCAAGGACCCAAAATGTCCAGATACTCAGGTGCAGGAGGCACCAAATATTTTGATGAACGTGAGGCTCGAGAACTTATCCACAATGGTAGCCAAGCAAAATGGTGCGAAATGATGCTCAACAACAGCAGTGAGACATTTATTGATGATGGAAATCTGTGTCTTCCACAACAAAGCTATTTCCTTAGCCTTCGTTCGAGCTACTTGGTATTGCATCAAGAAAGCTCTATCATAGTTGAACCTTATAGTCCCAATCGATTTGGCAGACAATTTGGGTTTTGTCAAGACATACCAGGTGACTTCAAAGATGATGTTCGTTCTGCTACCTGGAGGCAAGCTCTTGAATATTGGCGCATATGCCTCGCAAAGGGTACCTTTGCCAACGTGCTTTTACCTGCGCATTGTGATGACCCAAATATCCACACTACTCAAACTTACCAAGAATGGTGGTCAACCAGGCATGGTGACTACTTAAGTAATGGGTTGGAGATTTTTATTGAGAGTACAAGGTCGTCTAAATCCAAGCGAAAGGAGCATAAATCTCAAGAAAGCTCTGATTCGGAAGAGTTGCTAGATTTGGAAGATGACGGTGATGACAATGATGGTGGCACTAGAGCTGCTAAAAACATAAGTAAGCCGCCCATTCCACGTACTTCATTAGTTCGCCAGATTTCTGAAGGCACACCAAGCATGAAAAGATCTCACCCAGACCGTCATCTTAGCATTGTGGAGGGAGAGCAAGTAGGGGACTCTCCAAAGCATGATGAGGATCCTTACAAGCAGTCTGCTCCTAAAAAGAATAAATCTTCGGTGCTTCCAAGGATTGTCCTTCGCAATACTAACCTTGAAACCTTTTTTGATGGAGTTCCCATCTCGTCGTGTGCAATCATA
Source organism: Hydrangea macrophylla (assembly GCA_033977485.1). Classification (NCBI taxonomy): domain Eukaryota; kingdom Viridiplantae; phylum Streptophyta; class Magnoliopsida; order Cornales; family Hydrangeaceae; genus Hydrangea; species Hydrangea macrophylla. The sequence continues at coordinate 21,644,432 of CM066997.1, forward strand.
GGGACACATGAACAGGTAATGTCCCTTAACTCCCTTTTTTTTAACAACATTTGTACTTGATTTCTTACCCCACACTTTTTGCCAGTTAGGAGAATGCGAACTGGTTGTTGGGGAATACAATGAAAAGGACGACGATGAAAAGACTTTGGAGGCTGATGCTTTCAGCTGTAGCGAAAACTCGGTAATTGGGCCATTGCATGATGATTCAGGAACCAAGACGCTTGAGAACACACCAGATATTACCTCTCAAGCTACAAAGGTAGATATATACCTTGAGGGTCGTACCATTGCATCACAACTTAATGCAGTCCCTACACATTCATGTTCTACGTATCAACCTAGCAATATTGCTTCGTCTTTTGTCAAGAGGGCGATTGAAGGGTTAGGAGCTGACTTGCTAAAATTACTTAAGGAGGCCACACTCGATCGTGTCTCTAAGGTGCATGAAGTTGCTTCGTCCGTATATAAGAGCATTAGTAGTCTTAATGGTGACCCATACCCCTTGAAGACCATTGTAGATTCATATGTGGGAAGTGTAAATGCGTACTTAGAATTTAAAAAGCTGCTCACTGGGTGTGTATCCGCGGATGACATAGCAACCAAAAGGGTTAAGGCAACAAAGGACCTTGAATTTGTCAAGTCCAACCTCATGACAGCAAAGCAGGATCAAAGTGATTTCGTTTCCACTTTAGCTGATGTCAAGAAGAAAAAAATCACTCTTGAGGCGACATTACGTTCTCTGTTGCAGGAAGAGTCGAATATGGAAGGAGACTTGAAGGCTAAGAATGTTGTAGTTGAAACAGCTAAGCACCAGGTAGAAGCAGTGGAAAAGGTTCTACATGATGTAACTTTGATTCCAACGGTAACAACTGAAGATGCAGACATGCTACAGAATTTGCGCAGACAGGTTGAGAATCTTCAGTCGTCACTTGATTCTTCATGTTGGATGGATTGATATATATAGAGACCTCTCCATGTCCCTCTTTTTTTTTTTTTCTTTTTTTTTTTCCAGCTTTAGCAGCTTAGTAATTTATCCAGATGACATTATTACTAACTTTCTTTTAATAATAAATGACATCCCTTTTCCTTTCTGATATGCTCATTCATATTGTTCATTTACAATTTGCCTCTTCATGATGCAACAATATTGCATTCCATGTTGTGATTGTTATTGCATCTGATCAAATTAACCACGTATTCTATCAATAGTGATTTGCATGTGCCTATTTATTAATGTTGACTGAACTTGAAATTTCAAGTTGTCTACGTACCCTAAGAAAGGGATCAAGTCATTACGTAGTTCAAAGCATTTATTTCCAAAAGACAGATTTTTTTTTTTGTGTGCCGTACACAGTTTATACTCGTGCGGGCCAGGAGTGCGGTGTGCTTTTATGGATAGTATCTTTTTAGGAACTTCCCATTGATTGGACCTACACGTAATCCATCTTCGTCAACAATCTTGTACGCACCGCTGGTGTAGACCTCACGTATAACATAAGGACCGTCCCACTTTGATGTAAACTTGTTGCCAGTGCGATGACTAAGTATAATGGGTCGTCTAACCGCTAATACTCAGTCTCCAACTTGAAAGGACCGATATCGTACTCTCTTGTTAAAAGCTTTGGAGAGTCGTGCTTGATAGCACTCCATTCTTTGTTGCGCTTTGAGTCTCTTTTCATCCAACGCTTCTAGTTCTTCGAGACGTAAACGTGCATTTTCTTCATTTGTTAGGCCCTCTTGTAATGCAATCCTCAACGATGGGATCTGTTGCTCTAGTGGCAAAACGGCCTCAACACCGTAAACGAGTGCATATGGAGTGGCTTGTGTAGATGTTCTATGAGTTGTGCGATACACCCATAATGCCTCGCCAATCCTCTCGTGCCAATCTTTCTTTGACTTGGCCACCACTTTCTTAAGCAAGTTGCACAGGGTTTTGTTGAACGCCTCTGCAAGACCATTGGCTGGAGCGTTGTACATGGAAGAGTTCCGCTGTTTGAAACTGAACTCCTCGCATAACTTATCCATGAGAGAATTGTAGAAGGGTTTGCCATTGTCGGTAATGATGTATCTAGGGACGCCATACCGAAAGATGATATTAGTCTTGATGAAATCAACGACAGTTTCCTTTTTCACTTCTTTGAGCGGGACAACTTCAACCCATTTTGAGAAATAGTCGGTTGCCGCCAAAATGTACAAGTGACCTCTAGAAGACTTTGTTAGAGGTCCAACTACATCAAGTCCCCATGCTTCAAATGGCCAAGAAGATACAGTAGGGTGTAAGGGTTCTGGTGGTTGATGGATAAAGTTTGCATAAAACTGACAAGCTTGACATCTTTTCGCATATTCCATGCAATCTTTCACCATAGTAGGCCAATAATAACCCATTCTTTTCACATGAAAGTGAAGCTTTGGTCCAGACTGATGGGCCCCACATATTCCAGAGTGCGCTTCTTCCATAGCTTGAGTTGCTTCAACTTCTCCCAGACAGCGTAGAAATAGTCCTTCAAAAGAGCGTCGAAACAAGGTATCTTTGTAGTATATGAACCGTGGAGCTCGCCGCTTTATCTCAGTCTTGTGACGTAAGTCCTCTGGCAGTTTTCCATGCTCTAAGTAGTCGATGAGAGGTCTCCGCCAATCGTCTGCTTCAATGACTAAAACTGAGATTAGGTTGACCTCCTCTAACGTGCAATCGAGCAAGTGGGGTAACACCCACCGTTGGCACACAGGAATGTCGATCTTTTCATCTTCCAATAATGCTAGCATTGTAGCCAAGTTCGCCAAAGCATCTACCAGTCGATTATCCTTTCTAGGAACATGTTCCAACACGACACTATCAAACTTTTCCAAAAGATGAGAAGCATATCGAAAGTATGGCTCCAAGTCATCTTTTCTAACTTTGTAGTCTTTGAGAAGCTGGTTGACAACTAACTTTGAATCACCATAGATCTCTAAGTCAGGAATTTTTATTTCTACTGCCATTTCCAGGCCAATGATTAAAGCTTGATACTCGGCAACGTTGTTAGAGCACCTTTCACCGAGTGTAAAAGCGTATGTAAAAATTTGCCTTTGTGATGAAACCAAGACTATGCCTGCCCCCGCTCCATCAAACTGTGATGCTCCATCGAAAAACATCATTCATGGGGGAAGTATATCAATGAATAGTACATCTTCATCAGGAAAATCTTTTGAGATTTCCCAATCAGCTGGGATTGGGTGATCAGCCAAGAAGTCTGCTATAACTTGTCCTTTAACGGCCTTTCGAGGGACGTAAATGATTTCAAATTCATTGAATAAGATTGACCATCGTGCAAGTCGTCCTGAAAGAACTGGTTTGGACATGACGTACTTTATAGGATCGGCTCTTGCCACTAAGTGAACTGTGTGAGCTAAAAAGTAATGTCTTAACTTCTGTGATGCAAAGACCAATGCTAGACATGTCTTTTCAATAGGAGAATACTTTAGCTCTGTCACAGTCAAGCGACGACTCAAGTAGTATAATGCTTTTTCCTTGTGCTCTTCATTCTCTTGCGCAAGGAGAGCCCCAAGTGATTCTTCTTGCGCAGCAATATAAAGTACAAGCGGCTTTCCTACTATGGGAGCTCCTAACACTGGAGGATTAAGCAAGTACCTCTTTATGTTATCCAAAGCATTCTGACAAGCTCGATCCCATATGAAAGGTACGTCCTTCTTCATAAGACGACTGAAAGGTTGGCATCGTCCGGCTAAATTTGAAATGAATCTGCGAATAAAAGCGAGTTAACCTTGTAAGCTTCGTAATTCATGCAAATTCTTAGGTGGTGACATTTTTTGAATAGCGTCAATTTTGGCTGGATCAACTTCAATGCCATGATGTCGAACAATGTAGCCCAAGAATTTTCCTGAAGTAACGCCGAAAGCACACTTAAGGGGATTCATTTTAAGTTGATATTTTCTCAACCTATTGAACACCATACGTAGATCATGAAGATGGTCTTCCCTATTCTTGCTTTTGACTACCAAGTCATCAACGTAGCACTCCACATTTTTATGGAGTACGTCGTCAAAGATCTTTTGCATTGCACGTTGGTAAGTAGCCCCTGCATTCTTAAGACCAAATGGCATAACTTTGTAACAATAAATGCCTTTTGGGGTCCGAAAAGCAGTCAACTCTTCATCTGTAGGGGTCATCCGTATTTGATTATAACCTGAGAAACCATCCATGAAGGAAAGAGCTTCATAACCTGTAGTTGCATCGACTGTCAGTTCAGCAATAGGAATAGGAAAGTCATCTTTAGGACAAGCATTGTTTAGGTCGCGAAAGTCGACACAAATGCGTATCTGTCCATTCTTTTTTTTACCGGGACTATACTTGAGATCCAAGTGGGGTACTTTACTTCTCGAATAAACCCTACTTCAATCAACTTATTGATTTCTTCTTCTATTTTTGGAACAAGCTCTGGTCTAAAGAAACGTTGAGCTTGTTTGACTGGCCGTGCTCCATGTTTGATTGCAAGGTTATGTACTGCAATTTTGGGGTCTAGACCTGGCATTTCTTTGTATATCCAAGCAAACACATCTTTATATTCAAACAATAATTCAAAGTATTTTTCCTCTTCTGAAGGCTCCAATAGCGTGCTGATTAAGATTGGTCTAGGTTCTTCTATTGTCCCTAAATTCAGCTCCTTGAGCTCGTCGGCAGTAGGTTGCCCCCCGTCTTCGAGTGTTGAGGGTGCTTCATTAACATCATCCCCTATGGAGTCGTCATCGCATGCCTCCTCGAATGTAATATGATAAGATGATGTATAAGCTACTTCTTCATTGTCAGCTTCTTGGTTCCCAAGATCATCTTGGCTTGTCAACACGATGGTTCGCCGTTTAGCTTTCAACACATCATCCACACTTACATCTAGCTTAGTAGTGCGCTTCATGCGAGAGGGAATCAAACTCCGAGTTTCAGTATCTTCCTTTCTTTCAATTTCGATCCTTTCAGGAACGTCATTATTACGCCTCTTTGTAAGCCAGCAATTTGTTTTGGTGGTTCGAGAGAAGACTGAATTTCGTAATTGAGGAGTTTGATTTTCTTCCATTTGATTGGAAGTACCCAGCCTATTAAAAGCAGATGTGCGAGACATAAGTCTCGTATGAGAGGGTGAACGATCTTCATTTGGTACACGCTTACCCAACCTATCGAAGACGGAAGTATGCGAAGATGATGTTCCAATGCGGTCAAACACCGAAACACGAGAATTACGCAACAAAATTCAAGTATGGAAATAACGAGAAAATTGAGGAACAAATATAATTTTATTGATTTCAGAAAATATGAGTACAATCTCTGTATAATTCTTTTACAATGAAAAGAAAATTCCTTTGATTCGATCTCCTTGATTGTTCACGATTCAAGGGCTTCTGGAGCTTGTTCTTGAACCGTAGATTTGTCCTTCAAATCTTCACGCTGGATGAAGTGCTTGTAGGAAAGCTTGAACGAGGGCCGTGGCTTGATCTCGAACAAACGAACAATTAATCTTCCTTCAACTTCTTGAAGAGCAGATTAAACAAACTTGACTTGAATCTTAAGAACAACAAACTGTATGTTTGTTCTTCAGAAAGACTTGGGTGATTTGAATGTAAGAGAGAGCTCTCAATTTTTGTGGAGAAATCTCAACTTGTTGAAAGGTTCCAAGGTCCAAAGGTCGGCCCAATAACAAGTTATATGATGTCTTCGCATCGATCACGTGAAATAAAGTTTCTACTTCTAATTCTCCAACTGTGAGAACGACAAGAATCATTCTAATTGCTCGTTGGCCTCCTTGGTTAAATCCTTGTATGATGAGACGACTAGAAGATAGTTCATCGATCGTTATACCAAGGCGTTTCATGATAAATTTTGGCATGATATTTACCGCTGATCCTCCATCAATGAGAATGCGATTAACCTTTTGTTCTCTTATGAAACCCGAAACAAAAAGTGGTCTATTATGAAGTTTTGACCCTAATTGCAGGTCCTCATCAGTGAAAGTAATTGTTGCACAGCAAGACCCACAAGAGCTCGAACTAACATTGTTGTCGCGAAGTTTACTAATAATGGCAGCATGTTTGTTTGGTTCTTGTAGCACTTGAACTAGCGCAGATCGCACCTGTTGTGGAAATTGTGAGGCCTCGTGAAGACTAAACCTTACTGGTAAACCTTGAAGTACCTTTGACACTCGTTCATTTGCTTTCGCAACGTCGATACTAGAAGTTTGCTTCTGCTCATTTTCAGAATCATCTTCAGTATAGGCTTCTTGAGAAAAAATTGCGTAAGTTGTCACAACGAGGTTATCATTGAAATAACCCTTAGGAAAATATTCCCCTAAAGTAGCTAAACTTAGCGGCTGCTGTAACACATCATCAACATGTATCTCACGTTTTACCCATTGCTTCTTGTTATTCTTCTTGGGACGCCAAAAGGTATTTCTCTTTTGAAGCATTCTATTTGCATTAACAGTGGGTTGTAAGAGTACTCGTTGCTTTCGCACCTTTCTCCTTGTAACAAGGGTCCATCCTTCATCGTCTTCTTTTGATGATTCTTTATGCAAGACAGGACAGTTCAGATGGCATTCTGGTAATAGTTGAATTCACACTGGCTCAAAAGATCCGAACTGGATCAACTTGACACCTGCCCCCGGTGCAAAGGATGACCGCTTTTGAGAAGATTGTCCATGTGCGTTATTTGGAGGCTGAGAAACGGCAGTGGCATGATTTGACGCTGCTACTTCTTCTGTGTCCAACATGATTTTGCCTTCTTTAGCCAAATTCATGATAACCTCTTTGAGAATAAAACACTTTTCAATGGGATGACCGACAATGCGATGATATTTGCAATATTTTGGGTCATTCACACGTCCCATCTCATTAGGTCGTTTTCATTCTGGGAGTTGAATCACCTTCTTTTCGAGCAAGTACTCCAATATGCCTGGTACGTCAGCATCTGGAAAAAGGTACTCCTTTTCCTGCAACTCTTTTAGCGTTGATCGTTGCTTTTGACTTTCACGGGGTTGGTCTTGTTTCTTTACTGCTTCACTTTTATCCATTGAGGGGATCTTTACGGGAACAGTAGTCACCACCATAGACCCTTTTGCTGCGGTCTTGCCCGTCTTGTCATTCTTCTTCACATCTTTCACCTCCTTACGTTGTTCCACAACGGGAGGATTTTTATGTAGGAAAAACAGGTTTAAAATTAAATCTAAACGCGCAGCGGAAAACAAAGTTCAAAACTTTTATTGGTAGCCTTGGATCTACTACTTATTAACTCTATAGATGCGCATAACAAGATGGAGAAGATTCTATACCTTAGGTCTTGAACCCAATTCTGATTTTTTGTCCTTCTCCTTGTGTGTGCAACAGCAACCTCTAGGAAATCTTCACCCTTATGTCTCCTCGAATGCTCCCAGAGTGGCTAGGGTTGGTGGGAACCCTAATAGTGAGAATAGGGAAGGTTTGGGAACTCTAAACAGGTTCTGCAGCAACTGATACGTTAAAAACGATCAACCTTTATTTCTGGACGAAGCTGCCCTATTTATAGATTCCCAGAACCGACCTAACTTTCAATCGATCGAAGTGACTTCGATCGAACCTAGTTCGATCGATCGAACCTAGTTCGATCGATCGAACCTGTCTAGACTTCAATCGATCGAAACAACTTCGATCGATCGAACCAGTCTTGACAGCATTCTCATTTGCCTTTCCAAGCATTCTGGCGGAGCTAAGAGTGGGACCTCCTAGGTTCTTAATTACTGGCTCCGATTAATTATTATTCCATCTAGTCAGTACTCTTGACTAAGGAATCAATAATTAATCAATTATCATTAATGCCACTATAAAATGATAATTGCACTCCAGTGCATAAGAACATAATCACACATACATAAGTGATTGCTAGACTTGTATAATATGATACGCATGTCCCTCTACCAGGCAGTATTCGTATCTATCATTGGGATGTATGTCTTAAGATACTGTCGACCCAATAGATAGTACATCTTATATTCCTCAAGTATCATTCACTACTCTTGGATTACTAAACATGTCAACAATAACACTTTGTTGACAAGGCTGGCCAGCTCTCAGTAATCACTCCTAGTGACATTCTTGAGGGAATACTTACTCTTCGTTTTATTGAAGAGGGTAGAATTCCATCTTGACAATATATGTTCCCAACGTTGCATACTTGATTTACCCAAGATACCCAGGTGTTGATCTTGCAAGACCTCACTGATTGGTAAGTCAAAGCAACCAAGCATACAACTTGCGTCCATAACTGTCTCAGGATTAAGGACATGTATCCCTATACAAGTTTTGAGTTCCTATTGACGGTGACAGCGTTTAGGTGTCAATAGGTTTAACTCAGGTCCGTCAATGCACCGAGTGCACTAGCATATTAACCAAGAGTCAAAGACTCTTATGAATGAGATTCATCATTCTACCCCGTAGACGTTAATCATGCTACAGTGTATACCTGATAAGTTATCCAGACTTATCATCCACTGTGACTTATTTGAAACAACAAGGATTTGTGATTCATATCTCACATGTGTAATCACATACACAAATGAACCACATACAATGTTGTTTAAGGATTCCAGTCTAATATTCATCTCATGAACTAACATGCATAAATGCATTATGATATTCCATTGTCCAACTAACTGGTTTGAGGGCATATTCCCAACAAACTCCCACTTGCACTCATAACCATATAGCGTTAGTACTAACACTAGCATAGTCTCTGTGACTTGTCAAAATCCTTAACCCGTAAGGTTTTGCATAGGGACTGATGATCATCGACTGAAACAATCCATAGTAAAACATCTTCATGTTATACTATATCCCTAGACAAAAGACGTCACATGACATGTATCCAGTAAAGCTAATTTGAACATTGTCCAAAACACCATCACCCTGCATATATCCGCTAGTTCTTTCTCAAGCCCTAGAGAATATATACTTTATGATAGTTCAGAAAACTGAACATTCATTTGGACTGATATCTGTGAACAACCTCAACGGTATAACTGATATCCATACCTAACATCACATACAAAGTTTATCAATAGCGAAGGCTTATGATATACCTTTCATGTGATCTCTTTCATCTTGTATCCCAAGATACAAATCTTGAAAGAGCAATAGGTTATGTTCAAAGGTGAAAAACCTTTATCGAAACGTTCCACGTTGAATCTAGCCAGCAACTTTCTGATATAGAAGTTTGAGACAATCTCATTATCTTAACTTTCTGATCTTGAATGAGCAAAAATCATAAGATTATAGCTCGCCTCACCGAGATCATAAATATCAAGTATACTGTAGAAACTCAACCTTAATCATTGATGATACTACTTTAACATATCGCAATGATAAAGATGTCATCAATATATGGAACCATAATCACCACCACACTTCCTTTGCGCAAGGATCCTTTCATCCACTTAAGCTACATCCACACTTTAGATGAATCCAAAGTATTTTGACCAATATGTCAAAACAGATGTCCTTATCTCTGGATGATTGCTTTAGTCCATAGACTTATGCAAATCACATACCAGAGCTTCCTTATCACAAAACTTCAATGCACCAGGGAATTTCAATAATGTTGAGAATTCTTCCACTGCAATGAAGTACCAATGTAGGAATGGATGAAGAGGTAGTAGATTTTAGTTCTAGATGATTTATAGATTGCTTTAAGATATAAATTACTTTACTCTTTTATATTATCTTTCCTTTGCAAAATTTGGTCTCCAACCAACTTTTGTTTTCTCTGGAAACACTACAAAAGTATTATACTTCTAATCTAGATTCAAAAGGCTCATCATTTCTTTACACCAAAGTGCTAGACATCCTTATCCAAAGTTACCATGAGAAAGAAGTCGCATTCTTTTCACAACTTTGGGGATGTCTATCGAAAAGATTTGCTTTTGAATAAGATCCAGTATATACATTGTAGTTCCATCGAGAAAAACAAGGAATAGTAGTAACTCTAAATAACTCATCCCATGACCCAGTCATATCTAAAAGAAGATAGTTCCTTCTACCTGCTACACCATCCCGTGGAGGCGCACTAGGTGTAGACTGTCGAGAAAGAATCTCATTCTTATCTCCTTTGGACAATAAATACATTAGATAGATACTCACCATTTTGATCAAATCAAAAGGTAATGATATTCTTTTACCAATTACTCTTCATTCCAAAACTTTTGAATTTCTTCAAAATTGAGGATGAAGATGCAATAAGTAAATGTATATCAGTATCCAAAGTAGTCGAAACTACTTTTCAACTCTAATGTTTATTGCCCTACATACATGAGTATGTCCTGATTCTAATAAGTCCTTGGTCGTGTGATTTTCAAAAGAAAAGTCACCTGATCATATTAGCCTCTAAATAGGATTGACAAACAGGTAGTGGTTTCAACAACCAAAAAAGTTTTAGGATCCAATCCTTTACTCCCCATTTATCCTAATTTAGATTAACATGATCTGATCACATTTACTCTCTAAATAGGATTGACAAATAGGCAATGGTCTTAGCAACCGAAAGAGTTTAGGATCCTATCCTTTACTCCCCATTTATCCTATTTAGATTAAATATGATCTAACCTCAAAACCAAAAAGTCATAGAATTAGTTGAGGGTGCTATCCTTTTAGATGGTAAAATACCCATGAGTCATTTAAATACTACATTAGATAATATATGAGAAACAAGAGTAAATTGGTGAGATACTTGCTTGACAAGTTATTTAGATCACATAAAAGAACGCTTTCTTTTAATCAAGAATTTCAGTACCAAAATCAAAAGAATAAATATTATTCATTAATTCAAAACTGAAATCCATCTAATAACTCCAAAGTTTTATTACAATATAAAACTATTAATCTAATAGCAACTCTTGCATCAGATCCCAAAAGGCAATCAAGATCTTCTAATCACTGCACATTCTTATTTTCCAATTCCCTGCAACAATTACAGATATAATTTAGAAAATATAGAATTAGTGCCCATAGTAGTTGAAGTATCAGTTTTTCAACTTACTTCAAAAACTAGTGAAAGGATCGTACCTTGCCTTTTGGCAGTCAAGTATTCCACACAGTTCCTTTTCCAATGCCCTCTCATGCCACAATGGAAACACTTTCCTTTTGGCACGGCACCAGCCTTTCCCTTTCCAAGTCTTGCCTTCTTCTTCTCTGAACTTATGCTCTTAGGCTTAGTTCCAGAAGATGAAGCCATTCCAATGTTCTGAACATTTGACTCCTCTTTGACTATATCCATCGTTGCCTCAAGAGAGCTCATCAACTCACTTGTTGAAAAAACTGTTTTACTCATTTTAAAAACCTTTTTAAATTGAGTGAATGATGAAGGCAACGAATGCAAGATTATGTCAACTTGAGTCTCACCATCAATCTCGGAACCAAGAACTTCCATTACTTTGAAATAAGTAATCATTTTAAAAACATGCTCTCTTATTGAAGTTCCTTCCAACATTCTGGTGTCCATGACTAACTCCAAGGCTCTAAGCCTTGCAGTACGTCTCAGTTCCCCAAACATCTCCTCGAGGTTCAATATTATAGCACGGGCAGTGTTCAAAGGTTGATGTTGCTGCTTCAACACATCAGACAAAGAGTCTAAGATGCTAGAGCGAGCTATACCATCAAATCTTATCCACTGCCAATATTGATCCGCAAGATCAGTTGGGGTGTCATGGTATGGAATAGGTGGACAGGGAATGGTAAGAACGTATTTACATCCATTAGCAGTTAACAATTCATCCAGTTCCAGTTTCCATTCAACGTAGTTATTTCCAATTAGCTTATTCTGGATCATGGTTATAGCAAGTGGGCTAGACATTATGAATCTGAAATACAAATAATGTAACAGAATTACAATATGGAAATCATGAATATGACAATTTATATGATACATTGGAATTCCCTTAACCAACTCATTAATTGTCTTCAGGATGTCAAGCCTATGAAATTAAGTCTCCGTGTGGTGATCATAACCTCATAGCCTGATTGGGAAACCCATCATGAATGTCATGCAACTCTTACAAAACAATTCATGACTCTTGAACTTTTGGTCTCTAAGTTTCTGGATAATGCTCCGTGTGGAATCCCTTACCCATAGCTTAGCTAGTGTTTACCATTAACTAGAATCCAATGACAACCGCCTCAAGTAGTGCCTCAGTGTAGTGGTCACCCTCTAACGCGTCTCATTGATTCTATCCAAAGGAAGTTCATATCTAGTAACCAATGAATAGTCTATCCTCCGTATGGAATGATCACCCATGGCTGGGTGACACAGAATATACTACCCACCTTACAATGAACCGTTTATGGAAGACCGTGGGAGTTATAAAATAAGTCCCTCTCCCACTAGATTTTTATAAGAAGTTCATATCTAGTAATCAATAAGAAATACCCTCCGTATGGAATGATCACCCATGGCTGGGTGACACAGAGTAATTCTCATACTTACAATGAACTAATAGGAATTTTTCAATTCGAAAAAAAAAAAAAAAAAAAAAAAAAAAAAAAAATTCTTCACATTGCCCATAAACATCAAGTGTTTGCTAATGTGTTGAAAAAAGTTTTTTGAATTTCATTTTAGAAAACCTGTTTTACGTGCATGCAAGTAGTAACAATATATAAAATTCCAATCACAACTAAGCACATAAAACAAAAACTAAAATGAAATAAAAGCATTCAAACGATGCCTCTATCTCCCATGGCTCTATCTCCATAGAACCTCCTTCTTGGTTTGATTGCCTCCGACTCCATCTTCATGGACAACGGCTTGCTCCTCCATCTTCATGGATTTTCTAATTCTATTACATTGGTCCTATACTTCTCTCGAAGCTTACAATTTATCTAGAAATAGAAATAACAACAATAAAATAAAAGGCTAGGGAAACCGGTGCGACTTTCCTTTTCATAGGATTGAAGTCGCAGCGCCCTTTACATAAGCCTTAAATCCAAACCAACAATTAAATACAAAATTTAAAAGTCTTGGTGCCACGGGAGATAGCGGACTAAGCTTGCTGCAAAAGGGTTAGTCACACGCACAACCACGCATATATATAACAAATATATGTACCATTGGAACCCCTAATTGATTCACACAGTATATAAACTCTTTACATACTGAATTAGAACTTAAAACAGCATCACTGCTCTGTCACACTTCGATCGATCGAAAAGGTTCGATCGATTGAACCTTCGATCGATTGAACATAGTTCAATCGATTGAACTTTCAGTTTCACAGAATGTTTTGAAAAACTTATAGAATAAATAAAAATTTAAAGTAAATGTTTTAAAACCTTTAAATCTGTAAACTGAACATCTGGACAAAAGAGCAGTCTCGATCGATCGACCAACATTCGATCGATCGAACAAAACCAAAGTTCGATCGATCGAAACTAGTTCGAACGCTTGAGAACAGATGATGTTCGATCGATCGAGACTACTTCGATCGATCGAACCCACCTTGCATCCAATGCAATCACAGATTTGTATTCTGCTGCATAAACACTGCAGAAACGGATCTGTGACGATGCAGTTTTGAAAACAGTCCTAAAATCAACATGCAAATCAAAACTAGTGTTCCAAAACGCATCTATAGATCCAAATAAGCGAGGCTCTGATACCAATTGTAGGAAAAACAGGTTTAAAATTAAATCTAAACGCGCAGCGGAAAACAAAGTTCAAAACTTTTATTGGTAGCCTTGGATCTACTACTTATTAACTCTATAGATGCGCATAACAAGATGGAGAAGATTCTATACCTTAGGTCTTGAACCCAATTCTGATTTTTTGTCCTTCTCCTTGTGTGTGCAACAGCAACCTCTAGGAAATCTTCACCCTTATGTCTCCTCGAATGCTCCCAGAGTGGCTAGGGTTGGTGGGAACCCTAATAGTGAGAATAGGGAAGGTTTGGGAACTCTAAACAGGTTCTGCAGCAACTGATACGTTAAAAACGATCAACCTTTATTTCTGGACGAAGCTGCCCTATTTATAGATTCCCAGAACCGACCTAACTTTCAATCGATCGAAGTGACTTCGATCGAACCTAGTTCGATCGATCGAACCTAGTTCGATCGATCGAACCTGTCTAGACTTCAATCGATCGAAACAACTTCGATCGATCGAACCAGTCTTGACAGCATTCTCATTTGCCTTTCCAAGCATTCTGGCGGAGCTAAGAGTGGGACCTCCTAGGTTCTTAATTACTGGCTCCGATTAATTATTATTCCATCTAGTCAGTACTCTTGACTAAGGAATCAATAATTAATCAATTATCATTAATGCCACTATAAAATGATAATTGCACTCCAGTGCATAAGAACATAATCACACATACATAAGTGATTGCTAGACTTGTATAATATGATACGCATGTCCCTCTACCAGGCAGTATTCGTATCTATCATTGGGATGTATGTCTTAAGATACTGTCGACCCAATAGATAGTACATCTTATATTCCTCAAGTATCATTCACTACTCTTGGATTACTAAACATGTCAACAATAACACTTTGTTGACAAGGCTGGCCAGCTCTCAGTAATCACTCCTAGTGACATTCTTGAGGGAATACTTACTCTTCGTTTTATTGAAGAGGGTAGAATTCCATCTTGACAATATATGTTCCCAACGTTGCATACTTGATTTACCCAAGATACCCAGGTGTTGATCTTGCAAGACCTCACTGATTGGTAAGTCAAAGCAACCAAGCATACAACTTGCGTCCATAACTGTCTCAGGATTAAGGACATGTATCCCTATACAAGTTTTGAGTTCCTATTGACGGTGACAGCGTTTAGGTGTCAATAGGTTTAACTCAGGTCCGTCAATGCACCGAGTGCACTAGCATATTAACCAAGAGTCAAAGACTCTTATGAATGAGATTCATCATTCTACCCCGTAGACGTTAATCATGCTACAGTGTATACCTGATAAGTTATCCAGACTTATCATCCACTGTGACTTATTTGAAACAACAAGGATTTGTGATTCATATCTCACATGTGTAATCACATACACAAATGAACCACATACAATGTTGTTTAAGGATTCCAGTCTAATATTCATCTCATGAACTAACATGCATAAATGCATTATGATATTCCATTGTCCAACTAACTGGTTTGAGGGCATATTCCCAACATTTTACCACCATGATTAGCAATGCTAATTTCCATGTCATGCGCACATCTTGCCAGTTCTTCAAAGGTACGTGGTTTTATACCTTGAAGGATATAAAGGAGGCCCCAGTGCATACCTTGCATACACATCTCAACGGCAGATACTTCAGTGAGTCGGTCTTTACAATCTAGACTAAGTGACCGCCATCGGTTGATAAAGTCCACCACGGGTTCGTCTTTCCACTGCTTGGTACTGGTGAGCTCAATCATGCTGATCGTGCGACGAGTGCTGTAAAAGCGATTTAGAAATTCTTGCTCCATCTGTTCCCAACTATCAATTGATTGTGACTCCAAGTCGGTGTACCAATCAAAAGCATTGCCTTTAAGGGTGCGGACAAACTGCTTGACGAGAAGATCCCCTTCAGTTCCAGCGTTGTTGCATGTTTCAACAAAGTGGGCGACATATTGCTTAGGGTTTCCCTTTCCGTCGAACTGTTAGAACTTAGGAGGTTGGTACCCCGCAGGCATCCTCATGTTGCCAATCCTTTTCGTGTAAGGCTTTGAATACATGAGATTACTTTGAGGAGCGCCGCCATATTGTGCTCTTATTGTATTTGTTATCATGTCATGGAGCTGTTGGACAGATAACGCACCAACGGATGTTGAGGTAGCAATTTGGTCTCCCTCTTGTTTAGTAGGTGGCACCTGTTGGTCATCCATTGTGGATGTAATTAGAGGTGTAAATCCAGGAGGGTGTTTCTGGCTTTGGCTTGACTCCCCTATGTTTTGACCCTCCAACTTGTTCATCAAAGAAGCTATTTGTAAGTCCTTTTCTTCAACAGTCTTCGTAAGTTGTTCAATTGCACGAGCCATTGTAGCTAGTTGCTCTTCGATTGAAGTTGTATTGGTCATCATGACCGGCATCTCCACTGTGTAGGAAGACGTATTAGAGTTTGTGCGCTTTGGGGAAGTAAACTTTTTCGGGCTACTTGGAGATGACCCTGAGGACGAATCTGAGTCTGATTCAGCATCTGAGACCGAGCGAGATGAACAAGCTGACAAGTTCTTCGCGGTATCATCCTTTGTAACAACTGGAAGTTTCTTGGGTTGCAACATGTCATCCGTTTTTGTCTCTATAGGATCAGTGTTGACAACCGCGCGGGCCTTCACTTGTGTTAATTTCACCGAAGTGACTTGACCACCAGCAGAGGTAGCAACTTTTGTTTTGCTACGGGTGAATGGCCCTGAAGAGACACTATCGGTGCTCTTCACAGAGGAGTTGCTGTTGCTACTTGCAGTAACAACCTTCTTGCCACTATTCTTGGTATCTTTGGGAAGTTGAACCTTCTTAGATGCCATTGAACGTTGCTAGAGTAGGATTTTGAAACTTTGATGTAGGAGAAAGAGATGAAAGGCGGAGAGGTCCCACCGGGCGTGCAAGAAATTTGTACGCAACAAAATTCAAGTATGGAAATAACGAGAAAATTAAGGAACAAATATAATTTTATTGATTTCAGAAAATATGAGTACAATCTCTGTATAATTCTTTTACAATGAAAAGAAAATGCCTTTGATTCGATCTCCTTGATTGTTCACGATTCAAGGGCTTCTGGAGCTTGTTCTTGAACCGTAGATTTGTCCTTCAAATCTTCACGCTGGATGAAGTGCTTGTAGGAAAGCTTGAACGAGGGTCGTGGCTTGATCTCGAACAAACGAACAATTAATCTTCCTTCAACTTCTTGAAGAGCAGATTAAACAAACTTGACTTGAATCTGAAGAACAACAAACTGTATGTTTGTTCTTCAGAAAGACTTGGGTGATTTGAATGTAAGAGAGAGCTCTCAATTTTTGTGGAGAAATCTCAACTTGTTGAAAGGTTCCAAGGTCCAAAGGTCTTTTCTACATAGGTAGAGACCCCTATTTATAAGCTTAGGGTATAGAGTTTTAATTGGTGACTCAATACATCCTAACCGTAGATTTGAAGTCCTTCCTTGAGATTTTGACACGTGTCACCACTTTAGAGACCATTATTTATAGGATAATACTTGGGGCACAACCTTCATACAACTTTCATACAACCTCCCAAAAAGATGTGTCTATCTCTTTCCTGTGTCACTGTGGGGTCCAGTGACATCACAGGAGAGAGATAGACACATCTTTTAGGGAGGTTGTATGAAAGTTGTATGAAGGTTGTGTCCCAAATATTACTCTTATTTATATGGTTTCATGTGGTGTATGTGACACATGTCACAAATAAATTGGTCCACTTGTATCTTGTAGGGCCCACATTTGAAATAATTTTGACTTCTTGATTTTGACTAATTGTAATAATTAAAATAAATTAATTATTAATTAATCAATTGGTAATTAAATAATTACCAAAATTTTAATGTCTACAATGTGAATGTATAAAATACTTTTAAAAATGTTATACCCATAACCTTTTTCACAATCATTACATTCTGACTCTTGATTGGAGTGGGTTCCGCGCAGAACCCTTATAAGATCCTTATGTAGCCTATCAAAATCAAGAGTAGGATGGCAATTGTGGAATTGGTTGTGGGTGTAGCATTACTCACATTTTCACAAAATTAATTATGGATGACGCACTTACGAGTTGGGCCAAATGTTGCCCATACGAACGTATTTGGGTCTCACAGGCCCAACTATCCTTAGTGTTGGGCATAGCCCACCAAGTAAATATGTAAGCAAGTTGGGCCTTGAGGTTGGCTTGTCAGTTTAGAGAAAAATTATTCAGTGAAATCGTCACACAGCATTATCACACTGATATGGAGTGGCTCTCCAGTAATATGACTTCATGAAACTCATATTTTTAGGTGGACATCACAAATGATTGCTGACTTGAAGCAACATGTTTAAAGTACCCATTATTCGTCATGTGCTCGTATTTGTAGAGGTCAGGATACCATGTATGGTTGGGATGTCTTACCATATCAACGTGATGACTTGGTATGACGGTCTCACTAAATAAGTGGATCAGTTTGGCAGGGTTTGTTATGCTTCCCAAATTCTATATAGAAATATATGATTTGGTTCCTCACCATGCATTTTAATAATATTAAATCCAGAGTGAGAACTTAGTTCATAGATTAATCCCTAAATAGCTGTGTTAATTAGGAATTAGTCCATTTTCCTAAGTTAATAGATAATTTGTGATTTAAAATACCATTAATTAAATGGTTATGCCTATATATATATTGATAGATTTACATATATAAATATATTTGTTTATGGTAACTGAATATAATGCATTAATTGATAAGGAGGTAATGATCATTTACTTTAACTCTGTGTTTGGGAGTTTAGGAGAGAAAAGAAAAGAAGAGAAAGTCATAAGTAAGGAGAGAAAAGAAAAGAAGAGAAATGATGATTGTTTCTTTCATGTTGTTTGGGAGTTTAGGAGAGAAGAGAAAGTTACTTTCTTTCCTCTTGTTTGGGAGTTGCAAAGAAAAGAAAAGAAAAGAAAAGAATAAAAAATTATCAATCTATCCATCAATTGTACCTTTTTGTTTTTGCAAAGAGAGGATGAAAGATACCAATGAAGAAGACCCGGAGAGTACCCAGAAGCTTGTGGGAGATGTGCTTGTGATTAACGTGAGTTTTTATTTTTGTTTTTGACATATATAACAGTGTATTATATTAACCCTATGACTTGGATGGAATTTAAATTTGTTAAGAATTAAATAAAGGGTGTTATGGGTATTAATAAAAAATCATTAATCCTCACTTTCTTTTCTCTCCATTTCTTCCCAATTTGGAGAGAAAGAAATAGAAAGAAAGTGGGAGTTATTTTTCTCTCCTTTTCTCTCCCTTTCTTTCCTCACTAAAACTCGCAAACGAAAGAAAGTGAGAGAAAGTGAGGTACTTTCTCTTCTTTTCTCTCCATTTTAAAACTCCCAAACATAGTGTAAGGCATTTTTCATATTTTACTCAATAACTTTCGTTGGTTGATATTCTATGTCATTTGAATGATTTTGCATATTAAGGGTTTGTTTGATAAAACTGAAAATTTAAGTACTAAAAATTAAATGTTGAATTTCAAATACTTAAAATTTTAAGTGATTGGATTTGAAATCCTGAAAACAATATTTCAAATATTGAAATGGACTATATTCAGTGATCATTTTCAGTAGAGTTTTTTCACTTATAGTTTTCAGTAGATTTTATTCTGTTTTTTTAATTAAGTGGTACATTATTAAACATACTAAAAAAAATTTAAGTCCTGGAAATTTTCATTTTCACCACTTAATTGGGTTATCAAACACAACCTAAATTAACAAAATTTTGTTGGATGTGAGTATATTCATTGTTCGTTTTTATGTCTACGAAACTGAATCCTTAGAGTTCTTGGATCAAATTTGTAGTTCGTTTAAAGGCAAGGACTTTACTTTAAGTGAGAAATTTCTCACCTATATAGTGTAAATGATTCATTGTTTTATAACTTTTTGTTTCATTTTTACAGAATCGATTTTTCGTAATGCCGGGTACATGTCCTATTTTTTGCATTTATGCAAATTTCTCATTTTTTTTATTTGTTTTGTTTTCAAAACTATTGCCCTACATTTTGTGACACACACGAGTGATTTGCAATACCAAGAGAAATATTTCCCCCACAATCATTTTTTTGTGAGTAATTACTCACTTTTATTTCGAAATTCATGTTCAAACACAGAGAAATTGGTAAGTGATTTCTCATTAGAAGGTAAGATCAATGTACCTAATTTCTTTTCAAATCACACACACATATACTTTTGTGAGAAATTTCTCACTTTTTTGTCATTTTGGTGAGAAATTTCTCACTTTTTTGTTTGTACATTATTAAACTAGTGCCCTACATTTTGTGACATACACGAGTAATTTTCAATGCCATGAGAAATCTTTCCTCATATTCATTTTTTGTGAGTAATTAATCACTTTTATTTTGAAATATATGGTCAAACACATAGGTTTAGGTGAGTAATTTCTCATTAGAAGATAAGATGTACACGATTTCTTTCCAAATCACATACACAAATGTTTTTGTGACAAATTTCTCACTTTAGTTCTAAGATTTTGCTATTTTTTCACCAAATCAAAAATAATGAACAAATAAATAACTCTTTTTTTGCACGACATTTCTCACTAAAATTTCAAAATAAATGTTCGAGAATCGCTTGTGTATCTCCGATGATCTTTGATGAGAAATTTCCGCTAGTGAATCTGCTATTGTCGATGAGGTTTTTGAGATTTTTATCAAATATTTTTGAAATGCATGAGTGTAGCGGCAGACCCAGGAATTTCATCTAGTAGGGGAGTAGCTGACGACTAAGAAATATAATTTCTTTTATAAGTAATAAAATATGACAAAATGAAAAATATTATATACAAATATATAATATTTTCAATACAAAAAAAACATCAAAATAACATGATAACTTGTTTACAATACTCATTTTTGATTCTTCATTTTAAAACATTGAATGATATTTTCATTGTCAACGGTGCTATTGCCAAATAATAACATCACCTCAGGAGCGGAGCATTGTAGGTGTGCTATGAGATTTTTTTAGAGATGTTAAAGAAGATTAGCCCCCCAAATACTTACCATACACCTTCAAAAATAAGGGCCCTTTAATATCTTCCAATATTGGACCACTTGATTTTGATTGGAGGATGTTGAAGTGGTTATTGAAGGTGGTCCATAGCCACATGTGTGGAGGATGATAACTTGTTTACAATACTCATTTTCGATTCTTCATAATTTTAAAACGTTGAATGATATTTTGATTGTCAACGGTGCTATTGCCAAATAATAGCATCACCCCAGGGGCAGAGCATTGTAGGTGTGCTATGAGATTTTTTTAGAGATGCTAAACACATGTCCACAACCACAGGTGTTTGGGAACTAGGATACAAAATTTGGGAAGTATAACCATTAATTACTCCAAATTAAAATACAAAGTCCTATAAAATATTGGGTTAGTTAATATTTAGTCCTTTAGATACACCCAATCTAGAAAATAGGTCCAGTCTAAAAGTAAAACTAGCAATTAGTCCTTCTCAATTCCTTAGCCCGAAAATACCCCTCTGCCTTTTTTTTGCCCGTCTGCTCCTACATAATAGCAGTTTTGAAGATATACAACTATCACCAAATCCCAAGAATCAAGGAGTTCAAAACTCAAAAACAGAGATATTCATGTGGGCCTGGAGAGGGGTCTTAAGATCAAACCACAAAATATCGCACCAAAATCTAGAAAACCCATTCATATTCTAAGGTTTGTGAATGTATTCACAAAATTTCTCATCATTTGTATTCTAGATACAATCTTTCTTCCATTCTTGAACTAGGGCTTGTGAAGAAGATAAATGGATTTGTGTATCAGCGTTAACTCCACCGTTTCTGGCGACAATCGGCGCAAATGGCTAGACATCCTAACAAAAGGAGAATCGAGTGGTAAGAAATTTGAAGAATCTCTGATTTTTTTCATACAAAAAGTGGGTTTCTGAAAGGGTTTTTTTTTATCCAAAACCAACGTTGCTCTAATTCGTAAGAACTTCTCATTTCTCTCGTAATTGATAATCCACAACTCTATTAGTGAAATCTTTCTGATTCAGCTTGTCTTTCATTGCGAATTTCTCATTAAATAATTTCTCATTCTCATTTCTTCCACTTGGATTGGCAAAATACATACGGCTGTTTAAAGTGTAAAATTTTCAATGTTTGAAAAAGTAAGAAATTCTCATTGCTATCCACTTGTCATCAGACATCCAAGGAGCACAAACTTCATTATGGTGAATGAATTTCATTGAAACAAGTTTTATTACAAAATTCTCGTTTTTTTTAAAGTGATAAATTCTCATTATTATAAATGTGGCTCCCCTTCTAAAACCAGTGAGAAATTGCTCATCGTTGTACCACAAAGTGAGAAATTTCTCATCAAATATTCTGTGTGTGTATGGTTGTGTTTGATAGATAAAGTGTAGATTTCTTCCCTTATGGAATAAGTGAGAAATTTTCATCGTTTTACACCAAGTGAGAAATTTCTCATCAAAATTTATGTGTGTGTGGTTGTGTTTGATAAATAAATTGTGTAATTCTCCCCTTCTAAAATAAGTGAGAAATTATTGATCGCTATAGTTGAAGTGAGAAATTTCTCATCAAATTTTCATCAATAAAGTGAGAAATTTAATTGTAATGCTAATTGGAAAATCCAAAGTGAGAAAATTTCTCAAAAAAAAATAATGCTCATGTTGGGAATGAAATAACAAAAAATTGGAGAATTTATCACTTGTTGATCAACAAAAATTGGGAAAACCACCTGTTTCTCATTAAATGTCTCATGGACCATTTTTATTTGGAGGTTAATCAAGCAATATAAAAACGAATCCAACAAATGGAAAACTAGCAGCATCTACTCCAAAAGGTCCCTGGTTCCGCGCATGTGCATAAGAGAGGAGGATTGAAGTTGATACCGAAGACCTCAACACTGAAGTGGAGGATGTTTTACACTCAACACAACAGGTCCCTATTTCTGTGGACTATGGAGTGATAGTTTGTAAGATAATGGCGCAAATATTCAGTCTTTCAGACATGCCTTAGTGGATAGTTTGTGAGATAATGGCGCAAATACTCAAGGCTCCATGTGGATATCGCAGGTTGACTTACCCACAGCTTTTCAAAATCAAATTCAAAAACAAAATGAGTCGCCACTTAATTTTTAAAAGGAAAATTAAGAAACCATTTTAAAAGCAAACTGATCGTTTGCGAAACCAAAGATTAACTAGGTCCGGGGATTATGGAATGAGAGAGGAAGGAGCCCGTCGAACTAAAACACCCTCTCTCATCCTATCTTGCGATAGGCCTCTACTCAACATCCTTTTAATCAAATTTATTAATCTAAGCATGCCCTCAACTAATATATATATACATATACATCACAAAAGCATGTCCAAAGGGTGTAAAATTGCAATTGACAAAATACCATTCAAAAGCCACATAATCCAGGTAGCAAGCGATATGATATGCAATAGAGAACAAGTGAACTTACCCGGGATCCAGCAGTGATAGTAAACATGCAATGCATGCGAACAAAAGAAAATCCTAAAAAGAGTCTCTAATCACGTATACACATAAGGCAAATCTTAACTCTAAGGTGTCGCGCATAAGGTCAAAAATCAAATAAAATCAAGAAATTTAACAAACTAGAGAGGGATCGAGAAATCGTACCTTAATAGCGCTACAAAACAAAGGGTTAGTCCACATGATATGCAAAATACGATGTTAGAAATAACAATCCTAAATTTCTAGCTTACATCTATCTAATGTAATTAAATCCAAAGCAAATAAGTCTTAATTATAAGTGTCAAACCATATGGATGAATATGTACATGGACAAGGATAAACTATGAAATACTCTTAAACTTTGGATTCAAGCTCAACTAATCATTTTTAAAGCATGGTTTAAGCCCTAGGTCATAGAAAAGTCATTTGGACCATTATTTACAAAGTTGGTCAAATGTGTCATAAAACTCTGAAAATTGCAGAGAGCATACCAGAACTTAAAAGAAATAAAAAGCATGTCTCCCATAGTTTGATGTCGGTGAAATTTGGACACAAGATGCCTCTGTCAGTCTAGTTTCCAAATCAAAAAGAAAATCAAGGTTTCAACGGTTAGATCTCCGGGAAAAGGACAAGAACCAGACGTCACTCAGAGATGTATAACTCTCTGTCCAGAGATATTGTTTGATTTTTTAAAAATAGTAAAAAGATGATAAACACTTGGATCTTTTTAGGGGATCTTCCTAACACATTAAGGTACCCAGAAAAAAATATTAGAGACCCCAAAAACTCCATTAGACTTCTGATTTATGAATTTCAAAATGGACTTGCTGTTCTGAAACTATTCTAAAACTCTGGGCAGATTGTAGTTGACTCACAAAACCCATGATCAAACCCTTCTAAACATAAAACCACCTTAAAACAAAAATTACAGTGGTAGAACATTGTGTTATTGACATTTTCCCGTTGGTTTCACTTGATTTCAACGGTTGGATTTTGAACTAAAAATCTTTGATCAAAAATAGTTTGTGAATTCACTGTTTTCATTTGTCAAGTTCAACTTTTATTTGTTAACCCCAACTATTAAACCATGAAGTTGGGTTTAAACCAAACCACTTCTCCTACCATTTGATGGTCATTGGAGGCTAGAGACTTTTATATTTGTAGATTTCAAATGAAGTATGAATAGACTTCATGAAATCTCAAGATGATGAATCAAAATCATAGGGATGAGTTTAGACCCAAAATACTTTCTCCTACCACTTGATGGTCATTGGAGATGAAGATATGGTTAATACTCATGGGTCTCAAAGGAATATAGAAGGGATTCCATGAAACATCAAGCTAGAGGACTCAAGTCATAAGCATGGACTTGGATCCATCTATTTATTTATAAAAAGTGATGATCAAACTTTGACTCCCATGTGAAGTATAAGCTTACATGAGATTCAAAACATCAAACTCAAGAGCTTTCAAAGGAGATATTGAAGATCTCCAAGAATCTTAAAAGAAGAACATAAACAAGAAAATTAGAAGAAGGATCAAAGAACTAGGAAGTAAGCACTTCCAAGTTTACTTAACAAACTCTAAAACTTAATCAAGAAAAACTAAATGACTTGTAAATTAGAAGCTCAAAAGAAAGAAAACACAACTAAGATTAGAGGGTCACCTCCAAACTATCCTCAAAGTTTCTCTCCTTTGAAGATCTTCCAAACTCTTCTTCAAACTCTCCAAACTCTCTTCTTTTCTCTCCAAAAATGTTGGTGTAATGGTAGTCTTTTTTGTGTTTCCCCTTCTTCTTTTTTTGTCTCCCTTTTTCAATGAAGATACCTCTTCTTTTATAGGCAAAATACCTAGGTAATTTCAGTAAATTCGGAGTAAAAGACAGGTGTAATTTTCTCATTTGGTGGTACAATGTGTACTTTCTGAAATTAAGCGCGGCAGTCCAGAAACTGTCGCGGCAGTCCGTGAATGCCGCGGCGGCAGTTCATGACTGCCGTCGCGGCACTACGCGACTGCCGCGCGGCATTCATCAAATGCCGCAGAAATTAATGGATTGCCGCGTTTTTGTCAGTCTTACTTTATCAGTTTTTTGTTCTTATTCGCATACGCATACGTATTGCTCTGCAAAATACAGACTTTAAAAGTGAACGGCAGTCATAAATTGTTGGCGGCATTTGGTGACTGCCGGAACGGCACTCTCCGACTGCCGTACGGCACTCAGTGAGTGCCGCGGCAGTCCGCCGTATGCCGTTTTTATTTGAGATTCCCCTTTTTAGGACTTTTCCCTTTTGAAACAAATTGTTTTTGAAGATCATTTCCAAAAATCATATCTTATACCTGAATTCTCCTAAATACCTGGTATTTTTCCTCTTTCTGTGAAATTTTATCGCGTTTTGGAGATTTTCTGAAGAGCTTGGAATACTTCAATTTTTCGGTCCTTGTCATCATCGGATATGGAGGTTACACTCTCCTAAATTCGACGGTCGGTCAAAATTGGGGTGTCTACAGTTTGCCCCTCTTTGACGGAGCTTGTGGAGCAACGCGTCCCATAAGTGAATGTCAAAGCCTGTGTGAAGACAAGCCTTTGACCAGACTGTCGAATGTAGGTAAAAACAAAATGCGTTGCAAAAGTAGGTGTGCAGCGGAATTCCAATTGGTCGTGCCCTACGGCGAGCTGCCTACGTATCCTGTCAGGAATCAGACCAAAGCGTAGTTCAGGCATGGGTTGAACATTCACAAATGCAAGTAGTCACACGAATGGATGCACCTATCCTGTCGTGATGCAAGTGCAATGCGATGGCGTTTTCTGAATTGACCTGATTGTGTAAATGTCATGCTTATCATGTTTTCCCTACGTACGACGCGCATTTCGTGGCGTGTTAGTCAGGCAAGATTTTTCATGCGAAAATCTGACACAGGAGTCATGAAAGTGCTTTTGATTTGATCACGAAGGTCAACGCAAGTCCGTTGCGAAAACCGGGAATATAAATTTGTTATATTCTCAGGACAAAGGATCGACGCAAATTTGTTGCGAAAATCGAGAATATAAATTTGTTATATTCTCAGGACAAAAGATCGACGCAAATATGTTACGAGGATCGAGAATACAAATCCGTTATATTCCCAAAACGAGGGTTAGCGCAAATTTGTTGCGTAAACCGAGGATGTAAATTCGTTACATTCTCAAGATAAGGATCAACGTAAATTTGTTACGAGGATCGGGAATATAAATTTGTTATATTCTCAGAACGGGGGTTAACGCAAATTCGTTGCGGAAACCGAGAATGTAAATTCGTTACATTCTCAAGATAAGGATCAACGTAAATTTATTACGAGGATCGGGAATACAAATCCGTTATATTCCTAAAACGAGGGTTAGCGCAAATTTGTTGCGGAAACCGAGGATGTAAATTCTTTACATTCTCAAGATCTTTAATTTTCAGGAGTTGGGAGCCCACAGGTGATGTTGTCAATATCAAGATATAAATGTATGCTTATTTGTGCTTTACTTTCAAAAGATTTGCAAAGTGGAAGTAAAGGTCGAACCCACAGAGATTGATTAACTACCGCGCTTTAATTTTAAAACCTAAATTTAGTTGATTAAGAAAAACGAGATTTTGATTTTGAATTTAATTAAACTAAGAACAATAAAATTAAATCTAAATTATGAAAGCGATTTAAAAGTGTTGTTATAAATATGTTTAAGAGAACCTAGGATTGCAAATTCACCACTAGCTTCATAATAGGAATATTTATGAATTACTTTAGCCTATTAAGTTGGATGATAATGGAGAATTGTAGCTACAAGCCCAATTCCTCCGTCAAGAAAATAACTATGGTTCAAGCACCAACATAATCCATCTTCGGTTAGCACGAATTATCCCACACTAAACTAGGGTTGTGGTATAATCCGTCTAATCTAGGCATGGACTATTCGGATACTTGATAGCACAATTCAATTTAAGCACCATTACATGTAAACAATCTATACAAGCACAACAAATATAGATCATTGAGCACATCACAGTCAAAATAGATCTAAGACAAGAATAAACTTTGAAAGTAATGATTTAATCAATAGAAGTACGATTTATTTATAAAAATCCTCTAAACATGTAACTGTCATCCATACATAATAAAACTAAAATAAAAACATAAATAAACCCTATTACTTGGCTAGGGTTTCATTGAAACCCTAGATCTAGGTTTAGTTGGCCATAGAATTGATGAACGGCAAAAGGTTGATGGAGGAGGCCATGGAAATCCTTGGTCTTCTTCTTCTTCTCCTTGCTTTCCTCTCTTCAATGGCTGAAATTTTAGTTGTATATGGCTGTATCTAATATTGTGTAATGATGTGTAATCTTAAATTTGAGTTAGAATAGGATTTATATAGAGTTTGGAAGGATTTAGGAAGCTTTCCTAAGCCAAATCGCACTAAAACAGCTATATTTACGTTTCTGGACGTCATATGCACAAACCACCTTCGCTGGGCACTTTAATTTAATAAAATACGCGTTTTTGGTTTTTTCAAAGGTCGCTCGCGCGGCCCGCTCGCGCGAGGTCCTTTTCGCTGCACTGCGCAACTTTCGCAGAATTACGATAACTTTTTGCTCGGAACTCGGATTGACTCGCCGTTTGAAGTCACGCGTCCGTAACTCAAAGATCTACATTTTATATCTCTAGAGAAATTTCTCAAATCCAAAGTATTCTTTATCAAAAATACAATTTTCCGAGACTGCTACTGCATTCAGCTTTCACCGGAATCACCGTTTGAGCCCAGAATGACTTCCAAAGCCACTAATCATTGGATTTTTGTGCATTATCAAGTTAAAGCTTCAAATCCTACAAAATTTAGAATACTTATTTAAAAATAACTAATAACTACATGAAATGGGCTAACAAAGCGTATTTTTAGAACTATAAACGGCAACTATTCGTCGCCGATCATACCCCCAAACCTACTCTTTGCTAGTCCTCGAGCAAAAAGAAAAGAAAATAAAACTACTACTACAAATGCTACTCCATTTTCGCATGGATCACGATTGCATTTAGCATATGCAACAAGCCTTTTAAACCTCTAGGTGTCCCTAGTCGGACGAGTGAAGTCTCGTGAGGGTTCTCGTCAACAAGTCACCCACAACCATCTTTATTAACTTATCAATTTAAAAACTTTTATTAAAAATAAAAAACATAATATTCAATACTCCTTCCTCATATAACAAAGATTTGAAATAGAATAACGAACATAAAGAAATATAATGAAACATCCACCTAAATCATGAAAAACAATCTCAAGCACATGCATCGTATAAATCAATAGAGTTTCTCATAAAATTGCACGTGTGTGATGTGGTAGTCAAATGAACACGCGCATATCATGAACTTGGAATATAACTCGGATAACCATCCAACTATGTCTAGACTACGAATCTCACAATGTCAATTACACTCTAAAATGAAACACTCAGAAACAGGTGTAATTTATCTAAAATATGTGAGTAAAGGAAATATGTTTTCAAAATGAGAAATGCTCACATATGACTCGAACAAGACGCATGACACGAAAGAACAGTAGTCTCGTGGATAGGATGCCAATAATCAAGAAAAATTAATCATTACCATGTTTTAATCCCCCTCCCATCGTTTTCATATCCGAACCATGTTTCCTAGGATCAAATAGGACTTTTCAAAGGTTGTAATGTGGCTCAGACAATGGAAAATGATAAAAAGGATTCATTAGGTAGTTTTAGAATGGCATTGTAAGGCATGTTCGATTTCTTTCATTCGTCTCTTCTACCAACTTCATCTTTTCATTCCCTTCTTTTCATTGTTCTTTTTCTTTTTTTTTCAATATCAACCTTATATTTTTTTTATTTTTTTTTTCTTTTCATTGCTTTTTGAATAATCAATCAATAAATAACAAGGCAACCACCCCAATCATCATCTTATTTTCTTCTTTCCAATCACACATTGCCTTAACACCACTAAAAGTTGACAAATCTCTCACTGGTGAACTCCAAGTTTGTCAAGTCGGAGCAAAAACAAGGATAATGGTAATTAAAGAAAGAAATGGCATTTTAACGGCTCAAAGGGCGAACTAAGGAAATTTTTGCATTTATCGGACGGTAGTAAACAAAGAAGACCTAACATCATGTCCTATAGTCATATGGTTCTTCAACATGTACGACAGAAGATTATTTAGCATGGTAACAAGTATTTTAACTTGACTATCAACCAAAGCAAGAATAATGAGACTAAACAACAAGTTAATGCGCTATTTCAATGAAATTCAACAAACACAATGTATTTATAACCCTCAATAAAGAAAAGATAGGCTCAAAAGCTCACCGGGTCTAGTCTCCACGTTGTGTTATCTAGAAATCCGAATCATATTATAGTTCACATCAAACATGTATTCAAGCGACTACATGCAGTGCATAGGTTTATGTGCAAATCTATGATATAAAACTACGATTCGAACGATACATGACCTAAAACGTCATATCATGACTTCAGCAAATGTTTAATCACATAGTCTCTTGTTTACCATTCTATAACAATCCAAGTTATCTAACAAGAAGTATCGAATTAAGATTGCAAAAACGTCGGTAACATTGTCTATTTAAGCACAAGAATCGAAAAATTTTTGAAATTTTTTTTGAAAAATTAGTGATGTGTATGTGTATATACCCCCAAACCTAAACCTTTCATTGTCCCCAATGAAACAATAAAATGAAAGAAAGGAAAGTACGTAAAGAAAGGAACGATAATACCTCGATCTCGGCAAACACAAACCAGGTGAACACAACAGAATATGGAATCAAATGTCAATTACTCCAAACGGAGCACTATTTCACCTGTTAATACTTAACAAAAGAAAATTAAACAAACAAATAACTAATAAAAGCTAATATATAAGTTTTTTTTTAATTAGAAACTAAACTATAAGTAAAAGAACGTAATGAAAATAAAACAAATAGAAACAAAACTATATAAACAAAGACAAACTTAAATGAAAAGAACTGAAAAGAACTAATAGAAAAGAAAATAACTAACCAGGTGTGGGAACAGAAGGTAAAAGAACAACAAGAAAAAGTGGGAAATCCCCACCTCGCGTGAGCAGACCGCGCGAACGAGCCTCGCGCTCGCGAATCCCTCCACGAGGTAAACCTGAGGCCTCTTTTTTATTATGTTTAGAAAAGTTTCTAAGGCACAAGTTCGCGCGAGCGGACCGCGCGAGTGGATCCCTCGCGTGCGAATTCAGGCGCGAGTAGATACTGAGGCTATGTATAAAAAAAAAACTTGAAAAATTTTGTCTATGGGAAAATCTCGCGCGAGCGACCTGTCGCGCGAGCGGCTGTGGTCTTTTCCTCGTTTTTAGTATAAAAATGTATATAAGTTCAAAATAAATTATCCCCGACCCCTAAACATGTTAAAAAAAACTCAAAAACTGACCAAAACGACCCAAAAACATGCAAAAATCAAAGAAACGAACGAATTAAAGCTTGGGTTGCCTCCCAAGAAGCACTATCTTTTACGTCTTTAGCTAGACCGTTCTAGCTCAAGATTTATGGAGGCCGTAAATCGGACTGTGTACCCCTAAGGATATCAAGAAGAGCTCGGTGGTAAGCAGAAATAATGTTGCTTTGGATTAATTCATTTGACGGTTCATCCTTTTCGGTTTCAAATCGATTCTTCACCTTTTGAGTAAATTCGTCATTAGGATCTAAATTATTCAAATTCATCCGCTTATCACTAACCATAATATTTTCCTCACACGTATTTATTCCTATATTAGGTTCAATATTCCGTCGTACCTCACTCTCCGCCTCACATAGGTAATCGTCGTCTTTAGAAGGTTGATCAATAGCGTTGAAAACATTCAATTTTAAATTCATATTCCCAAATGACACTTTCATTACCCCCGTCCTACAGTTAACACGAGCGTTAGCGGTTGCTAAGAATGGACGACCTAGAATGACAGGAGTGTGCTTCCTAGCATCTAGTACGGGTTCAGTATCAAGGACCATGAAATCAACAGGATAATAGCATTTGTCAACTTTAACTAAGACGTCCTCGACGATTCCTCTAGGGATTTTAACATAACGATCCGCTAATTGAATAGTAGCGGCCGTAGGTTTAAGTTCACCTAAACCTAGTTGTTTATAAACGTGATAAGGTAAGAGATTAACACTAGCTCCTAAGTCAAGGAGAGCCCTATGGATGATAGTGTCACCTATGACACATGAAATTGTAGGCGTACCTGGATCTTTATATTTTGGAGTGGCATGTTGAAAAATTGAGCTTACTTTTTCCGTGAGGAAGACCTTTTTCAGAATATGACTGCGCAACTTGCGTTTTTGAGTGCAAAGGTCTTTAAGACATTTAGCGTAAGCGGGAATTTGTTTTATAGCTTCGAGGAATGGAATACTGATTTTTACTTGTTTAAACACCTCAAGTATATCTTCTGTTTTTGACCCTTTCTTAGACAAATGTGACGGTCCCTCAACATTTGGTGGAAAAGGTAGTTTTGGAATAATATTAGTTGGGACCGATTCTTTTTCTTTTCTACTTTGATTCACATCCTCACCCCTCTCTTTATTCGAGTTAATGTTTGCATCTCTCATAACCTCCCTCGGAATCTCAACAACTTCTTCCTCTTGAATAGTCATCCTAGTTGACACAGCGTTCACTTGCTCACTCGTACCACCCACCTCGTATTGTCCCTTAGGGTTCGGAATAGGTTGACTTGGCAACTTACTCTCGGTCAAACGATTTAGCGTGTTAACTATTTGTCCCACTTGGGACTCCAGTTTTGCAATGGACTGGGTGTGGGCATGTACTAACTGGATCACCGGACCAAAACTTTCAAGTGAGGACAACACCTTCTCCTCAAATACATTATTACGTGGAGGTGGAGGAGGAGGTTGTTGGTATTGACATTGTTGAGGTCTATAAGCGTTAGGGAAATTATTCATCTCATTATTATTATTATTATTATTTTTCCACGAGAAATTAGGATGGTTTCTCCATGGCGCGTCCGGATTATTAGTAGTCGAATTATAATTATTTCGTGGGTATTGTTGAATAGAATTAATGTGTTGCTCCACGAATTCCGGAAATTGACTTGCCGATGGACATGCTAGGATAGAATGTGACGGATCAGAACATAATGCACAAATTTCATGAGCGGGTGGGGCTGTCGTTTGGTTCATTGTTAAAAGTCGGTCAAGTTTTTTAGATAGTTCTTTTATTTCAATTGAATGACTTGACTCAAGCTTTACCTCTCTCTTAGGTTGTGAATGATATCCCTCGGAACGTACTGACACAGCCTGATGCATCGAATTCTCACTTAATGTTTCAAAGATTTTCCAGGCCTCGTTGGCACTTTTGTGTAGGAAGGTACCCGCACAAACAGCGTCGACGGTATTACGGACTGAGGGAATAAGTCCCTCATAAAAGACCTGTACCAACTGCCACTTAGGAACCTGATGATGTGGACACGAGCGTAATAATTCTTTAAATTTTTCCCACGTGTCGTAAAGTGATTCCCCATCTTGCATCACAAAGTTTGTTATGGATTTCCTTATCTGATTTGTACGCATAATAGGGAAAAACTTTTGTAAAAATGCGGTGTGTAAGGCTTCCCATGTTCTAATTGTGTTTGGCTCCAAAGATTGGAGCCAGTATTTAGCTTTATCTTTTAAAGAGAATGAAAAGAGCCGCAATTTCAATTCATCATCAGTTAAGTTTTGAATTTTTAAAGTAGAGCATATATCCTGAAAATCTCCTAAGTGTTGATATGGATCTTCATTTAGACGGCCATGGAAAGATGGAAGTAGCGAGATGGTAGACGACTTTATCTCAAAGTGAGATGCTGTCGCCTCCGATAAATCAATACATGTTTGTGGCGTATAAGTCGTAGGAATAAAGTAATCTTTAAGCGGAGGTGGTGGCGGTATATTAAGATTATTCATATTATTTACGTTGTTTCCAATGTCGGCCGTTGGAATAGGTTCTGTTTTAAAAGTTCGAGTTCTCCTTAACCGTTTAAGGGTACTTTGGATTTCGGCCTCAAACAACGACGATGGTTTGGAGTCGAATCGTCGTCTATTTCCAACTGAGCTCTCGTAGCTTGGGTTGAAGACTTACTAATTCTAGGGTACGTTCAAGTTCAAGATCGAAAGATTTTAATTCAAGTTTATTTGAACATGTACCAAACATAAACTAAAAAGAAAATAAACTAAAAACAAACACTGACTCAAATAAATAAATAAATAAAAACAAATAGCAATCACGCAACTAAGATAACAAGCACTCAACTACAGTGATGCATGAATATTATCCTGTAATGCAATGACCGCATCAAGCCCAGCGCCCCGGGTTTCCTAGCTAATGCAGTGCAATTAACCCTAAACTAATGCAAATAGTGCATCACAGCGCCCTGACTTACAGTGGTTTAAAGCGAATTTCAAAAGAAGCACTTTATTTAATTTTTTTTTATTTTTTCGCGTAAGCTCCTTTGATGCGCTAAGCTATTCCTCCCGAAAACGTTAGAATTTTGACGACTCGAGAAACTACAAAATAAAAAGAAAAGTTAGTAACTCAAAATAAAACGAAAAATAAGAAAAGAAAATCTAATCTAATATTTACGAATTAACTAAAATAAGATTCTAAAACTAAAGGTAGTAATTTGCAATCCCCGGCAACGGCGCCAAAAATTGATGTTGTCAATATCAAGATATAAAAGTATGCTTATTTGTGCTTTACTTTCAAAAGATTTGCAAAGTGGAAGTAAAGGTCGAACCCACAGAGATTGATTAACTACCGCGCTTTAATTTTAAAACCTAAATTTAGTTGATTAAGAAAAACGAGATTTTGATTTTGAATTTAATTAAACTAAGAACAATAAAATTAAATCTAAATTATGAAAGCGATTTAAAAGTGTTGTTATAAATATGTTTAAGAGAACCTAGGATTGCAAATTCACCACTAGCTTCATAATAGGAATATTTATGAATTACTTTAGCCTATTAAGTTGGATGATAATGGAGAATTGTAGCTACAAGCCCAATTCCTCCGTCAAGAAAATAACTATGGTTCAAGCACCAACATAATCCATCTTCGGTTAGCACGAATTATCCCACACTAAACTAGGGTTGTGGTATAATCCGTCTAATCTAGGCATGGACTATTCGGATACTTGATAGCACAATTCAATTTAAGCACCATTACATGTAAACAATCTATACAAGCACAACAAATATAGATCATTGAGCACATCACAGTCAAAATAGATCTAAGACAAGAATAAACTTTGAAAGTAATGATTTAATCAATAGAAGTACGATTTATTTATAAAAATCCTCTAAACATGTAACTGTCATCCATACATAATAAAATTAAAATAAAAACATAAATAAACCCTATTACTTGGCTAGGGTTTCATTGAAACCCTAGATCTAGGTTTAGTTGGCCATAGAATTGATGAACGGCAAAAGGTTGATGGAGGAGGCCATGGAAATCCTTGGTCTTCTTCTTCTTCTCCTTTCTTTCCTCTCTTCAATGGCTGAAATTTTAGTTGTATATGGCTGTATCTAATATTGTGTAATGATGTGTAATCTTAAATTTGAGTTAGAATAGGATTTATATAGAGTTTGGAAGGATTTAGGAAGCTTTCCTAAGCCAAATCGCACTAAAACAGCTATATTTACGTTTCTGGACGTCATATGCACAAACCACCTTCGCTGGGCACTTTAATTTAATAAAATACGCGTTTTTGGTTTTTTCAAAGGTCGCTCGCGCGGCCCGCTCGCGCGAGGTCCTTTTCGCTGCACTGCGCGACTTTCGTAGAATTACGATAACTTTTTTCTCGGAACTCGGATTGACTCGCTGTTTGAAGTCACGCGTCCGTAACTCGAAGATCTACATTTTATATCTCTGGAGAAATTTCTCAAATCCAAAGTATTCTTTATCAAAAATACAATTTTCCGAGACTGCTACTGCATTCAGCTTTCACCGGAATCACCGTTTGAGCCCAGAATGACTTCCAAAGCCACTAATCATTGGATTTTTGTGCATTATCAAGTTAAAGCTTCAAATCCTACAAAATTTAGAATACTTATTTAAAAATAACTAATAACTACATGAAATGGGCTAACAAAGCGTATTTTTAGAACTATAAACGGCAACTATTCGTCGCCGATCAACAGGCTCAAATATTCTTTAATTTTTAGGAATTGGGAGCCCACAGGCTTATACTCCAGTGTCTCCCAAGAATCATCTGATCGACTGAGATGCGCTTCGCGTCTTATACTCCGGTGTCAAATTAGAAACTACGCTTTCCGAAAGACTGAGATGCGCTTTGCGTCTTATACTCCGGTGTCTTTTGAGGATCATCTGATCGACTGAGATGCGCTTTGCGTCTCAAACTCCGATGCCGAGTCAGGAAATGTGCTGAAAGACTGAGATGCGCTTTGCGTCTTATACTCCGGTGCCTTTTAGGATTATCTGATTGGCTGAGATGCGCTTTGCGTCTTAG
Source organism: Hydrangea macrophylla (assembly GCA_033977485.1). Classification (NCBI taxonomy): domain Eukaryota; kingdom Viridiplantae; phylum Streptophyta; class Magnoliopsida; order Cornales; family Hydrangeaceae; genus Hydrangea; species Hydrangea macrophylla. The sequence continues at coordinate 21,680,187 of CM066997.1, forward strand.
ACTCCAGTGCTGAATCAGGAAATGTGCTGAAAGACTGAGATGCGCTTTGCGTCTTATACTCCGGTGTCTTTTGAGGATTACTAACATGAATGATACTGCCATTGAGGACTAATGCAAGGAGAGGCTGCCATTGAGGACTAACGCTTAGAGAAGCTGCCATTGAGGACTAATGAAAGGTTGCCATTGAGGACTAACACTGATAATGCTGCCATTGAGGACTAATGCAAGGTTGCCATTGAGGACTAAAGCTTAGAAAAGAACTAAACAACATGGTAAGATATTGGTCAATAGCCACTCAGAGGCTTACAAGCAAGAACGATGGTCAACAGCCTTTCAAGGACTTATGTTGCGAAAGCGATAATCAACAGCCCTTTTGGGGACTTATGTTGCAAAAGCAGAGATCAAATGCCTCGCAAGGACTTATGTTGAAATTAAAAAAAAAAACGAGTGTTATTTAGACTCAAATCAATTCAGTTCAGTTCAATTTCTTAAATCGAGAGTCAATCAGACTCAGATCAATTCAACTTTTTCAAAATCAGGAGTCAATCAGACTCAATTCGATTTCATTTTCTAAAATCAGGAGTCGATCATACTCAATTCAACTTATTTTCTAAACAAGACTCAAAGAATTTGAACGGAGTTGATATAAAGAATGATTTTCTGCATTTGCGGACCTTTGGAAGAAACACATCGATTATGTCAAAAGAGGGAAGTCACCTTTGCCCCTAGTCTTGGACTCTTCTTATATTGCCACTTTATGCTGTGATAGTGTTCGAAACCTCTGCTCGTACTGCTCTTGGGATGCTCATGAAAACTTTTCAAATCTTTGTTCATCATCTTAAACCCACACATTTGAGACCATTTATTGACTCATCAAAGGAGGACAGACCTGACAAAGCTAGTTACTCAAAATGACTGACTCAAACTCTTCATTCAATGTGCATTCATCGTGAATAATGTATCATCTCATCTTTGATTTATTCATTATCTTGCCAATGGTAGTACTTTGCTGGTAAATCTAAACTTTGAAAACTTCCCCTTTTGATTTAGCGAATTCTTTGCCCATCTAGAATGTGCTTCAAATTAGTGCTTTAGCTTATAGAATGAAAGGCACTCTATTTCAATCCTTTCAAAACGAACTTGATTACTTGAGAACTTGCTTCTGACATAGAGGGATTTTGGCTAACGAAGTTTGCCCCTAGTTTGAAAGAAACTTAGGGGTTTACTTCTATGATAAAAGGGATTTTCAGCAAAGGAAGTTTGCCCCTGGTTTGGCGATATATATGTGGCTTCAGGCAGACGTAAGTTTGCCCCTAGTCTGAAGGAATGAAACCAAAGGCGCCAAAGGGTGCTGCTTGCAGTTTAGGGATGGCTATGGACCGAGAACCTTGGGAGGTTCGCCTACTTATCCCCGAGCGGGAATCAGGTCCAAAGTAGTTCGGCCAAGGCCTGAAAGAAGGATAACATGAGATGATGGGATGATGACCGAACCGAGCAGGTTGCCTACGTATCCGTTCAGGAATCAGGTCAAAGCGTAGTTCATCAACTCTGGAGGTCTTGAATGAATTAGGCTTCAAGAATTTGTGGGCTTTTCGAGCCATGTTGTCATTTGGGTCTAGGGAGTGCATGTCACTTGTGGTAGCCCTTATATAGCATGATGAACAATTTCTTCCTTTATTATTTTTTTTTATTCCTTTTCTTTTACTTGACGGTTGATTCTTTAACCTTTTCACTAGCCAGTTAATCTTTACAATTCTCATCATGTTTTATTCATACTCTATCATAATATCAGTTCTTCAAATCTTTATTTTTCAAAGATATCTCTGCATTGTTTTAGGCTCACTTAGGATTTGAGCCTCTCACAAAAATTTTGAAGCTGCTAAGTCTCTCTTTTTATTTTCAACTTCTTTTCTTTGTTTAGAACAACACAAAGCCTTGAGATAGTTCATGTGCCAATGATCTACTTTGAAGTGCTCAAGAGTTCTCAATCTCATCTATTTTCTGCCTTTTCTTTTCTCTTTCCTTTCTTTTCTCTACCTTACTATCTCTTATTCTTTCCATGATTTTGACTGGCTAGGATTAGGATTTTTGAGATCAACACGTATCTTATTTTTGCTCTAAATTTTGCCTAGGCGCCCTTCCGGGTTTTCATCCTAGCGAGCTCATTCTTCTTTTTTCTTTTTTTGTGGAATAAGAAGTTCATTAAAATGTCTGGCTACCATCAAGGACCCAGTTTATGGCTTTAGACTGGTTGGGCTCATCTTTTAGGCTTGGTATTTGGAGAGAAGGGGATGGTGAGCAAGCTTCAAGTTCCAAGTTCATCTTTTCAAGATTGAGTAAGAGCATCTTTAAATTCTTAAAGTAAAGCTAATCAATTCTTTACTTCTCCATGGTTTTGGCACAAAATTTGCTTTGATCACTTGGGGATCCTTTTCAATGCAAAGATTTATTAACAAAGTACTTTCCATGATCATTTGAAAAGGTGACTTTTCCCTTTTTTTTTTTTTTTTTGTTGGCTTAATGATCCATACATTCACGACTTAGCACACTGAATCAAGAAAAATGAGATTTTTTTTTTCAACTAGTAGGGAAAGAGGATTACATCACTCGACTCGATAAACTCGACAAAAACTTGCAAACAAACTTGATAGCAGACTGACCAGAAGACTCGACTGGACTTGTCATTTGACTCCAACCTAACATAACTCGACTTCAGACTGGACTCGACTTGGTTTCAACTGGAGTGTCACAGACGATTTTCAATTGACTAGATTTCCAAGTGCATCCACATTTGCTTTAGCAGTAGCAGTTCCAAACACTATCACTTCACTGTTATAATTTAAACCTCCGGGTTCATCATTCCCTGACAGTATGTGTGCAGAAATATCACGCACGTCCATGACCCAATTTTTAGCGGGACAGTATTCATCTGACTCACACCAAGTGCTATCAATGTCTTTTCCGCACTTGTTGATTAGGCGAGGGCCAGTTGGCTGTTGCGCACTCATGGATGCAGCAAATCCCTTGAGGGTTCTTAGTGATGGCTGGGATTGAGAGGTCAGAGACTGAAAAGCTTGTAAGTCAAGATCGTTATGCAAAAGGTCACTCTGTGGATTTGGCGGAGGAGTGATGATTTTCCGATCAATGAGATCCTGGATCTCATGGCGGAGTCTCGAGGAAGAATCAGTACTGTGGCCTTGAGTCTGGTGATAGGTGCAGTACAAGGATAGGTTGTATTGGCGAGGTAAGGGTTTTGATGGTGGCCTTAGGTCCAGGGGATTAAGGTGACCACTCTTGATGAGGTGATCAAGGGCCATGGATAATGTCATGCCGAGGTTGGTGAATATTCTTGACCTGCCGGCTCGGCTTAATTTCAGATTCGACTTTGAACTTGAGTTGCCTTTTGGGCTGAGATGTGGGCTTGGAATAACTCTTTGGTTCGTTGGGATTGGGCATGGATATGGGCTTTGGTGACTGGTTGAGCTTGGGTATGGACTTTGGGGATGGGTTGGATTTGGACATGCGCTTTGGTGATTGGTTGGACTCGGATGTGGATTTTGGTGCTCGGCCGGGTGATCCATTATTCCCCTCTCCAATTTGTTCATCACTACCTCATTCAAACCCACTTGCTTTTTGAGTAACTGATAGAGCTCAAACGTTATCCTCTCCAATTGATTCACCCTTAAGTTCTGTTGCTCAATAGTGGCTTGCAGCTTGTTCACTTTCTCTTCCAAATCTCTTAAGGCCATTGGCGAATCAATCTCAAGATGATGGTCCATGTTCTCCTAAAATCAAGAAAACGAACCCAAGAGGTTAGAAGTGTCCTCACTAGGGGATCTGGTTGTTCCACTCTTTCTACAGATTCGTGACATGGAAAGGTCCGCATGCAGAATCAATTTTCAAGAGGCAAGGAATTTCGAGGAATTATTTTGATCTTGACTGGAAAGAGGATGGTGTAAATTGTATTCTATATGCATGCAATGCTTTGATGATTTGATGCAACTGAATGCATGCACCGCACATATGGCACACGGATGAAATGCACGTGTGTGTGTGCCTACTGTATATGCAAAAGAAAGGAAAATTCTAATCCTAACACATAAACACATAAGCACATAAATCCTCACCCATGTCAAGTGCGCTAATTTCTCCTTTCATTGTGATCCTCTTTACCCTCTCAAAGGTTGGATATTTCAAAAGTTTCGAAAAAGTATTTCTTTAAATGATGAGATTTTTCAAAAACAACTCTCAAGGATTTTGAATCTTTTATTAAAAATGAGGATGTGCAAATGTTTCTCGATAACGATGATTGGATTGAAATTTTTGCTTTAAAATTCATTTGAAGAGCATTTCTTCCAAAAACAATTTCAATTTTTTTTGATTTTTTCATTTTCCTTAGAATATGATCATGTGAACACGTACCTTAACAGAGGTCAGTTTGAAGCTTTAATAAAAAAGTGAACTCCAAAGATTTATTTTTTTTTTTTTTTTTTAAAAACGATTGAAAGCTTTGGAATAAAGATGAAAAAAAAAATCCGTTTTCTTTCAAAGATTGATTTAAAATTCTTCGGGTAGAAGGATCACATGATAGGATTATCACCATACTTTCCATGAATTTGGATACATACAAGGTCAATGATGCTTAGCTAACATGATATAAGAAGTATAATCTTATAATCAAGGTTCGGCATGTTCTCCAAATGTCGTGGAACATGAGGAGAAATTGCTAAAAGGTGATTAAAAGATTATACGTCTTTCATCAAGCAAGTATCGTCATCATCTCAAGTAATCCCTTCCGGGCATACAAAACTTCCTAGCATATAATCCTAATCAAGAGTTGATTTCTTAAGATTGAAAGGTTCTATAGAAACTAATATGCAAAAGCTGGGTTTTGGTCAAATAAGAGACCCTTGACACACATCCGATAGGATGCTTAATATACCAAATCATGGTACGAGATCAAGGGTGATCACACAGTCCCATGATAACTTGACCGACCGGGTTGCCCCGAGCCTCCAAGGTCATAGTTCCGTGCAATCGACTGGCTGGACATGCAAGTGAAATGCAACAGGCACACAAAGATTGATTAATTCGATTAAAATGATGTTTTCAAGTCTAATCCTCAAGTGAACCCAAAATCAGAATTCTGGTCTGCGAAACCAGAGATTCTGGGTTCGATCCCCAGCAGAGTCACCAGATTGTGGATATCGCAGGTTGACTTACCCACAGCTTTTCAAAATCAAATTCAAAAACAAAATGAGTCGCCACTTAATTTTTAAAAGGAAAATTAAGAAACCATTTTAAAAGCAAACTGATCGTTTGCGAAACCAAAGATTAACTAGGTCCGGGGATTATGGAATGAGAGAGGAAGGAGCCCGTCGGACTAAAACACCCTCTCTCATCCTATCTTGCGATAGGCCTCTACTCAACATCCTTTTAATCAAATTTATTAATCTAAGCATGCCCTCAACTAATATATATATACATATACATCACAAAAGCATGTCCAAAGGGTGTAAAATTACAATTGACAAAATACCATTTAAAAGCCACATAATCCAGGTAACAAGCGATATGATATGCAATAGAGAACAAGTGAACTTACCCGGGATCCAGCAGCGATAGTAAACGTGCAATGCATGCGAACAAAAGAAAATCCTAAAAAGAGTCTCTAATCACGTATACACATAAGGCAAATCTTAACTCTAAGGTGTCGCGCATAAGGTCAAAAATCAAATAAAATCAAGAAATTTAACAAACTAGAGAGGGATCGAGAAATCGTACCTTAATAGCGCTACAAAACAAAGGGTTAGTCCACATGATATGCAAAATACGATGTTAGAAATAACAATCCTAAATTTCTAGCTTACATCTATCTAATGTAATTAAATCCAAAGCAAATAAGTCTTAATTATAAGTGTCAAACCATATGGATGAATATGTACATGGACAAGGATAAACTATGAAATACTCTTAAACTTTGGATTCAAGCTCAACTAATCATTTTTAAAGCATGGTTTAAGCCCTAGGTCATAGAAAAGTCATTTGGACCATTATTTACAAAGTTGGTCAAATGTGTCATAAAACTCTGAAAATTGCAGAGAGCAGACCAGAACTTAAAAAAATAAAAAGCACGTCTCCCATGGTTTGATGTCGGTGACATTTGGACACAAGATGCCTCTGTCAGTCTAGTTTCCAAATCAAAAAGAAAATCAAGGTTTCAACGGTTAGATCTCCGGGAAAACGACAAGAACCAGACGTCACTCAGAGATGTATAACTCTCTGTCCAGAGATATTGTTTGATTTTTTAAAAATAGTAAAAAGATGAGAAACACTTGGATCTTTTTAGGGGATCTTTCTAACACATTAAGGTACCCAGAAAAAAATATTAGAGACCCCAAAAACTCCATTAGACTTCTGATTTATGAATTTCAAAATGGACTTGCTGTTCTGAAACTATTCTGAAACTCTGGGCAGATTGTAGTTGACTCACAAAACCCATGATCAAACCCTTCTAAACATAAAACCACCTTAAAACAAATATTACAGTGGTAGAACATTGTGTTATTGACATTTTCCCGTTGGTTTCACTTGATTTCAACGGTTGGATTTCGAACTAAAAATCTTTGATCAAAAACAGTTTGTGAATTCACTGTTTTCATTTGTCAAGTTCAACATTTATTTGTTAACCCCAACTATTAAACCATGAAGTTGGGTTTAAACCAAACCACTTCTCCTTCCATTTGATGGTCATTGGAGGCTAGAGACTTTTATATTTGTAGATTTCAAATGAAGTATGAATAGACTTCATGAAATCTCAAGATGATGAATCAAAATCATAGGGATGAGTTTAGACCCAAAATACTTTCTCCTACCACTTGATGGTCATTGGAGATGAAGATATGGTTAATACTCATGGGTCTCAAAGGAATATAGAAGGGATTCCATGAAACATCAAGCTAGAGGACTCAAGTCATAAGCATGGACTTGGATCCATCTATTTATTTATAAAAAGTGATGATCAAACTTTGACTCCCATGTGAAGTATAAGCTTACATGAGATTCAAAACATCAAACTCAAGAGCTTTCAAAGGAGATATTGAAGATCTCCAAGAATCTCAAAAGAAGAACATAAACAAGAAAAATAGAAGAAGGATCAAAGAACTAGGAAGTAAGGACTTCCAAGTTTACTTAACAAACTCTAAAACTTAATCAAGAAAAACTAAATGACTTGTAAATTAGAAGCTCAAAAGAAAGAAAACACAACTAAGATTAGAGGGTCACCTCCAAACTATCCTCAAAGTTTCTCTCCTTTGAAGATCTTCCAAACTCTTCTTCAAACTCTCCAAACTCTCTTCTTTTCTCTCCAAAAATGTTGGTGTAATGGTAGTCTTTTTTGTGTTTCCCCTTCTTCTTTTTTTGTCTCCCTTTTTCAATGAAGATACCTCTTCTTTTATAGGCAAAATACCTAGGTAATTTCAGTAAATTCGGAGTAAAAGACAGGTGTAATTTTCTCATTTGGTGGTACAATGTGTACTTTCTGAAATTAAGCGCGGCAGTCTTGAAACTGTCGCGGCAGTCCGTGAATGTCGCGGCGGCAGTTCATGACTGCCGTCGCGGCACTACGCGACTGCCGCGCGGCATTCATCAAATGCCGCGGAAATTAATGGATTGCCGCGTTTTTGTCAGTCTTACGTTATCAGTTTTTTGTTCTTATTCGCATACGCATACGTATTGCTCTGCAAAATACAGACTTTAAAAGTGAACGGCAGTCAGAAATTGTTGGCGGCATTTGGTGACTGCCGGAACGGCACTCTCCGACTGCCGTACGGCACTCAGTGAGTGCCGCGGCAGTCCGCCGTATGCCGTTTTTATTTGAGATTCCCCTTTTTAGGACTTCTCCCTTTTGAAACAAATTATTTTTGAAGATCATTTCCAAAAATCATGTCTTTTACCTGAATTCTCCTAAATACCTGGTATTTTTCCTCTTTCTGTGAAATTTTATCGCGTTTTGGAGATTTTCTGAAGAGCTTGGAATACTTCAATTTTTCGGTCCTTGTCATCATCGGATATGGAGGTTACACTCTCCTAAATTCAACGGTCGGTCAAAATTGGGGTGTCTACACTCCAGCAGGATTGGTGCATGTGTTGCTGAACACAACAGGGAATTCACAAGGTTATAAAGAACTACAATTAGCTCGAACACTTCAATTCGAAGAGAATTGAAAGAACCAGCAACTCTTTAGACAAAACAATACCTTTTGTAATCTTTATACATCTTTTGGCTTCTTAGAATATTAGAATATTACCGAACACATATGGTGAATTTGGTAGACACCTGGTACTATGATACATGACAATTTTAAATTTTGTAAGCATGCATTATATATGAATAATGCAAAATTTCTCACTTTTTTTTGGCAAATAATGCAAAATTTCTCACTTTATGAATGGGCATAATTCAAAATTTCTCACCTTCAAAACCCATAGCTGTAAAGCTCCACGAACAAAAATGGAAATGACAAACATATATGTAAATCTCTCAGAATATTGAAGCATTTAAACTTCGGTTTCCATCTTTGGGAGTTGAGTACAGTAGAGAAAGTTTTTGAATTTCAGCAAAATCCAATCCTTATCCATGATCTCCCTAAATTTTGGTTACCATAACTGACTCCACATTCCACACACCTATACATATATATATATATATATATGTATGTATATAATTATACATTTGATCATAAGGGTAATTTGGTCCATAAAAATTACACAAATTTGGGTAAAAGGACTAATTTCTAGATTAAAGGTGTAATTGGGGACTAATTTCTATTCCACGAATTGGGGATAGAGCAATTCTTACTACTTTGAATTTCTAGGGACTAAATCATATATTTCTATAAAATATTTGGTCCAACTCATTATTTCGCATTTCTCTGCAGAGTCAAACCAAATTGAGTTAATATCAGTATAATCTTTATAAAATATTATACATAGTCAAACTTTACTATTGGGACAATATCTACAAATAAACCATAAAATATGGGTTAATATGACTAAATATACAGCAAAAAAAAAATTCAATATAAGGGCATTGCCCCCAAACCCCCGTGTGACATTTATACCAATAGACCCAAAAACCATAAACTTGGTCCCGTTTGGTGAATATTTTAAACTCCGCCCCTGATCTCCCCCAAAAAACACCACTGCAATGGGGTGCCAAATGTGATGCTATAATTCGACAATGTCATATCATGTGCAAAACTTGGCACCACATTTGACATTTGCCAAATTATAGCACCACCTTTGGCACGGAGTGGTGGTCTTGAATGTTACGTTATAATTCGTCATTGTCAAATTATAGCATCAATTTTGTTGTATTTTTTGACACGATGCCATAATTTCGTAATTTTTTTGTTTCGAATGTACCATTTGAGCACACGTGCTAAAATATAGGATTTTGACCTTATAACAATGCCTATAAGTTTGGCATATCGAAAATAGCATTAACCATTGGAGATACTCTTTACAAATTATTCACTAAACCCCATATATATTTTAAAACTATCATATATATATATATACAGAGTCAGGCTCTAGTACGCACTAGGTAAGCACACTAGGAGGGGAAAAAAAAAAGGGGGCGGGTCACCCCATACACGCGTTGGTCGATAGGACAGGTTCCTAAATTTTTAAACCTAGCTCACCACTAGAGCCTGGTTGTGTATATCTATATAATAATTTAGAACTTTGTCCTACTAGGACACATAAAATATGACAAGGACTCGAATTTTATGACTAGGATTGCTGACTCACCCCTCCCACCCCAAACAAAAAGTCTTCTTTCCCTCTCTCTATCCCTCTTACGATCTTCTCTCTATCTTCTCGCCCAAACAAAAAGCCCTTCTCTCTCTCTCTCTCTCTCTCTCTCTCTCTCTCTCTCTCTCTCTCTCTCTCTCACCACCACCGACGGCCCCTGCCACCACCGCTCCACCCCACGCCTTCCCACCAACCGTAGCCACTGCCACCACCAAAGATCTTCTCATCTTTTCTCTCACCCACCCACCAATCTGTAGCGCCTCCCACCCAATGCCACCCTCTTCTGATCTTCTCTCTCTCTCTTCTCTAGGCCACCAGCCATTACCCCCCACCCGCTCAGTCCACCGATCTGAATCGAACACGGCCACCGAAGAGATCACTACCGATCTGAATCGAACACGGCTACCGAAGAGATCACTAGCGATTGGACTCCACTGATCCCTCACCATCACTGACCACGACCACAGAAGAGGCCACCGACCACGACCACAATCGAGCCCAGTACTACTGAATCGTGCGTATTTTCCATCTGGGTATAACTTTTTTATTTGCAAATCATGTGAATTGGGCTTTTGGGATAATACAAATGCACTATTCTTTGCTTGGATTTTTTAATTCATACATGCGAATTGGGATTTAATTTTTTATTTCACCCATGTTAATTCATACATGCAAATTGGGATTTTTTATGGATACACTATTTTGGGATTTCTTTTAGCACAATTCATTTTTTACAATTTCTGATTTTAATCTCTGTATGTACTATTATTCTTGAGCAACTGTGATTTTAATGTGATCTTATTTTAAAATAGGCACCTTTTTTTTATTTTCATGATTTCGTGTGAAATTGGATTTTGGGGTCCTTTCTAAAATTTTGCCCCATATTTTAGGGTGGTTGTATGAATTGAAGTAGTAAAACCTCTCATATATTCCTAAAATTCTTTACTTTTGAGGAAGATGATTTTGATTTACTGTTCATTTTTATTTTTATTTCTACCTCTTTCTTCTTTATAGGCTGATTCACTTTTAATGGACATGATTCATTCTCACAAAATTAGGGACTTGATTGTTGGGATAAGGACTGAGCAAATCATGCATGTAAATAGATAATGGATCATTTAGTATTTCTTATTAGCATAGATAAGGTCAGTTTATAGCATAATTCTAGCCTACTCAAACGACACTCTCATGTATATGTATACGTACATATATATATGTATATATATTTGCTTATACAGTGAATTAATTTTCTGGGCAATGTTCTGCATTTTTCTTTGGGAAATGTTATTGGCACTCCATCATTGAACCAAGATGCTTATGGTACCACGCTCAGAGCATGTGGTATCATGCATGGAATGCATGGACTCCATAATACATGTTTTGAGACTGGTAACATGGAGTATCTTGATTCAATGATGGAGTGCCAATACGAATGCACTTTTCTTTTCTTTCTTTGTTTCTTTCTTTTTTTTTTTTTTTTGACTAAACCATTGTGTGACACTTTCCCATTTCAAAGTTGATAAACTGATTTGCATGTTGATCTTGGTGCAGTTTAGATTGTAGAACCAACATCGATGGCTTCAGTGAATGCTCGAAATCCCTTCTTCAAAAGTAAGGTATTTTGATTTCCTAGGGCATTTCTTTATTATTTTATTTTGGGTCCAGGTTGCAGGTATTGTTTCTTATTATTGATTTTGTGGATTAACTATCTTGGAAAGCTTTGTTTATTTGAGTTTTTTCACAAGTGGGTGGCATTATTTTGGTTAGGTTCATGAGTTACAAGCATGTATAGTTAGGTTATTAACTTATTATTATTGAAATTTTATGGTGAAATCTGAATATTAGATTTTGGAGTTTTTTCCAAGTGGGTGGCATTATTTTGGTTAGGTTCATGAGTTGCAAGCATGTATAGTTAGGTTATTAGTATTGAAATTTTATGGTGAAAGCTGAATATTAGATCAATTTATATGCTATTCAGGTTCATCCCATTTTTCTATTTCATTTACCCAGTTTGTTGATTTTTGTTGTAAGCCTCTTCATTTACCCAGTTTGTTGATTTTTGTTGTAAGCCTCACAAGACCATAATAAGGCTTTAGAGTTTGGCTATGCTATAGACTAATCAATAGATTCAATAGAAGTGGTTGCCCTGATTCAGTTGTTTTCCTGAAACCTTACTTGACAATTGAGATTTTCATTATATTGGCAAAAAGTTGCTTCGGAAATTTTTTATTTTTATTATATTATACATTATATTTTCCAAACTTCATGCTCAAGCTTTTGGAATGAGGAATGTTGATGGTTCCATAATTTGAATCCAAATTTGATACAATGGGAATCACAAATTTGATTTTCAAAGCATTTCATTATAGTGGGAACCATTGAATTTTCATTGGATGTTGCAACATACTTCATTATCATGGGAACCATTGCATTTTCATTGTAAGTTGTTTTAGGTAGTTATCAAAGCATTATTTAAAGGAGAGTTCTATGATCCACCAAGCAGTTTGGTGAGAAAAATATGACCAAAATGGGGTAGAGAGTTTTGTGACCCTAGGTACAATGTTTTGAGACCTAAGCAAAGCTGCAAAACAAGTATAGAAATCGCAAAACTCTTACCCATGTCACAAACCATTGCACTGAGGTGGTTTTTTGTGCAAGTCTCTGATGAGTTTTTTGTGCTTTTTAATTGTAATGTTCAAATATATATTTTTCTTCGGGAAAACGTAAATATTATTCCGAAAAAAGGGATTATAACCTACAAGGGGCATAACCCGGGAAAAAAGATTAGAAGAATCTTAGCAAAAAGACAACAAAGCCAATAAAAGAAATGAAATACAGAATATTAAAAAGCTAAGAAAACCGAATGAACAAAAAACCTCAATAAAGCCTCCAGTATACACCAAGCCATCAAATAGTCTCTGTACTTAAACAGATTAATTATCCCGACAGGAATTTCTGAAAACCCAAGGATTTTTTTCCAATTATTTTTTTAGTTTTAATAATCTTTTTTTAGTATATGGGATCAGAATTATTCTTTCCTTTCTCCTTTTTTTACTGAAATATTTGTTATTGGGATGAATTTTCAGAGATAAGAATTTTTTTAAAGTTTTTTTGTCAATCAATTATCATAATTGGCCAAGGCTAGGAAATGTTAGTTGGATTAGGAAATGTTAGTTGGATTAAGAAATGGAAGTCATTAGCAAAAATATGTAATCTTCTTTTTATATATATATATATAAAGGGTGGTAGAATGGTAGTTTGCAATGGCTCGAAATGTTTCCAGGTAGAAAAATTGACTGTGTTTGATACTAATGTTTTTCAGTTTTACAGATAGCAAGAGCATAAGAGGTAGCTTTATTTAAGTCATGTATAGAGATTATTTTGCTCCAGTTTGGATGCAGGATAATCTCTTCATTGAAAAAATATCTACGGACTTTCTTCCAGTATTTAATTTTAAAATCATATGCTTCCTAATGAAATAATTGTATTTTACTTTCTTCCAGTATTGATTCTATCTATATACTCCGTATTCGATGTTGTCCTTTGCTTCTTTCTACAATATCTACTTTCATACAATGCATTTAGTTGGTCCAAGTATATCGTGACTGAAATTTATTGTGGTTTGTAATTTCAGGACAAAACTTTCGGTTTTTAGCGAGGCCAAAATCTATCCGGACATTAGATTTTTTTGTTTAGATTCCTATGTAGGTTTCACACAAATCTCAATTTCTCTCTCAGATTAGTATGTATACTAATCGCTTAGGGTTAAGCCGTACATTTTCTTTGGTTGTTCAGATTCCCATGCAAGTTTCATACTAATTTGATTATTTGTTGATTGGTTGTGAAAGTGGGGTGTGCATTGATATTTTGAAGAAAGGGGTATGGGCAGTTGCGTGATTGATGTTTGATTTAGAAACTTTGGGTCATTGCCTAAAGCAAAGTTGGCTTCTTATTACAGTGAATTTCGAGGAACTATTTGTATGCAAAATTGAGTTAGAAAAATCAAGGGGAGAAGTTACAGTGTTTGCTCTCAATGTACTTTGGTTTAACATTTCTTTCTTCTTTTTTGCTTTGAATTGTGTAAGCAACTCATGTTCGAATTTACTCATTCGATTTTTTTCAAGAATTTCCTCATTTATTATGATTATTTTAAATATGTTTAAACTATTGTGAAAATGTGAATATAAACACCAATTAACTTAACAAAAAAAGTTTTAATTAAGTATTGAATACTCATGAAATTTTGGTAAGTGTTGAATTTTGACGTGAAGTTATTGGCGGAACACATGCAAGGTTAGGTTTGTCGGTAGTGTCATCTTCTTTTACTTTTTGATCGAATTTCGTAGTGCCTTCAGGCACGGGTTATACCTAGTATATATACATTTTTTCCCCTAAAAATTGAGTGAGGGCGGCTGTCACGCCCCAGGGCAGCAAAAATAAAGAAAAATAAATTTTCTTTTTGGGTCCATAGGGAATGACTGGTGAATGTCACTAATTGTCCACACCACGCAGTTCTAGTTAACAGAAAGTACAACCCACAAAAATATAAAGAAAATCTATTATATTACCAGCATCAGAGTTATTACAACAATAGAGCTACAACGAAAGTATATAAAGTTTGAAAGCAACATAGGCCCAAGTACCAAATTTAACAAAGCAGTCTAAATAGAAATAATAAACTAATATCTATCTCCAGATCTTCAGCTAGCGCAAACATCAGCATAGTAGTCCTCCTCGGCATAGACATCATCAGTGGGGCCACCTTCTGCATATTCCCCTCCCAGATAGTAACCGTCGTTGTAGGCTCCATCACCTGTAAAATAAGGTACAGGATACTATGGACGGGGGAAAGTTCAGGCAATAAAGACCGTCAGCTTACTGAGAGCTGAGTGAATATAAACTAACAAGGTATCAGTTATCTAAAGAAAATAACAAGTTTATGAAGACACGAGTTAAATTCTACTATAATAATATCTTTTTCTTTTACTCAATGTCCTTAACCAACCCTTGTCGTCTTGTTACTCGAAGACCAATATTCAACATACTCTGATTGAATGAACAGACTCAATCGTTTAACTCTAGCGATACACCCTCATTTCGTCCACCGCTTTTAAGAACATATTCACAGCTCACCGTAGGCTATGGACTCTACGCCAGTCCATCCCCCAGCTTTTAAGAACATATGCACAGCTCACCACTTTACAGGGACACAACGTTTCTAATAAGGCATATCAATCTGCCACGACTCAACGTTGTCTACTAGTGATCCCAGCTCACCGCTTTTAAGAGCATATACATAGCTCACCGCTTTTAAGAGCATATCATAGATCATCTAGTCTATCTTGTGATTACTTGGTCCAGCACACTGCTTTTAAGAGCATATGCACAGCTCACCACTTTTAAGAGCATATCATGACCAAATGTCCATCCACGTACCGTTCCCAGAACTTACCAAACCTACCTAAGTTTCGTCCTAACATCGACACATGACAATTTCCAATGTGGCATGACTACTCTAATTAAAAGAAACGGATATCAAACTCATACAAGAATCAACATGTCACCCACGTCGTCATATTCTTTCATTTATCAAATAATCATTATTCTTTGGTGTCACATTATCCCTTCCTAACTCATAGTCGCAATACGAAACTCCGAATCGACATTCGAATAATTGAACCTCTAATATAAAACATAAGCAAAGAAATCCATATTCTACCAATGCCAATTGATTGAGACAAGGGTCCAATCGATTGGGAAAAAATATGTAACAATCGATTGAGAAAACATGTCAATCGATTGGGTCCAAAACGATGTCAGTCGATTGCTAACTTTGGCAATCCATTGGGTTACAAATAATGCCAATCGATTGGGTCCAGACTGATGTCAATCGATTGATAAATATGCCAATCGATTGACATTTTGTCTTCTCTAGCAGATTTATAAAATAGCATATTTAAACGTCATATGGACATATCTAATGCATCTAAGCTTCATAACAACTTGTATAACATAAAATAGAGGGACCAAGTGAGTTACAACTCACCCACGGTTTGGCTTGAAAACCTCCAAGCTTTCTCTATCCTTCTCTTCTCTTTCTCTTCTCTATCTGCTTTCTGCCTCTTCTTCTCTTCTCTGTCTTTTTTCTTTTCTTCTTCTTCTCCTTCTCTTCTCTTCTCTTCTCTTTTCTCTACCTAAGGCTGTGTGTGGGGGGGGGGGGGGGGTGTATATATATGTATATATGGATGTTTGTGTGTATATAATATAATCAACTCTCTCTCTCAACCAAATCAAACCGAACAAACCCAAGGCCTGAAATGGGCTGGTATATATAGGAAAATGAGTTGCCACATGTCAAACCACGAAGCAAAGAAGAAAACTTGTCTCTGTTTATGCCAATCGATTGGGACTGATAGTAATCGATTGGTTACAGATATTTGAAAACAATCGATTGGAAATGATGGCAATTGATTGGTATATTGCCACGTAATGAATTCAGGTCGGTAGGATAGCAATCGATTGGGAAATATGACAATCGATTGGCATCTAAAAAGTTACAATCGATTGGGAATATATCCAATTGATTGGTAACCAAATTTTACCAAAAGAAGGGTAAAGGCTAAACAAGTATATAGAAACGAATACCAGGTCTTATTTATATCTCAAAATACAGGGTATTACATCATTCACCACTCATTAAGGATTTCGTCCTCAAAATCGAAAACAAACAATGTCTAAAACTAAAACAAAAACTTTTCTCGCATCTTTGACTCTAGCTCCCATGAAGCTTCTCGTTCATCATGATGCTTCCACTAACTCTTCACCAACGAAATCTCCTTATTTCTAAGCTTCTTGATCCCTCGATCTAAAATGTGAACCGGTCCCTCGTTGAACGTGACATTGTCATTGACTTCAATATATTCAAAGTTGATCTCATGCACTGGTTGTGAGCACACTTCCTCGGCATACTGATGTGGAAAACATTGTGCACTCTTACATCCTCGGCGGCAATACAAGTCGATAAGCAACCTTCCCAACCCGTTCTAGAATCTCAAATGGTCCGAATAATCGTGGCGATATATAGCTTGCCTCTCTTCTGACTAAATCTGACGATGCCTCAAATAGGTGGAACATTGAGTAGCACGTGGTCTCCAACTGTGAACTCCAAGTCTTTGCGTCGCTTGTTAGCATAACTCTTATGTCGTGTCTGAGCTGTCTTCATCTTCTCACATACAATCTGAATCTTCTTACTGGTTTCTTGTACCCACAGCTTTTTCAAAATCCTTTTCATTTCCAAAACATGAAACACGAGTCGCCACTTAATTTTTTAAAAGGAAAAATTAAGAAACCATTTAAAAAATAACCGATCTTTTGTGAAACCAAAGATAACTAGGTCCGGGGATTATGGAATAAAAGGGGAAGGAACCCGATGGACTAAAACACCCCCTTTCATTCTATCTCGTGATAAGCCTCTACTCAACATCCTTTTAATCGAATTATTAATCTAAGCATGCGCTCAACTAATACATATGTATAAATATACGTTACAAAAGTATGTCTAAAGTGTGCAAGATTGCAAATGATAAAATATCATTTATAAACCGCATAATTCAAGTAGCAAATAAGATGATGTGCAGATAGAGAACTAGGAAACTTACCTGGAATCCAGCTGCGATTTTGAAACGTGCAATGCATACAAAAAGTAGTATAAGGTCTCTAATCACATATATACACATAAGTAAATCTTAATTTTAAGGTGCCACGCATGAGGTCGAAAGATCAATAAAATTAAGAAATTAGATAAGCTAAAGAGGGTTTTGAGAAATCATACCTTAATAGCGCTACAAAACAAAGGGTTAGTCCACATGCTTTAGATAAGATATGATCTTAAATAACATTTCTAAACTTCTAGCTTAAATCTATCAAGTATGAGAGAATTGACATTCCTTCCAATTAGTTAGAAACACAACATCTCTATAGATATACAAGTCTCAACTAGGAGCCAATGTAATGTCCATATAGAGGTGGCATAGTCCCAACATGATCACACGGAACTCATAATTAGGTTGAATCAAGTGCAATTTAATCTAAAAAAATGAATCCTAATTACAAGTATCAAACCACATGGATGAATGCATATAGATATACAAACATGAACAAGAATAAGAATGAGCTATGAATTATACATTGATTTGGATTATTTAGCCTCTGTATTTAAGTTTAATTGATCATTATTCAAACATGGTTTAAGCCCTAGGTCATAGAAAAGTCATTTGGACCATTATTTACAAAGTTGGTCAAATCTGTCATAAAATTCTGAAAATTACAGAGAGCAGACCAAACTTTGAAAAATAGGAAAAGCATTGATCCCATGGTTTGATCTTGATGATTTTCGGACACAAGGTGCCTCTGTGAGTCTAGTTTTTAACCCAAAAAGAAAAAGCAAAGATCAACGGTCCAATATCTAGAAAAAAGGCAAAAACCAGACGTCACTCAGAGATTTGCAAATCTCTGTCCAGAGATTTTGTATGGTTTTTTAAAAATAGTAAATAAATCAGAATCACTTTGATCTTTTTAGGGGATCTTATTAACACATTAAACTTCATATAAAAAATTATTTAGGGTCCAAAATGTTTGATTAAGGTTCTGATTTACTTATTTTGAAACTGATTTGCTGTTCTGAAACTCTGGACAGAATATGGTTGTCTCACAAAACCTATGTCCAAACCATGTTATCCATGAGATCCTACTAAAACAAAAATTACAGTGGTAGATCTTTATGTTGTGAACACATTCCAAGTGGTCTCATTCAATTCCAATGGATCATGATTTAATTAAAAATCCTTGATCAAAATTGGTTCATGAATTCACTACTCCACTATTGGACTTATCATCCTTTTGTTATATCCATCAACCAAGCCATGGATATTGGCTTGTCCTAAACCTAACTCTCCTTTCCATTGAGGGTCATTGGAGATCAAGCCATGACTAGTACTCATGAGATTTCAAGGAATATAAAAGGAGATTCCATGAAACTCCAAGTTAGAGAATCCAAGTCGTGAGTGTGGACTTGGACCCATCTACTTGATTATAAATGATGATCAAACCTTGGCTCCCATGTGAAGCATAAGCTTACATGGAATCAAAAGATCAAACTCAAGAGCTTTCAAGAGAGATATTGAAGATCTCCAAGAATCTCAAGAGAAAAGCATAAAAAGAAGAAGTAAAATAAAAACCAAGAGAGTAAATGCTCTAAATCCACCAAGGAATCTTTTAGAAAACTTGTTTACTTCAAGTTCATAAGCATTATTGATCCAAACTAAAGAAACAAACAAAAGAATGAAAACATAACTAAAATTTAGAGGATCACCTCCAACTATCCTCAACTTCTTGATGTTTTTAGGATATTCTAAAGGCTAATCAAGCTCTTTTTCTAGCTCTTACAACCCTTTAATTTTCTTAAACTTCTTTTGGAATCTCTAACTATCAAAGTTTAAAGAAGATTCAAAATAAGATTCAAGTCTAAAAATGAGAGAGAGATAGAAATTCTAGAATCAAAGACTACGAAAAAAGGAATCCTTTGTAATGGGATATTCATCCCCTATATATAGGCAAACTTTAGAGGGTTATTTTGGTAATTTCATAGTAAAAACCCTAATTTTGGATGTCCTTTTGAAGGTACAAAATGTACTATATCAAAGTGGGCAGACACAAAACACGGCACTCAATGGAGATGGAAACGACACTCAATGACTGCCGGAGCGGCACTCACTGATTGTCGGCGCGGCACTTAGTGAGTGTCGATGCGGGCATTCAAAGAATGTCGCAGACAACTCCGCAGACTGTCGTCTTTTCTGGAAGGTGTCTTCAGTTGTGTGTGTGTGTGGGAAGGGGAAAGGTGCCTTCAGTTGTAGTGTTTAAAATTGATGACTATAGTGAGAAATTTTAGGCTCCATGGGGTGTTTAATAATGGTGGTTGTATGGTGAGTTTGCTTGAATGCGGTATTTTCTCTTTTGGAGGAACCTCTGAAGAGATCTCTTCACAGATAGGTAACATGGAGGTCCATAGATTTGAGATTGAAGAGAATGGCAATCTTGAGAATGTTCCTGTTTTCTGTTCCATTTGTCTTCTTGCAAGCCAAATAATGGCTCTGGCCTGAAATTTAAAATAAAAAATCACCCAATTAGCATTGAATTCCCCCTTCTATATTTTTGTGAAATAAATTGCTGACATTAAGGCTCTACTTGGTTTACAGATTTAGGCAAAAAAAAAAAAGGAAACTATTTAGAGAAGTGTTTTGTTTAGTTTGCAGATTTAGACAAGAAAAGGAAAACTCCACCTTTATATTTTTGTGAAAAAAAATTTGCTCATGTTGAGGCTCTGTTTGGTTTACAGATTTAGGCAAAAAAAAAAAATTATTTAGAGAAGTGCTATGTTTAGTTTGCAGATTTAATTTAGACAAGAAAGGGAAAACCTTCGAGAGAATTTTTTTTTTTAGTGCTTTTCCTTATTTTTCTCTATATTTAACCAACATTAGAAATTAATAACTTTGTCGAGCGGCCGACTGCAGCCCAATTGGTATAGCCTCTCTCTTCCCAGTGGGGACGGAGAGGGTTCTAGTCTCTATAAGGGATTTTAGTTGCTTGCCCCTTAGTTATTCTTCAGTGCGAATGAGTGGTCCTTGTTGGACTTTAATGTGGGCCAGTGTGGGGCTTTGGGGTTGGGTTGGGAATGGAGTGTGCGTGCGGGATGTATATGTGTATCTAGTCTGGATCCAGGTAAGTATCAAAATAAAATATTAATAATAATAATAACTTTTGTTGATACAATAGGAATGTAAGAAAAGGAAGTGAAGTAACTCAAAATATTTAAAAATTTTAATTTGATTTTTGATTTTTTTTTTCCCCTTTTCCTCACATTTTTCTCATTAAACAAACAAAAATTTGTATTTTTCGCTATTTTTTTAAGTTGTTAAACTTTGAATATATGCAACAACTACAAACTACTCCCTCCCCGTGTCCACTAGCGCTTCTGTCCAGAGCGAAGAGAAGGCGAAAAAGCGCCGCCAAGCTACTTTGCATAAATAATCTTATTTTTCTCAAATCTGAACCTTAAATTTTGTATTACTAACTTAAAATTTTCATTGGGAATTGTTTTAGTGGATCCTACTAAAACTAGCTTAAAATCGAATTTGGTAAAACCAAATTTGAAAACCATAATAATGCTCCATGTAAATTTGATATATGGATAGTGGAATTGTAATACTACATAAATATGTATTTACACAAACATATATATAGGGTAAATATCATCTGCCTCTCCTGAAGTTTGGCCTTAATACACATATATTTTCTCATATTTTAGGAATCTCACTTACCTCCCTTGTTTTTAAATTTTAGTATTAATTTTCCCCTTCCCTTTAACAAAATTGTTAGAAAATTTAAGGGTATCTGACACTAAAATTCAGAAATAAAAGGAAGTAAGTGAGATTCTTAAAACGTGAGAGAAGATGTGTATTAAGGTCAATTTCAGGGGAGGTATGTGATATTTACCTATATATACATATATATTCATAAATAAGGGAAGTGAGATTCTTAAAACGTGAGAAGAGATACGTGTATTAAGGCCAAAATGAGATAAAGGGTAAATTGATAATTTTATACTCAAAAAATAGGTACAGGAGAGGTGAGTGTTATTTTCCAAACTAGAGGGGAGGTTCCCGTAATTGTCATATACCTCAGGAGAGGTCAGTGTAATTTGCCCTTAATTTAATGGTCCCCACTGAATTAAAGTTTTGTAGAGCTATCAGCTACGTATTCTCTAGGTATAAATTTAAGATTATTTTTTTTTCGGCGGAATGTTACAATTAGAGAACTCTTTTAAGTTTTAAAAAGTGATCAGAAGAATTAAGTATTAAAAACATTTTTAAAAAAAAAAAAATTTAAAAGTTACAAGAGTTTTTGTAGACAACACTTCAATATTTTACTTTAGGTACTTTAATTTTGTCACGTTTAACGATGTTATTGGTTCTTACATTTGTCACATACACGAACTTGTACACATGCACTAGCTACCAATTATACTTCAAAATAGTAAACATGCACCAGCTACCAATTATATTTCAAAATAGTAGAAGAAAATACTTTTAAAAAATGCACTGAAGTTTTTTTTTTTTTTTTTTGTTTCTAACAGCTAAAAGCCAAAATAATTTCAATTGGCATTTCCAAGTTTACCCCTTTATTCTATAACACTTTCTTAATTTTTATTTAATGCAATGCTAAGATGTTAAATTTAAAAGAAGACAATAAAAAATTAGACTACAACAAAAGAAGCTTCCTTAGTTATTCCGAACTCCAAAAACTGGGACATAAGGAGCATATTTTTAAACTTTGCTCACTTTTAAATATAGTATGTGTAGGGGAGTAATGCTACACCCACATTCACTTCGCACTTAAAAACTCACACCCACTCACAATCAATCTTGGTAGACTCCCTAATGTCAGTGGAGTACCCCATAGTACCTCCTAAGAGTTATTGTGAGTGGGTGTGAGTTTTTTAGTGTAAAGTAGGTGTGAGTGTATCATTACTCTTGTGAAGGAGATTAAGATATCTACAACTAAAATGAAAGCTAGAAATGCTATATGCACCTTCAATTAGGCCTCTCTACACATGCAAAACAGAGGATGTTGCACATACAAATTCTCAAATCAAGCATGTAGTTGTAGAGAGAATAATGCAGGCATGTGAGGTACGTTGTAGGTGTAGAGAATAACGCAGGCATATGGGCAGGGACATAGTCTGGATTTGATCTCGGGAGGGGCACACATTACATTGGGTTTCGGGAGCAACACCCCTAACCCAATTTTCTTTTGATAGAAATACAGTATTTTTTAGATTTTAGAGTTTACAATTGTGTCATTTTTTCCATGGATTTTTCATATATATAATAGTTTGAAGGTTAAAATACAATTATTTAAAGATAAATTAATCTCTCTATATAACTCGTTAAAAAAAAACTATACTCATATATTTAGGGTAGTGGTAAATACACCACTATGATTGCTAAATATACCACCCCTCTCTATGTATGCCCAAAATACCCTCACCAACACTCACTGCCAAACAAAACACACCAGACAAGCTTTGTGTGTGTATGTGTGTGTGTGTGTGTGTCTCTCTCTCTCTCTCTCTCTCTCTCTCTCATCGCCCTCTCTCTTCCCTATGCTCTATCTTCACTCTTCTCTCTCTCAAGATACCTCAGCCACCACCAGACCACCATTTCTCTCTCTAGAGTTGAGTTTATGGGAAAATGAGTTCAATCATTTCTCTCCTCTCTTTATCAACCTTTATCTCTGTAAACAACTCTCAATTCATCTCACGATTGAAAAAGATATTCCACAACCGGCGCTTCCTAGGCCTCGCCGGAGTTGCGACTGATGGTCGCGAGGTCGGGGGGGGGGGGGGGGGGTGCTACAGAAACCAGATTGGAAAAAAGCTCCCAAAATCCAAAAATGTTCAAAACATGAAAGTTGATTCAAACGACTTCAAATCAGAATTCAAAGACCACCACGACAATCAGTGTCAAGAGGTGAACCTTGGGCAGAAATCTTGCTAGAAAATGATGACATCATCTTGGAGAGAGAAAGGGAGATGGTGGTGTGGTGTGGTGGTGGTCCGATGGTTGCTGGCAGTTGGGTTGGTCGTGGCCTAGTGGTGGCTTAAGCTCCTGAGAGAGAAGAGTGAAGATAGTGTTCAAAAAAGAAAGATGATAGAAGAGAGAGAGAGAGAGAGAGAGAGAGAGGCGTGATTTTGGGAGAGAGAGAGGCTTTGTCTAGTGTTTGTTTGGATGTGAGATTTGGTGAGGGTATTTGGGGTATACATGTAGAGGGGTGGTGTATTTAGAAATTATAGTGGTGTATTTAGGCCCACCCTATATTTAATCGTTTTTCTTTTTTATTTTATAAGGAGACGAAAATGAAAAATCCTCAAATTCAGTTATTAGGTTCTGTTTGGTTCATGTACTTTGAGAAGGAAAAAGAATCCAAACAACCCAAACATGCCCACATAATTCCCACGAAAGCTTAATTTTTACTAAGAACAACTGACCAACTATGCCACATCTATACTAATAATAGGAAAGGCATAGGGGCGGATGGAAAGAAAGACAAGAACCCCTCAGGTTTTCAAAAATTCTACACGTATACTAAAAAAAATTTAACAATTAGTCCCCCTGAAAATTACAATTAGCCCATGTAATACTCTGTATTTTCATTGTACTTTTATAATACTTTTGATATAAATAAGATTCAATATGATGATATTTACATTTCTTGTAATTTCTCTTTCGATCGATCAAACGTCTTTCAATCGATCGAACTTTTGTTTCTTCAATCAATCGAAACCTTTTCAAGAGATTGAAACTCTGCCGACCTGATTTGTGACGTGGATCCTTTTCTCAAGCGATTGAACCCATCAACAATCGATCGAACCATGACCGACCTCTTCTCAATCGATCGATCGAACTTGTTATTATCAATATACGCAGAGCTGCTACCTGCACCCTCCCCCTCCCTATATGTATGTTGGTTTTGGGTGTATGTCTAGGTTGCTGAGTTTTAGAGAGAGATATAGATTATATATATACACACTCAAATATATATATACACACACACCTGGATATATATATATAAACACTCACATACACACACTCTCTGCAAAGAGGAGAAGGGGCAATAGACAGGGAAAATGAGAGAAAGAGAGGAGACGGAGAAAGAGAAGGAGAAAGGAGAGAGAAGGAGACCACCCCGAGAGGACCCACGGATACCCCGAACTCGCTGATGTCACTAAACCTTACGGTGAGTGCCTATACTTACTTTGTAGAGTAGATATGATAATACATATGTGTGTCAACAGAAAGGAAAGGACCCCACACGTACAAGGAAGGTCCAGCTTAGTTTAGGAAGAAACCAACGTTCAATCGATCAAACCAATTTCGAGCCATTGAACGCAGACCGATCTCAATCGATCGAACTTAGTTCAATCAATCGAACATGACAGAATGTTAAATGTTTAGTTTACTTATATCCGATGAACTGTTAAGCTGTATATTATCATGTGATGATTGGTAGAAGCGGTATTGGAATAATACATATGTTGAATAATTGGCTTAATGCATTGAACAGTGGAACCAATTATATAATGATGGTATGATGTTGTTAATCGAATTGAGAAGCCGACGGGCATAATAGTGGGTCTATCGACCACAAAGGTCGATATTATTTATGATTGGTGCGTGAGAAAAGCGATCACGTACAATGTGCGTTGCGGTATGTGTATATTGCCTTAGTCCACGGTAGAGACAAAGGGATATATTAGTAGGTATTTCCTTAGTCTACGGGAGAGGCTAAGGGATACATATAATGGAAACAGATGTGAGGTTCTGATTACCTATATTGCCTTAGTCCATGAGAGAGACTAAGGAATATACTAGTAGGATTGCCTTAGTCCATGAGAAAGACTAAGGGATACGAATCATGGTAATTATGATGCGGCTAGCACTCGGGTCTGATAGAGGATAGCGGAATGTCGTCTTAGTCCACGACCAAGACAAGAGAGATCTGACAGAGACTAAGTGCATGGTCACGTTAGTCCAAGACCAAGACTAAGGGTTATGCCGATGCTATCATCTTAATTCAACAGAGGCTAAAGAATATTACCTTAGTCCATGACCAGGATGAGAAGTCCGAATAGAGGCTAAGTGATATGTCACTTTAATCCATGACCGAGATTAAGAAGGATACGTCATGAACTTAGTCCGATAGAGATTAAATGGATATCACTTTAGTCCATGACCGAGACGAGAGATTCGACGGAGGCTAAGGGATATGTCACTTTAATCCATGATCGAGATTAAGAGGGATACATCATGAACTTAGTCCGATAGAGATTAAATGGATATCACCTTAGTCCATGACCGAGACGAGAGATTCGACAGAGGCTAAGGGATATGTCACTTTAATCCATGACTGGAACCAAGAGGTATACTATAACACCCGCTCCCGCGATTAACCGTTAAACGTGATTTAGCATGCATTAACATATATTATTGGTGTTTATTAACACATGTATAAGTGAGTTTTAACTCACTAGTTGATTGTGGGTGTCCAATTTGGGAACCCAGTGTTGGCCAATGTGACAGTCCCAAATTAGGACATGAGTTGAGAAAGTTCCATTGTGATGGGACAAAGATGGTGGAATCACCCTTATGTGCTTAAATGTTTATTAAGGCATATGTGAGATATTTATATGTTGTTTAGAATATATTGTTTATTATTAGAGACCATTTGTGTGGTCATTTGGGAATACCTTGGTGAGGACGAAATGAACACGATACATAATTAGTAGGCTAATTAGCAACTTCATAAAATTATGTGGGACCACTTATGGGACCCACGCGAGACATAGACAAATACTCACTTAAATTTGGAGGACTAAATAAGTTGTTACAAAACTAGTTAGGGGTAAAATTGCAAATAACCAAAAGTTGGATGAATTTCATAATAGAAATGGAAAGCTTATATATGAGCTGTGGATACAAGATGATATTCATATCATCTTCTTCTCCAAATTGGGTCGGTTAGAGAGGAAAGGAGACGGGGGTTTTCCGGAGCTTATCGACGCCGTTCGACTACCAATTTCAATTCTGAGACCGGATTTGGACTCGTAAAGGTGAGTTCTACGTTTTGGTACTGCTTTTATTGAGTATAATCGTCATAATTTTTGAGACCCAATTCGGAGCAGTAATCCATAGTTGGTCGAATTCATGTAGGATTTTAACCCGGAGTAGATTTGGGCTTTAATTTCACAACTAGGAACGAATTGCTAAGAGGTGAGTGGTTTGAATCTTGTTTTTGGATGAGATTTGTGTTTATGTTCATTTGGGTGTAAATTACATGTCTAATTAGCTTAATTACCCATGTTTAGCTATAATTACGTGAAAAGCACGGTGTTATGTTTATGTGAGCATGCTTAGTTGCCTATTTGGGTCAAAGGAAAGCTCGTATGAATCCGCCATGAGATTGTTCCGTGGTGACAACCACTTGTTGCTGACAACGGCATTAGACCGCACGTGGGTGGTGTGGGTCATTGGATTGTGCCGTGGACTATTGGGGGAGTCGCGGACTTGCGGGTAGTGGCAGAGGACATACTTGCTTATCCGGAGATCAATTTATTTGTAGAGTTGAATATAAACATGATATGTCATCCGTGTGCTTGATTGATATCTCTCACTAAGCATATAGCTTATATATTGTAGTGGTTATTGAATAACCATTGTAGGTGAGCACGACGGCGAGAATCCGGGGAGATGTGGTTGGGGTTCGTGGAGTCGAGGAAGCTTGTAAATGTTGTAGTTTCATGTATATAGTTGTTTTTGAGCTAAACTTATAGTTTTGATGCAAAACTTGTGGTTTGTAATAGTTAACTTGAGTTTATGTTAAAACTTGGATAGATATGTTAGTTTTGGTTTAATTGCTCCAAGACTTGTGTAAATATGGTAATTGAAGCTTAGAATGTTGTTGGTATCTTCCATGCCTTGATAATGTAGTTTTGGGCATGTTTGAATGAAAATTTTGTTTAAAAACATGTTTTGGTTTATCATAGTAGCATTGGGAGTATTTGGGAGAGATTTGGGGAGTATGTGGGAGAGATTGCATTTCATATCTTGTTTATTATATATGAACTTGTTAGAGTCCCTTGGGAATGTTTTGAAATGGTTTAGAAATGATTTTGAAATGTTTTTGTAAGTTTCCAAGAGGTTTGGTTTGATGTTGGTGATGTTTGGGCATGTTTAGCAGAGTTTTTGACAGCAAAAATGACTTCTGCAAAGCCCGGATCGATCCGGGTTATAGAAGGGATCAATCCGACCTTTTTCAGGGGCATTCTGATTGAGAAATTTAAATGGATCGATCCGGCATTTAGAGCGGATCGATCCGCTCACATTTTGGCAGCACGTCGACTTTTACGATAACGGACATAACTTCTTCTAGAAAATTCGGTTTTGCGCGCCGTTTTTTGCGTTGGAATCGGGACTCAAAAACATATCTTTTGGTATAAAATTTGATATACCTTATTAATGACCATTTTTCCCTTGGTCTTGTTTTGTCTAACTTAAAGGTTGATTTGAGCGTGTTTTCATTCATTTTCATTCCTAACTTGATGTTTGAAGGCCTTGGTGGCGTGCCACGTGTCTTGGGTTCACATGTGTGGATCCGGAGTGTGACATATACATTATGAAGGGAATTGTGAGATCGGGGCAATGTCTATGAAATTGGAACGATGTCCGTGAGATTAGGACGGTGTCTGTTGAGATATGTTGAGTTGGTGCATTCATGCGTGCGAACGATGAGATGATCCTTTTATCGCTACTGTTTATGTACTACATATCTATAGATACTCTGTCAGTATTTGCTAGGGGTGTAAGAAAAAACCGCGGACCGTAAACCGACCGCAAACCGACCAAATCGAAAACCGATTGGTCGGTTTTCAAAATACATGTTCAAGTTAAAACCGACCGCAAAACCGACCGAACCCCTAAAAAACCGACCGACCGACCGCTTTACACCTCTATTGGTCGGTTTTTATACACCAAAAAAACCGAAAAAAACCGACCGACCGACCGATTTACATCCCTAGTATTTGCATTCACTCAGCCTTCATAGTTGGCGGCATTTTATGCTGCTGGATATTAGAAGTCTAGCTGGCCAGGGTTATGATTATACAGGAGCTGCATACATGGATAAGGGCTACGAGGATGGATCGTACGATGACGGAGGCTATTCTGGTGCTGACTACTACACAAGATGAAGACTTGGAGCTTGCCGTAGATAGTTATGCTTATGTTTTTAGAGACTGTTGTATTAATTACGTTTATAATCGGCGTATGTTGCCGAAATACTTTAATTACGTTTTTGCATATACTTAAGTTTGTAATAGTTTAGTATTAAACTCTGATTATATATAACGACCTTAGAACATTTCAATGCGTGGTTTGATTCATTACTCTGATGATTAGACTTTGGTTATAGATAATGTGGTGACTTTCAACTGTCATGGCCTATGGGTCAAAAAAAGAATTGATTTTCTCTATTTTTGCTACAGCGGGGCTTGACTACCCCCCCCCCCCCCCCCCCCCCAACTTCTCTCACTTTCTCCATGTTTGTTTGTATCAAGCTCTCTCTCCTATTTGCAAGTTATGACAAAGTGAGCATCACGTTTCTACTTAACGAGAAATTATTCAGTGAGCCCGTCACGCCACGTTAACTTCTCCTAGTTAACGCACATCGCACATAACGCACAATGTCCACTTTAATTTCACTAATAAAATGAAGAATCTTTAATATGCTCGAATGTCATATTTGTAAGGCGTTAGATATTTGAAGCTAATTAAGTAAATAAAATTTTTATTTGGGGGAGAATTAGAAAATTTAAGGACCAAACTGTGAGTGCTGAGTTTAGAAGAGTAAATTTAAAAATTCAACAGAGGCACAAAAGCATACACTATAAAACACATGGGATAAATAATAAATTTCAAAAGTTGAGGGGCACCTCCCCAATTTCTCTGTGCCTGCGCTGGGTGTTAGCTAGAGAGAGTATTTGTAGGTGCATTTAGAAGTTCTGAGAAATAAAACGTAATTTGTACCAATCATCCATGCACTTTTGAAAACTGCATATAATACCCCTATTGTTTTTAAAATTACACTAGACACCCTTCTACTTTGGTTCGATTGACAAAATTTCGCTACTAATGCCCTTACTAAGACCATAAAAAACAGCAGAACTAATACTTCGAATTTCTAAGAATGAGGACTGTAAGACAATTTTGCAATTAAGATAGTAGGATAACAGGAGCTATTAAATATACATCTAATTGCTCTCTATACCCATCTAGATAACTAATATATGTGATACGTCACCGAGGGAAGCACTAACCATATACACAATTCTTTGTCTTCGTTTGTGATCATATTGGGCGACAGCCTTCCGAGTTCTACCTCCGCTACCACAGGCGTAAAGGTAGTTAGGTGGACGTGTTTAGTAGCTCCCAAGATAATTTTACCATTCAAGATTTTACAATTAAGGCCAGTTTGGGAAAACGGATTTTTTGGTTTATAAGTGCACCAGTTCTACATTTTTAAGTATTTGGCGAGTGTTAACTTATTGCAAAGGAGTCGATGCCCAATCTAATTTTACTCTCTTAAAATCGAGATTCTTTGTCAAACCAACATAACTTTGATTCTCAAAATAACCACCAGATGCAAAATGAGACTTAGACTGAATTTGATCATGTTTTAGACTTTCCTAAACAAGCTCTTAGTTTTATCTTTTGTCAAATCACTTCAATATATTTACTTTGGTTTGATGAGGTGACAGAGACTTTTAGGATCAAGTTAGTCTTATGCATGTGACTTTTATCAAAATCAACATCATGTTGGTTCGAAAAAAAATTAGTTTTTGGAATGATTTTAAGTTGAGTGTGGACTTCCGTGCACACAATATGGCCCTTACCAATACTTGAATTTGTCAAATCAATTCTCTTGTGAACCATAAAATCAATTAATAAAAATAGCATCTCTCTCTTTGTAACAAGATGTTGGCATATCAATATCTCCATAGCTATCTGAGACCTAAAATAGAAAACTCAGAGGGGTCTTAAGCAATTTTTAAGGCACATAACTAACACTGTATGGGACTGTGGGCCTTAGTTCAAGTGGTCTTGCCCCATCTCTCCCAAGTGGGAGGTGGGGAGTCCGATTCCCCTTGTGGGGAATTGAGGGGAGTTTGTTTATCCCTCAGCCATCTATGGGAAGAAGTAACTTTGAAGTGGACCTGTGACACCCCCCCCCCCCCTGACTGTTTGAAAGTGTGTGTGACACCTGCGAGTGCTTTAACCTCCAAAAAAAAAACTAACGCTGTATGAAAAATGTGGCATTTCTCGTTATGGGAAATTTTGGTTGCTTTAGATTTTGCTTGTTTTGTCAACCCCAATAATACATGTCTTTACAAAATGCCGTTTCTACCCACCAAAATATCGCTGGCTAAGAGTATCTCCTATTTCAGAGATGGTTTTTTTTTTTTTTTTTGGTCAATCCTATTTAAGAGATGTCAAATCTTATATTTTTTATTTTTTTTAGGTATATATTTTTGGTATTGTTATTGTACGAAATGTTAGGAAATTATATTTCCTAATAAGAGTGGGTAACATATTATTATCAATTATATTATAAGGGCTATTAATTAAAGGGGCTAATATTATGTGGTCTAATTGTAGGAAGCCCATGGACTCCTACTGGGTATGGGTTTAATGAGTGGATACCAAATACTGATCCTGTTAGGAATAATGGGAACCCTAACATATCAGTATATAAAGACATATAGGTTATGGTCCCCAATATGTCAAATCATATATACTACTTCCTCCTCCATTCCATCAAGAGAAGGAACCCATTATAGATCTAAGGAGATTTGACTGAGGAAGACATAACCGGTCATCATCGTTCTTGTAAGGTTTACTAATTGCTTCCATGGATACAGGTATGTATTCTAATATATTGTACCCTTAATAATCTAATATGATCTGATCCTAGGGCTGTAGTTTTACTACTCTAGGGTTCTACAATTTTATAGATTTCAGATCTAACAAGTGGTATCAGAGCAGTTATTATGTTAATTATTAGAGATGTGCATATTTTCATATATACATAATCTGTGTGAGCTATAGAGACAGTCTCATCGAATCGCGCGAATTGATGAACATCGTTTTTTTATTCGATTACGAATTTATTTGATGTGACATTCACATAGACATGTGTATTATCATAGACTCATAGTATATAATAATATATAGTGCCCAAAACCCAATCCACAAACTTTCGTGGCCTTATCATAGTCACAGGAACACTTTGAATGTATTTTATATTTTTTTTTTGATTTGTTTGATTGGATTGCTTATAGTGGTGCCAACATTCATGACAGTTCTATTGAGATCTGACTGCCATAGACCCTTTTTGTGTTTGTTAGTATGTCATTGATGTATGTGCTTCGATTAACGAACGAAAAAAAAAAAAATTGGATGTTGAATCAATGCAGTCAAGTGTTTGCGTGAGACCTTAGTGCCATGTTTGGTTTGTTTTGGAAACTTTGACATATTGTCATACTTGATTTAAAACTGAAGCCAAACAAGACTTTTAAAGTGACAAGTGACTATGATTGATTTGCTTTTGTTTAAGATCCATATTTAATTACATTCAGGTATTTTTGGAATTATTATTTTTTTATTTATAATCAAAAGAAATTTTGGAGGTGGTTTAAGAAAAATAAATAAATAAAAGGGGATTTATTTGGGGTTTATTTTAGACCCCGATACATATGTCTGATATTTTAAATAAATAAATTGAAATAACATGTTGCCAAAATAACCTCTGTTGTGTAAAATTTATTTATTTTGAAATATTAAGATGGTATATCTGTTATTCATGCGATTAACAATCGGCCCAAAGGAAGATTCTTAATTGGCCGAATGATAGGTGTACATGTGGTGGTAAATATGTGATAATTATTAAACTAATTATCCATGTGGGCAGTGAGTCGGCCCAAAGGAAGGCTACTGTTTGACAGGACTTATTGTCAGTATTTGATCACTACATGGGGAGTACCACTTACAGTTGATATTTATGTCCAAAGACTAAATGTCAATGTTGTACTAGGTATTCTGTGATGGGCCCACCATTAAGTAAATTATTTAATGTGTCATGCATGCATATATATAAAGTATTCATAATATGTTTATGTCATGACATGTTATTAATTATGAGCATATTATTTTATTTTATTTTGTTCTCTATTCAGTTTCTGCTACAGCTACAAATGTTTCTGCTCAAATTAGTGCTATCCCAATGCTGAATGGGGGAAACTTTAAGGTTTGGAAAGAGAACGTGGAAATCGTTCTTGGATGTATGGATTTGGACCTTGCGCTAAGGACCGAACGACCTACTTCGACTACGGAAAACCCGAATGAGGGTAAAATTGAGAAGTGGGATCGCTCGAACCGCATGAGTCTGATGATTATGATACGTTCTATTCCGGAAGCGTTTCGGGGCTCGATCACTGAGAGCACAAATGCTAAGAAGTTCCTCTCTGAATTACAACAATATTTTGCTCAAAATGAAAAGTCAAAAACGAGTACCGTTTTGGCTACTCTGATTTCCATGAGGTATAAAGGAAAGGGGAACATATGGGTGTACATTATGGAAATGTCTCATCTCAGTGGGAAACTCAAGGCACTAAAGTTAGAGTTGTCTGAGGACATGCTCGTACACTTGGTTCTCATATCTCTTCCTGCACAATTCAGTCAATTTAAAGTGAGTTACAATACCCAAAAGGACAAATGGACTCTTAATGAGCTCATATCTCACTGTGTGCAAGAAGAGGAAAGAATTCAGCGAGACAAGACTGAAAGTGTTCATTTAGCATCAACCTCTCAGAATAATAAAAGGAAGAGAGCTAAGGATGCTGCAGATGTGACACCTTAGCAGAAGGAACTAAAGAAGCAAAATGAGGAATTCCTTTGCTATTTCTGTAAGAAGAGAGGCCACATGAAGAGAGACTGTCCCAAATATGTCGCTTGGCGTGCAAAGAAGGGTAAGCTTCTCGTTTTGGTTTGTTCTGAAGTTAATTTAGCTTCTATACCTAAAGATACTTGGTGGGTAGATTTTGGTGCTACTACTCACATAAGTATGTCTATGCAGGGTTGCTTGTGGAGCCGGCCGCCAACTGATGCTGAAAGATTCATCTTTGTGGGCGATGGCAAGAAAGTTATAGTGGAAGCTTCAAGAAATTTTAGATTATTATTAAAGACTGGTGATTATTTGGATTTGATTAAGACTTTTGTTGCACCGTCTTTTAGACGGAATTTAGTTTCTATTTCTAATTTGGACAAATCTGGTTGTGCTTGTTCTTTTGGAAATAATAAAGTTAGTCTATTTCAAGATTCAAAACTTACTTGTACCAGTTCTTTGATTGATAATCTTTAAATGCTAGACACTGTTACTTCCTATAATGAAATTCTGCATACTTATTCACGAGGTACAACGCAAAAATTAAGTAAGAATTTCGCCACCTTATGGCACAAGTGATTAGGTCACATCTCTAAACAGAGAATTAAGAGACTTGTGCGTGACGGGATTCTTGGCCCCTTAGATTTGGCAAACTTTCAAGTCTGCATTAAGTACATTAAGGGAAAACAGACAAACATAAGGAAATTAGGTGCCAACAGGTGTACAGACGTCTTAGAACTCATTCACACTGATATATGTGGTCCATTCCCTACAGCCTCTTGGAATGGACAACAATATTTCATTACGTTCATAGACGACTACTAAAGATATGGTACCTATATTTGATACATGAGAAGTCACAGTCCCTGGATGTTTTCAAGTCATTTAAAGTCGAAGTTGAACTTCAGCTTGGCAAGAAAATTAAGGCTGTCAAATCTGACCGTGGTGGTAAGTACTATGGTAGATATGATGGATCAGGTGAACAACGTCCTGGACCATTTGCTAAACTCCTAGAGGAATGCGGTATCGTCCCTCAATACACAATGCCATGCAAATCTAGCATGAATGGTGTAGCTGAGAGACGAAACAGAACGCTCAAGGACATGGTAAGAAGTATGATTAGTCATTCTTCTTTACCAAAATCACTCTGGGGAGAAGCTCTAAAGACTGCAGCATATATACTCAACAAGGTTCCAAGTAAAGTAGTAACCAAAATCCCTTATGAATTATGGACTAGAAAGAAGCCCAGCATTAGGCATTTACACATTTGGGGTTGTCCAGCTGAGGCGCGGCCTTATAGTCCACATGAGAATAAATTGGACTCTAGAACAGTCAGTTGCTACTTTGTTGGATACGCTGAACGCTCTCGGGGCTTTAAGTTTTATGATCCCACTACTAGGATAATTTTTGAGACGGAAAATGCAAGATTTCTTGAGAAAGTTGAGTTTGTGGGGGAGATAAGGTTAGAGACATATGTCTTTGAAGAGGAATTTATTCCTAGTCATATTGCTATTGACAGTGTTTAGATTTCTATTCCTGACATTGTTCAAGATGCAAATCCGGATATACGAGACAATGTACAAGAGCTCCCTGTGCAAAATAAAGAAATTATACCTGAAGTGCAAACTCAACAACCTCAAGAGGAGATGTCATTAAGAAGATCCACTAGGAAAGGAGAAATGCAATTTCGGATGATTATATTGTATTCTTCCAAGAACATGAGTTTGACACAGGGATAGTGGAAGATGATCCAATCAACTTTCACCAAGTCAAACAAAGTTCCATCAATGGTCTCAAGCAGGCTTCCCGTCAATGGTATCACAAGTTCCATCAAGTAATCACCTCGTATGGTTTTGAGGCGAATATAGTTGATGACTGTGTATATCACAAGTTCAATGGGAGTATTGGGCAAATATTTGGGTAACTCACAAATGGATCATTGGAAAGCAGTCAAACGGGTTATGCGGTATTTACATAGAACAAAGGACTACATGCTCACGTATCGGAGATCAGATCTTTTGGAGATCGTCGGGTATTCTGATTCCGATTTTGTTGGATACCAAGACAGTAAGCGATCCATGT
This sequence comes from Hydrangea macrophylla, assembly GCA_033977485.1. Taxonomy (NCBI): domain Eukaryota; kingdom Viridiplantae; phylum Streptophyta; class Magnoliopsida; order Cornales; family Hydrangeaceae; genus Hydrangea; species Hydrangea macrophylla. Next base: position 21,715,698 of record CM066997.1, read on the forward strand.
CAAGCTATGTTTTTATGCTGGCTGGAAGAGCTATATCCTGGAAGAGTGCCAAGCAGACACTCATAGCTTCTTCAACCATGGCTGCGGAGTTCATAGCCTGTTATGAAGCATCTAATCATGGGACATGGTTGCGAAACTTTGTCACTGGACTGCATGTGGTAGATGGCATTTAAAGGCCATTAAAGATATATTGTGACAATAAAAGTTTCTGGTTGTTAAGGAAAGAATTCAGAGTGGTTAAATTTTGATAGAACATATATGGACAAAATCCATGATTGCGGATCCGCTGACCAAGGGATTACCTCCCAAGGTCTTTCACGAGCACACTGCTCATATGGGTGTTAGGTTGTCTAACGATACTTTGGTTTAGTGGGAGTTAACTTTGGATGTTCTATTTTTGACATTGAGGTTTTATTTTCTGCAGAATAAAGTTGATGGTTTATGATTTATCTCTGAATCTAATTATGCGGTTTTGCATTATTTCGGATTGATCTCACTAAAGACTAAAGTAGGACCAGTTGGAAATAGGCATATTTGAGATCACATTGCATGTAATTTCCATGCTACTTATCCATACTTGATCTATGTCATTGAATGTGTTGGTATGGTGACCATTGAAGGCCTAGTTACGATTTTGTGTGACGAAAGCTGCCTTGATCCCATATTAATATACGAAATGGACCAGATTGAAACTAAAGTGAAGTCCAAAGATAAATAGCACAAGTGCGCGTCTAAGGAACATGTAATATAATTGTTTCAGGAATCATATGTAGCCCAAGTGGGAGATTGTTAGGAAATTATATTTCCTAATAAGAGTGGACAACATATTATTATCAATTATATTATAAGGGCTATTAATTAAAGGGGCTAATATTATGTGGTCTAATTGTAGGAAGCCCATGGACTCCTACTGAGTATGGGTTTAATGAGTGGATACCAAATACTGATCCTGTTAGGAATAATGGGAACCCTAACATATCAGTATATAAAGACATATAGGTTATGGTCCCCAATATGTCAAACCATATATACTACTTCCTCCTCCATCCCATCAAGAGAAGGAACCCATTATAGATCTAAGGAGATTTGACTGAGGAAGACATAACCGGTCATCATCGTTCTTGTAAGGTTTACTAATTGCTTCCATGGATACAGGTATGTATTCTAATATATTGTACCCTTAATAATCTAATATGATATGATCCTAGGATTGTGGTTTTACTACTCTAGGGTTCTACAATTTTATAGATTTCAGATCTAACACGAAAATGTTATATTTTGCATATGGACTTCAGTGTTATATTCTGATACATCTAAAATCAACCCATGCTCGAGCAGTTCTATTCTGCAACTACTGACAAGCATCATCCCGAGCGATTTGGTCCACCTGATGCCTCCCGAGCGGTTCATCCACGACCCGGCCAACAGGTCGGGAAAATCGCACAGGCACATCCCACAGCGGGAACAGCTCATCCGGGACCACAGGCATGATCCCGAGCATTCCGGGCAGTTTTCTGCTCAAGCTAGAAGACTAATGGAAAGTGCAAACTATTTCCTAATCCAATTAGGAAACCCCCACAATTAATGTCAATCAATCCTAATACAATTAGGAAACTTACTTGATTAGTGTCAATCACATCCTAATACAATTAGGAAACTTACTTGATTAGTGTCAATCACATCCTAATTGGATTATATTTTCTTATCTATATACGAGTATGTCTCTTATATCTATAAAAGAGACCTCTCACCCCCCATTGAAGGGGCCAACTTTCCAGTCTACACAGCACCTTTATAGCATTCATCAACATGCCCGGTCGGCCTACGGTAGCTCCAAACTTGTTGATTCACCACAGGCCCTCAGCTCTTTTACAGTATAGTGAACGTGCTCAGACACATACGTGGATGTAGGTACTTTCATTAACAGGGCCGAACCACATACAAAAAATCAGTCTCTCACTCTCTCTCTCTCCTTAAATTGCTTTAATTTACTTTAACCAAATTTTGGCATCATCATATTCTAAAAGAAATAATAAATTACTCCCTCCGTCCCATTTTAAGAGTCCATCTTTGGGAACTCAACTTATTAAGGGGACAAAAAGAATCTACACCTACTTTCCACAATTGCCCATAATCATTACAACAACTTTTTTAGTTTTGTCTTGGTGTAAATTTCAAGGAGGGATAATTTTGGAAAGTAAGTAAAAATTGTACATCAATTTCAGGAAAGTGGACACTATTTTGGGACATCCAAAAATGAAATAATGGACTCTCAAAATGGGACGGAGGGAGTATAACATAACATCCCAAAATACCACTCCAATATGGTGCTATGATGATATCATGTCCCCCATTACTTGCTAGTAACCACTAAAATTTCCAAACTGGCCATTTATAAAACAGTTTTATATATATACAAAAAGAAAATGACGTATCCATAAGGCTAAAAAATATTTTAATAGCATGTAATTTACACTGAAATTTTATTTGTGTATTTAATTATTAATTGCAATACTTAAGCTCCTTAATTTGTAAATATGTATCCTTTAAGAACAATCACTAATGACACGTAAAAAGAAATGTGAAATGGACTATGTAGAGGACACATAGAGGACTCGTGCTTAAAAAAAACTAAGACTATAACACATTTTAGTACCATAAATTTACTCCAAAGTTTAATTTGAGGCCTTGTAACATGATTCGGATATTCTATATTTGGAAACCACAACATTACTCAAACTTTAAACTATCAGTCTATTTTGTCTATTTTGTCGTAGATTTTAAATCTCTGGCCACACACTTGGGGCTACAAACTCAGCAGCATGTTTTTTTTTTTTTTTTTTAATCAACTCAGCAGCATGTGTGATGCCAAGTTGGCAGCCCCAAGAGAGCAGCCACCGATCCTCTCCCTTTTTATTGGAGAATACCATGTCTCAAATTCAAATCCTAAATTTAGTTCTTAAATGTTAGCTAATGTTATGTGCACATAAAATGTGCACACTTTATGTGCACATAAAATGTGCAATTTGGGTCATTTATTTTGGTGGAATCCATACTTGCATACATGGAACTCACCGAAATTAATGACCCAGATCTTTATGTGCATATTTTATGTGCATGAATCATTTCTCCTTAAAAGTTATGATGATACACAATTTGTGAAAATGAAAATTTTCAGCACTTAAATTTTTTTAGTGCGTTTGATAATGTACTACTTATTTGAAAAAGTAGCCAAAAAATCACTGAAAATTTTAAGTGAAAAAATTCTACTAAAAATAATCACTGAATGCAGTTTATTTCAATACTTGAAACATTGCTTTTCATTATTGCAAATTCAATCGCTTAAAATTTTCAGTACTTAAAATTCAGCACTTAATTTTCAATTTTATCAAACGGACTCTTAGTAATATTATATACAATTGTATACAATACAGGGGAGAAAGCATTCGAATCAAAATTGTGATTCAAATTTGAGAAGCAAAGTATTTTTCGAGAGAATAATTATATGCTTTTAAATTTTTTTTCCCAAAAGTGTTTCCCAACACATGTAATAGTGGGTCCAATTAATTTTGATCAGTTAATGTTAAAGTGAACCCAACATTATCAAGAGAGTCACCATTACATATATTGAAAAGGACAATGCTATGTGCACAAAAAAGCTGCACAGATGCACAGAAAAATCCTGGCCACAGTATCAATGGGACCCACTACCAAAATCAGTGGAACCCATTACATCGTGTGACCAGGATCTTTCTGTGCAATTTTTCTGTCCAGTTTTTCTGTCAACATATCATTTCTCGGGAGTCAAAGAGGCCCAAGGATCATCGGCACCAACGTGGGTTGCCATTTGCCATTGTGGTAGTATTTGCAGAACATACAAATTGAGAAAAAAATATATATAAATAAATAAATTGTGTGGTTGTGCAAGTGCCACGTGTGAGTGCTGCCAAAGGGGAGCGGAGGATCCATGTTCATCAAGGAGATATGGCCTGAGAGAGAGGGGATGAGGAAAGATGGGAATGGTAGGGACGCAATCATGGAAATGGTAGAAGAAAATTTCCAATCTCAGGTGAATGGCGGTGGAGGTCTGAGCAGCGTAAGATCAGCACCACCACCACTATAATCCCCAGATAGGTCTATATGGATCTCTACTGTGTATCAGTGTATGTGTTGATTTCAATTTGTATTTATTTAGGGAATTGATTTTGGCACTTATTTTTGGCACTCCGTGCAGTGCATTAACTGTATGGTACTACATGCACTGGATGTGGTACAATGGAGTGTCAATGATAGCTTTTGGAGTTTCAAAATCAATTCCCTTTATTTATGGATGAAAAAGAAATCCATACTCAGCTTTGAATTGAAATGAAAAAATTATTTGACTAGCCTTGTGTTCTTTGTTATTGCTGATTTAGTCATTGGATTAAATCTAGGTTTTCGGTTGCCTTGGAACCCTAATAGAACTTATTTCCACTCAAAAGAGCCTCCTCACCCAAAAATCTCTCCTTTAGCTGTGCTATGATCAGGGGTGACAATCGTGTCATGTTGCGTCATAGTCACTGCCAAATTATTATTGTTTTAAGATGTTCTTGGTCCGTGTATAGGACACATATGGTCTATGTCCACACACTTGTACACGTAAACCAATTACACCTCAACACGTTAAGAAATGGACCTAAAATAAATAGTCTTTTCCTACTAGAAAAGATTGAGTACTAGTTCATCTAATAAAAACTCAAAAGTAGAGATAATATGAAGATGTTGTGATGGGCAGATTTGAGTATAGAGGCAAATAGCAAATTGACAAGAAATAAATATAGCACACATAGACACAAAGATATGCATGATTCGGCAAATTGCTTACGTCCACACCGGCATGATCGGATTTTTCCTATAGGAGAGAGAGACGTTATTTGTACATGCTAACCACTCAAAATTTAGAAAGATTTTCAAGTATGCTCAAAAAAGGGTGAAAATGTCATTTTTAAAGGGAATTGCTTTGAAATTCATACCTCACACTCAATCTCCGTTTTGAGTGCCGTAACATAACATTAGAAAGCTCAAAAAGTCTATTTTCCATCTAAAACGAAATTGGAGTGAAGCCCACCCACTGGGTGTTCTTAAAGAGTAATGCTATGCTTCCTAAGAGCATCTCCAAGGCATATGCCAAATTTTGGTGTGCCAAATAAATTTGAGAGTTTATGTGACAATTTGGCATTTCGGTTGGAGTAAATGATACCCAATATGTCAAATTTATTGTTTTATAATTTATATATATTTTTTAATCTTTTACCAAATTAAGTGATTGGTTTAATAAATAAATGTAATAATTTTTTAATGAAAAAGTGGAAATGGCATGCCAGCTTTTGGTATGCCATTTTTGACTTATGAACAAGCATGTCATTTGCCACATGAGCTTTTGGCATTTTGGTTGGAGGAGAACAAGATGTCAAATTTTGTCATTTGGCATGCCACATTAGAAATGGCATGTCCATTGGAGATGCTCTAAATCCACATCCCAAATGATGTGGCAGTGGACCCACTGCATTTTGATTGGAGTATGTTGAAGTGGGATGAAAATTTGGAAAGCATAGCATTACTCGTTCAGCCACTAATACTGACAAAGTAAATTCCTGTGGGAAATGCAGCTCTGTGAATCTCATGGCAAATCAAAAAGGGTAATACTTGGACACACTCAAATGCACAACTTTTGTGACACAACCTAATTAATGTGTCTATCTCTCTCCTGTGTCACTGTGGGGTCCAGTGACATCACAGGAGAGGAGAGAGATAGACACATTATTTGGATTGTGTCCCAAAGATTGTTTGTTTGGGTGTGTCCCAATCTTTACTCAATCAAAAGTGATTTGTCTGTGGCAAAATGCCTAACATTTGTTGGCCTTGAGAACTCAATCAGCCACAAATTTTGACATATCTAGGCGACATTGAATGCCCACAAATTTTGAGAACTCACTCTTAGCTGTAAGTGAAACAAAGTTCAATTTTGAGGGAGGTTCCTGATATTCTTATATCTAGTGGGGAAGTGTCTTAACATATTGACAAACCTCAAGGAAGGTCAGTGATGCTTACCCAAGAATTTTTAACATTAAGCCAATGTCATTGGCTTGTAGGGAAAGCTCTTGTGGTTATTTGATTTCTTGCTGTGTAGGAAAGCTCTTGTGCTTTTCTTTCAAATGGTGCATCGACCATACCATTGATGCTGATCATCTCTTGGAGACAGTGAACAGTTTATGCAGCATGAATGAAATGAACAGCAAAAGCTATGCTGAAAAAATGGGTACATCCTGTTCACCCGCTTACTGATTATGGACAAAGTGTAATCAGTCAATTACTTGTTATAAGTGTGAGCAAAGCAGTGTCTTACAGTTTTGATATCGCACTTGTAAATTGGAAAGTACAATAACTTGGGTGACTTTATATGAGATTTGAGATATAAGTAAAACTTTCCAAATACTGAAATGGTAATTGATGAGGCTTTGTTGTTCGAAAAATAATGTTACCGTGGAGACTCGTGATCTCATTTGGCATTCCTCTCTTGTGAATGCTACAACCATAGGTGAAATTCTAGGTCACAATGGCACCTAGTATTTCAACTTGTCCTCTACATTAAAATTTTGATATCACACTAGACAAGAATTAGGAGATAGGACACAAATTTGTTGTGCTCATTTGAATTAAAAAAAAAAAAAATCAACTACGTCGGTCTCTAAGAGTTTTGTGGGCCTTACCAAAATAGGATTGTGCTCTTCGATTGGTGTGTTGTTAAAGATAAATGTGAATTTATGGTCTTCCTCAGTTTGCAACTTGGTGTTATTAAGTTCTCATATATTTGGTATCTCATTGATTGCTTTCTAGTTTTGGTCATTGACTAGAGATGTTTAGTGTTGTGTATTTGTAATGATTATTATTCCTAATTCGTATGAAGTTGTGATATTGTTACCTCTTATTGAATTCGATATCATGGTGGCTGATTTTTGTATGGTCATTCCACTAGTTTAGTAAATTTGTTTAAATTTTACACCCTCCTTTTTACTCTTAAAAATTCTTTTATAGATGCATTTCCACTAACTGCTGTAATTCATGATTGCATAGAAATAAATAACCATTTGACTTGTCCACCATCTGAGCCTCTATTTATTTTCCAGTTATTACTATCTTTGATGCGGCCAAATGCGCAATGGTGAGTTGTATTCTCCCTCTGAAATAATTAAAAATGCCAAAGGAGACCATTCGTCCTTGCTGCTCTTGTTTGGTCTTTCTCTAATTAAGTGATTATCATCCTCAACCTCTTCAATTTCAATGTCGATTGTTCTTGGCTCTTCTGGTCGAAACAATGGGAGCACCGCGAGTCTTCAAGATTGTTCTATCTGTGGTTGGAAATCCTTGAATGTGCGGTCCATGTGGGAGCATCTTGGCACTCACATCTTAGGCGCAAGGGTAAAGATTCAATGGGTTCTTTGTGATCCAAGGTTTCACTTGGATCGCGATGCTCCTGATCTTGTTCCTTTCTTGGACGGTTCAAATTCAATGCTCCCATTCTCGTTAACAATTTCTCCCAAAATTGTTCCTCAAGCTAAATGGTTTGGGAATCTTCCCAGTCGATTCAACATCCATAGAGGGGTCAGTATAGACCCTCATGATTGGCTTGTCAAAACCAGTTCAAAATCTTCCTTTGTCAATCCCCAAAGCCATCCCGATCGTTTCTTGGCCTCACGTTCATCTTTCGTGGATTCCCTTCAACAATTTAGTTCAAATGTAGGTCCTCAACTCGGTTCTAGCGAGCTCTCAATTGGAGTAAGTGAAAAGAGGCCATGTTTCATAGACATTTTAGGAAATGCTGAGACGATGAATAAAATGAAGAGACCAATAACTTTTTGCAAAAGTCCAACTGAAATAATAAACTCCCAATTGAAGGAATTGCCTTTGATCAACAACATGAAGAACCCGCTTTTAGGGTCCCTTAACTCTTCGGTTGGCTGCAGCGATTCAAAGAAGATCGATCTGAGTTTGCATCTTTAATGTGTCGTCACTTGCAGTCTTATCTGCTTGATGATATTCTTATAATGTTTGCGTTTGTTTCAGACTGCCTGTTTGTGGTTTCCTAATTCTCATTGAGCTGAATTAGTCCATCTTCTTGTTTTAATGGTCTTTGCATTTTGAGCGGCTAATATATAACTTTGCAGTAGGGTGTGATAGCCAATTTCAGCTTTTCCTTTATAAGTGATTTGGTTCTGTTTGTGGATGATATGTAGCTCAGGGTACACACACACACACACATGATCGAATATTAGCCATAAGATGATATTTCTGTATACATCAAATGAAATAAGATTATAACAGTAAATCATCTGATAATGCTTTTCAATAAGGAGCCTGTAGTCATATAGTGCTTTCTACTTGCTACTTGAGTTTGAGCAATTAATGAGCTTTTTCGGTAGCATCATGTGTTAGTAAATTTTATTATGCTTCAACAGTGCGCCGTGTTCAAGTTCAAGAAAGGTGAACACCACATTGCTCTAGACGTGGACAAATCTCTCTTTTCCCAACCCAGGGAAGGAATCGAATGTTGATAATATTGATCATTCAATAGCCAAACGATCCTTTTGAAGATAGAAATTATCCTTGGAATTCATTCATTATTTGATCTAGACACTGTATCAAATGGATGATTTATTAGGGGGTAATCAAGTTGAACTGCAGCTATTTGTCGAATTTTTCATTGACGACAATATTTTCGAATGATAAACATGAAAACGGAAAATTCTTTGATACGACCAAGTTGTTCTGGTCATATCATAGATACACGAATACGTTACAGATTTCGGCTCGCAATGATGTCTGAAAACCACCAAAACAAATGTGGTTTTCAATGGTGCCAAAGTGTGGCAAAGTTCCTAGCACATATATGAAACGATCAAAACAACTTGGTAGTTTCATATCTTCTCCCACATGAATACTAATGGAATATACCTATGTGGATTGTTGCAAATCTGTAGACCTTTGGAGGCTTATTAGGTATATCAGCAAGGATGTATTTGAAATGACATTTTGATTCCCACCTCATTGTAATTACATGAATTTCTTCACCTTCAACTAATTTTTTAAAGGTGCGTTAGAGAGCATCTCCAATGCAAAAAACTATTTTTTTTTTCATCTCAAAGTTATAATTTGACACTGGTACAGTACCTTGACAATACTGCTCCAATGGTACTTTTCATCTAAAAATGCCAAATTTTGGATCAACTACCCAAAAAAAATTTATAGGCATTTGGGAGGGTATAAAAGTAAACTCACAAAATATGGCCGTTGGTTTTTGCAATATATCCGTTGAGTTCCTGCAAAAATAAAAATAATAAATGACAGCCGTTGGGTTTTGCAAAATATTGCCGTTGGATTTTGTAAAAAGTGATAGCTGGCAATGGATTGTGATTATTGTTCATGGGTCCACTCATTTGGCAAAGCCATTTGTTCTCTCAAATTTGAGAACATAAATGACCTTGTCATTTTTTGAGAGCTGGTATAGCCCAGCGTTGGAGTGAGATAATTCATTTGGACTCTCATTTTTTGACTTTGGCAGTGGATTTGACCACCGCGTTGGAGCTGCTCTTAGACAACAAATTTCACAAAGAAAATCAACTCTTACTTTCACCAAGTTGGAGATTGAGGTTTGCATATCATCAAGTGAGTTTCTTGATCATAATGCTGCCAGATATTGCTGTACAAGTAAACCTAGACAGTAGTCTATTGCAAGTTTACGATTTCAACAACTATTCACATTTTTTATTGTCAAGAGGAACACAGCAGAGGTTTTTTTTTTTTTTTTTTTTTTTTTAGTTTTTTGCCTCAAAGTCTTCTAATATTTTATATTTTAATAAATTATATACACACCCACGGACACACTGCAAGTGCAAAGGTATAGCCAAGGAAAAGAGGAATATGTAGCAATTTATAACTTTTATAGCTGAAAGAGTCTTGAGTATCGTCCCATGAACTTTAAACTCCAAATAACTGGAGAGCTTACCAATGGCCAAATTCACCATGGTTCACAAGCCAATTATGTATTTACACACATACACATGTAAAATAAAATAAATTGATGAGGCTGTTTCAATGCCCAGTGTTCAGCTGAATACCTGCAACATTGCCAAAATTTTAGTTTTTTTTCAGACTTCTGGCTATATCTTCTTCAATAAATATCTACATATATAACATAAACACACGGCCATGAACTAATTTTATTTACATACTATCTTTATGCGCGCAAGGACAAAATTACTCTCGCTTTGTTCCGATTTTCCTTCGCTCCCATTTCCTTCCCCATTCTACAGTAGAATTAACCATGAAAAGATAAACAGTTCTATTGTAACCTTTGCAGTTTTCAATTTTTTGTTTTTGGTTTTTATGGTTTTGAAAACGAAAGCTGAAAAGTGTTGAGAATTATTTCTCTTTCTTTCCTTTTGAAAACGAGTGAAAGGCATTTCTCAATTTGTTTCTCCATCCTCATCACTGGCAATGGTATCATCGACCGGTTGATCTTCATCTAGAGCTTCTGCTGTATCATCGTCCTCAGTATTTTCGGTTTGATCATCTGCTGCATATAATTGGGAGCCCACAACCTGACCCGTCAGGTCTTTGTGCTTCAGATTGCCTGCCAACATCAGAGATTATTACAAAAAAAGTAGCTAGGGCTGCAATCCTGGTACGTCATTCAATTGACTCTGGCTTTCAATCATCAAAGCATCAAATGCAAATTGTACAGTTTTTTACATGACACTAAGACAACATCCGTGTCGATATACATGTATGCAGAGCTTAGGCACTGTTTGGGAACACCTTTGCAATTGCACCACAATCGCGGGTTTCCCTAACAGTTGGACACCACGATTGGTCCTACCATCGCGGTTTCCAAATGGGGCCTTAGTCCTCCACCCATCATTCAAAATTAGTTAACACTTAACAGCCAGCAAGCAACATTGCAGAAGTCCGGCACATTATGACAATTTGTTATGGAAATTAAATTGAGTTGAAAGGGGGGGGAAAAGGAAGTAGAAACGTCATGCACGTTAGGTAGATGTCATACAGCAATTTCACACATTTAAAAAAGGAATCTGTAGCATTACCAGGATACTTTAAATAGCTCAAAATACTTGTGAAATATACTCATAATAAGCATAATAACACTGGTATAATCCAGGGCTTATTAAGTTTCTTTCACATATTTTTTTCGCAAGGAGATTATTACGTACCCATCCAAAAAGTGCATCCACTTGATGTATTGTGAAGGAGGGCTTTAACACTGAATAAGAAGCGTTCCATGGATCTCTTCGTGGCAGGAATTTTACTAGTAATCGCTGTTTGTTTCAAGCCCTTCCAAGTATAGCCAAGTTGAAATTAATAAGCAAACGATTGGAAATGTACAGAAAGAAAGAAAGAAATCAAAATAATTAAAAATCCAAAAGGTAATTGAACATGGGAACTCTAACCTTTGCCTCAGAACACAGGGTCTGTATTATTCTTGTTGCTTTCTGAAGCTCTTTCACCTTATTCAGATTAAAGAGAGCCAAAAGTTGGACTGAGCTTAAATGAAAACTGCAGTTTGGTGCACAATGCCAATCATTGCATAAGGGAAGGGGGGAAAAAGGTTCGTCCGATCTTACCAATTGAATTATGAGCTCATTATGCTTCTGAAAATGGGTGTGCAGAAAACCAAAAACTGGAGAAAGATTGAATCTTAGTACCCTAACAAAATACTATCTCAAAAAACCATAGCTTACCAAAAATGTCAATAAAACTTACCTTTGAGGAACAAATCAACAAACTTCCCACCATACTTGACAGCCATTGCATGCACACCCACCTGCATCATTAATTTATCCACCAAAATTTCAATGGCACGTATTATTTAAGCCATAAAAATAAAATAAGAAAGAGTGGTGAGAGAATATATATATATATACATATATATATATAAAGGAGGGGAGATTAAATGCATTCTGCACTCTTGAACTATACATCCATTTGCACTTCAGTCCCTCAACGTTCATTTCTGGCAATTTGGTCCTTGAACTTTTAGGTCAACGCAATGTTAACCTTCTGTCTAAAAACTAAAAAAGTAACAGAAGCTCATCACGTGAAAAGTAGCCATCGCAACGCATGGCGCCATTCGACGAGTTTCCATTAATTTTTCTGACGAAAGGTTGACATTGCAATTCGCCTGGAAGTTGAAGGGCCAAATGACTACAATAGAAAATGAGGGACCGAACTGCAAATTCGTGTATAACTCAAGTATACAAAATGCAATTTACCCAAAATTGTATGCATATTTTATTTAATTACCCACCTTGTCATGAGTCCTGCACATGTTTACTAATGATACAACCACACTGACAGACTGCTGCAGTTTGTTCAGAAGTCTTTCTACCACCTCTGGCTGAAAACCAGCTCTGTGTTTCTCTAAGAGAACGACTTCCTTCACCTAATCAGATGAAAGGAAATAATGAGATCTATAAAACTTTAGCTCAAAGTTCAAACATGTTCTGGATATAAGCAGAGAAGGAATCAATAGCTCACCAATTTGTTAAGAACAGAAAGGTTTTCTTCATGCTGCACATTAAATCTTCTTCCGTAAGTAAACTTCACAGAGTAAAACAAGAAAGTGTAAATAGTACAGAGTAGAAGAGGCCTTACCAGTGTTCGGTACCATGTGACGAATGTTGATGGACAAAGAGATGGAAAACCATGACAATCATCTTGTGCCACTGTTTTTTGTGAAGGCACCTGATATAGAAATAAAGTTCATAACTTTCAACGGGGTTTAAAGAACTAGCAAATTGGTTCAATATCCTAGATATGAAGTCTCGATATAAAGTCATCCGAGCAGGAATGAACAGTTGGCTTTTTATACTTGTTACAGTATGTTGCCAAAATTAAGGAAATTTTAAGATTCTTTCCCCTTGCACCTGTAGAGTTAATCAAGGTGTAAGCATATTGACACTGGGGGTGAATGTGGGTGGTGTAAATGCGCTCCTGTCTGATTCTTCTGTCTCCACTCTCTCTAACATAAGTACCGACATATCATGTAGAGAGATGGGGAGGATATTCGTGGTGGAGCTGGAGGGGTATACAGATGCAAGTTCTGCAAAACCCAGCTAGCATTCTCTGACGATCTTGTCTTCTGGCTAAATTCACTTCTCATGACTTATTTTTCATACACAGGCTTACACACAAAGATGTGTACTTGACACTAGTCAACTTAGTCGTACAGAGCAAGCATCTCTTACAAAGCCAGATGATGGCTCATTGTTGAGATATAAGAACAAAATTGAGAAAAATCAAAGTTCATTTAGACGGTTTGGTTTGAGGATTCAAAGTAGCAGAAGGATAAGGAAAAGAAAACGAAAAATAAAAACAGTTTCCCTACTTTTTTCCTCCATGCTTTAATAACAAAAGAAATTGAAACTTGTCAAGATAGATTAGGAATTGAAGAAGAGGAAGTGAAGTGACTAACAAAATTTAAAATTTTGAATTTATTTTTCACCATTATTTCTTTTCATTCCTGTTTTCCTTGCTGCTTTCCTTATTAACCAGAGATTGGAAAGTGCTTTCCTCTATGTTTTCTTTCCCTTTACCTCCACAAATCCATGAACCAACGGAGCATTACATTGTTTGACTAGCAATCTACAGGAAACATTTTAAGTACCCGTGGCAAGATAGAGCAGGCAAGTTCACCCAGCCTATCAGAAGTGGACTCGCTATTTTCCAGGTACGTATGGAGTATCTTCCGCACAAATTCTCCCTGCAACAATTAACATAAGAAGCATATCAATTTAACAATCAACACACAAAAGTCAAAATTAAAGCTACAAGTGGATTTTACAGAACTTTCAGGGGGACTAACTTTGTTTTTCCAACCATTCTCAAGATTGTCACTAGCCCAATTATGCTTTAATAATTTCTGAGCAGAAGTTCCGAGTCTTTTGTGCAAGGCAGGAAGGAGTTCCTGGATAAATCCTGTGTGTACCTCTTTACCATTTCCCTCCAAAGACTTATCAAGGAACTTTTTGATAGAGGTAACTACTGAATCCATGGTAAGGACCACTTCTGAAGCCAGTGTAAATGAGTAACTAATTGCTGCAGTAACACAAGTTCGGAAATCAAGTAAGAAACCTGTGTTAGACCATGTTGTGCCAGCTTTATAATGTTGGCTAATTCCATAATCAAAACATGTAGTCTGTACTTTAGGTTTTTACAAGTCATGAATTCGCATGTGTAACAAGAAGACTGGAGTTCATACTTCAAGAAGTTGTGACCTCAACAGGATCCTCAGATTAGTAGGACGGTAAGTTGACTTGGAAACTAAAAGCCTTGCTTGGTATTACACACTCAGAAGTTTTACAAAATTAACTTTGTTTTGGCAGCAAAAGATCAACATAGTGATCGGTCAGGCACGGTGGCCAACAGACTGAGCTTCATTTCAAAATACAAATCCAGAAGCTAATTGTTTGCTAGCCGATCAATTTGTGACTGAACGGCCCCCAATGCAGTGGGTGACCGTTCAATCACCAATTGAATGCCTCGTCGAGAATCCAATTCTTGGATTCCATTGAGCAGATATCCCATAAGTGTTCGCTATCAAATAGGACGGGCCGGATTTTTACAAAACATTTCCAAAAAACCATTAGCTATGCGTGCATTTTAGGCGATTGATCAGTCCATCTGGCTATCAATCAGTCATGCGGTCACCTCAAAATTTGTTGTTTTTCACTATGAACCTATCTGCTAGAAAATTAGAGTGCATACCGTCATCCAGGATAGCCTCTAGGAAACAATAAGTACCCCAATATAAGTAATCCATACTCCCAGGTGACGGGATTTGTTGCATGCCCAAAAAAATGCAATCTGGAATTTTGATGGGCTGAAAGGCCTCTAGAAGATCTGAAAGAACAGATTTTTCCGTATGAATATCTGGAAGGTTCAACATCTGCATTCAACAAACACCAAAGAAAGGTATCAGACATACAGGATGTTTTTTAAGAGAGAGAGAGAGAGAGAGAGAGAGAGAGAGAGAGAGAGAGACTCGCCTGGCTGAAGCAACCAAGTGTTTCTTTAAAGAGGGACCTAGAAATTGATGATTGAGAAACAACTATGTTCGATATATCTGGGTTCCCGGCTGAAGCAGACTGAGTGGTCCAATGTTCTTTACAAGACTCAGCACCTACGTCCACATGTATACAAAAAGATATATAGAACTTGAGAGCATTGTTCTACAATTTATCCAACCAAATAATATGCCAGTATCTTACCATTTTTAAGTATGTTATTTGCACAATTAAGATGTTTTCTAAGGCTCGGAAACAGTGGCCGAACACTGAATAAGAATTCATTCACTGTCATCCTTCCGAAACCAGGTGGAGTGCTCGAGCATCTGGCAGAAAATTGTTTGCTTGGAGAACTTATGTAATCCAGCTTGTAGCGAAGATCGACGAGGAGGTACAGATGAAGTGGTAACTGATACAAGAAGTAATCATGAGGCATACTTACTAAACTATATTTGTTCATGAATTCAACTCATTCCTTATTTAGAAAACAAAAATTAAAAAGGTGATACCTCAGCTGCAGGATCTGGGCAACAAGAATCTTGATTCTGCATTTAAGAAAGAAAAAAAACGTAAAACGTAAAACGTATTAGATAACGTTTAAAGTTCTCTATTAAACAAACTGCTACTTGCGAGAGGGGCAAAAAATGAAAAAGATAAACCCTGAAGTTAAATCAATATGTTGTACTTTCTGATTGACAATATTTCATTTTTTTCAGTCAACACGTAACCACTAACCTGATGGAGAAATTATCATGGAAAAGCGTTACGTGAAATTATGTGGAGGACGTAAATAATATACACTTATTTTGAAAAAGCAAAGTAAGTTTGTCATTCAGATGTCAAGTTGTTTCATCTCAGGAAATGTGACGACCAAGAGCCAATATTCATGAGACAAGAAGGCCATGATGGATGAGATGAGGTCAAGTGTGGGTACTTGTTTCACATCGCCTAGGGTGAAGATCATGGACTAGTTTATAAGGCTTAATCGCCCCTCTATATGCAACAAGGCCTTTTAAAACCATGAGGGAGTTAAACACAAAAGGAACTCCGCAGTTGAGCATGTTGTTGCCACAGCAGTACCAAGATGGGTGACCCCCTGGTGTGGTAAGCCCTTTGTGTTTAGGCCCAAAGCGGACAATTTTGTCGCTAGACAGGGGAGATGGGTCACTAAGGAAAATGGAAACTGAAGTAAACCAAGTCATGTAGTAGGCGCAATCACAAACAAGGGAAATATCTCTGAAATCCTAGCTTTCGTTTTCTTTTCTTATTTTTCCAAGCAATTTAATGGTGTATCTATAGAGTTCCTCTCAATTATTTTTGTAAGAGTGTGTATGCTTTTCACTAGGGGAACTTTTGCCTTTTGGCCCTTTGGGTAGTCTAAGGTTTTCATTGCCTAAATAAAGCATTATTTGAAACATTTTCTTCTTCTGAAAGTTGACTGTGTCTGATGCAGTATTTTGTTGTACATCATGTTATACATGTTGTACCTTTTTCATTAAATTTTTATTTGCTTGTTATTTTGATTTGTGACCATCATGTAAAGGTAACTTAGCTATCACATAGTGTAAGGGACGGGCTCAGGGGTTGTAAAAATTTAGTATTAGTTTACTACCTCTTCTTTTTCTCTCGTTCATTTTCACATATGAGGGCATTTTCCTATTTCCACCAAAGGTAGCTCTATGTATTTTGTCACTTGTTTTGGATGACAATAGTTATTATTGTCAAGTATATCAGATTATGCATAAGCCCACACCAAGAACATAAAACCCATAGACCTTACTACAGACATATAGATTACTCATGAAATTCTCAAATAATCTTAGAGCAAAGGAAACCACAACGAAACACAAAGCAATCCTAACTAGCATTATACAAGTCTCAAATAAATACAACAATACGGCTCAACTCAAGCAAGAATTGATTGGTAAGTGCAAATGAGCCCCGACTTTGATTATAATCAAATTCCAAGATTTATTAAATCTGCAATCTCCTTAATCCTCGTAAGAAATGCATCCTTGGCACAGCCAGAGAAAAGGAATACCTCGTATGTTATATCCGTGACTTGATACTCAGTAGAGGCAATTAGTAAAATGGTCTCAATTCTCAAATGCTACAATGTATAAATGTTATCTCTTATGTAAATCGCATTAACAAATTATTCAATTTCATGAAATGTCAATTTCATATCCTACATAAATCACTCTAAAATGATTCAATTTCAACCAACATCTGAACATGATATGATATCGGAGGATACAATTTAACTTCTCCAAATGTAGAGATGACATCCATACCTTTGAAAATGCCAAAATAGTGAAGCAGTCAACCAGAAGAGGCCTGAATTTGTATCTTTGTGTGTCTAAAACCTTGGCAGCTGCAAAAACTTCAACATTCAAAGGCTCATTGGGCTCACGATGCCCTGTTGACTCACTTGTGCTACCATTGAAGGAAAGGCCCGAAGAATCGTCATTTAGCCTACCCTGGCTTGTTATGACACCCGCTTTTCTCAACACATCCACAATTGTAGGCTGCCTAAGCTTGTCATTGACTTCTGAATTTGTTGATGCCTTTGTACTCTTTCCATTTTTCCTTTTAGTGTTTGGGGCAGTACTCTCCTTTAATTTCACATGCTCAGTCTTTTCCAGATTCCCCACATAACTAGGTTGGTTTAAGGATGAAGATGTTGGATGCTCGTAATTAGGATAGAGCTCGGGTAGAGCTAGAGGGCGCTCTTTGAGTAAATTATTCAGCAAGCTTTCCAAAAATCTACAATAGGTTACTCTTCCATCAGCGCATATGGGATCACATGTATCATGCTTTGCAGGTTCAATAAAGGTTCATGTCATACACCAATGAATTCATAATGGAGCTTGAATAGTTATGCAAAGTTGCTAAGCATAACAAGGCATGTGAGCTGAGCCTGCTTAAAACAAAACGTACAAAAAAAATAACCCTCTCCCCAGCTCAAACATTTGGTTGTTCCAATTCAAGATCTAGATGGCCTGCCCTGCGGAGAAAATCTAGTCACAAATCACGATAGGTCATAATTTGTGCTTCTACGATACATACTAATATTTTGTCCAGGCAAACACCAGACCTGTTGATTATATTAAATATAGTAGCAGCATGAACTACAAGGAACTCCGTCCAAAAAAAAACCCCGAGTAATATTTACAACATTTTGACAACTAGATGCCCTCTTCCATAATTGTTTTAAGAGAATGACAAGTTTTTCAACCTAAAAATATATACGAATGAACCAGATGCAAAGTATTATTGGATAGCTAAGAAGCACCGACACAGACACAACACGATACGGCGACACGGCAAATCCTAAAAAAAGGCCGACACGACACGGCGGCGACACGGAAACTAGTAATTATACTACATATTTTTATATGTAACGATTCAACATAAAAATAACAATGTTCTTAAAATAACTAAAAAGTAAGATGTTAAATAAATCACCTCTAAATAACAATTCAACATGAAAATATCATAACAATAATACCAATTAACAACTTTACCATTTAAGCACTAGTAACAAAGCAACTATAATATCATAACATTCGTAAAAAAAAAAAAAAAAAAAAAAAGCAACATGCATACAAGGTAAAGCAACAAGAAGCATATAAGATCAACTTTATTGCTTTCTTTTTTAATTTTCAATCCCCCATCTTTCTAGTAATCCTTCTATTTGCCAGTACTTGTCTTAACTTTTTAACATAATCCCCTATTTTACAACCTTATTTTACACAATAACACTTTGCCCCCAACATTTAAGATTCCTCTTTTAAAAAACCCACAACGTGTCGGAATAAGTGTCAGAGCCGTGTCGATGGTGTGTCGCTGCCGTGTCGAAAATAAAAAATATATTTAAAACATCTAGACACGTATTTGGCGTGTCCGACACGTGTCAGAGCTGTGTCGGGGGCGTGTCAGTGTCGGAGGTGTGTCGGACACAAATACGGCACCGCCTTTGGAGTGTCGGTGCTTCCTAGTTGGATAGCATGAGTGCAATACAGATATATGCATGCAACTGTGCTAACTATTTTCACCAGACATCATGGTTCTCTGTAAAGACAGAATTTTCTTCAAGGTGGTAATTTTATCTTTGTTTCTGTAAAATAAAGAGAGACACCACACAATCGACCATATGCGCAAATAAGAGTGACTTGGGGGTTTTTGGGAAATCCCAGAACCAGTTTTACCAGATATGATATCAGGGTTTTCCATATTAGGCCCTAGTCTGTAACACCCATTGGAGCAAATATTTTCCCATTACGGGTACAAGACGAGATGTAGGTTCAAAGAAGAAAATAAAAAAGTAAGTGTCTGAAAGCATACACAAGGTTCCTCAAGCGCTTCAATAGCTTCGCAATTATTTCCTCTCTTGTTGCTTGACTAATGCATTCAAATCTTCCAGTAATTTGTGTACAAAAAGTATTAAGCTGCAGTTGGCATTATAAATGTTAGATACTAACGTATAAAGAAATGTATGAAAAATAACCAACCGCAACCAACACTAAGGTGACATATCAAGCCTGAATTCGTACCAGCTCCCGGATCCAGTTTGCTGCATAATAGACAGAAAGGCAAACAATTTGTTTCTGCTTCCCAGTCAATGATTGCCACAGTGGTTCAGAAAAGACCTGACATTAAACAAGCCAAATTTGTAACACAGTAGTGTAGCAGCTTGACCTGACTTGCAAATAAAGCAAGATAACCCAAGAAATCGAAATATGTTGTGATTATCAAAAACTAGCGAATATTATAAGAGATCACGTACTGCATGGGTAGCTGGGGCTAACTCAGAAGTATAGATACTCGTATACCTATAAATAACCATGCTAGAACTTCAGCGGGACTAATCCGGCTCTGTAAGGGGCTATTTGGGAAGGCAAAGAACCAGTTGTGTGGTTTCATAAGTGAACCAGTTATACAAATTTAAGTGTTTGATGAATGTCCGGTTACTGCATAGGAGTCCATGTCCAGTCTAATTATTTCTTAAAACTGGTTCTTGGTCAATGTATGGGTCTTTGTTGCCCGTAAGCAAATTACTTTAACCTATTTTCTCTAACTCGGTCCATGATGGGTGCTACTTCTACTGCCTCAGGAATGCCCTCATTTGAATCATAGCCTTCCTTTCCCTATAACACATCTACTGCAACATCCACACTTTGGTCACACTTATTTTGCAAACATATTGCTTCTTAGTAATCGAACACTCAGCCCTATAAAGCATGGCCGATCTAATAGGTGTTCTATTTGAATTTCTTTCAGTTTAAGAGGGTGTGAGGAATCCGGTTGTCTTGTAAATTTTGGTGTACCATCAAGGCTCAATAGCACAATAGCATCCATTGCTACAAGAGAAAAATGATGAAGTTACTGAGAAAACCCATTTCACCTTGGAGGAAGGAAGGTGTAAAGGGCAGCCAAGCAGAGCATCAATCCCTCCAAGAGAACCCTGATTTGCCAATCTCTCAATCTGAAAAAAAAAAATGATAGCAAAGTCCACAATTAATGCCTTCAACTTTACTTTGTGCAAAAGGAACCATGTACTTACCACAGATAGTAAAAGGAAGTTAGCAGGAAGAATTTGTAATGATGAACCAGACCTGCATGGTACAAAACTGTGAATTTCAGCAGTCATTACCACTGCCTAAATTGACATTAAAACATACATATATTAAATGATGTGTTTGCATTGACATATTGGGGAATAGGAATAAGAAATAAGGTCCTCAGTTCTCAGTTTTTCATTAATGCAAAATTTTTGGTGGGATCTCAAATTTACACCCCAATTGAAGAAAAAAGCTTTGGTTACAAGTAAAGTTTTAATCCTACTAACAACGATTTGAGATAGCATCAAGGAACATGAAAGAAACTTCGACTACTGCAACACATCAACTTTTTTATCAACCCTCTCATCCATTACTACCACCCCTGTCACCAAAACCATGGCCACGCATGGTTTACGCTATGGTATTTTAAAACAAGACTAGAAAAGCTTCAGGCTTCTTCTGACGAAATTTACCACAGAGACCTTGATACTCGTGTATGTCCAACTAGCAATTTGTAACCTCATTTCTACATTGTAGGTCCATGCACCAGTATATTATAATCCTAGTGGGGATTTGTTGGAATTAAAAGATATTTCGGAGATTTTTATTCTCATAATAATGGGTCATTGTTGAAATTAGGAGATTTTATCCCCGGATTTTAGTGTATCTTTATAGGTCATGTTGACCATATTAATGCAGAGTTAATTTATTTCCTTTTCTATTGATTTACTTTCCTTCTTTGTTCTTATTGTAACATTATATATGGTTGAGGATGTACAGTAATAAAAAATATCCTTTCTCCAATTGTCTTTTTGGTATCAGAGCAAGACGTACGATCCACCCCCACCACCACCCTTGCGCCGAAACACCACCACCACTACAGCCTGCGCCGCCGCCCCTACATCACCACCACACCTTGCCGCAGCCTCCCCAACCCTCGGCGACCATACCCACCACCCTCAGCCACTGTGCCTCAGCCCCTAGGGCTTCTCCTCTGTGCGGCGCACCCCCCAAGCCTTCGGCTTGGTGTTGCAGCCCTTCGGCTGCTCCTGTGCCCTAGTAAGGGCCTGTTTGTGATGTGCTAAAGGGCCCGTATCGCGCTCTCCGTCTTCAGTCTGGGTGACCGAGTTTCCGGTTGCCCCCATCTTTCGCCGAGTTTCCGGCAGTGACCGAGCTTCCGGTTGCTATTTCTTTTCTTTGCCGAGTTTCCGGCTGTGTCTGTTGATTCTACCATATCCGTGGGGTCATTCCAGCAAATTATTCCAGCAGTCTCTGCTTTGTTTTGTGATCACACTTCACAGCATCATGTCTGATAAGACAGTTGACCCAGTTACTCCTGCTGCCCGTTCGGATCTCTTTGTATCTCATCCGACTCACCGAGTCACTAGTGTTCTACTCAATGGCAAAAATTTCCACGCATGGTCTAACTCCCTTCGTCTCTACCTTGGAGGCAAACGGAAAATCGGGTGGTTACTTGGGAAGGAGGTTAAGCCTGCTGAATCGGACGTGAAGTTTGAAGAATGGTTTACAGATAACTGTATTATTCTGGGCTGGATGTTTAATTCAATGGATGAACGGATCTATAATATGTTTATGTATCATGATACCGTTCATGGCCTTTGGACAGCTTTGAAGAAGATGTATGATCATACGCATTCCGACTCGCGTATTTTTGAGCTCTACCAAGATATCTCTCATACCTCCCAGGCTACTTTGGGACTGTCTGTTTCCGACTTCTTTGGATACCTGCAGACTCGGTGGGAGGAGTTAGCTCAGTATGAACCCATCACCGATTTTCCTAATGATGGAGATGTTGAAGTTAAGCGACTTGATCGTCGTCGTACCTACCAGTTTTTGATGGGTCTAAAGCCCGAGTATGAGGCCCTCCGCACTCAGATTCTGAATACCATCCCTATGCCCTCTTTATTTGAGGCGTTTGCTACTGTTGATGGTGATGAGAGACGTCGTCGCCTACTCTCTGCTCCTGATCCCAGGCCCTCTCCTTCACCTGTCCCTGACCAGATGGCCTTTCCTGCTTCTTCTGGTACTCGTCCTGGAAGTAACCGTCCTTACTGCCAGCATTGTCGCACACCGGGTCACTCCATCGATCGTTGTTTCACCCTTCACCCATAATTGAAAGGGCAGTTTACTCGGACTCGACCTGCTGGTCGTTGTATTGGCCGAGGCCGAGGTGCTCCTCGTACAGGAGCGGTTGTTGAGATACTTCCTCCTCCACCCGATTATAATCAACTTCAGTCTCAGATTGCTCAATTCAGTCTCATGTAGGTTTGGGAGCTCCTCCTCCGCCATCATCCACTGGCCCCACGGCCGCCATTGCTGCAGGTACTCCTACTGCTCTTCATGGTAAGTCAGGCCATCCTACTTGGATTCTCGATTCCGGGGCAAATAATCATATGACTGGTGAGCTTTCTGTTTTCACTTCACCTATTACCTCCATTAAACAGTCTGTCCGTATCGCAGATGGATCTTTTATTCCTATCTGTAGTCAGGGTGATGCCCGATTATCTTCTGATATCACTCTTTCGTCTGTGTACTACGTTCCCAATTTTGCTTTTAACTTACTTTCGGTTAATCGTCTTGTCAAAGATCATAACTGTTCTGTTGTTTTCTTACCTCAATCGTGTTATTTGCATGACCTGACTACGAAGAAGATTTTTGGCAGGGGGTTTGAGCGCGACGGTCTATACTACTTCAGTGATCCTTCGGTATCAAGGACGTTTTCCAGTCTTCAAGCTTCCGTGTTACCTGCTCTTAATAATTTTGTTCTGCCTGATTCAAATAAATATGTGTTTTCATTACAAACTCTAGATTTGTGGCATGCCCGTTTAGGCCATGTCAACTTTCAATATTTATGTTGGTTATTCCCTCCATTAAATAAAGCTTGCAAGGATTTCCATTTTAAATGCGTGGTTTGTGAATTGTCAAAACATACTCGCACTTCTTATATTCCTCGCATGCATCGGGCACCTAGTGCCTTTGACCTCATTCACTCCGATGTGTGGGGACCTTCCCCAGTCACATCCATGTCACAGCACCGATACTATGTTACATTTATTGATGACTATACTCGCTGTACTTGGGTTTATCTTATGAAGAAAAAATCTGAGGTTTTCTCTCATTTTAGAAATTTTCTTCAAATGATTAAAACTCAATTTCATACTGTTGTGTGTAATATTCGGTCTGATAATGGTAGGGAATATATTTCTAATGAATTTCGGGCCGAACTTAACAAAGGGGAGATCCTTCAACAACTCACGTGTCCTTACACCCCTGAACAAAATGGGGTGGCCGAACATAAAAACCGTCATCTTATGGCTACGGTTAGGTGTCTCTTACGTGGTATGAATGTTCCCAAGTCTTTTTGGCATTTTGCTGTCCTTACCGCTACTTACCTTATTAATCGTACTCCTAGCCGTATTCTACAAGGCCAGACCCCGCTTCATGTCCTTAAGCCTGGTAGTACACTCTTTCCCATTGTCCCCCGGGTTTTTGGGTGCACTTGTTTTGTCCAAAATCGCAGCCCTACACGTACCAAACTTGATGATAGGGCTGTTCGGTGTGTATTTTTGGGGTATTCCTCCATGTCCAAAGGATACCGTTGCTATGATCCTGTCACACGTCATTTGTATCACTCTTTGAATGTCACCTTTTTGGAAACAATTCCGTTTTTTACAGGTGCCTCTACTTCTCTGGAAACCCCAGTAGAAGATGTCGTGGACGATGATATCTCAGTTCTTCCTCGTCCAGTGCCTATTCTTGATATGCCCAGTGACAACTCCAGTGACTCTTTGCCCCCGGTCGTTACCAGTGACCCTTTACAGGTGTACTCTCGTCGTCCTCGCGCTCCAGACCCCGTGCCGACATCTTCTCCGGACTCAGGTATCTCATCTCCTTTAGTCTCTGATGTTGCTTCTCCTCGTTATCCTACTCGTATTCGTCGCCCTCCTTCACGCTATATTCTTTCAAGTAGTACTAACCACCCAATTTCTAAGTATGTCTCTTATCAGGGTCTGTCAAAACCATTTAGCTCCTTTGTTAGTGCAGTTGATTCTGTCTCTATTCCTCGCTCGGTTCATGAAGCCCTTCAGAATCCAAAATGGGTGGCTGCTATGAAAGCAGAAATGAGTGCTCTTCAGAATAATCAAACCTGGGATCTTGTCTCTCTCCCAAATGGTGAACGTACAGTTGGCTGCAAGTGGGTTTTCAGTGTTAAGTATTTGGCAGACGGCACCATTGATCGATATAAGGCCTGTCTTGTGGCTAAGGGCTTTACACAAGTTCCAGGTAAGGATTTCGGGGCTACTTTTGCACCGGTTGCTAAACTGACCACGGTCCGGCTTCTTGTTTCTCTGGCTGCGTCGTATTCTTGGCCTCTTCATCAGCTTGATGTCAAGAATGCGTTTCTTAATGGTGATTTGTCTGAAGTTATCTATATGGATCCCCCTCCTGGTTTTCGGGCTCAGGGGGAGTATTCGGGGAAAGTTTGTCGTCTACGCAAATCTCTATATGGATTGAAGCAGTCTCCTCGTGCATGGTTTAGCCGGTTTAGTGATGTGGTGCTTACTATGGGATTTATTCGGTGTCACTCCGATCATACTTGTTTTATTCGTCGTAATTCCAAAGGGCAATGTATCATTATTTCTGTTTATGTTGATGATATTATTATCACAGGAGATGATTCGTCGGGTATTGTGCAAGTGAAGTGTTCTCTGGGAATTTCATTCGACATTAAAGATTTGGGTCCTTTGAGGTATTTTCTTGGAATTGAGGTGGCTCGGTCTCGCCAAGGTATTTCGCTATCCCAACGGAAGTATGCTCTTGATCTCCTCCAAGATACAGGTATGCTTGGGTGTAGACCTGCCTCCTCTCCTATGGATCCAAATCATAAGCTGACTGCTGAATTGGGAGAGTCCTTATCAGATCCCTAGGTATATCAGCGTCTTGTGGGATGTCTCATCTATTTGACGAACACAAGACCGGATCTGACTTTTGCTGTTAGTGTTGTGAGTCAATTTATGCACTCACCACGTACTTCACATCTTGATGTTGTTTATCATATTCTTCGATACCTTAAGACCTGTCCTGGTCTTGGTCTATTCTTTAAGACAGGAGTTCAATCAGGTCTCTCCTGTTTTACTGATGCGGATTATGCTGGCTCAAAAGGTGATAGACGCTCTACTTCTGGTTTCTGTACTTTTCAAGGTTGTCATCTTATCTCTTGGAAAAGTAAAAAGCAAGCTGTTGTCTCTCGGTCTTCGGCTGAAGCTGAGTATCGTGCCATGGCTCAGGGTTCATGTGAACTCATATGGCTTCGTTCACTTCTTGATGAGTTAGGCTTCCCTGTGGTAGACTCATCCGAGTTATTTTGTGATAACAAATCGGCTATTATGTTATCATCTGATTCAGTTCTTCATGAAAGAACTAAGCATATAGAGGTTGACATTCACTTCATTCGGGAAAAAGTTCGGTCAGGAATCATCACACCGAGCTTTGTTCCTTCATCAGATCAGACCGCAGATATGTTCACTAAATCCATTGGTCCAACACTTCTTCAGTCATCTATCGACAAGCTTGGTCTCGTCAATATCTTCGCCACAGCTTGAGGGGGAGTGTTGAAATTAGGAGATTTTATCCCCGGATTTTAGTGTATCTTTATAGGTCATGTTGACCATATTAATGCAGAGTTCAATTTATTTCCTTTTCTATTGATTTACTTTCCTTCTTTGTTCTTATTGTAACATTATATATGGTTGAGGATGTACAGTAATAAAAAATATCCTTTCTCCAATTGTCTTTTGTCATGTTGACCATAGTTATTTTCATTTATTGCTCTTTATTTTATTTTATTGTCTTTCTTTTTTATTTATCCATTGTAACATTATATAAACTGGGGTATGTAAATAATATGAATATACTTTTCCCAAAACTCTTTTTGGTATCAGAGCCGCAAGAAAAAAAAAAAAACCTAACCTATCCTCCTCCTCTCTCCTCTGCGCCAGACCTTCAACACCACCACCACCACCACCTGCGCCAACCCTTCCAGCTTCTACCCAGCCTCTGCCGCAGGTCCTAGCCTTCCCTCACCTGCGGCGCACCCACCAGGCCACTCGGCTGCCTCTCTTGTTTGTCTCGGGCCTCTTTGTGATGTATTAGAGCAGTCTCATGCTCTCCGTCTCTAGTCTGGGCAACCGAGTCTCCGGTTGCCCCCGTCGTCATTTGCCGAGTGTCCGGCTATGATCACTGTTGTTGCCGATATTGGTTCTTATCCGGCAAGTTTACATCTCTTCATATCATCTTCTGGGTATTCTTCATAGCATCATGACTTCTCCTCCTGATTATGATCAGCTTCAGTCTCAGATTGCTCAGCTTCAGTCACGCTTGGGGTTGGGTATGTCAGTCTCATCTTCTGGTCCAACAGCTTCCCTTGCTATAGGTACACCTACCGCTCTCTATGGTAAGTCAGAACATCCCACTTGGATTCTGGATTCTGGGGCAAGTAATCATATGACTGGTGAGTCTTCCACTTTCACATCTCCGTTTGCTTCTATTCATCAATCTGTTCGTATTGCTGATGGATCTTCCATCCCTATCCAGAGTCAGGGTGATGCTCAATTGTCCCCAAACATCACTTTTACATATGTCTATTTTGTCCCTAATTTTGCCTAATCTTCTCTCTGTTCATCGCATTGCAAAGGTTCATAATTGTGCTGTCGTGTTCATACCTAAGTCGTGTTACTTGCAGGACCTGACTTCGAAGAAGATTTTTGGCAGGGGGTATGGGTGTGATGGCCTTTATTACTTTGGTGATCCTCCGTCTTCAGAAGAGTTGTCATCCAGCCTACAAGCTTCTGTTTTGTCTACTTCTAATAATTTTGTCTTGCCCGATTCTAATAAATATGATTTTTCTCTTCAAACATTGGACTTTGGCATGCTCGTTTAGGACATGTAAATTTGCAGTACTTATATTGGTTATTTCCTCCGTTGAATAAAGCCTGCAAAGACTTTAATTTTAAATGTGTGGTCTGTCAATTGTCAAAGCATACTCGCACTTCTTATATTCCTCGCATGCATAGAGCACCCAGTGCCTTTGATCTTATTCATACAGATGTTTGGGGACCCTCACCTGTCACCTATGTAGCACGGATACGGATACGTGACACGGAGACGACACGACACAGAGACGGCGATACGGCAAATTCCAAAAATGTAGGATACGGAAACGGCTAGGATACGTCGAATAAAAAAATATTTCTATAAAATGTAATTTAGTTTGAAGTAAAAGAAGAAGAAGAGAGGATTAAATATCAACATTACATTACATATTCTGATCACCCATAGAAACTAGGCAAATAGCAACTTAAGACATATACTCATAAAATGATTACAAAACATAACAATTTCACAGGATACAGTTAGTAGGATGCAACGATTAAATGATTATATCTTTGAATTAAATATACAATTTGCAGTTCCATGTCTACTCATGTTTCCATAATTCTCAAATAAACCAATTGATTATCCCCAATTTTACAATATTAAGATTATTGCCTCAAAGTTTTAAAATGCATTTCTAATGAGAGGCCACCATACTGCATTCACTTGTGTGTCCGGCCATGTCGGCTGCGTGTCCAACACATGATCAAGGTGTGTCCGATGTTAAAATATTTAAGACACGTTTTATAGCGTGTCTGACACGTGGTGACGAGTGTCTGACGAGTGTCGGTGTCTGACACGGACACGATAAGGAGACGGCACCCAAAGTGACGTGTCCGTGCTACATAGCCTGTCACTGCTCTATCTCAACACCGTTATTATGTCACGTTTATTGATGACTACGCTCGTTGTACTTGGGTTTATCTTATGAAGAAAAAATCTGAAGTTTTCTCTCATTTTAAAATTTTTCTTCAAATGATTAAAACTCAATTTCATACTGTTGTGCGTAATATTCAGTCTGATAATGGTAGAGAATATATTACTAATGAATCTCGGGCCGAACTTAATAAAGGGGGAATTCTTCAACAACTCACTTGTCCTTACACCCCCGAACAAAATGGGGTGGCCGAACGTAAAAATCGTCATCTCATGGCTATGGTTATGTGTCTCTTACGTGGTATGGATGTTCCCAAGTTTTTTTGGCATTTTGCTGTCCTTACTGCTACTTACCTTATTAATCGTACTCCTAGCCGTATTCTACAAGGCCAGGCCCTGCTTCATGTCCTTAAGCCTGGTAGTACACTCTTTCCCATTGTCACCCGGGTTTTTGGGTGCACTTGTTTTGTCCAAAATCGCAGCCCTACACGTACTAAACTTGATGATAAGGTTGTTCGGTGTGTTTTTCTAAGGTATTCCTCCATGTCCAAAGGATATCGTTGCTATGATCCTGTCACACGTCACTTGTATCACTCTTTGGATGTCACTTTTTTGGAAACGGTTCCTTTTTTTCCAGGTGCTTCTTCCTCTCTGGAACTCCAGTAGAGCATGTTGTGGATGATGTCTCAGTCCTTCCTCGTCTTGTGCCTATTCTTGAATTACCCAGTGACATACCCAGTGACTCTTTGCCCCCGGTCCTTACAACTGACCCGTTACAGGTGTACTCTCGTCGTCCTCGCGCTCCAGACTCCATGCCAACATCTTCTCCGGAATCAGGTATCTCATCTCCTCCTTTAGTCTCTGATGTTGCTCCTCCTCGTTATCCTACTCGTATTCGTCGTCCTCCTTCACGTTTTATTCTTTCGAGTAGTGATAACCATCCAATTTCTAAGTATGTCTCTTATCAGGGTCTATTAAAACCATTTGGCTCATTTGTTAGTGCAGTTGATTCTGTCTCGATTCCTCGCACTGTTCATGAAGCTCTCCAGAATCCAAAGTGGGTGGCTCCTATGAAAACAGAAATGAGTGCTCTTCAGGATAATCAGACTTGGAAACTTGTTTCTCTCCCAGATGGTGAACGTACAGTTGGCTGTAAGTGGGTTTTCAGTGTTAAGTATTTGGCAGGCGGCACCATTGACCGATATAAGGCCCGTCTTGTGGCTAAGGGCTTCACACAGGTTCCAGGTAAGGATTTCGAGGCTACTTTTGCTCCGGTTGCTAAACTGACCACAGTCCGGCTTCTTGTTTCTCTTGCTGCTTCCTATTGTTGGCCTCTTCATCAGCTTGATGTCAAGAATGCGTTTCTTAATGGTGATTTGTCTGAAGTCATCTACATGGATCCCCCTCCTGGTTTTCGGGCTCAGGGGGAGTATTCCAGAAAAGTTTGTCGCCTCCGAAAATCTCTCTATGGATTGAAGGAGTCTCCTCGTGCTTGGTTTAGCAGTTTCAGTGAAGTGGTACTTACTATGGGTTTTATCCGGTGCCACTCAGATCACACCTGTTTTCTTCGTCGTAACTCCGAAGGGAAGTGTATTATTATCTCAGTTTATGTCGATGATATTATTGTTACGGGTGACGAAGCTTCAGGTATTGTTCTAGTAAAGCATGATCTCGAGGTGTCATTTGATATTAAAAATTTGGGTTCTCTAAGATATTTCCTTGGTATTTAAGTAGCTCGCTCACGCCATGGTATCTCTTTATTTCAGCGAAGGTATGCTTTGAATCTCCTTCAGGATACCGGTATGCTTGGGTGTAGACCAGCCTCTTCCCCTATGGATCCAAACGTGAGGCTATATACTGAGTTGGGGGAGTTATTACCTGATCCCTTAGTATATCAGCGCCTTGTGGGTCATCTCATCTATTTGACGAACACAAGACCAGATTTGACATTTGTTGTTGGTGTTGTGAGTCAGTTTATGCACTCACCTCGGACCTCTCATTTAGATGTTGTGTATCATATTCTCAGATATCTTAAAACTTGTCCGGGTCTTGGTCTATTCTTTAAGACAGGAATACAGTCAGGTCCTTCCTGTTTTACTGATGCAGATTATGCAGGTTCGAAAAGCGACAGACGTTCCACTTCTGGTTTGTGTACTTTTCGTGGCGATCACCTAATATCGTGAAAAAGCAAAAAATAGGCAGTTGTCTCCCGTTCTTTTGCTGAATCCAAGTATCGTGCCATGGCCCAGGGGACGTGTGAGCTGCTTTGGCTCCGTTCTATTCTTGATAAGTTGGGGTTTCCTGTGAAGGACTCGTCTACCTTGTTTTGTGATAACAAGTCAGCTATCATGTTGTCATCCGACTCCGTCCTTCATGAGAGAACAAAGCACATTGAAGTTGATATTCACTTCATTCGTGAAAAGGTTAAGTCAGGAGTTATCTCACCAAGGTTTGTTACTTCACGTGAACAAACAGCAGATATGTTCACTAAGCCTATTGGTCCTGGTCTTCTTCAGTTGTCTCTTCACAAGCTCGGGCTAGTCAATGTATTCGCCCCAACTTGAGGGGGAGTGTTGGAATTAAAAGATATTTAGGAGATTTTTATTCTCATAATAATGGGTCATGTTGACCATAGTTATTTTCATTTATTGCTCTTTATTTTATTTTATTGTCTTTCCTTTTTATTCATTCATTGTAACATTATATAAATTGGGGTATGTAAATAATACGAATATACTTTTCCCAAAACTCTTTTGGATTAGTACATCATAAAGCAAGGTTTACATAGGCGTTCAATTTTTCAATTTGCTGTAACCTGTAAGGCCCCCTTGCTTGGTGCAGCAATAAAAGCTCAGGGTTAATTTAATAAGAAAAACATGAGAACGTTGTTTGAGTCTAAAGACAGTTACTTCTTGCAAGCAAAAGTAAAAAAGGTAGATATACACCGAGCCTACCCATTTCAGCATCCCATTCTCTTGTTTTACTTTTTACCTCTCCCACTTATAAAGTGGTAGTGGTTCGAAACACTGCAAATACAAAGTTCAACTCTCACAACACAAATAAAATGGTTGTACGAATATTTGACATGTAAACAAACAACTATAATCAGAGTATTTAAAAGTCCAATATTTAGTTTCCCTGCCAATTGAAGTTTTAATAAGCTACAAATATAGGGATTATAGAGATATAAAAATGCAAATTTAAAAAATTAGACAAACTCAATAAATAACACACTAATTAATTACTTTTGTACAAGTTCTTTTGCGAGAGCCAAATTTTATTTTATTTGGCATTCAAAATTCAAAGGACATTAAAGTAAATAACTAGATATGGTGGATAGGTGTTTGCTTGTAGTTTTGCGCGGGCGTGCCAGAACCAAAAGTGGTTCGGTGTGTGCAAACTAATTTCCTAAATTGCTTGTGTGAGTGATACACAAGACTTAGAGATCTGACTTCTAACAATACGATTATGTGAGGCGAGTAGGAAAGTACCCTCACCAAAAGTTCTATGGCAGTACTGAAGAGCACAAGCCAATTAGTGCAGAGTTTACCAGAAACAATCACAATCATTTAATAAAATATGAAGATATCTTATTGAATGTGTTTGGAAAAAATAACACAACAAAGAACGCAATCAGAACATGCTCTGATTGTTTAACAAGAAGACTGAAAACAGAGAATCACAGAGGACAGACCTATTGCTATAAGAACACAAGAACGCAGGGTTGAATGCTCTGAGCGCTGTTTGAATGCTGTTTTTGAGTGTGACGTGGAGTCCCTTACACGGAAGGTCTGCCTTTGTATTTATAGCGGCATTTAGGAAAATCTGATATGGTAAGAATGAATTGCGTCCCAAGCAAGATATAGACGACGAAATCCTTCCCAACTTCAAACTCCTTCCTTATCCTGATCCTGATTGATTCAATCTGATAATCTTTGGGTTTATCTCTCCATCTCCAGCTGGATATGCTCAGACCCATTCCTAAAAGGACTCTGCTTCCTTAATCTCAGGCTGACGTCATCATGACAGCTAAGGAATGGAACCGCCTAATCAATTTATCCATTGGGCTCCCATGACTACACCTTTCCCCCATCGGACTGCCTATTCTTGCCAGCTGTCATATCTTCTGAAACGTATGAGCCCGATGACGGCTAAGTACACATTTCCAACCAATCGAGCTTAAACAGCTGCCGTTACTGTTATATGGTGCCCGATTGCTGGGTGTCTGACCTTTTTCCCCTATTGGGCTCCAACAGGCTGTTTGTTTGACCCGTTCAGTTCTCAGAGATTCGGGCATACGTAAGCAGGTTCTTTCTTCTTATCGGCCCATCTAGATGCGCCGATTTGCTCCTTAGGGCTTTCTAGGGTCAATCTATCCACCAGCGCTGAGATGGCTTTTGACAGGCCTGAGATTTATGAGGTCAAGCCTTCTAGCTTCGCATGCGTAGTCCTAATAGACGAGATTAGCTCAATCTGACCACGATGTATTTCGGCTGTCTGGCCGACTAACCCCTTGAAGTTATCCATCGAACCTATCTAGGCATTGTAATCCTACCTCATAGGTTCAACGTTTGCCTCATGACCTCTGAAAGTGCTTCCAGAGTCACAACACTGTTCTGCGGTGAGCAGGCAATGCTCTCTTCCTCTGTTGGGTTAACGGCTGGATCGTCCTGTCCGTTTTTCCCATTCTTTTGATCTTTCTTTGGAGGCATATTCTAGCACTATGGGTCCCACAAGGCGTGCCAAAATGTTTGCTTGTAGTTGTAGTTTTGCACGGGCGTGCCAGAACCAAAAGTGGTTCGGTGTGTGCAAACTAATTTCCTAAATTGCTTGTGTGAGTAATACACAAGGCTTAGAGATCTGACTTCTAACAATACGATTATGTGAGGCGAGTAGGAAAGTACCCTCACCAAAAGTTCTATGGCAGTACTGAAGCGCACAAGCCAATTAATGCAGAGTTTACCAAAAACAATCACAAACAATTAATAAAATATGAAGATATCTTATTGAATGTGTTTGGAAAAAATAACAAAACAAAGAACGCAATCAGAACATGCTCTAACTGTTTAACAAGAAGACTGAAAGCAGAGACTCACAGAGGACAGACCTATTGCTAAGAACACAAAAACGCAGGGTTAAATGCTCTGAGTGCTGTTTGAATGCTGTTTTCAAGTGTGATGAGGAATCCCTTACACGGTTGGCCAGCCTTTGTATTTATAGCGGCCTTTAGGAAAATCAGATATGATAAGGACTCCTTAAATTGCGTCCCAAGCAAGATATAGACGGCAAAATCCTTCCTAACTTCAAACTCCTTCCTTATCTTGATCCTGATTGATTCAATCCCATAATCTTTGGGATTAACTCTCCATTTCCAGCTGGATACGCTCAAACCCATTCCTAAAAGGACTCTGCTTCCTTAATCTCAGGCTGACGTCATCATGACAGCTAAAGAACGGAACCGCCTAATCAATTTATCCATTGGGCTCCCATGACTACGCCTTTACCCCCATCGGACTGCCTATTCTTGCCAGCTGTCATATCTTCTAAAACGTATGAGCCCGATGACGGCTAAGTACACATTTCCAACCAATTCAAACAGCTGTCGTTCTGTTATATGGTGCCCCTTTATCCCCTATCGGGCTCCAACAGACTTGACTCTACACTTTATCCTTCTAAACCACGTGATGTTTCACCCCTTGAGCCCGATAGCCCTTCACAGCCTTGGGTCGGCCAGTCCCAAATAGATCCTGGGCCAGCCAGATTCCAGCCTGCTCCAATTCACCCGGGCTCAAAAACCTTTGGTGGTTTTTTGGTGCAAACAATAGGTTATCAGAGTTAACTAAACTTGAGCACAATAAACACTTGTCAGAGTTAACACAACTGCTAATCACATAGGTGATTCATAATCCAAGGACCCACATATTGTTTTAACTCAGAAAAAAAAAATTAATAATAATAATAATTCGAAAACATACTTTCAAAGCTGGTCTACCTCAAAAAGGAATTTCAAACTCTTTTTTATAATAAACCAATCCAAAAATAAAAAAGAAGATGCAAAATAGAAATACCTAGTTGGAAGGACAGGAAATTCTCTAGGAACAGATAAAACAAACAAAATTAAAAAAATAAGGCAAAGGACATATAAACCAAGACCATAACCACAAAAAATTCCCACCTTAGTCATACACAGTATCTAGAGGATAAAAGTGAACTCTTGTAGGATAGATTAAGGAGCCGCGCTTAGCCAAGGAAGAGCCCTTTGGTTGATTAATCAAGCATTCTAGACATCAATTAACAGAACCTAGAAGTCCCTTAGAGGGAGTGAAGTAGCCTCTGGAGACTGAGTCTGGAGCAATAGGTGGCTTAACAGTTACCTAATGCTGTGGAATCCATTATCGGTATGAGTTTTTAAAATTTGATGTTGCATCGAAAGTATGGAGTTATTTTGCAAGCAAGGTAGGTAGGACCAATTCCTTTTTCATCACTATATCCCTTTTTTAAAGAGATAAACCATTGCTAAGTGGAGGTCCTGCTTACACAAGTTGCTGAGGGGATTATACAAGAGACAGGCATAAACTCCATCACTGCTTTGTACGAAGTGACTGTTCTTACTTCTTAGAGTTAGACTAGAACTAGCGTTGCCATGTTTATCTTTTGGAGGTTTTACCATGCACCAAATATATTCTCTCCGTTTCCACATATCAATTCATCCAATAAGGAGCAAAAGAAGAGGATGAGCCAGTATGGAAGAAAGTAACTCTATTCGACCCGCCAAAACTGTGAACCAAAGGTGAGGTTATTAACAGTGAATGGATAGAAGTGCAATATCTAAGAACAATGTACGCTCTTGTCGAAAACAGCCCAACTAAGCCTCAGACTTTTGTTTTCCTTCCTTTATCTCTATTCTCTCTTCTTGAACAAACTGATGAAGAAGGTCATGCCTTCCCTTCTCCTCTGTTCAGTCTCTCCTTTCATAGTAATGAGTTACGCAGAGTGTAAATTTATTCTTCTAAGTTGCAATTCAAGCCGACCCCAATTGATTGGGACACAAGGCTTGGTTTGGTTTGGTTTGGTTTGGTTAAGTTGCAATTCTAAGGACCCGTTTCAATTGCAGAACCAAATACATTTTTATCAAGGGAGAGCAGCCAAAAACATTACTGTGATGAGGAGGAAACCAAGGGCAAAATGTTCAGACAGATTGGAGATATATCACCATCCAGATTCATCCATAGTTCCCCTACATTAGAAAACAAAAACAGGAAAATTGAGATGTTCCCAACCTGGTTTGTTTACAACTTTAAAGTCACATTTACCATGTTTTGAAAATGATAAAAAAACAATAGAACAAGATCACACATACAAACTCACCTTCTAGATCACAATATGAGTCTTTAATAGGCAACTGGCCACCTTCAAGATCAGATAAAAACATTGATTCGAACTCTCCTACATGTTTGCCAATCCTACAAGACAAACAACTTCAATCTTCTAGTGGCAATTTGTTTAACTTTTATCATACAACTCACCATTCCATAATTGCTGGGTGCAGAGTTCGGCAATCCAACATAGCAATTAGTTCGTCATAAAAGAGGATCAACAGTAAGGCAAAATGCTTGCAAGAGTCCAGAGATGTTTTCAAGAGTTCCAGAGCCTCCTCGTAATTCAACTTCTGCAGATAAATTTCAACGAATGGTGACCATAAATCATAGAATCTATAATCATGAAACAAACATGAGAAGCAAGTATACCAACAGAATCACCACGATGAAACTTAGTCAATATAATTTAACAGACAAGATTTGACATATACAAGCTTATGAAAGTTTTTTAATTTTTTATAAAGCATGTGGAAAACCTTAAATTAGCTGATATCCAAAATGCATTATGCAGTGTTCATATTTCATAGGACTTCCTAATTCTAGAATATAGACACCTGAACTAAACATGAGAAGCAAGAGCATACCAACAACATCCCCACCATGGAAGATAATTCATATAATTTAAGTTACAATTTATAAATTATGTGCCTATGAAAGTTTATATGATAAACCATGTGCAGGAAGCCAAGAACATTAAATTTGCCTCCATCTACTTTCTCGCACCTTTTACATAAGGACATGAATATTACTAATAATAGTAACAACAACAAAACATACTATTCATTTTGATTAAGCACCAAAACAAAAAGTTTAGCCTAAGTTCATAAAGTTCTTATACTTTCTCTTGGTTGTAGTTCATTGAGCACCAAGGGTGTTGCCACAGGTCTGTCCCACTGGGTTTAGAGGGACCAAGCTCAGGCGCTTTGGCTCTGAAGGTCTACAGTAACGTTTGGCCTGTCTCTGCCTAGTCTCCTTAGTAGTTTTGTTAGTGCAATGCAACTCCAACTATGGTTGAGCTGGTTGGCTGATGTAAGCGTACTTGTAGCAAGGCATGGATTGGGGACTACTTTGCTAGGTTAGTATCTCAGGGTCTTCTTCCTCCAAAGTTTTTAGATTATCGAGAGAGAGAGAGAGAGGGGGCTGTTTGAAGTCTCGTTATACTATGTGAAACTGGATTTACGCAAGGAGAATACCTAGCTCTTTTATGAACCTATTTCAAGTCCTATTCATTCAACTATAGTTTAGATTCGTATGCATTCTTGCTCGAGCATTGTTGGAATGGTTGATTTTATGTTGGAATTGGCTGATTTTATGATGACATGATTCTTATCTTTATTGGTCATGTTGACCATCTTTACTGTCTTTAATTCTCTTTCATTTCATTTTTATTGCCTTTCCTTTTATTCTCTCTTTGTAAAGCATTATATACATGGGGATGAATATGAATAAAATTTTCCTTTTTTCCTTTTTTCAAGTTGGTATCAGAGCCTAACTCAATTTTGGCATTGTTTCCCTGCTTCCACCTTCGGCGGGTGGCGACCCGTCACCTGCCAGTCGGCCCAGTCCTCACATTGCTTTCGGCTTTAAGACACAGTTCGAAGACCCTCCCTACGCCGACTCCATTCTTCCCCTACGGGTGTCGTTCAACCCTTGGTCAGCCTTCGGGCCATGTTCAGCCCTCGGTCAACCTTCAGGCCTTGTCCAGCCCCATTCGGGTCTTGTCCAGCCTTCGGCTAATCCTTTTGAGGGGGAGTGGTGGAGTATATTATAGTGGCTTGAACCTTCAAGATTTGGGCCTATTGTTGCAACCACTGTTACTTGTTTGTGAACAAGAAGTTAGCTTTTCTGGTGATTTACTGTGGATGATCATTCCCACAGTCTCCCACTCTATTGGTGGATGGTGTTTCCCACTCTTGCCAACTTTTATGAACAGTCTTGTTGTAACCTTATTGTTCCAAACTTCTGTGGTTTATTTCCACCTTCAATTTGCGGGGGAGTGTTGGAATGGCTGATTTTATGTTGGAATTGGCTGATTTTATGATGACATGATTCTTATCTTTATTGGTCATGTTGACCATCTTTATTGTCTTTAATTCCCTTTTATTTCATTTTTATTGCCTTTCCTTTTATTCTCTCTTTGTAAAGCTATATATACATGGGGATGAATATGAATAAAATTATCCTTTTCCCTTTTTTCAAGTTGGTATCATGGGACAGACACTCTCAACACGCCCCCGCACGTGTGGCATGACTGAGAGCCAAACACGTGGATTACTGAGATAGGGTGACGTGGAGAACACGTGGACAAATTGGGCCCAACAATAACCTTGCTCTGATACCATGTTGAATTGGAGCATCCAACCCAAAACTAATTGGCAATGGGTGGAGTAGCCCCTTGAACTTATATATTGAGTAGCTAGGTTCTAAGTCCCCGATATGGGACAGACATTCTCAACAAGCATATATCTCAAACTATGTTACATGGACTCTTCTAAATATGAGAAGTACGCGTGTCGACACGACTCTTTGCGGATGTGGGTATGACACTTGGGTAGGATCCTTCTAGTGTAGTTTAGTTTAATTTTTAGACAAGAAAGGCAAAGTACACGTGTCAGATATGGAATCCATACCCGTGTCCTGCGGACACTTTGAAGAGTTTGTGTAACATAGATCTCAAGTCCTACAAGTTTTCAACTGATTGTCTAGATACCACTTTTGTTGTATGTGTAAAAAAAACACATCCATAATTATGTGAATACCACATTCAGAGCTAAGTAAATTTACCTCACTGGTATATAAACAGACAAGTCAACTGTAGAAGGTCTAGAAAACACAGAGCTAAAAAATAAAAATATATACTGGAATTATGATGTCTAAACGAAGGGGAATAGTAAGTTACATCATACAGGGCATACCTGAGATGATGAGGAACAGGCTGGACTACTTGCATCCCCAAGACAAGAAGCTATTTTCAGAGTTCCAATTAGACCCATCTTCTTGTATTTTGGATCAGGATTACTCAACTGCCAAGTTGGAAGGACATTACGAAACAGATCATGAAAATTATGAAATATAACAACCAACACATCATGGATAAAGAAGCCCATTCAATAAAAGTAGTTAGTTCTGAAGCAAATGGCATTCAAAGTATGATGAAACTCAAATTTACCTGTTTTCGCACAATCATCAGTAGTTCATTTGAGATGGAGGACCCAAATGACTCTGCACAAGATCGAGCTGACAGAGCCAGAACGCTGAAAACTTCATAGACCTGCAGTATGAGGTGCGCTAGTATAGGGGAAACGTACAACTATCTTATCCTCGAGTAAATAATAAAAACAACAAAATGTAACCTTGTGCAAGTTTTCAACACTGAATCCCTCCAGGTAATCCAAGATTCCTGAAAAATATAAATAGTAATGCATCAAGAAAACTAAACATTAGCCACATTGTAGAATCAGTACATATCAATTAGGAACAGTAAGCATACCAGTTATATGAGACGAAAGGGGAATCAATTCCTGTGAATATTTGGAAGCCAGAAGAATCATGGTCTCCAAAGCAGAACCCACTTCAAAACTCACACCAGACCCCACATGAGCAACTAATGCACCTAGAACCTACATATGAAGGACAACTGATTAGGGCTGTGAACCTAAGTGAACTGCAAATCACAAACCCAAAGCCCCCCCCCCCCCTCTCTTTTCCCAAAAAAGGAGTACACTAAAAGTATCTAGTAAAGAAAGTATGGTCGGTCAGCTTACTTCTTGTCTTGAATAAGTGTCAACAAACTCTTCAAACAGAGATGTATAGATGTGAATGCCGAATCCCCTTGCTTTTTGTTCTTTGCACGCCAACAAGCACTCAGACAATGATAGAAATGAGGGGAAATAATCCTAATTCATACCACACTCAAAATAAGCTCGAAAATAAATTGTTGGAATGTGTTTTATGATTAGAGAATGTGAACTGTGAAACATAACTACATAAGTAGTGGACACGTCAATCTGGGTGTTGTGTCCGTGTCTGACACACAAAAATGTTCCTAAAATTTTATTTGTTTTTGCATCACAGGTGCATTGGACATGCGGCCCACGCAAAAGTGATATGGAACGGTTGCTCCATTGAAAATACAATCAAAATTTGGAGGTAAAAGTCATGACATGACAAAAAGGGATATAAAGCAATGAAGCTTACTTGAAATTTTAGGAAAAGGGAGTGGACACGGCATCGTATGTTGTCTAATTAATTAGAGCATAATTTTTTCGTTGTGTCCTAGCCGTGTCCTTGTCCTGTATTTTTAAGATTTACCGAGTCGTTTCTGTGTCCCATCTCCATATCTGTACTACATGGATTTTAATACATACGGATGAGACTCCATACCTGGACCAATTCCTTGTTCCCACTAATGCACTGATCAAACATAACTTCCTGAATACAGCCTTCGGTTATTTTCTTTTTGAATATCTTCTCAACTGTCTTTTGCAGAGACTCGCCATTCATGTATATGAGCATAAGCAACCATATGTCAATAACCTTATGATCCCGAGCTTTGTCAAGGCATTTCAGTTCCTTTAAAATCTCCTGACAAAGGATCTGTACATAATGGCATACTGAATAAATAAGCGCATCTGATATTGAGCAACTTAAGAAGAATGAAATAAATGACATACAAGCATACATTATTAAACCGAAGACTAGATCTCAATGCATCAAGAATTGAAGCCTCTCCATTATCTACAACAGATTTTCCTTTGAGTTTATTGTGCTGTGTTGAACGAATATTTGAAACTCCAATAAACTTCAACTGTTCACGTATTCGTGATATGATTCTCCCAGCATTAGTCGGCGTTGCAGAAAGCAATAGGAATCTCAACAGATACGGCATATGCTCCACAGCAATTGTTCTAATACAAGATATTGCTATCGTAATCACCTTCAAACATTTTAATTTATAAATAAAATTTAAAAAAAAAAAAAGAAAGAAAGAAAAAAATGAGGATGTAAGTTTGAGATACAATATGAAATTCAATACTACTAGTACTGTACTAGATTAGTATTTCAAAATTAGCTACAGTTATGTCAGCACATATGCGTGTGTATATATGCTTATATATACCTGCTCGCGCAATTGATCATCCAAGTTGAGATTAGAGAAAGAGTCTAGCACAGGCACAATAACAGCTGAATCCTCCTGAAGCATCTGTTCAAGTGAAGCAACCACAGCCTTGTTGTTCTGGTCGCCAATAATCTCCGGCAATGACCCAATGATTTCCTTCTTCAAGTGAAGAGGGCAAATTGAGAGGACTTGCAATAATTTCTCTGTAAATACCTCAGAATCCGTAAGAAAGTCGAGCCAACGGAATTGGTTCAAAATTAGCCTCGAAACATCCTCCTCAATCAATGTCGTTGAACCAACAGCAGGGTCATCGTCAAAGTACTCCGGAAGCTTCTCAAGCAACATGTTTTGAAGGTTTAACTGAATTGAAGGAACCAGTAAG
The DNA here is from genome assembly GCA_033977485.1 of Hydrangea macrophylla. Classification (NCBI taxonomy): domain Eukaryota; kingdom Viridiplantae; phylum Streptophyta; class Magnoliopsida; order Cornales; family Hydrangeaceae; genus Hydrangea; species Hydrangea macrophylla. The sequence goes on from CM066997.1 coordinate 21,757,091, forward strand.
AGAACTCGAACTAGACTTCCGCTTCTCATGGAACCAGAACCATCGCAGTATGAACACATTAGAACTCTATACCAATAAAAGGGAGGTAAAGTGTTAGCGAGGCTGTTGCTAACAACCATCTACTTTAAAAGCTTAAGCTGTTACAGAATGGACCAAACAATGTATATCAAGCTTCAATACCCTCCCTCACAGGTGACCCGCACATGGAGAGCCAACAAACTAAACTCCATTATAGTGAAGACAACTAATAAAGTCCGGAGCCAAGATGGAGAGTCAAACCTAAGACCTCCCACAAACGAGGCTCTGATACCATGTTAACAACTGTCTATTCTAAACGCTTAAGATGTTAGAGAATGGGCCCACCCATGCATAACAAACTTCAAACTAAACTCAATCATAGTGGAGACATATAATAAAGTGCAAATATGCACACCAAAGTGGAGACGAAGAGTCGAACCTAAGACCTCCCACAAACGAGGTCCTTATCCTAAAAGCTTAAGCTGTTAGAGAATGGGCTCAGCAATCAATATCAAACACTTCAACAGCTATAGAACATTGATGGTTTTTTTATAGAATGGGGCTATTTATCTTAGAGAAAAGCAAACAATCAACCATATATTACAATTATGGAGTTCTATAATTCAGGAAAACAAAGTAGTACTATAAGAGATTGAGAATTTTCTTATTCTAATTGGAATGTTCTAATTGATTTTCTTGGCAACCAAACAGAAGGTGGACATACCGGCGGAGATTGAGGGGGGTATTGATGTAAGATGAGAATCCGGCGAGGAAGGCAGAGCGGAGGGATGCGTCGGATGAGAAGAGGCGGTGGAGGTGGTGGCGGAGCTTGTGACGGTCAGAGGGGAGGCAGGGTGGGCCGGATGGGTTAATCAGAGTGCAGCCGGCGTCTGCTAGCACCGACACCATCTTTTCGATTGGGTTTAGGGCTTCTGATGATGTTGATGCGGCAGTGGTTTGGCCTCTCCGGTGAGCGGCGGCAGTGGTGGTGGTGGTGGATTTGGGGATTTTGGGAGGAGTGATAAGAGGGGAGACGAAGGAGTTGGAGGGGGGCCGTTTTCGGGAGGAGAGCTGTTGGTGGTGGAGGAGAACCATTTTTGGGGGATTTTTCTGGTGAGAAGTGAAGAGTCGCTTCGCCGAGCAATGAAGTTCTTCGCACAGAGAGAGAGAGAGAGAGTGTGTTCAAGGTAGCAAAAGAGGCGCCAAGTTTTAAGATTTTTTTATTTAATTTTTTTTAGGGTAAATTGCAGCGCCACCCCCTGAACTATGACCGTTTTTCACTAACACCCCCTATACTTTAAAATTGAACAGACTCACCCCTGAACTATCCAAAAATGAACAAACTCACCCTAAAGAAGGGGTTTTAGTGTCAACAAAGGATAGTTTAAGGGATGAGTTTGTTCAGTTTTGAAGTATAGGGGGTGTTAGTGATAAACAATCATAGATCAGGGGTGTTACTGTAATTTACCCTTTTTATACATTTATATATATACTAGTTGGAGTCCCGCGTGTTGCTCGGGAAATTTAATTATGTTGTTTCGTGCGGTTAAGTGATTGTTAAAAGTGTATAATAAGATGTTAAAATGGTTAAATAGAAAATTGTAAATATAGTTATTTTATCTAAAACTCTTCTTACGGAATAAGTTGATAATTCTGACTATTTTGTAAATGAGTAGTAAAGGTACCGAATAAATCACCACTAAAAATATATGACACAAATAGGGTATTTCCCCTAAAAAAGGACATGTATGTGTTTGTAAATCTTAATTTATATTCGAAGCAAAGATGTGAATCATAAAGATGCAACAGAATGCTGATCCAAATGTAATTATACATATTACAATCTATAAATCCTAAATGTGAGGGAAGAAGTTGGCCAAAATATAATATTAGTGGCCAATTCATAAATAGCCACTTTATTTGACAATTTTTGAAGTGAAGTATAAATATCCAAAAACTTGCTGGCCCAAACGTAATTACACATATTACAATATATGAATCCTAAATTTTAGAGAAGAAATTAACCAAAATGTAAATATTAGTGGCCAATTCCTAAATAGCCACTAAAATAGCTACTTTTTTTACTTTTTTTTTAGTGAATAATAAATATCCTAAAACTTACTGATCCAAATGCAATTACACATATTACAATATATGAACCCTAAATTTGAGAGAAGAAGTTGACGAAATTGTAAATATTAGTGACCAATTCCTAAATAGCCACTTTTTTTACTTTTTTCGAAGTAAATAATAAATATCCAAAAAATTATTGACCCAAATGTAATTAGACATAAGATTGTTGTTTGAAACCTCATTTGAGAGAAGAAGTTGACCAAATTGTAAATATTAGTGACCAATTCCTAAATTGTCACTAAAATAGCCACTTCTTTGACTTTTTTTGAAGTGATTAATAAATATCCCAAAAATTGTTAGACCCAAATGTAATCAGACACAAGATTGTTGATTGAAACCTCATTATTATATTAAATAAAATTTCAAAAGCGGACTTGAATGTAATTATTTGTCTAAAATGACCGATTTACCTCATACAAATCAGTATATCCTTACGACGTGTAGATAGATGTGTAAGTAATTATAGTGTAATGAAGGGCAAAAAAGGAGTTTATGTTTTTTGATGAGTTAACTTATTCGTTCTTATAGTATAGTACTAGTTAGAGCCCTGCGCGTTGCGCAGGAAATTTAATTGTGTCGTTTCATGTGGTTAAGTGGTTGTTAAAAGTGTATAATAAAATGTTAAAACAGATAGGAAATTGTAAATGTAACTATTTAATCTAAAACTCTTCTCACAGAAGATGTTGATAATTCTGACTATCTTATAAATGAGCAGTAAAGGTACCTAATAAAGCGCCACTAAAAATATATGACACAAGTAGGGTATTTCCTCAAAAAAAAAAAGGGCATGAATGTGTTTGTAGGCCTTAATTGATATTCGAATACAATTTATAAATCCTGAATTTGAGGGTAGAAGTTGACCAAGATGCAAACATTAGTGACCAATTCATAATAGTTACTAAAATAGCCACTTTATTTGACATTTTAAATATACCAGAACTTAAATATTAGAGAAGAAGTTGACCAAAATGTGAAAGTAGTGACCAATTCCTAAATAGCCACTAAAATAGTCACTTTTTAAAACTTTTTAAAATTGAATAATAAATATCCCAAAACTTGCTAACCTAATGCAATTACACATATTACAATCTATAAATCCTAAATTTGAGAGAATAAGTTGAGCAAATTGTAAATATTAGTGACCAATTCCTAAACAGCCACTAAAATAGCCACTTTTTTTTTACTTTTTATGGAGTGAATAATAAATATCCCAAAAAATATTGACCCAAATGTAATTAGACACAAATTGTTGATTGAAACCACATTTGAGAGAAGAAGTTGACCAAATTATAAATATTAGTGATCAATTCCTAAATAGCCACCAAAATAGCCACTTTTGTTGACTTTTTTTGAAGTCAATAATAAATATCCCAAAAATTGTTGACCCAAATGTAATTAGACACAAGATTGTTGATTAAAATCTCATTATTATATTAAATAAAATTTCAAAAGCTGACTTGAATGTAATTATTTGTCCAAAATGACATATTTACCCTCAGACAAATCAATATATCCTTACGATGTATAGATAGATATATGGGTAATTATGGTGTTGTGAAGGGCAAAAGAGGAAGTTCATATTTTTTGACGTGCCTGTTTCTTCGTTTGTATAGTATAGTAGATATATATATATACTAGTGAGGGTGCACGTGCAATGCACGTGCCCGTCGGATAGTTGTATTCGTAGATATATTGTGTATTAATCTTGACATTAGAGGTAATAAGATGTTAAAACAGTTAAATAGGAAATTGTAAATGTAACTATTTAATCTAAAAGTCTTCTGACGGAAGAAGTTGATAATTATGACTATCTTATACATGAGTAGTAAAGGTAACTAATAAAGCGCCACTAAAAATATATGACACAAGTAGGGTATTTCCTGTAAAAAATGGCATGAATGTGTTTGTAGGCCTTAATTGATATTCGAATACAATCTATAAATTCTGAATTTGAGGGAAGAAGTTGACCAAAATGTAAATATTAGTGATCAATTCATAATAGCTACTAAAATAACCACTTTATTTGACATTTTAGATATACCAAACTGAATTTTTAGAGAAGAAGTTGACCAAAATGTGAAATTAGCGACCAATTCCTAAATAGCCACTAAAATAGCCACTTTTTAAATTTTTTTTAAAGTGAATAATAAATATCCCAAAAGTTGCTGACCTAAATGCAATTACACATATTACAATATATGAATCCTAAATTTGAGAGAAGAAGTTGAGCAAATTGGAAATATTAGTGACCAATTCCTAAATAACCACTAAAATAGCCACTTTTTTATACTTTTTATGAAGTGAATAATAAATGATGATGCCAAAAATTGGTAAGAGTAAAGTAAAGCAATTTAAGGAGAGAGAGAGAAAGTAAAAGACTATTTTTTGTATGTGGTTCGGCCCTGTTAATGAAGGTACCTACGTCCACGGGTGTGTCTGAGCACGTTCACTAGCAGATCACCGGCGGGCCTGGTGAGCCAACAAAGAGGGGCGGCACTACCAGTAATACCGGCCGGGTGTACGCATATAATGGTGAATTTTGTAGAGGTGCTGTGTAGACTACAGAACTATCGGCCCCTTCAATGGGGGGTGAGAGGTCTCTTTTATAGATGTAAGAGACCTACTCGTACATGGATAAGGAAATATAATCCTATTAGGGTGTGATTGACACCAATCAAGTAAGTTTCCTAATTGTATTAGGATTGATTGACATTAATTGTGGGGGGTTCCTAATTGGATTAGGAAATAGATGCACTTTCCATTAGTCTTCTAGCTTGAGTAGGAAACTGCCCATAATTTTGGGCGTATCAGCTGCCCCCCATTTTCAAGATTGGCCAGATGCTATATCGGGGCAAGTTTTGAAATTAGTTGATGCCACCTGCCACTGTTTGAGTGCTTGAGGAAGCTGCCTCGGGGCTTCTGAGCCTGGTGAGTCCTCGGGGACTGGCTGAGAGTTGAGAGCATGTCTAGCTCGGGACCTTTAGGTGCTCGGGAACTGACCGGGAGTTGAGACCCGGCCTAATTCGGAGTCTTTGAATGCTCGGGAAGTGACCGAGAGTTGAGACTCGGCCTACTTCGGAGTCCTTTTTGCTTGAGTTAGCTCCCAGGATGGTTATCTTCTGCCCGTAAACCTTCGTCAAGGCTGTGGGTAGAAGGATTTTACCATGTTGGACAAGCCGACCTAGAGCGTATTGCTCTAGGGTCCTTTTTACTGTTAACTCCCCAGGATGGTTGCCTTCCGCCCAGTTAGCCTTCGTCAAGACTATTGGGAGAAGAGCTTGACCATGTTGGTGGAGCCGACCTAAATCACGTTGCTTTAGGGTCCTTTTGCTCCTCTATCGTCGGCCAACCTAAGAGATTTTAGTCACCTCTATCGTCGGTCTGGACCTAAGTGGAGTTAATGCCTCTGAGTACTGTAGGTGCTCGGGTTGTCCAAGATTTTGACTTGGTTATCCGCGAGGCCTGTAGATACCCGGTGTGATTACCTGTTTAGTTCACTACGCCATCTTGCCCCCCAAGCTTTCGCTAAGACGAGGGTCTTACAGAGGCTATGATCTGTAGGTAACCGACCTGGAACATGGTGGTTGCAGGGTCTTTTGAAGCTTGCCATCATCAGCCACCTAGGGGGTTTGCCCCCATCGTCGGTTGGACCTAAGCGAAGCCGGTGCCTTGGACGTGACCCCAAGGTCTTTGGTGCCTGGGTGCGGAGCCCGAGGTCTTTTTAGTGCCTAAGTTCGGAGCTCGAGGTCTTTTTAGTGCCTGAGTTCGGAGCTCGAGGTCTTTTTAGTGCCTGAGTTCGGAGCTCGAGGTCTTTTTATGCCTCGGGGTTAGGCCCGAGGACTTTGTAGATGCCTCGGGGTTAGGCCCGAGGACTTTGTATGAATTCTGACAATCGGTGGAGCCTTTCGCGGTGATCAGGCAAGTACCACTGTAGTCGGGATCATCTAGACCGATGGAGACAGGAGGTCGGATCAGGATCGTCAGGCTCCAGATCTCTCTGTGCTGGAGGCAAAGCCGGAACTGCTTGATCCTGACCGATGCGAACTGGAGGTAGGGTCGGGACTGTCGAACCATGCCTGTTGTGAGTTGGAGATCCTGTCGGGGCTGCCTGACCTGGACTGCAGTGAACCGGTAGTCGGGTCGGGATTGCCGGACTCAGACCGCTGTGAACTGGAAGAACTGTCAGAACTCCCGGGCTGATATCGCTTTCGCTTGCTTCTCGAAGACTTATTACTTTCTTGCCCGGGGTCTTTGATCTTTAGAAATTCTTCAGAGTCGATGTATTTTCCAACCCTCTCAGAGAGCTCAACCAAAGTTTCCGGTCGATTTCTATGGAACGACGCGGCACACTTGGTGTGTTGAACTCCCGAGCAGAAGGCTATGATGGCGATTGTCTCGTTCAAATTGCGGATTTGAAGCTTCTGTTGGTTGAACCGGTCGGTGAACTCCTTGAGGGACTCATTACTCTGTTGTCTGACTGTCAGTAGCTGCATGTCTGGCTTTGGCCGCTCATGCATACCGGCGAACTGGTTGATGAACTGCTTGCTGAGTTGTTTGAAACTGCAGATCGATCGGGACTCCAAGGAGTAGAACCACTGCATGGCCGGGCCTTTCAAAGTGCTGGGGAAGGCTAGGCAGTGTAATTCATCGGAGTTGGTGGCTAGGGCCATCTGAACCTTGTAGGTCCGGACGTGGTCGACCGGGCTTCCCGAGCCGTGGTATGAATCTAGCCGAGGTTGCTTGAATTTGCGCGGGATGGAGAACTTCGTGATCTGGCTGGTGAACGGTGACTCTGTCTCGGTATTGACTTGATTCGGAACACAGTTTTGACCAAGCTTTTTGGCCACTCCGTCGATCTGCTTCCGTAAGTCCTTGATTCGGGCTTCCACTCCTTCCCGACCGGTATCTGAGGAACTGGTCGGGTTGATGGAAGAGGCTTCTTCTTCATGGCGGGGTGCTGTCCTCTGGGATCGGGCTCGGCTATGACCTCGCGTAACCGTTCGCTTAGGGACGACTCGGCTCTTGACCGAGTGACCCAAGACTGATTCCCGGGCCCTATGCTCCCGCCTTTCCCCTCGGGCAGCAAGCCCACTGCTGACGTTTTTGACATCCTCAACACGAGACGGGTTGGCTCGGGCCCGTTGTCTGGTCAAGATCGGTTCTCGACCGTACGCAACGTTCCCGAGTCGTTTCCCGGCCACTGGAGGATTGCTTTGCTGGGCTAGCAGGGCTTCGATCTGTTGCTGGATTTGACGCTGGCCCTTCAAGAGTTGTGTGAGGGTTGTAGTGATTTGCTCAGACATCAGGACTACTGCAGTCGACGCCGGGGCCGAAGGAACATCCCGGTCGGACTGCTGCGCAACCTTCTTTCCCTTCTTTGGTGGCATATTGATCAGTCAAGAATTTGTTGATGAGAAGAATTGTCGTTTCCCACAGACGGCGCCAAACTGATGATGCCAAAAATTGGTAAGAGTAAAGTAAAGCAATTTAAGGAGAGAGAGAGAAAGTAAAAGACTATTTTTTGTATGTGGTTCGGCCCTGTTAATGAAGGTACCTACGTCCACGGGTGTGTCTGAGCACGTTCACTAGCAGATCACCGGCGGGCCTAGTGAGCCAACAAAGAGGGGCGGCACTACCAGTAATACCGGCCGGGTGTACGCATATAATGGTGAATTTTGTAGAGGTGTTGTGTAGACTACAGAACTATCGGCCCCTTCAATGGGGGGTGAGAGGTCTCTTTTATAGATGTAAGAGACCTACTCGTACATGGATAAGGAAATATAATCCTATTAGGGTGTGATTGACACCAATCAAGTAAGTTTCCTAATTGTATTAGGATTGATTGACATTAATTGTGGGGGTTTCCTAATTGGATTAGGAAATAGATGCACTTTCCATTAGTCTTCTAGCTTGAGTAGGAAACTGCCCATAATTTTGGGCGTATCAATAAATATCCCAAAAATTATTGATCCAAATGTAATTAGACACAAATTGTTGATTGAAACCTCATTTGAGATAAGAAGTTGACCAAATTGTAAATATTAGTGACCAATTTCTAAATAGCCACCAAAATAGCCACTTTTGTTGACTTTTTTTGAAGTCAATAATAAATATCCCAAAAATTGTTGACCCAAATGTATTTAGACACAAGATTGTTGATTAAAACCTCATTATTATATTAAATAAAATTTCAAAAGCTGACTTGAATGTAATTATTTATCCAAAATGACAGATATACCCTCACACAAATCAATATATCCTTACGATGTATAGATAGATATATGAGTAATTATGATATAGTGAAGGGCAAAAGAGGAAGTTCATATTTTTTGACGTGCTTGCTAAATGTGGTTGTCTTCTTATTATATAGAGTAGATATATGTAATTTTTACCCCAAAAAAATAGATATTTTTAGCTTTTATTTTATTTTTGACAAAAGAAAGAGAATTGCTAAATGCATTATGTCTAAGAGCATCCACAACGTATACACTAAACTTAAGTAAAATATTTGCTAAGTTTAGTGTGCAGAACTAAACAAATTAACAGTGGTGTTGTAAACTAAACAGCACACACAATGCCGCACAGAGTCACACGGCACACACAATGCCGCACAAAACTCACGGCACACACAGCCATTTGGGAGTGTGTGAGAGTGTTTGCACCATAACAAACAAAAAAACCAACAAAAAGGAAAGCCAAACGGCACGCACTGTGGGGCAAAGTGTGTGCCGTTTGGGAGTGGCACGGCTTTGTGTGTGCCGTGTAGCCTCTCACGGTGCACAACCCTCGTACATTAGCAAAACATAGCTGAATAATAAACTTAAGTTCCACTAAATTTACCTATTATAAACTGTTGTACAGAACTACCCATTGCAGACGTCCCAAACACAAACCCCTTAAAGTTTATTTTTTTCTTGCATCCCATGTGGATGCTCTAAGTAGATATAGAATTTAAAGAAAGAGAATTGCCTAATGCATCGTTTTTTTTTTTTATTCAATTGGATCGATTTTGTTCTTGAACTTTGATCATTTGTGCAATAAAATTTGGCTAAAATACACTTTGGTACCCTGTACTTTAGCGAAATTTCACTTTGGGCCCTACATTTTTAATTGCAACACTTTGGGCCCTCAATTTACAAATTTGTTTCAATCAAGGACAATCCTTAACGGCGTTAAAAAAGACTAACAGAATGGACTTCATGGAGTTTCAATTTAGGCCATGTACTTATAGCAGAGTTTCACTTTGGGCCCTGTACTTTTAGCGAAGTTTCACTTTGGGCCCTCCATATAGTCCATTCTGTTATACTTCTTTAATGCCGTTAACGATTGTCCTTGATTGAAACAAGTTTGTAAATTAAGGGCCCAAAGTGTTGCAATTAAAAATGTAGGGCCCAAAGTGAAATTTCGCTATAAGTACAGGGTACCAAAGCGTTTTTTAGCCATAAAATTTTATGGTAGTCAATATGGAGGTGTTAAGCATCAGAAAAAATTCCATGGTGACTATGATGTCCCTACAATTGAATCTATGGCTTTGATGCGTGCTCTGGAGAAGGAAAATTTTTGTGGAATCTGATTCGCTTATTTTGATTGACGGAACATATTTTACCGCTTAATTATGACCTTGCTATCAAAAATTTAGGCACACAATATATTTCATAACACATTCTATAATATGATTTTAAATGTGTTGTACCGTGTGATGTTTGAATTTTTTTACACTTTTTTATGCACTATTTACACAGCACAATTAGGTACATGCATTTAAAGCCCTGTTGTGAAATATATTGTGTGCCTAACATTTCTCCTTTGTTATTTGCAGAGGTTGTTGATGCGAAACCCAGGAGTAGGCAAAGGAGGTGTGATAAGTGGCTTAATATTTTGTAGGAACTGAAATATTAACTTCGCAGGGAAATGTTGAATTTAGGAGCTGAAATCTATCTCTAGAAAGTTGTAAAAGTTTTTGCAATTCCAAGTTTTGGTTGGACTTTCAAAAACATCATTAAAGCTATCTCCTTCACCATTTCTTTACTTTCTCTTTTTTATTGACTTTTCAATATTGTCTTTTTCAAACTCATCCGAATTTTCAACATAATGTCCTCCTCTCTCTGAATTTGGAAGCCATATGTTTCCAAATAAATGGTTTGTTGTTTTAGTGGCAACTTCATGTATTTGAAATTCGGAAGCGCCATTTTGACTCTAGTTAGGACCAACTACTTTCAAACTCATTTCAACACTCATTTGATGGTTGAAGTTAGGGGTGAAAGTCGGTCAGTTCGATTTTGGTCGGTTTTTTGAAATTTTTAAAACCGATCAAATGATAGGTTTGATCGGTTCAGTTTGGTTTTCGGCTCGGTTTTTAACTTGGAGAGTTTTGAGGAAAACCGACCGGACCGCTTAGTCGATCGGTCAGTTCGGTTCTCGGGTTAAAACTTTCACCCCTAGTTAAAGTTGGAATTGTTGTTGTGAAGTTATGGGCATGTAATTACTTTGCTGGATAATATTTTCCCATCGGAATTTAGTTTTCTTTTATTTTTAGGTTTACAAATACAATCTTGCAAACAAAACAATTATTTTTGGGTGTCAACTTTTTATTTGATATGTTCCTCCATCTAATGTCTATAGATGTTTTCACAAACTAATACTTCTTCCTGATTTGTGCAGAGTTGTGTATGGGCGTCGTTTGTGGTATTCGTGCTCCTAAACGCTACAGGTGAGTTAATATTTTACATAAAATATATATCAAGCAAATGATTTTTTTACTTATGTAAAATAGTTGGTATTGTTGAATAAACATTATATCTTTTTAATTTCAGTATGGCAGGCATTATTGTTGTGGCCATCCTTAATTCCTTCGTTTGGGTAATTAGTGACCATGTTTATCCGATATTCATTTTAGACTTTAGTTCAGTTCATGTTTTTATTTTTCTTTTAATTTGCTCATCATTTTCATGGCTTCAAGGTAATGTCTGTTTTTTTTTGTTTTCCTGATTTACTGTGCCCTTTCTTTTGCACATATAGTAGTTTTTAGGGCAAATTACACTTTAGTCCATTGAACTATACACATATTTTTAATTGGGTCTATAAATATTTTTTTTTTGCAATTAGGTCCTTGAACTTCAAATTTTCATTCAATCAAACCCAAATTCTAACACTGTTAGCTTAAATTATTAGAATTTGTCAAGTACGTTGCGCGTAATGCTTACCTGTCACACGTTAGGTTAAGACAAACATGGGAGACTGTGAATGGTTAAAAAATTATGTGATTTTGGGTATGATTGAATGCAAGTTTGGATCTAGTCGAGAGTGTTTTTGAATTTGATTGAACGCGATTTCAGATCTGATTGAATGTGATATTTCGCACTATTCACAATCTCCCGTATTTGTCTTAACCTAACATGTGACAGGTAAGAACAGGGGCAGAGCTAGGAATAATAGCTTGGGGGGGCCATGTACAGAAGGGTTAGAATCACACGAGGTTTCGTGGGCAGTGCCCCCGAGGTGAAATTTTTTAGGTCTATTTGTTATTCCACCATCACATGAAGATTATCACTATTAAGTGTTGATTTGTAAAATTTACAATTATGGTTAAAACAATTTGGGTTGGTTTCAAATAGTAAGTGAGAAGAAAGATTATAGGTCTAAATATTAGAATATGTTAGAATACATTTAGGCCAATATAACATATTTATGTAAATTTATTTCAATTTTTGGCTTGTTCTATTACAATTAGGCCAACCTGCTAAATACAAAAATTTTATTTGAGCCTAGCCAATATTTTTTGAGGATTGTGTAATAAGCACTATTTTTTGGGGGGGGCAATCTAAATAAAATTTGAAATTTCTAAAAAATCTACATACTAAAATTAGAATTTTGAGAAGTCTTGGGGGGGCCATGGCCCCTGCCTGCCCACCCCTCCCTCCGCCCTGGGTAAGAATTACGCGCAATGTACGTGATAATTTTTAATAGTTTAAGCTAACAGGTTAGAATTTGGATCTGTTGATTGAATTTTTTAAGTTCAGGAACCCAATTGTAAAAAAGAAAAAGAGTTTATAGATCCAATTGAAAGTCGATTATACTTTAATGGACTAAAGTGTAGTTTGCCCCCGTTTTTATATTCCCTTTTTACTGAATTAAAATGGTCAGGGTAAGACTTTTATATCGGAAGCCAGTAATCTCCTAGATATGGTTACCATGATTTTGTGCTAGATGAATTCTGTCATTGGCTTGCATGTTGAGATGCTTACCGTTATCCATTATTTTTTAGTCCTGGCGTCGGTAAATATTTAATGCAATGGGATATCACGTCAGCAAAATAACATACTCACATATTTAAAATTTGTGCTGATGTAGATGTGATTTTTCCTTAAAAATAAGGGGTATAGATGGATAAATAAAGGGTTTAGATTTGAACCTTTGTCTTACAAAGAATTCACAAGAACTCTTCCTCCCTGTTTGGTTTGCATGGAAAGGAATGTATACTAGTAAATAGATCTCAGGTAATCAGAATCCATGGAAAGGAATCTGTTTTACATTCCATTATATTGTTTGGGTAAATAATGAATATGATAATGGAAATAGGATAGATTCCAATTCATATGTGTGGTTTATGATAATTTAGTTGGGAATTGAAACAATATTTTACTAAACTAAACTAAATTCTCCCTATATATTTACCACAAACGTATATAAACTTAAATATATACATACATTAATTAATAAGACCACAAAATTGAAATATAATAAAATCAAAATTTTAAAATATAACTTAATCAAAATTTTAAAAATAATTAGATAATGTCAAAAGGAAAGGATCAAGTTGGTTGAAGATCTCTAATGTTTAGCTTTTTTTTCTCAATTCCTAAGGAAAGGAATCTCATTACCACCTCTAGATAAGTAATTAGTTTCCTTATTTTTCTAAGAAAATACTTCCATTTGGAATTAATTCCAATATGGATTCCAAACCAATTAAATGTACCAAACATAATAAAGTGATTCTAGAAAATGAGTTTCCTTTATTGGATTCCTTTCCGTGCAAACCTAACGTGGTTCAAGTTAACCTCAATTAATTCTTTCATAATTAATTTGCATTTATTTTTTCTTATTATTTGTTGCTGGAACCATCAAATGCCCAGAATGTTGTCAAGTCTCAGTGGGAAGCCTTTTCTGTTGGAACATGTGACACTCGGATCTCCACAATTTCATTTCTGTATATCAATTCAAAAATTCAGGCTCTGATGCTTTCTTTGGTTTAAGTTTGATTTCTTCATCTTGAAACCAAAAAGATATCTTCATCTTCCCCTTGTCTTTGTTTCAATTTTATTTTATTTTATTTATTTATATATATATATATATATATATGTATTTTTTTTGCAGGGGGGTTTTGTAATTTTGATCTTCACAATTTTGTTTGATCAATAATTCACTACATTGAGGTTGGTGGGATTTTTGTATTGCTTTAAGATGTTTTAATAGAAATTCTTTCACGATGCCTTTGAATAGTAGTCCATTTGGTTCTATCTTTTTAAGGTGTCAGTTGGTTATTCACCAAAAAAAAAGTCACATAAATAAATTCATCATTCTTAAGGTGTCATTTGCTGATTGAATGGTTATGTATTTTGTCAATCCACGAAAAATAAAATTCATCATTTACATTTTTTTTTGCGCCGTGCTCACCGACACGGGTAATTGCGTAGCTTATAAAGCATTTAAAATTCAAGTTTAAGATCAAAATTTGAGAATCATAGCATTATTCGGATTTGGAAGTACAACATTTCATTTTGTGTCTGGAAAATTCTAAGCATGACTTTAATAATAATAAATAAATAAATAAAATAATAAAAAAAAGGGATAATTCTTGGGAGAGTAACTCTTGGGGCATATAAGAATCTCAATACATAAACTATATGTATCTATCTCTCTCCTCTGTGGATCCCACAAATAATATAGACCCCGTAGTGTCAGTGGACCTCATCAGGAGAGAGATAAACACATTGTATTTTATATATCTTGTTTTTGTGAGATTTTTATGTGCCCAAAAATTATCCAAAAAAAAGGACCCAAACACAAATTTGACAACTAGATCCATCCTATGCACAACTAGATTAGAAAAGTCAAAGTTGTAAGCCAAGTTTTGATGTTTTGGGGAATTAGTCCATTTTAATTGGATTGTACTCATGGACTAATTAAACCTCCTTTCGTAGGATGATTAATGGCTCAAATTTTGGACTCCTTAGTTAAAGACAACATTTTTGTTTAATCATTTTTGTTCACTCATTGCTCACCCAGATTTTTATAGGGTGGCATGTGTCCTATTTTATGCTCATTTTACCCCTGATTTATCAATATAATTATGAGAATAAGACACATTTCACCTAGTGGTGTAATGGGAGAGCAAAAATGGGGATCTTAATTAAAATGGACTAATAGTCCGACTCATCATAGTCTAATCACCCAGTAATCCTTGCCGCATCATGTGCTACAACTATTAAAATATTTGAAAATTAAATTTGAAAACCATAACATTATTCAGTCAAGTAAAAATATAAAAAGAGTAATGTTTTGGTTATCAAATTTGACAGTTGCCAATTGTGTTGACTGTTATACCACTTCAAAACTAAATTTAGAATTCAACTATGAAAATCATATCATTGCTAAAAATAATAATAATTGCGGTAACTACTATCCCGCACCTAACTATGCATTATAGAACAGAGGGAAAATCAAGGACTCAACCCACTAATTTGTTACTTTGGGGCCACAATCCCATGACACTTTATTTATTATTTCTTCCTCAGGAGTAAGATTTAGTGCTTTCAAATCATCTTTCATTTAATTTTCTTTCTCAACATTTTTTGTTTATTTTATTTTATTTTATTTTTTTATACTTATTTGGATCCGGACTGGATATGCACACACCCCACACACACACCCCAACCCAACCTCAAGTCCCTCAATGGTCCACAACAAAGTCCAGCAATAGCCACTCATTCAGACTTAAGCACACAACAAGGTGCAAGTAAATAAATCTCAAATGGGATTTGAACCCTTCCCCTCCCATTTGGGAGAGAGAAATTGATGTCACTAGACCGCAAGAGTGTTGGCCTGAACATTTTATTGTTATCTTGATTATTTTATGTCATTTTTATTAAGGCAAGTTTAATCAATAGTTGGTTTGTTGTATACGCTTTACCAACAAAAATACAATTTTAAATACAAAAAAAAATTGACATGTGATTTGCAATGAAGAACTTATATTTGGTAATATATGACAACAATATTGGGAACAACTTCATTTGTCAACCAAATTAAAGACCAATTTACACTTTGATGTAATTTGTCAACTGACTTAAAGACAAATCTACAATTTCTATATCAATTATCAAGAAATGTCAAATATACTATGAGTTAAATATAATACTAGTGCTTTTGCTTATGTGGTTTAACCTAGTGGATTAGCTACACCTTACGGTTGAAAAAACTTGTTTGATTTATGTATTTAATTTTATTTATAAAAAAAATTAAAATAAAAATAAAATAAAAAGAAAACCAAAGATAGAGAAATACTTTTCTATATTTAGTTAATAAGTAAATTATGAGAAGAGCAAGAAAAAAAAAACACTATAAAAAATTTAGTCAATATTTTTAATATAAGCAATGTTATGCTTTTCAAATTTTGAATTTCAAATGCTTCTCAAATATATGTATCAGTGGGACTACATTCAATAATGATGGGACCACTTCAACATCCTCTCATTAAAATCCAGTGGGTCCACTGACACATGTATTTGGAACCATTTGAGATTCAAAATTCGGGAATCGTAGCATTACTATAAATTTTGCTACTCACCTCCCTTATTCTTTTCTTGAATTCTATTTGTACTATTTTGAAGTTTTCAATTTTTAATACTCCAATATTTAAGAATGAAGAAAAACATAATGAAAATATGAGGGAGTAGTTTCATATAGCTTTCTTCTCTTTTTCCTTTTTTTTTTCTTTCTTTAAATTTTCTAACTAAATGGAGGTAAAAGAAATTAACTCCAAAAAAAAAAAAAGTTACATTAACTTATCTATGTCAATTATCAAAGCACGCCCAATATGATTTGATATGGGTACCTTTAATATAGAATAATATGAATGCTTTTCAAATTTGAATTCTCAATTTAGTTATCAAATGCTTTACTGATTGTACCACATGTAATGACATATAATACTACCAATCACTCCAACATGATACAACTGTTACGCCATTTAAAAAACGAAATTTGAAAAACATTACATTATTCTTTAATAGTTTTAGTTAAATGCCAAAATGAGACCCACCATCATTCCTTTCACGGATGTGTGTATGTGATATTTATATATATATATATATATATATGTGTGTGTGTGATGTACATACATACATTGCACGTTTATGATATAATTAGCATTTTTGCTCTCTGCCACAAATTGATGCTTTCACGTCGACGGTCCATGCCACCGACTTGTCACGGAATATGTTTGCCGCCGTTCAAAATTTTGTCATATTAGGAAAAAAAATATACATATTTTTTAAAAAATTTAGTATATTTTAATTACACAATAAAAGAGAGGTAGTGATACACACTTCTTCTTCTTCTTCTTTTATCACCGAGAGGTACACTATTTGTGTGCAGTGGCGGATCCAAGAATCTCGATCAGGAGGAGCTGTGTAAGAATTTAGAGTCACATGAGGAATCGGGGGCAGCGCCCCCGAGGTAAAATCTTTTTTTTAGCCTAATTAATATTTCATCTATAAAAAAAATATAAAAATTTACCTGAAATACATGTATAAAAGAGTAATTTTCCAAAAACTAGGGGTGACCACTACTCCCCTGCATCCGCCACTGTTTATGTGGCTAGAAAAAAAATTGAAAATCGGAGAGAGTGAATGATACGTAGAAAGAGGCCGTTTAAACTGTTTAAGAAATTAATTTTTTTATTATAAAATAATGAGTGATGCTAAATACACCTAAAATTTATACCTTAAAAATACAATTGCTTATAAGGCGATGACAATAGTAAAACAATAATGCTAGACACAGCACATATCACAACACATTCTGTCTCGCCCCGACGTAGCATAAATAAGGAAAGCGTTTAATTTTCTTTGTGGACCCGTAGGTCGCGACAGTTTGAAGGATCGATTCCGTCCCAAACGTCGAACAACAATAAACAATAATAATCAGAGCAGAGCAATCAAGGCTTCCAAAAGTTTTACTAACTTATTACATCTTACGATACGGGGTCACACTACACCAAAAACGCTAAACCGGCACTGTTTAAAACACTGTCTGACCAAATCTGGCACTGTTATTTTCAATGCCAAAAACAGGGGATCCAATTTTTTTGGCACTGTTCAAAACAGTGCCAGATTTTGGTCAAAGGGTACCAGATTTAGATATTTGGCACCCTTTTTTGGCACTGATTAAACCATTGCCAAAATTTCAAGATAGATTGTCGACACGCGGCAACATTTGGTCTCGCCACGTGTACATGGGTATCTGGCACGCTTTTGGCACTGCTTAAAACCGTGCCAGTTTTTATTTAAGTATAAAAAATAATTTCATCTGGCACGCTTTTTGGCACTGTTTTAAGCAGTGCCAGATTTATTTTCAAGGAGAACCAAAATTTGGCAGCATCATAGCACCAATATATAAAATACCAATAACACCTATTTCAAAAATATAATCACAACTACAAAGTAGGAATCAATATATAATAAATCCAACGTATAGTGTATACAAAACATAATAAAGTTCCTAATACAAAATACAACCATAAGAATCCAAAATAAAGTTCCTAACACAAATACAACCATAAGAATCCAAAATAAAGTTCCTAACACAAAATAACTACTTCATTCTTGATCAATGTCGTCGTGGGGAGGGAGTAGGTCATCGTGCCAAAACAAAAATCCACCTACACCCACATCTTCCAATGTGCTACAAGAGGATTGTTTACCTCCCCAAAGCAGACAATCATGCATTATGATCTTGTCAAGAATAACACGCACTTCTCTCGGTTTCAAGCGATGGCCGTGAACTAAAGGGACAGCGTTGAGCTGCGTTTTCCTACCATAAGCACAAAGCTCACCCAAATAAGATAGTATTTTGCATGGAACTAACTCATCAGCACTAGAAAACTGAGGTGTAGAGATAGGTGTGGCACTTGTGGGAGTTGCAACACTTGTTGTATGAGTTGTGTGAATGTCGTGGCTACCAAACATGAATTTTTCGCTCTTGAAATCTTTCACAAAATCTATGACCTTGGACTTCAATGCCTCCATCTCTTCTTTGAGGCTATCTACCTTCCCCCTCCAGTCATCGTGATCCGTGTTAACTTCTTGAAGCATTTCTCGCGCAATGCGGAAGCCATCATAACTTTCTTTGAAATTGTAGACCCAACACAACGAACTCCCCCTCTTGTCTCTTTCCCAAATGTGTCAAAGATGGGACCACTATCCAATGACTCCTCCTCACCGCTCTCTTGAAACAACTTTAGAAGCATTTCAACCTTATCCTGCATATAGAGACATTTTAATGAACATTCTATCATGTTTGGGGCAAAAGAAAAAAAAACATTACATTTGCAATTGAACTTACTGCAAATTCTTTGTCATAAGGTGCATAACATCCATCTTTCAATTTATGGGTATACAACCACAATTCAGCACGATTAGGGTATCGGCCATGCTCCGATTTCCACTTTTCTGCACGCCGGGCATAACCATCACGACCCGTATTATGAGTGGTTTTTGTCGGGTAACTTACTTTTATAGCTTATTCCGCTTTCTTATATCCTTTTGGGATTCTGTAGCCTCATGATCACAAAATCGCTCCCAGTCCTCACTTCTAGTATTTACTGGGACTAGCTCCTTCCACTTGGTAACATCATCACCTACCAACTTTGCTCGTAGCTTTACTTTGAACTTCTTCCACGCATTGTTGGCTTTTTTCATAAACATGACACGTTGACTATCTTTCACATCAGGAAATTCACCCTAAAAATGTTTATAATAGTAAGATTTTGATGAGACTTGTTGGTACTTATTATCACCGTAAAGCACACACACTCTCTCTCTCTCTGTAAAGCATTTACATGAGACTTGTTGGTACTTATTATCACCGTGTAGATGAAACAAAGTAATTTGACAAATGAATGAATTTAAAAAGAATGCCAATCATATATATATATACATATATATATATGCAGTCAGGCTATAAAGAGGGCGCCCTTTTTTTATTATAGAGCAGACCTCTTTTTTGGCCGCGAAAAAAGTGAGAATTTCTCACAAAAAAGTGAGAATTTATCACATCTTAAATTATGTGAGAAATTCTCACTTTTTATATGGCCAAAAAAAGGTCCTCTTTTTAATAAAAAAAAGGGCGCCCTTTTTAGAGAATCTCTACACACACACACACACATATATATATATATATATATTGCTAAAGAAGTGGTCAGTAATTCTTATGCTTGTTTTCAAACTTCTTAAAATAAATTGCTTTTAACTTATATTTTAAAAGGAAATGGGACATAAATTCAAAACAAACAACAATTTTTTAACAGACTATTTTATTACATTACAAAAAGCAATTAGAAAACTGAATCCCACTTTAGCACATTGGAAATAATTAGCATTTATAACTAAACAATGACAATAAGACACCTCAATTTGTTTATGAATACATTTTTCTCACTCAAACTTTGCTCACCCTTTGCTCACCCTCCTCTCCTATTGGCTAAATTGGCTAATGCAGTAGGGCCCAGTATTAAATGAGAATTAATTTATAGTGTAAAGTACTGGACCCCACTGCATTAGCTAATAGGAGAGGACGGTGAGCAATTTTGGGGTGAGTAAAACTGCACTCATTTGTTTATGTCTCATAGTTATTCCAAATTAAACAAAACTACTTGATGAATATAGCAAACAAGTAGAAAAATTACCCACGTCCAAGTCATATTAAATTATTAATGGGGCCATTTGGAAAGAATAATATTATTTACTATAACCAAAACATGGTCAAAAGACTCACAAACAAGACAAATCCTATACTTATTCAATGGAGGGGACACTTGGATTCATATTTCATGAGACTCTGAAATGAAATTGAAAAACAATGGAATGCCTTGTACTTTTGCTATGAATATTTTCCACTCATTTTCTAAGGCTCTTTTTAGGTCATGGATTTCATGAGGGAAAATAGTGGAAAAGAAAATAAGATGGAAAACTAGTTCTTAAGTGGATATTTTTGAAAACCGAGGAAAGAATTATGAACCTTAGTCCAGTATTATGTATTTCAATATCCTAAAAATAATGTGTCACATTCAAGAGCAGCTCGTCCACTTGAAGGTTAGTTGAAATTAGTTATAAACTAAAAGATTCTAAAAAAAATGTTGAAAATCCAGAAAGGGGGAAAGGATTGATATCTAAAAGCACAGAAGTTTCTTCTATTTTACTCAACTTTTTCCTTGGTAACCACACAAGTCCTTCCTTCAATTCAAAGGAGCCTTAAGGTGCCCAATTACTTCAAAAAGCAGAAATTATTTAGTTTTCAGGGAAGTACTTAGAATTGCCCATTCAAAAACTAAAACGTATGAAAATCATGGAAGCATATAGTGAAACAGATATTTAATTGTAATCACAAAACTTGACATCAAATCTCCAAAACTAATATACTGACGTAACGTTTACGAAAGTCATTTCTGAAAAAAAAAAATAAGTAAAAACTGCAATGCTATTTTGTCCAATTTCATTATCTCAATACTAATTCCAAATCTAAATAAGTTTCGGGTAGGCTTCGAATAGACATGAGAGAACTCCATGCATTACAATTAAAATATTGCAATCAGTAAAGAAAATTTTGCTTTCACAATTACCATTTAACAACTAGTAAAATTCACAATTTTGTTATTCAGAAAAGAAAATTTGCAAGAAGGCATAGCCCAAACACGATCAACTTTTGCCATATGAATGGAGATAATTACCTGAGTTGCGTTTTTATTTTCTATTCCATCACGAATAGTTAGACCATCATCACTACTTCCGGAATTATATTCAGATTGGTCAATACTCTTTGATTTTACGGATTTTGTAGTCTGTGTCTCACTTTCAATCCAACTTCCACTAGACTGAGAAAAGAAGAGAAATTAATCCAGAGTATAAGCAAATTTTAACATTGCTCGTTTCGGAGTCTTGAAAATGTCTAAAGTGATCAAAAGAAAGTTATAAAACATAAAAACAAATTAAAAAACTGGTGCCAAACGATGTACAGTAAAATATATAATTTTCAAATAAAGCCCCCAGAGTTGGAACTTTATCAAGGAGAGGCAAATTTGACAAATGGAGAAGATGATTCATGCAGCCATTTCAAAAGTTGGGAAAAGACTTTATTGACCTAAAGTAATTATCCACATCATGTTCCTGACATTTTGAGCTTCTTTAAAATAAATACGTTTTGGAATAAGAGATACATTTTTAAAAAGCTACAAATTGGAGCTTTTCAAAAAAGCTGTTGAAACGCTAATTCAAACGGTGACAGCGTTTTGGGAATCACTTAATAAGTTATTATTGGACTCCAAAACGCTTATCCCAAACGGGCTCTTATGAAAGTAGCATAAGAAAGCTGCCAACTCACACTGTGGCACCTTCTCCAAACATGCTGCCAAAGGTTTTTAAGCTCATTTTTTCGGATAGGTTTCACTAGAAAGTCAACTGCTCCCTTTGACAAACACTTAAAGACTAAACCCATGGAATCATGAGATGACATCACTGCACACAAAAATGTAACATAGGTGCCAAAACATGACTTGGTATAAACAGTCATTTTGTTGTTTAATCCACAAAGATGCTTTGAATAATCGCCTATTCGTTCTTGAAGTTGAAAAATTAAGTACCGAGGATGTTTTAAAGATGGAATTGAGTACTTTGAATTCCAAAATCAAGAAATGAAAAAAGCAATTCAGTAAACCCATTACAAAACAAAATTGGGAGGCAAGTGGGCTACCCCCAAAACAAAAACAGATTTAACAAAAACAAAATGAAAAAGCATTTCAGTAAACCCATTACAACATATTTAAACAGTCATATCATCGAACACTTGGTATCCAACAGAAAAACTATAAAAATTGGGAGGCAAGTGGACTACCCCCAAAATAAATATCAAAACATGACTTTGGCCATCACAAAACATGAACGAAAATGCACAAACATGAACAAAAATGCCATAAATTTCAGAAAAACTAAAGATTTGGGATTTTTTTCTCCCCTATAGGGTTCTCAGGAGAGAGAGAGAGAGAGAGAGAGAGAGAGAGAGAGAGAGGAGGGAAAACTGATTTGTCATTTGAGGGTAACATTTGGGGTTATTTTTTTTTATTTATTTTTTTTTTTTTTAGTAAAAGTTTTTGTTCAGTCAACGCACATTTGGGGGAAAAATTTTGGGGCTTGTTTGGCACGCTAACTTTTTCAGATTGGCACTGCTTGAAACAGCTCCAGATTTGGCACTGTTTTGAACAGCGCTAGATTGGCCTAAAAGCGTTCCAAATTTTGGCACTGTTTTAAACAGTACCAGATAAAATTCGCGAAAGGGTGCCAAATTGACCATTTTGGTGTAGTGTCAACTAAGGCACAGACCGCCTTAAAATAAAACAATAACTTATCATCTATTACAGTCATCCTTATAACAAAACCAGTTCTTAATTAAAACATATAACTTAAATATGCAATGACGATAACAGTTTCTCTTCCCAAAAGCAGCATTTCTCAATTAGCATAGTCATAAGGCTCAGCATAGTCATAACCTGCAAAGCCTGAACACGAATGTCCAGGACGCATCAACGTCGTCAGCTTCGAGAAGCTGGTGAGTATTAAAAACATAACTTTAAATGTAACACATACCCATTTACCTTTTTCCATTTTTCAGTTTTGTAAAAACAACAGTTTAACCATAGAAAGAAATCAATTATAAAAAATAACAAGGAATATATTTTAAAGATCGTTCATTCATTAAAACATATGATCGTGTATGAGACAATGCACCACACTCATCTTACCGACTATTTTCGCTCGACAAACACAACAACCCACTATCTCACTCCAGTATCTTTGAAACACTAAGGTAGCCACACTTTAGCAACGGGGTGCCAGGGAATGTCCAGTTTGTCTCAGACTTTGGTTCGGGGTACCAGGGAGTGTCCAATGCCTCACACTTTGAGTACCTAAACCGCCATGCAAATACCGAAGGAACCCTCACGCAGTATCCAGACTTGGGTATCAGGGAGTGTCCGTAGACCACACTTTAGCACTACCATGGGTGCCAGGGAATGTCCAAGTTCAGCATCACACACTTTAACGCTACCATGGGCGCCAGGGAGTGTCCAATTTTGCCACCGTCGCATTACAAAGATACTCTCACCGCAATCTCAACGCGTCACACTTTGGTACACCATAACCAGGGAGTGTCCACCACACTATCTCAAACTCAATCTCAATCTCAACCTCATACTCTTTTCCACACTGACCATTACTCTTTTCCACACTGACTGACACCCACATGCATGTACCACTGACTCCACATGTATGTCATGAAACTTAAACATAAAAGAATTCGCTGAATTAAAGAAACCACGTACGTACGGTGATTGGTAAATCATAATACATAGTTTTAATCTGTTCCAACATAACCAATAGTATTATGTTTCAATAAAATTCCCAGACAGAACCTTAACAGTGCTTTAAAATTAATCCAAACAGTCCCTTATACGAAAACACACAAAAACCAGAAACTGCCAGAAGTCGCGCGCGCGGGCCGCTCGCGCGACAAATCGCTCGCGCGATGTGCCCAATTTTCATTTTATTATAAAAACCTTTCTTTCTGCCTGAAACCGGCCACTTCGCGCACGCGAGGGGTCTCTCGCGCGACCTGCCTAATTTCCACTTTATTCATAAACTTTTCTGTCTGCCTGGAAACGCAAACCTCGCGCGCGCAGGCCGCTCGCGCGAGGGGTCGCTCGCGCGATCGTGGCGCGAGATGAAGCAGAGACTTCATCTTCCTCGTCAGAACTGCTCTGTTTTCTGTTTCAGGGGTCTCTTTGACCCATTTTCGAAAACTCAAGTATACATATCATATTATATATGGATCTCTTGGTTTTTCATCAAGGATTAAGAATCCATTATCAATTTAACATGATTCAATCTACAACTCTAGAATTTTGTGAAAAACCAAATGATCACAAAACTAATTTTCTTATATATTTTCTCATGTGATCAAATTAGACTCTAAAACTTTAAACATGGCATATATGATGCATAATCTACCATAATCATCTCTTAAAACGGATTTTGGTTGAGGTTGAAAAATCTTGATTTTGAGCTATGGAGTTTCATACGTAAAATCAAATGTGAAGATTCTTAAACCAAGCTATAAGAACAGAAATTAAAATGTGAATTACATTCAGAGTGAGTTTAGAATACTCACTGAGATTGATTGTAGAGGAATTGTTGAGAAAGAAGAGTAAATAGGAGATTCAAACCCAAGCTTTGGCTATGGGGATTTAGGCTTCTTTCTCTAAAATTTTCAGTGATAAAGAACTCCCAAACTCTCTCTCTACCTCTCTGAAATCAATTGTGAAGATATATGCAGAAGTGAAGATATATGTGTGTGATAGTTGTTAAATAGAATTTCATGGACTTGGGCTCCAAGTCTCTTCACATACACACTACAAATTGCTTTGTTTTCAAATTAATTGAGCTGGAGAATATACGCACAATTACATACGTAAATTCATATATCAGCTGCAGGAGTTTTGAAAGGGTGGTTTAGACTAATAGGGGTCAATCTTGAGATGTTTGGCAAAATCAACTTTTGGCATAAGATATACACATACACAATTGCATTACCCAAACAAGGCATATCCAATGATTACTTGCCATAAATAGCAATAAAGCAAATGTCATGTCTTTGCTTTACATCACTTCCAAAATATGTGGAAGTTTAATGTGGCGCAGACAGTTTTAAACATAAACTAGTATTTTTGGGGCGCGGTGGTCACCACAAAAATACGGAAAAATTCATTTTAGAGTAGGGATTGATTTTCTGATTTTATAAAAATACTAATTGAGTCAAAAGGTAATATTTTCACCGTTTTGAAATACAGTTTTGAAATCTAACACAGGTGTAGTTAAATTTTATAAAATTGCAGTTTAACCCCATTAAGAATTACAATGTACAACAAAATAGGCCATAAGGTTATAAAACATGTCCATAGAAATAAAATGCACACAGCTAATACAAATTAAATATGGAAATGCAATTTAAATTTATATGAAATGCAGGTTGTTACATCCTTCCTCCCTTAAACAGGATTTCGTCCCCGAAATCAAGACTAACTAGTCCTGAAACAACTCCGGGTACTTCTTCCTCATCTCAGCTTCAACTTCCCACCAGGCTTCATTCTCGTCATGGTGGTTCCACTGAACTTTCACCAACGGGATATCCTTATTCCTCAGCTTCTTGATACTCTGATCTAGAATCTTCATAGGTCTCTCCTTGTAAGAAACGTTATGACTCGTCTCAATATCGTCATAACTAACTACATGCGAGGGGTCTCGTATGTACCTTCTCAGCATACTCACATGGAATACATTGTGAACCCCAGACATCTTCGGTGGTAGCGCCAGTCGATAAGCCACTTTCCCGATACGATCCAAGATCTCGAACGGTCCAATGAAACATGGAGCTAACTTCCCTCTCTTGAGACCAAAACGGACCACTCCCCGGGTCGGTGAAACCTTAAGGAGTACGTGATCTCCAACACTAAACTTCAAATCCTTTCGGCGTCGATCGGCATAACTTTTATACCGGCTCTGAGCGGTTCTCATCCTTTCCTTGACCAAGGAAATCTTCTCGTTGGTTTCTCTAACCAAATCTGGTCTCAACAACTCTGTATCCCCAACTTCTGCCCAACACAATGAAGAACGACATGGTCGTCCGTACAGTGCTTCGAACGGAGCCATCCCGATACTCGCATGATTACTGTTGTTATAGGCAAATTCAACCAACGACAAGTGTGTCTCCCAAGATTCTTCAAAATCGATAACACAAGCCCTAAGCATATCCTCCATGATCTGATTAACACGCTCAGTTTGCCCGTCTGTCTGAGGGTGAAAAGCAGTGCTCATCTTGAGCGAGGTTCCCATAGCTTCTTGCAGACTTTCCCAAAATCCAGAAGTAAAACGCGCGTCACGGTCTGATACAACTGACACAGGTGCACCGTGAAACCGCACAACTTGTTGTATGTACATCCGGCTCATCTTTTCCACCGGGTATGTCATACTGTAAGCAATGAAATGCGCAGATTTCGTCAGTCGATCCACAAGTACCCAAATAGCGTCATGATTTTACTGTGATCGAGGCAATCCTACTACAAAATCCATCGTAATGTGCTCCCACTTCCAACCAGGAATAGGTAGCGGTTGCAACAATCCTGATGGTCTCTGATGTTCGGCCTTGACTTGTTGACACGTCAAACACTTGGATACAAACTCGGCCACGTCCTTCTTCATGCCTTCCCACCAGAAATTTCTCTTCAAATCTTTGTACATCTTGGTTCCTCCCGGGTGAACTGTATACCTTGATTTATGTGGTTCTTCCAGAATATCCTTCCTTAGCTCACCACAATCTAGCACACATAATCTATCTCTGCACCGATATTCTCCATCGACTCCCACCTTCCATTCCGTCGGGTCTTTTTCTGACATCTTCACGAACCAGGCTTGAAACTTCTCATCTTCTTTCTGAGCTCCAATAATGCGGTCGATAAGAACATGCTGTAAGATAAGACATCCAAACAATTGTCCTTCTCCTTCTTCAGCACTCTGTACATCGAACTCCGCCAACGTCTCCAATGTTCGCCACTCCCTAACCATTAAGGTAGCGATCGTCCCACGAGTCTGTCGACTCAAAGCATCGGCTACCACATTAGCTTTACCGGGGTGGTATTCTAACGTGAAGTCGTAATCTTTGATCAGCTCCATCCATCTGCGCTGCCTCATGTTCAACTTTTTCTGTGTGAACAAATATTTTAGGCTCTTGTGATCGGAGAACAAATAAAACTTCTCACCGTAGAGATAGTGTCTCCAAATCTTGAGTGCAAATACCACTGCCGCCAATTCCAAATCATGAATGGGATAGTTCAACTCATTTGGCTTCAGCTGTCTAGATCCATAGGCGATAACTCTGCCATCTTGCATAAGTACACACCCCAGTCCTTGATATGTCGCGTCACTAAAGATAGTGAACTTCTCATCAGGCTTGGGTATAGCTAGTACCGGCGCGGTAGTGAGTCTCTCTTTCAACTCTAGAAAGGCTCGCTCATGCTTCTCTGTCCACTCGAACTTCAAATTCTTCTTCGTCAATCTAGTTAATGGTGCAGCTATTTTAGAAAATCCCTCAACAAATCTCCTGTAATAGCCTGCGAGTCCAAGGAAACTTCTAACCTCTGTAGGGTTGCTCGGCCTAACTGTAATAACCTGCATTTCCATTTAATTTTAAAATACATTTTCATATTTAATTTGTAATTGCATTGTCATATTTAATTTCATTTGGTATTGACTGCTTCATTTAATTTCATTTCCCATGTTCTAAATTTTATTCCTTGATTTATTGTGAGCTATGAATTCTTTTGGGGTCAAACTGTAATTTTATAAAATTGAACAACACCTGTGTTAGATTTCAAATCTGTATTTCAAAACGGTGAAAGTAACTTCTATCGACTCAATCAGTATTTTTATAAAACCAGAAAATCAATTCTTACGTTAAAATGAAATTTCTGTATTTTTGTGGTGACCACCGCGCCCCGAAAATACCAGTTTATGTCTAAAACTGTCCATGTTGTGTTTAACTTCCACAGATTTTGGAAGTGACCGATTTAGACATTGCTTTATTTCCATTAATGGCAAGTAATCATTGGATAAGGCATTGTTTGGGAATGATTAGCTTATATGTGCAAATGTTGTGCCATAAGCTAAATTGCCAAACAACACTAATTGACCCCTATATCCCTATGCTTGCCTCTTGGAATAACAGATGAGTTAATACTCATCTGTGTACATATATCATACGTATGTATAATCAGTGTGTTTAATGTTTAAATTGAAACAAAATCAATTTGTTGAGTGAGAGAGGTTTTTCTTGGTCTCCAAGTTCATCTACTCTCTATATACATACACTCTCACACACTCATAACTCTCACATTCTGCACACACAAAACACTGAGAGTTTAGAGAGAAGACAGAGAGTTCTACAGAATTATATAGAGAGAGAAAGCTCAAATCACCATAGCTAGAGCTTAAGTGGATTTCTTAATTGGCCTTTCTTTCTCAACATCTATTTGAATCTTCATACTCAGTGAGTATTACTAACTCACTAAGAATGTAATTTCATGTCTATTTACTGTGTGTTTGTTTAATTTGGTAATACACCATTGTTGATTTACGTATGGAAATTCATAGCTTGAAATCAAGATTTTCAAACCTTAATCTAAATTCATTTTAGGAGATGAATATGGTAGATTATACATCCTACATGCCATATTTGAAGTTTTAAAGTCTAATTTGTTCATATAAGAAAGTATATAAGAAACTAAGTTTTGACATGTTTTAGTTTTTCATAAAATTGGAAAGTTATAGATTGATTCATGTTAAACTAATCATAGATTCTTAATCCTTGTTGAAAAAGGAAGAGATCCATATATAACATGACACATATACTTACAAAATTGAAATGGGTCAAAAAGACCCCTGTTTCACTGAACCAGAGCAGTTCCTGCGGAGAAGATGAAGCCTCTGCTTCATCTCGCGCCGCGATCGCGCGCGCGAGAAATCGCGCGAGCGGCCCGCGCGAGCGACCCCTCGCGCGAGCGATCCGCGCGCGCGAGGTATGCCTCCCCAGGCAGAAAGGAAAGTTTATATATATAAGGAAAATTAGGCTGGTCGCGCGAGCGAGGGTTGCGCGAGAATCACTTCGCGCGAGCGATCCGCGCGCGCGACCTTGACTTCCTCAGGCAGACAGAAAAGTTTAATTATAAATTAAAAGTGAGCATATCGCGCGAGCGGCCCGCGCGAGCGACCTTTCGCGCGAGCGGCCCGCGCGCGCGAGTTCTGGCAGTTTGTGGTTTTTGTCTGTTTTCCATTTAGGGACTGTTTGGTTCAACTTTTATATACTGTTGAAGTTCTGTTTGGGATATTTAGTTAATCAGAACTCTATTTTGTTATGTTTGAATGATTAAAACACTGTAGTATGACTCATTGATCCCCGTACGCGTGTTGTTCCTTTAATTCAGCATTTTTGGTTTTCATTTAAGTGCATACCATTCATGTGGGTCAGTGGTACATGCATATGGGTGTCAGTCTGTGTGGAAAAGAGTAATGGTAGTGTGGAAAGAGTATGAGTTTGTGTTTGTGGTCGTGGTTGTGGTTGAGTATGAGTTTGTGGTTGTGGTCGTGGTTGTGATTGTGATTGTGGTTGTGGTTGTGGTTGCGATTGTGGAAGAGGGTATCTTTGAAATGCGACGGTGTCAAATAAGGACACTCCCTGACGCCCATGGAAGCGTTAAAGTGTGTGAAGCCGAACTCGGACACTCACTGGCACCCATGGAAGTGCTAAAGTGTGGCCTACGGACACTCCCTGATAACTCGAGTCTGGATACTGTGTGAGGGGTTGCCCCGGTATTTGCATGGCGGTTAGGGTATTCAAAGTGTGAGGCATTGGACACTCCCTGGTACCCCGGACCAAAGTGTGAGGCAAACTGGACACTCCCTGGCGCCCCGTTGCTAAAGTGTGGCTATCGTAGTATTTCAAAGAGACCAGGAGTAGGATAGTGGGTTGTTGTGGCTGTCGAGAGAAAAGCGTCGGCAAGATGAGTGTGGTGCATTGTTCTCATACACGGTCTCATCTGTTTAAATTACCCTCTTTTAATAATGTTGTGAATGTTCTTCTAAATGAGCTCCTTACTTCAATAATAAACTCGTAGATTTAAATGGGAATTGGGAAAAGGTAAGTTGGTATGTTTTACATTCAAAGTTATGTTTTAATACTCACCAGCTTCTTGAAGCTGACGACGTTGATGCGTCCTGAACATTCGTGTTCAGGCTTTTCAGGTTACAATCAGGAGGAATCATACGATTATGCTAATTAAGAATGGCTGCTGTTGGGACGAGAAACTATTTATCATATGTTTTTAAGTTTATCTGTTTTGAGTTATGAACTATTTTGTTTTAAGGATGACTGTAACAGACTCTAAGCTTTTTATTTTATTTTCAAGGCGGTCTGTGCCTTAGTTGACCCCGGTTTATAAGATGTAATAAGATAGAAATTTTTGTAAGCCTTGATTGCTTTACTCTGATTTTTATGTTTCCTTGTTTGACGTTTGGGACGGAATCGATCCTTCAAACTGTCGCGACCTACGGGTCCATAAAGGAAATTAAACGCTTTCCTTATTTATGCTACGTCGGGGCGTGACAGGATTTAGTGGTATCAGAGCCAGGTTATTATTTATCACAAGATAGTTTAGCCAGGTTAGGGTTTACCAGTATAGACCCGATTCCACATTCCATTAAGTGTTACACACCCGATGATACGACAGGGAGGATAGACTCAGAACCCAAACGCCTAAGATTATTCTGTTCTGACTTTAAGTAGTACCTTTTCAGGTATGGATTCAGCTCCCCCACTTTATGTACCAGACAGGTTCGGAGGACACTTCGTGTTACCTGGGGCGGTGATCCCAGCTTTCCTTGACCTATATCAGGCGGCCGTAGAGCAGTTAGCCGTGGCGACGGTAGTATCTGAGGTTTGGCACCAGGTCCACGTGATAGGCCTAGTTGACCTGACCCGTATTCGTTTTGAGCTTCGATATTTCGCAGAGGCTCAGCGTCTAGTTTTGGTCGAGATTCTGCGGTTGGTCGATAGCGGTGCTTTCTACCTTCCCCTCGAGATCCAGATCGTGCATGCCCACCTGGCTCAGTTGGAGATGCCTCCGCCGGTGGTACCTATTGCTGAGGACGATGCAGAGGTTGTCCACGTGGTCCCAGTAGGTGGGGAGATCTTAGAGGACGGCATAGGTCTGGACGATCTTGCCGCTGAGCTCGAGGCTGAGCTAGCACTGGAGCTAGCCCTACCTGAGGAGATGGTAGATGAGGCAGATGCTCCTGTACCTGCTTCATCGTCCACCTCTCACAGCTATGATGGGGTTGGACCGTTCGTTGTTCAGCGATTTCGCCCTGTCGATTCGCTAGAT
Organism: Hydrangea macrophylla; assembly: GCA_033977485.1. NCBI lineage: Eukaryota > Viridiplantae > Streptophyta > Magnoliopsida > Cornales > Hydrangeaceae > Hydrangea > Hydrangea macrophylla. The sequence goes on from CM066997.1 coordinate 21,788,556, forward strand.
CTCCTGATAGCTGCTTATGGAGACGATTGACGTTCTAGTTATGACTTGTACATATTTACTGCTTTTAATTATTAGCTCTATCTCTTTTTGCAACTGAAATTACATGCATTAGAGTGTAGGGCAATGACCCCATTTTTGTAACATTAACTCTTGCATGCGTCCTAACCCATATAGATAGGGTAGGCATTGATCTGACCATACGTACTTTTTGTATCTACTTGACAGAAGTGATATATATATAAGATATACCCTTTTTTGAATGTTGTTGTCCTTTAAATTGCTTTATAAACACTGTTACATGCATGTTTCTCATTCTTCTATCACTATCATGCATAGAATGGCTGGAGGAGTAAGAAGGAACAGAAATCTAATCGAGGGGGCACCTGAGGCTGCTGATCCCACAGGAATATTTGAAGCTTTCATTAGACGTCTCGAAAGGGTTAGTAATCAGAATGAAAACCGACGAGACCGTCAGACGGGAGACAAGTTGCTAGAAAGATTCCGTGCTCTAAGGCCCGAACAGTTTGCGGGTACCGCGGAACCCTGGAAGGCCGAACAATGGTTAAGACAGATGGACCGAATGTTCGAGGCTGTCCAATGCAACGAAATGGACAAAAGGAGGTTGGCTACGTTTCAGCTGACCGATGCTGCCGCAGATTGGTGGGATTCGGTTATAGCTACTATCGGGAATGGGGCTGCGATGGGGATGACGTGGACTGCGTTTAAGGGGAGATTTTTGGAGAAATATTTCCCGGCCACAGAGAGGCATAGAAGAGAGAAGGAATTCATGGACCTGACGCAAGGAACCAAGTCGGTGCAGGAGTACACCACACAGTTTGAAAGGCTGTCTCGATTTGCTCCACACCTGGTCGATACCGAGGAGAAGAAGATCCGCAAGTATAACCAAGGGCTGACACCGCAGATCCGCCGCTTGACTCTCGGCCACTTGGATAAATCGTTTGAAGGACTTGTTGGTTTGGCTACTGATCTGGAAGAGGATGCTCGAGTGAGCCGAAAACAATTTGAATTCCGACCGCCTCACAGGGGTAACTTTGGGAATAGACCACCAATGAACCGAACCCAAGGGCAAAAGAGGAATTTCGACGGAAGCAAGAAGGCCCATGCTATTTCCTATCCGACTCAACCCCGAATAGGAGAAGGAAGTAGTAGTGGAAAGTGCTTCAACTGTGGCAACCCTGGACATGTGGCTCGTGATTGCAAGGCACCAAGGCGTGCTACTCAGCAAGGGATAGTCTGCTTCAACTGTGGTGAACCAGGTCACATCAGCAGGTTCTGTACTGCTCCTAAGCAGATGACTTATGGTCAACAGGGACAGACTCGCTTGAATGCTGTTATCCCTGATGCCGCTGGATATGATGGAACTGCGTATGAAGAAGGAAATTATGGAGAAGCCCAACCTGATCAGCAAGCAGTAGAAGGTACATTAACTCTGTTTAACTCCCATGTTAAAGTGTTATTTGATACGGGTGCTGCTCTTTCGTTCATATCTGTTAATACAATTCGAAGATTGGGTATTTTACCTCATCGCTTAGAGAAAGCTTTGAAGGCTACTTCGCCACTAGGAGCTGCAGTCAGATTAGGACACGTGTGCAAGGATTGCCCCTTACGGTTAGGAGACCGTGAAATCCCTGCTAGGTTGATTGTCCTATCAATGAAGGAGTTTGACATAATCCTAGGAATGGATTGGCTCTCTCAGAATCAAGTGAAGTTGGATTGTGCGAGGAAGAGAATTACATTCCCCGACAATGAGAATCAACCCTTTGATTTTCAATGTAACCCTACGGGAGATATGTTCCTCACGAGATGTTTAGCCAACATCGAAGTCGTCAGTACAGAGGTGACAGCGTCATCTATACCTGTAGTCAAGGACTTCGAAGGAGTATTTCAAGACATTTCTGGTTTGCCGCCCGAGAGAAGTATAGAGTTCTGTATTGAGCTTATACCGGGTACCGTGCCGATCACCAAGGTTCCCTACAGAATGGCCCCCACAGAACTATTGGAGTTGAAGGAACAAGTTCAAGAGCTCGAGAACCTAGGTTTTGTACGTCCAAGTACATCGCCTTGGGGAGCACCAGTGTTATTCGTGAAGAAGAAGGACGGGACACTCAGATTGTGTATCGACTACAGAGAATTGAACCGAGTAACTATCAAGAACAAATATCCTTTGCCTCGGATTGACGATTTGTTTGATCAACTACAAGGAGCTACGACGTTTTCCAAGATAGACCTTAGGTCGGGATATCATCAGTTGAGGGTACGAAAAGAAGACATACCTAAGACTGCTTTCAGAACCCGATATGGTCATTATGAATTTCTGGTGATGCCGTTTGGAATGACGAATGCCCCGGCAGTGTTCATGGATTTGATGAACAGAGTGTTCAAGCCTTATTTAGATCAGTTTGTCATCGTCTTTATTGATGATATTTTGATCTATTCTAAGTCAGGAGAAGAACACGAGCAACATCTACGGATTGCGATGCAGACCCTCAAGGACCACCACTTGTATGCCAAGTTCAGTAAGTGTGAGTTCTGGTTGCAAGAAGTGAAATTTTTGGGACACAAGGTGTCATCTCAAGGAATTTCTGTGGATTCATCCAAGACCGATGCCGTATCAAATTGGGTTAGACCGAGCAACCCTACAGAAGTTCGGAGTTTTCTTGGACTCGCAGGCTATTACAGGAGATTCGTTGAGGGATTCTCAAAGATAGCAGCACCTTTGACTGGGTTGACGAAGAAGAATTTGAAGTTCGAGTGGACAGAGAAGCACGAGCGAGCCTTTCTAGAGTTGAAAGAGAGACTCACAACCGCACCAGTACTAGCAATACCCAAGCCTGATGAAAAGTTCACTATCTTTAGTGACGCATCATATCAGGGGTTAGGGTGTGTACTTATGCAAAATGGCAGAGTTATTGCCTATGGATCCAGACAGCTGAAGCCGAATGAGTTGAACTATCCCATTCATGATTTGGAGTTGGCGGCAGTGGTTTTCGCACTCAAGATTTGGAGACACTATCTCTACGGTGAGAAGTTTGATTTGTTCTCCGATCACAAGAGCCTCAAGTATTTGTTCACGCAGAAAGAGTTGAACATGAGGCAACGTAGATGGATGGAGCTGATCAAAGACTACGACTTCACATTAGAATACCACCCGGGTAAAGCCAATGTGGTTGCCGATGCGTTGAGTCGACAGACTCGTGAGACGATCGCCTCCTTAATGGTTAGAGAGTGGCGAGCTTTGGAGACGTTGGCAGAATTCGATGTACAGAGTGCTGAAGAAGGAGAAGGACAATTGTTCGGATGTCTTACCCTGCAGCCTGTTCTTATCGACCGCATCATTGGAGCTCAGAAAGAAGATGAGAAGTTTCAGGCATGGTTCGTGAAGATGTCAGAAAAAGACCCGACAGAATGGAAAGTGGGAGTCGATGGAGGATATCGGTGCAGGAATAGATTATGTGTGCCAGGTAATGAAGAGTTAAGGAAGGATATCCTGGAAGAAGCACATAAGTCGAGATATACAGTTCACCCGGGAGGAACGAAGATGTACAAAGATCTGAAGAGAAATTTCTGGTGGCAAGGTATGAAGAAAGACGTGGCCGAATTTGTAGCCAAGTGTTTGACATGTCAGCAAGTCAAGGCCGAACACCAGAGACCGTCAGGATTGTTGCAACCGCTACCTATTCCTGGTTGGAAGTGGGAGCACATTACAATGGATTTTGTAGTAGGATTACCTCGATCGCAGCAGAATCATGACGCTATTTGGGTAATCGTGGATCGATTGACGAAGTCAGCTCATTTCATTGCTTATAGTATGACATACCCGGTAGAGAAGATGAGCCGGATGTACATACGACAAGTCGTACGACTTCACGGTGCACCTGTGTCGATTGTGTCAGACCGTGACGCGCGTTTTACCTCTGGATTTTGGGAAAGTCTGCAAGAAGCTATGGGAACTTCGCTCAAGATGAGCACTGCTTTTCACCCTCAGACAGATGGTCAGACTGAGCGTGTTAATCAGATAATGGAAGATATGCTCAGGGCTTGTGTGATCGATTTTGAAGAATCTTGGGAGACACACTTGCCGTTGGTTGAATTTGCCTATAATAACAGTTATCACGCGAGTATCGGTATGGCTCCGTTCGAAGCATTGTACGGACGACCATGTCGTTCCCCATTATGTTGGGCAGAGGTTGGGGACTCAGAATTGCTGGGACCAGACCTGGTTAGAGAAACCAACGAAAAGATTACTTTGGTCAAGGAGAGGATGAGAACCGCCCAGAGCCGGTATAAGAGTTATGCTGATCGACGCCGGAAGGATTTGGAGTTTAGTGTTGGAGATCACGTACTCCTTAAGGTTTCACCAACCCGAGGAGTGGTACGTTTTGGTCTCAAGAGAGGAAAGTTAGCTCCGCGTTTCATCGGACCGTTTGAGATTTTGGAACGTGTCGGGAAAGTAGCTTATCGATTGGCGCTACCACCGAAGATGTCTGGGGTTCACAACGTGTTTCACGTAAGTATGTTAAGGAAGTATATACGAGACCCCTCACATGTGGTTAGTTATGACGATATTGAGACGAGTCATAACGTTTCTTACAAGGAGAGACCTGTGAAGATTTTGGATCAGAGTATCAAGAAGTTGAGGAATAAAGACATTCCGTTGGTGAAAGTTCAGTGGAATCACCATGACGAGAACGAAGCCTCGTGGGAAGTGGAAGCTGATATGAGGAAGAAGTACCCGGAGTTATTTCAGGACTAGTCAGTCTTGATTTCGGGGACGAAATCCTGTTTAAGGGAGGAAGGGTGTAATAACCTGCATTTCCATTTAATTTTAAAATACATTTTCATATTTAATTTGTAATTGCATTGTCATATTTAATTTCATTTGGTATTGACTGCTTCATTTAATTTCATTTCCCATGTTCTAAATTTTATTCCTTGATTTATTGTGAGCTATGAATTCTTTTGGGGTCAAACTGTAATTTTATAAAATTGAACAACACCTGTGTTAGATTTCAAATCTGTATTTCAAAACGGTGAAAGTAACTTCTATCGACTCAATCAGTATTTTTATAAAACCAGAAAATCAATTCTTACGTTAAAATGAAATTTCTGTATTTTTGTGGTGACCACCGCGCCCCGAAAATACCAGTTTATGTCTAAAACTGTCCATGTTGTGTTTAACTTCCACAGATTTTGGAAGTGACCGATTTAGACATTGCTTTATTTCCATTAATGGCAAGTAATCATTGGATAAGGCATTGTTTGGGAATGATTAGCTTATATGTGCAAATGTTGTGCCATAAGCTAAATTGCCAAACAACACTAATTGACCCCTATATCCCTATGCTTGCCTCTTGGAATAACAGATGAGTTAATACTCATCTGTGTACATATATCATACGTATGTATAATCAGTGTGTTTAATGTTTAAATTGAAACAAAATCAATTTGTTGAGTGAGAGAGGTTTTTCTTGGTCTCCAAGTTCATCTACTCTCTATATACATACACTCTCACACACTCATAACTCTCACATTCTGCACACACAAAACACTGAGAGTTTAGAGAGAAGACAGAGAGTTCTACAGAATTATATAGAGAGAGAAAGCTCAAATCACCATAGCTAGAGCTTAAGTGGATTTCTTAATTGGCCTTTCTTTCTCAACATCTATTTGAATCTTCATACTCAGTGAGTATTACTAACTCACTAAGAATGTAATTTCATGTCTATTTACTGTGTGTTTGTTTAATTTGGTAATACACCATTGTTGATTTACGTATGGAAATTCATAGCTTGAAATCAAGATTTTCAAACCTTAATCTAAATTCATTTTAGGAGATGAATATGGTAGATTATACATCCTACATGCCATATTTGAAGTTTTAAAGTCTAATTTGTTCATATAAGAAAGTATATAAGAAACTAAGTTTTGACATGTTTTAGTTTTTCATAAAATTGGAAAGTTATAGATTGATTCATGTTAAACTAATCATAGATTCTTAATCCTTGTTGAAAAAGGAAGAGATCCATATATAACATGACACATATACTTACAAAATTGAAATGGGTCAAAAAGACCCCTGTTTCACTGAACCAGAGCAGTTCCTGCGGAGAAGATGAAGCCTCTGCTTCATCTCGCGCCGCGATCGCGCGCGCGAGAAATCGCGCGAGCGGCCCGCGCGAGCGACCCCTCGCGCGAGCGATCCGCGCGTGCGAGGTATGCCTCCCCAGGCAGAAAGGAAAGTTTATATATATAAGGAAAATTAGGCTGGTCGCGCGAGCGAGGGTTGCGCGAGAATCACTTCGCGCGAGCGATCCGCGCGCGCGACCTTGACTTCCTCAGGCAGACAGAAAAGTTTAATTATAAATTAAAAGTGAGCATATCGCGCGAGCGGCCCGCGCGAGCGACCTTTCGCGCGAGCGGCCCGCGCGCGCGAGTTCTGGCAGTTTGTGGTTTTTGTCTGTTTTCCATTTAGGGACTGTTTGGTTCAACTTTTATATACTGTTGAAGTTCTGTTTGGGATATTTAGTTAATCAGAACTCTATTTTGTTATGTTTGAATGATTAAAACACTGTAGTATGACTCATTGATCCCCGTACGCGTGTTGTTCCTTTAATTCAGCATTTTTGGTTTTCATTTAAGTGCATACCATTCATGTGGGTCAGTGGTACATGCATATGGGTGTCAGTCTGTGTGGAAAAGAGTAATGGTAGTGTGGAAAGAGTATGAGTTTGTGTTTGTGGTCGTGGTTGTGGTTGAGTATGAGTTTGTGGTTGTGGTCGTGGTTGTGATTGTGATTGTGGTTGTGGTTGTGGTTGCGATTGTGGAAGAGGGTATCTTTGAAATGCGACGGTGGCAAATAAGGACACTCCCTGACGCCCATGGAAGCGTTAAAGTGTGTGAAGCCGAACTCGGACACTCACTGGCACCCATGGAAGTGCTAAAGTGTGGCCTACGGACACTCCCTGATAACTCGAGTCTGGATACTGTGTGAGGGGTTGCCCCGGTATTTGCATGGCGGTTAGGGTATTCAAAGTGTGAGGCATTGGACACTCCCTGGTACCCCGGACCAAAGTGTGAGGCAAACTGGACACTCCCTGGCGCCCCGTTGCTAAAGTGTGGCTATCGTAGTATTTCAAAGAGACCAGGAGTAGGATAGTGGGTTGTTGTGGCTGTCGAGAGAAAAGCGTCGGCAAGATGAGTGTGGTGCATTGTTCTCATACACGGTCTCATCTGTTTAAATTACCCTCTTTTAATAATGTTGTGAATGTTCTTCTAAATGAGCTCCTTACTTCAATAATAAACTCGTAGATTTAAATGGGAATTGGGAAAAGGTAAGTTGGTATGTTTTACATTCAAAGTTATGTTTTAATACTCACCAGCTTCTTGAAGCTGACGACGTTGATGCGTCCTGAACATTCGTGTTCAGGCTTTTCAGGTTACAATCAGGAGGAATCATACGATTATGCTAATTAAGAATGGCTGCTGTTGGGACGAGAAACTATTTATCATATGTTTTTAAGTTTATCTGTTTTGAGTTATGAACTATTTTGTTTTAAGGATGACTGTAACAGACTCTAAGCTTTTTATTTTATTTTCAAGGCGGTCTGTGCCTTAGTTGACCCCGGTTTATAAGATGTAATAAGATAGAAATTTTTGTAAGCCTTGATTGCTTTACTCTGATTTTTATGTTTCCTTGTTTGACGTTTGGGACGGAATCGATCCTTCAAACTGTCGCGACCTACGGGTCCATAAAGGAAATTAAACGCTTTCCTTATTTATGCTACGTCGGGGCGTGACACTAACGCAGTTTGACACAGCATCGGTCTTGGACGAATCCACTGAAATCCCTTGAGATGACACCTTGTGTCCCAAAAATTTCACTTTTTACAACCAGAACTCACACTTACTGAATTTGGCATACAACTGGTGATCCTTGAGCGTCTGCATCGCAATCCTTAGATGTTGCTCATGTTCTTCTCCTGACTTAGAATAGATCAAAATATCATCTATAAAGACGATGACAAACTGATCTAAATAAGGCTTGAACACTCTGTTCATCAGATCCATAAACACTGCCGGGGCGTTTATCATTCCAAACGGCATCACCAGAAATTCATAATGACCATATCGGGTTCTGAACGCAGTCTTAGGTATATCTTCTTTCCGTACCCTCAACTGATGATATCCCGACCTTAGGTCTATCTTGGAAAATGTAGTAGCACCTTGCAGTTGATCAAACAAATCGTCAATCCGAGGTAAGGGATACTTGTTCTTGATAGTCACCCGGTTCAATTCTCTGTAGTCGATACACAACTGAAGTGTTCCGTCCTTCTTCTTCACGAATAACACTGGTGCTCCCCAAGGCGATGTACTTGGGCGTACAAAACCTAGGTTCTCGAGCTCTTGAACTTGTTCCTTCAATTCTAAAAGTTCGGTGGGGGCCATTCTGTAGGAACCTTAGTGATCGGTACGGTACCCGGTATAAGCTCAATACAGAACTCTATACTTCTCTCGGGCGGCAAACCAGAAACGTCTTGAAATACTTCTTCGAAGTCCTTGACTACAGGTATAAACGATGCTGTCGCTTCTGTACTGACGACTTCGATATTAGCCAAACACCTTGTGAGGAACATATCTCCCGAAGGGTTACATTGAAAATCAAAGGGTTGATTCTCATTGTCGGGGAATGTAATTCTCTTCCTCGTACAATCCAACTTTACTTAATTCTGAGAGAGCCAATCCATTCCTAGGATTATGTCGAACTCCTTCATTGATAGGACAATCAACCTTGTTGGGATTTCACGGTCTCCTAACCGTAAGGGACAATCCTTGCACACGTGTCCTAATCTGACTGCAGCTCCTAATGGCGAAGTAGCCTTCAAAGCATTCTCTAAGCGATGAGGTAAGATACCCAATCTCCGAATTATATTAACAGATATGAATGAAAGAGCAGCACCCGTATCAAATAACACTTTAACATGAGAGTTAAATAGAGTTAATGTACCTTCCACTGCTTGCTGATCAGGTTGAGCTTCTCCATAATCTCCTTCTTCGTACCATCATATCCAGCGGCATCAGGAATAACAGCATTCAAGTGAGTCTGACCTTGTTGACCATAAGTCACCTGCTTAGGGGCAGTGCAGAACCTGCTGATGTGACCTGGTTCACCACAGTTGAAGCAGACTATTCCTTGGTGAGCAGCACGCCTTGGTGCCTTGCAATCTCGAGCCAGATGACCAGGGTTGCCACAATTGAAACATTTTCCATTACTACTTCCTTCTCCTACTCGGGGTTGAGTCAGATAGGTAATAGCCTGGGTCTTCTTGCTTCCGTCGAAATTCCTCTTCTGCCCTTGGGTACGATTAATTGGTGGTCTATTCCCAAAATTACCCCTTTGAGGCGGTCGAAATTCAAATTGTTTTTGGTTCACTCTAGCATCTTCTTCCAGGTCGGTAGTCAAACCAACAAGTCCTTCAAACGATTTATCTAGGTGGCCGAGAGTCAAGCGGCGAATCTGAAGTGTCAGCCCTTGGTTATACTTACAGATCTTCTTCTCTTCAGTATCAACCAGGTGTGGAGCGAACCGAGACAGTCTCTCAAACTGAGTAGTGTACTCTTGTACTGACTTGGTTCCTTGCGTCAGGTCCATGAATTCATTCTATCTTCTGTGCCTCTCCGTAGCCGGGAAATACTTCTCCAAAAATCTCCCCTTGAACGCAGTCCACGTCATTCTTGCAGCAGTTGTGTTTCCGATAGTGGCTATGACCGAATCCCACCGATCTGCGGCAGCATCGGTCAATTGAAATGTAGCCAATCTCCTCTTGTCCATCTCATTGCACTGGACAGCCTCGAACATACGGTCCATCTGTCTTAACCATTGTTCGGCTTTCCAAGATTCCGCGGTACCCGCAAACTGCTCGGGCCTTAGAGCACCGAATCTCTCCAGCAGTTTGTCTCCAGTCTGGCGGTCTCGTCGGTTGTCATTCGCATTACTGATTCTTTCTAAACGTCTGACAAAAGCTTCGAACATTCCCGTAGGATCGGTAGCCTCGGGTGCTCCCTCAATCAAATTCTGATTCCTCCTTGGTCTCCCAGCCATTCTATGCATGATAGTGATGAAGGGATGAGAAACATGCATGCAATAGAAATGTAACGAAATTTAAGCGATGACAACAACTTTCAAAAGAGTATATTTTATATATAACTTCTTGTCAAGTTGATACAAAAAGCATGTATGGTCAGATCAATACCTACCCTACCTGTATGGGTTAGGACGCATGCAAGAGTTAATGTTACAAAAATGGGGTCGTTGCCCTACACTCTAATGCATGTAATTATAGTTTGCAAAAAGAGATAGAGCGAATAGTCAAAAGTAGTTAATATGTACAAAGTCATATCTAGAAAGTCAATCGTCCCCATAAGCAGCTATCAGTAGATCTAGCGAATCGACGGGGCGAAATCGCTGCACAAAGAACGGACCAACCCCGTCATAACCGTGAGAGGTCGACGATGAAGCAGGCACAGGGGCATCTGCCTCAACTACCATCTCCTCGGGTAAGGCTAGCTCGAGTGCTGTCGCCTAGACCTATGCCATCCTCTACATCCTCTCCACCTACTGGGACCACATGAACAACCTCAACATCGTCCTCAGCGATGGGAACTACTGGTGGGGGCATCTCTAGCTGAGCCAGATGGGCATGCACAATCTGGATCTCGAGGGGAAGATAGAAAGCATCGCTATCGACCAACCTCAAAATCTAAACCAAGACCAAGCGCTGAGCCTCTGCAAAGTAACGAAGCTCTAGGCGGATACGAGTCAAGTCAACTAAGCCTACCACGTGAACCTGGTGCCATACATCAGATACTACGGTTGCTGTAGCCAACTGCTCAACGGCCGCATGATACAAGTCAAGAAAGGCTGGGATCACTGCCCCAGGTGTCACAAAGTGTCCCCCAAATCCGTCTGGTACATATAGCGGATGAGATGGATTCATACCTGATAAGAAAGCACTACTTAAGTCAGGAAAGAGATAATCTTAGGCGTTTGGGTTCTGAGTCTATCCTCCCTGTCGTAACATCGGGTGTGTAATACTTAATGGAATGTGGAATCAGGTCTATACTGGTAAAGCCTAACCTGGCTAAACTATCTTGAGATAAATAATAACCTGGCTCTGATACCACTAAATCCTGTCACGCCCCGACGTAGCATAAATAAGGAAAGCGTTTAATTTCCTTTATGGACCCGTAGGTCGTGACAGTTTGAAGGATCGATTCCGTCCCAAACGTCGAACAACAATAAACAATAATAATCAGAGCAGAGCAATCAAGGCTTCCAAAAGTTTTACTAACTTATTACATCTTACGATACGGGGTCAACTAAGGCACAGACCGCCTTAAAACAAAACAATAACTTATCATCTATTACAGTCATCCTTATAACAAAACCAGTTCTTAATTAAAACATATAACTTAAATATGCAATGACGATAATAGTTTCTCTTCCCAAAAGCAGCATTTCTCAATTAGCATAGTCATAAGGCTCAGCATAGTCGTAACCTGCAAAGCCTGAACACGAATGTCCAGGACGCATCAACGTCGTCAGCTTCGAGAAGCTGGTGAGTATTAAAAACATAACTTTAAATGTAACACATACCCATTTACCTTTTTCCATTTTTCAGTTTTGTAAAAACAACAGTTTAACCATAGAAATAAATCAATTATAAAAAATAACAAGGAATATATTTTAAAGATCGTTCATTCATTAAAACATATGATCGTGTATGAGACAATGCACCACACTCATCTTACCGACTATTTTCGCTCGACAAACACAACAACCCACTATCTCACTCCAGTATCTTTGAAACACTAAGGTAGCCACACTATAGCAACGGGGTGCCAGGGAATGTTCAGTTTGCCTCACACTTTGGTCCGGGGTACCAGGGAGTGTCCAATGACTCACACTTTGAGTACCTAAACCGTCATGCAAATACTGGAGGAACCCTCACGCAGTATCCAGACTCGGGTATCAGGGAGTGTCCGTAGGCCACACTTTAGCACTACCATGGGTGCCAGGAAATGTCCAAGTTCAGCGTCACACACTTTAACGCTACCATGGGCGCCAGGGAGTGTCCAATTTTGCCACCGTCGCATTACAAAGATACTCTCACCGCAATCTCAACGCGTCACACTTTGGTACACCATAACCAGGGAGTGTCCACCACACAATCTCAAACTCAATCTCAATCTCAACCTCATACTCTTTTCCACACTGACCATTACTCTTTTTCACACTGACTGACACCCACATGCATGTACCACTGACTCCACATGTATGTCATGAAACTTAAACATAAAAGAATTCGCTGAATTAAAGAAACCACGTACGTACGGGGATTGGCAAATCATAATACATAGTTTTAATCTGTTCCAACATAACCAATAGTATTCTGTTTCAATAAAATTCCCAGACAGAACCTTAATAGTGCTTTAAAATTAATCCAAACAGTCCCTTATACGAAAACACACAAAAACCAGAAACTGCCAGAAGTCGCGCGCGCGGGCCGCTCGCGCGACAAATCGCCCGCGCGATGTGCCCAATTTTCATTTTATTATAAAAACCTTTCTTTCTGCCTGAAACCGGCCACTTCGCGCACGCGAGGGGTCTCTCGCGCGACCTGCCTAATTTCCACTTTATTTATAAACTTTTCTGTCTGCCAGGAAACGCAAACCTCGCGCGCGCAGGCCGCTCGCGCGAGGGGTCGCTCGCGCGATCGTGGCGCGAGATGAAGCAGAGACTTCATCTTCCTCGTCAGAACTGCTCTGTTTTCTGTTTCAGGGGTCTCTTTGACCCATTTTCGAAAACTCAAGTATACATTTCATATTATATATGGATCTCTTGATTTTTCATCAAGGATTAAGAATCCATTATCAATTTAACATGATTCAATCTACAACTCTAGAATTTTGTGAAAAACCAAATGATCACAAAACTAATTTTCTTATATATTTTCTCATGTGATCAAATTAGACTCTAAAACTTTAAACATGGCATATATGATGCATAATCTACAATAATCATCTCTTAAAACGGATTTTGGTTGAGGTTGAAAAATCTTGATTTTGAGCTATGGAGTTTCATACGTAAAATCAAATGTGAAGATTCTTAAACCAAGCTATAAGAACAGAAATTAAAATGTGAATTACATTCAGAGTGAGTTTAGAATACTCACTGAGATTGATTGTAAAGGAATTGTTGAGAAAGAAGAGTAAATAGGAGATTCAAACCCAAGCTTTGGCTATGGGGATTTAGGCTTCTTTCTCTAAAATTTTCAGTGATAAAGAACTCCCAAACTCTCTCTCTACCTCTCTGAAATCAATTGTGAAGATATATGCAGAAGTGAAGATATATGTGTGTGATAGTTGTTAAATAGAATTTCATGGACTTGGGCTCCAAGTCTCTTCACATACACACTACAAATTGCTTTGTTTTCAAATTAATTGAGCTGGAGAATATACACACAATTACATACGTAAATTCATATATCAGCTGCAGGAGTTTTGAAAGGGTGGTTTAGACTAATAGGGGTCAATCTTGAGATGTTTGGCAAAATCAACTTTTGGCATAAGATATACACATACACAATTGCATTACCCAAACAAGGCATATCCAATGATTACTTGCCATAAATAGCAATAAAGCAAATGTCATGTCTTTACTTTACATCACTTCCAAAATATGTGGAAGTTTAATGTGGCGCAGACAGTTTTAAACATAAACTGGTATTTTTGGGGCGCGGTGGTCACCACAAAAATACGGAAAAATTCATTTTAGAGTAGGGATTGATTTTCTGATTTTATAAAAATACTAATTGAGTCAAAAGGTAATATTTTCACCGTTTTGAAATACAGTTTTGAAATCTAACACATGTGTAGTTAAATTTTATAAAATTGCAGTTTAACCCCAATAAGAATTACAATGTACAACAAAATAGGCCATAAGGTTATAAAACATATCCATAGAAATAAAATGCACATAGCTAATACAAATTAAATATGAAAATGCAATTTAAATTTATATGAAATGCAGGTTGTTACACATTCCACAGCAGGTTTAAAAATGCATGTACCATGTGTTGTGTAAGTGGTGCATATAAAAATGAGAAAAATTCAAACAGTACATGGTACAATACATTTAAAACCCTATTATCGAATGTGTTGTGTGATATGTTGTGTGCCTAATATTTTTCTTGTCATAAACCAAAAAAAGATGAGAACCTTTTCCTTTCTTTTCGCTTTCTTTCTTTTTTTTTTTTTTTTTGAAGAATTCTTTTTGCTTTCTTAATCATAGAATTTCAAGCTTACTCTGTAGATATTACATAAAATTCCTTTACTTTTTATCGTATCAAAAAAATATTTCTCTTACTTTTTATTTAATGTGAAACTGAAATATTTAAATTTAAATGATGGACAATATCGAAAGCTTAAAATTTTACAAAATCTTTCCTAACTAATTGAAATTCTGTAAAGTGACCTTTAAATTGGAAGGAGGAGCATAATTAGGTGGATATATGTATATAAATTTGGTAAAAAAAAAATTCTCATATTGAATTATTTGAGTTTTAATGATAATCCTTTTTCAAATTTGGTCAAATGACTCAAAAGTCTCTTACCGACCATTACAAAATTTCAAATAACTAATTATGTGAAATTTTATGTTGTGGGGTATTTTACTAAAATTAAAAACGAGCTATATCTAAAAAAATATTTAAAAAATAAAAATAAAAAATCTATTTAAATTTGTTTTTTGGACTGAAATTTGCATGTATGTTCAAGGTCCCCACAAATCATGAAAAAGATCAAACAAAACACTTAAAAGGAAAAGAGGGGACCATTATGTGCCGGAGGTGTACCCTGTGTTGGTAATATAGTTTTAGAAAGTCGGTGAGGTCTACATCATGCTTGCCAAACATAATCTTTACAAGTGACCTACCAAACCAAATTTGACCTCCTCCTCCTATGGTTTTGTTTTTCTCTCACTATGTATATATATCCCATATATATATATATGGGGATCTACATATGTATATGGGTATGTCACGTTGTTATACTAACCTGAAAATTAGTTGAATTTTACAACCAAAAGTATATGCTTGCATTGAATAATTTTTCAACAGAGTATTATCTGCGATTGTCAAAAATGTCAAGGAAATAGTGTAATTTAGCCTTGATTTTAAGATATTACATATTATATATTTTACTTGTTGTTACGTGTGACAAAATTATTTTTAGGGTAATGCTATTGTGAGAGAATGCGGGTTTTAACCGTTAGATCAGCATCTAGTCATAAGATTCCTAAGAATATGACTAGATGCTCATTCAATGGTTAAAACACGTGTTTTCATGTGAAAAACTTCTCACAATACCATTGCCCTTATTTTTATCCAAAAAAAAGGGAGAAGAAAACAGACAATATTATTTTTCTTCAATCTTAAAAGAAAAATATGTGCATTATTTGTTTGACTGGTCAACCACTCAAAACATTTGAACTTTCGTTTATTTACAAAATTTAATATTGATTTTAAATCTTGTTTGAGAGATCTCAACTTTACAAGTTCAAATGTGTAACGTTTATGTTGGAATTGTAGATTAACAGGAGTATGTAATTCTGAAATTTGAAAAGTAAACAAAGTGTCCGTACAAACCTTTTGTCTAGTTAACATTTTTAAGGAGTATACGTGACACTGCAATGAGAACGACCTAAAATGCAAACCCTACATTAAAAAAGAAAAAAGAAGAAGAAGAAGAAGGTAAGTTTATTGTGAAAAACTTCTCATATGAGAATGCATGTTTTAACCGTTGGATGAAAATTTAGGTATAAGATTTCCAAGGATCTGGAAATGCATTTATTGCTAGATTCTCATCCAACGATTAAAATCCGTCTTCTTATATGAGAAGATGCTCACTATTGACTTGCCGAAAAAGTAAAGAAAATTTTGATAAAAAGTCTCATTTTACCTAACTATTTTGGAATAGGCCCATCAATAATATATTTATCTCAATAGGTCCAATTTAGGTAAATGTTTTTTGAGATTAGTCCACAATTCCCAATTATACATAGATATATTTAGCTTTTTACCCCAAACACATATATACGCCAATATATATACATATATATATATATGTGCATTAAATAGTTATGTTATCATATCCCATTGATTATGCATATCTTATATTGGAAAATAAAATCCCATAATTCTAAGTATATAGCTTATGGGTCTGTTACAAGTTTTCATTGTTTTATGGATATCCCACGATTACCAATAATAATTAATTGCAGGCCATGTAGTGGAAAATTTCTCACAATTCAGTTAGTTAGATATTGTACACTCAATGTTAAATTTCTCACCGAGGAAAGGATTTTAGTGTTTTATGATTTTTTTTAGCAATGTATGAATGGATTTGTTGTCAAAATTTTCAAAAATACCGACCAGTTCGATGCAATTTCAATTGCAATCAAAGTCCCCTTTTGTTGTTTTTATAAGTTTGTTGATGGCATATGTCATCCATAAAATATACATCATATACTGTAAGAATTTTACACTGCCCTGTAGGATTAGTCATGATATTAGTACTAAAATACATATGATTTGTGATCTGTCTAATACAAATACTTTATGAATATAAAAAATCAAGTATATCCCATTATCTTTTGGTTTCACAAAATTCACAAAAAAATTCTGAAATGCAAAACAGAGCACAAACTAGAAACTAATTCTATGCTTGTCGTGATTCTTCGGTGTTTTCTGTAACAACTCTACGTGTTTGTCCCGGAATCCAAGAGTGAATGGAATGCAACTAATATTGACCTAAATCGTGGATTGGGTTGTTGTTGTCATCTACGTAGCATTGCGGGCTGCATGGACATGGAAATTATTAGTAACACAGAAGTACACTAGCATGAAATTTATCACTGTAATGATTCTTTAATCACACATAAAATTTTCAATCAAAGTGTTAAATTTCTCAATGTCTCCAAAGCACTCCAATGTGTGATGGAATGTGAGTGTTAAATTACTCATTTGAAAAATGAAGTACGTTTATTTTAAAAAAAATGTGTGAGAAATTTCACACTTGATAATTCTTAATATAATGGTGTGTTTATCCATATGCAATTGAGAAATTTCTCATTAGTATATAAACATTCAAACAATTGTGTTAAAATTCTTACACATATGCGAATGTTCAAGAATACAACGAGAAATTTATACTCATATTGGGAAATTGGTGAGATAGTGCGAAATTTAACACTCCTTTTTGATGAAATTGTTGAGAATTGAAATTCCCATCTTCAAAATGAACATAGATCAGTGAGAAATTTACCACCCACAAATTCACTTTGCACTTGTATGTTTTGAAGATGGGGTGAATTTCAGTTCTCAATAATTTAATCACAAAAGAGTGTGAAATTTCGCACTGTCTCACCATTTTCCCTATATGAGTGAGAATTTTTAACACACTTGTTTAAATGTTAATATGGCAATGAGAAATTTCTCACTTATATATGGATAAACACACATCATTATATTACACGAATGAGTGAATAAGCCACAATCAATTCATGTGACAGTGATCAATTTTGCACTGCATAAAAATTTGTTTATGAACCCTAAAAGACCAAAATTTGCACTATCGATGCTACACAACGATCAATTATATTTTGGAACCCAAAATCACAGAGAATCAAATCATAGTGTTATTCTGCAAATAAGTAATACAGGATCGACAACCATATGAAAGCAAAAACCCACGCGCTTTACAATCTGATACACAAAAACCCTCATTTTTCCCCCAACTATTTTCATAAAATTGATTTCATAATCGAACAAAACATCAAATGTACTGATGACTTTTAGTTAAAAGAAATCATTGCATACCTTTGCTTGCCATCGTCCAAATGCATCGGAGTCACACCATCAACGTCGAATTATCTGGTGACAAATTTATGATGCCCAAGGTCCTCGTGAGGTTGAAATGGAATGGTAAATTCTAGTTCTTCATGAAACGATGATGAAAATCAAACAAAATTGGGTTTAAATTTTGAAAATGCAAGATCATCGGAGTGATCGTGGAGATTGAAGGAGAAATGAATTGGGTGTGCAGTATGTGTTTTAGGGGTAAGGGTCATAAATGAATTTATGGACCTACACCGAATTGTTTTATGGGTTGGATCTATACCAACAAATATATAGTCACTTGGATTTAATACTAATTAACTAAAAATAAAAAATAAACGCTTGAGAGATTTGAAGTTAAAATTTTGTTTTAATCAATTACCCATTTTATTGTATACTTTATTTTATTTGTTACAAGAAATGATTGAATGTATTTCAATGTTATATTGGTTTGACTTTTTCTTAGGCTTAGTTTGGCCCCCACGTGGCTTTTTAAAAGGAGTTTATGAAATTTATTACTAAATTGCTTGATAATTTTATACAAGTGACACACTACTCTTCAAAAAGACATCATGAAACCAAAAGGCAATCTTGAGCTTTTAAAAGACATAATTTTAGCTTTTAAAAGCTCCCCCAAAAAAGTCCTAAGTTCAATTTTTGCAAAATTTATAAACTAGTTACCAAATGAATTAACATGAAATTGTGCTTTAAAAAAGGAGAAGCACAAAAATGGGGGCCAAACTAAACCTTAGTGACCTTTAACCAATTACTCATTTTATCGTCTACTTTATTTTTGTTGTTAGAAATGACTGAATCAAGGTTATATTGGTTTGACTTTTTCTGAGAGACCTGTAACCAATTATCAATTGAATAAAGATTGGGATACAAACAAAATTCACAAACACAATCCACAAATATATAAATATGTATATGTCTCTCTTGATAGGGTATACTAATACTGTGGGATCTACTGATACTATAGGTTCATAGAGATACAAAGATAGATACACTTTTGTGTTTATAAATTTTATTTGTACCCAAAACATTATTGTTACCAATTTTATCTTCTACTCTATTTGTTGTAAGAAATGACTGGCTTTGCCATAGCATAGATAGATGTATAGTTATCTCCACTAAATAGTATTGATTAATGATGACCATCTCTCTCTCTCTCCAGAAACTGCAAGGACACCAGAGAGAATGTCCCCTTGAAATTTAAAGACATCTGGGTGTATTTAGTTTTATCAAAAGCTGCCAATGCTGGACCATTGTGCTTGACCATTTTTTGAATTTAGACCTGGAATATATGTCTCTCATATAAAGACTTTGTGAGAATATTTGTTCAAAAATTATGCCGGGAAAAATGGAAACTTCCACACATTTTGCTGTCCATATTTTTATATCTTATGGAAAATCATAGTCAGAATTTAGTTTGAAAGAATGACGAACAAAATATAACTAAACAGTAAGAATAGTAAGAACTGGTAAAACAAATGGATAGAGGTTTTTTTTTTTTTTTTTTTGGGGGGGGGGGGGGGGGGGGGGAGGGGAGGTGGTGTGGGGGTTGGGGTGGTTTCTGCTTTCTTTATAGATCCTTTATCTCACTTGTATTGGAGTATCTATATGAGATAAGCGCCAAGTAAGAGTCCGTTGATAAAATTAAAAATTAAGTGCTTTCGTTTGATAAAATTGAAAATTAAACATTGAAAATTAAGTGTTGAATTTTAAGTATTGAAAAATTTAATGCTTGAATTTACATTACTGAAAACAGTGTTTTAAGTACTGAAATAGAGTACATTTAGTGATTATTTGTAGTAGAAAATTTTCACTTAAAATTTTTCAGTGGGTTTTTCTTTGCGTTTTCAATTAAGTAATACATTATTAAATGCACTAAAAAGGATAAGTGCTGAAAATTTTATTTTGATTTTCAGCACTTAATTAGGTTATCAAACACTCCCTAAAGTGCTGAAAATTTTAAGTGTAAAATTTTCAGTTAAAATTTTCAGTAAATTTTTTGTTGCCTTCTCAATTAAGTGGTACTCAATCTAACGTATTTTAAAAAAAAAATGTGCTGAATATTTTCATTTTCACCATTTAATTAGATTATCAAACGCATCAAAATATAGATTGTTTGACATTGAACTAGGTCTTAGGCCACTCTATTACCTACTTACTTAGGCTGAGTATTTGACTTTAACATCCCCTAACCTTTTTTTATTTATTAATAGCCCCACACCTTTCCCTTATAATAAAATTAAAAAAGAACTACTCCATATAATGTAATCACATATGTATATTGTTTAAAGATCCATACGCTTATTTCTCATTAAAATATAGGAGGTGGGAAACAATAATGCTAGGCACACTCCAAATTCACATTGAAATCCACACAGAACAATCATGGTCGTTGATTTTGATGGGGCACTTATGGGTTTCACATGGGTCTCACGCGAATTCCACCGAAATCAACAGACACGATTGTCCTATATGAATTTCAGTGTGGATTTTAGAGTGTGTGTAGCACTACTCAGTGGGAAATTGACTGTGAATTCTCAATTTGATATTAGCGTTCATTACAATTATCCTTGTAAAATATATATCTTTGCCTTATTTACCTGAGGTCTACTCCTTAATTAAATCAATTGATAACAGGTTGCATGTCAATTTCAAATAAAAAAATTACAAGACATAGATAATTAAAAAAAATCAACTGTTAAAAATTTAAAGATAATGTCGCATCATGTGTAAAGACAAGTAAAATCAGTGTTGAGTGATCAGTGGCACTAAGTGTTGTGCTACGTTACTACATATGTAATTTAGGGGTGGCAATTTTCGACTCAACACGGCAACCTGACTCAAAAATAAACGGGTTTGGGGTGATCCGTATAAGGGCACAGGTTATAAACGAGTCGACCCGCTTGACACGATTAATAAACGGGTTGAAATGAGTCAAATCCATCTAACCCATTTGACCCGATTAAGTATTTAACTGTAGTTGGAGTATTTATTTATTTATTTATTTTTAAGTTCTAAAAATAATTTTTAATAATATGGAAGTCTAAAAAACAAATAATATAAATAAGAATTAAAAAAATATTTTTTAAAAAAATATATGTTTTTTAAAATATATATAAACTAAAATTGTTTTTTTTTTTTTTTTTTGCTCACAAAAAAGTGTAGTTACAAACATACCAAACAAGGAAGAGAGGGAAGAAGCTGGAGCCTGAGGGAGGAAAGTGGAGCTTGGAAGCATCCATGCATCAAGCATTGCATAAAAAAATAATAAAAATAAAATAATAATTTTAAAAAATAAAATAATAATAATAATTTTTTTTTAAAAAAGAAGTAAGTCTACCAGAACTGCTGGATTAGGAGGGAGACAAATTAGTCAATTAGACAAATACAACTGTTAATCTTGATTTTTGATGGATGACAAATGAAGAAATTACTTTATACAGTTAGTAAAAACAATATTTATTCTTATTCATTTTGTTTGGATGTGCTTGGGTGTTAAGTTTATAATAGTTGGATATTGTTATATTTGTAGTATTTTGGTATTTAAGATGTACGTATTAATAATTAATACATTTGATGGAAGACTTGTTTTTGTTCTTAGTAAGACTGTAAGCTTTTTTCGAATAACTGAACCGAGCTAACTGATCGATTTTCTTAAAATTACCTACAACTAAAAAACCGATCCGACCACCCAAATTGGCAAAATTGACCAAAAGCAAAAAATCCGACCGAACCGACCACTTCAGTTGGTTTCAAAACATGAAAAAAAAAAAATCAAAAATTTTTTTTTAAAAAAATTCGAACCGATCCGATCCGATCCGAGCCGATAACACCTTGCACGGGATAGACGGGTTAAACGGGTGACCCGTGCATGACCTGGCATGATTATGGCACGTAAAGATTGACACGATTATGACCCGACACGACAATGACTCGACACAATAATGACCCGACACGACCCGATTGCCACCCCTACATATGTTGTGCAAGTTGTACCTGATTTAATTAATTTTATTTTGCAGAACTCGTAACATCATGTAAAACAACTCAGCATAACATTAGGTACAATTCAACAGTAATGATTTTATATTATCTCATATATGTACATGCGAACAATCAAATTTGTAAAAAAAAAAATTAATTCATGTTGTTTTATTGGTTCTATCTTTCTAATTTCCTATTTTAATGTAGTAATGGTTTTAGTTTACAAAATGGCAATAGTTAACATGTAAATCTGACACAAGAATAAAGATGAATTTGATCAGTTATGGATTACTACATTTCAGTGGATTTTGTGTAAAAATTTAAAAGTCTGGGCTACCACTTTTTTCAAAATTAAGAAAATATCAACCTTTTGTGTAAAACTAAAAAGTTATCAAAATTTACATAACGTTGTGAGCAACTCTTTATAACATTGAGAGCAACTTTTCATAACTTGGGGAGCTAACACTTCACAAATTCGGGAGTAACTAATCTAATCACAGTGTTGGAAGCACTCTTTACAATATTTTGGTACAGTACTTTTAGAACATTGAAAACATAAAATAGCTAGACTTAAACATAAATCAACTCTTCAAAATTAAGTAAAATTAAGTATATATATAATTCGATCTGTTGATAAATTAAAAAAAAAAATTAGTGATTATTGATATTTTTAATTTAAAAAAAAATTTGTAAACTGACATCTAAATTTAACTGAAACGTAATTATCCCTTTTATTTAAGGGCTGGGTTAATTATATCACCTTTTTTTTCCCCTTCTAAATACACTATTTTTACTCACAAATTTTTATCTTTTTAACATTACATGGTGATGCATGGTAATGTATTTAACAAAAAAAAAATGTGGTGCATTTTGCCCCACCTTTAACCCTTAATCTTATCTTATTATTAACAAAAAGGACATAAAAAAAAGTTTAGCTGTAGCCGTTGAATAGTCAAAAGCAGGAGTACCATTTTTGCTTACAAACGAATTGTCAAACAAGCACTTTTTATCCAGTCCTCCGTTCCCACCGACAGGTTCAAACTCGTTTGACCTTAAATGCCTATTAAAAAGGACAGTATTTTTGTGCAATAATAGTAAAACTGTCAGTTTTTTAAAATTGTTTTTGTAAAAGTAGTTTTACTGTGCAAACTGTGAGTAGCACATTGCGAACTGTACTGTGCTAACTGCACAGAAGCATTTTCCTTAATGAAAAATAAATTGTATTTTGCACCCTTGGATTATACATTAATCTACCATTTGGTCCTTTATCTTTCCATTGTAGTATTTTGATCCCATAATTTTTAGGTTGATAATTACTATATCAACCATTTGTCAGCTTTCATTTGAAAATATTAAGAAACTTTGGCATGTATAGTATTCACAATCTTCTATGTTTATTTTTTTCAAATGGAATTTGACGAAACATTTACACTGCAATTGGTTTGAAAGCCAAGAGACCAATTTACTGCCATCAAAAGATGAAAAACCAATTTACAAATCTCTATACAATTTAATGTTATGTGCAAAATATATTTTACCCTAAACTTTTTCTTCGGTAACCTTGTCTAACTCCTCTCTAGGAGAGAGATAGAGAGTGTTAATAAAATGTTAGTGGATTTTGTTAGTGCCCCTAACATTGCCCTTTACTTAAAATTACTATTGTACGACAAAAGTTATATGTGTAACCTATATGAGCCTCTTTTTTTTTTTCTTTTTTCTTTTTTTTTTTTTTCACTTACTTGGATTATAGGAGGACACACACATACCCAATTCAACCTCAAAGCCCCACAATGACCCACATCAAAACTAAACAAGGATCACTCATTCCGCCTGACAAACAACAGGGGGCAAGCAAAGAAATCCTCCTAAGAAAATTCGAAACCTCAATCTCCCCATTGGGGAAAGAGAGATCATACCAATTAAGCTAGATCCGCTTGATTGTATGAGCAAAATTCTAATGTTTCTATTTTGGTAAATCACATTAACTTCTTTAAGGTTTGTCTTTAAAAACAAGACTTTACTAATCTATTTTTTATTTATAAATGTATGAATTATATAAAAGTACGAAACATCAAATAATTTTAGTGCCAAAAGTGCCTAGGGAGGGGGCAATTCTCAGAGTTTCGTTCTTTTAGCATATTTGTTACAAGAGTAAATTGTACATTTCCCCACTTAACTTTCATCTCAATTTCACAATATAGGTCGCAAAAGTTTGAGATACTGTTATATAAAGTGGTCATGTGATTAGCACTTAACCAACGATTGAATAAATTCGAAGTTTATTTTTTATTTTACATTTTATTTTTATGATTAATTATGCTTTAGCAGTTATTAACCTGAGCAATGAGCTAGTCCATCGTTGATTGGTGTGAGAGTGAAATTAAGGAGGAGGACATTTTAAGTCAACTTCTCTAATGAGAAAATAGAATTTGGAGCACCAACAATATGTTTTATGATGAATATTGATCAATCTAATTATCTAAATTGCTGTATTTTAAGTTATGCATATTCATACTAGGCTTTAGATTTTTAGAAAAGCTTGAGTAAGCATAAATGATGGACCCAGTACATTAGGTAAAAAAAGAAGATCAAGGGGTTTGGTACCATTTGAGTGATCATGTGCAGTGATGAGACATGTCATTTCGCTCTTAAGCACAATCACCAAACAAATGGAGATTCTACATTTCACAACTCATTCTTACCTCAATAACACGTTGGTTAAAATACCTCAAATGGTCTTAAATAGTGGTAAATTGTTGGTTATGTACCTTATGTGATCCATTTTTGTCAACTTTTTGAGTAATAAGGACTAAATGCGCTTTTGCCTTTTAGTATTAGAGTTGCAAAACTATAAAACAAATATTTCTAGAATGAGAAGCAATTTAAAGAACACAAAAAAAAAAATATTCTTGAACTCTTTGGGTTAAGTTTTTAGTTGGTTGGGTTATTTGGGTGGTGGACTCCATTGCCACCTAGACATTCTACTAAAGTTGTATAAAAAAATTTGTAAATGTGTTTTACTCATAGACTTATTTGTACCAAAAAAAAAAAAAAAAAAGGTAATGCTAAAGAGAGTAATGTTAGCCCACTCAGGAGAGAGATAGAGATGGTTGGTTGTAAATGAGTTGTAAAAAATAGTCGTACCCCTAACATTGTCCTGCTAAAGAGATGCTCACAAAATAATGTGGCACCCATGTGTCAGTAGGACCCACCACACTTAACTCAACACATGGAATTGTTGGAAAAGTTACATTGATATAATTGGAAAACAAAACAGATTCTGAATTACAACTTAAGAAAATAGAAAATTACAGAATATATAAACAAAGCAGAAACTGAAAATTGATCAAACCGAGGCATGTGATAGTTCACAGTTTCCTTAAAACAGATTCGCCGCCTCACCAGAAGTGCTTGAGGATATCTCCTGCGTCTGTCTCCCAGGATACAGCAGTAATTACCAGTAATAGACAAGCACGGTGTTCGACTGCTCCGGCGAATCAACTATGTTTGTAACTCTCTCATGATTGAATATTGGAAGGAGGGAAAAAGCTCTTGTTTTTCCTGACTATGAATTTATGAGGAGAAAGTTCAGAATATATAAGACTAAATGGAGAGATGATTCATTGGATGTACATTATGTATTTGTGGATTCATCCATGTATGTATATTATGAATCTATAGATTCATCCATGTATATACATGATTCATCTATGAATGTGCATTATCCATGAATGAGAATAAATGCAACTATAAATTTATTCAGGTATATACATTTTTCATGCATGTACATTATTTATATGTATTCAATGGATTAATTTTTCATTCACTCAACAATGATTTTTGGACATGTAAATATCCAAAGTCCATCTCTTCATGGAGGATAACACAAACCCACAAAGACCTCATTCAAACTATAAATGGGTCCCACATTTATTTGACCTCAAACATGGCCAAAAACAATTTTTATCCAACAAAATCCCCCACATGAATGAAATTAATCGAAAACAATAAGAGACACCAGACACTCGGATAGAGAGAGCACAACGAATCACTCCTGCAAAGAGATAGGTAGCTTTGGCTTTGAACCTTCCCTGGTGATAGCTATCAGATTTACTAGCGGATCAATGAACGTGAAGTCTTGAACTGATTGTCGTTAGTGTAAACAACCAACAAACCTCACACAGGAGCTTTCCTTAACATAGTTAAGTTCTTACACTTGTGTTCATTTTGGCCTTGAACACTTGCCTGATTCAGTGAATGTTTATCAAAGAATTTCGCATTTCTCAAATTCTTATAGAAGCGGCCCCACTTCACATTCACATAGGTGACTTATTTAGAGTATCCTGTTATACTCCTCTTAGTTATACCAATGCACATAGTCATTAAAAGCTAAGCTTATCCTCAACCATACAGGTATCACTTTTGTATCATAGAAATGGGCAGGAAAGCATTTCTCCTCAGTGATTCTCCTAAAGTACATGGAATTAGGTTGTCCCTTTGAACGTAGATCTTGGGATCTTCAGTCAATTAGGTTGGGTTTCCATTCCGGTACCTTGTAATGTCATAGGCTTTAATCCTATTCCTTTAGATAACTTATTACCTAACTCTCGATTCAACTCTTTGGTTAACAGATCCGCAATTTTGTCCTTTAACTTTACATAGTCAATCATGACAATCCCACTAGAGAGTAGTTGTTTATTGGTATTGTGTCTACGACGAATATGTCTAGACTTACCATTATACATATTACTTTGTGCCATTCCAATAGCAGATTGGCTATCGTAGTGCATGCAAATAGCTGACACATGTTTTGACTATCTAGGAATATCTTCTACAAAATGGCGAAGCCATTCAGCCTCTCCAGCTGCCTTGTCTAGCGCAATGAATTCAGATTCCATTGTCGATCTAGCAATACCGGTTTGTTTTGAAGATTTCCATGACATAGTTGCACCACCAACCATGAAAACATATCCACTTGTAGATTTTGAATCTTTCATATCGGATATCCAGTTTGCATCACTGTATCCTTCTAATACAGCTGGATATCTCTTGTAGTGCAATCCCTGATCACGTGTATATCGTAAGTACTGCAGTACCCTTACTATCCCTTTTCAGTGTTCAGCACTAAGATTTCTAGTGTATCTACTCAGTCTACTAACTAAATAAGCAATGTCAGGCCTTGTACAACTCATTAGGTACATCAAACTTCCTATCACTCGAGAATATTCTAGTTGAGAACACTCTCACCAGTATTCTTTGATAGGTGTAGACTTAAGTCTACAGGCGTCTTGGCTACACTTGTATCAAACTTGTTGAACTTCTCTAAAATCTTGTCTACATAATGTGACTGTGACAGAACAAGTCCATTAGTATTTCTAGAGATCTTGATGCCCAATATAATATCAGCAAGTCCCATATCTTTCATGTCAAATTTAGAATTCAACATTTTCTTAGTAGATTTAATGATCTTATCATTACTACCCACTATGAGCAAGTCATCTATATATAGACATAAGATGACATAGCCTTCATTCGTGTCTTTGACATAAACACATTTATCACACTCATTGATTTTAAATCCACTAGAGAGTATAGCTTTGTCAAATTTTTCATGCCATTGTTTTGGAGCTTGATTTAAGCCACACAATGAATTGACAAATTTACACACTTTATTTTCTTGCCCTGGAGCAGAAAATCCTTCAGGTTGTTCCATGTAGATTTCTTCATTCAAATATCCATTACGGAAGGCAGTCTTAACATCCGTTTGATGTATTTCGAGATCTCGCAAAACTGCGATCGCAATAATCATACGAATGGATGTTATTCTCATAACAGGATAATACGTATCAAAGTAGTTTAGACCCTCCTTTTGTCTATACCCTTTTAATGACAAGCCTTGCCTTATACTTATCTATAGTACCATCCGTCTTCATTTTCTTTTTAAAAACCCATTTGTAACCCAATGGCTTATAACCAGGAGGAAGATCTACCAGTTCCCAAGTATGGTTTTGTAGGATAGAATCAATTTCACTCTTGATTGCTTCTTTCCATAACGGACCATCTGGTGATCTAATAGCTTCACTATAGCTTTGAGGCTCACTTTCTATAACATAAGTTAGAAAGTCTTGACCAAAAGATTTTGAGGTCCTAGCTCGTTTCCCACGTCTAGGCTCAACATCAACATTCTCTTCTTAGGTTTTACTAGTTTCCCCAACAGTTTCAAATGTACGTTTTTTAGAACTATATTCCTCTTTACAATGAAATATATTCTCAAAGAATGACGCATTTCTATATTCCATGATCGTGTTCTTGTATGTATCTGGGTTTTCAGATTTATGTACAAGAAACTGATACACACTACTATTATGTGCATAGCCAATAAATACACAGTCAACAGTTTTTGGACCTATCCTCTCTTTCTTAGGAGTAGGTACAAGAACCTTTGCAAGACACCCTCACATTCGTAAGAATTTATAGGAAGGTTTTCGACCATTCCAATGTTCATACGGGGTTTGATCAACTTCCTTTCGAGGTACCTTATTTAAAATATTATTTGCAGAGGGAATTGCCCCCCCCCCCCCCCCCCCCACACACACACACACACAGAGTTCTGTGGCAATCCAGAACTGATTAACATAGCATTCATAATTTCTTTTAAGGTACGATTTTTCCTTTCAGTAACTCCATTTGATGGAGGCGAATAAGGTGCAGTGGTTTGGTGAATAATTCCATTTTGTGCACAATAGTCACCATACGGTGCTACATATTCACCACCTCTATCACTTCTTAACACCTTAATCTTTTTGCCAAGTTGATTCTCAACCTCTGTCTTGTATAGAATGAACTTATCCAAAGCTTCATCCTTACTTTTAAGCAAATACACATAACAGTATTTAGTGCAATCATCAACAAAAGTAATATATATTTATTACCACCTCTAGATTGAACCATTTTTTAATCACATACATCAGTGTGGATTAATTCCAATGGTTCAATGCTTCTTTAAACTGATTGAAACGAAGTCTTCGTTTATATTGCTTCAACACAAGTTTCACATTTCTGACTTGTGTCAATATGAAAGTTTGGTATGTGGTCTAATTTAATTAATCTTCACAAAGAATTAAAATTAACATGTTCTAGTCTACCATGCCACAAATTGGAAGACTCAAGCAAGTAAACAGAAGAGGTACTCATTTTATTATTATTTGGAAATACAGTCGCTACATTAAGTTTGAACATCCCATTACACATATACCCCTTCTCCACATACATTCCCGCTTTGGTTAGTACCACCTTGTCTGACTCAAAGACCATTCGGAAGCCATGCTTGCTTAGGAGAGATCCAGATACCAAATTCTTGTGAATTTTCGGTACATAAAGGACATTGTTGAGAGTCAGCTCCTTTCCTAAAGTCATCTTCAGAATTATTTTCCCTTGGCCTTCAACATTCGAGGAAGCAGAATTTCCCATATATATCTTCTCACCACTTGTAATTGGTTCGAAGGAAGTGAACATAGCTTTGTCGGAGTATGTGTGGCGAGTAGCACCAGTGTCTATCCACCACTCCCTTGGGTTTGAATCCACAAAGTTCACTTCAGAGACCATAGCAGACAGATTAATGTCAGAGACATCCCTTTAGATAGAATCTAACTCCATCATATTAGCCTGATTATTCTTGACTTTCTTTTATGGTAGACGACACTCAGAATGTGACGACCAAAAGCCAATACTCCTGAGGCAGGATGGCCAAGATGGATGAGGGGAGGTCGGGTGTGGGGGCTTGTCCTACATCGCCTGGGAAGAAGTTCCTGGACTAGTTTATAAGGATTAATCGCCCCTCTATATGCAACAAGGCCTCCTGCCCCGAGTGGTGAAGGAACAAAACCTTGAGGGCAAGCGCCAGTGTTCGAAACCTGGTAGGCACCCAAAGAGGACAATATTGGAGAGGGGTAGGCTGCGTAAGCTCTGATACCTGAACAAGGCCTTTTAAAACCGTAAGGGAGCTAAACACAAAAGAACTCCACAGTTAAGCGTGCTGCTGCCAGAGCAGTAGCAGGGATGGGTGACCCCCTGGGAAGTTCTTTGTGTTTAGGCCCAAAGCGGACATTGCTAGATGGGGAGGTGGGTCGTTACACAGAAGCACGGTGTCCAATTTTGCCACAATTGTAGTACTTTTCTTGAAACTGAATTTTAGGCTTCTTGGTGATACCACCTTTAGGCCCCATGTTGCACCCTTTGCTAGAAGGAACTTTCTTCTTCCCACATGAACTATGACCATGCTCAACCATATTAGCCTTGGCCACAATTTTCTCCAAATTCTTGTCAGCCCCTTTGTTGTCTTCTTCAATTCGAAGCCTGATGATGAGATCTTCAATCTTCAATCTTCATCTCCTTTCGCTGGTGCTTTAAATAGTTCTTGAACTCCTTCCAAACAGAGGGTAGCTTTTCAATTATAATAGCAACTTGAAAAGTTTCGCTCAAGGTCATCCCTTCAGCATGGATTTCATGCAAGATCACTTGCAGCTCTTGAACTTGACTGATCACAGTCTTTGAGTCCACCATCTTATAGTTAAGGAATCTCCACACTATACATTTCTTTGACCCGGCATCCTCGATTTTGTACTTTCTGTCTAAGGACTCCCACAGTTCCTTGGCAATGGTCTTAACACTATACACATTATATAGTGTATCGTGTAAGCCATTCAACACATAGTTTCGGCACAAAAAGTCTGAGCGCTTCCAAGCATCAATGGCTAGCACAACCTCTCGATCTTGCTCATTTTCATTAGGAACAAGAGCATCTTCCTTCAAGAACCTTGCAACTTTTGCTGCCACCTCTTGAAATCCACTCCATTAAATTTTTTGGGTTTCTCCTCGTGGTTCACATGAACCGTTTGGAATGAGGGAACCTTCACAGGGATTGAACCAATCACCATGGTGTTGGAGCCAGTAGCACTGTCGGTTGCAACAGGGTTCGCAGTAGTGTTCACAGTCTCATTTGCCATTTCTGAAAAAATTATCAAAGGAGAAAAGAATTAAATATAATATTTTTCCTTTTAATTTTAACAGTGGCAGAATTTGTTTTCAAAGAATTATAAGGAAAACGAGGGAATTTTAAGCTTATGCTCTTGTTGTCCTAATCAAAATGCGATTCTACACACTTTTCGTCTAATGCTATTTTCCCTGATTCTGCACTGTTTGTGCAGAAAACGAGAATTACAGTAGCAATTTTTGTATTCCAAAAACAAAACTGTTTTTCTGTTTTCAAAAGTAATTCTGTTTTTCCAAACCAGAATCTGTTTTGTTTATAAAATATATAAAATAAATCTGTTTTAAGATTGTTGGAAAAATTACATTGATATAATTGGAAACCAGAAACAAATTCTGAATTACAACTTAAGAAAACAGAAAATTACAGAATATATAAACAAAGTAGAAACTGAAAATTGATCAAACCGAGGCCTGTGATAGTTCACAATTTCCTTAAAACAGATTCGCCACCTCACCATAAGTGCTTGAGGATATCTCCGGCGTCTGTCTCCCAGGATACAACGATAATTACCAGCAGTAGACAAACACGGTGTTCGACTGCTCCGGCGAACCAACTATGTTTGTAACTCTCTCAAGAATGAATATTGGAAGGAGGGAAAGAGCTCTTGTTTTTCCTGTCTATGAATTTCTGAGGAGAAAGCTCATAATATATAGGACTAAAGGGAGAGAGGATTCATTGGATGTACATTATGTATTTGTGGATTCATCCATGTATGTACATTATGAATCTATAGATTCATCCATGTATATACATGATTCATCTATGAATGTGCATTATCCATGAATGAGAATAAATGCAATTCTTCTATGAATGTGCATTATCCATGAATGAGAATAAATGCAACTATAAATTCATTTATGTATGTACATTTTCCATTCATGTACATTATTTATATGTATTCAATGGATTAATTTTTCATTCACTCAACAATGGTTTTTGGACATGTAAATATCCAAAGTTCATCTCCTCATGGAGGATAACACAAACCCAAAAATACCTCATTCAAACTCTAAATGGGTCCCACATTTATTTGACCTCAAACATGGCCAACAACAATTTTTATCCAACAGGAATGACACATGAGATATCACATTCTTTTGTAAGTATTTTTTTTATGACCCTTTTATGTTCCAACATTACCCCCCAAAAAAAGAAGGAGATAGTGCATGTACTTGTCCTCACCCACAGTGTAAGAGTTAATTGATAGGTATCATTAGCACCACTATTTGACTAAAACTTTACAAATAAGAAGTAGAATGCATTTATGCTCACCTAAAAATTGCTCATCCAACTCTCCCATTGTTCAATGCAATGGGACCCATGATTAATGAGAATTTATTAATGGTGTAAAAACCCGAGTTACACTGCATTGGCCAATAAAAGAGTTAGGTGAGTAATGAGTAAGCAATATTTGGGTGAGCAAAAATACTCTCTAACAAGGATAGCGTACCTTTATAAAATAGGTCAAATGCCATTAACAATAATAATTCAATAATGCCATAATTTAACCGAACCCCACCGATTTTGGTGCAGAATTTCGATAACATTCGGTGCCTCCAGCATTATTAATAGTAATTTGTTTCTCATGTGGCCATTCTATGTCAACTCTCAAATAGAAACCGGTGGAATGTCAACATTGTAAGATACTTAAAGGTTTTGAGGACCAAATAACTTCGATTGAAGCATTAATGACCAATTGCAAATCAATCTATAAGTTAAAATTTTGAAATGCATCTTACCCAAAAGTTTAACAATAATTTTTTTAAAATGAAAAGAGCTCCCATGATTAAAGAAGAAACTTACAATTACAAATGTAGTAAGCATGCCAACGATTGTAAATGAAGAAGAAAAGTAGTCTTAGATTACTTCTTGTTAATTGCTTATTTATGTTATATTAGGTTTTCAAATGATTGGCCTTGAATTGTAGTTTCAAGCTGCCATTTATTTTAGAGTCTATTTACAAAAACAAAGAATTAGTTCTGTGATTCAAATGGGAATCAATTTTATAGACTCAAGTATTTGGTTAACTATTATTTTTGCACATGAAACGTGTCCAACTAATTCATTGTTAACCGATTTATCATAGGTTCTCACAAAAACTAGATAGAAAATGAAACATGGACTGAACAAAAATCTATGGCTCACATTTTTTGCAATTAAATTGCAGAATTTAGTTTGTCAAACAGGTTCTCATTTGAATAATGGTATGGTCAGACCTAAAAATCCACAAAGACTCACAATCACTCATAGTCAGGGGCAAATCTAGAAAATCAATCCGTGGGAGGGTTTGATGTATGGGGGTTTCCTCTGAAATATTTTATAGACCTATTTATACACATTTTGTATATATTTTGGACTTAATTATATATATATTTTATAATTAGCACAAAAACATAAGAGAGAGAGAGAGAGAGAGAGAGAGAGAGAGAGAGAGAGAGAGAGAGGGGACTTAGTATGAGAATTTCATAATATCGGGGGGCGGGGGCTTAATTGTAATTTTTTTTTTAATTTTAATTTTATTTTATTGAGTCCCCACTTGCCCTTGTGTGTGTCAGCTAATGCTCTTGGCAGATCCCACCGCCAAGAGTAATCTTATATCTATATAATAAGATAGAGCGGTGTGGGTCCCTCCCAAGTTAACAACTTTTAATCTTGATCATTGAGACAAGTTTAGATATTTCAGATCGTTGGATTGATTGTCCACCAAAAATAGTTAACCCCATTAAATATTACATTGTATCATTTTAAAACTCTAAATTAAAAAGGAATTCCCTAAATTAATTTGAACTTGAATAAATACATGTCTATATCCAAATTGTCAACTTCAGTAAATACAAAACATAAATCTTGGGTAAACTAAATCATTAGACTGTTTTTTTTAGCAAAAAAGGAATTCTCTAAATTAATTTGAATTTGAATATATACATATTTATAGTAAATACAAAACACAATTCTTGGGAGATAAACTAAATCTTGGAATATAAACTTCCCATATCATACATATATTTATAAAATTTATTTTTTTACAGGTTTTCTATTTTCCTTTTCGTGACTCTGATCAAATGACTTTCATAGAACTAATCAAACTGATATAATATGAGTGAAAAATCACAGAAAGTTGAAGTTTAGGAAGTGGGTTTCAACAATGGATTTCATAATTCAAGTCTCAAGAAATGTATTCTCACTTGCACTCTTTTAAAATCTAGGAAGTGTATTTGTTACGGAGTATATTCTATTGTCTATCTAGAAATAGGTTTTTCCATCATTATGGTTGTAAATTTTGCTATCAGTTTGATTAGTTCCACCATTTTTATAGGTCATTTAATTAGTTCTATTAGTTTGATATAGTCCATAGGGCTAATTAGTAAAATGAGTGATGATGCCAAAAATTGGTAAGAGTAAAGTAGAGCAATTTAAGGAGAGAGAGTAACAGACTATTTTTTGTATGTGGTTCGGCCCTGTTAATGAAGGTACCTACGTCCACGGGTGTGTCTGAGCACGTTCACTAGCAGATCACCGGCGGGCCTGGTGAGCCAACAAAGAGGGGCGACACTACCAGTAATACCGGCCGGCTGTATGCATATAATGGTGAATTTTGTAGAGGTGCTGTGTAGATTCAAGAGTTGGCCCCCTCTATGGGGGGTGAGAGGTCTCTTTTATAGATGTAAGAGACCTACTCGTACATGGATAAGGAAATATAATCCCATTAGGATGTGATTGACACCAATCAAGTAGGTTTCCTAATTGTATTAGGATTGATTGACATTAATTGTAGGGGTTTCCTAACTGGATTAGGAAATAGTTTGCACTTTCCATTAGTTTTCTAACTTGAGTAGGAAACTGCCCATAATTTTGGGCGTATCAGCTGCCCCTCATTTCCAAGATTGGCCAGATACTATATCGGGGCAAGTTTGGAAATTAGTTGATGCCACTTGCCACTGTCTGAGTGCTTTAGGAAGCTGCCTCGGGGCTTCTGAGCCTGGTGAGTCCTCGGGAACTAGCTGAGAGTCGAGACCCTGCCTAGCTCGGGACCTTTAGGTGCTCGGGAACTGACCGGGAGTTGAGACCCGGCCTAATTCGGAGTCTTTGAATGCTCGGGAAGTGACCGAGAGTTGAGACTCGGCCTACTTCGGAGTCTTTTTGCTTAAGTTAGCCTCCAGGATAGTTATCTTCTGCCCGTGAACCTTCGTCAAGGTTGTGGGTAGAAGAGTTTTACCATGTTGGAAAAGCCGACCTAAAGCGTATTGCTTTAGGGTCATTTTATGTTAGCTCCCCAGGATGGTTGTCTTCCACCCAGTTAGCCTTCGTCAAGACTGTTGGGAGAAGAGCTTGACCATGTTGGTGGAGCCGACCTAAATCACGTTGCTTTAGGGTCCTTTTGCTCCTCTATCGTCGGCCAACCTAAGAGATTTTAGTCACCTCTATCGTCGGTCTGGACCTAAGTGGAGTTAAAGCCTCTGATTACTGTAGGTGCTCGGGTTGTCCAAGATTTTGACTTGGTTATCCGCGAGGCCTGTAAATACCCGGTGTGATTACCTGTTTAGTTCACTGCGCCATCTTGCCCCCCAAGCTTTCGCTAAGACGAGGGTCTTAAAGAGGCTATGACTGTAGGTAACCGACCTGGAACATGGTGGTTGCATGGTCTTTTGAAGCTTGCCATCATCAGTCACCTAGGAGGTTTGCCTCCATCATCGGTTGGACCTAAGCGAAGCCGGTGCCTCGGGCGTGACCCCGAGGTCTTTGGTGCCTGGGTTCGGAGCCCGAGGTCTTTTTAGTTCCTGAGCTCGGAGCTCGAGGTCTTTTTAGTGCCTCGGGGTTAGGCCCGAGGTCTTTGGATGCCTCGGGGTTAGGCCCGAGGTCTTTGGATGAGCTCTCTGACAATCGGTGGAGCCTTATGTGGTGATCATGCAAGTACCACTGTAGTCAGGCTTATCTAGACCAATGGAGACAGGAGGTTGGACCGGGATTACCGGGCTCCCGACTACTCTGAGCTGGATTCAAGGTCGGGATCACAGGATCCTAACCGCTGCGAACTAGAGGTCGGGTGGGGCTGCCGGACTCAGACCGCTGTGAACTGGAGGTCGGGTCGGGGCTGCCGGACTCAGACCGCTATAAACTGGAGGTCGGGTCTGGGCTGTCGGACCTGAACTGCTGTGAACTGGAAAAACTGTCAGAGCTCCCGGGCTGATCTCGCTTTCGCTTACTTCTGGAAGGCTCGTTGCTTTCTTGCCCGGTGTATTTGGTCTTCAGAAACTCTTCAGTGTCAATATATTTTCCAACCCTCTCAGAGAGCTCAACCAAAGTTTCCGGTCGGTTCCTGTGGAACGACGTGGCGCACTTGGTGTGTTGAACTCCTGAGCAGAAGGCTATGATGGCGATTGTCTCGTTCAAATTGCCGATTTGAAGCTTCTGTTGGTTGAACCGGTCGGTTAACTCCTTGAGGGACTCATTATTCCGTTGTCTGATTGTCAGTAGCTGCATGTCTGGCTTTGGCCGCTCATGCATACCGGCGAACTGGTTGATGAACTGCTTGCTGAGTTGTTTGAAACTGCAGACCGATCGGGGCTCCAAGGAGTAGAACCACTGCATGGCCGGGCCTTTCAAAGTGCTGGGGAAGGCTAGGCAGTGTAGCTCATCAGAGTTGGTGGCTAGGGCCATCTGAGCCTTATAGGTCCGGACGTGGTCGACCAGGCTTTCCGAGCCGTTGTATGAATCTAGCCGAGGTTGCTTAAATTCGCGCGGGATAGAGAACCTCGTGATCTGGCTGGAGAATGGTGACTCTGTCTCGGTATTGGCTTGATTCGGAACACGGTTTTAACCAAGCTTTTTGGCCACTCCGTCGATCTGCTTCTGTAAGTACTTTTTTCGGGCTTCCACTCCTTCCCGACCGGTATCTGAGGAGCTGGTCGGGTTGGTGGAAGAGGCTTCTTCGTGGCAGGGTGCTGTCCTCTGGGATCGGGCTCGGCTATGACTCCGGGTAACCGTTCGCCTAGGGACAACTTGGCTCTTGACCGAGTGACCCTGGACTGATTCCCGGGCCATATGCCCCTGCCTTTCCTCTCGGGCAGCACACCCACTGTTGATGTCTCTGGCCTCCTCAACATGGGACGGGTTGGCTCGGGTCCATTGTCTGGTCAAGATCGGTTCTCGACCGTACGCAATGTTCCCGGGTCGTTTTCCGGCCACTGGAGGATTGCTTTGCTGGGCTAGCAGTGCTTCGATCTGTTGCTGGATTTGACGCTGGCCCTCCAAGAGTTGTGTGAGGGTTGCGGTGATTTGCTCATATGTCATGACTGCTGCAGTCGACGCCGGGGCCGAAGGAACATCCCTGTCGGACTGCTGCGCAGCCTTCTTACCCTTCTTTGGTGGCATATTGATCAGTCAAGAATTTGTTGATGAGAAGAATTGTCGTTTCCCACAGACGGCGCCAAGATGATGATGCCAAAAATTGGTAAGAGTAAAGTAGAGCAATTTAAGGAGAGAGAGAGTAACAGACTATTTTTTGTATGTGGTTCGGCCCTGTTAATGAAGGTACCTACGTCCACGGGTGTGTCTGGGCACGTTCACTAGCAGATCACCGGCGGGCCTGGTGAGCCAACAAAGAGGGGCGACACTACCAGTAATACCGGCCGGCTGTATGCATATAATGGTGAATTTTGTAGAGGTGCTGTGTAGATTCAAGAGTTGGCCCCCTCTATGGGGGGTGAGAGGTCTCTTTTATAGATGTAAGAGACCTACTCGTACATGGATAAGGAAATATAATCCCATTAGGATGTGATTGACACCAATCAAGTAGGTTTCCTTTTTTTATTAGGATTGATTGACATTAATTGTGGGGGTTTCCTATCTGGATTAGGAAATAGTTTGCACTTTCCATTAGTCTTCTAACTTGAGTAGGAAACTGCCCATAATTTTGGGCGTATCACTGAGTAACGCTGCTTTCCAAATATGTGCTAATTATAAATAATCACAAAAGTTTTGCTTTCATTTTCTGTTTCTTTCCATAAGCTTAGAAAAAACCTTTGTGTGTGTGTGTGTGTGTGTTTTTTTTTTTAACTTCGTGCCCTCGGGCACGGGGGAAGTCTCTGTGAATAAATATTAATCATACTTAAAATATTTATCAAATATTGGACTAAAAATACTATATTTAATATTCAAAGTGGCTTTTCAAATAGATTAAATTAAATATTTAAATTATTAAAACGTTTAAAAGTTTATACTCCGTACTACGCAACAAAAATATGTAAATAAAATCATACATTTCAAAAAACTGCATAAACATAGTCAATAATAAATTCTTAGACTTTCCACATACGTTAAAAGTTGCCAATAAATAAATTTAAACTGAATACTCCTTCAAATTCTCAATTTGGTTGTTGCAAGAAGTAATTGGAAGGGAGAAGTCTCTACGAATAAACACTAATCATACTTAAAATATTTATCAAATATTGAATTTAAAATATTTAGCTAAATTTAGTTAATAATATATTTAATATTCAAAACGATTTTTCAAATAGTTTAAATTAAATGTTTAAAATATTAAAACGTTTAAAAGTTTATACTATGCAGCAAAAATTTACAATCACACATTTCAAAAAATTGCATAAATATAGTCAATAATAAATTCTTAGACTTTCCACATACGTTAAAAGTTGCCAATGAGAAAAATTTAAACTGAATACTCCTTCAAATGCTCAATCCGATTTTTGCAAGAAGTAATTAGAAGGGGGAAGTCTCTACGAATAAACATTAATCATACTTAAAATATTCAGCAAATATTGGACTAATTATATTTAACTAAATTGAGTTAATAATATATTTAATATTGGAACCAATGTCTTCTTCACTTAAAATTCCAACCATATCTCAGATCTTTTAAAGTTGTAAAAAAAAATTTCCCGCTTCGTGCCCACGGGTACGAGTTATTACTAATTAGCATGTGGGTTTGAATGACCTGTACAATTTACGCAAAAGATTTGAAAATTTTAAAGTATGACATTTTTTTTCCCTTTTTTCTTCTTCCTTTTTTTTTTCTTTGCTTCGTGCCCACGGGCACGGGTTATTACTATTATATATATAAATGAAAGCGGTGACACTCTCTTATAATTTCGAATTTTATTTTAAAAAAATTGCATCTAATTTGATTATTTATAGTTAAATGACTAATTTACAACTAATTTGAATTTGAATTTCAATTTTGGATAACTTATCTAATAATCTAACATATAAATACTTTTAGTAACTTTAGTCTTAACCTTCCATCTAATATCAATGTCATTAAGTCATGGATGATTATATCTCAAGTCAAATAGAAAATCATAAACAATTTGTAGGTAGTCTCAAAGATAAACTCCTTAATCTTTGCATTGTGATTGGAAGTTTCACAAGTGTTTTGAAAAACTCATCTCCAACCATCTATCTATACCTATTTATATATGTATATACATATAGGGGTGTAACAAAATTGACCGGACCGATCGAACCGATCGGTACAATTTTTTAAAAACTTCATGCAGTGTAAAAGTCGAACTGAACAAAAAATTTACACTAAACCGAACCTCACCAAAATCAATTGGTTTGACTAAAAATCGTATTGAACCGAATCGAACCGTTTGCACCCCTACATACATATGCTTCTATTACATGATTTTCCTTCCTGTGTTACTTCAACGTTGGACTCTTTTTATTATATGATTCTCCTTCATGTGTTACTTCAACATTGGACCATTTTTTTTTTGGTTGACCACTACCACTTTCATTTTCTCTCCTATTTATCTATCTATCCATCTATCTATCTCTCTCTCTCTAAATCTTCACGTTGCACTTTATATTTATATATATATATATATATGTTTTTTTTTGAACCAGTATATTTATTTTTGTAGAGATGAAAGAATATACTACTAGAGAATATGAAGAAGATTATAGCAATGAATTGTATAGTTGGGGAATATGTTAGTTTTCTATTTTATATTCTTTTTTTTTTTTTTAGAATTAAGTTTTGATTATGAATATTGATTAAGACTAAAAATCTTTTTATCATATATTTAAATAACTCAAATTTGTAATGTGTATAAATGGAGATCATTTTTGAAAGTTTCCCTTACAAGAAAAAATATGTAATTACAAGTCCAGTATAATTAAGATCACATGAAAAAGATAAATTATGCTAAGTTACTATAAAAAAAAGTTCTAAAATATATATACATATACATATGAAAATTGAGATAAAATGTTCTATGAATTACATATTTTGCAAGAATATTTCAATCATTGAGATTTAGACACCATTATAGATAAATTGCAAAAATTCAAGGTGAGTAAAATGATATTACAAAAACTATTAGATAAAACTGTACCTATTTTAAACGTATATTTGATTTGTTCTCTGTAGATAAAATGTTAAGTCATGAAATATAGTTCATGCTATTCCTATTAACAAATTTCGTTATCGAGGGAAAAAAAAACTAAATAAATAAAAAGAAAAGAAAAAGACACAATAATAAGAGGAACTTTACCTATCTTTGTATCATTATTTTTTTGGGGGGAAAATTTGTCATCATTATTGATTATCAGGTACTTATTATTATTATTATTATTTTTTTGTATAGAAATATAAGATTTAGTCCATCTCCAGCCGTTTTATTAGAAGTTACATGCATTTTGACCAAAAAAAAAATTTATATTGTCCCGTGCAATACAAGGGTTTACAACTAGTTATGAGTGTTTGTGGATTTTTGGGTGTGAAGTGAGTGTGAGTGTGACCATTGCGTCTAACTTTTGGAATTGGAATTCTACTATTAACTATGAACTTCAAAAGCTGTTACCAAACAAGTCATAGTCAGAATTTTGTTGCCAAAAAGTAGACGAGGTTACAACTTACAAATATGAAACCAGAAAATCTCCTACTAGATTCGAAAGCACGTACTTTTGTACTACCACCAACCAAACACGGCCATAACGACGCCTCCGAAATTACGGCGTCGTTTCATTATTACACTCCCTTTCAAAAAAAAAAATTTAAAAAAAAAAAAAATGCGCCGCCGTTAACTCACGTCGTTAAAACCAGAAAGTCTTGCCATATATAGATTACAACGGCCCCCGACAAATACGTTTTGGAGACTCACTCACCAGAGAAAATTAATAGCAAATATTAAATATAATTAAAGTTAGCGGAAAGGAAAAACCTGCAGAAGAGACATTCGTTGGTCTTTTTAGAGAGAGAGAGAGAGAGAGAGAAGGGGGGGAAGGGAAAGGTAAGGTTGTTCACGTTGTGGGTGTTCGCTCTGGAGGAGTTGGAGATCGTGTCAGATCGGAAGCAGAAATTGTAAGAACAATCTTTGCTCTCTGTTCTTCAGCCATTTTTGGGGTTATCTTTCTGTTTGTTGATCTGCTTATTGAACAGATTGAAAATGCATTGTGGTTTGATCTGTGATAATGGTGTGAAATTATCTTTTTTTGCTGCTTCTCTCTCTCTCTCTCTCTCTCTCTCTCTCTCTCTCTCTCTCTCTCACACACACACACACACACACACACACACACACACACACACACAATATCTATTTCTGCTTTCTGGGTGTGTTCTGGAATTTTCAAATTTTTTAATTTTTGGGTGAAGGTGGGGGCTTGGGAGTGTGAGGTGCTCTTGCTATCTCTTTCATTAGACAGAGACATAAACACTTTTTTTTATAGGGATTTTTTAATTTCTATGTGTGGGTTGGTTGGAATTGTGGGTTTTGAGGTGGTTGTTTTTTTTTTTCTTATTATAAATTATTTGATGTATTGGGTATGTGCTTTGTTGTCTCTTTTGATCTTCTGCAGCTTAAAGGCCTTTTTTTTTGTTGGGGGGGGGGGGGGGGGGAGGTTTCTATTTGATTCTTTTCCTAGCTATATATACCTATTGTTTATGCTGCGATTGTTCCTTATGTTTGGCGTCTTATGATTTTTGATTTATCTTTTTCGTGTTCTTTTAACTGTTTGTATAATTAATTATATCTAATTGATCAGGAAACTTGATTTCAATTGACCCCCCCTCCTTGTGTATGTGTTTTCTAATTGATTATTCCTTCTTTTTCATATTTTTGTTTTTTTTTTTTTTTAGTTTTTGTTTTCAAATTTTTTGGAAATATAATCTCTAAAATGTCCTTTAGATGTCCCTGTCCAA
Source organism: Hydrangea macrophylla (assembly GCA_033977485.1). Classification (NCBI taxonomy): domain Eukaryota; kingdom Viridiplantae; phylum Streptophyta; class Magnoliopsida; order Cornales; family Hydrangeaceae; genus Hydrangea; species Hydrangea macrophylla. The sequence goes on from CM066997.1 coordinate 21,830,746, forward strand.
CACAAAAGAAATGTCCTGTGCTTTCTCGGTCTCATATGTCCTTTGGAGGTTCCAATCGTTGTGAGAAGTGTCTCAGAGCTTTGACATGAATTTGATAGAATTTAGCTAATAGATGTGCCAGCTCAAAAACCTTAAGATAGTGTTTAGTACTCCGTACGTCGCATTTTATGTGTCCATCTTTGGAAAGTCAACTTGTTAAGGGAATATCATTAATTGCATTCACATGTGTGGAAATTGTTAATCATTTTCCAAAACAACCATCTGATTAAAATTACATTCATTTTCTTCTTTCTTTTCATGTTTTTGGTTTTCTCAATTTAAGAAGCGTAGTTTTGAAAAGTGAACCAAAATCTCCTCATTAAATTCTCAAAGTGGACAACATTTTGGGACACCCGAAATAGGAATTTCGGACACATGAAATGGGATGGAGGGAGTATTGTTTTACTATTTCAATTCTTTTCCTTACATTGGCTATGATCGTTTGGAAACTTTTATTGGGAGGTCATAGGGTTTTGCTCTTGCTTCTATGGATTGTGCATGCACCTTTTCCTTGTCTACTTTCGCGCATATTGTTTGCGTATGTATCAACACTAATAAGGGGAATATTAAAAGGGTGGGAGAAAGGTAAGTTTTTTTCCCCCATTTTGTTCCTTTATACTTCTTTTGATGTTTTCAATGGGAAGGACAATTTTGGAAAGTGAATAAAATATTTTCATTAAATACATTTACATGCATTAAAAATATTCTATTCTTACAAATTCGTCCCCTACTTTTAATGTCGTTTTACCCAATTTGTTCCTGTATTCTTCTTTTGATGTTTTCAATGGGACGGACAATTTTGGTAAGTGAATAAAACATTTTCCTTAAATTTTCAAAATGATCACTAGTTTTGGGACAACCCAAAAAGGAATCGTGATCACATAAAATGGGGCAGAGGGAGGAGTTTATATTTCCTTTCTCATCAATCCAATCCTCAACCAATATGTACATATGCATGTATGTGTACACGTGTGTTTGTAAGGGTATAGATGAACATGTGCATATCTATGTGCAGTCGTTTATTTAAGATGGCAGAAAGGATTCGGAAGAGGTAGGATGTTACAAGTAATAGAAGTATGAGATGCATTATGACCGACAAAGGTCAGGATGGGGGCATTATTGGCTAATTGGCTGCTATTTATTTTTGTTCTTTCATATCCCTTGATATCCGACGATTTCCCGTGGGAATTCAAAGTGGTATTTTTTTTTTCCTACCAGTTGTTCTGAAGTCCATACATTCCATTCCCAACAATTGAAATTCTTCAATGAAATCCAAATTTCGTAAAATTGCATCATTCCAAACATTGATAGGCATTGCTTTCGAGTCCATTTGAATGATACTTAAAAGGTTCCAGAATATGGGCATGAAGTTACAGGATAAGATCACAAGCCATGTCTGTGTAGACTGCTTAATCGAGGCATGTTATAATAGCAATTGTGGTTCCCTGGTTGAAAGCATAGTGTAAAAGGTTTTTCTATAAATAACAATGTTCCATTAGGAATTTGGAAATGATAAATTTGGAGGTGAGAAATGATTAATTTGTGAGTGAGAATGATGCGTCTTTCCTTGGCCAACCTGGATGGAAACCTTTTATTGAGAAAAAAAGGAGGGTTGTTTAAAAGGTAGACAATTGTGATTTTATCACAGAATAGGGTACACTTGATTTGGACCTAACATTTTTCGTGATGAAATTTGAACATATAGAAATTGTTATTTCTAGTATAACCTATTTCACTCTCACTATTGCTATTTTTGGGTTTTTATTATCGTCGTTAATGTTGCATGGAATGTAGAAAGGATCAAGGGTCTATTCATTTCGCAAGAATTTAAGATGGGATTTACTAAATTCTCAAGAGCCAATGAAAGTTGGTTGTTTAGGTGACATATATTTGGAATAAAAATACTTCCATGATTGATTTGCACCTCTTGTAATAAGAATCACCAATTAATTCCTACCAATCAGACTTTGTCAGATTTGCTAATAATTTATCCAAGTTTTATTGTTTACCCATTTATATAATTTCTTTAGAGATAAGGTAATATTTCTGAAATAGATTAGCTTTACTGATAAATAGTTGCTTGACGAGTAGGGGCATTTTATTTATTTTTTGGATTGAGAACTTATAGCAAAACTTGAATTTAGTTCTTCCTCTTTAACATTCATTACTTTCTATTGAGGATAATTCGTTTATAAGCGTGCAATATCTTTGACAGTACCAGTACAAATCTTCAAGTTTTGAGAATCCTAACTCTTAAGAGCTTGGATTCTCAAGAACTAAATTTTTTTTTAGAAAATAGGGAAGCGCTAATATTCGTGTAAGACAAATAACCTTCTTTAGTAATTAATTTAACGGATAACAGAGGAATTTCGCCTTGCTATTTTGTGCATGAATATTAGAGAATTCGTTGATCTGATGATTGCTTCAATGGTCGGATAAGTTTGCACTGGTAGTAGCGATTTATGTTGTCGTTTTATTTCACTTCGTTAGATCCATGGAGTTATTGAGTTTCACTGTCCAGAGGTAGAGCAATGGCCATGTTGACTTCCTCACTTTTAAGGAGGGAATGAATAGATGCCTACGAAGCCACGTTGTCTTTAGAATATATATTTGGGAGTTGGAATTGGCTTGAATTGTTTTACAAAAATCTTGGTGTGTTTACAGCTCTTCTAAAAATGTAGTAATCTTTTCTTTGTTGGTATATCTTCGGTTAACCCACATGTATATTCTTTTATTAGTGGAAAAATGCAGCAAAGAATTAGGGTGCCAATTGGAAACCACAATTAAGACTTTGTTTCCTTGTTTAGACAGATTTTTTTGGGCTTATAGTTATGAATGAGCTTCACTGCTTTTCTTGATGCTTAGATAGTCATTACAGACTGTGAGAGCTTATATCTCCTAAATCATTAGATGGTTGCTTAATTACCTGAAAATTAGAAGTCAAATCATCCTGTTTCCATGTGGTTTAATACTCGAGTTATAAATTTAGCAAGAGGATCTCTAAATATATATATATATATATGGTCGAATCATGGATCTGTTTTCATCAATCAAGAAACACTTTTATAAAGGCCTGTTTGGGAATGCTTAAAACAGGATTAGGTTCAAACCCATCCCCACTTTGATCTGGTTTTTTGGAAACCAATGTTGTGTTGGTTCAATAAAAAAAACTAGTTCTTGGGGCACTTTATCTCAGGCACGCTTTCCTACGTAACCAAAAAATATCCACACAAGCACCAAACTATCTAAAAGCGGTTCTTTTCTGAAGAGCCAGTTCCTAAATTAGCCAAACAGCGTCTAATTTTCTCATTTCCTTGCAGGCCAATGGGGAGGGATGTTGCAGGTTTACGCATTGATAAGAAGCCTAATTCTCTCAAGGTGAATTCAAATGGTGTCTCTAATGATACAGTACACGTTTCTCCCAAAATTGCAGGAGAAAGCATTGAAGCAAAGGACCGTGCGGCTGAGGACCACCCTATAGATGACTCACGTGTTGAAGTATCTCCCGAGAAGCAAGATGTGCTAGGTGTTAAAAGCACCAATCATGATGCGGGTGTGGTTGAGGGTAAAATCATAAAACCTGAAACTCAGAAATCAAGCGAAAAGAAGTTGAGCTCCCCTGTTGAAAAGAGGGTTTCAATTGGGACTAGCCCTGTTGGCTCTGAAACCAATGATGCTGGCGGGTACTCTTCATCAAACACTAATGAGTTCAATTCACCCAGAACTGCAAAGAAATCACAGGTGAGTTGATTTCTTAATGTTTTTTTTTTTTTTGATTCCTTGATTTCTTAATGTTGATGACATATTCTCCCTCTCTTTAGAGTATAAATAGTTCTGAACCGGTCAGCCGTTTGCACATCCAATTTACTCAATTGAGGAATCTGTGATCTATTTCTTGTGTGTCTTTATGACTTGCATGTGTGTGTGTGTGTGTGTGTGTGTGTGTGTGTGCGAAATGCTAACCTACTATATACGTAAAAAAATGTACTTTTAAATGGACAAAAAAGTCCCTGTCACCTTGTTAAAATGGAGGCAATACCGTAAATTTTCGAAGGACCTAAAGTAATTACTTTAGTGCCCTTGTTGTATGATTACTTAACCGCCATCATTTTAAATGAGGTACAAGGACTTGATACGATGTCAAGTTACCAGTTACTCCACAAGTTAAGTCGTTGGATTTGTGCCAAACAACATAAATAAAACTCTGACACCCCCCTCACGTGCGACCCCCTTTTCGCACATGGAGATACAGCAAACGAAACTCCATCACAGTTGAAACGTAGTGCAAAGCAAAATGTTTACACCAGAATGGGGGCAGAGACTTGAACCCAATGCCTCCGACAGACAGGGATCTGATACCATATAAACTTTGAGCAATCACGATGAAGAAGAAGACAAAATAAGAGAAGAACACGAGAGAAAATTATTACTACAGTAGTCAGTCTACTACGAGTAATGTACTCGCAAACAAAGTACCCCTAACAGGGTTAAACAAAAGAGCAAAAAGACTAAGCAACACCTTGACACTTTTACTTTCTAAGACTTCAGAACTCTACAAAAGAAATAAGAGATAGTTGATTTGAAGTACTTTCGTGCCGTTTGATTTATGCCTTCACAAGTCAATGAGTTTACATTGTGAATGTGTGAATAATGCATTTTGATGTCTCTTTGTATTGAAATTAACCCACTTGCAGTGTGGCTAGAGGGTCGTTGGAAACAGAGATAGGCATTGCTTACACTCAGATAAACTATGCACATTTGATAGGTTTTCATATGCTTTTAATGCTGAGGATTATTTTTTGTACCAGCCTAACTCACCTATGATGCTAAGGAAGTCCCTGCAATCTGATTACAAGAAGCATCATGATGAAGAAGATAATTGGTCTATGGCTTCCTCGTATCCTTTATGCAGGCTCAATATTTGAACTAGTATTTGATGGACTGAATCGACTTTGTACTGGTCGTACTGTTCTGTAATTGTTTTTTGCCCCGTGTACCAAAACAATTTATTAAGAAACATAGTTAAAAGTGATGGTAATTTATGAGTTTTTGTTACACATGGAAGAATACGATTGGGGAACAGGACGAGTCGTGTCCTTATTTTGAAATGTATTTCGACTGTATGTCTGTTGCCATTCTGTCATTATCTTTGAATTTGGAGTTGTCCTTAGCCTTGCACAGTGCTGCCGCATCTGTCCGAACGGCAAAATTCAGGACCACAGTTCCTGTTGGTCCCACATTTAGATGCAATGCACGTGCAGAGAAACGCAGGGAGGTACTTGCGTATTCAAACTCTAACTGGAAGTGTAGTTTGTAAATATTTTATTTGGTAAGTTCGTAATTATGAATTGCTTCCTACATGCAAAGAAGTTTTTTTTTTTTTTTTTTTGGTTGCATTTTCCAGTACTACTCAAAATTAGAGGAAAAACATCAAGCCTTGGAAGCAGAAAAAATTGAATATGAAGCTAGGACCAAGGTACGTTTCTTTTCCTTGAGCCAAAATTTGTCTTCAGGGTAAATTATGTTTTCCACACTTCAACTATACCTCTATTTGCATTTTGGTCCCTAAATGCTTCATTTTGTTAGTTTGGGGACCATTTTGCCAAAAAATTACTTTAGGGAGCAAAGTGCAACTTGAAGTATAGTTGTAGTGTGCAAAATGTATTTTACCATTATCTATACACTTTCATTCGTGTTTCCATTGCACATCTTGATTTCTACTCATGCAGATAGCAATACGATTTTTGTTTATATATACGTGTGTGTGTATTTCAAAATCAATTGTGATCTTGTTGTAGGAGGATGAGGTGGCAGCTATAAAGCAGCTTAGAAGGACCATGGTGTACAGAGCAAATCCGGTGCCTACTTTTTACCAAGAAGGACCTCCACCGAAGGCTGAACTGAAAAAGGTACTTTGTGTGGATTTCTCTCTTCTTTTCCTGATGAGTCTTGGAATCTCAAAATGTGTTTAGGCTAGGGGCCCCCCAAATCTCTCTCTCTCTCTCTCTCTCTCTCTCTCTCTCTCTCTCTCTCCCTCCCTCCCTCCCTCCCTCCCTCCCTCCCTTTTTGTTCCTTCTTTCTTCGGGTAATGCTAGGGACACAAAAGGGTCACAAAGAGATGCTCACAAAAGGATGTGGCATCCCATGTGACACCCATGTGACATCCCTTTGTGAGATAGGTCCTACTGCCACATGGGTGCCACATGGGATGCCACATCCTTTTGTGAGCATCTCTTTGTGACCTTTTGTGTTCCATACATTGCCCCTTTCTTTTGGATAACTCTGGGGGCACATAAGAATCTTACATAAACAGGATACATAAACCACAACACTCTCTCTCCTGATGGGGTCCATTGACACTGTGGGGTCTACAGTGTGTGGGGTCTACAGAAGAGAGAGATAGACATAAAATTTTTGTATCTTGTTTATGTGAAATTCTTATGTGCCCCAAGAGTTATCCTTTCTTTTTCCCCCAAGAGTTATCCTTTCTTTTTCCCCCTAATTACAGACTTCTATTCATACCTCAAGAAAGTACTTTTACCAATTAATAATAGGCAATGTGGAAGCAAGCAAGTCTTAACGTTATTCCAACCTGCTGAAATATCGTCCAGCTTAGGCCGTCTTTCTGTCTCCCTATATATCCTAGAAATTGCCCATGCCCGTGGGCACTAACCCCCCACCCACCCAAAAAAAAAAAAAAGTTTGGGTAGTTTTATAATTAATAATATTTTTATAGAAATAATCACCCACCCACCCAAAAAAAAAAAAAAGTTTGGGTAGTTTTATAATTAATAATATTTTTATAGAAATAACTTTTATAGCATGTAATATTAGAGAGAATGAGAGTGATGAGGACTGAGAGAGGGGGCGGGAAATGCAAAAAGTGTAAAAAGTGGTGGAAATTTTAAAATTTTAAATTTGAAGAAGTGGTGAAGAGTGGGAGCAATTTTGGACCATTGGATAACACGCATCAAGGCCAAAGTGTCTTAGTCATCATAAGCATTCCTCCTATATTATATAGATAGATAGATGCATGTGTGTGTATATCGGAAGTGCTATGTCTAAAAGTACCCATTCTTAATTGGAGATAAAGTCTCTGGCTCTACCGCTTCAAGTACCCATTCTTAATTGGAGATAAAGTCTCTGGCTCTACCGCTTCATTGAAATTAGGGCACCCAAGTAATTTTCAGAAATGGCCCAAAGGTAAATTACTAAAATACCCTCATTATAAAACTATTTTAGTAGTATCATTTAACGAGATGGTAATTGGTAAGGGCTTTTCTTGTCCATTTAAATAAATACAAGTGCGTATAGTGATACATGAATAGTAGCCTAATGCAGAATAAAACATCTTTTGGCGTCAGTGTTCTTATCCCATCACTAGTTTGTGTTATTACATACGTAGCAACAGTTGTATCTCTATACCTGGATCATTTGTTAGACAAACATTGAAATGTACTTGGTTCAATTTGTATCCCAGCTGCCATTGACTCGTGCCAAATCGCCGAATTTGACTCGGAGAAAGAGCTGTGGTGACACAACTTACTCGTCTCCAGAAGTTACGAAGGGAGGTTGCAACCGGACCATTCGTCACAGCCTTGGCAGTATAAAAAATAAAGAACAGATCGACGGAAGAAACGGTAACCATGTTTGCAAAGTTAAGGACCCTTCGAAACAGGCCAAGGAAAAGACCAAAACAACCCCACCTCATAAAATGACTGAGCAGAGGAGTTCAGACATTTCAGTCAATGGTTAGTTCTTTAGTAGCAGAGAATGTCACAATTTTCCTTAAAAGTTCATATGATGTGTGAGGCAAAAAAAGCTCTTTTTTCTTCTGTTTGTTCACAAGGATTTGTTGTTCAAGTGGTGTATCTCATATCTGATTTGTATATTTTGTGTAACTTGTATGTGTAACTTATATGTATACATGCCCATTAGGACATGCTCTTTTAAATGTTTTGGTTGGGCAGGTAATTAGGACATGGGTAGTATATATTTTTATTTCTTGCTTCTCTATTATTAATCTCATTACTTGATATGTAGGCAACCTCCGAACTATTCATACTTTTGGTACATTTCTCCTCTAAATTTTGATTGAGTTCTTAAAAGTTCATATGGTTCGTGAATTTAGTGACGGAAAAGATATTGGTGATTTGTATCCATATAGGTCGGAGCAAGTTTATAGGAAATCTTTTTTTTTTTTTTTATAATTTTTTTATAATTTTTATTTTTATGTCCCTATGCCCCGGTGCGGCGACATGGTGTAACCTTTTGTTCCAACAATTGAGGTAAATGAAAATTTAACGGAAGTTGCATCTAATATCAATTTTAACTTCGATGAGTCACACGCTCCATTATCCGGTTGATAATCTTCAACAGAAAATTTAACACTTTTGCGTAGGTCAAGAAGAAACTTTTAATTTGCATGTTATGAGCATTCATGATATCGATTTGAATAGCACATCTACGAGGATCATAGTCCGTGTGTTAATGGAAATTGTTGTTTTTCTTTTCCGATTTGTAATTCATGGCTGGTTGACAGTTAATAGCAGTGGTAAACAATAGCATGTAAGAATGAAGGACTGAACAATATAATTATATTTCTATTTCAAAGTTCTGTCATCACATGCATTGTGACTAAGAAACTTCTCTGTGCAACAAAAGAAGTGTAAATTTTCCTATCCAGACACACTTAAATTTGTGAAACTTCTCAATTCAATTCGTTGAGTGGAGATCCTCTATTAACTAATTAGTTCAAGTGAGCATCATTGGGATTGGCTGTACTTTGGCATTTATATAGAAGACGAAATAATTGCAAGGACACCATGGAAATAAAAATTAAAAAAAATTAAAATCAGCTTATTGTATCACATTTGGGCAAAAACACTTCTGAATCTACTTCAACAAAAAAGTTTGCATATGAGGGGGCTTATGGGCCTCCGAAGTGTTTCTTACATCTTTGTTTAGTTTGTGGGTTCATTGAAGGACAAGAAATGAAAAAGAAAATCAGAACGAAAACTAATTCACTTGTATTTTCCATCGTGCATAACAAACTTCAGTTTATTTCTCACTATACTTTCTTTTCTTACCCACTTTCTAGCCATTTACTTAGCAAAACAAAAGAACATGTTTTCTTTTTTAGTGTTTTCCTTTCTTTTCTTTCACTAAATAGATGAACCAAACAGAACCTAAGACTTATCCAAATAATATACATTTGAGTCCTAAGGCACATTGGGAAATTCTATTTATACTCATCTATTTTACTCCGTAAACTAACCTTTTAATAAATCTTTTCTTTACAATTATGTCCATTTACAAAATGACATATAAGGATAAATTAATATAAAAAAATTCTAAAAAGTTACTCTCTACACCCACTTTCCTCAACAAACTCTAATTATCAAAACTTGTTCTATAATAACAAATATGTATTGTGTTTGAGTAAAAGAAAAGGAAAAAAAAAACATGATTTAACATGAATCTATAGAAATCAGACCCCTTTGCCTTCAAATTGTTACTTCATTTTTCAATGTTAACGATCCAAGTAGTCAAGTAGTATCACTTTGATATGTCCAGTGGAGAAGTCAAGGGTTCGATTCCCCTTAGAGGAGGTTCTTGCCCCCCATATTTATGCGTTCAGTCGGAATGAGTGACCCTTGTTGGGCTTTGCTATGAGCCGTTGTGGGGCTGTGGGTTGGGTTTGTGTGCGTGTGTGAGGTGTGTGTGCGTTGTATCCGGCGTGATCCAGGTAAGACTAAAAAAATATATATATATATATATATATATATGTGTGTGTGTGTTTCGAAGATTACGAAATTCCTTCCAAGTAGTCCTTCTGTGGTTATCAAAAACATAAATCAGTAGAAATAGCTGTGGTGTTAAAAGAGCCATATGTAACATTCGAATCTGCAGTCACACATATATGTAAAAAAAAAACTTCGAATATATGCTACATATATATATACACAGAATGCACAAATATATATTTAAATATAATATATGTAACATACATAAACATAACATAGATCTCCTACTACCCATGAGAGTAGGTCGGTCAAAACTCAAACTAAGCATCATCATTCCAAGACAATCAATTGATGGATGGTGGGTTAAGGGAGTAACATGGAATATATAAAGTTTTTTAAGCTTAGGGTTATTTTGGAGAAAAATTGTGGGTGTAAAAAGTAAATTATTTTTATTTTAATTAGAGTGATGGGTGTCGAGAGTAACTGGTTGTAATCCCTAATGACATAATCTTCCTTGCAGGATACTAGCAGTTGTGGAAAGATAGGAACAACCTTATTTTCAAAGGAAAAACTCCAATCACGAGGGTCAAATTGCTAAAATGACTAAGGACTTGGGGATTGATACCTCAAAGCTTTCAAAAGAAACTTTGTTATGAGGCAGGGATAATTTGATCTGATTCGTTGGTTTTCTCCGAATGCAGGTACCCTTAAACTCAACACGGATGGAAGCAGCAGAGGGAATCTAGGCAGCGGAGGAATTGGAGGTCTTATTAGAGACGAGCAAGGCAGATGGAGAACTTGGTATTTCGGATACATCGCCAATTGTACCAGTCTATACGCAGGGCTTGAAAGCATCAAGAAGGGGCTCGAATTAGCGTATAGAGAAGGAATGGAGGGAGTCTTAGTTGAAACTGATTTGTTAACACCCTGTCATCTTATATGTAATACTGAAGTAAATCACCCGCTAAGGGTGATAATGGAGGATTGTAAGACTTTACTTAGATTTTGTAAGGGTAATATTATTGTGCTTAAAGAAGGCAACATGTGTGCTGATTTTCTTGACAATATAGGGGACTGATAAAATGATTCCTCTTATTTTCTTAGATGCCCCCCGCCCCCCCTCCCCAAGGGATTTATGTATGCCTCTTTATGTCGGACATTTGTGGGGTCAGCTTCCATCCTCGTGGAAGCTAGTCTTGTCTGTTTTGTTGTTTTGTTTTTTTTTATAACCCAAAAAAAAAAAAAAAAGAGTAAAGTAGGTGGTGCCAATAGAATTACCCGGATACATTCAAGCTAAAACCTATGTTTTAATGTAAGTGTGTGTGATTAAAAATTGGAACAAATCAAACTGAACCGAAGCGTTTTCACTCCTACTCGCACTGATTGTTGGTTTTGAGTAGGCCTAGCCGCCTAGCCCATTGGCCTGGGTGGGTTCGAGCCGGGCCAAAAAAGGCCGGGCACAGACGGTACCCAATGTTATCGGTTCGGGTCGAGTATTACCCCTACTCTCACTGATTGTTGGTTTTGAGAACCTATACATAATAATATAATATATTCAACTACAGCGAAGTAAGTGAACTCTACTGGCTAGAATATTCTCTCTCTCTCTCTCCTCACCACCATGGGCATCCGCCTCTGCCCCTGCACAAACCTCACTACCTCTCCTCTAATTCTTCAACCCCTCAAATCCCCAAACCCCACATTCCTCACCACCACTCCCAAATCTCTTACCATCACCTCCAAGAAGACAGCCATGGATGGCGGCGGTGATGGTCCTACTAACAAGCGCAGTCGCCGAAACCCCAGAAAACCCTCGTACGGCACCTCCAGGCGGTCCGTCCTCAAGAAAACCTTCAGTCAAGAACAGGTGATGTTCACCGCTCCGGTCTCCGACGACCCTGTAGTCGCCGTCATCGGCGGAGGGATGTCCGGTCTGCTTTGTGCTCTCAACTTGGATAAAAGAGGGATTCGATCCACGGTCTTCGACACGGTTGGTCAGTTCTTTCCTTTTCCATTTCTTCTCCTCATATATATATATATATATATATCTATATATCCGCTTCTTGTGCGGACGTCCGTTGCGGACTTCAGTTTTCAGCCACTGGAATATAATTAATGAAAACTGGATCTAACGGCTGAAAACAGAAGTCCTAAGTTGCGGACCTCCGCACAAGAAGCCCACCGTCTATATATATATATATCTATATAATCTATGAAGCACAGACACGGACACTTCGACACGGACACGACAGGATACCGCCACGCCGACACGACAAATTCTAAAAAATGAAGACACGACACGTCGGGATACGTTTATTTTTTTAATTATATATTTTTTAATTTTAATGTTATGCTAATTCTTATGTATTATAATTATAAATAAAAACACGTTATCAAAAAGAATTTATAAAAAAACACATTAAGATTATATATTCCGTAAAAAAGTACTCATTTACACAAAATTTCTGCCCAAAAAAAAGGCTTCAACTTGGGTCAAGGCAGAGTTGGATCAAGGCTTCAACTTGGGGAAAATACAAATTATGTAGCAATCCACTACTATCTTGGGACTATAATATTTTTTAACAAATAAATAAATAAAGTGTTCCTGAAATTTTATCAATTATCTAATGACCCAATGTAAAAAAAAATGTAATAATTAGTAGCTTTCACATGATCACTTTATACCAATTAACAAAGGAAAATTAAAGCAAGCAAATGCCACAAGTCAGACGTGTCTCGTGCGTGTCCACACATGTACATTACAATTCAGACGTGTCTCATTACAAAAGGGCTTTTTAAGTTTTATATTATTAAACATTAAAAAAACTGAAAATCAAGTCAGACGTGTCTCGTGCGTATCCACGCGTGTCTATAAAGTGTCCACCGCGTGTCGGGGTGCCAAAATGCAATTATGCAAAGTAGGACACAGTTTTGAAGTGTCGGGCAAGTGTCGGGCAAAGTGTCGCGTCCGATACGTGTCCGACACTGGTACGTTACAATTTTTGAAGTGTCGGTGCTTCATAGTATATAATTAGTTAGAGCTTTTGTAACCTTCCGTTTAATCTAACTTTCAATCTCAATCGTTGAGACACAAGAGCGGATATTTTAAACCGTCCAATCGTTGATGCACCAAAAATATTTACATGCACACATTACTGGATAAAAATCCCCCAAATCACATTGTCTCTCACTCCCCCTTTTCACGCCTCTCACAGATTTTGAATTTCATATCAAGTTATGGCCGTTTTTTTGGGCCTCCTGCCCATGGGCACGGGTTATTACTAGTATATATATACAATGAGATTCTTTTAAGTGAATAGGGATGAGTGAACATAGTCAGTGAAATGTTTTTTAGCCTAAAAAAACCCACCGTCTGATATATGTTTCAGGATTTATGTTTCGTTTTTGCTTGTCTATTGAGTGTATATTGCTAATTTGCTGCTGTAATTGTGATGCAAAAAGCAAATGGTTGTCAATCATTAAATGTACAAGTAACTAATGGAAAATTGGTTGATAACGTTTAAATTATGAATATTACTACGCTTCCCAAATTTGAACTCCAGATTTTGTTCCCATGTGCTATAACAGTTGTACTATATATTGTGGCAGTGATCGGTGGTACCACATATCACTGCATGTGGTACATTTGTCAATAAAATTTTGGATTCACATTTGGGAAGCATAGCATTACTCTTAATTTATACCCTACTATTTCCTTAATTGTGTTGTGATTCACCAATAGTATGTTTTGTTTCACTTGAGTTTGGATAGACCCATTCTTAATTTTATGGTATTTTGAGTAAAATCCCTCATAGTCAATAATTATATATATATATTGTTAAAAGCAATATTTGATCAAGCTTAGATTGAGACCAAGAGTCTCAACCCTATTTATATTAATCACTGATAAGGGAGAAATTACAAAGGTGCCCTTAGGCAAATAAAAGAAAAAAATAAAAAACTAACAACTCCATAATAACTAATTGACAACTAATTGTCAGCTAATAAATAGCACATCTCAACACTCCCCCTCAAGCTGGTGCGAAGATATCTCTCATGTCCAGCTTGCTAAGGATATAATGATGAGGCCTACTTCCAAGACCTTTGGTGAAAACATCTGCTAACTGTTCACTGGATTTCACAAACGGAGTACAGATCGCACCACTACTCAGTTTCTCTTTAATAAAGTGTCTGTCAATCTCCACATGCTTAGTTCGGTCATGTTGTACTGGGTTGTGAGCAATACTGATGGCTGCTTTATTGTCACAGTATAGTCTCATAGGATCAGGGGGCATAAGATTAAGGTCTCTCAATAAAATCTTTATCCACAACAACTCACAAATTCCCTGAGACATAGCACGAAATTCTGCCTCAGCACTAGATCTAGATACAACAGGTTGTTTCTTGCTACGCCAAGTAACAAGATTTCCTCCAACAAAGGTACAATACCCTGAGGTAGATCTTCTATCTGTAGCTGAACCTGCCCAATCTGCATCTGTATATCCTTCCACTTGAAGGTGATTATGTATACCAAAGAATAAACCCTTCCCAGGGGCTGATTTCAAATACCTGAGGATTCGAAGAACAGCATCATAGTGAGACTCACGAGGAGCATGCATAAACTGGCTGACAACGCTTACGGCGAAGGCAATGTCAGGGCGAGTGTGAGACAGATAAATCAGCTTTCCAACCAATCTCTGATATCTCCCCTTGTCAACCACTTCTCCATCTGTGTCATCCCCTAATTTCTGATTAACTTCCATAGGAGTATCACATGCCTTACTCCCTAGCATACCAGTTTCTTGCAGGAGATCAAGAACATATTTTCTCTGGGAGATGAAGATCCCTTGTTTGCTTCTTGCTACCTCAATTCCCAGAAAATACTTGAGGCTTCCCAAGTCTTTTATTTCAAATTCCTTGGCCATGTATCTCTTCAACTCCTGTATATCTTCCACATCGTCTCCTGTAAGAACAATATCATCCACATATACTATGAGAGCCGTTACTTTCCCTTGTGAGGAATGTCTGATAAAAAGAGTATGATCACCTTGGCTTTGTTGAAAGCCATATTTGAGCATAGCTTGAGTAAACCTTTCGAACCATGCCCTCGGAGACTGTTTAAGTCCATACAGGGACTTCTTAAGTCTGCAAACCTTTCCTTTAGTTTTGGCGTCTTCAAACCCCGGAGGAATATCCATATAAACTTCTTCTGCCAAGTCCCCGTGTAGAAAGGCATTTTTAACATCGAACTGGTGGAGAGGCCAATCTAAATTTGCAGCAAGGGATAAAAGAATTCTTACAGTGTTCATTTTAGCAACTGGAGCAAATGTTTCCTCATAATCCACTCCATAAGTCTGTGTATATCCCTTTGCCACCAAACGAGCTTTATACCTTTCAATAGATCCGTCTGCCTTATGCTTGACTGTAAACACCCACTTACACCCCACTGTCTTGTGCCCTCTAGGTATTTCAACCAATTCCCAAGTGCCATTTTTGTGGAGAGCTTTCATCTCCTCAATCATAGCATGCTTCCATTTGGGATCAATGAGTGCATCCTGTACATGGTTAGGGATAGACACAGAAGCAAGTTTGGATACAAAGGCTTGGTAAGAAGGAGACATACGACTATATGAGACAAATTTAGATATGGGATGTTGAGTACATGACCTAACACCCTTACGTGTAGCAATTGGAATATCTAAATCATCGGTAATAGCAGTAGGAGAATTAGGATTACCTGGTCCCTCATCAAGAGAAGGAGACGGGAGTGGTGGATCAGGAGGAATGGTCTTATCTTTCATCCTCCAAGTTCTTCTTTGATATACTATATCCTCTTTCTATGGATTTTTTTCTTTTTCGATGGTGGGTTCCACAAATGTCTCTCGCTCAGTCTCTTGCTCTCCATCAATTTTTCCTACCTCTTCCTCCTTATCAAGAGTGCTAAATATCTCAAATGGATTAGACACAGGTAAATTAGGAACATGTAGTTCAGGCAACTCTTCTGTACTTGTTTTCTCCCCCTGAAGAGGAGCCTGAGGTGTGAAATAGGATTGTTCCTCAAAGAAGGTGACATCCATGGAAACATACCACTTTTGAGTAGGAGGATGGTAACATTTATACCCTTTTTGAGTGGGAGAGTAACCAAGGAAAACACATTTGATAGCTCGAGGATCAAGTTTTCCCCTTGTGGGAGCATGATTATGAACGAAACAGACACAACCAAAGACCTTAGGAGGAATGGCAAAAAGATCAGAAGGACTAGAAAGAACCTCAACGGGTGATTGTTTATGAAGAACTTGAGTAGGAAGCCGATTGATTAAATAAGCAGCAGTTAAGACTGCTTCACCCCAAAAAGACTTCGGAGCTTGGGTTGAGAATAACATTGATCTGGCAGTGTCTAAGAGGTGACGATTCTTGCGCTCCGCAACTCCATTTTGTTGTGGAGTATTGGTGCAAGAAGATTGGTGAATTATGCCGTTCTCCAAAAAATACTTCTCAAGACCAGATTTAAAGTATTCCCCCCCATTGTCTGAACGAACAATTTTTACAACCGCACCAAACTGGGTACAAATCATTTTGTGAAAGGTTTTAAATATTGAATGGACGTCACTCTTTTCTTTCATCATGTACACCCAAGTAGTACGAGAAAAATCATCTATAAATGTGACAAACCACCTATGGCCTTTAAGTGCAACAACACGAGAGGCACCCCAAACATCTGAATGTATAAGAGAAAAAGGAACAGAACTCTTATTATTACTAGGATAAAAGGAAGCACGGTGGTGCTTTCCAAGTTCACAATCTTCACATCGAAAGGTGGAAACATTTTTATTAGATGACAAAGAAGGAAATAAGTGCTTTAGAAGACCAAAGGAGGGATGTCCTAGGCGTCTGTGCCAGAGCATGATATCACTAGATGTAAAGCCAGTGAGAGTAGTATGATGAGCCAATTGTTGTCGGTCCTGTGGTTCCAGAATATAAAGACCATTCTCCTCTCTACCACTGCCAATCGTCCTTCCCGTGATAAGGTCCTGAAACACACAATGAGAAGGAAAAAAAGTGACACTACAATTTTGATCACGGGTGATACGACCAATAGATAAGAGGTTAGTGGTAAAGCTAGGAACATGTAAAACAGAAGATAAAGACAACGAGGGAGTGACACGGACTAAACCTTTGCCTGAAACCGAAGAGACGGTTCCATCGGCAATCCTGACTTTATCCTGACCTGAACATAGTTTATAATCGGAAAAAATAGGAGATGAACCGGTCATATGATCGGATGCCCCGGAATCAATAATCCAAGGAAGACTAGTTTGGGAATTGAATGCACTCACTGAAGTAGCTAAATTACCTGAACGAGTAAAAGATGATGAGGCAGTAGTAGGTGTATCCAGACGAGTCTCCAACTCTGAGGAAGATAAAGTACTGGATGAAGGTGGAGATGAATCATCAACAGTGGAGGGACCAACAACCACTGTATGATAAGCACGAGAATTCTCTCCTCGTCCCCCTGAGCTACGTCCCAACTCAATTGTTTGGGAAGGATTGCCCTTTCTGGAATAAGTGTTAACCATGGTCTCCCAAATATCTTGGGCAGTCGCCATGTCCAAGAAGCCCTCACCAATTTCAGGAATCATAGAGTGAACTAACCATGTCATGACAATGGAATTTTCCAACTCCCATTTGTCATAAGCTGCATCCTCGGTGCTTGGTGCTTTGTTTCGGCCGTTGATGTATCCCATCTTTCCTCTGCTTTTAAGAAACAAGGTCGCAGACTTGGACCAAGCCAGAAAATTTTGGCCATTGAAGAGGGAAGTAGTGATCTTAAAGTTCGGGTTGTTAGGGTGAGCAACAACTATGTTCTCACTTCTAGATGGCTGTGAATTGACGGTGGATCTTTCAGAATCGTCCGACATCGTAAATCAGCCCACAAGAAAACTACCCGCAACAATCACTGAAAACAGAATAGGAACCGGTACCAACGGGGTCGTAGCACACAAGAGAAACTCAAATCACCATATAGGATGCAGAAATATCAGTCATCACTAATCAAGGGTCCATAGAAGAACCCAAAAAAAATGAGAGAAAGAAACTTCAATCAAAATAGGAGCGGTTGATAACTATATGAAAGTGAAAAAAAGTTGCAATGAATAGTAGCGATGAACAGTAGCGATGAACAGTGTGATGAACAGTAGCCGTGAATAGTGCCGATGAACAGTAGCCGTGAACAGTGTCCATGAACAGTAGCCGTGAACAGTGTCGTGAACAGTGCCGTGAATAGTGCTCAGGTCATATTGGTGGTGGGTTGGCGCAGGTGGTGGTTAGGGTTAGGGTTGTGGTGGCTTTGATACCATGTTGTTGGAATATTCGGATTATTTATGGATAGCAATGTTTTAGGAATAAATTGATTTAAGATGATTTGGTCTTATCTTGTATTTTTTCCTTTCTTTTCTTTTATTTCCTTTATTAGTTTCTCTTCATAGTTGTATATATACGGTGTAAATTGACAGTGAATAAATAAGAAAACACAGTTTCTTCTTGGTATCAGAGCCAAAGAGAAATCAAACCCTAAAACAAACCAAACCACCACCACCCGCACAACCACACCACCTTGCGCCGCAACTACCAGCCACCAGCCAACCAGCACCGTCACTACCAGCCACCTCCACAACCAGCGCCAGCCACCTCCACTCTCGGCGCACACACCCAGGACCCCGCAGCATCTTTTTGGTTAGCCTAGGCTAACCCTTGCGCAGCTCTAGACTGCGTCTTGCCCTGTTCTTGGGTCTTCTGATGGTTTAGAGCCCCTTTGTGCTCTCTTTTTCCTCTCTTGGGCTACCTGGGGTGTTCCGGTAGCCTCTGATTGCTGCTGTTCTTTTTCCAGCAGCCTTTTCAATATGTGGTTTCTCTTCTGCGCCTTGTTGATTCTTTATTGGGGTTTCTTGATTTTGCAACAATGACTGAAACTGGAAAGGATAAGGGTACTAATCAGTCTCCTCCCGGTTCACATCCACGCTCGGATCTCTCTATGTCCCTGACTCCACATTCGCCTGCGCAAAGGGTTACCACTGTTCTCATGGATGGGCAAAATTTTGCCGCATGGTCTCATTCCATTCGTCTTTTTCTTGGTGCCAGAGGCAAGTCTAGTTGGCTTCTTGGCACGACACCTAAGCCTGCTCCCACCGACTCCACCTTTGATCAGTGGAATATGGACAACTGTACTATCTTGGGTTGGTTGTTCAATTCAATGGAGCCTCGTATTTACCATATGTTCATGTATCACACGTCTGTTCATGGCTTGTGGAATGCTTTGACTCAAATGTATGCACATAAGCGCAATGAATCCCGGATTTATCAACTTCATCGCGAAGTCTCTCAATCGTCACAGGATTCTCTCCGGCTCAGTGTCTCTGATTATTTTGGATATCTTCAGTCCCGTTGGGAGGAGTTGGCTCAGTACGAGCCCCTTTGTGATATTCCTGTTGAAGCCGCTACTGTTATTGTTCAGCGCCTTGACCGTCTGCACACTTACCAGTTCTTGATGGGTTTGAAATCAGAGTTTGAATCCCTTCGCACTCAGATTTTGAACACGTCCCCTATGCCCTCTCTCTACGAGGCCTTTGCTATTGTTGATGGTGATGAGCGTCGTCGTCAGTTAATTCAGACTTCTATTTCTTCAGTTCCAGATTCTCCTGCAGTTCCTGATCAGATGGCCTTTGCAGCCCATACCGGTCCTCGCCCCAGCGGTCGGAAACCTCCAGTTTGTAAGCATTGTAATGTTGTTGGTCATACCAAAGATCGCTGTTTTCAGCTCCATCCCGAGTTGAAGAAACAGTATGCCAACCGAGGTCGGAACCCGGGTCCAACCCGCTTTGCTGCTATTGCTGAGACCGGCCCGGAACCTAGTACTCCTGATCTTGGCCAGCTGCACCACAATCAAAGTATGCTTCAGTCTCAGCTTGGACAAATTCAGAGTCAACTTGGCTCCCTTCTTCAGCAGCATCAGTCAGGCCCTTCTTCCACAGCTGCCATTGCTACAGGTACTTCCACTGCTTTACATGTTAAGACAGGAACTCCAAGGTGGGTTTTGGACTCAGGAGCCAATGATCATATGACTGGTGAGTTATCCCTTTTTTCGTCCCCTCTTATACCTGTTAACCAAACTGTGAGTATAGCCGATGGTTCCACCACTCGTGTCCAGAGTAAGGGTGATGTTCGTTTGTCCTCACAGCTTACTCTGTCTTCTGTTCTTCATGTCCCTCAGTTATCATTTAATCTTTTATCAGTTAGTCGCCTCACAAAGAGTTATAATTGTGCTGTCATTTTCTTACCTGACCGTTGTCTCTTGCAGGACCTGACTTCGAAGAGGATTTTTGGTACGGGCCATGAGCATGATGGACTCTACTTCTTTGGGGAACCTCCACCACCACTTGTGTCTTCTAGTTTACAGGCGTCTGTTTTACCTAGTTCTAGTTCTAGTTCTAGTTCTTTCTCCCATAAAACTATAGAGTTGTGGCATGCCCGGCTTGGACATGCTAATTTTCAATATCTTTGTTTACTTTTTCCCGCATTAATAAAAGCCTGTAAGACTCATAAATTTCATTGTGTGGTGTGTGAACTTTCTAAGCATACTCGTTCATCTTACATTCCTCGCATGTCTCGTGCACCTTGTGCTTTTGATGTTATACATTCGGATGTGTGGGGACCATCCCCTATTACTGCTTTATATGGGTATCGGTATTATGTTACGTTTATAGATGATTATTCACGGTGCACATGGGTTTATCTACTTAAAAAGAAATCTGAAGTTTTTCCATTATTTACTCAATTTTTACAAATGGTTAAAACTCAGTATCAAACTGTTGTTCGCGCTCTCCGATCTGATAATGGCCGTGAATATGTTTCTAATAACTTCTGTTCTGAACTTAATAAAAAAGGTATCCTCCAACAGCTCACTTGTACTTATACCCCGGAACAGAACGGTGTGGCAGAACGAAAGAACCGCCACATTATGTCTGTTGTCCGGTGTCTTCTTCGCGGTATGACAGTACCTAAATACTTGTGGCATTTAGCTGTTCTCACAGCTACGTATCTTATTAACCGTACCCCAAGTCGTGTCTTGAATGGGAAAGCTCCTCTACATGTTCTTCAGCCTGATTGTACACTCTTTCATGTTTTACCACGTGTCTTTGGCTGCACTTGTTTTGTTCAGGACCGCAGTCCTCTTCGTACTAAGCTTGATGATAAAGCTATACGTTGTGTTTTTCTAGGTTACTCTTCCCACTCTAAAGGATATAGATGCTATGATCCAATTGGTCGTCGTTTCTATAATTCTATGGATGTTACTTTTCTGGAAGATGTCCCTTATTTTGCAGGTTCAAATACCTCCTCTGCCTTCGTTCCTCAGGACCCTCTCATTGTCCCCGACGAGTTACCTCGTCCGGTTGTTGTCCTTGATTCCTCTCCTTCTGAGGTTTCTGAGGGAACTCTACCACCTGTAATTACATCTACGCCAGAATTTCGTTATTCCCGGCGATCACAGACTCATGCTTATGCTCCGCCACCAAATCCTTCTTCGGATCCAGGTCCTGCTTCTCCTGTACCGGTAAGACGCTCTACCCGGATTTCTCGCCCGGTAAATAGGTATGGTCATGCTTGCTCTACTCAACATCCTATTTCCCAATATATCTCTTATTCAGCCCTTTCACAGCCCTATCAAGCTTTCCTTGGTCAGGTTGATTCAGTTTCCATTCCCCGGTCTGTATCTGAGGCTCTCCAAAATCCACATTGGGTCCAAGCCATGCAAGCAGAAATGGATGCACTTCAGCAGAATCATACTTGGGATCTTGTTTCTCTTCCCTCTGGGGAAAAGACAGTTGGTTGCAAATGGGTCTTTACCGTTAAGTACCTCCCAGATGGTTCTATTGATCGTTATAAGGCCCGTTTGGTTGCAAAAGGTTTTACTCAGATTCCAGGCAAAGACTTCAGTGCCACCTTTGCTCCGGTGGCCAAGCTCACTACTGTTCGTCTTCTTGTGTCTTTGGCTGCTTCTCAGTCTTGGCCTCTTCATCAGCTTGACGTTAAGAATGCGTTTCTGCATGGGGATCTACAGGAAACCATTTATATGGATCCCCCTCCGGGTTTTCGGGCTGAGGGGGAGTATTCTGGGAAAGTTTGTCGGCTACGTAAATCACTCTATGGATTGAAACAATCTCCTCGAGCATGGTTCAGTAGCTTTAGTGATGTTATTCTGTCTATGGGGTTCACTAGGTGCCAGTCGGATCACACCTGCTTCATTCGACGATGTCCGAATGGTCGATGTACTATTTTGTCTGTTTATGTTGATGACATCATTATTACAGGTAATGATACTGCAGGTATTATACGAGTAAAAGATAAACTTGGAACGGCTTTTGATGTCAAAGACTTGGGTCCTCTCCGGTATTTCCTTGGTATTGAGATTGCCCGATCTCGTCATGGAATCTCAATGAACCAAAGGAAATATATCTTGGACCTCCTTAGTGATACAGGTATGATGGGGTGCCGTCCTGCTTCCACACCTATGGATCCAAATATCAAAATATCATCTGAGTCAGGAGAAGTATTATCTGATCCAGCTTCATATCAGCGCCTTGTTGGTCGTCTTATTTATCTGACCAATACTAGACCTGACCTCACTTTTGCTGTAAGCGTAGTAAGCCAGTTTATGCATGCTCCGCGTACTGCACATATGGAAGCTGTTCATCACATTCTTCGTTACCTGAAAACTTGCCCAGGACTGGGTCTCTTCTTTGCTGCAGGAGCACAATGTGAGGTCACATGTTATACCGATGCTGATTATGCTGGTTCCAAGAGTGATAGGCGTTCAACTTCAGGTTTTTGCACGTTTTATGGCAAACATCTTATCTCTTGGAAAAGTAAGAAACAAGCAGTCGTTTCAAGATCATCTGCTGAGGCTGAATATCGTGCTATGGCACAAGGTACTTGTGAGCTTTTGTGGCTTCGATCTATCTTACAAGAGTTGGGGTTTCCAGTATCTGAGCCCTCTACATTGTTTTGCGATAATAAGTCTGCTATAATGCTTGCGTCTGACTCCGTTCTGCACGAGCGTACCAAGCATATTGAGGTTGATATCCATTTTATCCGAGAGAAGGTGCGTTCTGGTATTATCTCTCCATGCTTTGTTCCCTCTTCAGATCAAACTGCTGATGTATTTACTAAGTCCGTTGGGCCCTCTCTTCTGAAGTTGTCTATTGCCAAGCTGGGACTCGTGAATACCTTCGCTCCAGCTTGAGGGGGAGTGTTGGAATATTCGGATTATTTATGGATAGCAATGTTTTAGGAATAAATTGATTTAAGATGATTTGGTCTTATCTTGTATTTTTTCCTTTCTTTTCTTTTATTTCCTTTATTAGTTTCTCTTCATAGTTGTATATATACGGTGTAAATTGACAGTGAATAAATAAGAAAACACAGTTTCTTCTCATGTTAAAAGCAATATTTGATCAAGCTTAGATTGAGACCAAGAGTCTCAACCCTATTTATATTAATCACTGATAAGGGAGAAATTACAAAGGTGCCCTTAGGCAAATAAAAGAAAAAAATAAAAAACTAACAACTCCATAATAACTAATTGACAACTAATTGTCAGCTAATAAATAGCACATCTCAACATATATATATATATATATTGTTTTTTCCATTTTTGATAAATAGGAGAAGCTCCTCACATTTGTTCTTGTATGGCCATCTGCATATTTTCGTGGAATGGAAAATTCATGATTTTAGCATTAGTTTTGAAATAAGCACAATTTTCTAAAATGAAATCATTCAAGATCACTGTCTTTATGAGAATCCAATGCATATATATATATATAGAGTAAGGCTCCAGTGCACACTGATTATATATATATCTATATAGGATTTTTCGGAGGTGCTCAAATTCTTACTCGTATTTATATTTCTAAATAGGAACTTCTTAAAACCTATTTTAATATGGCCTTGGCCA
The DNA here is from genome assembly GCA_033977485.1 of Hydrangea macrophylla. NCBI lineage: Eukaryota > Viridiplantae > Streptophyta > Magnoliopsida > Cornales > Hydrangeaceae > Hydrangea > Hydrangea macrophylla. The sequence goes on from CM066997.1 coordinate 21,854,542, forward strand.
TTTTCCAGGCTTTCTAATACGCTAATCATAACCACTCATTTATAGTAATCCATATATGATTGTGGATTCCTCAAAATACTCTCACCTAACTATCTTTTAGAAATACTAAACATTGTTTTGATATTAACCAATTTCCAACAACCTACCAGCCACGTTTATGTAGATTGCTTAATCTGGGCATATTATAATAGGAGTTGTGGTTCCCTTGTGGAAAGCATAATGTTAATGTCTTCCTATAAAAGTGGGTAAGAATGGTAATTGTACTATATCACCTTGTCTCTTTCTAAATACACCCCACATTTTTGTCTATACCCCCACAGCCCCACATGCACAACAGAGAATGCTGCATGTGTTGCTCGTCAATGCAAGATTTGGGTGTACAGGGAAAACCTGTGTGTGCATTTAGAATTCGCCTATTGCCTTTTCTTATTATTATTTTTTCCCCCTTTTCTTTTTAATTTATGGTAATTAAAACGAAATAGTATCTGACTCATTGGACTGCTATGCGACTTAGGAGGTTCTTTCAATATAGCGATTTACTTATTTGTTGCACTTGATGTTGTATGTTGACTATATTTTCCTATTTTAGGGGCTTCATGGGTTGGGAGGAAGAATGGGTACTAGAATAATTGATCCCCATCCAATGATATTTGACCATGCGGCTCAGTTCTTCACTGTCAGTGATCCTCAGTTTGCTGAGTTGGTTGATGGATGGTCCAAGAAAGGTCTGATTCGAGAGTGGCAGGGCACAATTGGAGAGTTTGAAAGGGGCGGCCTGTTCACTCCACTGCTTTCTTCTCCTACAAGATATGTAGGTGTTAATGGAATGCGTCCCCTTGCAGATTCAATATTGTCTGAGGTGAATAATCTCTTCTTTTCCCTTAGCAGCTACCTTTTTTTCTTTTTGTTGGACAAATTATTTAAAAGAAAAAGTGATATAGAAGGAATTCCATTCATTGTTGGAAAAAATCAGACGGGTCTATGAAAATTTGGAAAATGGGTCTAAAATTTCTTAGGGGCTGTTTGGTAATTCAAAGAACCGGTTCTGTGGCATCTAAGTGAACCGGTTATATAAATTCAAGTGTTTGGTGAATGCCCGTTTCTTGCACAGGAATCTGTGTCCAGTCTAATATCTCTCATAATACTGGTATTTTGGCCAAACCTTAGAAGTAGGAATTGCCGAATTCCTCTTTGAATCTCTCTAGGAATCTCGATTCTCATTGAGAATTGTTTATGAACCACGAATCTTTCACCAGAGAGTCGCGATTCTCGCTGGAGTAGAAGCGTTCAGCCAGAGTGTCGTAAAACAGAGAGACGAGTAGCAGGGAGGAGAGAGAAAGAGAGAAGAGAAGAGGGAGGGTCGAAGAGAGAGAGCGGCGATCGTCAAACCCTAAAATGAACTTATCTTCAGTAATAAGCAATAGATCTTGTATATATCTACTGTTTTCACCCCAAACCTAGTTTTATTTCTAAAAGAGCCACAAGGAAATCATATATTTAAAAATATGACACTATTTTAATAATTACTCACTTGCTCCCTCATAGTTTTCACAATACTGAATTCTTTACAATTTGTGTTAGTATAGTTTTCACATGCTCCCTTGATATAATTTGTGTTTTTATTAAAATACTGATTTTTTTTTTTTTTTAAATCCTAGTATAATTTTCAAAATTAATAAATTTGAAATATTAAATTGACAGGCGCTTCCTAAACGCCCCAAACTTTAGACTCTTCTGCATATCTCCACATCCCCGCCCCCACCCCCGCTTCGTGCTTCTAAGGGCCAAACCAACATAACCTTGGTTCTTATGAAAACCAGATAGAAAGTGAGACTAGGACTGAACCAGATCCTATTTTACACATTTCCAAACAGGACCTTATACTGCCTTGCTTGAGTACTTTTCAGCTATTCTTATTCCTTGCGGAGTAGATTGTTGAAGTATAGGCACAGATTTTAAGGTCCCTGAATCCTGTTTATGTACTACTTATTTCTTAATAAAGCATTTGCAGTGAAACCTCTCAAGCTACGAGCCATTTGTTTGGGGGAGAAATTCTAAAAGCTTACTTTGGCAAGCATGAGAATACTGGCTCAAGTCTATGACCAGCCATTCGTGAAAAATCACCACTAAAAGTTAGGCGTGTCTCTAGAGTCTAGTCTATCTGTTCAAGCAACTTTTGGAATCAGTCCAGACAAGTAATTGATGCAGCCGTTTCGTGAAAAGTTGGAGAAAGCACCTACTTCGTTACCTTAACAAATGATTAAGAGGCAGCAATCCGACGCTTGAAGAACTAGGAAAAGGAAAGTAAATAGTAGAAAAAACAAGGAGGAAGTACCCTGACAAATGTCTGTGAAGGGTTGTAACTTTAGCTTCTGTTTCAACAAAAAAAAAAAAAAAGAAAAGAAAAGAAACGAAAATAAAAAAAGATACCAAAAGTTCCCTACAAGGTCTCATTTCCAGTTTGATGCAAATCCGCAGTTGTGTCTTGAGTGATTTTGAAGGTTCCCATTGATCCATTAACTTGTTGGCCATCATAGCTGCTGCATCAATTTCTTCGGGTTGGGAAAAAGTTTTTTTTAGGTAAGTTGGATTGTATTAAAAAAAGAACAAGAAAAAGCATACACATGGTAAGAAACCCAAAAACAAAAGAGACCACCTACTGCAAGAGAAACAGCAGTAAACCAAGATGGGTAAAAAACCAATCCACAATCACGACAAGAAGACTACCAACCAAAACAAAAAGGAAATTACGAACAGTCAAAAATCTTCTGAGTCAAGTCCCATTGCATTGAAATTTCCCAATTAGCATAAGACTTCTCCACCTTCCTCCAACAATTAACTTTGGCTTTCACCATATATTGAATGTCCAAGAAAATCTGGCATCCTCTCTAGTCTTGGATTGAAAAATTCTGCCATTTCTTTCAAGCCAAATCTGATAGGCAGTAGCACCAAACGCAGCCCTTGTAATTCTATACTTGAATGACTCCGATCCTATGTTTTGAATAGCCCACTGCATCTCATCGTCCCAGCTTGTGGCAGTTTTGGAAAAACCACATAATCTAAGACTAGTGGTCCATAGCTTTCCCCAAAACCGGACATTCAAAGAAGAAGTGATCCCTACTCTCTCTACCATGGTTACACAGACTGCATATGTCATTTACAAGTAACCCCCAGCTGATTAGCTTGTCCTTTGTATTGATTCTATTTTTTGCAAATAAGCCACAAAAATAAGGAACATCGAGGGATCAAATCCTTGGCCCAAATGATGTTGTGCCAATCAATAGGTTCCCCTCTACTCCTTAAAACATTCCTCGTGGCTGTGGTAGAGAACTCACCCTCTGTACTAGCAATCCACACCACCTGGTCCTCCTTAGATTCATCAGGCTTCATATTCTCTGGAATCTGGCTCCTGATAAGGCAAAGGTACCTAGACAGTCTTCTAAGCCACTTCCATGAATTACCTTTCACAAACTTTGCAACAAGAACTATAGCAGCACCTACGGACAATGAGAGGCCCCATGGGATGCCAAGGATCCAATCACATATTAGTCTTCCTCCCATTGCCAATTACATGTCTAATTAGACTTCTAGCTATTGGTCTAAGCTTCAAAATTTTCCTCCAAACCTATGAGCTATCATTAGGAATTTTTAAAGCCCAGAAATTTATTCCCTTAATTAGAAATGTGTGGCACCACATCACCCAAAGGGTATCCTTTTTCTTGTAAATGTTCCAAAGGTGTTTAAGAACCAGTCTTGTTTTCCCTCTTAAGTCTCTCATATAAGTGATAAATTGTGAGACATTTAAAACATTTTGACATTTGGTTGTTACTAAGCAACTCCAGTTTATATATATTGGTGCTGGCATTCATATTGTGCATGGACCAATTGTTTGATCACTTATCTTGTTGCTTTCACTTGCGGGTACTTGAGGATTGCTTGCATGGTGTGTCTAGACTCTCTTAAGGCCGTAGTTTTTCCCTCAGATATTGCCCTCTTCAGAATAAAAAGTTGGCTTTGAACTTTATTAGTAACTCAGCAAGGTCAATACACAACTACAGCAGGAATATATTTGGAGCAAAGGGCCAACTTATTTTTCATTGCTTTTCATGCTTCTGGATTAAATTAGAAGCTGCTACATTTTACTGTTTGTGTTATAAATTTGACAACTAGTGTTTTTAGCTGTTTAGCCATAATCTATTTTTGCCCTCTTCTATTCCTCTCTAGTGATACTTTACCTGTCTTAGCTGAAGGAAGATTTTGTATGTTGTGCAGGCTCGTATGGTTGAGGTGGTGCGACCTTGCTGGATAAGTACACTTGAGCCATACAATGGGATGTGGCACCTAAGTGAAAACGGAAAGCCTCGTGGACAGTTTGATGCAATTGTTATCGCGCACAATGGTAGATCCCTTAATTTTTATACTTTGTTTAGTTCTGCATCAGGGGGGCAGTATTGTAATCCTATAATATTTTGCTACATTTAAAATATGACTGGTAGCTACTACTAGATTTGTAGTACGTTTTCATCCCTTGATCCCTTCTTGCTTCTCCTAAACCCTAGATATTCAAACTTTGATCTTGCCTTAAATAGTAGTACAAAAGCAAGGCAAGAAAATTACATAAAATTGCTAGTTATTGCACAATATCAAATAAGCATTACAAATATTTCGCTCATTTATATCTTTTTAATGTATAGAGTAAGTCTTTGGGCACAAACAAATCTCATAAACACAATCCACAAACACCACAATGTGTCTCTCTCTCCCCTGGTGGGGTCCACTAAGGAGAGATATACACATTGCGGTGTTTGTGGATTGTGTTTGTGAGATTTGTTTGTACCCAAAGATATACTCTAATGTATAATATAATAGGTTGAAATTCTCCTATAAATAGGTCCTCGGGCTCATTGAGCCCGTTACTTAGTACTTGGTCCAAAAGCTTAAGCTATTAGTGAATGGGCTTGACAATGTATATCAAGCTTTAAAACCTTCCCTCATGTGCGGTTCAATCTCGCACGTGGAGAAAGTATGAAATATAATCTATTCACTGTTGCACTTGTCCATAGCAAAAGGATGATTATTTTTAAGCACAAATATGTCAACAAAAAAGGGAAGCTTCTCTCTCGCAATCCGTCCACTTTTGGGCAGGAGAAATCGTGGGCTGGATGGATGCCCATTCCCTCCTTTGTTCCACACTATTAAACAAGAGCTTTTCTCATATTCCCTCCCCTCTCCCTCCTTCCTTCATACCAAACATAGTGTAAGGTAGATGAAGAAATTTACATGGCAAGAGCATTTCCCGATTGTGGTAATTCGTTCGATTTCCACTCACCGGCTTCTTGTGAGGATGCTAGGGTACTGAATTTTACTAATTTGAACAAGTATCTGTTTTGCAGTTACACATTCATTTATGTCATTATTAATTGCCTGTACATTTTTGCATTTTTAGAGACACATTGATACACACTTGTTTCTGTAGTTGTATGTAGGATTTAATCATGCTTTATGTGTCTTACCTTCAGGAAAATGTGCAAACCGGTTGCTTGCTTCCTCTGGCTTACCACTTATTGCAAGACAAATGAAGGTATACCCAGAAAATTTCTGTTTAATGTGATCTAATGTATACCATTGTTCTATCTGCTACTGACCATTATAACTGTAGTTTTCAGTTTATTTTTTTTGTCTGAAGAAACATTTATTTTCTTTTTTGATGTTTGCAGAGGCTGGAACTGAGTTCTATATGGGCTCTTCTGGCAGCATTTGAGGATCCTCTTCCTATTCCTGCCAATCCTCTTGGATTTCCTATTGAAGGAGCTTTTATTAAAGGGGTTGACTCTGTCTCATGGATGGCAAACAACACAATGAAGCTAGACTGTTCCCAGACTAGTGGGTCTAGTGGCCCTCACTGTTGGACCATCTTCAGCACAGAATCTTTTGGCAAACGTAACAAGGTTCCACAGGTTAGTCATAACAAAAACATCCATATATAAATAAGCACCAACACAAGGCCACAAAAAGACCGCGAGCATTAGAATATCTCTACTCAGAGCGATATGGCTGCATGGTTCAAATACGCGGTATTGAACGCTGACTCGGGCACTACGACATGTCACGTCATCAGGCGGTACAAAACAACACGGAAAAGGGAGGATCGTCAATTTAAAAGACAAAAGTATGAAAATATCAGAAACAATAAGCACCACAAAGTTGGATGCCACAACTTCTTGGTTCTCTTTTCAAATGAATGTCACTTTACCAACTGGAAAATCTTCATATCAACTATTTGGAATGGCATTATAATTCAAATTAGGATCTATCAAGGTGTAATATCAATCAACAACTTGCTCTCAATCTCAACCAAAGCACAACCTCTGTGAATTGATGCCAAAATCTTGGGAGGCTAGAGGTGATGGGTAGGGCAGCAAGAAACCTTGGCGAATATGTAATAGAGATTCCAGATGATGAGAGGTTAAACTTAATCAATATAACTCGACTTTAAAAAGTGCATGCTCTCCACAAAAGAGGATGTGTGTCACAATTTAAGGATTGGGATCTTTTTATTTTATTTGTCAATAGACATTTCTAATTTTCTTTAATTGTGCATTTTCAGGAAAACATTCCTACTGCCACGGCAGAGAAGGTGAAGGAGTCCATGCTTGAGGGTGTTGAGACTGCACTAGGACTATCGAGAGGCTCACTTAATAGACCCTTTTATACAAGGGTACAATTATGGTACATAACTGTACTTACTGGAAGGCATTCTTGTTATACTTTTACTATAATAATTTATGGCTTGAGATTAATGAAGGATCGGGATTTAATTGGAAAAGGTATAGTGCTATGATATGGAGGCCTATGAAGCACAGACACTTCACTTCAGTCTAAGGGACGTATGCAGGTTGGAGATGGAGACACGTCTAGTGGCATAAACAAAATCTTTTCAGTGGGTGTTGGAGACGGAGACACGTCCAGTGGCGTAGACAATCTTTTCAGTGGTGTCATCCACTAACTTAACACTATATTTATAAAATACTTTTAGACATTCAATTATCTTCAACAAAATTAACAAATTTTCTTTTCAGAATCTTAAGATTATAAATGAAAGAATAGATTACTTCAATATCATTACTTCAAAAGAAAATGCTCCAATGACTAAAAGACATCTTTCACCATTCGACGATATTTCATATCTTGGAAATGTTGTATTTGTTGAGAGTATAATTACTTAAGTTACACCCTCTCTGGCAGCTTAAGCTTTTAGAGTAGATGGTTGTTTACATGGTATCAAAGTAGGCAAAGGTCTTGTGTTCAATCCTCGTCGTCACCCTGATTTGTAAAATTTCCACAAGTTTGGCCTTTATCAAAGAAAGTCTGGCCACACGTGAGGGGGCGTGCTAGTGTTTTATAGGCATGCCTTCTTGCTCCTTGAGGCTGGCCTCACGGCGAGGCGAGGCAAGGCAAGGCAAAAACGCATCAAGGCTCTAGTATTCAAGCGTTGGTCCTACAAGTTTGTCCCCTTTTCCCCGAGGCATAGATTCCTCTCGCCTTTTACGCCTTTTTAGCTAAGGCTGTCGCTTTTTGTCACTATCGAGAAATTACAGGCTTGCCATTTTTTTTAGGGTTTTAAAGGCTTCATTGAATAATTGATGATGATGCCAATTTTTGGTGTAACGTAAGAAAAAGAAACAAGAAGGGATTTGTATGTGGTTCGGCCCTGTTAATGAAGAGACATACGTTTACGGGTGTGTCTGAGTACGTTCACTATGTTGTGGAATAGCCGGTGACCTTTGGTGAACCAACAACAGATGATTGGCTGGCATCTGTTCCTTTACCAGGTCTGTTGTCTGGCGGCCGCGGTTGAATCCTCCCTGCTCGGTTTGGCCGAGAGAGTGGCTGCTGCTGAGGCCGCTCATTCAAAGGAGAGAGCTATAACACCCGCTCCCGCGGTTTATATTTTAATATTGCTTTAGCATGCATAATTATGAGTTAATGTTAATTGATGTGTTATGCGACACTTAGTGGAGGTGGGATTAACCCACTAAGTTGATAATTGGTCATTGGTGTCCAGTTGGGAATCCAGTTATGGCCAATATGGCAATCCCAAGTTGGGATATGTGTTGATGGGTCCTAGTTGAGATGGGACAACAATATGTGGAATACCCTTATGTGCCTGTATGTTTATTAAGGCTTAAATGATTTATTATTTTATTGTTGATAATATCATGTTATTAGATAGTGACCACTTTTGGGGTCAATTAGGGGTATCTTTGTGAGCACAAATTGAACACGTTGCATAACTAGTAGGCTAATTAGCAACTTCATGGAATCATATAGGACCACTTATGGGACTCATGCGAGACATAGAAAAACACCCATTTAGGTTTGTGATAGTTTTAATAAGTTTTATAATTAACACGGGCGTAATTGCAAACTAAGAAACTAGTGGGGGATTTCATAATAAAAATGGAAACTAGCATAAACATGACACCTAGGGGATGATTCATCCCTAATCTTCCTCTTCATATTAAACATTCAGTATAAGGAAATGCAGAGATGCACATCGACGGAAATTCTAACGGCGGACTTTTCGACGCCGATTGATGCGCCTAACGATGTCGATTTTCAAAATATGCTACATATTCGGACTCCTGGAGGTGAGTCTAACCTGTTGGTACCAATTTTATTGAGTTCTGTGATAGTTTTTCCGCGACCCATTTTGGGGTTTTAGCGCATAACTTGTAATTTATGTATATAATTTGTACCTGGATCATAGTTGGACTTTAATCTTGTGATTAGGAGCGAAACCCAAGAGGTGAATGATGTTAATTTTGATATTTGGATGATTTCCATGTTAGGTTCAATTGTGATGCCAAAGCATGTCTAATTAGCTTAATTTAGCTTACTTAGTTTATTATTGAGCAAAATTCATGTTAAATTAGGCCCAATTTGATTGTGAAAGCACGGTGTGATGTTTAAATGAGCATGTTGAGTTGCCTATTTGGGTCAATGGAATTGCTAGTTTTATACCACCATGAGGTAATCATTGTGGTGACGACCGCGGCCGCCAGAGGCCTATGGGATTGCACGTGTGAGGACGTGGGTCATGACTAGTCACGTGGGCTTGGGGAGTGGAGCCGCGGGCTAGCCGGTAGTGGTGGGAGTGAACTAGTAATTTCCGGAGACTGTAGTTCTTCGTAATATATTGAATTGAGCATGTTTATTATTCATGATCATGATTAGCATTATTTACTAAGCATATAACTTATATATTGTAATGGTTATTGAATAACCATCATAGGTGGTCGTGGCGAGGAATCGGGAAAGTGAGCTGGGTGTTGATATGGCAAGCTCATGGATTTTGGGAGTAGTTGTAGATTTGTTCATAGTTACTTGTTTTAAACTTTTAGCTAGAAACTTGTAAATGGTTTTAATCTGGGAGTGGTGTTTGTTGTAATTTAGTTAGCAAGACTCATGTAATATTCCTAGTTTAACTTCATGTTATAGATAAATCCTTAGATTGTGAAACAAGAATTTAGTAGCTTTGGTGTTTGTAATATATAGGTTTGGTGGTTAAATATTTATGTATTGAGGTTGGGTTAGTTTGGGACGTTTCATCTAACCTTACTAACAAACCCTAGCTACCATTACAACCACCCCTGCTTGACCTTTGGCTAAGCCACCTCCGACCACCACCACGACTAGCTCCGGCGACCACCACGATCAGCTCCGGTGACCACCACAACCACATCCGGTGACCACCACTCATCATCCCATCTACGATTCGCGAACTCTTCTTGCAAAAACGACTGAAATCATCAAACAAAAAATGATAAAAATTCACCACAAAATCGCTGAAAACTATCAACAAGAAGTTTTGAAGAAAATCATATGAGTTTGAAGCAATAATTCGTCACCTCTTTCCCTCTTCTCAAGCTTGAAGCCCTAGTTCATTATAGGAGTGGAGATTTCTTTGAAAAACTCTAAAAAAAACTTAATTTCTCACATATATTCATCATTCTCAATCCTATTTTCTTCGAACAACTCGCTGTTCTCTAAGAAAACGAAGTGAAATTTCACTTAACTTTGACTATAATAAGAGAAATTTCTCTTAAGATCACCTCTTTTCGTATTCTCAAGCTTGAAGCCCTAGTTTCATCATAAGAGTGGAGATTTCTTTTAACAACTCTAAAAAAACTCAGTCTCTCACATCTATTCATTATCCTCAATCCCTATTTTCTTCGAACAACTTGCTGTTCTCTAAGAAAACAAAGTGAAATTTCACTGAACTGGTTTGACTATAATAAGAGAAATTTCTCTTAAGATCACCTCTTCTCGTCTTCCCAAGCTTGAAGCCCTAGTTTCATCATAGGATTGGAGATTTCTTTGAACAACTCTAAAAAAACTCAGTCTCTCACATCTATTCATCATTCTCAATCCCTATTTCCCTCGAACAACTCGTTCTCTGAGAAAACGAAGTGAAATTTTACTTAACTAATTTCATTATAATAAGAGAAATTTCTCTTAAGATAATTATCTTAAGAGAAATTTCACTTAAGAATTTGACATCTTACCAAGCCTATGTGCTTACAAGGCTAGTCATCGAAAAAGGGAAAAAATAACTTACTTGGAAGGTGGTGGTGGCTCGCAATGGTGGTGGTGGTGGCGGCTCATGGTGGTGCATGAGAGTAATGGTCAAGTGTAATTTCCATGACTTTTGAATATCAAATGTAAAAATCAAAGCAACACGAAAATAATGAATTGTGTTACCAACAAAATCAGATCTATATCTGTTTTTGGCCGTGGTTAGAGGTGGAGCCAATTGAGGCCCAGGGTGGGCCCAGACCCCTTCTGGATTTTTCAAAATTAAAATTTTATCCTATAAAAAATTATATATTTGAAATTAGGCTCCCCCTCAAAAGTATATAACCCACATTAGGCCCCCCTCAACTTATGTTTAGGTCCCCCTCAACTCATGTTTAGGCCCACAAAGGGGCCCAAAGTCCAATTTAGTGTCATCAACTACATATATATTGATATACATGTATATACAACTCAAAAGCAAAGGCCCCTAGAATTTTGAAATTTACACTTTTAGTGTAAGAAATTTACGAGTTTTAGAAATAGGTTCTCTAGAATTTGAAAGACACTATACAATATTTATGTGTCACCAAATGGACTCATATTATAAGTAGATACCAAAAAAATCGCAATTATGTATAAGTAGACCCTAAAAAAATCGCCAATTATATATAAGTAGATACCAAAAAAATAGTCTCGGGGGCGTTGCCCCCAAACTTCCGTGTAGTCTAGGGCCCCCCTGGCCAAAATTTCTGGCTCCGCTCTTGGCCGTGGTGATGGTGTCGGTGGTGGAGATATTGTTGGTGGCCATGGTCGATCTAGATCTAATTTGTGGTGTTGGCCGAACATGGTCGTGGCGATGGTGGTGGTGGCTGTGGTGGTGGTGGTCGACAGTGGTCACAACGATGGTGTTGGTGGCCGTGGTGGTGTGGTCGGCAGTGGAGGCCATGGCTGAAGTGGAGAAGCTAGATCGTTACACAGAGATTGTTAGAGAGAGGAGAAGAGATTTGTTATAGGGTGTAGTTGCATGTATTTTTTCAGGGGTAATTTTGTTTCTTTGGGGACTTTAGGAGAGAGTTAAAATTTTAGGGGACTTTAGGAGGGAAAGTTTTATAGAGTGTGTACTTGTGTGATTTTTGATTTATGACATGTCCTTTAATCCAAATTGACTCAATTTTAGGGACCTTAGTCCAAGCCTCCCTTCTTTTTATTTGTTTCCTTTTCGTATGGACCAAGTTTGGAAGTATTATAAATAAGATTGTAAACCTCTTATTGGGGGAACTTTTTGGTGAATAAAAATACTAGAGAGTGTATCTCTTTTGTATTTTCCAATTATTCTTGGCATTCTTGGTGAACCAACAAGACTTTTGAAGCCGATTCTCGGTATTCTTGGTGATTTAACGAGATTAGAGCCTTGTTCCTGGTATTGTTGCGACAATCAATAGGTCCAAGAAGGTTGTCCTTTTTGTCCTTCTCGTCTTCTGCTTCCGCGCTGCATCAGATACTCTTTAGTAATTTTATTCATTCACCGAAAAGCTCCCCCAATTTGAGGTTTACAATCTTATTTATAATACTATCAAACTTAGTTCATACGAAAAGAAAACAAATAAAAAGAAACCTAATCTAAATAAACTAAGCCGTATAAGGAATGTAATTTTCGTTTTCCTTTTTGACACCCTAATTTATGATCTTTAAAAACTTGAAAATTAAGTCATAATATTCTCAAAATACTCCTAACATATATGCTAACCTATTGAGACTTAATTTCAGCATTTGGAATCCTAAAAATAGCTTAAAACATGAAAGTAAAATTCTAAGAAACTATAAAACGAAAATTACATTAAAATAAAAAAAAATTCATCAAAATCTTGAAATTGATTGCTGAATATTGCCCTGTATCAAGACTGCTATAACGGCGAATTTGACCTGAGCCTTCGCTATGGGGAGTGGTCCGACTATGACGATGCCCCATTGAGCGAATGGCCAAGGGCTTAGGATTAGGGATGGCAATTTACCCCGCCCCACTGGACCTCCGCCCCGCCCCGCTCCTAATGGAACGGGTTTGGAGGAGTTATAATCGGAGTAGGAGTGGATTTGGTATGAAAATATAAAAACCCTATAGGAGTCGGTGCAGAGTTGGTATCCATGAAATACTACCATTTAAAACCCGCCCCGCCCCGCCCCGCCCCGCCCCGCCCCGATTAATTCATTAAGTTACTAAATTACTCTCATACTTACAGTTATTTACAACAAATTAGGGCATATATGTACATCTCTTTCTCTTCAGTATTAATATTTTAATTTCTGAATTGTGATTAACAAATTTAGAATCATTTGCGTGATTGATTTTTAAGAAATCAAGCTAAAATTACGTGGGTTTTGAATTATAAAAGAGCATTTAATTTTGGAATGGTGATTAACAAACGGAGTAGGAGTGTAATAGGAGTACCCGATGGTAAACGGAGTAGGAGTGGAGTAGGAGTTGGTATTTTACTTAAACGGGACGGGGCGGAGTCGGAGGAGGAGGAAAATAAACGAAGTAGGAGTTGGTATAGGGGAACTCCGTACCAACTCCGATCCGTTGCCATCCCTACTTAGGATTAGGGTTTGTTCCTCTACCGTGCGGTTGATCATATTTGCAAATCTTTGGCACTTGTCACATCGTCTCACATAGTCTTGTGAGTCCCGGGCTATGGTGGGCCAATAGTAATCTTGCAACAGTTCACTCCAGTCAAGAACCGCGAAAACCGAACCAACCGATACCTTTAAAATATGTGTACGATATATATAGATATGCACACTTTACAGCCTTGAGTGTTTAGAACATATAGGCATTTAATACTCCTGACCTTTTACTACTTCTCAATATTCTTTTGAGACAAAAGCTCTAATTCCCAATACAAATCACTAGTGGGGATTAATATTCCAAGAAAAATAACAATAAATTAATATTCCAAGTTGCGCGAAAAACAGTAGTGGCCCAGTGGGGATTGCCATGCTATGAAATAAGAGGAAGAGTAAAAGAAAACCATTTGCATATCGAAACATCTTTTCTTTTTCTGCTCTTTTTGTTTTCAGAAGGATTTTGTATTTTTGTGTCTATTTATTTATTTATTTTGTCTGCAATTGGTGTGTTATTATCTCCTTTCCCTGAATACGCAGGGGTGCAGCTCTTCCCATTAATACTCCTGGTATCCCCTGTATATTTGATCCTCATGGAAGGGCTGGCATATGTGGTGATTGGCTATTGGGTTCAAGTCTCGAGGCAGCGGCATTAAGTGGCATGGCTCTAGCTAATCATGCAAGTCTTTTATATCCCCCCTTATGTCTTTCTTCTAACTCTGCTGTTTGTACCTGTTGCTAACTTGGTTGTCAAATCATGAATTCGTTTGCCAAAACCATGAATTGCATCAAGTTATTCACTTTTCCGAAATTAAGTGGTAATATTGATAGGGTTAAATACATTTTGCCTCCCTCTGGTTAGACCTATTTTCGCCTTACCCACCTATAGAGCAAAAGTTGACACTTAACCCCCCATTATTGTAACTGAAATGAAGGGTATATTTGTGATTTCAAGCCAAAAGTTAATACCATTAGAGTTTGCACGCGACCGAGGGGGGTGGGTGTAAGTGTCACCTTTTTAACCATAGGGGGGTAAAATAAAAACAAGCCCAACTACAAGGGTAAATGTATTTAACCCATACTACTATACCTATACATATAGAACACGTGCATTGCTTAAGATGGACTAAGTAACCAATAATTATAAGTTTCATGCGAGAGCAATGCTCAAAATTTTGGAAGTTTTCCACACGGGTAATTTCTACCTATTGGCTGTTCAGATTTTATATTGGTTTGGCCTTTAAAAGTAGGAGTATATATTTTTGAATTGTTGGCATCATAAGACTCGTGCCATTCAGGCGAGTCTGCTCACTCTAAAATGCTGAATCACTGTGATTTCCGAATTGTGTTATATGAAACTGACTGACTCGTACAAGTCAAACTCCTGAATTGATGGATTCAGACAACCATGGTTGTACTGATCTATGAAGCACGGGTACTCCATTTTGGGGGGAGTACGAGTACTGGGTACCTGGAGGGTACCGACACGCGTACCGTACGGCTGGGTACGTGTCGGGTACTCCTCCAGCGGTGTCCGACTATTTTATATTAAAAGAAGACACTGGGTACGGCTTAGGTACGCCATGGGTACGCCATGGGTACGGCAAGGTCAAACCAGCAAAAGAAGAAGAAGAAGAAGAAGAAGAAGAAGAGGAAGAGGAAGAAGAAGAAGAAGAAGGAAAAGGACTTACTCGATCTACTCCCATCTGCCATGTGCGTCTTCCCTCTCTCTCTCTCTCTCTGTGTTGCTGCGTATGGAGGGAAAGGAGCTGGGGCTGCGTATGGTAAGGGAAAGGGAAACCCTTTGTTGTCTCTCTTTCTCTCTCTCTCTCTCTGGTGTTGCTGCGTAAGGAGGGTAAGGAGCTGCTGGGGCTGCGTATGGGAAGGGAAAGAAACCCTTTTGTTGGATTTGACCTAATGAGAAATAACGTTAATATATAATTTGATATTTAACTATATTATGAATAGACCCCAAGTATTGTTACAAATATTAAAAAACTGATTATAATCTTTTACTTATTTAAAAATAACACCACATAACTGATATATATCTATTATTTAAATCTCAAATCTATGATTATTTCTAAAAGACCCACAAAAAAATCATAAATTTAATAATTTTTATTTATTTAACATTTGTAGTATTGGTATTTGTATATAAATATTATAAAAAAATATTTTTTATTCAGCGTACCCTAGACGTACTCGTACCCTATATTTTTTGAATTTGCCGTACCGCCGTACCCGTATCGTATCGTACCCGTGTCACGTGTCGGTACCTGTGCTACCTAGGTACTGATTGTTGACGCTCAGAATGATATTACGGAATCTGCTATGCATCTGCATTTTTAGCATAACATTAGTATTAGTTACATTTTAGGTGATCAGTTTCACGGAAATTTTATAGAGAAATTGAGAATACAAGAGTAACAGTTTGTTGCTAATAATCATTTTATGTTAATATGTGAATTTGTTTTTAAATTATAGGTTGCGGATTACTTCCAAAGTGGTGGAGCGCGCCCAGATGAGTTTTCTGTTGGTTTACATAATGAGTTCCGATCACTTAAAGGGCGTGATATTGGACAGTTTCCGGGACTAGAGTCGGAAGAACAAATAAATGAGCCTGAGGCCATCAGGACATAACAATCTCTGAAGTTTCTGGATAGCGTGCTTAATAGACTTCAACATAATTTCCGTTTATAATTAGTATGTTGCTATTATACAGTCAATGCTCTCCTTGGCCGTTTATCATGCAAAATTTTTTGGTTGATTTTTCTTACATTATTTGTAGGTGGTTGGAGAAGAAGTAGAAAATAGAAATAACCAAATATGGGTTTAACAGAGTTGTCGCAAATGAATTCCCCAGGTTTGTGCTCTTATGTCCTCTAAATGAAAACTTTATTATATATAAGCTGTGCCTTCCAAGGCTCAATTTGGTTCATGGATTTAGTGAGGGAAAACACTTAAGGAAAATATTTTCCTTGTTTGGTTACTAAGGCTCTGTTTGGTTGCGGATTTAGAGAAGGAAAAGAAAAGGCAAAGAGAAACAAGAGGAAAACTAGTTCCCTTGTATTTTTCTCCATGCTTGAATAACGTTAAAAATTAAAAAGTTTCAGAATACATGTGTAACTTATGATAACAGGGAGGGAAGTGACTCACTTAGTAGTTTATTTCTTACCATATTTTCTTTGGGTTAATTAGTGTCAAGTTCCACGTTAGGAAAAGTAATTATTTAAAGGAAAAAGTCCCTCAATAACCCTGGGCAAACAAATCCCGACGAGTTTGAGAAATTTCACAAACTTTTCTAAGTTTTGAGAAGAAAAGTTAGTGAAATTTCTCAAACTCGTCGGGATTTTTTTTGCCCAGGTTTATATTGAGGGACTTCACACTAAAAAAATTTCCTTGTTAGACCTAATGCTTAAAAACTACTCTAAAATGGACTAATCCCAAATTACCTCATTTTCGTTTCCTTTTGATTCTCCTTAAGCTCTATGTGGTTCATGGATTTTGTGAGGGAAAGAAAAGGAAAATAACTTTGTTGTTTGGTTCATAGATTTCGTTAGGGAAAGATGGGAAAACATGAAGGATTACACTTTTATTTGTTTGGTTAACAAGGAAGCATAACCTAATTGGACTGTGGTAATGGCCGTCGTACCAATACCATTACATGTGGTACCATTCCCATGGCATTTGGGAACTGTAGCATTACTCAGTCTATACATACATACATATGAATATGTTTATATGTATCCTTTTCAGGTTTCTGAGGTTTTCATTGAGAAGATCTGCAGTCTATTTATCTTTTACCCACACAACTGACTAAACCTCCATTGATTCATTTGATTTTTCAGATCTGCAAAAGATTGATGCGCAAAAAGAGTACTCGGCCCACAGGTGCTTGATTTAAGAATTACTCATATTTATTTGTTTATTATTGTTGCATAGGGACAGATGCGTATTATTGATTCTGTGATTCACAAATATATTTTTCTCATTGTTTTAGAAGAAGAAGAAGAAGAAGAAGAAGAAGAAGGGCAATACGCCCTTTTGTCAATTACCTGTCAAGTTTCTGTACCTTATAATTTGCAAGACACTGCTTATATGTATTTTGTGGTCCTTTGCTAAAAGTATTGGGACTTTGTACCTACTACTTGTCTATGGTAAAAGCTAACTTCTATGAGAAATAGTAGCATGAAGTTTGTGTAATTTGCACACTGGCTATGAATAATAAAATAGTAAAAAAAAAAAAAAAAAATCTTTCTCTGAATGATACACAAGTGTTCTTGACTTTACATGATGAGAAGAACCCACTCTCTCACTCTTCCAGATGTTGCTTTGTTGAATAGAGAAGAGCGTGAAATCATTTCTATTTTGATAAAAGAGGACAAGAAGTGACTCACAATGCAAAACTCAAAACATTTTACAACCCATTTTTTCCCCCCTTCCTATTTCCTTACTAATCAAATAAAAGAAAAAGAAAAAGAAAGTGTCTCAATATTTTATTTTCCTATCTTTCACTAAATCCATTACAATTGGTTGTTTCCTTGTACAAAACCAGCAATCTAAGAAATGTTGAGATTGAGTGAAAACCCTTCCATCCAAAAGAGGACAATGATTGAATGCATGAATGGATAACAAAGAAACTAACATTTCCAAACCAACGTTGATTGCTTTCTGTAATGGATAAGCACAAGTTGGAACTGTACAGATTTATAAAAAAAAATAAAAAAAAAAATGCAGCAGCAGCAGCACAAGTTAGCATAGAAATGAGAGAGAGCTTACCACATGCTAATATTTTATGGAGGAGTAAAGATCGGGGAACACTCAAACACATATTTTTAGGACACAACTTATAATGTGTTTATCTCTCTCATATGATGTCATTGGACCCCATAGTGACACAGGAGAGAGATAGACACATTAATTAGGTTGTGTCCTAAAAATTGTGTATTTGGTTGTGTCCCAAGTATATTACCCTTTATGGAGATTTCTTCCTAGTATCGGTACACCAAGGTGCAAGGTGGTTTCATGTTTTTACATCTCTAAACCAATGATTTTTATTACAGAATAAAATTTTCTTATCCGAGGACACCTAATATGTTGTAGTTACATCCAAACCACTGACTTTGGATCCTCAGCTGCGTTGGTATCCCATGTGGGGCGTTGCGGGACCAGGACAGCCCTGCCAAGCCCACACAAGTGTTGTTGAGTACTGCTGGATAAGGGCGAAAGGATCATCTCTCCAAACCTTGTACTGAATAATTCTCCACATTTTATATGAATATATTATTATGAGTAATGCTATGTTTTTCAAATTCAAATTTTAATTCCCATTCAAATGATATGGTAGTGAGTTCACTGAATTTAAATTGGAGGATATTGAAGTGACCCTACAATGGCTAGTGGATTCACTGAATTTTAATTATTGCCACATTATTTTAGATTTAGATTTGAGAGTTGAGAAGCATAACATTACTCTATTATTATTCTCCATAGGAGTAATGTTATACTTCTCAAATCTCAAATCACTGTTCCAAATAATATAGCACAAATCAAAATTCAATGGATACACCGACTATTATTAAATCACTTTAACATCATTCAATCAAAATTCATTGAACCCACTACTGATGATAATTTGAGATTTGAATTTAAGAAGCATAAACATGACTCTCTCTCTCTAATAAGCAGCACGTTGCCTAGTTATCGAGAACCGAATTCTAACTTACGCTCTTGGATTATCACGCACAGGCTAGGGGCTGTTTGGCAACACAACAGCATTTGCTATGCAGTCAATAGCAAAAAGCTCCTTTGGGCCCAAAAGCTGTACATGATCATCCTGTAAAAGCTAATTTTACCAAACGGGTTTATTCTAGCTTTTTGAAACTCCATAATCATCAAAACCCGTTGCCAAACAGTGCTAGCCTAAGATGTGCCGACTTGCCAGAGATATGGCGCCATTGAAGAGGCTCAACGTGTGTGTGTCAGTTGTGGATATTGAATTACTCTAAACTAGGCTGACAAAAAAGCGCACGATAGCGAAAACGACATTGTTGAAGAGAATGTGAAATCGCACTAAAATAAGATAAAATAAAATAAAAAAACCATTTTACAACCTGTGTATTAATTATCTTCCTATAAATCTGGAAAAAAAAAAAAAAAAAAAACAACAAATTTACAGAACTGCCACTCCGCAGAAAACCATAAAACAACTATTGGTTTCATCTCTTCGCCTTCCTCGCCGGTGTTTTCCTCGTCGGCGACTTCACACTCTTCGTCTTCATCGGAGCCTTCTTCGTCTTCGCCGGCGAAGTTTTAGTCGCCGTCTTCGCAACCTTTGCTTTCGGCTTCACAGCCGCCTTCGGTTTCGCCGGAATAGCTTTAGCTACCGGCTTGGGCTTCGCAACGGCTTTAGCTGTCGTCTTCGTCTTCGCCGGAGATTTAGCCGGTTTTTTCGCCGGAATCGGCTTTGGAGCCGCTGAAGGAAGCTTGTAGGAGTTTTTGATTTTGACAAGCTTATCAGAAGCAACAAGCTTCTTCAAATGAACCAGCAACAATTTCCTGAACGATGGCGATAAATCCTTGTGATTATCTTCAATGAACTTCTGAATCGCATACTGACTCGAACCGGTCTTCGCTTTCAACGTCACAATCGCATCCGTAATCATCTAGGTTTTCACCAAAAACAACAAAGTCAACTCAATTCAGATATCTACACACACACACACACACACACACAGATACAAATGGAGTGTTTTCACCTAAAAAAAAAAAATGACCGAATTCAGATCTACACACACATACATATATATATATATATAGTAGTACAGATTTAGAGAGAGAGAAATGGAGTGTTTTCCGGTTGACACCTCGATAAAAGGAGGATGAGACGGACGTGGCGAAGACTTTTTTCTCGTAGCTGGTTTCTTAGCTTTCGGCTCCGCCGCCGGTTTCTCCTCCGGCGTGTCGCTCGCCGTCGGAGCAACGGTCACTTCCACTGCAATTTCCGTTTCTTCAATAGCCGCCATTATACATATATAATTATACACACATATATATAAATATATATTACAGAGAGAGATGAGAGAGGAGGAGGTTGGGGGCGGTTTAAATAGTTGTCATCAAGTAAGACAAGTTGGGGATGCTTGAAAGCTGATTGGTTGAATACCATGAGACACGGATTGAACTTTTAAATGTGGGCCTTTGGATTTGACTCTAATCAACGGTTTAGATTTCTCGTTATATGAAGCCAACTACTACTATTACTTCCATAATTCCATTTTGTGTTTGCAAAAAAAAGAAAAAAAAAAGAAAAAAAAAAAAGAGTAGTTTTGGTTTTGGGGATGTGTTTCTCATCTCATTTGAAATGGCTATAACTTGGTCTATACTTGATTTATTTTTATTGAACTTTGGATGTATTTGAAGATTAGGACTTTAGCTTTCTAATGAATATTTAATTTTATGGTGAAGTTGAGAGAGTTGAGAGAATTTGGTTTTTTTCTAATCTACATTGGTTTGGAGTAGGGCTTGTTTGTAGTTAGTTGAAGTTTAGATAATTTTTTAAAAAATTGGATGAGCTAAAATGTTAGATATTCTTGTTGCATGTGATCGTGGCGCTGTTGTCGGTTGCTTGGCTTCAAGATTTGGATAATTCTGGTAAGATTTTGGTATTTAATTCTCAATCGAAATATTACAGAAGTTGAACGTATGTGAGAAATTGTAGTAGTTTGCTACGTAGAATAAACGGTAACTAAAGTATTAGTATTATCCATACCAACTAATTGAGGGTTGTCTCGTGATTAAACAGAATCAATGTAAGCTTAAAATAGGAGTTGAGCACAACATCCGTACATACTAAGTAAAACTAATATGTGTAGTTAAACACAATTGATGCAAGTTCTAAGGAAATTATATGTTCTTCAATGGATAGAATATTAATGGTTTTGCACCGTTTAGGTGTTTGGGCAACTCCGAATTGTTATGGAAAATTATGAACAATGTGAAGTTATGGTTTTTGTTTATGTGTTACCTTCTTCATGAACCATGTTAATTATACGTATATGTGTAGTACTACTACTTTAATACGTGATGGTAAGTCAACCGATTATGAGTTTGGGTGTATTGCTTTGCATATAATTCACGGTGATTTCAAGCATACCCTTACAATTTGTGTAATCAATAATTAACACATTTGTGGACCATCAAATATCAATCACAACAGCCAAGTTACCCAACTAACTTCTTTTCCATTAACAAGACCAAATTAAAAGATGTTTCATTTTAAGATTTTCCTTTTTAGGACATAATTTATCCAATTAAATGCATTACCATATATAAGGTAAGATGTAGTCTCAACTAAGAGTGAATAAAATAAGATTTCATTGCTTACAAACGAAAAAGAAGAAAAAGAGAAGAAGAAGAAGAAGAAGAAGAAGAGATTTCATTATATAAACTCTAAAACTTCTCTCACAACTTTTAATGGTAAAACCTTCTCAACCGATGATGTGAGATCACCATTGTATTGAGAATTTATTGTTAGCGTATACTATACTATTTTTGGTAGTCAAACTCTAGCTACTCCCTTTATACCTATTGTCACGCCCGCCCCAAAGATGGGGGCAGTCCCTTCGAGGATCGTGATCGTTTTACTTTGATAAACATGTGAAAGGTGGGGAAAAGGTACGTGAAAGTGAGAGTAGGGTCGAGTAAGAGTTCAGAGTCGCCATCTAACATTTATTCGGGAGTTAGGATTCCTGCAAAGACAATCACACGATCATCTTTGACTTTTTAAAACGTTTTGAAAAAGTAAGGCCCTTTAAAAGCGTGACTCGAATAGTCATGCGAAACCAGAGTTCTTGAAGTGGGTTTGGGGACTCGATTATGTCGAGGGAAGGTGTTAGGCACCCTCGAGCATCCGTGACACGCGGTTGCCAATTTTAGTGGTTTTCATAGTAGCTAGTGGGGCATAAGTAAGAAGTAGTAGAATATATATACAAGAAATTAAACGCGAGCGTCCGTGACACCGGGTTGCCAATTTACGTATCTCGATAGGAGACAGTCTGAAAGAGAATAGTTATGACCGCACCCAAGTAAGGGTTGCATACGTATCTCGACATGAGAATCAGGTCGTACGTAGTTCTGTGTTGGTATATCAAAATTGTTTACTTACAAAAAAGGGTTAATTACAAGGACCTCCCCTGAGGTTTGGCGAAATTACACGGACCTCCCCTCTATATTGCAAAATTACACAAACCTCGATCCCCGCTTGCACGAATTTACTATTTTACCCTTATTTGTTTACCATTTTACTAAACTACACCCCTCTCTCTCTCTCTATTGTGTGTATATATATACATATATAGATGTAGATATAGATATACAAGTACATACATAGTATATGTACATATATATATATATATATATATGAATATGAATTTGTTCAAATAAATAAAAAAATTAAACCTAAAATCAATTTGTTCCAAAAACTAATTTGTTCCTAAGATTTAAACCCAAAATTAATTTATTTCAAAAACTAATTTGTTCCTAAGATTTAAAGTCAAAATCAATTTGTTCCAAAACCCTAAGATCTAAACCGAAAATACCAAATCCACCTCAAAGAAGTATACAAGTATTCATGTATATATGTATTCAATGGCTATATGTATACAAATATGTATGTATATATGGTGTGTATGTACATATGTATGTACGTATGTATGTATGTATATATGCATGTTCTGTATACATGGTGTGTACGTATGTATGCATGTACATATGATTATATGATATAAGAGAGAGAGAGAGAGAGAGAGAGAGAGAGAGAGAGAAGAGGGGAGGAGTGAGGGGTTTTTTATTTTTTATTTTTATAGGGAAAATTGGTTAAAATGTCATCAAAAGGAGCTTTATTGTAATACCCGTACTCGAAAAAAAAGTAGTAATATTTATTTTACATGCATTAATTAGTATAATTAATTACATGTGATGATTTGGGTAAGTTCCAGTTAACCCGATGTAATAAGTGCTTGATAAAGAGCACAGTTGGACAGATGTGAAACGGAACCCACGGGAGGTCCATATTGGTTAAATTGCATTTAGTTGCATTTATGTGAATAAATAGTAGACATGTAAATGTAAATGTGTACATTATAATACATGTTCATACCACATGATTATTTAATTGATGAAATATTAAGTGCTTTAATATTCTATTATTGTTCATGTTTATTTATGGGATCATTTTGGGTACCCTTGTGAGGGTGTAATTGGATATGTGCCATAATTGGCAGGCTAATTAGTGCCTTGGGACCACATTTGGGCACATATGTGACATAGACACATACTCATTTAGATTTTGGGTATTATTAAAGGATTTTATAATAAGGTTTTAAGAATATTGGGGGTTGTACATGTGAATAGTATCGAATTATTATGAGGTGAGATGCACCATAGCATCTCCCATCCTCATCTTGGGAAAAAAAAAACAACGTGAAAGGTTGTGTGAAAGGCGGCGCAGCGGTGTGGCATGTGTGCAAATAATACATATATTATATAAATATCTTAGTTAAATCACCAAAAAAAAAAGACAGAAAGAAAGAAAGAATCAAAGAATAGAGAAAGAACAGAGAGAGACAGACGCGAGAAAGAAGAGAAGAGAAAAGTGAGGGTTTCAAATTTCGATGCCATAACTTCGCTGTATGCAAGGATCAAATTTCGTTTCGGTCTGCCCAGAAACGGAAACGTTTCGGAAACATGTGGAAACAGCGGAAAAAATCGGAAACATTGAGAAACATGGGGAAACATAACTTCAAACTTAACTATATGCGTGAATAAAGCTAGCAATTGATTAATTGAACATTTGAGAGGTCTATATATGTAGAGATACATTAAAAATGTGTAGTTCAAATTGAAAATACATGAGGATTAAGTCGCCAATCTACTGTCAAACACTTCATAGAATCTCAAAACACTTCATATAATTCAAAAGATACATATAAGTACATAGTAAGCTAATAAGCCATCTCTAAAATAAAATGGTTGTTCATATGACAAGTACACAGCCACATGATTATCTCGATGGATACAAGTATGTTTCGTTGGAAGCAAATGAAACGATGCGGAATCATAGGTTTGTTTCGATGGAAACAATTACGTTTCGATGGAAACAAAAGAAACAAAGTCGTTTCGATGGAATCCATGGAGTTTCGAGATTCCATGGCTGTTTCGTTTCCATGACCTAGGAAGCGGAAACGTTTTGGCCGTTTCGATGGAATCCATGGAATTTCGAGATTCCATGGCTGTTTCGTTTCCATGACCTAGGAAGTGGAAACGTTTTGGCCGTTTTGATGGAAACAGAAGGAAATTTTGATCCTTGGGCTGTATGTTGTCTAAATCGCGCTACGAAGTCATATTTGGACTCGTGGGGGTGCGGACTGTTAGGGATATATACTAAAAGCCATGCTTTATGTAGTTGATTTATTATTCATTTAATAAAATCAGTTAATCCATTTTTTATGAGAATCTATGTGGGCAATGTTTGTATTATATTATTTATTTAATATTATGCATGTGTGTCTCTCATTCTATATAGTAGGTGGTTTGGTGTGTAGAGTTCGGCTTACACACGGAAGATCAGGCCATCAGATATTATAGAATGTAAGATTTTAGTTTACAGTCTTAGATGGGATTGGACACACCATCGGTAGGACTGCAGCATGGTGTTGTAGTAGGTTTGTCTTGACTACGAAAAATGGTATAGTTTCAACTCACTATGCTGGTACACTTTGTGTATTAAACGGGACTGACTTGGAGTAATTATCTTTATACTGACTTATAAGATAATTAATACCTCATGGCTATTATGAGTGCTTATGCTCTAAATCCTAAGTTAATTTGTAGACACGTACATTTGTTATTTACACTTTGATCCCTAAAAGGGTGAGATCCTTAAATGGGTCAATATCTCATTGGATTGGGTGGCAATATTAATTGTGTGGTGGATATTAATTAATGATGGAATCCATGTCTCAATTTTGGGATTGATGATATCCCCTTGAGAAAGCTTATAAGTTTTGATTTTATCAAACCCTGCAGGTGGATTTTGTATCCGACATATCAGATAAGTTAAGCAGAGGATCTCAAGGAATTTTAAGAAATTAATTAAATATGATTGTCAGTAATTATATTTAATTAATGGATATCTGTAATCTTAACATGGGGAGATAATAAGCATTTAATAACATGGAGCTCGAAATATATTTTTGAGATAAGGGTAGGAGTGCAATTATAATTCTTTAGTGGTATGAATTATAATTTATGAAAATAGGAATCTGATTCAGTTCGAATTAGGGTTTCCTAATTCCATAAGGAAGCCTATTCCTTATTGACTTCTTATGGTCCCTATCGTAGCCTATATATATGCTGCTTTGGCTCTCTCCTCAGTTAGCGTTTTTCTATATAGAGAATTATAACTCGGAATAGAAAAGAGAGCGTAAAAGAGGGAGAGCAGAAAACAGAAAGGATTTCGAAAGGGCCCACACTCAGTTCGATATTCTGGTAGCAAAGGAATACGGTAGAAGATCGTGAGCTGTTATCGAGCCCGTGTTCTCGATTCGCCTACTACAGCAATCCGTTTTAGCAGATTAAGGTAACCCTAGTTCCGCCCTTGTAGGGTTATCGTAGTTTTCACGTAATTTTTTTGCAGTACCAACTTATACGCACTGTCAATGGATTCTGGGAACACAGTTTCCTAACATGGACACGCGGAATCGGTTGTCCACTCTTTCAGTTTGTTTTGAAATTGATTTGGATCAAAAAAAAAGAAAAAGGAAGGTCTGTTGAAAATAGATACAGAGTCGCCACTTGGTCTTTAGGGAACCAAGAAACCCAATTTGACTCACCCAAATGGATAAAGGGCACCGGCTCTTCATAACCAAAGAACTTGGTTCGGAATTTTGGTTTGAGAGAGGAAGGAGCCTTTGCCACAACTAAAACACCCTCAACTCGCCCCGTCTCTCGACGGGCCTCAATTAGCATCCAAATGATCATTTTATAATATGTTTGGTTCGACAATTAATACTATGATAGTATATTACATCACATAAGAAACTTGAAATGGAAGATTTAAAGATAAGATATCATTCACAAGATCTAAGCCAAGTATCACACAATGCAAAGTGAAAGATCACACAAACAAACCTAGGAAAAATCATCTAATCACATATCAAGTAATAAAGTTTTCCTAATCTAAAGGGGACATGAATTATTCTTGAAAGAAATTAATAAAATAAATCAAAAATATGCTTAGCAAGCTAATATGAGGCATGTTAATCTTTGAGAAAAGAAGATCTCTCAATCCCCAGGACGGATGAGAAATGAAGTTTTGATCGAGAGGGAGCATGAACGCGTGACTAACTTTATTCCTTGTAATCTTCTTAGATTAGGAGTCACAAAAACTCCAAATCTTGCATGGATGCAATGTATGATCCTACAATGTGCAAATGTTGTAGTGTGTTTGTGTATATGGACTTTCTAAAGTGACTTAGAAGTCTAAAATATGAATAAATGTATGGAGGAAATAATCATGGGATATGCAAAAATATAGTATGAATTACTTCCTAAGATATAAACTAATTTGAAGTACATATAAGCATTAAATCAAATGATGGAAGTAAAAGTATACTTGCTGTGAATAGTGGATAGAACAATAAGTTGACCTTGTAGAAATTGAAAAGTAGGGTAAGAAATGTTTTTAATGCATGATTTTTTATGGAGATCATTCTTATTGTGTCTAGAACACAAATCAGAAATCCAAACTACAATAACTATTACAGATTGAGAGAAATTATATGAAAAATAGACGTTACTTAGAAACAGAGTTCTCATTGTCGACTGAAATGTTAAGAAATCTTAGAAAATACAAACAAAACATTTGAAGGCCCATTTTATACCAAAAGTTCTCTAAGACACTGAAGTTCAAAGGAAAAATGAGTTGGGACCACTTCTTTTAGAAAAGGTTTCTGAAAAATAAGTTGAAAGTCAACCTAGCTGCTGTGACAGCAAAAGCAGAATGTTTGGAAGGAATGTTTGAGTCCAAATGGACCTCTTTTAAGTGTTTCCAAGTCAAACCAAAAATCTTGGTGTTCTCCAACAAGTTTGAAAGACTTTCCAAGTGGTCTTGTATTCATATATGGAGTATTGAACTCAGAATAATTCTTTGAAGTTAAGTAGCTCACTGTTTTGAAGAGTTTTGAGAAAACAAAGTTTATTCCTAGGAATCCAAATATTGGGGGTTTTAGAAGGACTTTGAAATAGGGGTTTTGAAAGTATATTTTCAACACTTAAAGAGGATTAAAATCACTTGTAATATCAACCTGTAATTCATTTAGAGAACCTCCAAGATTATTGGAAATGTTTGTTTTATTTTGGAAATTAAATAACCTCAAGAATACATAGGAATGCATTGGGGTTATAATCATCATCTATCAAAGATGTTTTTGAGGTCAAGTGCTATTATCCATTAGGATTCACTCACCTCAAACTTCATATCATCATCTAGATGATGATGAACTAGTAAGTAAATAAGAAAGATCAAAAGAAATGGGGTAAGAGGAGATGAACAAATATATGAACAAGTAAGTAGATAGCAATCAATAGATGATATTCATGATGATTTTGGACTTGTAGCTTGATGTTTCACTCATATATGGTGACTTTGGACATGGAAGAAGCTTCATATCTCATAAATGCTCACAAAAATGATGGGTGGATGTATTGAATGTGAAGTAAATGGAAGTAATGAAGTAAAAAATAAAGTTTGGAACTCACTTTCTAGTTGAAAATCAAAGAAGGAAGCTTATTTTCTCTCTATTCTATCCTTATCTCTACAACTTTCTCTCTAAAACTTTTCTAAGCTTTCATTTGCCACCCCCTAAATGAAAAGTCAAGGGGGATTTATATAGGCCAATTTGGGGTGATTTTGGGATTTAAAGAGTGCTCCCATTGGCTCCAAATGTCTGTGAACAAGGAACTACGTCATTTTGATTTTCAATTAATCAACATGGACCCCCAAAATAAATTACAAAAATGGACAGTTCTGGGGGATTGGAAACCCTCTGGTAAAAAAATATATTCGAATCCAATGTATTCTAAAGCTATGTAAAAAACGGACCAAAATCCGTTCATTCAATCAATAAAATTCCTTCTTGTTTGCCATCTATTGTTTCTTTTTTGTTTATTTTGTTTTCTTTTGATCGTTAATCGGAGGTCAAAAATAATTAACGATCTGCCATTAGCCAGATTGGAGACAGGGACACCACAAATTTAACAATAAACATTGTCGTTCAAGCGACAGTGGTAATTTGTTAACACAGAGTTTTGAATCTTACAAAACGAACACAACTCAACGGGATGACAAGAATTTGTGTCAACAGGAGTAACAATTCCCTAAAAAAAAAAAATACACATACCATTTTTAATGTAGTAAATTTTCATTCCCAAAGCTCAAATGTTGGCTCCATCAAATCGGTAGAGTTTGATAAAAGTTTCTATCATTTGATGAAGTGACGTTGCTATAGAAATGTTTGCCATCAATACTGTATTTAAATGTTGCTGCCAAACTCCTCAAAAAAAAAAAAAAAAAAAAAATGTTGCTGCCAAAAGTTTTAAGAACTACTCAGCCAAAATGCTTCAAGGAGTGAATTGGATGCAATTTTTTAAATACAGTATTTGCCCATCGGATTTTTGTTTGGTGCTTAAACAACTCTATATTCAAGATACAATGAATTTTCTTCACTGTTTGCAATTTGTACTATTGAAGACAATTTTGAATATTTGTTGAAGATTCAAACAACTTGTTCAGGAAATATGTTTTTAAAGTAAGCATAGTTCAAAAGTATATTTTAGGAGAAAATACAATAAAAGGGACCCGGTTATAAAAAAAATAAAATAAAAGGAACAAGAGCATGAGTGGATCGGAACAGGGGTGCGTTTCGGCCGAAACGGATCGGAAACACCCTTTCGGAAAAAATTCCGAAATTTTCGGAAGCCAAAAATATATTCCGAATTCCGTTCCGAAATTTCAGAAATTCCAAAATTATTTCCGATTTCGAAATTTTGGAATTTCGGAATTTTCGGAATTTTCAAAATTTCATCAGATTCGGAATTTTTTGGAATATTCGAAATATTTTCGGAATATTCGGAATTCAAACTCAAACTTAATGGAATTTCACTTGAGACTTGTAGGCCTTTTATAGAAGCCATCACATCCCCTCTTTTATATTTTTTCGATGTGGGATAGAAAAGTTGAAATTTCGATATATTTCGGAATATTTGCGATAAAGTTTCGAAAAATACAATTTCGGAATATTTTTGGAATATTTCGGAAAATATTCGAAAATATTTTGGAAAAAACAATTTCGGAATATTTTCGGAAATTTTTCGGAATTTTAAAAACAATTCCGATTCCGATCCGATTTTTTTCGGAATTTGGAAATTCGGAATGCATATTTAGTTGCCAAAATCGGAATTTTTCGGATCGAAATCGGTCGGAATCGGAATTTCCGTTCCAAATGACACCTCTAGTTTTATATCAGCAAACTTAATGTCATTGACTTTCCTAATTTTTATATAGAATTTTAGTAAAAGTAAAAAAGTACCTCATACTGGATTATGTATGCAAAAATAATAGGGATACACACTAAACAACACACTAAATGACACACCAGCTTTAAATACATATACCCTATGCTGTGTAAGTGATGCACAGAAAAATGTGAAAAATTCAAATAACACAGGATACATGTATTTAAAGCACAATGTGTGTCGTTTGGTGTGTACATCATTGTTGGTATGTATGCTTAAAGGGCAACTTGCTTTTAATTTGCCGGCTGAAGCAATGGTCGGCGGCAATT
Organism: Hydrangea macrophylla; assembly: GCA_033977485.1. NCBI lineage: Eukaryota > Viridiplantae > Streptophyta > Magnoliopsida > Cornales > Hydrangeaceae > Hydrangea > Hydrangea macrophylla. The sequence goes on from CM066997.1 coordinate 21,884,646, forward strand.
TTCTAGCCTATTTGATGATGACCGGCTGGTGACTGTAGGATGCTATGGCCTTCCTCTTTTTTTTTGGTTGTTGTTTTGTTTTTTTGTTTTTTTTTTTTGGTGTGTGTGTGTGGCAGTGACTGGGGCGTATATTTATCCACTTTACTTTTTCCTTCTTTTCAATGTAAATCAGTAAATGATGTTGGAGAACTATGGCACGCTGTTATGCCATGTTTGGGTGTTCAGTTGAATTGTGTTAGAAAGAGTTTTGATAGGAAACTGAGGGATCTTGTTGGCTAGACATGACTGTGTATGGGTTGAGGTTAGAATCTAATTGGGTGGTTTTGGGCAATAAAGCACGAACACGGGCACGCCGAGCCAACATAAACACAATACGGACACATCCATGCGATAAATTCTTAAAAAAATTACAAGTGGACTAAAAAGTGTCAACGAAGTTTCGTGTTTGTGAGTCGGACACGACACAACATGCGATACATTATTTTGCTTTCTAGGTTTTGGGTTCCTCTCTCTTTCAAGTTATGTTAAATTTAAACCAAATTTTTATGTCTAGGTTTTAACCAAAGTGGGTTTATTTTAGACTTTGTTTAGCCAAAGTTTTTGCACTTTGTTTGTTGTGTGAAATTTATCTTTGTAAAGTTGTGTGAAATTTGCAAATTTAACATGATTAGTTATTTGAAATTTCACATTACTTTTTCTATTAACAAATTTCACGTAACTAGTTATGAAGTGTTGAAGTGAATTTCACATTATTGTTTGTATTCACAAATTTCACATAATTAGTTCTGTGGAATTTCAAATGCTTTAGTAAATTTCACGTAACTTTTTTTTTTTCCTTCAGAATTTCAGATGATGGAGTGAATTTCACATTGCCTTTCTTCACAAATCTCACATAACCCGTTATGTGAAATTTCAAACGCTGATGTGAATTTCACATGACTTTTTCGTTTTATAAATTTCACATAAGCAGTAATGTGATATTTCACATAACTCTATTTTATTATTAATTTTTATTTTTCAATAGTACTTATTTGATAGATCTTGCTGAATAGATTCTAATAATATAAATTTTACAAAAAAATGATTTCTGCATTAAATCAGTTTAAGCACAAAAAAAAAAAAAAAATCACAATTTATTATTATTATCTTTTTATTTATAATTTTTCTTGTTATGCTCTATAAAAAAGGAGATAATGCTCTTCCAAGTCCCAACCCATAAACCCCCATTCCATGAGACTTAAATCTCGCAACCACCTACAGGTTGTGTGGAATCTCTTACTACTGGGCTATCCCTTCGTCTCAAAAAAGAAAAAGAAGAAGAAAAATCACAAAACTAATATGAGGTGAAAAAGTGCAAAATATGTAGAGGAAGAAATTACGTAAGGCATTGTTTGGTTCATGAATTTCATGAGGGAAAAGAGACGGGAAAGGAAAACAAGATGAAAAATTAACTAGTTATTTTTACCTTTAAACAAGATCACTAATTATATCTTTCATTACCTAAAATATCTAATGTGGCATTAATTATAAGATTTGAAATAACCTTCCCAAATATGAGGACTAGTTGAGGTATTATGAAAAAAAAAAAAAATTAATAAAATAAAATCGCAATTAAAAAAAAAAAAAATCAGAATACCACCCACCATTATTTAGAATCCACCATATTTTTCTATTTGAATGGATTCTAAAACCAATGAGGTCGATAATCTAACAAAGAATCCATTAACCAAACAAAGTAAAATACTAGAATTACTAGTAATGATAGGGAAGTCCGTCATTAATAAATTAAGTGATAAAATGTAACGTAAGCCTACAACTAATTAATTAACTTTTATGATCATATAAAATGCAATCTAATATAGAAAGTCATTAATAAATTAAAAACCCAAAAGGTCATGCTGATGTTGCATTAACACAAACCCAATTCACAAAAATAAACACTCAAAACAAAACTAAAAAGGAACACAAAGCTGGGTTTCAAGAAAGAACAAGTTTACAATTTTTAACCCCATTTCTATTATATGAACCTTATACATACACCACCCACTAAAGTCTCAAATTTTAACCATATATTATACATGAGTAATATTCGGGGCACACCCTTACACACCTAAAAGGCATCCACACCCTGAGGTGGACCAATGAGAAGAGAGATACAGATTGCGGGGTCTACTGTCAGTCTCTTTTCATTGGTCCACCTCAGGGTGTGGATGCTTTTTGGGCGTGTAAGGGTGTACCCCTAGCATTGTTGATTATACATATATATACAACGGCAATTCTCAAATAAACATCAACCCATTTAGTTGTATCTCTGATACAGTTGAATCTTGAAATTCAATCTGATATATAGTTTTCCTTGTAAGTTGTTTATGTATGGGCAGATTGTGAGGACAGTAACCTAGAATGGTTATGCTCACCTTCATATGTGACAATAAGCATTGAAGGGTCTTCCAAGCATCTCTCAACATGCTTCCTCGCCGGGCAACCTCTCATGCTGCTACACTTATAGTAACCCCTGCAAGACAACATAATAGCCAGATTGAGTATGTAATTACATATAGGATGACGACTCCACCATTTTAATATGACAATGTCATTCCTCTCTACTTTGCAGAGGTAAGGCTGTGTACATCTCACCCTCCCCAAACCCCGCAATGGCGAGAGCCTCGTGCACTGGACTGCCCTTTTTTAATGTCATTCAAGAATATAAATCACTTGCTTCACACATATGTATGTGATATTACATATCCTATTACTGTGTAATATTGGTTGACAACATTTCGAAATAGAAAAGAAAAACAGAAAACTAGAACATATGCTATGTGTGATTTACCCCCCCCCCCCCCATGATACAAGTGGACTCTTGAAAATTCTACCTCAATGATACAATATGCCTAACTTAGAAGACTGTCTAAAGTCTAGGAAGCACCAGTGCGGATGCGGGGATGCAAGGACGGGGACGCGAGTGCGGAGAGTTCGGCAATTTTCCCAAAATCACCAGTGCGAGTGCGGCAGGGGTACTTAAATAAAATTTTTAAAATATATTTTACGTAGCATTTATATATTACCTTTTTTTATGCACATTTATATAGTACCATATAGTATATAAAAACATGAAATAAAACAAAGTAACAAGAAAATTTGAATTCACACTCTCCGAATTCATTTCTAACAGAGGGCTACCAAAAAAAATATTTCACAAATCAAAAAATGAATCTCACAACTAGAACAGGTAGCAAGAAATAAAACAAAAAACATAGAATAAGAGATAAAGAAAAAAGAGAGAGAAACATGAAACATATAATAAAACATGAAACATATATGATATATAATATGACTAACAAAAAAAAACCATAAAAAGGAGAGAGAAAATAAATAACAAATAGAGTGAGAGAAGAGAACCCATACCTGGATCACACACGTATAGATAAAGACAGAGAGAGAGAGAGAGAGAGAGAGAGAAGATCTCGAATAGAGAGAGGCAGAGACAGAGCCACTTGCGCCGCTAGAAGTAGATCGAGAGTTAGAGGTTGTGTGTGTGTGTGTGTGTGTGAAATAGAGAGACAAAGCAGAGGGAAGAGAGACGAACAAAAGAGGCGACGAACAGAGACACCAGGGAGCTATTGTGCCCTAGCCGACTGCGGAGAGAGAGAGAGAGAGAGAGAGAGAGAGAGAGAGAGAGAGAGAGAGGAAGAACGATGTGTTTGGGTGTGGTCTGATCTCAAGAAATCAAGAAACCCTTGTATATTGCCTTTCTTTTTTATTTTTGTATTTGTTATACACCCCTCGAAGTTGTAAAATTAAAAATACCCTTGCCACTTAAAAAAAAAAAGAAAAAAAAAAGTTGTGGCCGCACTCTTGGCGTGTCGCGCCGCACTCTGCCGCACTCAAGCCGCACTCATGCCGCACTCACGCCGCACTCACGCCGCACTCAATCATTTCCAAGAACTCTAATGGAGTCCATACGCACTACGTGCGCACTCAGCCGCACTCCAGCCGCACTCGCACTCCATACGCACTAAGTGCGCGTGCGGCCCCATTTTAGAAGCACTCGTGCTTCATAGTCTAAAGTTGTAGTCCTTAGTAGTCTCGGAACTAGAAATCAACCGGAATGCAAACAAAGAAAATAAGGGCGTGTTTCATAACCCAATTTAAGTACTGAAAATGAATATTTTAAGCACTTATTCGTTTTCCATGCGTTTGATTATGGACCACTTAATTGAAAAAGCAGCCAAAAATCCACTGAAAACTTTGAGTGAAAAAATTCTACTGAAAATATTTATTGAATGCACTCTATTTCAGTATTGCAAACTCAATCGCTTAAAATTTTCACTACTTAAAATTCAGCACTTTAATTTTCAGTTTTATCAAACAGACCAAGAAAAGAACATACGAACAGTGTAGAGGAGAGAAACCAGAAAGCTCACAATGTTGTAAGTGTCTTCTGTTTTGGCCAATCCCAGAGGTCACAAACAGAAGAGATGCACCCCCCACTCCACCAGAAAGGTTGTGACCTTTCCGTTTATTGGATGTTAGAGACAAAAGTCTACTAATGCACCCTTACAACCGTCACTCACCGTTCTTCATTTAAAAATTTAAACTGCATTTTGAATAAACAGTTATTCCCCGTTCATTCTTTCTTCCTCTCTCTCTGATTTCTTTTCTTTTCTTTTCTTTCTTTCTTAAATATGTGTATGTATACAAAATTATTACTACAAGCAATACCATGGGGTCTCCTCTTGAGAGGAATCCCTTGGGAGCTTGGAAGAGAATATGAAAAATTGTCTCCTATTTATAGGAGATCCTCTCCCACAAGTTTGATCCAAATTCCCAATGTGGGATCTCTAAAAACACAATTAAATTTGCCTTCAAAAAGATAAACAAAATTGGTGGGAGAAACGAAAATTTTGTTTCTCTCCCATTTGAAATATACTACTATATGATATGTAATAGGTTCCACTCTAGACAATTACTAGTAAATACTATATAAAAAATATACATACGTATTGCTGGCATCATAATTAGCAAGGCATAAACCCGGAAAGTACAATGTTCAACTAGAAATAAAAACAAAACATCATTAAGGAAAAGTTTTGCAACTTCCTATTCATAAATAGGACAACAATAGATCTACCATAAATCAATGGACCTACCGAATGCTACACGAAAGAGAACGAATTCCATTATATGGTTGAAATTTTGAGAAGTGGCCAACAATGTTATAGCTCAAGCGTTGACCCAGACTAATCATAAGAATTACTAACTAACTATCGTCCAATGAAAACTCTTTAAAGAATGGTCATGACTAACAAATTCATGATCAACTTGTATGTGGGGCAGAATAATTAATTAATGACTTATATGTAAGCAACAACAAATCCAAACGCTAGTTCATGCCACTAAGCCCCTTAGTTTGACAAATTGCAAGTATTGATAATACCCAAACAGTAGTTCATGCCACTAAGCCCCTTATTTTGAAAATTGACAAGTACTGATTATCCAACAAGATTATATAGGAGGAGTGGCATTGATGGCTAGAACAATTTGGACTCTTGACGTGTTTCATCATCTAAGGGTCCAGAATTAGTCCCACTCATCACCACTTTCTTAGATTTAAATTTTGGAAACTTTGAAACTCTTCCCACTTTTTACACCTTTTGCATTTCCCCCCTCCTCACTCTCTTTGTACATCATTTCCCCTCCTTCAACACTCTCTTTCTCTCTAAATAAGTATGTATCTAAATATACACACACACTCTCTCTAAATTGAATATGTAGAAATATTAATTAATAATATGAAAGTTATTTTTTGTAAATATATGTTTAAACAAACTTCTTTTTTGGGGGCAGTACAGTGCCTATGAACACAGGCAATCTCTAGTATTTAAACAAGGAAATGCACAAAATGGAAACACACAATTGCGAGAGCACGAGACAACCAAGAAATGGTGATAAAGAAAATCAAGTTTAGCTATCAACCACCTAGTTTTAACAAAAACTACAACAAAAATTTGACAAACAGAACATGAAGCATGTTTAAGCTGTATAAGGGTGTGTTTGAATGATGTCTTCAAAATTCTTTCACACCCAATTCTAATTACATTATTCTCTTCACTTTCAACTTATTTCAAACATGCATTCTAACAACAATTTTACTTTTTCAAAAAACAAGTCTTACTTGCTTTCACTTTTAAGTTGAAGTTGGCGCTTTGAATGTGAAGGCACAAATTGGGAATCAAGCAATGCCATGCTCCTCAACTTCTACATCACATTATACTTCGTCTATCATGTTTCTATCTCCATCTATAACCATAATACGGGCTTTGTTTTCTCTCCCTATTTTATCTAAAGAGTATCAATATTGATACATGTAATCCAAAACAAAAGTCACTTCCTTTCCAAACACAGTGTAATTGTATAAAATCATGTATACCTAGGATGTGGTGATCCCTTAATTGGCTTCTGCCCATACTTCCTCCATGAGTGCTCATCAGGAGGAATATCTGCAACCTTATTACTAATGGCAGGCACTTTAACAGATCTCTTCACCCTTAGTTTCCTACAAAACACAACCTTAGCCATTAAATTCATAATTAAAAAAAAAAAAAAAAAAAAAAAACCCCAATTTAAGTAGTACCAAATAGGGATCAAAAAACAGACCTCCTCTTTGAGCAATGGCATTTACCGCTAGTACCACATTTGACACTCCCATCTTCTACAAAACCACTACACCTCCTCCTCGGGTGTTGCGTGCTTTGATCGGACGGTTGAGGCACGCCGATCAAATGGAAGGAATTCCCATCTAGATTTTGCACACTACCATCCATACTTAGAGATGATATGAATGATCTATTTGATGAACTAGAGCAATCAAACTTGAGGTTTATGCCACTATTATTATTATTATTATTATTATTACTTCTAGAAAGACTAGAATACATCACATCAGCATGATGTTTCATATGTTGCTGGTGAATCTGAAGTCTTTGCAGATGAAGCTGCTGTTGAAGGAATTGATGGTGTTTTGATGCGTGTTGTTGACTGATATGCAGAGGGGGCTTGACCGATGAACCGACATCAAATACCGGGTTTTCGAGAAACGCTTTTTGGGTAATTTGAATAGAGGTTTTGGGCTTTGAATCAAAATCTGGAATTGGGTGTTCAGGGAAATTAGTTGGGAGTAATTGGAGGGTCTTTGATGAAAATTTTGTTTTGTGATTTGGGTTTTCTAGGAAGATAGTTTGGGGCAAAGATGATCTGAATTTTTTCAATTTTCTCACTCTTCCATGACCAACACTAATATTACTTAAAAGAGACACAACTTTCTTGAACTTAAACACAGCATTTTCTGTTTCCACCTTTAGGTTCTTAGTCTGAATCTGATCTTGAGATTGGGAAAAGAGAGTAAGAACTCTATGGCAGCTCTCAACAGCTGATTTGTTAGCTTCTTCAACCTCATCCATGTCAGCCCACCAAGCAAAAACAAGTCCTAAAGCCCCAAACAAGACCTAAACAACATAAAACTTTAGAAAAACTCAATTAAAAAAGAAAATTTTTCCAAAAACTCATCTCCATAAAAAGAAATATTCAAAATAGGTGCTGCTTAAAATTTCAACAACTCAAATTCATCTCTCTCCACTGCCTGCTTTGTTAGCTTCCTAAACTAACCCATGTTGACCAGAGTCCAAGAAAAAAAAAAAAACTCTCTTACTACTCCTAAAACCCCAAACCCATGTGCAAAAAGAGCAGATAAATAACAGAAACCTTTTATATATATATATATATTTAGAAAACAGAAAAATGAAAACCCATTTTTTCACCAAACAGAAACTTCAGAATTTTTTACTACGCACGGGAATTTCAAAGAACAATCATAGTGAGCTCAAAGGATCAAAGTGAAATCAAACATACCCAGATGCAAAAACGCAATTCAAATGGCCAAATCTTCCAGAAATTGAGAGGAAAAAAAAAAAAAAAACAAGAATGCATAAAAAAAAGGTGTATAAAAAACACTCTGTCTGTGAGCATAGAAACCCTAAATCATCAGATGGGACTACAATTTGAAAATCTGAAAGAGAATAATACTTGCTTTTGCTCTCTTTCGGGCTTTGGATAACCAAAAGAAAACAAATTTTCTCTTTTGATTTAAAGAAAAAGAAAAGAAAAATCATGGAAAGACAAAATGACATAGAAACTATATATCACAAGAACATATAGCGAGGAGAAAAAAGGGGGAAAAAAAAAAAGAAAAAGAAAAGAAAAGAAAAGCAGAGTGGTGAGTGAGAGAGCACTCTGACTCTGAGCAACCAAACACCAACAGAGAAGACAGAGAGAGAACTGAAACTGACTTCTTTGTCAAAGATCCTTGAGGTGGTGGGGCCAACAAAAGACCTCGTTATTCCGTAATTCTCGACTATCTCGCAGTATGATTTTTCTCGCTTTTTTATGCACCACATGTACAGCACAGAGGACATTATTTATAATAAAGATGTGATTGAAGTTGTGGTTAAAAATATGGGTGTATCATTATTATTTTATCTAAGAGTATGCTTCCTTCTCAAATTTCTTTCAAAAGTTCTCTTTTTCAAATAATGTGGCAATACGACTAGATTAATATAGTGGGATCAGTTAAAGACCTGGCTGATGGTCACATGACCCACATCATTTGAGAAGCACTATTAAAGATAGAAATTTGGGAAGCAATAACATAACTCTTTATCGAATAAACTCTTTGCCCACAAATCCAAGAGTGATTTTCATCTTGTTGAGTTTATAATTCCATATCGGGAATTTAAAGACTTGGTACTCGATATATAAGATTATGGGACTACTACACCCATTTCTAATTGGTTTTGAGTTAGATGTTCCAATTCAACATGATATCAGAGCAGATTATTGTCAGACCCAATATGGCCACATGTGCTCCACGTTACCCTATCTCTGTAATACATGTGTTTGGCTCTCAATCATATCACGCGTGCGGAGCCGTGCTCATAAAAAAATTGAAGTCTTGTTACTCAATATATAAGATCATATGGTTACTCCACTCATTCCCAATTAATTTTTGGTTACATGCTCCAATTCAGCACATCTTTTTATTATGAGTTTATTATTATAAGGGTCTAATTGGAGAAACTAACAAAAGGATCGGGTTTAAATTAAGTCTACTTTTATCTATCTAATTTTAGAAAAATCAACTTTGTATTGATTTAATAAAAAAAATAATTATTGGAATATTTATTAAGTCCAATATAGATTCTTAGGGTATAAAAGTTTAAAATTGGACTTAGTTCAGCCACTCCAGATCTCACTTTTTATTTCATTTTTGTGAAAATTTAGGTACTTGTGGTTTGACAAAAAAAGGGTTTTAAGATATTATTTAGACTCAGCTCATACTTATCAAATACTTGAATTCGTAGAATCAGTCTACTTATTAATCACAAAAACCATTCCTTACATTCCTGAACCAGAAAATATCTCCACAAGCACTAATAAACTCTAAAACTGTTTCATTTCTAAATCACTCCAAAGTATTTCCTCTGTCCCATTTTGTGAGTCCATCTTTGGGAACTCAATTTATTAAGGGGACAAAAAGAATCTACACTTACTTTCTACAATTGCCCCTAATCATTACAACAATTTTTTTAGTTTTGTCTTGGTATAAATTTCAAGGAGGGATAGTTTTAAAAAATAAGTAAAAAATGTATACAAATTTAAAGAAAATGGACACTATCTTAGGACATCCCAAAATAAAATATAGGACTCTCAAAATGAAACGGAGGGAGTAATTGAAAGCCAAAAAAAAAAAAAAAAAAAGCATTATTGCTACTTTTATTACTCAAAAACAGCCCCATGCTCTAAGGAGAAGATTTTGTGTACCTTGAAGGTAGCGTCAATGTGGTGCCTCACATCCAATGAGATAGCGTCACACAGAATTGTTGGGTTATTTAAATTTTTTGTGGTAAGTTTCATTGTTCGTGTGGCGCGCATCTAATGGATAAGGGATACCAAGTGGCATGCCACATGGTACCTTGGAGGTACCCAAAAATTTCTCTGCTCTAAGCCTCTAAATTGGGCTCTTCTCGGGGCACACATATCCACTCTGGATAGGAAAAGAATCCCAAGTAGCTGGTTGTAAATGATGGACGGAAGAGATTGTGACACGTGTAAAATATCAGGTTCGGTGGACACTTGTCCCAAGAATGTTCAAGGTACAGGCTTTGGGGTTTGTTTAGTTGCGTTATAAATAGAAGTAAGGTAAATGTGGGACCCAAAAGGGTTAACTGTGAACGGTGAGTGAGTACATAGTTGACCTGACAGAGATTCTCTCGTTGTCTATTAGTGTCTATGAACCATTCTGTTGATCATGCTAGACCGTATCAAATTTCACACCTCATAATTCTAATCTTAGATTTTAATGGGTCTCATGTTAATTTTACATGTGCCTTACACGAGATTTATTGAAATTAAAGATCAGAATGTATTGAATTTGTAATTTTGGTGTGGGTATAACATTTTTGTTATGGTTTTGAGGACACAATAACAGAGGAAGGTCTTTCTCCAAAGTATCACCTACCCTCTTTAATTGCAAATCAGTCCAAGTTGAACTTTTCTTTTCTGACCCACATAGTTTCACTACTTACATGCCTAACTCGCATGATTTGAAACTTATGCTCTGATTGGTATTGAAGTAACTTTTTTTTTTTTTCGTAGCACATGTATATATATATATATATATATATTTTTGTGTGTACTTTAGATACGAGTTGAATTCCTTCCGACCACGTGAACGGACCTATCTGCAGGAGAAGTAAACATGAAAGTTGAATTCCTTAGCTTCATATTATATTCGAGTAGTGCTACATGCACACATTTTTTGACACACAGCTTTAAATGCATGTACCTTGTGCTATGTAAGTGGTGCACAGAAAAGTGTGAAAAATTCAAACAACACAAGGTACATGTGTTTAAAGCATAGTGTGCCAAAAAATGTGTGTATCAAACATTTCCCATTATATTTTGCATGGCGGTGGTTTATCTTCCGAACTCGCACGAGAGGACGCCAGGAGTTTGAGAATACGGTCGCCAAAAAGCAAGTAGGGTGATTAACGGACAAAATCCCACAAACAGCTCATTGCACCATCTCTGTCTTTGTGATGTTAGTACCCTCACAACACTGAAAGTTTATTCAGTAGGGAAGGCCAAAATTGGCCTTTCAATAAGGCAACCCATGATCAGTGAAGCAGTGCCTTCCCTCTTTTCTTAAGGTTTTGAATATAGAGAGAAAAAAAAGAAGAAAGACTATGGGGTTCCATCAACTCCCAATTCATGTCCCTATCTATATGCGAGAAGACACCGGCCTCCTCCAATTTAAAAATAGAAGTATGTAAATCTTACTTTTTTGAAGTATTAGAATACACCTTGTAAATAAGTTAAAATTGAAGATGATAATATAATTAAAATTGGCGATAATGCATTCTATAAACACATTTAAGCCTTTGGGGAAAAAATTCTAAAATACATTATAGTGGTTTGTAACTTCAAAAATTAAAAGTAAACGTAATTTTCAAGTTAGAACATTTGGAACCTAATTGAGATGTATGATATATCATAAATCATTGAAATGTAACATAGAAGATCTAACTCTTAGAATTCGTCAATTGAAAAGATGCTGTCAGCTTTAAAGCATTTTTTTAAAAAGATATCTTAATAAATACTTAAAGGCTTCTTTTTTAAACCGGTTTCACCCTAATCTGAAGGTTCAATGACTTATTTCCCTCAAGCACCAACTGTATCAACACTCTCATTTTCACATTAAATTGAATGGTCTTTTTTTTTTACTAGGTGCATCTGAGCACCTATATCTAAGATAAGGAACTCTTGTGTGTTAGCCCTGTATAATTGCGACAATTTCATACAATTTTGTCCTCTAAATCTCCATTATGTTGAGTTTCCTACGTAGATTTCGTAAAACAAAAATGTGTAAATAACACATACGGTGCTCGTTTGTCAACCCGGTTAGTCCGAGCACTCGTATTTAGGGATGAAAAATCCTCATGCGCGAGGAGTCTGGCATAGTTGCGATAATTTTGGAGAATTTAGCACTTCTGTCACCCCAACCCGCCTCGGCCGGATTAGGACACATGTGACAATGCCACCAAGGCATGTGCCCAATGCATATAACATAAAGCAAGTTTAAACTCTTAATAACGCTCATTTGCATGTAATTCATGTTTTGCCAATACCAATCGATTGGGATAAGGTCCAATCGATTGGGACAGAAATCATAACAATCGATTGAGAACTCTTACAATCGATTGGGTCCAAAACAATGTCAATCGATTGCTAACATTGTCAATCGATTGGGATGTCAATCGATTAGGATTCTATCTAATGGATTGGGTCCGGACTGATGGCAATCGACTAGGAATAATGCCAATCGATTGGCACTTCGTCTTCACCAGCAGATTAATAAAACAACATATATAAACGTCATAAGGACGTATTAAGCACATCTAAACTTCATAATAACTTGTAAAAACATCAAATAGAGGGACCAAGTGAGTTGTAACTCACCAAGGGTGTGTTTGGTTGTGTGTATGAGCTTAAGAACCCAAGCTTTCTCTCTCTCTTCTCTTCTTCTCTGCCCAACTCTGGATGTGTATCTCTCCCTAGAGACTAATTGATGTGTTTTGATGATATTAAAGAATGAATTGCCATATATACATCTGTTAGAATTGTACACTTAGCATATAGCTGACCTATGGAGATGCACTCCATTGTAGGTGAGAAGAAGAAAAGAAAGAAGAAACGGGAAGAGTGAGACCGAGGGGATGCCGGGATCATTCCTTGTTTATATTTTTGTTTTCCATTCTAATGATGTAAAAATGAGTTTTGAGAAGTTAGAACCATATGCTTAATTTGGAAACCTCGGAATGGATACATAATGTTGTAATATGTAGTAAATCTCTTTTGGTTATGTTCGAAACATATCCGAACTCGTGAGTTTAAGTTTTGGATGCTTAACTTATCAAATTCGTATTTTGGGAAAGTTTTACAATGGCTTACATGAGTTGTATGAGTGTTGATTTGAATTGGTTGAGTGAGACTTATACAAAATCCGTCAAGCAAAGAAGGATTCTGCCCAGGTCCAATCAACCGGTCGAAGACCAGTCGAAGGGGGCATTTCGACTGGTTGAACTACACCCTGGTGGTTTACTCTTAGCTACCTCTTTCAGAAAATTTTTTGTAACGACCCATCTCCCTGACTAGTAACAATATTGTCCACTTTGGGTCTAAACACAAAGAACTTCTCAGGGGGTCACCCATCTCTGGTACTGCTCTGGCAGTAGCACTCTTAACTGTGGAGTTCTTTCGTATTTAGCTCCCTCATGGTTTTAAAAGGCCTTATTGCATATAGAGGGGCGATTAATTCTTATAAACCAGTCCAGGAACTTCACCCCACGCGATGTGGGACAAACCCCCACACCTAATCTCATCTCCATCCGTCTTGGCCTTCCTGCTTCAGGAATATTGGCTCTTGGTCATCACATTTTTAAATGTTCTAATTAGTTTTTAGGGAATATTTGGGGTCCCTATTAATTAAAATATATTTGTTTTGAATTACAATTAACTTTTCGACTTTATATGAATTTTACCACTTCGTAGTTGAATGCTTTTCAAACGAGTTTTGACTTAAAGAGTTCTTTAAGTTTTATTCCGCTGCTATTACTTTAATTGAATCGGATGAGACTCGGTGGCGTGCCATGTATACTATTTCTATTCGTGGTGAGACGGGGCTTGACAAGGTATTACAAATTCAAACCTCCATTACCTAATATTCTATCTCATATGCGGTAAAGTTGTCATACTACACCTACGGTGGTCCAAAAGCCTAGCCAAGCACAACTTCAATAGGTATTTTGTAATATCTGTATCCAGAAAACGGTAGTAATATTTATTTTCATGCATTAATTAGTGTGGTTAATTGCATGTGATGATTTGGGTAAGTTTCAATTACCCCGATGTGATAAGTGCTTGATATAGGGAACAGTTGGACATATGTGAAGTATGACTCACGGGAGGTCTAGATTAAATAAATTACATTTAGTTACATTTATATGATTAAATGAATATTTGTTAAAGTATTTTTAATATTATGTTGTTAGTTGTGACCTTTTATGATACCTGTTTTGGTACCTTAGTGAAAACGAATAGGAACATGATTCATAATTAGTAGGCTAATTAGCAACTTCATAAAATATTTGAAACCATATTTGAGACCCATACGTGGCATAGACACATACCCATTTAGATATTTGGGTAGTTAATATAAGGGGTAATTATACTGACCTCCCTCGAGGTTAGGTCTACTTACACTGACCTCCATTGTGGTTTTCAAAATTACACAGACCTCCCCTGAGTTTAGTATTTAGGTAACAATTTGCCCCCTCCGTTATCCTCTGTTAGTAAACCGTTAAATATAATTACACGGACCTCCCTTGAGGTTTTCAAAAGTACACAAACCTCCCCTGACTTTAATATTTAGGTAACAATTTACCCCCTTTGCTAGTAAAAGACCATAACAAGACATGCTTAGGCCAGCAAATATTTGTGTTAATTTTTTCAAAATACCCTTATAAGCTTTCCAAATTACCCTTATCTCCCTCGAGGTTATGTCAAACAACACACACCTCTCTTGTGTGTGTGTGTGTGTGGTTTTTTTTTTTTTTTTTTTAAATTACACTAACCTAGTTAAATTTTAAAATTATTCTTATTTTTCAGACTTTTGTTTTACCTCCAATACTCATGCTTATTACACCTACAATAAAAGATTTGATTGTTATATAAATTTATATATATGCATACATTAGTGGTGATTCGATTTTGGTTTGGCTTTAAATTTAAAACGGATGAGCCGTAAACATAATTTACGACCTCCAATTTAATTCTATCACATCATCAATTTTTAAATAGAATTCACGTTAAGATCGATGGAACTTTTGTTTGGAGAAATTATTCTGTAGGCTTGTCACATCACATAAGTATGTTGATGTGCTGTGACCCTCTAATCGAGGCAATACGTATATCCCCTATTTCCAAATGGGTCATGACTAATTTGTAAAATTTCAAATTTAGTGAGCCCGTCACACCATGTTAGCATGTTGATGTGGTGTGACCTTATAATCTCAACCATACATTTACCCCATATTTGCATGGGATCATGACATGTAGATGAAATCTTTTTTCATTTTTTTTTGTTGGTTGGCATAAAAAAAAAACGAGGGTAGGGGTATTTTGAAAAAATTAACACAAATATTTGCTGGCCTAAGCATGTCTTGTTATGGTCTTTTACTAGCAAAAGGGGTAAATTGTTACCTAAATACTAAAGTCAGGGGCGGTTTGTGTACTTTTGAAAACCTCAAGGGAGGTCCGTGTAATTTTATTTAACGGTTTACTAACGGAGGATAACGGAGGGGGCAAATTGTTACCTAAATACTAAACTCAGGGGAGGTCTGTGTAATTTTGAAAACCACAAGGGAGGTCAGTGTAATTAGACCTAACCTCGAGGGAGGTCAGTGTAATTATCCCTTAATATAAAATTTAGGGATAACGAGATTATGACTAAAGAGTCATAACCTTAAAGGCTTTGAAGAAGACACGTTTTGTCTTCATTTGTTTTTCAAAAGCAAAAAAAAAAAAAAGAAAAAGAGTTACAGCAGAGAGCTCTTCAACGAGAAAGAAAAGGAAAAAAAAAAAAGATTCGTGCTGTTTTGTCACCGTAACTTCGCCATACGACCTCTGTTTCGCGAACCGAAGTCATATTCAAACTCGTGAAGGTGAAAAGAATATTTCCATGTCTTTCTTTTTCAGTTTTGATAATGTTTTTCTGCGACCCATTTTAAGGGGTGATACATATATGTGGCATATATATATGTAGGAACACATTTGGAATATTCTTTAAGCTGGGTCTTGCTAGGAATCAGCTTTTAGGCTATAATTTGCTATTTTAATCGTTGAGGTAAGTGTTGTAATCCCAAAATTGGATATCTAATGTTATTTATTTGCTATTAAATGCTTTAAAATGCTTAATTGTGATTAAGTAGAAAAGCATGTGAATATTTATTGTTTAACATGTCCAAAATGATGAAATTGTCATGTTGACATGTTGAGTTGCTTATATGCTTATTTGGGTCAAAGGGTCTCAAGTGATAATCACCATTATTTAGCCCATATATAAGGGACCGAGAGATGGTGAAATCCTCAGAGAAAAGGGGATAGTGGTGACTATGGATATCGCATTTTTCTTTTACCCACATCTTTTCTTTAAAATCTTTTTCATATTCAAAACACAAAACACGAGTCACCACTTAATTTTTAAAAGGGAAATTAAGAAACTATTTTAAAAGTAAACCGATCTTTCGCGAAACCAAAGATAAATTGGGTCCGAGGATTATCGAATGAGAGGGGAAGGAGCCCGGCGGACTAAAACGCCCCCTCTCATCCTATGATAGGCCTCTATTCAACATCCTTCTAATCGAATTTATTAATCTAAATGTGCCCTCAACTAGTACATAGATATAGATATACATTACAAAAACATGTCCAAAGGGTGTAAGATTGCTAATGGTGAAAAAATCGTTCAAAATCATGTAATTCAATTAGCAAGCAATATGATATGCAATAGGGAATGAGGGAATTTACCCGGGATCCAACTGCGAATATTAGACGTGCAATGCATACGAAAGAAAATAAAACCTAAGAAATGGTCTCTAATCATGAAACACCCGCACCCGAAAAATAAGATTAATGTGATATTAATGTGTGTTAGTTAAAGATAATTAATGAATGAGATGTTTAAAGGTGGGGTTATGAACCCACATGTGAAAATGTGCACAAATGCGGGCACAGATGAAAGTTCTGTAAAAAGGGCAGGACTGGTATAAATGTGGGGCCCAATGAGGGTCTAATTAAAAAATATGCATTTTGATGTCATTATATGCTTAGATGAATACTTGTTTAAATGTTTAAAAATATTATTATGTTTTATGATAGGTTAAAGAGACCAATTTGGGTATCCATGTGAGGGTGTATTTGAAAATAATTGATACTTGGTAGGTTTAATAGCAATCTCATAATTTATATGGGACCACGTTTGGGACCCACGCGGGACTTAGATTAAAATCTTTTAGAAAAGATGGGTAGTTAACGTAATTAATATGGGGGTTTCATAATAAAGCTTAAAGAAAGTTGGGGGAGGTAAGTTGAAATATGAAAATGTTATGCCAACACATATATATGAGGCATATGTGTCTTTACCACACTAAAAACAGCTGGGATTCATAGAATAGAGAGAGAACGAGAGCTCTAAGTCGGCGACGGATCCCTCGACGCCGTTTTCTTGTCGTTTTTTCGCCGTCTGATGCCGGATTCACGAACCGAGACCATTTTTGGACTCGTGGAGGTAAAAGGATCACATGCACGTAATTTATTTTCATTTTTGGCAATGTTTTTTCGGCTACCGTTCTTGATAGACGATGTTTTTGATACCAAACTTATGTAGGATTATTACCGATTAAGAATTGAGCTAAAACTTGGAAGGAATTGGGGTTTCTAGGCTTAATTTGCTAACAATTTGAGGAGGTGAGTGTTCTAATCCCAAAATTGGGTGTTTAGATATGTTGATGTGATAATTGTTAGCTTAGAATGCTTAATCCATGTTTATGTTTATATGTGTTGTTGAATTTGGGTAAAAAATATGTCAAAGTTATGAAATTGCTATGCTTATATGCTAAGTTACTTAAATGCGTATGTGGATCAAAGGGAAGTCAAGTAGTGATCACCATTTATAGGTCCCATATGTAAGGGATAGGAAGTTCTCAATGAGTAGGATGTGGTGACGACCATAATGAAATGCCAGTGACGCCTTCGAGGTCACAAGAGAGTGTGTGTTGTGCTATATGCACCAAAAGAGTGAGAAATTTTGGGGTGAGAAGGACCCGGGGGTGGTGGTTTGAATTACTTGACTTTTCGGAGGTCAATTTTTTGTTTATAATGATTGTTGCATTTGCATATTGAGCATTCCAATAGCATGATTAGTTCTCTCACTAAGCGAAAGTTTAAACGAAAAGATATTTCCTGTTGTGGTTATTGAATAACCATCGTAGGTACAGTCCGGGAAGAGCAGAGAAAATGATCCACTCAACAAGTTTGGGTGTGGGAGTTGCAAGTTGTGTTGATAAGTTCATATGTAGGGAAGTTATAGTTAATTGTAATCCTTGTAATCCATAGGTTATAAACAACTTGTGTTTTGAAAGTATTGGGATCACCTTGTATTTTGGAAGACTTGAATCTTGATAAATTGGGTTGATATTAGCTATGCCCTATGTTATGGGGTGATTTTTATTAGTCACAAGTTGTATAAGGTTGGGAAGAAACTTAAACAGGTTGGGAAGTCTTTTTTGTTTGTAAACTTAACTTGTTTTTTCCTCTATGTTGAATGTTCATGAGTATGATGAGAGAAATATGGAATTTGATGTAAAACTTGATTCATGTGAGAGATTTGTGTGTGTTTGATTGTTATTTCACACTTGGATATGTTGAGCAAATATTTTTAAGAACTTGGAGATGTTTTAGTAATGATCTTTGATGTTCCTACAAAGTTTGATTATGTTTGGTAGTGTTTTGGGGCTTGAAAACTGATGTTTTTAGCAGTAGGGAGCAGTTCTGCCAAAGCTGGATCGATACCTTCTTCCCATAGATTGATCCACCCCTTTTTGGGGATATTCTGCTAGAAATTTTGGAAAATGGATCGATCCCTTCTTTTCGCGGATCGATCTGCCCCTGTTTTTGGCAGTTGCTAACTTTTACGGAAACAAGCATAACTCTCTCTATAAAACTCAGATTCGTGCGCCATTTTTTGCGCTGGAACTGGGACTCAAAGACCTATCTTTTGGTTTAAAATTTTGATATACTTTATAAATAACAATTTTGCCCTTGGGGCTGTTTTGTGTCAGCGAAGCTATTCAAAGAGGTCTAATCCATGTTTTTCTTAGTAAATTAAGGGTGTTTTGATGTGTGGACTTGTTACACGTGTCCTAATCTGCCCGAGGCGGGTTGGGGTATGACATTTTTTTGGTATCAGAGCACTAGATTAGAGCCTTTGGAGATGAGTGACAATTACGACTACGACGCGTAATAAGTATAAATAATCAATGAATGTGTAAATCATGCATACACATTTACTTAGCATGTTGAATGATGTTGAGCATGCATTAAAAAGTATAAACATAATGTGTGTGTGTAACTATATTATAAATGCCAGAGAAAAAATGTCTGGTTCGACACCGCCACACAAATGGAGAGAATGGAAAGGGTTGTAGCTGGTTTGGTACAAGTAGTTAAAACTCATGCAATAGAGGGGCGACGTGAACAACCGAATCCTAATTCGAGGGAGGAGGTGACCACTATTTCACATTTTTACAAGCAGAAACCGACACTATTTAGGGGGGAGACTGATCCAATGAGAGCCGATTTCTGGTTGTCCGATATGGAGAGGATATTCAGGGTTCTTCCATGTTCCGAAGTTTAGCAGGTTTTATTTGCTGCCGATACTTTAAAAGAAGAAGTACAGTACTGGTGGCGTACAAAGTTGGGACAGGAAAGGCCGAATACTTGGAGGGAGTTTGTGGTACTCTTCAAGAAGCAGTATTTTCCAAAATTGTTCAAAGATTCAAAGGCTCAAGAGTTTATGGAACTAAAGCAAGGAGGAATGATAGTTCGGGAGTATTCTGCCAAATTCACGAGTTTGGCACAATTTGCTGAAAATGTAGTACCGAATAAAGGGGATCGAACTAGAAAGTTTATGATGGGCTTAGGGATGAGATTCGATGCCAAGTATTCGTGCAGTGGTTGGATAAAGTTGCGGAGGCATTGGATGTGGCTTTAATCGCCGAGAGAGATATGGGGTATCAACAAAGTTCCTAAGCATCGACAACTCAACAATACAAAAGGCCGAGCTCAAGCCAATATAGCGGACAAGGGAGTTTGAAGAGACAAAGTTTTGGTGGTTCTTCGGGTGGTAGAGGTAACAAGCCACGATGTAACACATGTAGAAAATTTCATTGGGGTGTATTTAATCTACCGACAACGGTGTGTAACAATTGCTGCCAAATGGGCCATGTGGTGAAGAATTGTCCGGGGGTGAGACCAAATACTTATGCTCCGACGAGGCGTACTGATGATAATGGAATGGTTTGTCATAATTGTGGGGAGCTTAGGCACCGAATGCGCAATTATCCTAAGTCGAGGCAAGGGGGTTTTAGTGCAACCGCAAGTAGTGCACCGGTAGCACGACCAGCTCAACAACAACCACCTTAAGGAAGGGTACAACGTCAGGGCTGTTTTTTCCAGCTTAATCCAGGGGAGACCACCGTTGCTAACACGATCGTGTCAGGTAAAGTTCTTATCTGTTCAACACCTGCTAATGTGTTAATGGATTCTGGTTCTACACACTCGTTTGTATCACACTAATTACCCTTAGATCTTCTAGAATATGATCTATCTGTTGATGTTCCACTGGGAAGATCATTTGTGAGTTCGGGAGTTTATAGAAACTGTGAAATTAAAATCAATGATGAAGTGTTAACTACTAATCTTGTACCGTTAGTAATTCAGCATTTTGATGTCATACTGGGGATGGATTGGTTATCAATAAATCACGTGGTTATCGATTGTGAGAATAAAAGGGTAGAATTCCAGGCACCGACTCATAGAATCTTTTCTTTCCAAGGTGTAGGTATTGTGTCACCACCTTATCTTGTGTCCGCTGTCAAGGCTTGTCATTTCTTGAGAAAGGGATGTAGAGGTTTCCTTTATAGTATATCGGATACTAGAAGTACGGAACTGAAGTTGGAAGATATACCAGTGGTTAGAGAATTTCTTGATGTATTCCCAGAAGATTTTCTGAGTGTGTTAATTGAGAGGGAGGTTGAATTTGGTATAGATGTAATACCAGGAACACAACCCATCTCACGGGAACCATATAGAATGGCTCCGATAGAGTTGAAAGAGTTGAAGACTCAGTTATAGGAGTTGTTGGATAAGGGGTTCATTCGGCCAAGTGTATCACCCTGGGGTGCACCAGTTCTTTTTGTAAAAAAGAAAGATGGGACGATGAGGATGTGTATAGATTATCGTGAGATCAATAAAGTAACTATAAAAAACAAGTACCCATTACCGCGGATCGACGATTTATTTGACCAGTTACAAGGAGCTCAAGTGTTTTCAAAGATCGATTTGAGGTCGGGGTATCATCAATTGAAGGTAAAAGCTGAGGATGTTGAGAAGATGGCCTTTAGAACTCGGTACATTATGAATTTCTTGTAATGCCATTTGGAGTAACCAATGCACCAGCTGCGTTCATGGATTTAATGAATCGAGTCTTTAAAACGTATTTGGATGAATTTGTTGTAGTTTTTATTGATGATATTTGATCGGGAGAGAACAAATCCTAATTATATGCCTTAATTCACATTTGTTAGCCGTTTTTATCCTATTTTTGTGTATTTTTACTTTATTTTCTATTTTCTGTCAGGTTTTAGAAGAAAGCAAGGATTCCAGGTTAAATAGGGTAAAAAAGCAAGAAGAAAGAAGCGAAAAAAAAGCCAATTCGCTCACGCGACCTTCCAGAATCGCTCTCGCGCGATCTGTACAGAAAACGTAAAATGCATATTTTTAAGTGCTGAAGACCCCTGTGTGAAGGAAATTGCCTAATTACGTCCAGAAAGCAATTTATAGCAGTTTTAGTCGGATTAGGTTTAGAAAAACCTTCCTAATCTCTCTAAAATTATATATTTCTCATTCTAAATCAATTGAGGGGTTACACATTCATTCATACATTAACTTTGAAGGCAAGAGGAGGAGAAGATCTAGTTTGAAGGTCTCTAATGGCAACCATCAACTCAACCTTCATGCTTTCATCAATCATGCTCAACTAAACTCCTATTCTAGGGTTTCAATGAGACCCTAGCTACGTAAAGGGGGAATTCTATGCTTTTTCTTATTTTAGGATTTTATGTATTGGATAGTAATTATATGTTGGTGGATTATTTATATAATCAGTTTTTAATAATAATAATCAAGAGTATTTTGAATCTATTCTTGTCTTAGATTTTTCCTTATGCTTATTGAACTCAATAGTCTTTGATTTCTGTGATTGATAATAGTATTTACATACAATAGTGCTTATGTGATTGTGATGTTTACATCTTTTATAATTCATGCCTAGGAAAGATGAGTTACGCTACACCCTAGTTATAGGTAGATAATTCATGTGAACCAAAGATGAGTTATGCTTAGATTAAACTAGCGGTATCCTCTTGTTGATACTATTGGGCTTGTAGCTACGATAGATCGTGACTATCCAAACATAGAACTTAAAATAGGAAGTATAGACCCCCGATGCATAGTTAGTGGAGGATTTGCAATCCTAGATCTCATCCACTCATACTTAAAACAATCTTAAATTTTGCATTAGTTTATTTAGATTCAATCTTAATATCTATTTTCATAATTTCATAGTTTAATTAATAGTAGTAGTTAAAAGCACAACCAATCAAACTTCCATTTTCAACAACTAAATAGATTTAAATTTATTAATTAAAGGATAAAAATAAACAATCCTTGTGGGTTCGACCTTTACTTCCACACTACAAATCTTAAGAAAGTAAAGCATACTTTTTATCTTAATTTTGACAAGATCAATATTCTTATTTATTCAAAGAGTCCGGAAGAGCATGATAAGCACTTGAGATTGGTGTTGCAACAACTTCGAGAAAAGTAGTGGTTCAGAAAATTGAAAAAAAATGAGTTTTGGTTAACAAGTGTTACCTTCCTTGGCCATGCGATTTCCAAGGATGGCGTGTCAGTTGATCCGCATAAAATAGAAGCTATTATGAATTGGGAAAGACCAACCAATGTGTCAGAAATTCGTAGCTTTCTGGGATTGGCTGGGTATTATAGAAGGTTTGTTTGGGATTTCTCCAAGATTGCTGCTCCGATGACAACATTAATGAGAAAGGATATTCCATTTGAATGGGGGAAAGAATGTGAGGAATGTTTCCAAACATTGAAGAGTAAGTTAACTTCTGCTCCAATACTTGCGATTCTGACAAGTACCGGGTACATCGCAAGAAACACAACCCATCTTGCTGTAATTATTTGTTACACGGTCCTAATCCACGTGTGGCGGGTTGGGGTATGACAATTTTTGGTATCAGAGCAATAGGTTAGAGCCTTTGGGAACGAGTGACGATGCATAAGTGTGCACACAACATGTAGTTACATGATCATGCTTACACGTTTATTTTAGCATGCTGAAGATATTGATTAGCATGTTTATGATGTTCATAACATAGTATGCATGGTGACCATTAAGGTTATTGGTTGCCAGTCTTAATTGTTTGGTTGCAATGAGCTCAGAGAAGAGACAAATATCACCAACAATGGTGGATCGAATGAAAAGGGTTATAGGAATCAATACCTTATCAGAGGAAGAGGCACATGAAAATTCAAACTCAGAGGTAAGAACAGAACTATTGACTACAGAAGAGTTTCTGAGAGAGTCCAGTCAACATAAAAAAGGTAAGAGACTGAGAAAAAGTCCAAGGAGAAGTCAAGGTAAGATGAGAAGAGTAAATGAGGGTAGTTCATCGACAAGTGGCATTTCTAAAGAAAAGAAATTGTGTTGTCCAATTTGTCATAAATGACATTGGGATATATGCTGTGGGTCTTCTGTAATTTGTTATGTTTGTCGGCAACTCAGGTACATCACAAGAAATTTTCTAAGTTAAGAGCAGAAATTAAAGATAAGAGTTATGACTCTAGACAGTATGGGCATCGGGCACATGATTACCCTAATAGACGACAAGGAAATCCAAGTTTATCGACATCTAAAATCACTTCAGAATTTGTCCAACTACCAACGGGAATAGAGTAAAAGGAAGACAAATTTTCTCAATTTATAGTTGAACCACTAGAGGCATCAGATACAAATAAGGTAATCATTTACCTCCAAATTATATTTATGTATTCCTGAATCCAAGAACTTCATGTTAATTGTATCATAGTAGTTATCGAATGCTCAAATACGATATTGAGGATCTCTGTGTATTGGACTTGGTTAACGATAATATATTGGGAATTATGTGATTGGTTCTGATAAACCAGGGGTTTATGATGTAAGAATACTACAGAATTAGTAACAGTGAGTATAATAAGTTATTTTGATATGATGACAAGTATAAGTGGCTGCTGATCAAGTATGTTATAGTTAGCCGTGTAACGGGTAAACGTTGAATCAAGCAGGGTAATATCTTCGAGATAGTTAATATGATGTCATTATTCTATATTGAGACAATTATCAAAATTTGTTAGTATATGAAGAAGGGGTTGTCAGGAACTTTGTATTTATTTAAATTATGAGAAGACATCGAATTGATATCTGGAAATATTTGCGTAGTAAACGATTCTTGATATGTCATTTGAGGACTGGTTGAATAATTTGATTAGAAGAAGATAGAATTACTATCAGTAAAATATTAGAAGTATAACTAATATTCAGGGTACCGTATCTAATGGAGTTATAGAGTTAAGAATGAAGAAGATACAAAACATGAATTTATTTGATAAGGGGTTCGTTCATCCAAGCATAATATTGTGGAGATTATATGTGTTATTACAAGAAGAAAGGCGGAGCAATTGGAATCAGCTGAAGTTGATTGAAATAATAGTCAAGAAGTTATATATGAGCAATGAGTAAATGAATTATCTGTTAGTCTCATTAGTACATACACGTGTTTCCTAATGTAAACTTGAGGTTTGGATACGAGTAACAGAAGAATAGAGTGAAGACATTATTAAGATTTGTTAAAGACCTGGTACAGAAAATGTGAGTCTTTGTGAAGATGATTGGGGTAACCACAACACCAGTTGAAATTTATAAACTTATGAATATGTAACGGTATTAGTGATGATGTTATTATTCAGCGTTAGTGTATATATAATTTGGAAGGACACGAGATATGAAGAAAATTTGTGAGAACTATGCTGAAGACCCAAGTTGTAATGATGCTGATATATAATCTGTTATAGAAGGAAAAAAAAATTATTGAAGATTGGAGTTTTGATTTGAGATGAATGAAGCAGTTTCCTATAATGGTTGAAGCCATAAGGTAAGAGATGAGCTAATAGAAGACCTGAGAGTGATATCCATCATAACTGCACCATAGATTTGGCTGTTTATACAGGAACACTTGTGAAATTATATTGATCACACGAAAGATTTCTGAGGAACTAAAGAATTGATTTATGAAGACATGGATTTGATTAGTTGTTCTATACCTGAACATTTGTTGATTCAGATGAAACTTTGAATTGAGATTGAGTTGTATGTTGATGCGATAACTGCTTGTATTTTATGGGGAATTGGAAATTTACGAGGCAAACCATCAAACACAAGGTTTAAAATCTGAGAGATTCCTTCTATATTGAATATTTGGCAGTGTTAGGTTACATGCATAAAGCTTATATGAATTGCAGAGATTTAAAATACTTGATTATACGACATGTATTGAGTGTATTGTAAAGAAGACAGTTGAAGCTCATGGTGAGCTACAGTTTGACAATCAACGTTATTCAGGTAAAGCCAAAATGACTATTAGTACTTTGAGTTAGAAATTGATGGAAGAATTTTATGTGTATTGATTATCCAGAAAATGATTGCATTGAAATAGAGACTTGATAGAAATTGAAATTTTATGAGACAACTAGATAAGAGATGATAATAGTAGAAATATAGGCACAAGTGACACTATTGCATCATAATAGATGGAATTGACTCAAGGATCCATTTTCTTTTGTGCTTTTTGAAGAAAGAAATTTATGATGAAATCACTAAAAAGGGAAATGATTAAAATTTTGCTTTACAGTGAATTAAGTAGGTATTTCGAATAAAATTGATTCAGGGAAGAAGATTGTAATTGTATACTGTTGTATATAATGATTTGATAATCAGTTGCAGGGATATAAGTTTGTTGATATTTAGTTTGAAGTCTAGATATTACCAGTAGAAGTTAAAGTTGAATTATTAGGAAGATTATCTCCAGATGATAAATTGTTCATTATATGCTTAAATGTTGGGTTAGGGACAGAATATCAAAAAATCACAGAGTTGGTGCAACTATTATCAGTATTTTGACAAGTACGAGTAAATAAGCTATAATTTGAGTCAACTGATGCTATTGTATCACAGGGAAGAAGTTGACTGAAAGAGATGTTTGGGTTTCTATTTTATTTAAAAGGGGAAGAGAAGTTACTGATAGAATACTAAAAAGGAAGCAATTGGATATCACACTATAGTAAGATGTGTTGAAATCTAGAAGCCTGTTAAATGTTTTGATTGCAAATAGCTCATAATGGGATTATAGAATGATACATTAATAACCAGATATGAGATTGTGTTACTTGTATTTTATTATACATGATAACTCATCAATCGATTACAGAGGATAAAAGCTTCCGAGGATAGATTCAAAATTCAGGCATTGCCAATTAGCAGTTAAAGCTACAATGTTGAAAAAATCACATTCAGGTGAGAATTGTAGAACATACTAGGGATGCGTGATTTAACAGAAAATAAAAGCATAAATATCAAAGAGTTGCGGGGTTATTGTCAATAATGTTAATGACCAAGTCAAAATGAATATCTGTTGTAATAAACTTTATGACTGGATAGTCAAATTAAGTTAACATTGATTAGATATATTGACAAGTGAATGTTGAGACAGGTATCGAATTCGACTGTGTTGATGATTGGGAATACAGATTTGCTGGGATTAATCAATTTGTGTGGAAAGGAATTGGGAAATTCTATACTTACTGATGTATATCATCATAAAGTGGTATGTTTGACTTGTACTGATGTTTTGGAAATTCGCACGGGGCAATGGGAAAGAAATTGAATATTGGAAGAATGCCTTTCGCAAGTTGACGATTGGTTGAGAATACTTCACAGGTAAGTGAGTCTTTTTTCTAGGAAGTTGATAGAAATGTCTACGACGGGGACATAAATATTCAAAATGTGTTATCATTAGAGAATGGTATGGTTTGTAGAACCGAGTGATTCGATAGGATCATTTGAAATGTTAAAGAGAATGGGAATCAGTAGACTACCAGTTAAGATTGCAGTCGGTATTAACCAATGGGTGCAATGCATTCTAAATTACATGATACAGTGTTGAAGGTTAGAGTTGAACTATGAGTTTACCTAAGACAAGGAAAGTTTGGAGACAAACTTCGTAAAAGGGAGGGAGAGATGTAATACCCGTACCCGAAAAACGGTAGTAATATTTATTTTCATGCATTAATTAGTGTGGTTAATTCTATGTGTTGATTTGGGTAGGTTTCAGTTACCCCGAAGTGATAAGTGCTTGATAAAGGGCACAGTTGGACATATGTGAAGTGGAACCCACGGGAGGTCCAGATTAAATAAATTACATTTAGTTGCATTTATATGATTAAATGCATATTTGTTAAAGTGTTTTTAATATTATATTGTTAGTTGTGGCCTTTTATGGTACCCTTTTGGGTACCTTAGTGAGAGCGAATAGGAACATGGTTCATAATTAGTAGACTAATTAGCAACTTCATAAAATATTTGGGACTCATACGTGACATAGACACATACCCATTTAAATATTTGGGTAGTTAATATAAAGTTTAGGGAGTCTCATACTAAGCTTTAGAAGTTTTGGGGGTGTAACGAGATTATGACTAAAGAGTCATAACCTTAAAGGCTTTGAAGAAGACACGATTTGTCTTCATATGTTTTTCAAAAAAAAAAAAAAAAACAGTAGAGAGCTCTTCAACGAGAAAGAAAAGGAAAAAAAAATTGTTTCGTGTTGTTTTGTCACCGTAGCTTCGCCGTACGACCTCTACTTCGCGAACCGAAGCCATATTCAGACTCGTAAAGGTGAAAAGATTATTTCCATGTCTTTCTTTTCAGTTTTGATAACGTTTTTTCTACGACCCATTTTAAGGGGTGATACATATATGTGGCATATATATATGTAGGAACACAGTTGGAATATTCTTTAAGCTGAGTCTTGCTAGGAATAAGCTTTTAGGCTATTAATTTGCTGTGTTAATCGTTGAGGTAAGTGTCCTAATCCCAAAATTGGATATTTAATGTTATTTATTTGCTATTAAATGCTATAAAATACTTAATTGTGATTAAGTAGAAAAACATGTGAATATTTTTTGTTTAACATGTTCAAAATGATGAAATTATCATGTTGACATGTTGAGTTGCTTATATGCTTATTTGGGTCAAAAGGTCTCAATTGATAATCACCAGTATTTAGCCCATATATAAGGGACCGAGAGATGGTGAAATCCTCATAGAAAAGGGGATAGTGGTAACGACCACAACGAATTGACTATGGTCACAAATGAATGAGTGTGACGACAGAAAAAGTGAGAATGACCCGGGATTAGGGGTCTAAAACGATGATGATTGATTACTTGACACGCCTGCGAGGAGGAGGAGGAGGAGGAGGAGGAGCAGAGGTGGAGGAGGAGGAGGCGAGAGGTCGGCGGGGGCTGTGTTGGAGGAGGAGGCCAATGTGGAGGAGGAGACCGACGATGGAGGAGGAGGAGGCGCGATGCCTCTTTTTTTTTTTTTTTTTTTAGGGTTCTATAAAATCTGTCTCATGTTTTTGGGGGGTGGGAGGGGGGTTGTGAGGGGGAAGGGAACATTTAGGGGGGAACCCAAATTTTTTTATTTTTTTTATTTGGGAGTGCTAAATCTAGGGCACATGTTATTTTATACTAAAATTTGTCACTGCTATAAGCAGTGACAAATGATACTTTTGTCACCAATTTTACTACTCACCCATTTGTCACTGTCAGAGACGGTGACAATATTGTCACTGCTAAGAGCAGTGACAAATCTAGCGAAAATTAGAGTGATAAATCTGCTATTTTGGTGTAGTGATTATTGTGAATGTTTAATTGGTATTATGAATCATTAAATACTCCAATTGCATGATTAATACCACGTACTCACTGAGCGAGTTTATTCGATTTTGTGGCTAATGACCACGCAGGTTCAGATGGACATCACAGTGAGAAGCATTAAACCACGGGGTTCTGGACAACATGGGAGTATGTTTCTTTTGTTGTATATGTTAATACGTTATTTTTGGGCGTACTCATTTGGGTTGGGAGTTGGTGTAGAAATTTGATCTGCAGAATCCGCAGGTCTATCTTTGGCCTGTATACTTTTACGAAAACAGACATAACTCTTTCTAGAAAATTCTGATTCGCGCGCCTTGTTTGCGTTGGAACCAAGACTCGAAAGACTATCTTTTGATATAAAATTTGACTATATTTTCTTAATGTCTATTTTACCCTTTGGCCGGTTTAAGCAAACGAATTCCTTTTACTATGTTTAACTCTTATTTTACTATTACTAAGGGGTGTTTTGCTTTAGGTAATTCTTTGTTGCATGGTCCTAATTCGCATGTGGCGGGTTGGGGTGTGAAATATTTTGACATACTGTATTAAATTTTTGTTAATTTTTAATACGAATTTATCGATGTGAAGGTTTTTGTCACTGAAAGAACATACAAAATTTTTTATTTGCTTCCTTTTCTTTTAATTTTCGTCGACCCCTTTGAAAATTCCTAAGTACATAGTTGCAGATATATATATATATATATATTGTAAATGTCATTTTCCCTCAATACACTCTTAGATTTGTTCAAAACACTTGTTAATACATTAGCTATGAGACTTTAGTGTTTGGAAAGAGTGCTTGAGATTCTATAAATCACACCCCTTTTTTTGTGTGTGTGTGTGTGTGTGTGTGATCATCAAAATCCTTCCAAAGCCTTTCCATTTGGGCTAAGCACATTTAGTTTTAATATTATAAGTACAAGTCATTAAATTTGGAGTTAGTGAATGGAGCCCACATGAATGTGGTGGAACTATATTGAAATATTTTAACAAAAAAAAGATTTTATATATACTTTAATATAATTATCATACTCATGTGATTATATTATAAACTATCTTTATAATGAGAGTTACTACCTTTTTATATCATACTTAAAGATATGTTTTATTAACCCACATATTACAAATGTGATTATTGGGGCTAGTTAATTGAGCTTAAACCTCAATTAGTATGGGTTTTTCAACAGTCATATTCTTGAGCTTATAAATATAAGGCTTGGGGCCTATTCTCAAAACAACACATGCAATATGGCTATAAGTCTGTGTGATGGAATAGTGCTAGTGTAATATACTGCTTATTTTATTATGTATGTATATATTGTATTTTATATTTGGGCACAGAAAGGTATTGGGAGAAGCTTTGGTCTTCCCCAAATTGTGTAGATTGGGGATGATCACATCCAAGAGTTGCGTTGTAGTATCCTGGAGGTGACGTGTTATTCTCCTACACTGGTGACTACCGGAAGAGGCGCGAATCGTCTTAAAGAGAGCGACCTAACCTGCACTCAACCCAACTATGTGACTTTTTGTGGTACGATATTCCAAGTGATGTCATACCATTTTGAGGTAACATTATGCGATTCGCTATTCGGTAAGAAAATCTAATTTTTTGTCGTTATTTGATTTTTATTTTATTCAATAAAATTTTGTGTTTTAGAGGTAAATTCCCAACATAACATATTAGTACATATTTGGAACATGTTACTATATACTCTGCCCTAGAAAAAGATTCTATGAGTTGTGTTGTATGCTAGCACAGTTTTGGAATTACTTACTTGCCTAAGAGAAGATTGTTATTAACAAAAAACTAATAACAACAATACTTATGATTTTCGAGCAAGAAAAAAAACAATACTTATGATTGCACGAATAATGTTATGATCTCAAAATTAGAATAGTATTGGCACCACATGCTGTAGTAGTTATGATACCAATCCCATATTATTACTCTTTCTGTACAATTTTAGAAATTAAATAAAGCATGGTTCCCAATTTGGCTAACGGAACAACTTAAATCAATTTCAAATAAAGATTTAGAAAGTCGAACTATATTGAATCTAGTCTCATTGTCACCTCATTTAAGACCCTTTTGAAGATAAAATTTTAAAAACCATAGCATATTACACTTTTGAATTACATATTGCAACTTTGTAACACTAAAAAATGTAAGGTTATTATTCTTTAAATGAAGGAGTGTTAATGTTACCATTCATTAGTATACAACTCTCATTAAATAAAGTTACCTCATTAATTATACTCTCTTTATTTAATTCTTAAGAGAACTAAGGCACTTATAAATAGAACTCCCAAAGTCTTTCATCAGGATGCCAATAGTTCTTAACATTCCAAATATAGACAACACAAAAAACTCAATCCTAGAATTCAACACACAAATTAATTAAATAGGGATGTAAGAGAAACCGAACTGGCTGATCGAACTGAGCAGTTCTAATGGTTTTCTAAAAATTACACAATCAAAAAATTGAACGGAAACTGACCCTATTCGGTCGGTTTTCAAAGATGAAAAAATCTAAAAAACTTGACTCAACTGAACCGAACCGTTTACACCCCTAAAATAAAAAGAGAGTTTGAGGCCCCAAAATTTGCATGCTCTTCTGATGGAGCTTTACACTTAACAATTTGTGTCGAGTTGGTTAGAGTCAAATGAGAAAACTATTGGGTTGCTGTATTCTAGGGGATGGGTCGTAAGGAAGATCTGTTGCATACTTTGCCAACTGCAAAAAGGCTTTGATCTCATTAAGTAGAGCAACATAATTGTGCATCAAAGTTTGTTTCCTGTGTTGTCTCTACTGGGGTTAGGGTCGACATAGAAGAAGAATCATGCAATGAACATTAAATCCATAAGGCCTTGAGGTGCGTAGTTGTTGGGATTATATCACATGTGGGACATTCCCATTAATTTAGGGATTATGATTTGACTAGATTCCTATTGTGATTTGGTTTCCTTTATGATAGAGTTGTATTACTTGTCTAATAAGTAATGGGTTGCAAATTCTATAAATAGGGATGTTGTATAGGAATTTAGAAAGCCCTTGGTGTACCAAGTTGGGGGTCTCTCCCATGTGGGTGCATGGTCTAGGGTGAGAGAGATATTAATCATTGGGGTTTTTTGTGAGGGTTTTTCACAATGGTAGGGATGTGAGGTAGGGATGGGTATTTCTTTATCTCTGTGATTTCTCTAGTTACAGTGATTATGTCAGGTTCTTTGGGGTATCGAGTTGGGAGTGTACAAGGGTATTTGCATTTGGGTTATGGGATTTAATGTATATAACTTGCATCATGTTTTACTCAATAGTGAAAGAATGGATATCTCAGGTGTGGAAGTAGGCAGGTGTTTGGCCGAACTACGTAGAAATCTGTGCGTCTTTTCTTTGGTGTGCATGTTTAATTACTGATCATGTGTGTGTGTTTATTTGGGAAAATTTGGTTCCACGTGTTAAATTCCCAACAAGTGGTATCAGAGCTATGGTGGTCAGATCATGGTGACAGAGGCACACGGTGACAGTGGAGATTAGCAGCACGGTGGTTAAAAGGTAACATAGGATGAAGAAAAAAAAAAAGAACGGGTGAACATGTTTGTGCGTGGTGACGGTGGTCATGGTCGTGGGTTCGTGAATGATAGGCTTTAGATTTGATTTTTGAAGTTTGTCATGGTAAATTATTCCATGTGGCATGGTGTAGCGAAACTTGAATCATGATTGGTTGGAATTTCAAGGAGCTTATGGGGATAAGCTATGTTGCTTGGAATTTGGGTCAGAGAAGGTTCCTAAAGTTTTTGGGTATTGCATTTTCATCTGTTGGTACGTATTTATGAAATCCTACACGGATTGGAATTTATTGTGCTTGGTGATATATCCTATATATATTACAGTAGGTTGGGATCTAGGGCAGAAAAATATTTTTGATGCTACTGTGATTATAGCAGGTTGCGTATGGTGGAGAGGTTCTCACATTCCACTCATATGGGCATTTATCTTGGGTTGTTAGATTTCGGGTACGGTAAGTAAACGCTTCTGGAGAAAATAATTTGATGGGTTCCAAGAAGAGTGGGGTAGACACAGGCGCAATTATCCGACAGAGGTAATTGTTAGGATACTGCACGTAGGAACGTTGATCAAATATTTTTGGAGCAGGTTCGCTATTTGGGTGGTGTGATATTGATCCCAAAGTTGCGGAGGAATCTAATTTTGTTGCTGAAATCACACACAGCAGTTGAGAGAATTGTGGATGGTTTGTGTCATCTGGTTGGTAGAGTTGTACTCCCAAGTTCTCGATGAAAAATTCTTATATAAGTGAGTGCGTGGATTGTTGTTCATGGTTCAAACGATGGTGAGGGGAAATCCTACTTTTGGAGAAGGAGAGGTCGAGGCTCTTCTTTGGTAGAGTTAATGGGTATAATTAACTCGGCGTAGTTGCATATGTATTGGCCGCGGTTTGATGAATCAGAGGTGTTGAGACCATATTGATTCCGGTGTGCAAGCTGGTATGGAAGACGATAAATGGTAAATGGTTGCAAAGTGGTTGACTTTGTGAGTGCTCCGGTTGAGGGGGTGCTGGTCATGTATGATAGATTGATTGTGCAATCTCCCCACAAGTGATAGAGTGGGTGATGGGATTATATCACATATGGGATATTCCCATTAATTTAGGGATTATGATTTGACTAGATTCCTATTGTGATTTAGTTTCCTTTATGATAGAGTTGTATTACTTGTCCAATAAGTAATGGGTTGCAAACTTTATAAATAGGGATGTTATATAGGAATTTAGAAAGCCCTTGGTGTACCAAGTTGGGGGTCTCCCCCATGCGGGCGCATGGTTTAGGGTGAGAGAGATATTAATCATTAGGGTTTTCTGTGATGGTTGTTCACAATGATAGGGATATGAGGTAGGGATGGGTATTTCTTTATCTCTTTATCTCTGTGATTTCTCTAGTTACAGTGATTATGTCAGGTTCTTTGGGATATCGAGTTGGGAGTGTACAAGGGTCTTTGTATTTGGGTTATGGGATTTAATGCATATAACTTGTACCATGTTTTACTTAATAGTGAAAGAATGGATATCTCGGGTGTGGACGTAGGCAAGTGTTTGATCGAACCACGTAGAAATCTGTGTGTCTTTTCTTTGGTGTGCATGTTTAATTACTGCTCATGTGTGTATGTTTATTTGGGGGAATTTGGTCCCGCGTGTTAAATTCCCAACAGTAGTCCGCTATCTTTAAGGAGTTATTTGACTCCACTCACAAAGAGCTTGGTAGGGGTTCCTAGCAAATTCCCTTCAGAATACAACAAAGTCCGAAAATCTACTAGATAGCAATTCTGAAGATTTTCAAGTAAGCCACAAAGAAGATGGCTTCAACTGACAGATGAAGAGATTAATAGAGAACGTATGCTTGATATTTTTCACATTTAAAATGAATAATCTACTTGTCTTATATAGACCACTTGGTACTCTTTCAAAAGATGGCACCCTTTGGTTATGTCTCATTAGACATTTTTTCATAATAGGTATCATAGATACCTCTTAAGGGTCACTACCTCTAACCCAAAAGGCACCCCTTGAATGGTGTCTATCACATTTCTCTACATAAACAATAATAATAATTTGTACACAATTTGATATTACAAACTATATTATTGTAGATTAAAATATACAACAATCCCCCACTAGGTTGTAATATTAATATCACTTAGTCAGTTAAAGTATAAAGACATGCATAGAACAATGTATCTTTCGATTAAACCTTCAATTAGTGTAAATATTTTAAAGCTCTAATGAAGGTTATGGTGTCTAGTCGATTAAACCACATATTCTTTATGTCAAAATAAAAAATATCACACACATGAATTTAACCAACTTCTTTCAAGACTTTCCTATCTTTAGCACTATTATGGCCATGTGTTAAATACTGGTTTCATGATCATTTACAAGAATAAACTCAAATTCTTGCTATAAGCAGCACCACTTTTATGTTCACATAGGTGAAGTTCCATCAATATGTCACTGCTACTGTAGACACTTTAGATAATTTTTTACTTCATTAATAGCATATAACTCATCCTCCTAAAACGTAGCAGTCAGCACTGATCATCCTAAAATGGACTATAAATAGTTTCTCAGTGCCCAAACTATCACATAACAGTAACTTGTTATTACTTACTGATGACTAATAGAAAATCAAGTTTCAGTCATATTCCACTAGATGCTTTCTGTACAAAGTCAAAGGTCTGCAGCCTCCTTTTGACTTCTATCAACATGGTTTCACAACCCAATTAATTAGCTAACTATACAATTTCCTTATTTGATCCATTATCATGATTAAATAATTATGTTGGCAATAAAAATTATTCCAACTATTTCACATTTTTATTTATCTAACAAATATGTCAAAGCTTTAGTACCATAGACAATACTAAGCCTTCTAGAGTAAATTATTTAGAAATCGCACTTTATAAAGAAATATATGACTCAATTGTGGGTTGGGGCCCTGCATAACTCTACTATTCCAATTTAATTCACTAGTCATTCTAATTCTTTATTTAAAAAAAATAAAATAATAGGAGTTCTTTCAATCTCAAAAGATTAGCCCACAATAAATAGATAAACATTAATTCTCATAAAATTTATGCTACTAAATTGGCGCCAAAAGTATCCTCTTAGGATATCTACTGTAGCATAAACTATTTTACAAAATATATTTCAAAATTGATGGGTTACTCACTTTGTATCTGCTTACTTAAAAATGTACATTTGATTATCCACAATGTATAGTCATTGAATGTACTCAGTGGTACGTATTCAATAACACATACTCACCGTTCCACAGTAATATTATGCTTCCCAAATTTAAAACAATTAACTTATATGTTTATCTATATATATATATATATATATGTACATTAACATACATAAAATGTGAAATGTGGCCATTTCTCAAATTAGAACACTTCCTCACTTGCCTTGGAACAAAATTGTTGGGTTAGGGTCGACACAGCAGAAGAATCATAAAATGAATATTAAATCTGTAAGGCTTTGAGACGTGCAGTCCATTATCTTTAAGGAGTTATTTGCTGTCACTCACAAAAAGTTTGTTATAGGGTTCCTAGCAAATCCTTAGCTCCAGGATACAACAAAGTACGAAAATTTATCAGATAACAATTTTGAAGTTTTAAGGAAAGTCACAAAGAAGATGGCTTCATGAAACTGACAGATGAAAAGATTAATAGAGAATGTTACTTGGTATTTTCCACATTTAAAATGAATAATCTACTTGTCTTATATAGACCACTTAGTACTCTTCCGAAACATGACACCCTTTATTTATGTCATTTCATTAGACATCTTTTGATAATAGGTATCATAGATACCTCAGGTCACTACCTCTAACCCCAAAGATACCAATGATTTCTATCACATTTCTCTAAATAAACAATAATAATAATTTATACACAATTTAATATTACAAACTTTATTATTGTATATTAAAATATACAACATTTTCACTTGCGATGAACATATTTTATGAGTAAAGCTATGATTTTCAAATATTCATTTTCGATTTGGATTCATACATATGTGGTAGTGAGATTACATTAAGTTACAATGAGATCCCTTAATTTTTATTTGAAGATGTGTAGATAGACCCACCGTCACAGATATTGGGATCTGAATTTGGAACAAAAGTTTAGATATCACTCATATTTACTACGTTTTCATATGTTTTCTGTAATTTCTCTAACACAACAGCCATTAATTTTTGCCTATGAATAAGGGTGTATAATTAGTACAATTTTAGAACTACAGCGATTATATATCAAACATACACCAAAAGTTATTACTACACATTTTCACAGATCTATTTATTTATTTTTGGTTAATAGAAAGTCAGGCCTTTTCACACACCTATCTATTGATTTCTAAACATAAAATAAATTGTTAAATAAACAAATGAATAGAAGGCATTGTTCTCTTTTAATATAAAAATAAAGGGGTGGCTTGTAAGATGCACAATATGAATTCATTGTCACCTCAAGAGTTGAATAATTGTCAACATGCCTATCCAATGATTTTATAATATCCCCAATTGGGTCATATTTATATGACTTGACTATGCAGCCTTTGATGATAACCCACTACAAAGACACAACCTAGTGGATTACCTTTCTTTTTATCTTAGAGGCCAATAGAAAACAAGAATTTTGATACAGTACATACAATAATATAAGCTTATACTAGATATGTTTTTCAGTTGATGACAGTAACTGATTTCTAAGTAAAACCATGTTATATATTATTATTTTTTTATTAAGATATTATAACTAAGTGATAAACTCTATCCTCTGGGTATCTCAAAGAAATAAAACTAACCAATTTTTTTTTTTTTGGTTATGTCATCATGGACTTAAGTTTAAAAATAAGAGCTTTTTTTATAGGAGAGTGAGTCAGGGACATCTGCATATACACATAAATATATATATATATATGTATATACACACAGTGGCGGACCCAGAATTTTGTGCTGGGGGGGCCAAATTCCATGCGCGAGAAATTTTTTTTAGGTCATTTATACATATTTTTTATTTTTAAGTGAGACAGAGAGTCGAACGAGTAGTTGTGGTAAATTAAATTTAGACATTGTTTATCTCCTGAGCTGAATAAGGGGATATTACTCTTCCCCTTCACTATTAATAGAGACTTTTAATGTCACACGGTCACACTAGTGGATATTGTTATTTTTTATTTTTAAGTGAGACAGAGAGTCGAACGAGTAGTTGTGGTAAATTAAATTTAGACATTGTTTATCTACTGAGCTGAACAAGGGGATATTACTCTTCCCCTTCACTATTAACAGAGACTTTTAATGTCACACGGTCACACTAGTGGATATTGTTATTAATCCTGCAATGTTATTCTTCCTAAATTTTTTTATCCCCAAATGTGATTCCTAACACATCACCATTTCAACATAATGAAAGTCAAGTGGACACTATGTGTTAAGAACCTCCACGTGTAAAGTCCCAAATTTGGGGGGCCACCATGTAAAATATTTTCAAATCTTCAAAATTCTATACAGACCCTCAAAATTTTCAATTTTTTTGCAGGGGCCGTGGCCCCCCCTGTCCCTCTTTGGGTCCGCCCCTGTATACACACATACATATATTCAGAGCCCTTCTTATGAGGGATCATTCATTTTATTAAAACAAGGACTTCTAATCCTGGTCTTTGGAGATCATTTAATCAATGCAGTAAAAGTGCAATTCACTGTGCAGTAAATGATCTCCAACAGCCAAGATTAAAAGTTCTCATTTTAATAAAATGAGAGATCCCTCGTAAGAAGCTTTCCCTACATATCTACACTATAATATAAAAGAGCCTTAGTGGTGTTTCAATTTCAATTTTGTCCTAATTTGGAATTCTTTAAATTGTTTGCTCCTTATATGTAATTTTGTCACTACTAATACATTGAGATGCTATGCCTTGTTTGGAAAATCGAATTTTGGCTCTATTTGTGTTTGTGCTTTTTTTTAAAACCCAAACAAGACATTTAAAAACTAATAGGGTTTGTTTGGCAAATCAGTTGTGACTTTGTTTGTCTTGTTTGTTTCCACTTTTTCCCAAACAAGGCACTAAAACCATGGATCAAAAGTCTAACAATTTCGGCTACCTTGTTTGGCAAACCGATTTTGTGCTTTGTTTTTGTTTTTTTGTTTTTTGTTTTTTTTGTTTTTTTTTTTTTTTTTTTTTGTTTTTGTTTTTCCCAAACAATGCTTGACACACATATATGGGATCAAAAGTCAACAATTTCGGTTCCTTGTTTGGCAAATCGATTTTGTGCTTTGGTATTCGTTTTTTATTTTGGCTTTTCCTAAGCAAGGCTTTTCACAATATAATTTACACTTAATAAATTTAATTCATTTTTTTTATAAAATTATTATTTCATACAATTTCATATCTTTTCATACTCATAATAAATATATAATAATAATCATAATACATATATAAGAAATACTTGGCAAAGTTAAAAGACAAATTGTAATTTACAATTACTAATACATCTAAAATCATATTTTATCACACACACATACCTATAAATTTGATTCACACACACGTACATTCGTTTGCTTTTTAAATTTAATTTCATATCATTTCATACTCCTCATAAATATTTAATAATAATAGATATAATAAATTTAATTCATCATCATAATAATAATAATAATGATAATAATAATACATATATAAGAAATACTTTCCAAAGTGAAAAGACAAATTGTAATTTACAATTACTAATGTATACATCTACAATCATATTTTATTATATACGCATTCCTACAAATTTAATTCACACACACATACACTTCTATCATACGCATAATAAATATATATGAACTACTTTGCAAACTTAAAAGACAAATTATAATTTACAATTACTTACATACTCATAATAAATATATAATAATAATAGTTTTAATAAATTTAATTAATTTCTTTTTGAAAATTTTAATTTCATGCAATTTCATATCATTCCCATAAAAAAATAAATAGAACAAATGTGATTAGTTTTTTCAAAATATCATGTGTTATAATGTTAAAACTAAGTTATTACTTTTAAATAACACTTTCAAGTTTATTGTATGAAGTTTATATGTAATTAAACAAAAAAGACAAAAGACAAAAGATGATAAGGTTTTTCAAAATATCACGTGTTTTGATATTAAAAATAAGTTATTATTTTTAAACAACAATACTCCCAACTTTATTGTATAAAGTTTATACGTAGTTGCATTATTTTATACATAGTTCATACAATAAATTGTGGTTAAAAAACAAATAAATGAAAGGAGAGAAATGCTAAAATAAACAGAAGTGAAAACACTAAAGAAATATTTGGAAATGAAAAAAAATAAAGAAAAGAAAATTTATTTGCTTCCATCCAGGATTATTGAAGTTTGTATGTTTACAACTTTATTTTGTTAGTAGTACATATTTAATACGTTTAGGATTTAAAATGGTTTGATTTCATTTTTTTAGGATTTAGTATTATTTGATTTAATTTTTTTCAAGTGACAAAATTATAATTGCATCAATAATAAATCAACAATGATAGGGATACCCACCAAATGACACACTAAACGACACACTGTGTTTTAAATGCATGTACCCTGTGCTGTTTGAATTTTTCACACTTTTTTGTGCGTTACTTACACAGCACAGGGTACATGCATTTAAAGCTAGTGTGTCGTTTAGTGTATCATTTGGTGTGTATCCCTATCATTTTTGATAATCAATACATCTAATTTATTTTTTAATTTTGACGGACCCGTGCATTGCACGGGCCTCTATCCTAGTATTTATATAATAACATAACTGATTGTCTTGCCTTATTGTTTTGATTAAAAAAAAATAATAATAACTGATTGTCTAATAGATAATCCACTAAAGTAATGATCAGATGATGAGAAGTTCATGCAATGAGGGTACATATTTGTGGGTTGCCCATTAGGTTTTGTATTATCTTAGTGTCAAGCATCTAGAAAATTGAGAAATCCATTTAACTCATTTTTTATTTCGGATAGTTTGAATAAATAATTACCACTAATAAACAATGACAACTTACTGTATATAGCCTTCATTGTCAAAGGAGAAGATGATAAATCCCTTTTTTTTCCCTGTAAGCTCATTGAATATTGATCACCAATAGTCCGTCATAGTTTAGATATGTTAGATATCGCGGCACTAATTGTCCATTTCAATTTAGTGTTCCAATATATGGGGCACTATTCTATTCCCAAAGGTTAGTGGTATTAATGATTATGATAATCTGTAACACCGACCCTTTTATTTGTATTTATCAGTGTATGAATGTATTTTAGTATTTCGGTATTCGTATATGTTAGTTATGATCGTGTATGGATTAACTTTGATGATTAGTTCTTATGTATGTTATTACGTAGGCCTTTGAATCCTTAAAACAAAGGAAGGATTGCTGAACCGGGAAGCCCGAGCGCTCGGACCTTGGGAGCGCTCAAGGCGCGAGCGCTTGAGCTTAAAAATGGGTGAAATGACTATTTTACCCCTAGGTCTCATAAAGTCTATAAATACCAGCATTTTTTAGAATTTCGGGCGTAGAAACTCTATATTCCAGAGAGTTCCTTTGAGAGAATGTTTGTGAGTTATATGCATTTCATATACAAACACACACTCATATATGCTTGTATGGCTTCCATTTTATGATCAACACCCACAAACACATGTATCACATCTTCTCTGATGTCTTAGAGTGAAGACTTGAGGATCAAAGAGGCTTATATGGAGATCAAGACCTTGATCATGCCTTGAAGTTGCTTTGGAGCTTGTACTTGGGAGTTCTTGAGGATCAAACCCATTTTCTTCACATTTCTTCATCTAGAGCATCTAGATCTTTTGTGAGTATACTTACTTACTCACAATCATGTTTTTTAAGTTTAATTCATAATCTAGACTCATGCATGTGACATGTATAAAGATCCAAGATGATATTTGAGTTGCTAAAACTGTCACTGTTCTGAACATGCTTAACCCGAGCGCTCGGAGTAAGCGCGAGTGCTCGAGCCTACTGAACGGGTCAGGTGTGAGCGCTCGAGTTCAGCAGTATGTAACAGATTAGTTTAATTGTTACATGTTAATTTTATAAGGATCTATGCTATGCATGATAGTACTATGAGCTACAAAAGTTGTACCTTGAGGTTGTATTATATATATGTGCTTGCATGTACTATGATGATGTTGTGCTCCATGTTGTTTGAGTAGTACCTTAGGAATGGAATACTTTTATGAAGAATGAAGGAATGCTGGTGTTTACAAAGGCGAGCACTCGAGCTAACCCGAGACTGTCTTATTTAAGAATATGTTTTCTACTTAGTAATGTGACCAACCTGTAAAGCCTTTACATGCGATATAAGAAAACAACGTGAACAGTAAATGTGATGTACTTAAGTACACGACTCTGAGAATAATGTGCCTTAACGACTTGTACCACTCGTGTTAGTTGTTAAGGATGCGGAAGATGCGATATAGTTAATAACAAGATGTTCGTATCCGTCGGTCTGTTCCTTGTGTTTCATTCGTTTGCTTGGTCAATTCGAGAAAGAGTAAAGAGTCTAGGTTCAGTTGTTAAGATAGTTAATAGCCTATGGACTGACGTCAATCAAGTGGCCAATTGGGGCACGATGACAAATTAACCAAGGCCGAATGGATAAGATTGGGATTACCAAGTAATGAGGCTGTACGGCAGATGTCAATTAGCCGTTTGGGCACGATGACAAGATAATAGATGTCAATTAGTCATTTGGGCTCGATGATAAGATTGTAACCCATGACCGGAAAGCAACGATATTCTAGGCCAACGACACTTGTGTCGGATGCATGCAAAGAGTCATGTTTGTAAGAGATTGGGCCTGTGGTCCATAGATTAGATCGGTGATCCAAAGAGTCGAGTTGTAAAGATTGAAACTATGGTTCAAAGAAAAGTGTTAAGTTTAAGATTGGACTAATAGTCCAAAGTGATCAGTCAATCGATGTCAGCGGTATTTCAAAGGTTCGAGTAATATCACTGAACGTTTCCTAAACATGCGCCCTACCTTGAGATTAGAATAATCGAGACTTAAAGACATGATTTTCATGAAAGAAGATAAAATGGAATGTTTTTCTTTCTTAACGGATTAACAAGTGTTTCTGAGCCTATTCAGTGTAGTAGGTTTACTCACTCAGCTTTGTAGTAAAGCTGACGACTTTTATGTCCCGGATAATCAAACATCCAGATCTTGCAGAGGCTGAATTCCTAGAAGAGGAGTACACCAAAGAAGGCTATGAGTTTGCAAGCTAGTTGGCGGAAGTGAAGACTTTTATTTATTTATCTTTTGTTAGTAGTTGAGGCACTAGATGCCGATCTTATTATTATATTGTAGGGCTTCACGCCCGGGATAGTATTATCTTTTCTTTTCTTTTTTGTGGGTTGTAATAATGGATTTAAAACTCTGATGATGTTTAATATTATATAAGCTTAGAACCACCATGCTTATTATTACCGCTTCCGTTTGTTGTTTATTGCTTTTATCTTAGTTTTTTCTTGTATGGACAAGAACGAGATCCTCAAACCAGTCACATATCTACGGGTCCAAAGGTGGAAATTTAAAATTTTTTCCTTACTTTGCCACGCCGAGGCGTGACAGTTCGGCGTAACATGGATTTTTGGTATCAGAGCCCTAGGTTTATCCGTGCTCGTTGATTGTCTTGCACATTTTTTTAGCCTTAAGATACCTTGTGCTAGTACTAACTGTAAGATAGTTTCATTTTCAGGTCAGCATGGAGCCAGTTTTCATTGAGGATGCGTTTGGAGGATGCTTCTTGTTTTTCGACCACCTTCAACTCGCTAATCCGGAGCTACATTACCAGAGGATTAGATCATGTGCATAGCGTCTGGTTGAGGATGACTTTTGGAGAGCTATGCACATTGATAGTGTCC
The DNA here is from genome assembly GCA_033977485.1 of Hydrangea macrophylla. Lineage (NCBI taxonomy): Eukaryota > Viridiplantae > Streptophyta > Magnoliopsida > Cornales > Hydrangeaceae > Hydrangea > Hydrangea macrophylla. Next base: position 21,928,246 of record CM066997.1, read on the forward strand.
AGGACTTAGAGAGGGTACGTGTTGAGGCTTTACACTGAGTACTCACTCTCTTACGAGTCGATCAAGGAATAGAGGCTATATTATGAGATATTCTGCTTTATTAGGAGATTCTAGCCCAAGTCGTACGTATGCCACCAGTTTATGCCGCTCAGCTGCCACCACCAGTACAACCAATACCTCCAGCACCAATCGTACCTGAGCCAGAGCAGGACGATGATGACGATGTTGACGCCAACCCGGAGGAGGACCCTATGGAGGAGGGTAACAGAGGTGAAGATGAGCCTGAGGATGATTCTGATGAGGAGCTCGAGGGTGAGGGGGATCATAATGACAATCAAAAGGACGAGTTTGAGAGAAACGAGGATGGACATGAGGGCGACCCTGAGAATGAGCAGGAGGGAGGACATGATGACGAGCATGAGAGAGAGTCGGAGGAAGACCCCGACAAGGATGATGCTGACAGGGAGGAGTTCGAGGTGATTCAAGTGCCCCAGGGTTTTGCTGTAGGACCGGTTCCGCTGCATGTAGTTGATGAAGGTTGGTTACTGCAGACGGACAGATACCAGACGTTCAGCCTAAGGATGAGCTGATCTTTGAGATGGTTAATGAGTTTGATTTGTGGCTTGACTGGGTGCCACCAGAGGAGATTGATGTTCTAGCAGATGAGTTGCCTCCGTTCGAGTCAGATGTGAAGGATTTCTGGGATCGAATCCCTAGGATCTAGATTCTCTTACTGTTGCGGTTGATCAGGGCATATGGCCTGCTTTCTTTTGTGTACATGTATATAATTTTGATAGTAGTGGTATATGTGTAAATGTGATATAAATATACGCTTACCATACCATATTGTAAATGTTTACAAGTATATATATCAGCAGCATACTTTTGCCTATTATTATTTTTGAGTGTTCGTCCTTACTAGATATTTATGTTTATTGCTTTGAGTGTTGATTATCTTACATTGTGATCGTCATATCTTGCTTCGAGGATTGGTGAGTAACATTGAGTCGATCGTGTAGGTTGACGTTATGGCCGATAGAACGAGAAACACAAGGCAATGATAAGGAAGGGCCCCCATCCCCGAGAACATGGATCCTATTGGAGCTTTCGAAGCTTTTTTGCAATGCTTAGAGTATATCGGTGATGACCATTGTGGAAATTGTAACAACAACAATTGGGTGAACCACCAAGCTGCACCTCTGCCACTGATCACCGGAGACAAGATACTCGAGAGGTTTAAAGCTCTACGTCCTGATATGTTCGATAGAACCGGTGAAACCTGGCAAGCTGGGAAATAGCTGAGAAATATGGACTGCATTTTCGAGAGGATGAGGTGCGACAAAGAAGAGAAACATCGTCTAGCTATGTTCCAGCTCACCGGTGCTACTGACGATTGGTAAGAGTATGAAAAAGCAACGATGGAAGCAGAAATGTCGGAGAGGATGACGTGGAATGTGTTCAGGGAGAAGTTTTTGGAGAAGTACTTTCCTAAAGAAGAGAAAGACCAAAGAGAGGGAGTTTATAGACTTGACTCAAGGCAAAACGACGGTGTACGAGTACACTACGCAATTCGAGAGGTTGTCTTATTTTGCCTAGCATCAGATAGATACTCCATAGAAGAAGATCAAGAGGTACCATAGAGGGTTGAATTCCCATCTGCGCCACATGACGTTGGGAAATCTGAATATGACGTTTGAGATATTGGTGAGATTGGCTTCCAGGTTAGAAAAAGATGGATATCAAGGACCCAAGCAACCGGCTACCCGCCCCCCTGTGAAAGGAAAGTTCGCAGCAAGACCCTCGGGCTACTTTCAAGGGACAAAGAGGACCTGAAATGGAGATAACTTTCCTCGTAATCAACCAGCTATACCACAAGGACAACCTTCTACTATCGGAGGAAAGTCGGGGAATTGTTACAATTGTAGGACACTAGGGCATCTTGCCAAAGACTGCCGGCGCCCTAAGAAGAATCTTCGTGCTGACGTCGTCTGCTACAATTACGGCAAACCATGACATATAGCTAGAGCCAAAATATGGCCGAGGCCTCAAACAAACTTTCAAAGGGGCCTAAAATATGAGGCCTCTACACTAAGTTTCATAGAAATTAGGAAGAAATTAGAAGAAAATAGGCCTAAAAATGATAAGTTTCATAGAAATTAGGAACAAAATTAGAAAAAAAAATATGCCTAAAAATGAGGCCCCATGCGGCGGCTTCGCTGCTTTGCCCCAAGGCTGACCTTGGATTACCGAGCACCCCCAGGCGAATACTATAAAGCAACCACTCAAACCAGGCTCAACGCGATCATTCCTGAAGAAGCCGGCAACGAAGAGGAAGCACCGCAGAATATGGAAGGTACTCTCCTGTTACTTGATCATCAGATTAGAGTTTTATTTGATATGGGAGCTACGAATTTGTTTATTGCCTTTAGAGTTGTTCTAAAGTTGGGATTAGAATCCCAAATGCTTAAGGATGCTCTTAACGCTGTTTTGCCCCTAGGAGTGTCGGTTAAATTGAGTCAAGGTGTTCAAGGACTGCACTTTAACAATAGAAGACCGAGTTCTTCTAGCTGATTTGATCGTGTTGACGATGAAGGAATTTGATGTGATTCTTGGTATAGACTGGCTTATGAAGTATCATGCCAAGTCAGATTATGCTAGTAAGATGATTCTATTCTCTGTACCTGGGAGCGCGCCTTTCTATTTTTAGTGTGACCCCTTGGGTGACGTATTTCTAACTAGACGTCTGGCCGTCGTAGAGAGTTCTAGCACTGAGAATTCTGTGACTCAAATATCCGTGGTTCAAGACTTTTAGAAGTATTTTAAGATATCACTGGATTACTGCTGAAGAGGGAGATTAATTTCTATATCAAATTGGCACCAAGGACATTACCAATTTCCAAAACCCCGTACCGGATGGCCCCGATGGAGATACAAGAGTTGAACAAACAAGTTCAAGAGTTGGTAGATGTGGGATTTATTCGGCTAAGTACATCGCCTTGGGGAGCATTGGTGTTGTTTGTGAAAAGAAGGACAGATCGCTTCAACTTTGTATTAACTATCGAGAGTTAAACAAGTTCACGATCAAGAATAAGTAACCCCTCCCACGGATAGATGATCTGTTTGATCAGTTGCACGGAGCAACAACCTTCTCAAAGATAGACCTTCGATCGGGATACCACCAATTGCTCGTTCGACCAGAGGACATACCAAAGAAAACTTTCAGGACTAGATATGGTCACTTTGAGTTCTGAGTGATGTCGTTTGGACTCACTAACGCCTTCGCAGTGTTTATAGATCTGACGAATCGGGTGTTTCGACCATACTTGGATCAGTTGTTATCGTTTTTATCGATGTCATATTGATTTACTCGAAGACGAAAGAGGAACACGAGGAGCATGTTAGGATTGCGTTACAGACCCTCAAGGATCATCAGTTGTACACTAAGCTTAGCAAGTGTGAATTCTGGATGGAAGAAGTCAAATTCTTGGGTTATGTAGTCTCTTCGGAAGGAATTACGGTGGTCTCGTCTAAGATTGACGCAGTCTTAGGTTAGAGTAGGCCATCTAATGCCTCAGAAATAAGGAGCTTCCTTAGGTTAGAAGGTTACTACCAGAGATTTGTAGAAGGATTTTCGAAGATAGCCGCGCCATTGACCAGCTTAACGAAGAAGGATTCGAAGTACGAATGGTTAGACAAGCATGAACGCGCTTTTCAAGAATTGAAGGAGAGGCTGACGTTAGTACCAGTGCTCACCCTCCTAAAGAATGGAGAAAGATTTACCATTTACAGTGACACCTCTTATCAGGGACTTGGATGCGTACTTATGCAAGAAGGAAAAGTGAATACCTATGGATCACGGTAATTGAAACCGCACAAGGTAAACTACCCAACACACGATTTGGAGCTAGCAGCTATTGTTTCTACTCACAAGACTTAAAGAAATTACCTGTTCGGAGATAAGCTTGATTTATTCTCCGATCATAAGATCCTCAAGTACCTATTCTCTTAAAAGGAGCTAAATATGAGACAACAATACTGGATGGAGTTACTAAAAGATTACGACTTCACTTTGCAATATCACCCTGGTAAAGCAAATGTAGTCGCCGATGCATTGAGAAGGAAACCTCGTAGTAGGATTGTTTCCTTGATGATCAGAGAGTGGCAAGCATTGGAGACTTTAGCTAAATTTGATTTTCAAGCTGCTGATTCAAAGGAAGGAAGACACTTTAGATGCCTTGTCATTGAACCAACTCTTATTAGTAGAATTATTAAAGCTCAGAAGAAGAATGAATGATTGCGATAATGGTTTGAGAAAGCGGCATCTAAAGATTTGGAGGAATGGAGAATTGGACAAGACAGAAGTCTCCGGTGTCAAGACAGACTTTGTGCTTCAAAGGATGACGGGTTAAGAAAGGAAGTGATGAATGAAGCACACATGTTAAGAATGACAGTTCATCCAGGGAGTGCAAAAATGTATAAGGATTTGAAGAGAAATTTTTGGTAGAGTATGTTTCGAAAGTGTTTTACTTGTCAACAAGTTAAAGCAGAGCATCAAAAGCCGACAAGACTTTTACAGCCGTTACCCGTACCAGGATAGAAGTGGGAGCACGTTGCCATAGATTTTGTTGTGGGCTTGCCAAGGTTGCAACAGAACCATGACGCTATTTGGGTAGTCATGGACCGACTCACTAAGTCGGCGTACTTCATCGCATACAACATAACATATCCAGTCGAGAAGATGAGCCGACTCTACTTGCAACAGATTATTTGACTAGACGGTGTGCCTGTTTTGATTATTTTTTTTATCATGATTCGAGTTTTACCACCAGATTTTGGGAGACTCTACAAGCAGCTATGGGAACCTCACTGAATTTGAGTTCTGCCTTTCATCCCCAAATATATGGACAGACGGAGCGGACCAATCAGGTATTGGAAGATATGCTGCGAGCATGCATGATCGACTTTGAAAGTACCTAGGAGACACATCTGCCGATCATTGAGTTCACTTACAACAACAGCTACCACTTAAGCATCAGGATGGCACCGTTCGAAACGCCCTATGAAAGACCGTGTTCTTCTTCTCTTTGTTGGGCAGAAGCTGGAGAAGGCAAGCTTTTGGGACTAGATATGGCTTAAGAGATTAATGAAAAGATCAACATCGTCAAGGAATGGATGAAGGAAACCCAGAGCTGACAGAAGATTTATGCGAACAAGCGTCGGAAGGACCTGGAATTTTACCTTAGAGATCATGTTATGCTAAAGGTTTCTCTAGTCAGAGGAGTGGTGAGATTTGGATAGAAGAGAGGAAAGCTTTTGCGTCGCTATATTGGACCATTCGAGATTCTTGAACGTATGGGAAAGGTTGCCTAAAGATTGGCACTGCCACCGAAGATGCCCGGAGTACACAACGTGTTTCAAGTCAGCATGCTGAGAAAGTATGTGCACAGATCAACGCACAAGATCGACTTTAAAGATATCAAGGTGGACAGCAAAGTGACATATACCAAAAGACTAGTGCGTAACTTGGGGAGAGAGATCAAGAAGCCGAGGAACAAGGAGATCCCGCTGGAGAAAGTTCAATGGAAACATCATGACGAACGTAAAGCTTCTTGGAAGACGGAGTCCATTATGCAAGAGAAATACCCGGACTTGTTTATTGAGTCTTAGCTCATATTTCGGGTACGAAATCTTTTGTTGGGTGGTGGAGAGATGTAACACTGGTCCTTTTACATGTATTTATCAGTATATGGATGCATTTTTAGTATTTTTGTATCCGTATATGTTAGTTACGATCGTGTATGGATTAACTTTGATGATTAGTTCTTATGGATGTTAATCCTTAGGCCTTTGAACTCTTAAAACAAAAGGAAGGATTGCTGAACTCGGAGGCCCGAGCACTCGGACCTTGGGAACACTCGAGGCGCGAGCGCTCGAGCTTAAAAGGGTTGAAAAGATAATTTTGCCCTTGGGTCTCATAAAGTCTATAAATACTAGCATTTCTAAAAAAAATTGGGTATAGAAACTCTGTATTCCAAAGAGTTCATTTGAGAGAGAAGGAGAGAGAGAGTTTGTGAGTTATATGCATTTCATATACAAACACACACTCATATATGCTTGTATGGCTTTCATTTTATGATCAACACCCACAAACACATATATCACATCTTCTATGAAGTCTTTGAGTGAAGACTTGAGGATCAAAGAGGCTTATATGGAGATCAAGGCCTTGAACATGCCTTGAAGTTGCTTTGGAGCTTGTACTTGGGAGTTCTTGAGGATCATACCCATTTTTTTTCTTCACATTTCATCATCTAGAGCATCTAGATCTTTTGTGAGTATACTTACTCACTCAAAATCATGTTTTCTTAAGTTTAATTCATAATCTAGACTTATGCATGTGACTTGCATAAAGATCCAAGATGATATTTGAGTTGCTAAAATTGTCATTATTCTAAACTGCTTAACCCGAGCGCTTAGACTAAGCGCGAGTGCTCGAGCCTACTGAATGGGCCAGGTGTGAGAGCTCGAGAGGCGTGAGCGCTAGAGTTTAGCAGTATGTAAAAGATTAGTTTGTTGCATGTTAATTTATAAGGATCCATGCTATGTATGATAGTACTATGAGCTACGAAAGTTGTATTATATATATGTGCTTGCATGTGCTATGATGATGTTGTGCTCCATGTTGTTTGAGTAGTACCTTAGGAATGGATTACTTTTATAAAGAATGAAGGAATACTGGCGTTTACAAAGGCGAGCACTCGAGCTAACTCGAGCGCTCGAGCTCACCGTCTTATATAAGATTATGTTTTCTAACTTAGTAATGTGACCAACTTTTAAAGCCTTTACGAGCTCACTGTCTTTCATTGGCCACAACGTGAATAGTTATATGATGTACTTAAGTACACGACTCCGAGAATAATGTGGTTGAACGACTTGTACCACGCACGTTAGTTGTTAAGGATGCAGAAGATGCAATATGGTTAATAACAAGATGTTTGTATATGTCGGTCTATTCCTTATGTTTCGTTCGCTTGCTTGGTCAGTTCGAGAAATAGTAAAGAGTCTGGGTTCAGTTTTTGGGATGGTTAATAGGCGATGGGCTGACATCAATCAAGTGGCCAATGAAAGCAAGATGAAGAATTAACCAAGGCCGAATGGAATAAGATTGGGATTACCAAGTAATGAGGCCGTAAGGTAGATGTCAATTAGCCGTTTGGGCACAATGACAAGAGAATAGATGTCAATTAGTCATTTGGGCTCGATGACAAGATAGTAACCCATGACCAGAAAGTGGCGATATTGTAGGCCAACAGCACTTGTGTTGGATGCATGCAAAGAGTCGTGTTTGTAAGAGATTAGGCTTGTGGTCAAAAGATTGGATCGGTGATCCAAAGAGTCGGTTGTAAAGATTGATCCTATGGTTCAAAGTATAAAGTTTGTAAAGATTGGACTAATAGTACAAAGCGATCAGTCAATCGATATCAGCGGTATTTCAAAGGTCCGAGTAATATCAATGAACGTTTCCTAAACGTACGCCCTACCTTGAGATTAGAATAATCAAGACTTAAAGACATGATTTTCATGAAAGAAGATAAAATGGAACATTTTACTTTCTTAATGGATTAACGAGTGTTTCTGAGCCTGTTCAGTGTAGTAGGTTTACTCACTCAACTTGCAGTAAAGCTGACGACTTTTATGTTCTGGACAATCAAACATCCAGATCTTGTAGAGGCTAAATTCCCAGAAAAGGAGTATGCCGAGGAAGGCTATGAGTTTCCGAGCTACTTGGCGGAAGTGAAGACTTTTATTTATCTATCTTTTGTTAGTAGTTGAGGCACTAAATGCTGATCTTATTATTATGTTGTGGGGCTTCACGCTCGGGATATTATTTTTTTTCCTTTTCTTTTTTGTGAGTTGTACTAATGAATTTAAGACGCTGATGATGTTTAATATTATGTAAGTCTAGAACCATCATGCTTATTATGACGTACTGCGTCCGTTTATTGTTTATTGCTTTTATCTTGGTTCTTTGTTGTATGGACAAGCACACGATCATCAAACCCGTCATGTATCTACGGGTTCAAAGGTGAAAATTTAAAAAATTTCCCTACTTTGCTACACCGGGGCGTGACATAATCATAAAGAAAAATTGTTACTACCTAATCTTGCCTGCGAAACAAACATAACCTTGATGTATTGTAACCTTTTCAAGTTGAAATTAATGTAAAACGTGTTTTCGCGAATTTTGAGGCCCCTCTTGCAAAGAGGTTTGAATGCCAATATGTAGAGAGTGTTTGGAAAGCTTTGGAAATGAGCTTCTGAAAAAAGTACATTTACATAAGTGAAATCTGTTTGGTGAGGTTTGAGAATGGACTTCTTGAGGGGAAGTGCATCTCTAGAATGCCCAATTTTGCACTTCCCTTGAAGTTCGAAAGTCTCTACTTACAATGACATTTTTATCCCTTATTTTATAATTAATACAATATTTTAAATGCATGTTTAAGGGTAATATTGGTAGGTATGCATAAGTTTGTACATTTAAGATACTACTTTATATCAAACGTATGTACACATTTAGATGCACTTTTTATTTTAAAAAAATACTCATTCACCAAATAAACACTTTTTTTATAAATAAAAAAAAAAGAAGTCTACTTTGAAAAATCCATCTTGAAAAGTCCATTCCAAAAATGAACTTCTCTACGAGAAATTACGCCAAACACTACCATAATGTCCTTCGTCAGCTGTCCCAATAACGTGAAGAACAATATAGTTCAAAATGCTTAAACCAAAAGTTACTAATGACAAAATTTGTGGTATTATATATGACAACCACACTTTTATTATCTAACCTCACACTAAGAATACTACTACACAAATCTCAATAATGTTTTTTACGTTCTTGGGTCCTGATAATTTTTCTTTTATTTTTCCCCCTTTTTGGTATATCCTTGTGAGTTACAATTTGAGAACTCTTGTTTGATCCTTGCATTTGAACTTTTGAGAAATTTATTTTTTATTCTACCAGTTCGTGTTCTTCAAACGACGTGAGATGTGGGAATTCTCCATTTCTTGTTATCTTGATTTTTGCCACCGTTGTATTCTTCGTTTTGTCAATAATCACACACTCTTATTATAAATAAATAAATAAATAAAAGACTAAAAAGTATTTCAGTTTTGTGTAATTATACCAAAAATTTATTTTTGTGCACTTTATTATTAATTGCAACATTTAAGACCCTCAATTTACAAACTCGTGTCATTTAAGGACAATTGTTAATGGCATCCAAAAACAATGACTTCATGCACGTGGAAGAAGCATGCCTCCCAAAATAAAAAAAGACTACACATTTTAGTACCTTGTAATTGCACCAAAGTTTATTTTAGGGGCTAAAGTCACACAAATTTTTTTTTTTTTTTTGGATATCGTTTACAATTGTCTTTAAATGACACAAGTTTATAAAATTGAGGGTCTAATGTGTTAAAATTGAAAATTCAAGGTCTAAAATAAAATTTTGCTTACAGGGTAATACAATGTGTTTTGGCCTAAAATCAAAATATCCTTTCTACAATAACTTTCAACATTAAGCAAAATTTGAGTTGAGAATGTAAACCAGGTCATGGATGAACTTTTTCTTATCTCCCTTTTTTTTGGCTAAGATTTTTCTTATCTCCCTTGGTTTGGATAACTACTACCCATGGATTCTGATGGAGAATAATTTTGATTCTGCCCTAAAATTTCTAATTTGTTGCTATGTATAAAAACTGAGAGTGTAGTCCAAAAACAATCTGAGAGTGACATGTGTCACTACTCATTTATGTCAAACTCTTTAACCCTTTTCACTAACCCTTAATCACTCTCTCCACACCAAAGTACTGCTATAGTAGTGGGTGTAAATGGGCAAAGGCTACTTTTAATTGGTACATAAAGGACTCTTTGTATTCAAATTTGTGTGCTCTCTATTCAATGTTTGGTGCCTAATTTCGTAACCCACTTTAACACTGTCTCTCTACTCCTCTAACTATTCTCATATTTAATCTTTTACTATCTTGTATAGATTTATTTCAATTCAAATCAAGAATTTATTAGGACAATTTTGAAAGGCTATTCTTTCTTTTCTTTTCTTTTTCAACCCATCCCATGAATTTGCAGTACTTCTTCCACCCTTGGTATAACTTGCAACCACTAACTAATAAATTCCTTATCTAAAATGACATTATCATTTTAATAAAAATGAGAACCATCGTGTTTTTTTTTATTTATTTATTTAAGCCTATATGATGATTTTTTAGTTTTCGTGAGATGAAAGTACTCATAATTTTAAGCAAGACACTATTAATTTGTATAAATGGATCAATTCTAGAGGATGAAATTTTGTATATGTTATGATGTCCCAAAATAATCTAGCCATGAAGCCAGCCTGCCACGTCACGAGGTGCCGGTTACTTCGGTAAATGCGCCAATAGCCGAGCTATCCCGAGGTGTTTATTAGGACCGGGCGGTTCATACCAACTGGCCGGGCATGAAGGTCGCGGCGTCCCGTGGTCCCGTCCTATCCAGTAGTTTCCTAAATCAACTACAAGTCTGAAAGATAGAAGGTGGCAGTTTCCTAAACCACTTAGGAAACTTTTCCCAAATTATGCCAATCAAATTGCAATCAGATTAGGTTTCCTAATCTTATTAACTTACCATGTAAGGGTGGACTCTTACATCTATAAAAGAGCCCACCTACCCTGTCAAAGGGGATCCCGCAAACAATTCTCTAAGCTTACAAGCATACAATAGAGAACTCCCCATCAACACGCATATACCCGGCCGGTATTACTGGTAGTGCCGCCCCTAATTGTTGGCTCACCAGGCCCGCCGGTGATCTGCTAGTGAAAGCGCACAGACGCAACCGTGGACGTAGGTCACCTCGTTAACGGGACCGAACCACTCACTAATTGTTCTTGTCTTTTTCTCTCTCTAAACCAGATTTAGGCATCATCATGTAATACGAAACTTTACGCTAGGACAATTAAACATTTGATGATAACAATATTCATCACCAGTATTTTTGACTTATTAGATGCACAATGTACCCGTGCAATATTAGTAATCCTAATTTTTCACTATGCTTGATTTATGAATTCATTTATAGATTTGGATTAATTACAAAATAGACCCTCAAAGTTTGGCCCCTATCTCATTTTAGTTTCTGTAGATCACTTGCATCAATTTAGTCCCTGAAGTTTTTAAATAGAAGCAATGTGATCCCAATGTCCCATTATGTGAGAAAAGTTTACAGAATTTACTCATATATGCTCTGCACTGCCACGAATTAAGGGTAAAAAATGGAACACCACCAATCTTCCAATCCATTTATCAGTGTAATTGTGCGTAGTATACTAGTAATGGGTGAATTCTGTCAAATTCTCTAACAGAATAGGACATTTGGACCATATTGCTTTTATTTACAAAACTTCACAGACCAAATTGACGTAATTAAAACCACAGAAGCTAAAATGAGACAACTACAAAACTTTAGGAATATATTTTGTATTTAAGCCTTTACATTATGAGCTCCATCCATCACTGCTTCCTTCCTTCCTTTATCCTTAGTCATGATCATACACATAGCATGACAATCAACAATAGCATCTGTTTGCTTGCAGTTTTGCGGGGGCATGGTAGAACCAAAAGTGGTTCGAAAGTGCACACTAATTTCCAAAATTGCTTGTGTGAGTGATACACAAAGCTTATTGAATCTAACTTCTAACAGTGCGATTGTGATGGCCAATTAGGAAAGTACCCTTGGCCTAAAGTCCTATGGTAGTATTGAAGCATACAAGCCATACAAGTGATGAAAGAGAAAGAAAGAGAGAATTAAATAAAATAGATCTTTAATTAATTTATGGAAAAGAAATTACAAGAATGTAATTGAAAGCTAAGAAAGCCTAAGAAAATTAAACGAATGCTTTTATTTGCCTAAAACTAAGAATGCTTTAGAAAATGCATTAGGATGCAGTTTGGGATGTTTTTTTCGAGATGACGCGGAGTGAGTTGGATGTCTGGCCGGCCTGCCGTATTTATAGGCCTGGCTGAAGCTGATGAAGATAAGGCAGGAAAAGTCTTCAATGATAATCAGGTAAAAAATACCAGATTTATCTCCCACATCTGATAATATTTTCCATATCTTTGAAATATATATATACAAGTGTGTATATATATATTGAATCTGGTCCATATCTTGGCTTGATTCGGTTTGCTTCCCTTGCAAGTACAAGATATACTTTCCAAAGTATTTGATATTATCTTCCCATAATGTTGATAATGTTTCCCATATGTGATAATATCTTGATATTATCTTGCCAAATATGTATCCTTATGACAATATATAATCAAATCTGCCAAATACTCCTTAGTCGAATTGATCAGATTGTCAAATCAAGTGTCCAAATGAATTGACTGCATTTAAATTACCAAATGAGTGGCCCACCTTAAGATCATGCCACTGCTAAGGATGTACCACAACTTGTAAGGCAACCCAATGAAATAAAGAATTAAATGGTCAATAAACTTGACCAAAATTATAACTTAGACAAAAATGATAATCAAACCAACACAATAGTTGGTCAGCCCCATAGCTATTGAGGTAGTCCGATCATCAACTGATCAATCAACATGTAAATGACCACTTGAGATAAAGGCAAAAATGGATGGTCAGCCCGAGCAAGAATATGTGTGACAACCCGATTTATATGGTGATCAGTCCGATCGTAGTCAGTCCGAATTTGAAACTCATTCGGCCCTACCAACTTTGAATCAGTCACTTGACCATTAATTCATGAAAACAGTCTCTAAGTCCGATTAGAAAATCTCAATCAGTCTTTGCAGAATTTTAACTTAAAAAAATGTATTTTTAGGGTGCAAACAATAGCCCCCCTGGCTTTTTAAAAATGAAATCAACTTGAATTTTTGGAGAGCCAAGCTTTTCAAAAAATTTCCACTCGGCCTAATCGTTTAGTCCAAACTTTTATTGGAAATCAGTCATCGGTCACTAAAAGTTCGGTCTAAAAACAATGGTCCTAATTGTATGAACATGATATACTGAGCAAGCATGGTTCGAACTAAATCATACACTGAGTAAGCAATGGTCCGATGACCGATGGCTTAATATATCGGACCATTGGTTGCTCAGTATATCATGTTCATACAACTAATTGCACTGATCTTGACCAATGGGCCCCCCATCAATAAACTTAGAGATTTCATTTTGAAGCTTTGACCTCATGATCAGTTTCATCCTCCCACTTTTTCCTTTTCTTCCAAGTCATAGTGGCCCACTCGTGTATGATGGTAAACACATATGAGTGTTAAATTTTAATCATCACATGGGCCAACAACTAAAACTCCACATCTAACCACATCCATTATAATAGAGATTGCAAAACACCACTTTTTTTTTCTGGTTCGGTCTTGTTTCAGTCCGATCAGTGTACTGACTGAATCTAACTTCTAACAGTGCGATTGTGATGGCCAAGCAGGAAAGTACCCTTGGCCTAAAGTCCTATGGCAATATTGAAGCATACAAGCCATACAAGTGATAAAAGAGAAAGATAGAGAGAATTAAATAAAATCAACTTTTATTTAATTTATGGTAAAGAAATTACGACAATATAATTGAAAGCTAAGAGAGCCTAAGAAAATAAAAAGAATACTTTTATTTGCCTAAAACTAAGAATGCTGGAAAATGCATTGGGATGCGGTTTGGGATGCTTTTTTTGAGATGACACGGAGTGAGTTGGATGTCTGGCCGGCCTGTCGTATTTATAGGCCTGGCTGAAGCAGATGAAGATAAGGCAAGAAAAGTCTTCAATGATAATCAAGTAAAAAATACTAGATTTATCTCCCACATCTAATAATATTTTCCATATCTTCAAAATATATATATATATATATGTACATGTGTATATATATTGAATCTGGTCCATATCTTGGCTTCATTCGGTTTGCTTCCCTTACAAGTGAAAGATATACTTCCCAAAGTATTTGATATTATCTTCCCATAATGTTGATAATGTTTCCCATATGTGATAATATCTTGAATATTATCTTGCCAAATATGTATCCTTATCCCAATATATAATCAAATCTACCAAATACTCCTTAGCCGAATTGATCAGATTGCAAATCAAGTGTCTAATTGAATTGACTGCATTTAAAATTACCAAATGAGTGGTCCACCTTGAAATCATGCCACTGTTAAGGATGTACACAACTTGTAAGGAAGCCCGATGAAATAAAGAATTAAATGGCCAAATTATAAAATGGTCAATGAACTTGACCAAAATTATAGCTTAGGCAAAAATGATAATCCAACCAACTCAATAGTTGGTCAGCTCGATAGCTATTGAGGTAGTCCGATCATCAACTGAGGTTGGCCCATCAACATGTAAATGACCACTTGAGGTAAAGGCAAAGATGGATGGTCAGCCCGAGCAAGTATATATATGACAACCCAATTCAAATGGTGATCAGTCTGATCGTAGTCCGTCCGAATTTGAAACTCATTCGGCCCTACCAACTTTGAACCAGTCAATTGATCATTGTAGACACCCCATTTTGTCAGCTATCAGATTTAGGAGACCCATAACTTGGTGGTTCACAATGATCGAAAAAGACTCAAAAAGGACTCTTGGAAGTTAGTTCTATCTCTCAAAATGCTCAGAATGACCAAAATGCCCTTTGAAACCCCAAAACTCCCTAATTTGGACCAAAAGTTTTGGAAACATGCTACGTCATAAGAAAAGTGATAAAATAAGTTTTGAAGCAAAATCAGATATCGTCAGCTCCCAGAGACTCTCGGAAGTCCCGGAAGTTCCCGTTGACTTGTTTGACCCAGGTTTGACTAGGTTTGACCAGGTTTGACCAAAATCATCCAAATTCCCCAAAAAGTTCCGAGATCATTCTAAATCATATGAAAAGTACTAAAATGAGTTTTAAAAGAAAATCGGACGAAAACATCAGCTCTTGGGAGCACCCAGATGTTCCCAGAACTTCCTGTAGATCTTAGGTTTGACCGATTTGACCTATAAGTTAACTTTGAAACCGGAGTGCTGTCATTTTTCAAACATTTTTCATGGATACTAGAGGTCAATAGCTTTCCAACGGTATATTGCATATAATTTCTAAATTCAAAACGAATTTATTATGGATTTTCGACGGTGAAAAAGACGATCAAATCGACTTTTATCGCAAATACCGCAAATCTTTTCAAAGTGACCTGACTCTGAACTATTTTTTATGTAAGTTAGACTCCATTACATTTCCAACGGTATATCACAAGCTCAATTTGGAGTTCGTATGCATTTTCTGTGAATTTCAGACGAAATAGTGCTTTTCACGAATACTGAAACCTCTGGGGGCCTAAACGTAATTTTATGGGCATCTGAGGAGCAATGACGCGGTAGTACTGGTCCACTGCCACGGCGGCACATGGCCAGTGCTGCGGCGGCACTCAACCCCCTATAGAATCCATTTTGTAATTTTTTTTGGGGTCCAAATTGAATAATTAAAGACCAAAACGATGTAGTTTTATGTTCACAGATGTTTGGGACCAATGGGAGCACTTTTTAAATCCCAAAATCACCCCAAATTGGCCTATATAAACCCCCCTTTGCTCTTAATTTTGGGGGGCCAAGTACAAAGCTTGGAAAAGTTGTATAGAGAATGAGAGATATGCTTAGAGTTAGAAGTGAGAAATGGAGCTTCCTCCACTGATTTTATATAGAAAGTGAGTTCTAAATTCAAGTTCTTCCATTATGCTTCTATATACTTCACATACAAACCCTCCCCAACCACCATTCTTGAGCAATCTTGAGTTAGGAAGCTACTTCCATGTCCAAATGTCAATATATATGAGTGAAACACCAAGTTACAAGTCCAATATCTCAATGATCATCATCTATTGATTGCTCATTTAATTGTTTACATATTATGTTCATCTCTTCTCGCCTCATTTCTTTTTTATTTTTCTTTGATTACTTACATGTTTATCATCATCTAGATAACATGTTGTTTGAGGAGAGTGAATCCTTATGGATAGTAGCTCTTGACCTCAAAGACATGTTTGATGGAGGATGATTCTAACTTCAATACATTATTCATATGTATTATTGAAGTCATATTCTCAAACAAAACTATGCTTATGCAAACAATATTGGGAGTTCTTGATATGAGTTCAATGTTGATATTTCAAGTGGTCATAACCTTCATTTAAATGCTACAAATGCACTCTCAAAACCTCTATTTCAAAACCCCTCATAAACCCTTTTTTTTTTAATTTCAAGAAATAAAACCCTATCCTTCTCAAAAATCTTCAAAACAGTGAGTGACATGAGTTCAAAGATTTCTCTAGAACCTAATACTCAAAGAATTAACATAAGACCACTTGATATGTCTTCCTAACCCATTAGAGAACACCCATGATTTTTGGTTTGACTTGAAAACACTTGGAAGGGTTCCATTTTGACCCAAACATTCCTTCCATACATTCTGCTTTTGTTGTCAAAGCAGCTAGGTTGACTTTCAACTTGTCTTTCAGAAAACTTTTCCAAAAGGAGTGGTCCCAACTCATTTTTCCCTTGAACTTAAGTGTCTTAGGGAACTTTTTGTATAATATGGGCCTCTAGATGTTTTGTTTTCATTTTCTAAGATATTTTGACATTTCAGTCGACAGTACGGATTCTGTTTCTGAGTGACCTCCATTGTTTATATGAATTTTCTCAATCTATAATAGTTATTGAAGTTTGTCTTTTTGATATGTGTTATAGACACGATAAGGATGATCTCCATAAAAAATCATGCATTGAAAATATTTCTTACCCCACTTTTCAATTTCTACAAGGTCAACTCACGGTTCTGTCCACTATTCACAGCAAGTATACTTTTACTTTCATTCTTTGATTTGATGCTTGTATGTACTTCAAATTAGTTCGTATATTAGGAAGTGATTCATACTATATTTGTAAATATCCCATGATGATTTTCTCCATGCATTCATTCATATTTTAGACTTCTAAGTCACTTTAGAAAGTCCATGTACACAAACACTCTACAACCTTTGCACATTCTAGGATCATACATTGCATTCATGCAAGATTTGGAGTTTTTATGACTCCTAATCTAAGGAGATTATAAGGAATGAACTTGATCATACGTTCATGCTTTCCCTCGATCTAATCTTCCTTTCTCATCCATCCCGGGGATTGAGAGGTCTTCTTTTCTCAATATTAACATGCATCATACTAGCTTGCTAATCATATTTTGATATCTTTGATTATTTGTTTTGAGAACAACTCATGTCCCCTTTTAGATTAGAAAAACTCAATTACTTGATATGTGATTAGACAATTTTTCCTAGGTTTGCTTGTACGATCTTTCACCTTTGCATTGTGTGATACTTGGCTAGATCTTATGAATGATATCTTACCTATTGATTTTTTTCATTTCAAAATTCTTATGAGATGTAATATACTATCATAGTATTAATTATCGAACCAAACATAGTATAAGATGATTATTTGGATGCTAATTGAGGCCCGTTGAAAGACGGGGCGAGTTGAGGGTGTTTTAGTCGTGACAAAGGCTCCTTCCTCTCTCGTACCAAAACCCCGAGCCAAGTTCTTTTGTTATGAAAGGCCGGTGCCCTTTATCCATTTGGGTGAGTCAAATTAGGTTTCTTGGTTCCTTAAAAACCAAGTGGTGACTCTGTATCTGTTTTCAACAGACCTTCTTTTTCTTTCTTTGATCCAAATAAATTTCAAACAAACTGAAAGAGTGGATGACCGATTCCGCGTGTCCACAACCATTAATTCATGGAATCGGTCTATGTTGAATTTTAACTTAAAAAAATGTTTTTTTGGGTGCAAACAATTGCCCCCTGGCTCTGTAAAAATGAAATCAAATTGAATTTTTGGGGAGCCAAGTTTTTACATATTTTTCCACTAGGCCTAATCGTTTAGTCCAAACTTTTAGTGACCGATGACATATTTCCACAATGAAGCCCAAATAACCAATCTCCTTGTCTAAACCCAATCATGGAAGCCCGATGACATCGGTCATACGCTGATGACTGATGGCTTAATATATCAGACCATTGCTTTTTCAGTATATAACGTTCATACAACTAATTGCACTGATCTTTACCAATGGGCCCCCCATCAATGAATTTAGAGATTTCATTTTGAAGCTTTGACCTCATGATCAGTCTCATCCTCCCACTTTTTCTTTTGCTGCCAAGTCACAATGGCCTATTCGTGTATGATGGTAAACACACATGAGTGTTAAATTTTAATCATCACATGGGCCCACAACTAAAACTCCACATCCAATCACATCCATGATAATAGAGATTGCAAAACATCACCTTTTTTTTTCTGGTTCGGTCCTGTTTTAGTCCGAACGGTGTAATGACTGAATCAATATTTTACTTCAGTCTTTAATACTTTTCTAGCTTCTTTTGATAGTACCATTGTAATAAAAAGAGCCACCAAATAATAGTTATTTTTTGGTGACATCCACACAGCCATTGTGGATGTAGATTAACCCAAGCCAAATAATTAATTGGCTTAAAAAAAAAATGTAATCGGTCACTATTACTAGACCGAAAAATTTGAACAACTCTTCAAGGGTGAGTTTTCTCAAGGAGAGCTGTTAAAAAAAAATCATGGACCGATTTAGAGTCTATCGGTCTCTGCGTAACTTGCCCCCTGAGCGGTAATCATCTTCACTTTCATCAACAAGAGGATCTTCATCATCATCCTCCTCATCAATGGGAGGGTCTATGGCGGGTACATGATCACTTAGCCTATCACACTCTTCTATTTTGGCCTCAACAATATTATTAGGCTCATTAAGAATTTGCCCCCCGAGTGCTGAACGCCATCTTCAACACTAGCGAGAGGCTCTATGGCCGAAATAAAATTATCCGGCCTTTCATCAACTATAGTTTAGCAAATTTTCCCCCTGATCGGTAAATCTAGGAAACTGCTAGGTTTTTTCCTCCACCTACCATCTAGAAATTCCTTCATTGATCCATAAACACTGCCGGGGCATTCGTCATTCCAAATGGCATTACCAAAAATTCATAATGACCATACCGAGTTCTGAATGCAGTCTTAGGTATGTCTTCCTTCCGTACCCTGAACTGATGATATCCCGACCTTAGGTCTATTTTGGAAAACGTCGTAGCTCCTTGTAGTTGATCAAATAAGTCGTCGATTCAAGGCAAGGGATACTTATTCTTGATAGTCACTCGGTTCAATTCTCTGTAATCGATACACAATCGAAGTGTCCCTTCCTTGTTCTTCACAAATAACACCGGTGCTCCCCAAGGCGATGTACTTGGACGTACAAAACCTAGGTTCTCGAGCTCTTGAACTTGTTCCTTCAATTCCAACAGTTCGGTCGGGGCCATTCTGTAGGGAACCTTAGTGATCGGTACGGTACCCGGTATAAGCTCAATACAGAACTCTATACTTCTCTCGGGCGGCAGACCAGAAACGTCTTGAAATACTTCTTCGAAGTCCTTGACTATAGGTATAGACGACGCTGTCATCTCCGTACTGAAGACTTCGATATTCGCCAAACATCTTGTGAGGAACATATCTCCCGAAGGGTTACATTGAAAATCAAAGGGTTGATTCTCATTGTCGGGGAATGTAATTATCTTCCTCGTACAATCCAACTTTGCTTGATTTTGAGAGAGCCAATCCATTCCTAGGATTATGTCAAACTCCTACATCGATAGGATAATCAGCCTTGCAGGGATCTTACGATCTCCTATCCGTAGAGGATAGTCCTTGCATACATACCCTAACCTGACTACGATTCCTAATGGTGAGGTAGCCCTCAAAGCTTTCTCTAAACGATGAGGTAAGATACCCAATCTCCGAATAGTGTTAACAGATATGAACGAAAGAGTAGCACTCATATCAAATAACACTTTAACATGGGAGTTAAACATAGTTAATGTACCTTCCACTGCTTGTTGATCAGGTTGAGCTTCTTCATAACCTCCTTCTTTGTACACAGTCCCATCATATCCAGCGGCATCAGGAATAATAGCATTCACGCGAGTCTGACCTTGCTGACCATAAGTCACTTGCTTAGGGGCAGTACAGAACTTACGGATGTGACCTGGCTCACCACAGTTGTAGCAGACTATGCCTTGCTGAGTAGCACGCCTTGGTACCTTGCAATCTCGAGCCAGATGGCCGGGGTTGCCACAATTGAAACATCTCCCAGCACTACTTCTTTCTTCCACTCGGGGTTGAGTCGGATATGTGATAGCTTGGGTTCTCCTGCTCCCATCGAAATTCCTCTTTTGCCCTTGGGTAAGATACATTGGTGGCTTATTTCCAAAGTTACCCCTTTGAGGCGATCGAAATTCAAATTGCTTTCGGTTCACTCGAGCGTCCTCTTCTAGATCAGTAGCCAAGCCAACTAGTCCCTCGAAAGACTTATCTAGGTGACCGAGAGTCATGCGTCGAATCTGCGGTGTCAGCCCTTGGTTATACTTACGGATCCTCTTCTCCTCAGTATCAACCATATGAGGGGCGAACCGAGACAGTCTCTCGAACTGAGTGGTGTACTCTTGTACCAACTTGGTTCCTTGTGTTAGATCCATGAACTCCTTCTCTCTTCTGTGCCTCTCTGTAGCTGAAAAATATTTCTCCAAAAATCTCCCTTTGAACGCAGTCCACGTCATTCCCATTGCAGCTCCATTCCCGATAGTAGCTACGACCGAATCCCACCAATCTGCGGCGACATCGATTAATTAAAAGGTAGCTAACCTCCTCTTGTCCATCTCATTGCACTGGATAGCCTCGAACATGCGGTCCATCTGTCTTAACCACTGTTCCACCTTTCATGGTTCCGCGGTACCCGCAAACTGCTCGGGCTTTAGCGCACGGAATCTCTCCAGCAGCTTATCTCCCATTTGGTGCTCTCGTCAATTTTCATTCTGATTACTAACCCTTTCGAGACATCTGGCGAAGGCTTCAAACATCCCGGTGGGGTCGGCAGCTAAAGGTGCATCTTCGATCAAATTTCAGTTCCTCCTTAGTCCTCCAGCCATTCTATGCACGATAGTGATAGTAGAATGAGGAAAATGCATGCAACAGAAGTATAAAGCAGTTTAAATGCCAACAATATCAAAAGAGTATTTCTATATATAACTTCTTATCAAGTTGATACAAAAAGTGTGTATGATCAGATCAGTGCCTACCCTATCTGTGTGGGTTAGGACGTACATTGTCCATGCAAGAGTTAGAGTTACAAAAATGGGGTCATTGCCTTATACTCAAATGCATGTAAATACAGTTTGCAAAAAGAGAATAGAGCTACTAGTCAAAACAATAGTCAATATATACAAGGCGATATCTAAACGGTCAGTCATCGTCGTAGGTAGCCATCAAAAGGTCAAGCGAGTCGGCCTGATGAAGTCGATGAACATAAGAGGGGCCTGCCCCAAAATTACAACTATGCGAGGTCAACAATGAAGTAGGTGCTGGGGCATCTACCTCTGGCAAAGCTAGCTCGAGTGCTAGTGCCTCCTCAAGGTCAACTGCGAAGTCGTCCTAACCTAGGCCATCCTCCTCATCAACACCCTCTCCACCTATAGGAGCCAAATGAACCACCTCAGCATCGTCCTCATCAGCGAGGACAATTGGTGGAGGCACCTCCAGCTGTGCAAGGTGAGCCTACACAACCTGAACCTCAAGAGGTAAATAGAAGTTATCACTGTTAACCAAGCGAACCATCTCTACGAGTACTAAGCACTGAATCTCGACAAAGTATAGGATCTCGAGGCGAGCATGGGATAAGTCAACCAACCCTAACACGTGGATCTGGTGCCAGAGATCTAACTCGACTGTCGCAGCTGCTCGATAACGGTGAAATAAAGTATTGTCGAAGCTGGTACTATCGCTCCCAAGGTAACCCAGTGCCCTCCAAAAGCATCGGGTACAAAAAGGGGCTGAGCTGGATCCATACCTGAAAAAGGTACTAACTTAAATCAGGACAGAGATAATCTTAAGCGTTTGGGTAACTGAGTCTATCCTCCCTGTCGTACGTATCATCGGATGTGCAAAAGCTTAAGCTAACAGAATGTGGAATTGGGTCTATACTGGTAAACCCTAACCTAGCTAAACTATTCTGAGGTAAAACCTGGCTCTGATACACTAAATCCTATCACGCCCCGACGTAGCATAAATAAGAAAAGCATTTAATTTCCTTTATGGACCCGTAGGTCGTGACAGTTTGAAGGATCGATTCCGTCCCAAACGTCAACAACAAAAACATAATAATCAGAGCAAAGCAATCAAGGCTTATAATATTTTTCTAACTTAATAGTTATTACAGCACGGGGTCTCTAAAAGCACAAACCGCCTTAAATCAAAATAATAACTTAACATCTATTACAGTCATCCTTATTACAAAACAGTTCATAAATTAAAGCATAGGATATTGATAACAGGTCTATCTTCCAAAAGCAGCCGTTCTCAGTTAGCGTAGTCATAATGTTCAATTTGATCAAAACCTGAAAAGCCTAGACACGAATGTCCAGGACGCATCAACGTCGTCAGCTTCAAGAAGCTGGTGAGTATTAAAAACATAACTTTGAATGTAAGACATACTCATTTGCCATTTTCAAAATCTCATTTAATTCAACAAGTTTACATTAGAGTAAAGAGTTCATTTTAGAAAACAACCACAATATCATTTGAAAGCTATAATTCACATATATGTGACCGTGTATGAAAACAATGCACCATCTCATCTTACCGACTATTTTCTCTCGACAAACACAACAACCCACCATCTCACACCAGTATCTTTGAAATACTCTGATAGCCATACTTTAGCACAGGGGTGCCAGGGAATGTCCAGTTTGCCTCACACTTTAGCACGGGGTGCCAGGGAATGTCCAATGCCTCACACTTTAGTACCTAATCCGCCTCGAAAATACATCACATAGTATCCAGACTCGGGTACCAGGGAGTGTCCGTAGGCTACACTTTAGCACTACTATGGGCGTCAGGGAGTGTCTAGTTTTGCCACCGTCGCATTTCAAAGACACTCTAGCCGCAATCTCAAACACAACACACTTTGGTACTCACTTACCAGGAAGTGTCCACAACACAATCTCAACCACACACTCCTTACCACACTGACCATTACTCTTTTCCACACTGACCAACACTCACACTCACCATGTATGTAGAACTGACACCATATGAATTTCGTGCAACTATAAACAGAACATATGAAATGCCGGGAATGATAGCCATGTATATTTGAAAAGAAACGAAACCATAATCACTATTTGATAACCAAAACAGAACAAAACAGAGCCTGTATTGACATATCTTCCAAACAGAGCCTTAAATTTATTAAACATCACCCAAACAGTTCCTTAACATAAAATAAGCAAAAACCAAAAACTGTCCAAAGTCGCGCGCGCGGGCCGCTTGCGCGATATGCCCATTTTTCATTTTATTTTAAAACATTTTCTGTCTGCCTGAAAACAGCCACCTCGCTCGCGCAGGCCGCTCGCACGAAGGGTTGCTCGCGCGGGCTGCTCGCGTGATATGCCCAATTTTTTTTTTGTTTTCTTTCAAAATCTTTTGTCTGCCTGGAAACACACAGCCCGCGCACGCGGGCCGCTCACGCGATCCTCGCGCGCGCGAGTTCAGGCAGTAGCTTCGTCTTCTTCGTCAGAATTCCCCTATTTCAGTTTTAATGCCATTTTGACCCATTTTGCAATTTAAACGTTACCATGCCTTATTATATATGGATCTCTTCGATTTTTAACAAGGATTAAGAATCTACGACCAATTTAACACGAATCATTCCGTAACTCACAAATTTTATGAAGAATCAAAAGATATCAAAATTTTGATTTCTAATGTACTTTCTCGTGTGAACAAAATAAGCTCTAAAACTTTAAACATGACATATATGATATGTAGCCTTTCATATTTATCTAAGAAATCAGACTTTGGTTAAGTTTGAAAAGTCATGATTTTCAAGCTATGGAGTTTATACACAAATTCATCAATGGTGGTTGACAAAATTAAACAAACACACATTAAATAAACATGTAGTACATTCTGAGTGAGTTCTAAATACTCACAGAGATTGAGATAGAAGAAAATTGTTGAGAAAGAGAAACAATATAGGAAATTCAAACCCAAACTTTGGCTATGGGGATTGTTCTTCCTCTCTCTAGCAAATTTTCAGCAAATAGAACTCTCCAACTCTCTCTTTTCTTTCTGTGTTTGTATATGTGCAGAATGTGAGATGTGTGGGATATATATAGCAAAACAAGAACTTGGGCTCCAAGTTCTTTCAAGTTTACTCCACTAATTGAGTTTTGTTTTCAATTAACAATGTTTACCCATATACACAGCAGATTATTCATACGCATATATACATTACACAGATCAAATGAATCTCAAACTTCAGCCAAAGGTCAAGAATAGGTGTGTAGGGGTCAAGTATCTTTGTTTGGGCAATGAAGCTCAAGGTCTAATGTTTTCACACACACTAAAGGCATAGGCAAACAAGGCACAAGTAACATGTAGGGAATCACTTATGGTGTTTGGGTAAAAAGACTTAAGGTACTAAATTAACAAACATAAAATTGTATTGCCAAACAAACCTAGCTAATCATTGCTAGCATTAATGAGATTAAAGCAAGTGTCACTTCATGATTGGTGGAGATTCCCAAACTGTGGGAGATCAACGCGGCGCGAACAGTTTTGAACATAAACTGGTATTTCTGCGGTACGGTGGTCACCTCAAAAATACAGAAAATTCATTTTAACGTAAGGAATGATTTTCTCGTTTTATAAAAATACTGATTGTGTCCAAGGTAAATATTTCCACCATTTTTGAAATACAGTTTTGGAATTCAACACAGGCATCACTAAATTTACAGAAATTGCAGTTTGACCCCAAAAGAATTTTAACATGAAATAAAATAAATAGTAAGATTTAGATACATGAGACTTGTAATTAACTTAAAAGCACACAATACTAAATGAATTTAATTATGTCAATGGAAATACAAATTAAATATGAACATGCTAAAATTAATAATTAAATGAAATGCAGGTTATTACAGTAACATCATTACACCTTGCATTTCAGGAGATGCGAAAGTTAACAGCAACTAATTAAGCACACTATAGTTATTTTATAATTGTACTAAATAAAATAATATAATATGTTCATGATATTCCTAAATTATTAGATTATATTATTAGAGATGGATATAGTTCAATGTAATAAACTCCAATACTCGTAATAACGTTAAATTGATTAGATTTTCAATACCCTATATTATTTCTGTCACACTACCCGACAATCAAATATTGTCAAATAATAGAATAATCCAAATTTTAGTACGTGTATTAGATATAAAAACAGGGAGGGATGGTCTACAAACTGAACTTTGAAAAAGTCAAAGAGAACAACCACAACAATCAAACATGCAAGAATGTTTTAAAGTAATTATAATTTTCACATTTATGATTAATTTTTAACACACTATATGACCACTCACAGTTTGTGCGATTTGTTGGTTCTTGTTGTGCTATATCAATTTATGAAATTAACTTTGCTTTGTCATAATTTACAGCTGTGAAAATCTTCCAAAAGGCAATGTGATCACACTCACAATATTAGTGCCTAAACTTTGAAATTTGTTTGAATATACTAAAATAATATCATGTTTCTCAAATTTGAAAACCCAAATTTAGTTCTCATACACTATGACAGTCATACGACTTACCATATATCACTGCATGCAGTATCAATCCTATGGCACTTGGAATATCCCACGTTTGTGAGTCATAGCATTACTCATAAATAAATAAAAAAATACAAATACAAATAAATATATAAAAGGCTGACCTTTTTCGTTCATGAGAGAATGCACAATTCGTTCATGAGAGAATGCACAATGCACCAGATAGCCATCTCTTCCTTTTTTTTTTCTTTTTTTTTTATTATTATTTTTTTAATTCTTAGAATGATAGCCACATCTTCATATAAAGCAATAAATATGTCAATCCAATCACATCATATATATATATAATCCAAAATTTCCACCCCAACACTTTCCCTCCTTCCACAATATTGAAAAAAATAAAAATAAAAATAAAAAAATTATCCATTTTTCTTTCCTCATATCTTGCAAATGATATATCTATACAAATTCAAAATCGACTTTTTTCTCTCCAATAAAAACAAAAATTCTCCTAGAGTTCTACAGATAGTAGACTCTTCAAATCTTCAAGAATCAAATCTATATTTAGTAATAATTATTTCTTGATGTTCATATTTAAGAAATAAAGTTTAAATTTTGAGTTGTAAACTTTAAATCCTAATTAATATCCGTACATATAAATAAATATATATATATATATATATATACATATGTGTGTGTATATAACAAAAAAATTGGTTTAGTTTAAATGTTATACAAAGATATAGTTATATTATTTAATTTAATCTTTAGTTTGTCAATAAACACTACTTTTCATAAAGGTGTGCCACATGGGCGTTTAGGTGACAAAAGTAAAAGCTTTTATTTTCTCATATGTATATATATATATATATATTAGATGTTTTTGGATTATACAGGAATTGATCATTAATGGTATTTAAACCCACAACCCCTTTCCAAATCTCACTCTCTAAGCAAGTCATGCGAGGTAAATTTCCAACCAAACATGCCTATAAATGGTGATCTCCCCTCATAGAGCTAGCTTGAAGCTCAATGCCTCCTAGTTAGTGATGTTCCACACATGGCTCTAAGTTTTCTTACATAGCACTTTTTTTTTTTTTTTTTTGTAAACTTAAATCCAAGAAAAAACAAAAACTACTAGAGGGTATAACTCGTCTACACCGAGATCAAAAGATGACGCAGTGGTAAGGAATTCCGTCATATCTATAAGTAATTGTGGGTTTGAGTCTTATGGGATGGGAGGTTTATGAGTTTGAGTTTTATTTGAAAAAACCGTCATACACTGTCATCGATCATGCCGATCTGTTGTGACGTTTTAATTATAAGTGTTCATAATGTAGCCTTTATTTTTATATCGACATTCATGTGCCCCTATTTTGAGATAACATGGCCTTGAGTGATTGGGATTTCACTTTATTTCAGGGTAATAACGTGGTGTGATAGTATGATCGAATAACTCCTCCTCGCAAACTACATCCACCATTTTTGTAGGTGGGACATAAGCAGTACATATGTAAAGAAGACCCTAACCTCCCCCCCCCCCCCCCCCCCCCCCCCCCTCTCTCTCTCTCTCTCTCTCTCCTCTTGCTGTACAGTTCATCCCATGCTTCAATATGTCTGCCTCACAGAACAAGCAACGGCTTGAGCCCAATGCCTCAACTTTGTCTTCACCTGTTGAGGATCATCACCTGCCAACAAAAACCAAAATCTATTTAATATTTATATACATATATATAGAGAGATTATAATAAATGGGGGTTGTTAACCTACAACATGAAGGTTGCAAGTTAGCAGCATATAACAGTCTCTTTAGTGACAAAAAACAGGTTTTTAGCGACGAAATTTTTGTCGCTAAAGGTTTCAATTAGTGACGAAGCTAAAAACCAATTTTTCATCACTAAAGGCCTCCTTGGATGTAGGTTAGCAAATATCATAATAAATATATATTACAGTAGCAACCCCTCAACTATGATCCTTTTTTTCAAATACCTCTAAACTAAAAAATGCATGCATCGAACCAACGCCCAAACTATTACTTTTTGTCAATAACTCCCCTTCAATGAGGATATGGTTCGAAAAAATCATTGCTTTCGTATCATGTGACCAGCACATGAAGTAAAAGTGTTAACAAATAACAACGTGATATTTTTGCCACTCCTTTGAGTCGTTGAAAATTATAGAACAAAATTATCCGTTCTTGTACACAAAATTTTAGGCAATTTTATTCTAAAATTTAGAACTATTTAGAGGGATAAGAAAAATATTATGCTACTAAATTTTTGTATCATCTGTTGGTCACATGATACCAAAATGTTAGTTTTTTGGATGATATTTTAACGGAAAATGTAATAGTTGAGGGGTCAGATCGTTGAGTTTTTTAGTTTAGGGGATACTTGGAAAAAGTTTTATACTTGAGGGGGTGTTAGCCTAATTTCCACTAAATTAAACTTTCTTCATTTGGTTATAACCATGCTTCTAAGGGCCCGTTTGGCAACAATTTAATTTGGCTTTTGTGATTCAATAGCAAAAAATTATTTTTGGCTAAAAACTGTTCAATGTAGCCTTTGGCCAATTGCAAATTTCTGTGATTAAATGATCACATTGTCATTTGAATCGCAGAAGATGTTTTGTCAAACCATCATATTTTAGCTTTTAGAGTATCATAATTACTTATGGACTTCAAAAATATTGCCAAACATGGCCTAAGTTACAAACCAGGATTTAGATATATATTACCTAGTGTAGACGTAGTTGGGGCAACTATTTGTGGGGTAAATTACGCTAACACCCCTTCAACTATGATCCTTTTTCAAATACCCCTCTCAACTATGAACTCGACAGATTAACCCCTCAAATATTGCATATTGCCACTAACACCCTTCAGTTAGGTTGTCATCCAAAAAAATTAAAGTTTTTGTATCATGTGAGCAACATATGATACAAAAAAATTTACATGATATTTATATATCGCTCCTTTGAACCGTTGAAAATTTTAGGACAAAATTATCCTTTGTTGCACAAATAATAGCCCTTTGTTGCACACAATTTTTAGAAAATTTTGTTATAAAATTAAAATTTTCAACGACTCAAAGGAGAGGCAAAAATATCATATTGTAAACACTTTTAGTATCATATGTTGCTCACATTGTACAAAAAAGTTAGTTTTTTTGGACGGAATACTACAAAAGGGGTGTTAGTGAAAAAAATTACAATAGTTAAGGGGGTCAATTTGTCGAGTTTTATAGTTTTGGGGTGTATTTGAAAAAGAGTCATAGTTGAGGGGGTAATACTATAATTTACCCTTATTTGTAAGATGTTACGGATCGCTTAAAGAGTTAAAGGGTAAATATCACCTAGATCTCTTGAGTTTGCTCTAATCATACTTAGACCCCCTCACATTTCAGTAATATCACCTACATCCCCTGAGGTTTGAAGTGCGTATCACCTACACCCCCTCTGTCAATTCACCATTAAAAAAGTGAGGGGCTGACATAAATAAATACAAACATGCCCCTGAAAATTTGGTCATTGAGTCATTTTAGTCCCTATAGTTTCAATGGGTTCAATTTGGTCCTTACAGTGTTAAATTGAAGCAATTTGATCCAAATACCCCATTATAAGAGAAAAATTGACAGAATTTACTCACTGTTATACACAATTACGCTAATAAGTGGGTTGGAAGATTGGTGGTGTTCCATTTTTGGCCTTAAAAAGTGTGACAATACATAGTATGTGAGTAAATTATGTCAATTTTCTCACAGAATTGAACATTTGGATCAAATTGCTTCAATTTAAAACTTCAGGGCCCAAATTGACCCAATTGAAACTATTGGGACAAAAATGGCACAAGGACTAAACTTTCAGGGTTTTTTTTTTTTTTTTTTGTATTTACTTATGTCAGTTTGTCACCTTTTTAAGTGTGAATTAACAGTGTGGGTTTAGGTGATATGCACTTCAAACCTCAGGGGATGTAAGTGATATTACTGAAATGTGAGGGGGTTTAAGTGTGATTAGAGTACATCTCAGAGAGTCTAAGTGATATTTACCCAATGTTAAAATATTACTAAGTCGACAATTTTGCAAAATAATTTAAATATTGTAATTAATTTGGGTACTAAGGGATATGTTATTATCGACACATTCAACATATTATATTTATAAATTAAGTCTAAATTCAACACATGCTCCATTATTTTCACTTTGTCTATATATTTTTGGAAATCAATTTTCTTTAATTATTCATTTTATTGTAATAAATACTCAACAGACATGTTGTAATAAATTGGCATTTAAATTCAAAATGTTTATACTTTTTTGCCGCCAAACTGGATTTAAAAATTTTTCGTTTGAAAGAAAAAAGAGGTAAAGTAACAGGGCATAACTAGAAAGGGGCGGCCCTTTATTATTTAAATCTAAGGTTCTTTTGGCAAGAGTTTATACTTTAGTGATTTAAATACAAAAACTGCTTTTGGTAGCTTTTGGCTAATTAATTGTTAACATATTTTTGGTGATAGAATTTAGAAATTGATTTGTCAAAAAAAAAATATCTTAGCTTTTGGAATGTTATTACCAAAATCCAAAAACGGTTGCTAAACCATGCCTAAAAATTTACAATATCACATCTTCAGTAATTGATTCCTTTTTCTAACCTGGGCTGCATATCTTCCAAGCATCAGACTCACTCTTGGGGCTCCCAAAAGAAGAGGACAGGTCTCCGAGCGATGTTGACGAGCCAGATCCGACCGACATCGACGAACCCCCAAGCGACGCAGACGAGCCTCGGCTGTTTGGCGTCGAGACCGGGCTCGTCGAGAGCTGCCGATTGACTGCAAAGTACAGGTCAAGCGCGGGCAGAGTGCTGCAAAGTCTCTGCCCGTCCTCTTCGTTAAATCCGAACCCTAGCTCTATACTCCCCTTGAGCTCGTTCAGGTCTTCGTCGGTCAACAAGTCCTCAGTCTCAACATTGACCACCGCATTAATGTTGATGCCACCGTTCTTGTTCCTTCGTTGTTGTCTTAGAATCTGGCGGCGGCGCCTCTCCCACGCGATGTCGCGGGGCGTCTCGCACATGGAGAGTTGTTTCGAGAGTCTCTTGTTCCGGTTATTCCTCCAGAAGGGCGGTGCATGTTCCAAACGTGAGAGCTCCTCGTTTTCTGACTCGAACGATGACGTGGATGACGAGGTCGACAATGGTTTCTTGTCAAGCTCTTCCATATCCTCTTTTCTATTTTAAAAAAATTAACACCAAATTACATATATATGGACATGTGTGTGAGTGTGTGTGTGTGTGTGTGTTTTTATGGTGGCGGTGGCCGTGGCGGAGAGTGGAGGGGGGGCGCCACCTCGGCCAGCCGTGGAAGGGAGAGAGAGAGGGGGTTGGCCGGGCTGGGGCAGGTTTATAAGTATTATGTTTAGGTAATCTAGTAGAGAGACTTAATGGAAATTCTTTTATTATTTAAAAATCTAATTTTTGAATCGAAGGCTTTAATGGGAAAATTGGAAGCGGATGGGTAGGAGGGCGGCTGTCACGCCCATCCATTGGAAGATTTCTCTTTCTACACCATTCATTTGTAACCTCCCATGCACTGGATTTGCATGTTAAAATTGGCAAATTAATTAGTGCTACTCGTTTCTGGTGTTTACCTTTAAATACACTCACACTCCCACATAAATATACAGCTAATTTTGCTGGTGAATGGTCTGTTAGCTTCTCTAGTGGTTAATTCATACTCGCGAAAAAACAAAGGCTTCTCAAGTACTTCTGTCACGACCCAAGTCTCACTTAGTAAGATATTATCTGCTTTGAGTCTAAGCTCTCACAGTTTTGTTCTTGGGCTACTGTTCAAAAGACCTCTGACTAGGAGACTTGGAACCCCACATATATAGCACATTATTTTTCCATACCCAGGCGATGTGGGATGAACTTTTCATAGTGTGTAGACTTACTTCAGCCACAAATGCATCTACAGTAGTATGTCCACAACATCAGGATCGTTACATTCCACCTCCCTTAGGGCCCAACATCCGCGTTGGCACACTTCTGACTAGGTTTAGCTCTAATACCATTATGTCACAACCCAAGTCTCGCTCAATAAGATATTATCTCCTTTGGGTCCAAACCGTCACTGAGTGCATTAGTCTAGTAAATTTATTATTTTTTTTTTTTTAGTGGCATTATCAATATAGTAGCATTTGCCCCGTGTTCATGGGCATTAATTACTTTTAAAAAAAAAAGTTTGTTTAAACCTAGCTATAAATTGATTATACATACATTTTTATTATAAAAAAAAAAAAAACAAGTTTTGTAATATATATTAAATATATATCTAATATATGTAATATATACATATATATATATATATATGAAAGCAAAAGCCTTTGCTTCTGTCACATCGCAATTTCTGAACATTTTGATCATTTAATTTTTATTTATTTATTTTTACATATATGTGTTAATTAATGATTGACCAATTTAATTTAGAATAAATTTGATTACCAATTTAATATGGGTTGAATTTGACATGCTATTTATTATATACCTTTGAATTTGTATGAAAGAGATA
The DNA here is from genome assembly GCA_033977485.1 of Hydrangea macrophylla. Taxonomy (NCBI): domain Eukaryota; kingdom Viridiplantae; phylum Streptophyta; class Magnoliopsida; order Cornales; family Hydrangeaceae; genus Hydrangea; species Hydrangea macrophylla. The sequence continues at coordinate 21,960,611 of CM066997.1, forward strand.
AGTATTCTAGCATTTTTGATACATTCTAACTAAATTTAGATAGCAATTACTTATCCAATAATTTTAGATTCAAAATTGAAAATTGTTCACATTAGACATCTATTGAGAATATATAAATAAATATACCTGTATATATAAAGCATCGGGTGTGGTAAAAAATTTGTGTATTGTTTGATATGTCCATCGAGACAGCTTGCTAAAAAAAGTCAAACAAAAAGCGCCATATAGATTTTACATATGCAAGTGCAATTATATATTGCTTCTACCACGTGGCAATTTTCTGGAATTTTGATCTTTTTTTTCTGTACATTATTAAGTTAATACTGACAAGGATTGACCATTTTTTAATGTAGATTAAATTTGATGACCAATTTAATGTAGATTAAATTTAATATATGAATATCTTCTACCTTTGAATCTAATATCTAATATATATATATATATATATATGAAAACAGAAGAATTTGATTCTGCCACGTGGCATATTCTGTGAATTTTAATATTTTTATATACTTTTTAAAATGAAATATAAATTATATTTAATATGTAATTAATACCTTATATACAATATATCAGTTTTATTTCCCCCAAATCACTCAGGATTTCTGAATTCACGCACTCCCTCTCTCCATAATATTTCCCCTAAATCTCTCTCAAACGTCTCTCTCCCCTAAAATATCTCACGCTATCTCACTCTCCTCCCTCTGACTCCCTCTTCTCCATACGTCTCTCTGTCAAAATTTTAAAGACTCATTCTCTCTCTCTCTCTCTCTCTCTCTCTCTCTCTCTCTCTCTCTCTCTCTCTCTCTCTCTCTCTCTCAGTACATCCCCCCTCCCCCAAATATCTTCCCTCTCTCTGTCCAGTACGTCCCCCCTCCCCCAATTATCTTCTGTCTTTTTCTTTCTCTCACCATTGCAGGCGACCTCGCCGCTACCGGCACCACATTCATCGCAGCCCCTAATCATCTCTTTCTTTCAGTATTCTACCATGTGAGTGAGATTTCAGATCCCCCCCCCCCCCCCCCCTGTATTTTGCAATATGTCTCTGTAACCTATTTGTGTAAGCATGTTTGTCTCTGATTTTCTTTTTGAGGAAAATTTTGTATGGTTAGGTTTTCTTAATCTGAACTTGGTTGAAGGGGAAAAGAATTCATTAGTTTTTATAATACCCTAATCCCAACCCCTTCCAATTAAATTCTTAACCTAGCTAATTAATTAATTTTCCTCGCTTTATTTTGCTGATTGTGAATTTGTTGTGATCAAAGTCATCTTTTATGCAGTTCGTTTATACTCATTTTTTGGTTTAAGCATTTATTGTTTCATTATTAATGTGTTTGTAATTGTGATTTAAAGGTTGAAGAGAGACTAAGACTATGACTTTTAAAGACTCATTGGGTGCAAGTTGAAGTTTGTAAGTAGTTTCTTTCCTCTATTGTTTCTTTTCTTTGATTAACTTAGTTTCGTACCCTCTATTACTGTTGAATTTACCATTACAAACACACACACAAAGTCATGGGCCCTCCCCAAATTTCTGACATTTGCACAGAACTAAAGCAAATACAGAAATTTCACTAACATTTCTCAAAGATTTGTGGCTCTGTTTTATTGACTATGGCAATCTCATAGGCTTTAGTTTAATTTGATTAATTAATGTTCAATTTTTCAGGGGTTTATGGCTCTGTTTGGTTTTCTAAACTATCAACCGATACAGAGAGAAGAAAAAATTCCAAGAACAACTTTCTCCACATTTAGAGTTTGTTTAATTGCAGGTATATATGGTCTGCCATCTCATGGTTTTGCAGTTCATTTTTTATTGAAGAAACTTCTCATTATTTAGTTATGCATAATGGGCTTCTATAATTACTTCTTGCTGAATGTTGGTTTTGCATTACATTTAGAGTAGTTTAGTTGTTGCTTACTGGGTTTTGATTTGAAATGTCCATATTACTTCCAATTTTCAAGTGTGGGTTATATACTCCGAATATGTATTTGCTTTGTTCAATTAGCAACAAAATTGATTTGAGGAAAATCAATAATGTATACAAGATGGTAACTATATTAGTTTATGAGATGGTGAGCCACCTTTTCATTTGAGTTTTTATACTAGATCAGTTGACCAATTTGTTATTGGCTAAGAGGAAAGCTAAATCATCATAAACTTTTTTAAGAGCCCTAATTTAGTTATTAGTTTAATTCAATCCTCTGATATACTAAACCACTAAAAAAATTTAATGTAGCCTTTTTCTACATATGAAGTTTCATATATCTTTCATGTCTCTTTCACATGTATATAGTTTCTTTTTTCTTTGAAATTTTTTCACTTATAAAGCATTTGATCTTAATTTGAGTCATTAGTGTATATGTCTTTGCTCAAATTATATCTACGTATTTCATGTGAATAAGTATAACTAGATCCTAAAATATTGTAATTGGATAAGTTAAACTAATAACAAAAGTAATTTTCTGAAACGGCTTTTAGTTTTGTGTTTAAATTAATACAGTTTTATGTTTGTTTTAGAAATGAAGTTTGTTTATTTTTCTTTTGTTGGCCCAAGTTCTGAGCTTTCTGTCCTTATTTTCTTTTACATTTTGAGGAGCACAAAGTGTTCAAAAAATGGTAGTGTTTTGATCATGATTTTGGTATTTGATTTGCAGCACAAAGTGGAAATAAATGGAAATGAAGAATAAATTGGAGATGAAGAGAAAATTGGAAATAAATGGAGATGCAGAGAAAATTTGAGGCTTTCTGTCAATTACGAAAAGAAATCGAAGCTTGGTACCCTTTATGTCAGAACATTGAGAGACCCTCATACACTAATGGAAGGTTTTGATTTGGGCAAACCTTAAACGAGACCACCACACAGGTAAGACAAAAAATCCATAGACCAAATTTGGGTACTATATTTAGGTACATTATTTGTAGTTCTTATTGATTTTGGTTAATTTATGTTGATATGTGTACATAAATCATCAGTTGTTGATTTTGGTGTAAGCTTATGAAAAACAACATAGCTCTTCTCAGCAGCACTGCATTTTGGTGGGCATTTCTGCTCTAGATAAGTGAGTTTTTCTTTCTTACAGTATATCCAAAAGTGGCTTTAAAGGGTATAACTGTTACACTACTAACTGTTTCAATGACTTATGGCCTATGCACTGGGGCCAGGAGAACAATGACAGTGGAGCAACTGTCACTAAGTGAAGTTGACTCATATATATCTCTAAGTTTTAATTTAGGTCACTCCCAAAGCTGAAACCTAAAGGAAAAAAAAACACATATTCATGGCTTGGCTGTATGAATCCGTCTTTGAATATTGAAATTTGATTTGCTTTAACCTGATTATTGGAATTGCAGGTGGAGTGAAAGTGAGTGATTCTCTTGAAAATAATTTATGTTACTTAAACAACTGATTTTGCACCAACTATTAATATTGCTCCGTTGCAATTACACCGTAGATTGTATGTACGATTTATATGGTTGTCCGTTTGATTCACAACCAGGTTATTCTAATTTGTTACTTTGAGATTTAGCGAGGATTATTTTTTTTACTTCTGGAACATTCACATGAATTTATGTGCATTAGACTTGGTTTGGAGATTTGCCCACGTAAAAATACTTATGTCTTTCATGTCAAGTTATGACTTTTTTTTGTTCTCCGTACAAGAATTGCTAGCTATCGTGACACCCTGATCTCAATTTACTTCCAATAAAGTGCTTTGCAACTGACTATGGGGCATTCTAATCTTTTTCAATGAAATGATGTTAATATTTGTGTCATATGACTAGAAGTAGTGGATTACCAGTACTTATGGGGAAATATGTTCATCTTCTTTCAAAAAAGAAAGAAAGAAAGGTAACTAGAGGAAGATGAAGACTCAAAGGTCGAAAGGTAACTAGAGTTTCATTTTACTTTATTTTTTACATTGTTTTAAAAAAAAATTTCCTATTCCTTTTCAGAAAAGAGTTGTCCTGAAAGTCAAGGCTTGAAACAATCTGGGTCTCTCTATAAACTAGCATTTTTCTCTCTACATTGTTCTCTTTATATTTCCCCCCTTCTCTCTCTCTCTCTCTCTCTCTCTCTCTCTCTCTCTCTCTCTCTCTCTCTAGAATTTGAGTCTCTTTCTTACATGGTAGCAAAGATCAGTTTTTTTTTTCCTATACCCCATAACTTCATATTTTAATGTATACAGATCTCGCTGTCTCTCTATTTGGCTTACCCGTGAAATTCACCCGATTGAAGTGTGATTTTGTCATCAAGGTTAGTATTTCTGATCTGGGTTTTGTGCCTTTTGTATTGGTTGTAGTTAACATTGGTATTGTTGCCTAAAAACTGTAATTGAAACTCTTGCATTGGTTTAGGCAATGTATTGATTTACTGCACAGGAAAAAAAGAAAAAAAAAAAAGAAAAGAAAAAAAAGAAGGTATTTGAAATAATCATTCAGAAGTTCGAAGATTTCCAAGTCTCACCAACCTCAATCTGCTGCTAGGTGCCCCACTGCACTTTTAGACCACGTTTGGGTAGCTTCTAAAATAATCACTTTGGAATAAGAGTTTTTGAAAAGCTAAGAGTTGGAGAGTTTTTAAAGTGATTGTGTTCATGTGATCCATTTTTTTGTGGAGAGAAGTGCGAGCGTGCCATAAAGTTTTGTGCATGAGGAAGAGTTATTGCTTTTGTTATCATTAGAGTTAAATACAGATTTTATTGCGTAATTAACACTTGAGCAAATCCTTTTTTTGCAAGTAAAAAGAAAAGTAGAATTTTGAAGAGTTTGGACTCATTCGTTATTCGTTAATTGTTGTTTTGTTAAACAAATAAATTAGAATAATTGTGAAGAGTTTGGACTCATTCGTTTTCCCTTAGTAGTGCTATTCCACTCATGTTCTGCTAATTGTGGTTTTATTGTGGATGAATAATCTCAATTGATGTAAGGGGGTGTACAAGGAAGTTGTGCATTAAAGGAGGACAGTTATCAAGTGTCAAGGCTTACAAGGCTTTTATACACACACACCCCCCTAGTCATGTTGCCAGGATTTGTAGTGGGCCAAGGGCCTTAAATTGTATAAAAGTGCCATATGAAAACAATGCTTACGATTTTTTATTTTTTTTTTTATTTCTTTTTTTTTTTTGGCTTGAAACAATGTTTACCACAATAGATGGTGAAACTTATTTACCGAAAAAAGTGATTGGTGAAACACAAGTTACGAGTAGTAGGAGGTTAATGATTTTTGATGCTTGATATTATTATCTTTATGGCTTGGTGAAACACAGGTTATGAGTAGTAGTTGGTCAATGATTTTTTTATGCTTGATAATTTTATCTTTAAATTACACTACTATAAATGTTGTGTTTGCAAGTGTGGTGTTACATGAGGTTCTGAATTTCAGGTCTATCTCTCTCTCAGTCCATTGATCTCGCTATGTTTAAGAATCTTGATTTTTCGGATGCACCTTGACCTCTGTCATATGATCTCACCGTGTCTAAGAATTTTGATTTTTCCGATACCTATAAACTCTTTATCATTGCTTTGGGTGTCCCTTTTTTTTACCTACCCCTTTGTAATTTGTATGCTGATGTTGGAGAACCCTACTTTCTTGACGCGAGTTTGATTCCGAAGCGGCATTTATCCCCCCCTCCTTTTTTTTTTTTGTTTGCGTCGTGCCCATGGGCACGGGCAATTACTAGTTCATATTAAAGAGACAAGTCTTCTACCATTTTTGATATATCCTAACTAAATTTAGATAGCATTTATTTAGCCAAATATTTTATATATATGCATGTGTATATATATATATAAAGCATCTGGTGTGGTAAAGAATTCGTGTATTATTTGATCTGCCCATCCACATTGTATTCTTATTAGTCAAAAGCTTGCCCAAAAAAAAGTCAAACAAAAGGCACCATAACTTTTACATATGCAAGTGCAATTATATATGTAAACATATGTTTCTATATATGGAAGCGTAGTAATATGCATGTATATTTGCTTCTACTACATGGCAATCTTCTAGAATTTTGATAATTTAAATTTTTTTCTTTACATTTTTGTGTTAATATTAACAATGGTTGACCAATTTTTAATGCAGATTATTAAATTTGATGACCAATTTAATGTAAATTAAATTTGATATATAATTTATCATATGCCTTTGAATTTGAATTAAAGAAATAAGTATCTTAGCATATTTCAAATATCCTAACTAAATTTAAATAGCATTTATTTAATCAACAATTTTAGGTTCAAAATTGATTATTCACATTAGTCATTAGATTTCTGACTGGGAATATATACATATATACCTGTATATATATATATAGTATTTTGTGTGGTAAAGAAATCATGCATGTATTGTTTGATCTGTCCATCTACATTGTATTCGTATTAGTCAAACAAAAACATCATGGCTTTTACATATGCAAATGCAATTATATATATATATATATATATTTACATATGCTTCTATATATGAAAGTATCAAGTGGACTAATATACATGCTTATATCATCTACAGTTCTTTTGTATTCTATGTAGACCTCAAAGTTTAGTTTAAGTTTGCTCATCCGTATGTTTGCTAACTTTTTGGTTCTTATTTGAAGAAAATAAGAAGATTAAGCGTTAGAAGTATATGAGACTATGTTCTTTTGACCCTACAAGTAAGTGCCATTTATGTAGTTTCGGTTTGTGGTTGGATATTGTTACTAATTTGTTTAACGAATGTTAAGTTTAAAAGAAATATTTTTCAAACCACCAAGAACTAAAATATTCAAGGTCATCTAGTTATTGAGTGTTTTGAATTTACTATTGTTGGAATTTATTGTTTAAATTTACATATAAGATGTATACAACATTGTCATCTTTTGTTTATCATTTGCACGATCGTTCTTTTATATTTTAATAATGCATTTTTTTCGTTGCATAATACTTTTGTATTTTATAAATATCTCGTGCACTTGCACGGGGTCATAGCTAGTGTGTGTATATATATATATATGTGAAGGCAAAAACTTTTGCTTTTGCCACCTAAGCACCCATGTGGCACTCCTCTATGAAAAGTATTGTGTTAATTGACAAACTAAATATTAAATTAAATGCAATAACTATATATTTGTATAATATATATATATATATATCTTTGTATAACATTTAAAAAAAACCTGGTACGACAATCTACTACTTTTCAAAATTATAATAGAAGTTCAAATTATAGTCATATATATACTAGCTATGACCCCGTGCAAGTGCACGAGAGATTTATAAAACACAAAAGTATTATGCAATGAAAAACATATATTATTAAAATATAAAAGAACGATCGTGCAAATGGTAAACAAAAGATAACAATGTTATATACATCTTATATGTAAATTTAAATCATAAATTCTAACAATAGTAAATTCAAAACATTCAATAACTAGATGACCTTGAATATTTTAGTTCTTAGTGGTTTGAAGAACATTTATTCAAAACTTAACATTGGTTGAACAAATTAATAACAATATTCAACCACACACCGAAACTACATAAATGACACTTACTTGTAGGGTCAAAAGAACATAGTCTCATCTACTTCTAACGTTAAATCTTCTTATTTTCTTCAAATAAGAACCAAAAGTCAGCAAACATATGGATGAGCAAAATTAAACTAAACTTTAAGGTCTACGTAGAATACAAAAGAACTGTAGATGATAAGCATGTATATTACTGCACTTGACACTTTCATATGTAAAAGCATATGTAAACATATATAACTGCATTTGCATATGTAAAAGTCATAGTGCTTTTTGTTTGACTAATACGAATACAATGTGGATGAACAGATCAAACAATTCATGATTTCTTTACCACACTAAATACTACATATATATACAGATATATATATATATATCTATTTTGGCCGTCGGATCTTGTTTTTATTAATGGCAGTTTTGTCATTTCATAGTTTTTAAACACAATCCGTCGATCAAAACAGAGGCCTTCTATTTAAAACGAGAGGTGGCCCTCTTTAGAGAATCTTTGTATATATGTATATATTCCCAGTCAGAAATCTAATGACTAATGTTAACAAATTTTCAATTTTGAAACTAAAATTGTTGGCTAAAGAAATGTTATCTAAATTTAGTTAGGGTATTTGAAATATACTAAGATACTTATTTCTTTAATTCAAATTCAAAGGCAAATAATAAATTATATATCAAATTTAATCTATATTAAATTGGTCATCTAATTTAATAATCTACATTAAAAATTGGTCAACCTTTGTTAATATTAACACAAAAATGTAAAGAATAACATTTTAAATTATAAAATTCTAGAAGATTGCCACGTGGCAGAAGCATATATATATATATATATATGTGCATGTATATTACTACACTTTTATATGTAGAAGCATACGTCTACATATATAACTATACTTGCATATGTAAAAGCTATGGGGTTTTTTGTTTGACTTTTTTTAGCAAATTTTTTGTTTGACTAATAAGAATATAATGTGGATGGACAGATCAAACAATATACGAATTCTTTACAACACCAGATGCTTTATATATGTATACACATATGTATCTATATAATTACTGGCTAAATAAATGCTATCTAAATTTAATTAGGATATATCAAAAATGTTAGAAGACTTGTCTCTTTAATATAAAATCAAAGGCAGAAGATATTCATTTATTAAATTTAATCTACATAAATTTGGTCATCAAATTTAATCTCATTAAAAATTGGTTAACCCTTGTCAATATTAACTTAATAATGTAAAGGAAAAAAAATGATCAAAATTCTAGAAAATTGCCACGTGGTAGAAACAATATATAATTGTACTTGCATATATAAAACGTATGGTGCTTTTTGTTTGACTAATAAGAATACAATGTCGATGTACATATCAAACAATACACGAATTCTTTAATTACCACATTAGATGCTTTATATATACATGTATATTTTATATATTCTCAGTAGATGTCTAATGTGGAAATTTTTCAATTAATTTGAATCTAAAATTATTGGCTAAGTAATTACTGTCTAAATTTGTTAGGATGTAAAAAAAATGTTAGGATACTTATCTCTTTAATACAAATTCAAAGGAAGATAATAAATAACATATCAAATTTAACCCATATTAAATTGGTCATCAAATTTAATCTACATTAAATTGGTCAATCATTAATTAACACATATATGTAAAAATAAGTAAAAATAAATAAAATGATCAAAATGCTCAAAAATTACCACATGGCAGAAGCAAAGGCTTCTGCTTTCATGTTTATATATATATATATATTAGATACATTATATATATATATATTAAAGCAAAAGCTTTTGCTTTTGCCACCTAAGCGACCATGTGGCATACCTCTATGAAAAGTATTGTGTTAATTGACAAACTAAATATTAAATTAAATACAACAACTATATATTTGTGTAACAACATATATCTTTGTAAAACATTTATAAAAAAATAATAAATAAAAATAAATAAATAAATAACTGGTACGATAATCTACTACTTTTCAAAATTATAATAGAAGTTGAAGTTATAGCAAATATGTTACAAGATTTCAGCTACCAAAAAACCGGTCAACAAACTAGAATTTGAAATGTGTAACCAAATGCAGAAGTGTAAGTTCTCAAATCAAGGAATTGACTACTCAAATTCTTCAAAGATTGGGTCAACAATTGTTCCCACATAAGTACTCCATCAACTCTTCAAAATTAGGTCAACATTAGATCCCAAGTCCATGCCTTAAAATATTAATTTTGTATTTATTCATTTGTTGCAATTGTCATTTGATATCTAAAAGATTGTGTTGTAAAGTTATATATATATATATATGTATATATATACACATTCCCCTTCTCATGAGGGAGCTCTCACTCTATGACTTTGTATTTCATTTAGTTTGTTAATTTGTTTGAGAAGTAGAAGGGATATACAGTCCCCTTCTCATGAGGGAGATCTCACTCTATGACTTTGTATTTCATTTAGTTTGTTAATTTGTTAACAACTCCATAAAAGACCCATAATGGTGCATGCTTTTGGATGATTGGGAAGTAAAAAGTGATTTTTTAATGGAAGATGCACCCGAAAAAGTTTTACTTTTATTTTAATCATGCACCAGAGCGTGTTTTTTTAACGGCAACATGTAAGTTTTTTTTTTTCTTTTTTCTTTTTCTTTTTTCAAAAAAATTATTGATTTGATTTGAACCCGATTGATAATCTTTGTTTGTAGGCCCAAGAAGTCTCTCTTTTTCCTTCTAGATTTGGAGAAGTACATTCCAAGATGATTTTTGTGGTTTGGAAGGATTGCATAAATATATATATATATATATATATATATCATTTTTGGGTTAGTATGGTTCATCATCAGTTGTGTTTAGTATTTTTGAGTTTATGTTTTGTTTAGGGTTTGGAGAATTTTCTGCCTTTTGACAGTTTGGTTTGAACTAGTATACTTATGAAAGGAGAAGCTTTGTTTTTTTTTTCTGCCAGGTGGCAGCTTATATTAGAAAAAAATTTCTATTTTTTTTCTGCATAATGTGGCTAAGGTATAGAGAAGATGTAATTACGTATATCATCGTTAGATAGTTCAAAGATTTTTTAAATTATTGTTGAAAAAAGTTTATGTTGTAACTATTAGTATATATTTATAGAATATGATACACAATGCCGTAAAATGTGATATATGTTGGAGAGATTGTAATATTTAGTGATAAAATTTAGTGACAAAGGAAAGGACAAGACAAGAAAGTCAAGTATTGGGTATATATTCAAGTTCCAGCAACTTGGTCAGAAAGAAAAAAGGGCTGATAATTGATGGCTTGCGTGTGTCAATGTTGTATGTGTTTACTAGTGTACAATACAATGATATACTTTGTATGCATACTGCACCAAGTTGTACCAACTCTGTATGATCAGAAACTATGGGCTAAAAAAAACCTTTGGGTTAAGAGTCCCAACCCATTGGATCAAAGAGTCACAACCAATCAAAGAGTCCCAACCTGTTGGATCAAAGAGTCACAACCATTCATTGGTGTCTCTTAAGTAATATACACAGATTGTCAATAAATAACTGTGTACCCACTTTGACAAATACATAATAAAATTACATCTCCTCTTCTTCTTTGTTCTACCCTCTGTTATTTTCAGTTTCAACGAGTGTTCTCAGGAATTCTTTAGGATTGCTACTTGAAAGGATTCTGTGGATTTGCTGTATCTTGGAGGTAATTTTTCATATACCCATTTAGCAAACTCATTAAGAGTGGGGACAAATAACACCTTAAGGGAAGTATTTTTACGCCTCAAATCCACTACAATTTTGTTTTCTATAATAGCAGTTAAATTCTTCTTCTCTATTTTCAATTTCTTCATCAATCTTAAGGTGTTATTTGATGGAGATGGAGAAGAATATGGTATCTTTCATGAATCAGAATGTTAAGTTGAATCGATTTTATGGAACAAATTTTACTCGCTGGAAAGGGAAAATATTCTTCCTTCTCACGATGCTGAAGATTGCATATGTTCTTGATCCGGATCTTCAACCTCTTCCAGTGTCAATGGATGACGATACTGGTGCAGTTAAGGCAGAAAGGAAGAAATGAATAGAAGATGAAGTGGTATGTCGAGGGCATATTTTGAATACTCTTTCGGATCCTCTCTATGATCTTTACAATTCAATGCAATCTCCGCGAGAAATCTGGAATGCTTTGGAATATAAATACAAAACTGAGAAGGAATGTACGGATAAATTCTTAGTTTTGAAATACTTTGAATTTGCTATGGTTGATGTTCAATCTGTTTTAGATCAAGTTCATGAGTTGCAATTTCTTGTCTCAAAACTCCGTGAATTAAAGGTTGTGATTTCTGAGTCATTTCAAGTGGGGGCTATTATTGCAAAATTACCCCAAAGTTGGAATGATTATAGAAAGAAGCTCTTGCATAGAAAAGAGGATATGACTTTGGAAGAAGTACAGAAACATTTGAGAATTGAAGAGGAAACTAGATCTCGTGATCAGAAAAATATTACTCAGAATTCTTCAAAGTTAATTTCGTTGAAGGGAGTAAATATAAAAAGAACTTCAAGGTGAACAATACAAAGAAGTTTAAGAAGTTTGATCCCAACAAGAAAAGAGTTAATGGATCTTGTTACATTTGTGGACAGAAAGGCCATTTTGCTCGTGATTGTAGACACAAAAAGAAGAATGAAGTCAGTAATTCCAATAATGCAAACGTGGTAGAAAATAAGACTGAAGAGATAGTTGCCATGGTTTCTGAAATGCAAATTGGTATGATAACAGAATTAAATATGGCAGTAGTGACTAAATCCTATGATTGGTGGCTTGATTCTGGAGCTACCATGCATGTTTGCAATGATAAATCTTTGTTCTCAATATATAAAAAAGGAGAGGATGGTCAAGAGGTTCTCATGGGAAACCATAATGTTGCTAAGGTTCTTGGAAAAGGAAGTGTCGATCTCCAATTCACTTCTGGGAAGAAATTGTTTCTGAAAAATGTTTTTCATGTTCCATAAATTAGGAAAATCTTGTGTCTGCAAATTTGCTATGTTAAAGCGGAATTAAATTCGTTTTGGAGTCAGATAAATGTATTTTGACAAAAAAAAATGGGGTATTTGTTGGGAAGGGATATTCTTGTGATGAGATGTTCAAACTCAATATTATTAATAAAATAAATAATTTTGCTTATATTGTTGAGTCTTTTGATATTTGGCATGCTCGTTTAGCCCATTTGAATTTTAGATCTTTAAAATACATGTCCAAGCATGATTTAATTTCTTACAATAATTATGATAATAAAAAGTGTGAAATATGTATTCAAGCCAAACTGACTAAGAAACCTTTTCCAAAAGCTGATAGAAATACCAATTGTTAGACTTAGTACATTCTGATATTGTGAATATAATGGTTTATTAACAAGGGGTGGAAAAAGATATGTTATAACTTTCATAGATGATTGTTCTAGATACACAATGTATTTTTAATCAAAACTAAAGATGAGGCATTTGAAATGTTCAAACGTTATAAGGCTGAAGTTGAAAATCAAAAAGAAAAGAAAATAAAAATTCTTCGTAGTGATAGAGGTGGAGAATATTTTCCTAATGAATTTAACTTTTTTGTGAAGAACATGGCATTATTCACCAAAGATCTGCACCCTATACTCCTCAACAAAATGGTTTCGCTGAAAGAAAAAATAGAACGCTCACTGATATGGCTAATTCAATGTTAATCAACTCTAAATTGTCAAATAATTTGTGGGGAGAAGCTCTTCTTACTGCATAATAGAATTCCATCTATGAAAACACATGTCTCACCTTATGAAGTATGGAAAAATAGAACTCCAAATTTAAAATACTTAAGGGTATGGGATTGTGTAGCTTTCTATAGGATTCATGATTAAAAATCTTCAAAGTTAGGACCAAGAGGAATAAAAAGTATTTTTGTAGGATATGCAGAAAGTTCTAAAGCATACAAATTGTTGGACTTAGATTCCAATGTCATAGTTGAGTCAAGAGATGTTGAATTTATTGAGAATAAATTTTTGAAAGATTCTAGTTTGGAAACGGAATCATTCGTTAAACCACCAAGTGACATGAACCCTATTTCTTCTATTAATAATAAAAGGAAAGAATCTGAAACCCAAATTGAACTTATGAGAAGTCAGCATGCTAGAAAAGAGAAATCATTGGGCCCTGATTTTATTTCATCACAGGCTTTAGCATTTTTGGTGGAAGGAGATAGAAATAACGTTCTCAATAAAATACCCATTTTACTTAACATAGAAGAAGATCCTAAAACTTTTAATGAAGCAATGACTTCTAGATGTGAATATATTAAATAATCAAGAAAACAACAAGGGGAAAGAGAAAAGAGAGCTAGAGTTTTTCATAACACAAAAACTGAATGAATGAATACAATGAAAAAGAAGATGCAATAATAATAGAATATCTAGGTATACAGTATTACCCTAATATAAAAGAAAAGACTAAACTACCCTAAAGCTAATAAAACTAATTCTAACACCCCTCCTCAAACTCACTATGTTGCAGCTAAAAACATAGAGAGTTTGCCAACTAAAAAACGAAAACGTTGAATCGGATGTGACTTTGTAAACAAATCAGCAATCTGTGCGGAAGAAGAAACAATAGGCAAAGTGATAGCTCCATGCTTAAGGTGATGACGAGTAATGTGACAATCAATCTCTATATGCTTGGTCCTCTCATGGAAAACGGAATTGTGAGCAATCTGAATAGCACTCTTATTATCATAATACATAGGTAAAGGACGAGGAAGGGAGACACCCATATCTGTAAGTAGCCGACGTAACCAAATAAGCTCACGGGTAGTCGAAGCCATAGCGCGATACTCAGCTTCTGTGGAAGACACAGCAACAACATCTTGCTTCTTGCTCTTCCAAGAAATGAGAGAATCACCCAAAAATATACAAAACCCAGTAACAGACTTGCGATCTGTAGGATCACCGGCCCAATCAGCATCAGAGTATGCACGCAACTCCAAGGAAGATGATGAAGAAAGTAAAAGACTTTGAAACCTAGTGCCCCTCAAGTACCTCAAAATACGATGAACAGCAGCCCAATGAACTGTAGTAGGAAAAGTAACAAACTGACTAACAACATGAACAGCATGAGCAATATTCGGACGAGTAATAGTAAGATAAACCAAGCTACCAACAATAGTGTGATATAAGGTAGGATCAGGCAAAAGAACGCCATTAGAAGGGGAAAGACGAACATTAAGCTCCAAAGGGGTATCAACAATCCTATTATCAGTGAGGCGAGCATACTCAAGAATGTCACCTGTATACTTAGACTGAGAAAGAATATAACCTTTCGGAGAACAAGCTACTTCAATCCCCCAAAAATAACGTAGTGGACCTAAGTCCTTCATTTCAAAACAACGAGCTAATTCAGACTTCAACACTGCAATCCCATCAACATCATCACCAATAATAATCATATCATCAACATACAAAGAAAGCATAATATGACCAGCAGTAGTACACCTAATAAAGAGAGTTGAATCATACTCACTCGGGGAAAACCCAAATGAGGTAATCACTGTGGAAAACTTCTCAAGCAAAGCTCGAGGGGCTTGTTTAAGACCATATAAGGCTTTTTTAAGCCTGCAAACTTCACCAGGACCATGAGGAACACCCGGAGGAGGAACTATATAAACCTCCTCTTGGAGGTCTCCATTCAAGAAAGCATTTTTAACATCCATCTGAGTTATATGCCACTGACGAATAGAAGCAACTACAATAAGAGTACAAATAGTAGTCATTTTAACAACAGGAGCAAAAGTCTCCTCGTAATCCATACCATACTGTTGAGAAAAACCCTTGGCAACCAATCTTGCTTTGTACCGCTCAACAGACCCATCTGACTTGGTTTTGATTTTATAAACCCAACGAGAACCAATAGCGCTCTAACCAGAAGGTAAGGGAACCAAACTCCAAGTGTCTGTCTTATACAATGCTGGGAGTTCCTCTGCCATAGCCTGTTGCCAAAGAGGATCAAGAGCTGCCTCTTTATAGGACAGAGGCTTAGAGAGATCATGAATTAAAGCTAAAAATGAAGCAAAAGAATCTGAATAACAAGAATAAATAAAATTAGGTGATTGAGTAGACTTACGAGTGCGAGCAGGATAGCGAGGAGGTTCCACAGTCTCAGTAGGTGCTTGGGTGGCCTCTGGAAGGGAGGTAGCATCAAGCGATAAGGTACCAGTATTAACAGAAGTAGAACCATGAGGTGAGACAATATCAGTGGTGCATGGGGCTTGAGAGGGCACACTATCGGTATCATTAGAGAATGGGTCAAGATGGATGAGATCATATTTAGTCAACTCATAATGATTATCAAGAATAGAAAAGAAGGGTATGTGCTCAAGAAACACAACATGGCGAGAGACATATAGTTTCTTAGTAAGTGGGTCAAAGCAACGATATCCCTTTTGACCCTCACCATAACCTAGAAAAACACAAATAGCAGACTTAGGTGACAATTTGGTACGCTCTACATGAGGTCGAAGGACAAAACAAGTACAACCAAACACCTTTAAGGAAGAATAATCAGGAGCATGCACATACAATTTTTCAAAAGGTGACAGACCTGAGCAGTGAAAGGAAGGAATTTTATTAATTAGATTGACAGTAGTAAGGATAGCCTCTCCCCAAAAATCACTAAGGACATATGCAGATAATAAAAGAGAGCGAGCAGTTTCAACAATATGCCGGTGTTTCCTTTCAGCAACACCATTTTGCTCAGGAGTGTCTGTACAAGAGGACTGGTGAATAGTTCCATCTAAAGCAAGCAACTCACGAAATTTATGATAGGTATACTCTCCACCTAAATCTTATCTAAAACATTTGATGACAGCAGAATGTTGAGTTTTAACAAAAGCACGAAAGGTATTGTAAATATCAAAGAAGTCTGAACGGCGTTTCATAAGATAAACCCAACAGTAACGAGTGCAATCATCAATAAATGATACATAATATCGAGACCCCCCTCTTGTAGTAATAAGAGAGGGTCCCCATACATCAGAATGAACTAAATCAAATGGTGCAAGAGAATAAGAAATACTTCTATTAAATGGTAAAGCGGAAAATTTTGCCAGTTTACAACCACTGCAATCAGAAATATCATGAGTTTGTAAATCTCCTAATTTTCCTGTAAAAGTTAAATATTTTAAACGAGAGGCTGAAACATGACCAAGGCGAGAATGCCATAAATAAAAACTAGACGAAGATGAACTCAAACGAAAGGATGACAAGTCAACACTAGAAGCTGCAACCACTGGTACATTGAGCTTGTCCAAGATGTATAATCTCCCTTGTCTACGACCTGTCCCAATCAGCGTCTGAGACTGCAGATCCTGCACATGACAAAAAGTAGAAGAAAAAGAGACTAAGTAACCTGCATCACAAAGCTGACCAACAGAAACAAGATTCATAGTAAGTTTGGGAATGTGGTAAACACTAGGGAGAGATACATGAGGTGTGACAACAGACCCAACACCTGCTAATGGCATGGGAGTACCATCAGCAGTCATAACAGGCAAAGAGGAAGCAGGACATAAGGAAGCAAAAGACGACAAGTCAGGCGACATATGATTAGAAGCTCCAGAGTCTAAAACCCAAATACCTGAGGACATACCTGAAGACATACCTAGTGAAGAGGTGGCCATAGCATGTGGCTGTGTGGCAAGGAACTTTTGAAATTGCTCAACAAGGGAGGTCATAGACGGAGTGGATGGGGAAGGGGAACCGGGTCTAAATGAGTCTGATGGTGGTACAACTGCTACAGTGTTAGGCTGTGGAGGCCTATATGAACGCTGCTGAGATTGGTTGTCAGATTTCCAATGAGAAGATTGGGGTTGCTGTTGTTGTGGTGGTCGACCATGTGAGGGCTGGTTGCTACTATTGGGCTGGTTTGCACCACCCAACCTAGGACACCGAGCCTTCCAATGACCCTTCTCCTTACAGTAGCTGCATACATCACTTCCAACTCTCGAGTAAGGCTTATTCTGATTGTTGGACTATGGTCGAAAAGGGGCTGCTAAAACAGACGGAGTAGAGTTGGGGAGAATTCCCTTTCCAGACTGTGTCTTGAGACGTATTTCCTCGGCTACTCACTCATGGACAACAGAAGCAACGGACGGAAGTGGGCTACGATGGAGAATGGACCCACGAAGGCCCTCAAAATCTTCACGTAGAGCCATCAAAAACTGAACCAGACGTTGTTCCTCCCTACTAGCGATATATGGTGCAAAGGCCCACAATTTGGGCGACTCCATGAGAGCTAACTGATCCCAAAGATCTGTCATTGTAGAATAGAACTCCTGAATACTCAATTTTTTTGTTCAAGGGCACAAATATCACATTCTAATTGGTACATTTTCGTAAAATTGGACTGTGTAAATAATTTAGCCAAATGATCCCATACCTCCTTTACATATTCAAACTTTGCCAACTGCATACCTATTGAGGGAGCAACGGAGTTGTTGATCCAAGTAAAGATTTTCGAATTATTTGCGTCCCAAACATCTAGCAATTCTGCAAATTTATCAGCATTTTCATTCGTAGGTTTACTAAAATCCCCATTGATATAACCCCACATCTTCTTCCCCTTCAAAAAAATTTTCATCACATAATTCCAATATGCAAAATTCTTGCCATCGAGTTTAACACTAATTGCTTGAAGCGAATCATCACGTTCAGCAGCCATTATGAAAATGAAGCAATTAAATAACACAAAACAATCGAACCCAAAATCAAAGACAGGTCCAAAAACAAAAAACAAACGAACTAGAATCAGTGACAGATCCAAAAATGAGCGCATAGCAGTGCGAGATCTAAATACGAATCCGAATCAGCGAGAAATCCAACAACAAACCAGAATCATCCGAAAATCGTGGATGAGATTCGAACTTGCTCTGATACCATGTGAATATATTAAATAATCAAGAAAACAACAAGGGGAAAGAGAAAAGAGAGCTAGAGTTTTTCATAACACAAAAACTGAATGAATGAATACAATGGAAAAGAAGAGGCAATAATAATATAATATCTAGGTATACAGTATTACCCTAATATAAAAGAAAAGACTAAACTATATCTAGGTATACAGTATTACCCTAATATAAAATAAAAGACTAAACTACCCTAAAGCTAATAAAACTAATTCTAACACTAGAGATGTAGCTTTTTGGAAAGAAGCTATTAATGACGAGATGGATTCAATTCTGTCAAATCAAACCTGGGTCTTAGTAGACTTACCATCAGGATCAAAGCCAATCAGTAGTAAATGGGTATTTAGGAGAAAGTATAATGCAGATGGATCTATTCAAACTTTTAAGGCTAGGTTGATAGCCAAAGGGTTCAAACAGAAAAAAGGGATAGACTATTTTGATACTTATGCTCCGGTAGCTAGATTAACATCTATAAGAGTCTTAATGGCTCATGCATCTATTTATCGCTTATATGTGCACCAGATGGATGTTAAAACTGCTTTTCTCAATGGTGAACTTGATGAAGAAGTTTACATGGAACAACCCGAAGGATTTGTTTTGCCTGGAAATGAAAAGAAAGTTTGTAAATTAGTTAAGTCCCTTTATGGTTTGAAACAAGCACCAAAACAATGGCATGAAAAATTTGATTCAGTTACTTTGTCTAATGGTTTCAAACATAATAATGCTGATAAATGTATTTACTCTAAGTTTACAAATGAATTTGGTGTGATTATTTGTCTTTATGTTGATGATATGCTAATCTTTGGAACAAATTTGAGAGGTGTATCTGAAACTAAGAATATCCGACTTCGCAATTTAAGATGAAAGATCTTAATGAAGTAGATACTATCTTAGGTATAATAGTTAATAAACATAGTGGGGGTTACGCATTGTGCCAATCTCATTATATTGAGAAAGTGCTTCTTAAATTCAAACACTTGAAAATTAAAGAAGTAAATACTTCGTATGATTCTAGTATTAAAATGTTAGAAAATTCTGGCAGAGCAATTGCACAACTTGAATATGCAAGTGCAATACTTAATGTATGCAATGCATTGTACAAGGCCAGATATAGCATTTGCAGTTTGTAAAATGTCAAGATATACAAACAATCCTAGTACGGATCATTGGAAGCAATTGGGGGGATACTTGGCTACCTCAAGATAACAATTGGATTAGGACTGTTTTATAATAACTTTCTGGCAGTACTAGAAGGATACTCGGATGCTAGTTGGATCACTAGCGCGAGTGACAATAAATCCACATCTGGGTGGATATTTACTATAGCTGGAGGAGCTATATCTTGGGCATCTAAGAAACGAACATGCATAACTCATTCGACGATGGAATCTGAGTTTATAGCATTTGCAGCGGTAGGCAAAGAAGTAGAATGGCTGAGAAATATGTTATTTGATATAAAGTTGTGGCCACAACCGATGTCATCTATTTCTTTGTACTGTGATAGTGAAACTACTTTGTCTAGAGCATATAATAAAATTTATAACGGAAAGTCTAGACATATTAGCTTGAGACATGAATATGTCAAGCAATTAATAACAAATGGTGTTATTAATATTATTTATGTTAGGTCAAATAACAACCTAGTAGATCCTTTAACTAAAGGACTTTCAAGAGAACTAAAAAAGGATACATCTAGTGGAATGGGACTGAAACCCTTATTTGAAAATCACCAATAATGGTAACCCAACTTTGTAATAGAATTACTACTATTCCAAAGTTTAAAGGGTAATAACAAGTTATTGATAAGTAATTGTTTAGGTAGAACTGAAATCTAGTATAACGTCCCTTCCAAGATATTCAGTACTAGTTGCTACATTTGAGGATGAGTTGTATACTCTTAATGAAGTTCAAACTCTAAAGATTGAATGTCTACGATAGCAAAAGACATATAGTGGAACTTAACTATGTGAACATAAGAGGTGGTGCCGCCTTGAACAAGAGTTTGGGTTTACTCTTGACAATGTTCATGAAATCAAGATCGAGCACAAGGCCATAATAGCGCTAATTTGATTTAGGACATCTCAAAAAAAAACTATGATAGCTCATGTGTGATGTATTTCCGGTATTGACATATAAAGACTTGGTTTAATGCATTGCACACTTTTGTCTTGTTAATATTTTGAACTACATTCACTAATTGAAGGTTTAAATCGAAAGACACCTTCTTGTAGCCATGGATATATCATATGAATAAAGGAAAATTACAATCTATTGGGGGATTGTTGGAGAGATTGTAATATTTAGTGATAAAATTTAGTGACAAATGAAAGGACAAGATAAGAAAGTTAAGTATTGGGTATATATTCAAGTTCCAGCAACTTGGTCAGAAAGAAAAATGGGCTGATAATTGATGGCTTGCGTGTGTCAGTGTTGTATGTGTTTACTAGTGTACAATAAAGTGATATACTTTGTATGTATACAACACCAAGTTGTACCAACTCTGTATGATCAGAAACTATGGGCTAAAAAAAACCGTTGGGTCAAGAGTCCCAACCCGCTGGATCAAAGAGTCACAACCAATCAAAGAGTCCCAACCCGTTGGATTGGTGTCTCTTAAGTAATATACACAGATTGTCAATAAATAACTGTATACCCACTTTGACAAATACATAATAAAATTACATCTCCTCTTCTTCTTTGTTCTACCGCTCTGTTATTTTCAGTTTCAACGAGTGTTCTTAAGAATTCTTTAGGATTGCTACTTGAAAGGATTCTGTGGATTTGCTGTATCTTGGAGGTAATTTGTCATATACCCATTTAGCAAACTCATTAAGAGTGGGGACAAATAACACCTTAAGGAAAGTATTTTTACGCCTCAAATCCACTACAATTTTGTTTTCTATAATAGCAGTTAAATTCTTCTTCTCTATTTTCAATTTCTTCATCAATATAATTCAAAATTATTGTTCTTTATGAAGAGAAGATAAAATCCAACAAATAATATATGTGTTGCCAACTCTTTTTCAAAATATTCAAAACTACATCGGTCAATTAATTTGAAATTTTGCTACACATATGTTTTTTTTAATTAAATACTTAAAGCCGTTTATATTTTGAAATGTGTATGTATTTGTTTGTATTTAACTATCTACATATTTACCTATTTAAAAGGTTAATCACTATTGTTTTCTACGATGTTTTATATCCAAATTACACTCCCGTGCAATTCAGATCTTGTTCAATTTAGAAAGAAAGAAAGAGAGTGTTGAGAGAGGTAGGAAATGTAAAAAATGGGAAGTAATTTAAATTTAAGAAAGTGGTAAGAACAATTTTAGACCCTTAGATGATAACATGCATCAAGAGTCCAAAGCTTCCTAATCAGCAAAATCATTACTCATGTATTATGTACACCGTATAGGGATAGATGCATGAATTTGAAGTTGGGGGGGTGGGGAGGACCGTATAGGGATAGATGCATGAATTTGAAGTTGGGGGGGGGAGGGGTTGGATGGATGCTAATTGGTAGGGCGAAAATCGAACCGAACTGAAATTCTATGTAGTGCAAAAACTAAATTGAACTGAAATTCTATACTAATTGAACCGAACCGATCAATTTGTCTAAAAATTGGACTGAATCGAACCAAACCAAACTATTTTAACCCCTATTAATAATATAAGTAAATCTAGGTTAAGCACTTCCAATTTTTCAAAATAAAAGTTAAAAAGAAAAGAAAGATATTTGAGTACGTCAATATCATTACAACAAAAAAAAAATGTTGCAATGACTAAAGGGTAATTTTTTATTTTATTTTATTTTTTTTCAATGGTCCTCAAGGTTTTTAATTTTTGAAATGTTGAATAGCGAAAGGTTATTGGAGGATTTGAATCTCTTTTTCAAAGAGTAATGATACATGTACATAAAATGTGCACATAAAGATCTGGGTCATTAATTTTGATGGGTCCCATACATGCAGGCATGGACCCCACCAAAATGAATGACCCAAATCTTAATGTGTACACTTTATATACATAGTTTATGTGCACATAGTATTACCCTTTTTCAAATTATTTGTTAGGCCATGACATTGATCTCTTACCTATCTCAAGGGTGAGTAATTAATAGTTGACTAACAAAAGAGAGGTATATGTTGTCCAACTACAATTTTCAGGTTACTATAATTTTTGAAAGAGAAATGCTAAAGGTACCGATTTAAGGTACCCGAAATTTTAATCGGAATACATGGCATCCTACGTGTCAAGCTTTGTGTCAATTGGTAGGCCCAGTGCAATTAATACCAAACCCAAATTTCAACCTATTAATTCATTGATTTCTTATATATATATAGTCAGGCTGTAGTGTGCATTGGATGAGCGCATTGAATTTTTAAGTCTAAAAAATTATGGGTCAACAGGGTAACTTGCGATTTTTTTAGGCTTTAAAAGTCCATTGCGCCCACCCAGTGCGCATTGGGTGAACCCACTTGATTTTTAAGCCTAAAAAATAGGGTCAACGGGGCGGCAGGATAAGGCGCGGATCAGTGGGGCGCCCCGCTTTTTTTTAGGCTTAAAACCCTAGTGCGTTCACCCAGTGCGCACTGGAGCCTGACTATATACATACATATACATATGTACATATGCAAGAGAAAGAAGGCATACCTAATATCATATTTGAAACCCTCAACCAGATAGTTATGATGAATCAATTTCTTAGATAGGGAGCAAATGTGAATGAGAAGGGAGAAAAATTCTTACCACTTGACTTCGTTAGACAGGGAAGGGAGGGGAGAAGAGGAAACTGCTTCTGGGAGAGGTGTCATTGCTGTCGATACGTAACTTGGAGAGGAGGAGGCGCTGGACGATCAGGGAGGTCAAACATATTGTAAATTAACATGCACACTAGCATATATGAGTCGGGTATAGGTTCGTTACCTAGCGGAATAACCCGACGGATCGCCGAACGGTGTTGTTACGAGCCCGACCTCTTCACCCACGAACTGCTGCTCCATGTAGCCTCCGTGTACTCTCTTATGCTTCGTATTAGTCACAGAGAAAACTACTAGAGCAATCTCCGATGATGCCACGATCTAAATCTCAAGCTCCATGGTGATAAGCTATAGAGAGAGAAAATCGTGAGGAGGGAGAGAGAGAGAGAGAGGGGCTGTTCTTGTGTGTATTTTTTAGGGTTAGTGTGTTATATATGTATATAGGCACACACAAACCCTACTTATTTAGGGCTACAATAACCCATGCCTCTTTGAACCTGGTCCAATATAATGTGGGTGCCCGTATTGCCCAGCCACGTTATTTCCTACATCTCTCACTCACCTACATAGGGTTAGTACTAAAACCAATCTCTCAACACAACAGAACTTATCAACTCTTCATACAGGGAAATAGAACTTGCGACCTTACGAAAAAAAAAGTACAGCGGCAGGAGTGTAATGCCAAATCATCACCATAACTAGCAAGGCACATCACTCGGAAGCTTCTCGTGTATGCCTTAAACAATTCAACCACACTGGACACAACATTCTCAATCCCTCGGTGAAAAGAATTGCTGCACCACCTCAATGTAGTGTACTCATGACATATCAGTAAAACAAAATACGATTGTCGTAGGCCTGCTAATGAGTCACAAAACATGGTGTGTTATTGAATAGTCTTCCCTGATCCCACATGTCAATCTGACTAACTTGACCGCTTACCCAGACACGCCCCATAGAACGGAATTATCTCTTCGTCCTAGGATAGCATGCTAAAGTAGCTGTCATCAAGCGTCCTCTTCATGACATAGTCTCAAGTCGTGAAGGCAACCAGTTTGTAGGATAACCAATGTCTTGGATATGCTACGTGGCTCACACAGCAATGAAGAGGAATCCATTCACTGCTTCATAGTCGATCGCGAAAGCACATACAGTATGATATGTATGCTATGGCGTTCTTCCATAAAATGGGCATGTCACTCTGTGTTTGGAAAAATAAGTAACGCATACGAATCTTAATCTAGACGTTACAAAAAACGTCTAACCTGAGTTTTCCAGCATAGTCGGCCCTCCTGGCGCCCGTCTAAAAACTCACATTCGGCTATAAACAAGCTACATAGAGTCGTAGGATCTCTCTATGTTCGACCAAATATAAAGGTCTCATCTTAGCTCCATCTAAGGCGACATACAGAAATAATAAGAGTTTATATCTAGCTCGCTGTTCTTACACTGCGTTGATATATGTGTTCAAGCTCGCTTTCTAAGCACTATGGACACACATGTCCTAGCTAGCTATCTAAGCGCCATGAACACAAATGTCTCATCTTGCTCGCTGTCCAAGCACCATGGACACACATATCCTAGTTCGCTATCACGGCGCCAAGGTGAATCACCCATGTGAGCAGGTCGATTCAAGCCCGATGATATATTATAAATGTGCATTCATTCCATTCATATAATAAACATATATGTATAGAAGCGAATTAGTTTATTATAAAGGCACCATGACATGCCTTTACAACCATAGGTCCACAGATATCTGAGTGAACTAGATCTAATGCTTGAGTAGCTCTAATAGCCTCTCTAAAAGGCTTTCAGCATGTTTTGACAACTAAGCAAGACTCACACATAGTTAGGTCAACCTTAGCAAGTGGGCCCAAAAAGGGCTTCTTGAGCTAATCAAGTCATCCTATCACATCATATACGTTCTACTCTAGTATGCCATGTCTAGGAATAAATGAATAACAGAGGAAACTAAAAATTATTAAAACAACTCTTAAGTAGTTATCCCTAGATAACTATGTCCCAGTAACTCTACCACCCAAAAACATCCATCCTATTACCACCGAATTGGAAAAACGCCTTCGACTGCGCTCTTCCACCTTGTTAGCCTTGGGCGCAAACTTGCTAGCCCCACCCTACCTCTAGGCTGGTTTACCTTTACCATTGCATTTAGGCCCACTGGCCTTGCGCTTACTTCTACTTATGGTAGTTGTGGTCAAGAGTGTAGCTATACGGTTCGCCTTACCCTTTTGGCACTCCGTATTTAGCTCAACATGTAAGAAAATGTCAGAAATCAAAAAATTTAACATTTCCGTTGTGGATCATGATTTGTTTTCTATGGACCCGCAAATCAGGTAAAGAACTAATCATAGCGTGAAACTGTAGTTCGCCAGTAAAAATATTTCGAGTAATCTGAAATCACGAATCATACCTGTCATTGACCTTAGATGTCCAGTCATCGTGTACTTGGAACGTTTCCTTTACTTTCCCGAACTTCATAACTAGATGCTTAATCTAGTAGTGTATGTGCCATCGAAAACAAATTCAAGATGATCTTACAATACTTTGGCTTTTGGGTAGTACTTAGACTTCCCAACAAGATCGTAGTGCATGCTGCTTATCACAAAGCGCGTGCTATGATCCTTCTCGAGCCAAGTGTCATAGGCTTTCAAAGTTTATAATGAAATTGGGCCAGAGGCCCATTATTCAGTTTAATGGGTTGGACTATAGAATAAGTCTAAAGCCCAAAAGCTCTTACTTACTCTGTAGGTGTGTTACTTTGCAATGCCATATTACAAAAATTAGTCCCTTTTAACTTGTTACTTTTATAAAGATCGACAAAGTGTGGTTTGGAAAACATTTGGTTTTGAGAATCCAGAAAATTTGAAGAAAAAAAAATTGAGAACATGCGAAAGGGATTGACATTATTATTTGCACGTTTCATAAAGTTTGTTTTAAAATCCAATTACAAATGAGTTTTCCCCTTTTTACAATTTAAGACCAAAAAATTCGCTATTGCTCATTAATCAAATCTTAATTTTGTAAATCAAGAAAAACCTTTTATAATTGATTTTTCTAAACAAACATCAATTAGATGGTACAATTACCTATCTAAGATCATCCACAATAAATATAAAGCGCATCATACAACAAAAATACGCATGGACCCCCACGTGGGTCTGAATTGACAACTTAGAGCTTATGCTAAGGTAATTCAAGTGTATGATGTATGAACAAAGAAAACCATCCCTTTACAAGTAGGCTTTTCCAAAAAAAGAAAAATAACACTCGTCCTCACTTTACATTTATAGCCAAAAAAAAATAGGGATGCTTTGTTCATATACATACGCAGAAACAATCTTAGACATACATCGTGAGGACACAAGTTCTTTAATCATCAATTATTGTCCATTCATTGAAGCCAGATTAAAATGTATTAATCACACACATCAAGCACTCATGTGGTCTTATTATAAAATGAATGGACTCATTTGTCACTCCACTTAAGGAGGAGGAATTAGAGGTCATAGAGTCAACCAATCACAAACAACAGTAATTAAACGTGACCAACAATACAATGAGCCTAAAAAATAATAAAATGTGCAATAAAAAGATTATTGCACAGCCCGAATAGCTCTCATAAGCCAAGTAAAATCAATGAAAAATCCTGGATCTTTCACTAATTTTAACACACTTTTAGGTCTTAAAACATATTTTAAAACCAATTCATTAAGGGCTTTTAAATTAACAAATTAATTTAAAACCTCATGGAAAACTAATTAACTGAAAAACTGATTTTCATTATAAAAGAATTTCCAGAATTTTATCAAGGCCTAAAAAAATATTTTGAATCAATTTAACAAAATAAATTGATCTAGTTAAACAAAATTAACTATTAGCAACTAAATTTCCAAAAATACAAAAATTTCAAGTTGTTTCTCAAAAGATTTTCAATGGTCTAATATGGTGTTCTAAACACCCCATATTAATTTCAAAAATTAATAGTCTATTTTGGCTATTTTAAGCAATTAAATAAATGCCCATAAGCAAAAATTTTGTGCTCTGAAATACCAAAACAAAAATGAGATAATTCATAAAATTTTCTCAAGTCTCCAATCAGTGTATAAAAAACACTAGACATTTAATTCAAGATTTAACAACTTTAATTGGTTATATTTTAAGCAATTTATATTGCATACTCAACACAATATATATGCTCTGAAATATGTCCCAAAGAGCGATAAAATCCACTAAAATAATTTTCTCAAGCTACCACTAGTGTTCTAAACATATTCTGTTAATTCCCTAAACTAATAATCAATAAAATATTTTAAGCAATTTAATACGTGTACAAAAACACACAATTATATGCTCTAAAATATTAATATGATTTATATATTTACCAAAAAATTATCTATGTGTTCCAAAAAATTTTACATGGTCTTAAAATAGTGTCCTTTATGTCCCATATTAATTACAAAAATTAATAGTGTATTTTGGCTATTTTAAGCAATTAAATAAACGCATATAAACATTAATTACATGCTCTAAAATACCATAAATATATGATAATTTACACAAAAAAATTATTTTAGATTCCCCTACAGTGTACTAAACACTATGTATTAATTTCAAAAATTAATATGCATTTTTTGATATTTTAAGCAATTAAAAACATATTTAAAACATATCTTTTATGCTCAAAATACCAAAAATAATGAAATAATTTACCATAAAATTATTTCTGGTCCCACACAATGTCCTTAATATAGGAAAAATAAAAAAATTAATTTTCCACATTTTTCATAATTTTAAAGCAATTAAAACTGTTTAAAACATTTAAAACTATTTAATTTAATAGCAGAAACTGTTTTAATTACAAAATAATTAAATAATTTTCTGGAAAATATATTTAAATATCATATTATGAACCGTGGGCAAGGGCCGGACCCACACTCGCCGGAGTGGGGTCCACACAACCACCAGCGCCGCCGCACACGCCGTCGGCGCGCGTGGGGGTGTGCTAGCTGGGGTCTTCTTCTTCCTCAATGCAACCCTAAAACGCAGAACAAGAGCTGCGGAGGGGCTATATTTGCGAGCTTATAACTCCTTCATTATTGATCCAAAACACGTGTATTTTATATGGTTGGAAAGCCCTTGCAGCATAGATGATGATCAAGCCAAAAAACATAGTGATTGGACGTATGAATCATTCAAAAAATGAGGACAAAGTTGCTGGAAAATTTCATTTTTAACAGACCCAGAAACTAGGGTTTTAGATTTCATCTTCTTTTGAAATAATCAGTCCATGGGACTCATAGGGGGGACTCTAAGGACCATAAGGAACACATCCATGTTAAAAAATTGGACCCCTATTGGAGTTTCGATGTAGACCCACTTTAAAATCAAAATTTCAAAGTTTTGATAAAACCTTGCTTGAAGCTTTAATGGCAGATTCAATTCGGGTGATTAAACGGGTGAATCAACAACCTATTGGCTCTGATACCAATGTAAATTAACATGCACACTAGCATATATGAGTCGGGTATAGGTTCGTTACCTAGCGGAATAACCCGACGAATCGCCGAACGGTGTTGTTACGAGCCCGACGTCTTCACCCACGAACTGCTGCTCCATGTAACCTCTGTGTACTCTCTTATGCTTCATATTAGTCATAGAGAAAACTACTATAGCAATCTCCGATGATGCCACGATCGAAATCCCAAGCTCTATGGTGATAAGCTATAGAGAGAGAAAACCGTGAGGAGAGAGAGAGAGAGAGAGAGAGAGAGAGAGAGAGAGAGAAAGAGAAAGAGAGGATGTTCTTGTGTGTATTTTTGAGGGTTAGTGTTATATATATATATATATATGGGCACACACAAACCCTACTTATTTAGGGCTACAATAATCCATGCCTCTTTGGACCCGGTCCAATATAATGTGGGTGCCCGTATGGCCCAGCCACAATATTTCCTACACATCTTTTAGAGGAGAAGGGTTTTTTATGTCAAAAGATTGCCACGTAGATTTAATTCTGAAAGGGGAAGAGGCTACATGGAAACCTGTGGAAAGTCGTTTTGCTTTGGTCTTTATATAGATATAATAGCGGTCAAGCTCTTTCCAAATTGTCAACTGCTCGATTGGGAGAGTTGTGTGTCATTTGGGTTAATTTATTAATTGCCAGTGATAGGGTGTTGATGTTTGGGTTAGGCTTTGTTTAGTGTTGATAAGGGTTATTCTCATTATGGGCAATGCTAGGGGTACAAACAAATCTCACTAACACTTACTAACACACTCTATCTTTCTCCTGGTGGCACTAATTTATTAATTGCCAGTGATAGGGTATTGATGTTTGGGTTTGGCTTTGTTTAGTATTGGTAAGGGTTATTCTCATTATGGGCAATGCTAGGGGCACAAACAAATCTCACTAACACTTATTAACACACTCTATCTCTCTCCTGGTGGCACTTAACACACTCTATCTCTCTCCTGGTGGCACTGTGCCACCAGGAGAGAGATAGAGTGTGTTAATAAGTGTTAGATGTGCCACCAGGAGAGAGATAGAGTGTGTTAGTAAGTGTTAGTGGAAGTTGTTAGGTACAGTACGACCAGGAGAGAAAATAGAGTGTGTTAGTAAGTGTTAGTGGAAGTTGTTAGTGCCCACATGTTTGCTGCTAAATAGAGTGTGTACAGTACATGTTTCCAGATTATGTGTGAAGCACTAATGAGTCTCTGATTCATGCATTCCACATGTTTGCTGCTAAAAAATTTTAAAAAATATAGTTGTTAATCTTCATAGCTTCGTTTCTATAGTATTCTTATTGTTTTTTTTATGTTTATCGAATACATATGACTATTAGGAAATTTAAAAAAAAAAAAAAAAAAAAACCCATATTGCCATTGTGGTATTTTTTAATAAGTTTGGTATGCTATTTTTCTTTTTTTTTTGGCAGTTCGTTTTAATATGTTATATTAATATTTAATATTAGGAAACGCAACTTCTATGACTTTATCCATGTTGATATGTTATATATGTGTGTATATATATATATACTAGCTATAATTTGTGCCTGAAGACACTACTAAATAATTCTAATCAAATATGTCATTAGCCAATAACTAACTGCACGTGCCTTGGACTTAATGAATTTTCACGCCTTTGGCACTTTCTGATAAATTACGACAAAATATTCTCGTAATATAATTTCTAAGCGAAAAAATCTAAAACCAAAAGCCAAATACTTCATTTGTCCTATTTTATGTATCCCTCTTTCTATTTTTGGCTATCCCAAAACTATTGTCCACTTTTAAGTTAATTTCTAAAGCTACCACTAATGAGTGAACACACCAAACTACTCTCGTAAGTAAAGCAAGGGCAATTTGGGGAAAAAAACCCTCTTATTTAGACCCATGTGGAGAGCAATCATTAAATTTCCTTAAAAAAATTAAACTCCCCAAAAGGGACACATAAAATGGGACGGAATGAGTAGTTGTTAATCCAAAAGCCATTATGTCAAACAACCCTTAATCCAACAACCCATAAACCAATAGCCAACAATACTTAAGCCATAAGCTGCTCTTTTTTCTTTTTTTTTTGCCTTCAATTTTCTCAAAGTTTCAACACCGACCAAATGTCTTTGGTTGGGGGATAGATTTCATTGCATTAATTTGGAAAAATAATTTAAAAGAAAGTATTGTAAAAGAGTAAGAATAGTGAATTCAGACATAATAACCTAAATTGGCGGCAAATTTTTAAAAGGACAAAAATACGAAATTAGAAATAAAAAAAGCACGGATTTTGAATTCGCAATTCTAATCATGCAATTTAAAAATGTTGTTTTAACCAGTCCTACAAATATTCAAATCGACTTTGAAGTGAAATTACTTTTTTAGGTATTTGTGATTAACACAAAGCAAAATAATTTTACTACACTGTTATAATATGGAAGCCTCAAAGTGCCACGTGTCAAACTAATGAGTAACCAAAGCAAATTTATATTGAAGATTTCCAAATTTATTTTATACATTTTATTTATTCTTAATTACATTGTTAATTAAGCCGTTACACATTTTCTCTCCTTATCAATTATAACACCACTCAATTCAATTTTTAATTCATCTTAGAAATTTCTCCAATGCATTGTTGAATCTATTTAGGAAAGAGATAATGGGAGAGAGGTAGATAGATAAGGAGTAAACAAAACTAAGGAAAACAACAATTTAGGATACAGAGGTAGAGAGATAAGGAGGAAACAAAACTAAGGAAAACAACAATTTAGGATACAGTAAAATTTAGGAAAGCTAAAAATTATTTAAACCAACACCTAAGGAAAAAAATAAATTTAGCATTTCCCATACATGGCCAAAGACACCCGCCTCACCTGTCCCCACCACATTCTGATTGACTTGGCCACACTAAATTGAACTTTGCAACCATGTCCTACTCAAAATGTATTAATGGGGCATATAAATAAGTGAAATAAAAATTAAGGAAATATCAAATTTATGAAATAAAAAAATTTAGGAATTTTTTTTAATCAAACACCACAATTTAGGAAACACTAAAATTAAATTTTAATTAAACACAATAATTTAGGAAGCACTAAACTTAGCATTTATAATTGAATTAAATATAACAATTTAGGGGGCACTAAATTTAGCATTTAAAATGTAATTAAACACAATAATTTAGGAAACACTAAATATAGCATTTCCAAACAGGCGTAGGACACCTAACCAAGCCTCATACTATTTAACCACACGGACCATTTATCTACCCCATCAAAACTTATAAGAATTTGAGGTGTTATCTTAATTTTTGTATTCATGTAATTAACAAAATTTTAATAATAATTGTTAGCCTTAAGGTATATTAAGGCATATTTAATTATGTTTTGATGATGTCAAATATGCTATGATAATTACATGATTCATATTGATTCATTCTTTGTTATTATCATAGTCATTTTTATGCTCATATATAATCTCATGTATTAATATTGTATCAATGTTTTTAACATCTTTGTGTGCATGAGATTTAATTGATGTAGATCAAGATTACAAGGAGCTCAACAAGGATCACACTTGAAGACTTGAAGATATTTCATCCTTTGTTGAAGTCTAGGACCATCATTGTAAGGCATCTTGATCTCACACTCATAGGGGCTCAAACAAACTCTAAAAGTTAAAGTTTTGAAAATAAATTTTAAGTGGGTCATCTTTAAAATAATGCCCCAACCAATTGGAAAATAATTAAATGTTGAATCTTATATGTTTGGAAAGGTATTTGAATCTAGTTTCCAAAACATCAAACGGATCGCAAATCCGAGTTTTGTAGAGGGAGTTATGGCCATTTTAGTGGAGATGTGTCTGGCTGTCAAACAGGGAGGGGCAGTCGACTGAGGGCCCGATGCAGTCGAATGAAGTGAACAGAATGCAAACAAAACCCTTTGTAAATATATCTCAGTCGACTGCTTCAAGGACCAGTCGACTACTTCAAGGTCCAGTCGACTGAAGCGATCTGAAAGGCAATAACGGCTAGTTTTTAAAGGGGTTTTTAATTACCAAACTTGCCACCAACGGCTATAATCTTCCAAGGCCTATAAATACATGTTTTCCCAAGCTATTTGGGGTTGAGATTTTGATTGGAAAACATAGTATTGATCACACATCTCTTTAATCTTTAAATATTATCATTTGAGCCCTAGTTGTGTGAGTTTATCAATTTGCTCAAATCTTTCATTTGTATTTCTTGAGAGAGCAAAATTGTAGTGAGCTTTATTTGTATTATCCACTCTATACAGAGAGTTTCAATTTGTATTCATATCAATTTGTAAAGAGTGAGGGTTAGTAACCCTTGTGTGCAAAGAAGAAGTGTTCTTCTTTAGGAGAGATTGAAGGCTCTTGTAACGGTTTGGTGCACACCCGTAAGTGCTCCGGGAACAGTTTGGTCTACACCCGTGAAGTAGATCGGATTAAAGGAATCCTCAAGAGGTGTTCTTGAGGGGTGGACGTAGGCTGCGGGGTGCGATTGCCGAACCACTTGAAAATTTGGTTTGCAAGTATCTCTTTACATTATTGTTTGGGATTGTGTTTTAATTTGCAATTAAGTTTTAAAAAGGTTAATTTCCGCAAAAACCTTATTCACCCCCCCCCCCCCCCCCCCCCCCAAGGTTTCCACATTTGGGCCAACAATAATAATACTCAATTACATAACTATATTCCAAATTATAATCGACTTGATTAATTGTTGTAAAATCAAATAATAAAACATATTCAGGAAAGAAAGAGAATGGCAGAGTGGTATACAGATAAAGAAAAAATAAAAATTAAGGAAACAACAGTTTATGAAACACTAAAAATTGGGGAAACAGTAAATTCATCATTTCCCAAACAGGGCCTAAGACACTCACTAATAAGGAGGTAGTATCAATTATGGAAACAACATGTATGAAACACCAAATTTAGATCAGTTTGAAATGAGATTTCAAAATCACATTAAGATCAAATTAAAATCAAAAATCATAATTTAAAATCCCTCAAATAGTGCATTCCAATTAGATCACACTCAAACATGGAAAGAAAATTTTGCTTCTTCAACAACTTCACATCTCTACTATATTCTGCCATTAGAGCCTATGTATCAATTGAAACCAACCCATTAAGGAACTTTTTACTAAGAAATGACCCATGCATAGCACCCAGTATAGAAGAAAGAAAATTCATATCATTAAATACACATATATTAATACACATATATATGTCTCCTCACGTTTCAAGAATCTCATTTACTTCCCTATTTTTGAATTTTAATATCATATTCCCCCCTCCCTTCAACAAATCATTAGAAAATTTAACTGAATCTGATACCAAAAAAAAAATAAAATAAATAAAATAAAAATAATAAGGGAGGTAAGTGAAATTCTTGAAATGAGAGGGGAGATATGTGTATTAAGGCCAAACCTCATGAGAAGCAGGTGATTTTTACCCTATAATTGATATAAGGGTAATTACACTTTATGCCCTTGTAGTTTGGGTGTAATGTTGTAACAACCTGCATTTCATTCAATATTAAATTTGCATTTTTCATGTTTAATCTGTATATTGCTAGTTTCATTTAATTACAACTCCCATGTTTTATTTTAATACTTGCTTTTATTTTATTAGAGATTCGTTAATTTGGGGTCTCAGTGTAATTTTTAAAATCAAGAACACAGTATTATGTTTTCAAAACTGAAATTCATATGTTTGGTTATACCTGTGTTGAATTTCAAAACTATATTTCAAAACAGTGGAAATGATTTCTTTTAACTCAAACTGTATTTTTATGAAACCAGAAAATTATTTCTCACCATAATATATTTTTTCTGTATTTTAGTGGTGAACATCGCACCACGATAATACCAGTTTATGTTCGAAAATTGTCCACGCCGTGTTAAACTCCCACAGTTTGGAAATCTCCACCAATTAGGATTTGACACTTGCTTTATACACATTAATGCTACCAATCATTACTAGGATTGTTTGGCAATGCATTTGTGTATGTGTACTTTCTAATGCCATAAGCTATTTTACCCAAACACCCAATTGAATTCCTAGACTACTTGTTTATGGCTTGTTTGGGAGTGCTGAATTGGTGTGTGTGGTGCTAGTGCCTTGAGTTTAATTACCCAAACACCTTGAGTTCCCCCTATGAACCTATTTTGGCTCCTACACTATCATAACAGTTGCATTTAGATATATGTATATACGTAAGTATGTGTGTGCTGTGTATAATAGGGTGTATATGTTAATTGAAAAACATATTAGAATTTGTTGAGTTAAGTTTAAGGGACTTGGCCCCCAAGTTCTTGAAATTGATTTTTTTCTATATAAGCATCACATACACCACACTTCAACACACATTCTGGGTTTTAATAAACTGAATACAGAGATAAGAGAGAGTACAGAGAGTTATTTACTGAAATTGTAGAGAGAGAAAGCTCTACACCATAGCCAAATGCAAGTGGGTCTACTTATTTTGCTATCTTTCTCAACATACACTCTATTCTCTTATCACAGTGAGTATTACTAACTCACTTGTAATGTAATGTCACGCCCCGGAAACCGGAGCGCGAGGAAAGAGAAAAGATAGAGAGAAAAGAATTTAAAATGCAATCACAAAATGCGGAAACGACATTAGGATCCCACGGGGATTCCTACAAGGATTACTTACAAACACATAAGCCCAAATAGACTTACATATCAACGAGTAAAATAAAGGTAAAAGCATTTGAAATATTAATAAAGAGGCTATCCGAACAAGCACTAGTTCAAGAAATACAAAAAAATGGATAAAGGACCATTTTTGGATAATTGCTGAATTTTAAAACATCTGTAAGTGACTATGTCTTTAAAAATTTTACATTCTGTCCGCGCTGGTCCATGTAAAATTTGATTCTGCACAACTTTCGTCTAATGACATTTTTTCCAAATCTTCACCGTTTGGGCAGAAAACAAAAAAAACAGTAGCAGTTTTTTTTTTACAGCAGCTTTTGACAGCATTGTGACAGCTTTTCGAAACCTTCCCAACTTTGCTAAATTCTTGATTTTAAACCTCAATACATGACTAGACAAGTCCTAAACAACATACAACACGTGTCTAGAGCAAGCGGAACTTCATGTACTCGAAATTTATTGAAAACGAGAAGTGAAAGAGATAAGGAGAGGAAGAATGGGAGGGAGAGAGATTGGGAGAGAGATATAGGGAGAGATAGGAAGAGAGATAGAGGGAAGGTATTCTAAACACACACACACGTGTATTTTCACATTCGGAAACATTTTAAGAATAAATATAATTCCAACATAAGCAAAAGAAAAGAAAGTTTGAGAAATGGAAAGAGATCAAAGAGAGGGAGAAAGAGAAAGAGAATGGGAGAGATTGGGAGAGAGAGATTTTGAAACATTTCATTTGAAAGCAAAAGTGTAAATCCGGAAAGGATTCCATTGACATGCGAAGAGTCCGGCAAGGACAAAATAAACATAACTGAATCCGACAATGATTCAAAATAAAAGAACAATGAGTCCGGCAAGGACAAACCAAACACAACCAAATCCGGCAAGGATTCAACTTAACACACAAACATAAAACCTTAGAAGGAAAACTACAGTCTCGGAAACATAATTACATACCATAAATAAGTTGAACAAGTATAAAAAATATGAGGACTAACACTTGTCCATCAAAATTACAACACGGCTTCCCGATGACAAAAAATGGAGGTCTATACCCAAGGAGTTTCGAACAAGAATAATACAACAATTTTCTTGAAGAGCTCTAACTATTACAAACTTCTCAAAAGACTAAAATTAACATGGAAACTATCCATTTACATATGTAGACACGAATCCTCAAAGTAGAACAAAATACATCAACGTCTATACGTCGGTCACATGTGCCATTTGACCTTATCAAGCTCACCTGAAAAATGTTTTGTCGTTTTTATGAGAACGACGGCTCGTAGACAACATTGTAGCAAATCTATATGCTATCCATGACTAAAATGAAATGAGGTGCAATGAATCGCCACCATGGCTACCATGAAATGTTTAAAGCCGCAAGGCTATGCATGACAAATGCACATCACTCTCGTTACCGGACCATGAGCCACCCACGCATGGAGTGTAGCATACCAACTTCCGGGAGCTACCCGAATATAGTTTGGAGTTTGAATGTTTCTAAGGGTCATTCTCCCTGTCTCACATCACAACCCACGTCCGGATTTCTTAAACCAAAATTCCCACACATGGGGTTTTTCTCTCTTTTTCAAATAAAACCTTTATGTCGTGATACGTGAATGCTTGCCGATTTGGCCTCAATGCATGAAATGTTTAAAATGACATTATAGATGCTCCAACAAAAGAGTGAACACAATATTTCTTGCTTTTGAACATGAATCAAAGACATCAAGAGTTGAATTAAAATTCATAATATAACATTCCTAACAAGGATTTCTAAACTAACGTCCTAACATGCTTTTACACATAAAGGGAGCATCCTAAGCATATCTAGCACCATATAATCAAGTTTAGTAAAATCTAAATATGTAATTTACAATTTGGCATACAATTCTAAATTTACAACTTTGGGGAAAAGCTAAGGCATGGGTCCAATTTATTATCCTAACATCCCTCTAATTACATTTAGCACCCCAAAATCACAACTAAAGCATATAAATTACGTTTAGGCACAATAATTCCAACATTACAACTTTGGAAAAGTACCCCTTGCATGTGTCTAAATTCTCTCCTAGCACATATAAATAAACTCAAAGCACCTTAGGCAAGTATAACACATAGAATTGTACAATGTAAACCTACCTCAAAGTTTTGAAATCCAACAAGGAAATATTCAAGAGAGCTAGAAAAAGGAAAACCCAAGAGCTTCAATGGAGTTGCAAGGATTTGTAGGGAACACCAAGAATGCTCCAACAATGCTTCACAAAAAAAAGACATGGTGATAAGCAACTCAAATTTTCGAAATTAATGGAAACCCTAGGATTTGGGGGTTTTCTAGAATGCTTACCAAACAAGAATCTCAAGCCCTATCAATATTAGAGGCACCAAGAAGGCTCCATGGAAGTCACACAAACTAAGAAAAACCAAAGATTAGAAGGGAGACTAGAATTTAGTAAGCCCTAGATTATTAAAGAGATGAAGAGATTGCTCTTACACTTAGAAGCAAGCTCTAGGGGGTGAATGGAAGCTTGGAAATGATCTTCTCTAATGATCCCTTGAAGTTTGAAGAATGAACTTTGAAGGAGAAGAGGAACCATGGAGGTGTTAGTCTCTTGAAAGGAGAAGATGAAGAAGAAATGAAGGAGAAGAAAAAAAATAACGTGAATGAGGGGGGGGATATGTTTGGCCGGCCATATATGGGAGTGGGGTGGGGCCCACTCTCTTGTATGCTCCAAAAATAATTGTTTGGTGCTCCAATGGACAGTCTGACCCAACGGTGTAACCCCAAAATTAAATAAACACATCCACAGGCACAAAAAATAAATTTTAAAGCACATGAAAGGTAAAATAAAATAATTTAGTCAGGCTCTGTAATTAAAATACAGTCAAATAAAATAAGGGTCCACAACAGGAAAGGCAAAATTACCCAATTACCCTTATTAAAATTCTGAAACATTACATGTAATTTCATGCTTAATTACAGTTTATATTGCTTGAATTAGTATGTGTTTATATGAAATTCGTTTAAGCTTATTCATGGTGTAAAAATGGTGATTTTTCAAACTTAACCAAAATCGTTTTTGATAGATAAAAATGAAATATTACAGTCCGTAGAGGTTGTATTTAAAGTATTGGAGCTTAATTCATTCGTATATGAAAGTATATTAGAATTGAAGTTTTGTCACCCCTCGGTTTTTCGTAAAATCCGAGAGCTACGATTGAAATTAGTTAAAACTGATCGCGTATTCATAATTCTTGTGGAAAACGGAGAGAACCATATATTATAAGTCATGTTTGCATTCAGATTTGAAAATGGGTCAAAAATAGGCTTTAAATTCGTAACAGGGGAGAAACTGCTGATGCCAATCGATTGACATATTTACCAATCGATTGGTATGATTACCAATCGATTGGTATGATTACCAATCGATTGGCATCATTACCAATCGATTGGCATGTTTACCAATCGATTGGCATGTTTCAGCACTGACGACTTTTAATAAAACGACCATAACTTCCTCTAGAAAACTCGAAAACGCTCACCGTTTGAAGCGTTGGAAACTAGACTCAAAGACCTTTCTTTTTTATATGTAGTTCATGCACAAAAATTATAACTCATTTTTTAGGGTCATTGCTTCAAAGTAGACCCATTTGTGTTCTAGTAGCAATAAAAGCATATTAAAGTATTCTTTGATGAACTCACTAGTTGTTTCATATAAGATCTGATTTCTTCTCGTATATCCATGGTTATCATTCCCAATAATATTTCTGTATTAAGACACATGTTAATCATGTGGAGTCAGTTGTACATGCATGGTATGTGAGTGGTCTGTGTAAAAAGAGTATGTGGTTAAGATTGTGTTGTGGACACTCCCTGGTAATTGTGTACCAAAGTGTAAGGTTTGAGATTGCGGCGAGAGTATCTTTGAAGTGCGACGGTGACAAAACTGGACATTTCCTGGTAGCCATGGTAGCGCTAAAGTGTGTGATGCCGAACTTGGACATTCCCTGGCACCCATGGTAGTGCTAAAGTGTGGCCTACAGACACTCCCTGGTACCCGAGTTTGGATACTGCGTGAGGTTTCTCCGGTATTTGTGAGGTGGATTAGGTACTAAAGTGTGAGGCATTGGACACTCCCTGGTACCCCGTACTAAAGTGTAAGGCAAACTGGACACTCTCTAGTACCCCGTTACTAAAGTGTGGTCATCTTAGTGTTTCAAAGATACTGGTGTGAGAGAGTGGGTTATGTGTTTGTCGAGAGAAAAGAGTCAGTTAGATGAGTTGGTGCATTGTTTTCATACACGGTCACATGTAACATGAAAGAAAGTTTTACTAATGTTATTTTTATTAGTTCATCATGCGGACTCACCTCTATGATATTAATCTGATGAATAATAGAAAATGGAAAATAGTAAATGAGTTTGTTTTACATTCAAGCATATGTTTTTAATAGTCACCAGCTTCTCGCAGCTGACGTCGTTGATGCGTCCTGGACATTCGTACCTAGGCTTTTCAGGTTATAATCAAGAGGGACCTTATGACTATGATAATTGAGAAAGGCTGCTTATGAAGAGAAACGGTTTATCATTATCTTATGTTTTAAGTTATGAACTGGAATTGTAATAAGGATGATTGTAATAGATGATAGTTATTATTTTGTTTTCGATGTGGTCTATGCCTTTAAGTGATCCTGTGCTGTAATATTTATTAAGTTAGGAAAGATTCGTAAATCTTGATTGCTCTACTCTGATTTATGGTTTTATGTTGTTCGACGTTTGGGACGGAATCAATCCTTCAAACTGTCGCGACCTACGGGTCCATAAAGGAAATTAAACGCTTTCCATATTTATATTATGTCGGGGCGTGACAAATGTCACTATGGTCCCTATAGTTTCAATTTTGTCATTTTAGTCCTTATAGTTTTAGTTTAGGTTCAATGTAGTCCATTCATGAAAATTTCCTACAATTTTTTACAGAAATAGGACATGTTATGTACACATGAGGTATCATTAGGGGCATAATGGTAAGTTTATTCAGAGAAATTACACATTATACACCTGTATTGAATCTAAATCTGTTAAAAATTGTAAGAAAAATTGATGAATGGACTATATTGAGCTTCAACTGAAACTGTAAGGATCAAAATGAAAAAATTGAAACTAGAGGGATCAAAGTGAAATCATTCCCAAACTTGAGTGTATATATTTTACTGGTTTAGGGGCGAAAATCATTTTTTTAAAAAAAAATTAAAAAACTAATAAAAATAGTTTTATTTTATCAATACAGCTAAACATTTTAGTTTTGAAACAATTTTTAGAAACTGATAAAAAGCAGTTTGGCATTGGAAAAAGCAACACAAACAGTTTCAATGTCAAACGGGTGAGGGGGGAAAGAAAATAGTTTTTTTTTTTTTAAAAACAAATCAGAAAAGTAATTGGTAATCAATAACAAATGTTTGGAATTTCTTACGAAGAGAGAAAAGGCATATGTCTTCCATTTTCCTCATTTACATCCATAAAGTGTAAGATCTATCCACTTTTATATTTGTTTTGAGAAGAGAAACCTTTATATTTTTATTGAGAACTGAAAACATGATTGCTTTTAAAAACTAAAAGAAAAACAGTTTTGTTTGAAAAAAAAAATTATGACAAAATAGTTTTTTTATGGAATTAATCTGCTTTACTTAAGAAAATAGTGTCTATTTTACCGCTTAGAAGAAAAATAGTTTTTTTTGTTTTTTTGAGACACACGAACTGAAATGCATGACCCAATCGAGCTAGCTTCTAAATGTATCATCATTTTTTTTTGCTAAATGTCTAAGATCTGTTTGCATATCTCATTAATAGTGCATATAAACACTAGGAGTCTGTATCCTTGATTTTGTATGATCAGCATAATCATGTAATGACAAAGTTGCCCGAGTGCATCGATCTTTTTTGTTACTTCTTGACATTAGTGTAAAGTCATCGTTGACTGGATATTACAAAATTATCAATCAATTTAATACGAGTAATGAATTTTATAAGTTACTTTTAAAAAGCCACGTGGGGGGCCAAACTAAGCCTAATTGTGCCCGGGTTTGTAAGCAGTTCAAACTTCTAAGAGCATACATGATATCTCAAGCAGATTCCAAAGTGATCATAGCAACATAGAGAAAATGTAACATGAACGAGGCGTTCCAATGGAGGAGATTGGTACCTTCAAGTTTTGATCTCTTTCAGCCTAAATTGTGATTGTAGATTTAGTGATTGCAGATTCAGAGCTTTCCTTATAATTTTTGGTTTGATGTTTTGTTGAAAAACTCCAGTTCAACAGTTCCCCTTGCGTAACCACTTCCCTTGTGACCGGATGGCAAGGCTTCTGGGTGTTATACCCAGAGGTCTCAAGTTTGAATCTCAAGGGGGTGGCCACAGGTGATTCACCCGGATGCCCTAGCCTCGTGGGATTAGTCGAGGTGCGCGCAAACTGGCTCGGACACCCACAATTACCAAAAAAAAAACAGTTCCCCTTGGGGGCCAAGCCCCTTAATTTGTCATTACATGATTATGGCTTGTGTTGATTCTTATATCTAAACTTCTTTCTTTAATCGACAACGCCGTCTGTAGTTAAGGTTTTTTAAATTTTTTATATTTGTGTCGTTAACAACCCGTGCAAAGCACGGTTATCGGCTATGCACGGGTTTTCGACTAGTATATATATTACAGTGATTTCATTAACTAGTGATTAAAATCCTAGTTCTTTTTGCATTAAGATGATGATCCAACTGCACGAGATCAAAGTTAAATCTAAGAAATCTGCTGAATCAATTCTTATTAGTTGGGTGATATATTTATACATATGTTTATATATGTATATATATATACAACTAGTCTAGGAGTAAATTTTAGCTGCGACAAGTATACTATGTCATCATCTATAATATCACTAATACAATAGCAATATTTACTGATGTGAAATGGGATTTCCCTAGAGATAGAGGGACAAATGGACTGATAAAGCAATCTGATTAGCTTTTGATACCATGTCACCTTTATAACCGTTGCAACCAATATTTTTCCCTGTTCTAGAAAGAAAGAGGGCCTGAGAGGAAAGACGAAATGGGAAAGGCCTGTAAAGATTATGACATAGTTCATTCGTGATTTCTTTTTTATTTTCAATTTTTTTTTTTTTTTTTTTTTTGGTGCATAGGAAAGAAAATTCATGATTTCTAAGTTCTAGTTGGAGTCATACTCTCCATTGTCTCGGATTAATCATGTAATATTAACTCGCTCTTTCTCAATCCTAGATCTGCAAATCAGACTGGGTTACTGTTCTCTCTCACTTATCATTTCCATAAATATTAAATTAATTAATTAATAAATCAAAACATGCTAATGACATGTCACTTTTGATGTCAGCCGGTACAAAACCGCATGGTCGGATTTAAAATTACTAAAAATTTGAAAAAACCGACCACGAACACCCCTAATATTTTCGGTGCCTTTAGCAGTATGCTTTTTGAAAATATGATGGGGTGTCTATATTTATTATGTATCTCAATAGTGGTATTTATCCTTGAAGTTTGTATTTAATGTATTTTAAAAAATTGGATAATAGACTACTTATAATCTTGATAATTTAGACTAGGGAATATAATGAACTTGATGATGAGGAACGTTTTAACGAATCATAGAAGGTGTTTGGTGATATGCTTCCAAAAAATAACCCAAACCTTTACCGACAAGTGGACTTCAGGAATGAGTCAACCCCATGACCTTAACCCATGATAAGCCATTAGTGATCATAGCCCAAGCGCCCACTACTGCGTAGTGGAGTAGTGGGAGTAGTGCTCTTAGAAAAGTGTAGACAGTTAAACCTCAAGCCCTATATATGCACAGCTCAAACTCATGAAAAGGTTCACAATCATTCCCCATTGTATTCTGATACACTCAAACTCCCTAAAAGGCTAACTTAATCATCGGAGGAGGCTCAGTTGCCCCAACCCCCCTTTTGTGGCCTTTCTCTTGTATTTTTTGTAGATCAGGAATCATCTTATGAGGTCACTCATACATCTATCGAGGTCAGCCAATCCAGGCAATATCAAAAATTACAGTAACCTTAAAATTACACCTAAGGTCATCCATGATTAATACGTTGCCAAAAAGAAAAGAAAAAGAACGTATAAGATGTGCATCATCATGGATGTACACTCAATATATGTTTTAAGTACTTAGCATGTATATATATATATATATTGCAATATAACTGTATCTCTTTATTTGCTAAGTCTAGCATGGCCTCCAAAGCCGGTTACCAAAATAAGACTTAAAAACTCAAAAGAGTTTATCAAATCAGTCTATGCATTTACATGTCTCACGTGATCTCACACTTTGGCCTCAAATTATTAAATTTAGTTGTCTGGAAATAGATTCACAAAGTCTACATGTGCTTAGCATCTTGATACATCAATATTATGATTGGAATACATATTTGGGTAGATGGTGCTCTCTGCTTCATTGTCATGAGATGAACGATTTGGTCAATCAAAGACCATTGAGTCGATCATTCGACGTTTGGCACTGGCAAAATCAGTAAAATCAATGCCCACATAAATTATAAGAGCACACCATTCTGGCTTCTCGACCAAAATAAAAACACCAATGTGAATCTTTTCAAGTCACCTTGAATTGATTTTCTTTAATCGGTTGATTTGTTGCA
This sequence comes from Hydrangea macrophylla, assembly GCA_033977485.1. NCBI lineage: Eukaryota > Viridiplantae > Streptophyta > Magnoliopsida > Cornales > Hydrangeaceae > Hydrangea > Hydrangea macrophylla. The sequence continues at coordinate 22,004,799 of CM066997.1, forward strand.
ACAATCGAATACAGTAGTACCCACACGATTTCACGAACCACTTGTAATGATCACATATCACCTTGGCTCGTGATATCTTTATCTAATGACTTTTTGTCCAAATTAATCAAAGTGGTGATTTGATTGATAGCACTAGAGTGGAGTGTTATATTTTATATGCATGCCATTTACAATATAAATTGCTTGCAAAGTTCATGTGAAGACAACATGAGAGTTTCTTTCTCATTGGATAAATCAGTTTTGATTCATTGGTAACATGTTCAATTGATCTTTGATCGTTACATATCATCATGATCATAATCAAGTGTGTGAGAGCATGACATTCGAACCACACTGTAATTATATCATTATTTGGACCAAGGGTGGAATCAGGAGTTTGCCTTTAGGGGTGTCAAGTTATTACGTAGGTTGTCTAACAATGTCCCCGAGACGATTTTTTTGGTTCTATTTATACACGAGTATACCTTTTTTTTTTTTTTTTATTATCAGCTGACTACAAAATTACTATGTGAGGTTGTTTTGTACTATTTGAGAGTTGTTGGGAGGGTTTGAGTTTGTCATAATGAGTGGTGTAATTGTACAAAATAAAGTTATTCCACCCAAATCTTGTATCCCAAATGAGTTTCAAACACATGTGGTTGAAGTTTAGAGTTGAAAGAATGTAATAAAATGATTTAAGGTGATTAAGGGAGTAGCATATTTTATTGTTTGCGAGTGCTAGAAACAACAAAATATGAGTAGTAGCAGATTTTTTTATCTGGAGGTGTCAACAAATAACAAAATATGAGGAACAACACACATACATGTATATTAGTAAAAATAATTTATCACATATGAGAGGTGTCATGAGACCCCCCACAATACACAGTTCCGCCACTGATTTGGACTGTCAAGGTGAACCGAACACCTAAGGCATTGTATGTCTCGATCCATTGATCAGACCATGCACAATTTGGATATACTTGAAACCACATCGGTTTATATGTGTCAGAAATCCAAAGAGCTTATTCAAAGCTTCCTATTCAAAAATCCAAAGATTTTGTTTAAACTTATGTTGCATATCTTGTTGAGATCGGGACCCATGCCAAAGACTTTTATGCAAGCTTATCTGGTTATCTGGGTTAGATCACAATTTATTCATATTATTCATTGATCAACCAGTGATCGATTGATATGACATAAAAGTGAGATTTATTTCTACGAATAAAATAATACCGACTTGGGATATCTTCATGTTATTTAATGCCCAAATATAATGTAACCAAATTTGAGCTTTAATAATGCTGGAGTACTATTTAAGTTGATTACACATTGCAAGACAGTTGCAAGAAGGAAGTGCTTCTACGGTCTTTCTCAGCAAAAGTCCCCTAAAGCCGCCTGACCCGGGATTTTACAAGGCCACAATTTATATACTCGGGGGCCTTCTCTAGTGTATCTGCTCAAGACAGAGCTTAGTATTAAAAGCTTATTCGAATCGGACATGCCTCGAGCTTATTATTGGAAGCTTATTCAATCTAGTATGTCTTGAGTTCATTATTGAAAGCTTATTCAAATTGGGCATGTCTCAAACTTATCGATTGAAGCTTATAATACAAATGAGATCAAACAGTTTCAGATATGTTCAAATATCAGACTTATTTGAAGACTATTATTGGATCAGCTGCGAGTCTTTCTAAAGCAAATGTTCCCAAAATTGCATGACATCGTATGCTAATTCTCATCGTGACAAACCCGACGTGTCCTAGGCTTATTATTGAAAGTTCATTCGGGTTTGGACCATCACAAACTTATTGTTGAAATATTACTTAAGTCGGATACAGTAATCATTACTCAAATCAGGATCCTCGAGACTTTATTCAAACTTATTGCATGTATATCATGCTCATACTGCCATTTTATTCTATGAATTTTACATAGACCAGTTTATATGGAGCACATTCAAATCGGTCTTTGCTTATCAACTCGGCTAGTAGCCTATTCGATTATATGAAGGACTCTAGATCAATTCTTAGATATGCCGCTCTAGCATCATACTTTAACTTATGTATTGCTCCACTCTTCAGGTTACACCAAAATCATAAGATTGGCCACTAATTCATGCCTCAACGCTCTAATTCACGAGTTTTATGGATCAGCTTAACTATAAGCCCTACACTAGACATGCAAAAGCCCTAATCAGACTAGGCAAGCAGAACCCTATACAACTAGGCGCATAAGCCTTGCACAGCCAGGCATACTAGACCTGTGCCAGAAAGCAAAGCCCTAGCCACATTAGGCAAAAAAAAAAAGGCACACGCCTCCAAAACAATAGCCTTGGGCCTAACAGATAAATACCAAAGTACTTCAAAATCAAGGGTTCTCACCTCAAGCTACTGCGCCCAAGTGTTTTAACTAAAGTAACAAGCTCGGGCTTATACTTTTTAGCTCGGACTCATGCTTTTTGGCACAGGGCTTATGCTCCTCAGCTCGACCTTGATATCTATACCATATCTGGGGCTTCTCTTCCTAAATTTTACATTGGTCTATAGCTCTCAAGCCTATCTCTTGACCGTATAAGAGGAACGAAGCTCCATCAATTAGCTCTTGACATTATTTATATTTGTTTTGATGATGACAAATCTATTGATAATAGCATGTTCTTAATTGTTCTATTCTAATATATTTTCAAGTCATTTACATTGTGCTAATCTCTTGAATTATTCACTTAATTGTTCTACCTTTGTTTGAGTTCATGAGATAGCATATGGTAAAGCCCAAGAGTGATGGAGCTCAATAAGGATCAAGCTTGAAGACTTGAAGATTTTTTCATCCTTGGTTGAAAACTAAGATTTACTTGTAAAGCATTTTGATCAATCACTCATAAAGGCTCAAGTAACATTAGTTGGACATTAGGATCCTTACTCTCATACTTTAAAATACTTTCAAGGACCTAAACATACGTAGACCACTCACTTAAATTTATTTCACAAAAGTTTTTAAGTGGCTAAGTCAATATGAACAACTCTTTACAAATGGGTCATATTTAAAGGCAAAACTGGTTTAATTGGTAAGGAATTAGATGTTGAGTCTTATATGGTTGGAAAGGTATTTGAATCTAGTTTCCGAATCTTCAAACGGATTGCAAATCTGAGTTTTGTAGAGGGAGTTATGATCATTTTAGTAAAGAGGTGTCAGTCTGCCAAACCAGTAAATACAGTCGACTGGATTGTAAGAAAAAGTCGACTGTTTTGTGTTTTTAATGGATAGCTACTAGTATAAATTTTCCAGTCGACTGGATCAAGTATATAGCTGACTAGATTGTGCATAACAGCATAATGGCTAGTTTTCTAAACCTTTCGAAAATTATTTTTACACCCCCCAAACACCCCCAAAAGTCATATATGTTGAAAAGCTATATGTAGGGGTAATTCTAAGGATTGGGGAATCAATGAAAATCATTCAAACATCTTGTTTAATCATATTTCATATTTGAGCCATAGTTTGAGTGAAAAATCAATTTGTTCTTGATTTCAATTGTAATTCTTGAGAAAACAAATTGTAGTGAGCTTTCATTTGTATTATCCACTCACTAAGGAGTTGTTGTATGAGCTATAATTGTATCCATCCACTCTAGAAAGAGAGAGAGTTCAATTTGTAATTCAAATCACTTGTAAAGAGGGAGGGTTAGTAACCCTTGTGTGCAAAGAGAGGCGTTTTTCTTTAGAAAAGATTGAAGGCTCTTGTAATGGTTTGATCTACACCCGTAGGTAGGTCGGTAAAGGAATCTTCAAGAGCTGTTCTTGAGGGGTGGACGTAGGCCATGGTGTGCTGATTGCCGAACCACTTGAAAACTCAGTTTGCAAGTATATCTTCCCTTCTTTACTTCATTGCTTGTGATTGTGTTTAATTTGCTATTAATTTGTAAAAAGGTTTATTTTCCGTTAAAATCTTATTCACCACCCTCTAAGGTTTCCATTTCGGGCCAACAAGCTCAACACTAAGCTGACACTTAATTGATACTGTCATGACCCATCCTGCTACGCGCGAAAATTGGACACGTGTCATGCCACCAAGGCTCATCTAAACCAATTACAACATAGCAGTGGAATAAATATAAGTGAAACAGTGATAAAACCACTCCCGAAGATTCTATGGATTATAAAAATCAAAGTTATAAAAAGTTTTCTCATTTGAAAACACTTGAGGAAAAAGTCAGTTTTAAGAACTATAATCCAGTCGACTGTGTCAGGGAACCAGTCAACTGTAAGGTCAATTACAGAGAGCAAATGGCTTAACAACCCAATCCAGTCGACTGTGTTTCAATTTCTCAGTTGAATGGTACTTGTTCGATCGACTGGAAAGATTCAGCAGAATGACATGTTTTGGAACACAATCCAGTCAACTGAAACAATTAAACCAGTCAACTGGTTTTTCTAAATCTGGGAAGAAATTTCATTTAACAAGTGGGTCTAGTCGACTGTGGTCCTGGCCCAGTCGACTGTTTTCCCCTGCCGCTGCACATTCTACACAATTTCAAGTCTAAGGTTATCCAAACTAAATCAAGGATTAAATACACTTACCAATGCATTCTGAAATAGCCTTAGCTGTATTACAACCCCACCATACATAAATACCAAAGTTTTACTATGGATTACAATTACTACAAATCCATTCCAGGATTTTCAAGTTAAAATAAAACATAGTTCTAATTCCTTGGAGCAATTATTACAACGTTGGAATGGAATAGACACAAAAACATGTACAAGGACACTTTCGTCATCCCATCGGCATCACTCTTCTCGCTTTTTCTTCTCTTTCTTCTTTTCACCTGCAATAGAGTAAAGCTCCATTGCTCAGCTATATGCTGAGTGCACAATTCTAAACATATATTAATATGACAATTCATGCTTTAAGACATCAAAACATATCAAATTAGTCTCTAGGGAGAGTAGTACGTTCCCATCCGGTAAATGAGATTAATGTCGTGGAAGGCCTTCCTCTTCCACGCACGCAGTGCCCTGGCTGGGCCTTCCTCCAAACCAGGCACAGCAACTATCGATATCACAATCCTCAAACTTCGAGGAGCTTACCCGGTTATCCCTAGATAAAATTGCACCAAACCCTCCTTTGACCCACATAAACACATAACATGCTCATATAATCATATATACCTGCTTTTTTTCACAATTCATGTGCATAATTAACGGGCTTACTTAATACATGAATTTCGCACGGATCCAAAATAGCAAGTCGGATATCTAAATCATGTAATTTCCTATAATTCATTGGCTTAGAATTCATACCTTGTGCAAACGTCCTATAACTTTTAGAGAAGTACTAGGAGACCGATTAAACATCGAATCTCTAATCTCAAGTGATTCTTACGAGTTTAACATGTTTTTTCCAAAATTCTAAAATTAGGATTTTATAAAAACTAAACCAAACAGGGCCTAACAACAATCAAAACGAAGCTCTAATCTCAAGGAGTTCAATATGAAATTTGGTTAAAATTAAACGGGAAGAAGTCCGTCGATTTGTCTCTTGAAGCTCTAAGCCACCAAAAACTCATAAGCCCCAATTTGATTTTGAAGATATTATGAAAATATCTTAGAGTCAACTATACATAGCCATATCTTTCAGAAATTATGTTTACCTCCCCACGAGTTTCCAAAAGTTCTAATTATCCCTCAAAACGTCTTACACGTCTAATTCCGTACTTCACGAGTAAAAACTATAAATTATAAAAGCTTTTGACTAAGTTCTATTTGTCGCCGTAATTATGTTCCAAAAACCAATTTTGTGGAATTTTTAGATAACCTACCTTTCATACAATATATCACTTACGTCCTCACTATAACGTTCAAAGTGATCTAAATCAAGATCAAAATTATTATAAAGCATACCCAATAGGTATAACCTACTATTCACATATACCAAAAATTATCAAATAACATTTAAGTCACATAAATGCCATTTAACTATGTCAATGCCTTGTGAAATTCCATATTCTCGTGTCCTAGATTGACACTCGTCGTTGATCCAAAGTCAACCTCATATCAATTATTAACCAACATTAATAATTCTCAACAATTTGATTGTGCATTTAAAAACAAATGATTTTTCGGGATAGGTGTGTCACGCCCCAAATCCACGCATATGAATACAGGCCACGTGGCACACCACTGAAGCTCTTTCCTACTCATTTACAAGTTGTAGCAGCAGAAAAAGAACTTTAAAGATAACATGATCAACCTCTCTTTTTAAACAATACATTCGAAGTTAGTAAAATCTGTATAAATTTGAAAATATAATTATATTTTGAAACAAATGAATTTATATTCAAAGGGGTCCTAAAGGTGCCCTAAGAACCAATCAAAATATTTAAATAATTTTTGGAAGGGGTATAAAAAGTTTTCATGCAGGGGTCATTTCGACTGGTCGAGATGTCCCGTTCGACCGGTCGAATGACCCCTTGACAGCAATCCTTCTTACACTAGGCTATTGCTTAAGCTCAAGCGACACTTGCGATCGTTAACTACCTCAATCATTAAATCAAGACATGAAGTCGACAAGTAAAACATTTCAAAACGTAAACTCCGGGTTCAGATTCATAATGACTCCACCAACTCATTCTATGTTTTCCAAGTCAATACAAAATGTAGTTCTAGTTACTTGAAAGAAATTTCTTACAACGTTTAGAAATGAATAAAACATATACAAGGCTATTATCCACTTCTATTATAAAACTACGAGATGAAACGTGATGAGTTGCCTTCTAAGTGAATTTCCAATATCTCGTGATCACCTCCCTGATTCCTCACCGGCATTAACACCTGGAATGTTTATTTGAATAACCACGCATATTTCAATTTGTTTAAGCTAACGCCTAGTGAATAAAACAACAATGCACATGAATAATAAACATGCTCACATTCACATCCTCTACATTTCATACTATTCTCGAAGTCTCACGTGTATGGTCCACACTCCTAATCTGCGACTCCTCGCCAATAAGTCCACGCGGTAAGGTAAGACCCACGTTTCTTTGCTTCAAATGTAGGACTTTATGCCTATAACAGCTCCACAATATGGCTTGGTACCACGTGCTCCTTTAACCTAAATAGCAACTAAACATGTTGCTATTTAGGTTATGTGATTGGTACCACGGCTGGAACTCGGGTAAGTTCCCTTGTTCCCTATTGCATAACATGTTGCTTGCTAAATAAAATTATGTGATTTTTGAATGATATTTTGTCATTAGCAATCTTACACCATTTAGACATGCTTTTGTGATGTATATTTATACATATGTATTAGTTGAGGACACACTTAGATTATTAATTCGGTTAAAAGAATGTCAAGTAGAGGCCGCGAGATAGGATGAGAGGGGGTGTTTTAGTCCGCCGGGCTCCTTCCCCTCTCATTCCATAATCCCTGGACTTAAAAAGTCTCTGGTTTCTTAAAAGATCAGTTTGCTTTAAAATGGTTTCTTAATTTTCCTTTTAAAAAAAATTAACTGGCAACTCCTTACGTTTTGAATTAAAAAATCGCTTTAAAATAAAAAGGCTATGGGTAAGAAAATATGAGATATCCACACCAGGGAATGTCCAAAGTTGGCGTCACACACTTTAGCGCTACCATTGGCGCCAGGGAGTGTCCAGTTTTGTCAGCGTCACATTTCAAAGACACTCGCGCTGCAATCTCATAACGTCACACTTTGGTGCACAATTATCAGGGAGTGCCCACAACACAATCTCAACCACATACTCTTTTCCACACTGACCATCACTCACCATGAATGTACAACTGACTCCACATGTATGTCATGAAATTTTATACAGAAATGTAATTCACCGAAATATAATCACAACGCGCGTACGAGGATAGATATTCATTGCCTTTATAATCCAAACATAATGAACAGGATTCTGATTTAGTAAAATTCCCAAACAGGACCTTAACAGCGTTTAAAAGTTAATCCAAATAGTCCCTTAACAGAAAACAGACAAAAACCAGAAACTGCCAGGTCGCGCGCGTGGGCCGCTCGCGCGAGGGGTCGCTAGCGCAGGCAGCTCGCGCGATATGCCCATTTTTTCGTTTTTCTTATAAAAATTTCCTAACTGTCAGAAAATGTTGTTACGCAAACTGTAAAATAGAACAATATTACCAAAACAGTAGCCTTTGACGTTTTCTTGGGATGAGTCGCGGACTAAGTCGCTCTCTTTAAGACGCTTCGCGGCTCTGCCCCAAGTTGTGCAAGCAATTCGTATGAAGACCACGACGTCCCCAGGATAAAGCAGCCCAGAAATCGCCTCTGTCTCGAAAATCCTTGCACCGAGGAAGATCGGAAAACCCACACCCTTTCAGAATTGTTGCTCAGAAATCAAAGCTATATATATATTTATATATAAACTAATATGGGGTATCTGAATATATATATATATATATTTGATGTTCCTCTCTGTTTTTTTTCTCGTACACTGTTCGTCCTCTTTTTTTTTTTTAAAGAAAAGAAGAACTCCTCTTTCTATGTGAAACCGACTGATCATCCTCAATTATATATATATTTTAAGTTTGTGTACAACTATCTTTGCTGAAAATCTGGTGAACGTTACCCACAAAAGGAGGTAAGTTGCAAACCAATAATACACGTTGCGTATACGTGTGAGAGAGACATAGTCATTCACTGACTAAGTCTTATCAATACTTAAGGATGACTCTTTATATTAGAAAGGAAATATGTTTGATTTATAATATGTGGGCCCAAGCTCATTATCACAAACAGTGATTTAAAGATATCAAATGTCAATCACGTGGGAAGTTGAAGCTAGGGACTAAAAGTATAGGTCCTATTTTTTATTTATTATTATTATATTTTTATAATACACATATTCCAACAATCCCCCACTTGTATTTTAAAAATAATTAAAGATCATCGAGCAACGTATTATAAAACTGTGCATAAGTAAAGGTGTTTTTCAACTTGAACCTTTACGTAGAGATAGTGCTTCCGATTATACTAGAGTAACCGTAGTTTTGAACTCTATCTCAGACAACACCACACACACAGTCCTACTAGGGTGAAGTTCATAAACCAGCACTTTACGACCGTGTGCTTATATCCCAGTATAGCGAATGATCTAGAGAATTTTCCCAAATTTCATAGAAAGCGGCCACACTTCCACATTCGCCTAGGTGAGTCTAACAATGATACTCCTGTAGCTAGGTATCCCACTCCAAATGAAGTTTAGATCTCATTAAGAGTTATAAATAACTCAATCTTCTGTCCTTCAGGATGTCATGCTTCTTAGGGATGGACTTGGAGTATTACCCCCCCCCCCCATATATAGATATTAGCATGATTCCACTCATATCACTTCATGACTTGTTATTACCCTTTGAACCTATTTCTTGGGATCTCCAGTCTATATGTTGGGTTACTATCACAAGTGACTCAACTATCTAAGGGCTTTAGTCCCATCCCTTTTGAGGTTTTACAAATCTTCTCTCGTGCTAGTCCTTTCTTCAAAGGATCAGCCAAGTTCTCCTCAGACCGTACATAATCCACTCTTACAGCTCCAGAAGAGAGAAACTCTCTAATAGTGCTGTGCTTGCGACGTATTTGTCGCTTCTTTCCGTTATAGTAACGGTTCTCAACTTTTGCAATAGCCGCGGTACTATCACAGTGGATTAGGACTGCTGGTATCGGTCTCTCCCATAAAGGGGTATCTGATAGCAGATTTCTCAGCCAACCTGCCTCCTCACTAGCTGTAGCTAGTGCGATCATTTCTGACTCCATCGTGGACTGAGCCAAAATAGTATGTTTCTTAGACTTCCATGAAACTGCGCCTCCAGCAATACAAAAAATGTATCCACTAGTGGCCTTGGAGTCATCTGATAGAGTATTCCAATCAGCATCGCCATATCCTTCAAGGACAGCGGGAAACTTCTGATAGTGTAATTTTAGGTTCATCGTCCTTTTCAGGTAACGCATGACCCTTTCAATAGCATGCCAATGCTCCATACTAGGTCTACTAGTAAACCTACATAGTACTCCAACATCATAAGCTATATCTGGCCTAGTGCAATCAGTAGCATAATGGAGGCTACCAATGATGCTCGCATACTCAGTTTGTTTAACACTGTCACCAGTGTTCTTGAACTATTTTACACTAGGGTCATATGGAGTACATGCTGGTTTACAGTTAAAGTAATTGCATTTCTTTAGAATCTTCTCAATGTAATGAGATTGATCTAAAGAAAGTCCCTTTTCAGACCTAGTAATATTAATTCCAAGAATTACACTAGCTTCTCCTAAATCTTTCATATTAAAGTTGGCACATAAGAAAGATTTAACTTCATTAATAACATGAATATTTGATCCAAAAATAAGTAAGTCATTCACATATAAGCAAATAATAGTGCAAGTGTTGTTTTCAAATTTGTAATAAATACACTTGTCACTTTCATTTATTTTAAAACCATTTGAGATGACTAAACTATCAAATTTATCATGCCATTGTTTAGGAGCTTGTTTCAAACCATAAAGAGATTTATCCAATTTGCAAACTTTATTTTTTTGACCAAAAATAATAAAACCTTCAGGTTGGTCCATATAAATCTCTTCTTCTAATTCACCATTTAAAAAAGCTGTTTTAACATCCATTTGGTGTACTACTAAATCATGAATAGCAGCTAAAACAAATAGTACACGAATAGAAGTAATTCTAGTGACAGGTGAATAAGTATCAAAGAAATTAATATTTTCTCTTTGTCTATAACCCTTAACTACAAGACGTGCCTTATATTTATCTATCGTGCCATCGGATTTCAATTTCTTTTTAAGAATCCATTTACAACCTATTGTCTTACAACCAGGTGGAAGATCTACTAAGTGCCAAGTCTTATTTGATTCCAATGATTTCATTTCATCATTTATAGCTTCTTGCCATAAATCAGCATCTATAGAAGTCAAGGCTTCTTGGAGTGTGTTAGGATCCTCCTCTAAGTTATAAGTATAAAAGTCGGTCCCATAGTCTTTCGTGATTCGGGCTCTCTTACTTTTTCTAGGTTCTAGTTCATATTCATTTGGTTCTATTAGTCTAGGCATATCATATGATGTTGAACCCCCACTATTTTTAAATTTAAAAGGAAATTTATTTTCGAAAAAATCAACATCACTAGATTCAATTATAACATGATTCTTTAAGTCATAAAATCTGTAAGCCTTACTATTAATAGCATAACCAATCAAAACACATTCATAAGCTCTACTAGCTAATTTGGACCTTTTAGGATCTGGAATTCTAACATATGCCAAACAACCCCATGTTCTAAAATAATCCACATTTGCTTTTCTTCTTTTCCAAAATTCATAAGGGGAAATATTAGTTTTAGAGTTAGGAACTCTATTTAATACATGACAAACAGTTAATAATATTTCCCCCCACCAATGAGGCGCTGCCCCTGAATTAATAAAATAGCAACTACTAATTCAGTAAAAGTCCTATTTTTTCTTTCAGCTTTTCCATTCATTTCAGGGGAATAAGGGGCAGTTTTCTCATGAATGATTCCATGAATTTTATATAAAGTAATAAATTCATCAGAATCATATTCATGTCCTCTGTCACTACGGAATCTTTTAATTTTTCTATTAAATTGATTTTCAATCTCATTTAGGAAAACTTTGAACATGTCAATGGCTTCACTTTTATTTTTCATAAGATAAACAAATGAATAATTTGAGCTATCATCAATAAAAGTAATAAAATACCTTTTTCCATTTCTAGTTAAAATTCCTTCATATTCACAAATATCTGAATGAATTAATTCAAGAGGTTCAGATTCCCTAGTGACAGATTTATGTGGTGTTTTAGTGATTTTTGCTTGACTACAAAATTCACATTTTTCAAATTCATTTAAAGACACTTGTGGAATATATCCTAAACTACTCATATTTTTCACAAGCCTTTTATTCACATGACATAATCTAGCATGCCAAACATTAAAAGAACACAACATGTAAGCAGAAGAAGAAATTTTATTAAAATCAACATTTAACTTAAACATGCCCTCAGTTGCATAACCCTTTCCAACAAACACTCCACTCTTAGTTAAAGTAAAAAGATCAGCCCCAATAGTTTGAGTAAAGCCAGCCTTGTTGAGAAGATAGCCCAAAACAAGATTTTTCCTCATTTCTGGAGTGTGCAAGACATCCTTCAAAATGACAGTCTTTCCAGAAGTAAACTTCAATTCAACCTCTCCAATACCCGCAACAGTAGTGGTGTGGGAATCACCCAACAACACTTTCTTATCCTTAGCTTCAGAATAGGATTTGAACATATCACGGTCATAGCAAACATGGCGAGAGGCGCCAGTGTCTACCCACCACCCCTCGGATCCACTTACAATATTCACCTCAGAAATCATAGCAACGAGCTGCTCTTCGGCAAGATTTGCTTGGGGAGCAACTCGTCGTGTATTCCTACAGTTTCGAGCCATATGACCTGGTTTACCACAATTGTAGCAAACAAACTGTCCAGCTTCATTTATTCCTGAGGGGGGTATATTCCTATTCTGATTTGGCTTCGGATTCTGATTCTTGTTGTTGTTGTGATTCTTGTTCTGATTCCGGTTTTGAAACTTCATTGTTTTTGTAGGTGGTTTCAGAACAACAGAGGTTTTGTTTTTAGAAAATTTTGAGGTTTCTTGTTGTTGGAAACAACAAGAACCTGTTCTTTTAAATCTTGTTTTCTTGCCTCCTCCTCAATACGAAGGCGAGTTATCAAACTTTCCAATGAAAATTCTTTCGTTTTGTGTCTCCAAATATTTTTGAAATCTTTCCAACTTGGGGGAAGCTTGTCAATAATGACAACAACTTGAAACTGGTCATTTAAATCCATGCCCTCAGAAATTATCTCATGAGCAATTTGTTGCAACTCATGGGATTGAGCTTCAACAGATTTGTCATCCGTCATTTGGTATTTCAAATAACGGCTGACTGCAAATTTCTTTGCTCCAGCTTCTTCGGTGTCATATTTTTTCTGAAGGGCATCCCAAACTTTTTTTGCAGAATCACAATTTGCATAATAGTCATAAAGACTGTCAGAGAGTCCATTTAAAATATAATTTTTGCAAAGAAAATCATTTTCATTCCAAATGTCAAACTCTTTAATTTGAGCAACAGTGGGATTTTCAGAGACAGTGGGCTTTTCAGAAAGACAAAAAGATTGCAATTTTTTCGTAGTTAAGAAAGACATCATTTTCATCCTCCACCGTTTAAAGTGAAGGCCCTCAAACTTGAAGGGTTTGTTGAGGTCATGGGTAACAGAGAGCATTGAAGATTCCATGGCAGATGAAAAAACGTCTTAAAATTGTTGTTGCGCAAACTGTAAAATAGAACAATATTACCAAAACAGTAGCCTTTGACGTTTTCTTGGGATGAGTCGCGGACTAAGTCGCTCTCTTTAAGACGCTTCGCGGCTCTGCCCAAGTTGTGCAAACAATTCGTATGAAGGTCACGACGTCCCCAGGATAAAGCAGCCCAGAAATCGCCTCTGTCTCGAAAATCCTTGCACCGAGGAAGATCGGAAAACCCACACCCTTTCAGAATTGTTGCTCAGAAATCAAAGCTATATATATTTATATATAAACTAATATGGGGTATCTGAATATATATATATATATATATTTGATGTTCCTCTCTGTTTTTTTTCTCGTACACTGTTCGTCCTCTTTTTTTTTTTTAAAAGAAAAGAAGAACTCCTCTTTCTATGTGAAACCGACTGATCATCCTCAATTATATATATATTTTAAGTTTGTGTACAACTATCTTTGCTGAAAATCTGGTGAACGTTACCCACAAAAGGAGGTAAGTTGCAAACTAATAATACACATTGCGTATACGTGTGAGAGAGACTGTCACGCCCCGCAGTAGTAAAAATAGAGAAAATAAATTCCTTTTTGGACCCGTAGGCCATGACAGTTGAAAGTCACCATATTGTCCATAACCAAAGTCAAACCATCAGAGTAATGATTCAAACCACGCATTGGAAAGTTCTAAGGTTGATATATATAATCAGAGTTCAATACTAACTATTACAAAATCAAAGTGTTTGCAGAAAATATAAATAAAGCATTACGGTAACATATGCCGATTACAAACTTAACTATAACAACAGTCTTTAAAAATATAAGCATAAACTATCAACAGTAAGCCCCAAGTCTTCAGCTTGCGTAGTAGTCATCTCTAGCATAGTCTCCATCATCGTAGGCTCCCTCCTTGTAGCCCCTATCCATGTATGCATCTCCTGAATACTCATAACCCTGGCCAGCTGGACGTCGAATATCCAGCGGCATAAACGCCGTCAGCTACGAAAGCCGAGTGAATGTAAATACTAACAGAGTATCTATAGATGGCAGCATATATAAACAGCATCATTAAAAGGATCATATCATCGTTCGCATGCATGTATGCACCAACTCAATATCTAACAACAGATATCGTCCCAATCTCCCAATACATAACATAGACTCTTGGGTCCACATTAATCAGACACGTAGTCCCATACCTACGGTCTGTCAAATCCCGACACACAGTCCCATATAATCTAGCCAAACGCCCCGATATACTTTGGCCAACACGCCTCTGATACATCCTGGCCAACACGCCCAATATATTCTCTGGCCAACTCGCCCCATATTTTACGGCCAACACGCCCAATATGTTACTCTGGCCAACTCGCCCAATATGTTACTCTGGCCAACTCGCCCATATGTTACTCTGGCCAACTCGCCCAATATATTCTCTGGCCAACTCGCCCCATATGTTACGACCAACACGCCCAATATGTTACGATCTTCGTGACCGCATTTACACGTACCAATCATAAATAGTATCGACCATTGTGGTCGACAGACCCACTACTATGCACGTCGGCTTTTCAATCTCATTATTATCTCAACAGTAACCAAAGGGTTTCACTTTTCAATGCATTAAGTCCATTATTCCACTTATGTATTATTCCACTTATGTATTATTCCCATACAGTTCTCCAACATCAACATATGATAATAAACAGGTTAACAGTTCATTAGATATAAAACAACTAAATAATTAACATTCTATTAAGTTTGATCGATTGCGACCAAGTTCGATAGATTAAAGAATATGAAGTTCGATCGATTGAACACCATTCGATCGATTGAGAGCAGTAATATTCTAGAATTGAACTGGACCTTTCCCGTACGTTCGGGGTCCGTTCTTTCTTGCCGAAACATATATAAACATACATATCTATGCTACTAAGTGAGTATAGGCACTCACCGGTAAAGACGGTGACACCGGCGAGCTCGGGGTGGTCGTGGGTGGTCTCGGGTGTCTCTTTTTCCTCTTTTTATTCTCCTTTCTCTCCTTCTGCTCCTCGTAGGTTCGGGGTTGCGGTGTGGTTTGAGATTTCTTCCTTTTCTTTCTTTTCTTTTCTTTCTCCTTCACTCTCTCGTCTAACTCTCTATTATTATTTTTCCCTTCCTTTCTACAACTAATGGGAGGGGTTTTTATAGGAAAAAAGGGTGAAGGCCATCAATATATACATATACTATACACAACACCTCACAAGACACCTCATAGGACACCTCACAAGCACTCAAGCACACAAGACACCTCATAGGACACCTCACAGGACATCTCACAAAACACTCAAGCACATAACACCTCATAGGACACCTCACAGGACACCTCACAAAACACTCAAGCACATAACACCTCATAGGAGTTGTTTGGGGGTTTGGCTTTGGGTATAAGCATGGTTTGGGGAATCGCAGGTATAATTACGGGTTCTGAAATAATATTAATTATAGTGGAAATCTAATTAGGTAAATATTATCTTTCATTATAATTATTATTTAAGTAATTATATTATTAAATAATATAATTACAAAGTCGAATAAATATAGAAAAGGTTGTATGAATACAAAAACGGATATTTTCTCAAAATGACTAAAATCGAGATGTCTTCTAAATAGAGATCGAAAACTCTTAACTTTCAATACGAATAGCAAATCATTTTACATTACGCAACTTTTTTCAAAAATTATATTTTCAGTTCATGACTTACAAAATTGGAAAAATGACCAAAATAACCCTGTGGCCAATTTCCGCTAAAATTGCACACGAAGTCTAAATTGTCAATTTAAACATGAAAATACGAGTTACTACAGAGATAGAGTCATTCACTGACTAAGTCTTATCAATACTTAAGGCTGATTCTTTATATTAGAAAGGAAATATGTTTGATTTATAATATGTGGGCCCAAGCTCATTATCACAAACAGTGATTTAAAGATATCAAATGTCAATCACGTGGGAAGCTGAAGTTAGGGACTAAAAGTATAGGTCCTATTTTTTTTTTTATTATTATTATATTTTTATAATACACATATTCCAACAGAAAATACAGACATCGCGCGCGCGGGCTACTCGCGCAACCTTCGCTCGCGCGATCGCGCATGCGAGATGAAGCTGAGACTTCATCTTCTTCGTGGGATTTCCCCTGTTTCAGTTTTAAAACTATTTTATGACCCATTTTGCAAATCCGAAGTAAACATCACAAGTAATATATGAAATTCTTCGTTTTTTCACAAGGATTAAGAATTTACAATCAATTTAACACAAATCAAACCGTAACTCTCGAATTTTACGAAAATCTGAGAGACATTTAGGCTCTAATATTATAGCCGAAGCTTCTATGTACTATAATCTTTCAAAATTATCTCTAAAACGAATTTTGATTAAGGTTTAAGAAATTTTGATTTTTCAAGCTATGGTGTTCAAACATAAAAGCTTCAATGGTGATATACCATTACACCTATAACCACAGCAAACAAACATGAATTTACATTCAAAGTGAGTTAAAAATACTCACTGAGATATAGATGGAAGAAGTTGTTGAGAAAGAATCAAGATTAAGCAAACCCAATATCAAGCTATGGCTATGGAGGATTAAGTTCTCTCTCTATAGAAATATTCTAAAATTAACTTTCAAGCTCTCTCTTTCTCTTCTGAATTTTTGTTTGCAATAGCAGAATATGTGCTATGTGTGAGTGTTTGTGTGCATATAAATAAATCCTTGAACTTGGAGGCCAAGTACAACCTCAAGTACTCAACAAATGGATTTTGATTTCTAATTAACTAAAAATTCTAAGTATACAGATACGTATATACCTATACATGTAGTTCATATGGGCTCTATAGTGAAGCTAAAGGTCAAGTAGATGTGTAGGGGCCAAGTAGTGGTGTTTGGTAAAGTAGCTTAAGGTTCCACATTAACAAGCACAAATTAAGCATTGCCTAACTAGGCACTATCAAGTTGCCTATGAATTTGCTTGGGTGTTTGGGAAACCCAACTTATGACACGAAGTTAACACATCCTCAAAATGCACTCCTAAACAAAGCCCTATCAAATGATTAGTTTCCATAAATGGAAAGTAAAGCACAAGTCACTTCTAACTTTATGTCCAATCCAAAGTCTGTGCAAGTTTAACGCGGCGTGGACAATTTTAAACATAAACTGGTATTTTCACAGCGCGGTGATCACCACAAAAATATAGAAAATTCAATTTAACGTAAGAAATAATATTCCAGTTTTATAAAAATACTGTTTGAGTCAAGAGTAAATATATTCACCGTTTTGAAATACAGATTTGAAATCCAACGCAGGTATTACTAAATTTATAAAATTGCACTTCGACCCCAAAAAGGATTTCGGTAAAGAAATAAAATCAGTAATAAGAATCAAAACATGAGAATTGAAATTAAAATGAAACCACCAATACAGTTTAAATATGAAAATACAAATTAAAATTTAAATGAAATGCAGGTTGTTACAATTTGAATAACCACACATATTCGATTTGTTTAAGCTAATGTTTAGTGAATAAAACAACAAATGCACATGAATGATAAACATGCTCGCATTCAAATATCTACATTTCATACTAGTCTCCGGAGCCTCACGTGTACGTTCATACTCCCAATCTGCAACTCCTCGCCAATAAGGCTACGCGAAAGGGTAAGACCCACGATTCTTTTCTTCAATTGTGCGACCTTAATGCCTATATCGGCTCCACAAAATGGCTCAGTAACCACGTGCTCCTTTGACCCAAATAAGCAACTCAACATGCTCAAATACATATCACCATACTCGCAGTAAACAAAACTCGCAGTAAACAAAACATGTCACCATGCTATTGGGCCTACTTATTAATATAAATGTCTAATATGAACTACAGAATTATATCTCTATGAATTAACACATGCTATTCACACAAAACATGAATACATGTCAAGAAATCATTCCAAAAAACATAGTTGAATCACTCACCTCCGAATAACGCTCCTATAATTCAATCCGAAGAAAACCTGTGCACAAAGAACGTGCAGAAGTCTGTCTAGTACAATTCCTATAGATCAAAAGTCCAAATATCAACTTTTGGAAAAAAATTCTAGAAAATAATTTTTCGGAAAACTTGGCCAAACAAGGCCTAATAGGTATCAAAACAACGGCCTTACCTCGAGGAGTTCGACTACGAAATTTGGTAAAAAACCAGCTGACGAACAGGCGTCGATTGGCGTCGAGAAGCTCTAAGCAGCTAAATCTCCATTTGGCCTCTTTTTTAAACTTAGGTTAAGCTTTATGAAAAATATCAAGATCATCTCTATCTATATATAGGCAACACTTTCAAAAATTGTGTTTACCTCCCCACGAGTTTTCAAAACTTCTAATCAGTCTCTGAAACTTTGTACACAACTAATTCATAGCTTTACAAGTGAAACCTCAAAATTATAAAAGTTTCTGACTAAGCTTTGTTTGGTTGCTAAAACACAAATTTCTACATGACTTTTTCCGAAGTGGCTAATTAGCCTACCAAATTAATAGCGTGTTAATTCGTCCTCACCAGGATGCTAAAACTAACAACAATATATTCTAAGCTAGAAAATAATACAGATAGTGAAATACACAGGTAAATATTTATTTTTAGATAAACATTTAAGTATTCCACAGTGAACGATACTCGGAGAGATTTCACAACATCCAAACTCTCATTCAACACCGTCTCAATGGGTTCTCTAGTACAGATACCCAAATCAACTCGTGAGTCAAGACTCACTCAAACATGTGCCAAAAAGCACAACACATCACATTATCATGCATGACAATGCAATGCAATGCAACAAGACAAATGCGGGTGTTATACAATCACTTGAATTCTCTTCAAGGGCTTGAACTTCTCTGATTTTGACATCTCTGTGCACCGGTGGGAGAGTGGCCATATCTTTTCACTCGGAGCTCAGATTAACCTCCCGTTTGCGGCCACACGACTGTAACTCATAGATCTACATTTTATACTTCTAGGGAAATCTTCCAAATCTGAAGACTTCAATGTAAAAAATGGCTTTTTCTCAACTACTTCTGTTGCTCTCTTCATCAGAATCACTTTCTATGCAACGATTGCTTTCCATAACCTGTAAAATAGTGTAAAAACCCATGTTTGAGTCTCAATATCATAGAAAACACTTAATCATTTATATGCATCTAAATATAGGGACTTGGGGATAAAAGTATGCATAAAAGACCATGTAACACACTATAAATATGCACTTTTCACCTCTAATCACTCCTCTTTTTGAAGTCACCGTATGTTTCTTTTGGTGTGATTTTATAGTATCCACCACGCTCACAACCAAATGTGTTTCTTGGTCTTCTTCCTCGAATGCCACCCATGTCGGATGTTTTGATTACGATAACAATCCTTTTTTTTTTTTGCCAATTTCACTTGTCCATCTAACCATCTCATTCCGAGTCTTAAAAATCTACAAAAGAAGAAAAGTCAATACGTGCAGGTTGATAATATAACCCAATCATCTACAACAACAATAAAAATGACCTCGAATGTAGTGAATTCATGTCACAGCCCGGTTCCACAATAGCGGAAACGGAGCCCGTGGCACGCCACCAAGGCTAAACCAATTCATTAACGTTCCCAAAATTAGGTTTGAAGAACACACGCAGCGGAAAACAAAACACATTTTAAGACCAGAGGTTCAGTCGACCACTCAGTCGACGGAGGAAGGCAGGGATTTTAATAGCAATTACAGTCGACTGAGAATCGGGTCCAGTCGACTGCTTTTACCAAAATAAGAAAAAATAGCTGAACAGCACTGTCCCGTCGATTGCTCCGTCGACTGCCCCGTCGACTGCTTTTACCATATAAGGAACAAAATAGTTAACTGCACTATCCCGTCGACTGCCCCGTCGACTGCTCCTCTGACAGCAGCCAAAACTGCAGAAATTCAAGTTTAAAAGCTTTCTAACTTTCACCAATGATCAACCACTCCATCCAAACTCAAACCAAAGTAATCCTAGCTGTATTAAAATATTTCTAAAGCAGGATTACAACATATCAGTAACTATTACAACGGTTTAAAATCCATTCTAACATACTAAATTAAACATGGGTTAAAGACAACCAAATTCTTATTACAACATTCCCATTATTCCAAAACTACAAGGTTAACATTTAAAGTTGCCTCCCAAGCGAACTCCCAACTCTCGTACTCACTTCTGCGATTCCTCGCCAGCATTAACACCTGCAATGGTTATTTGAATAACCACACATATTTTGATTTGTTTAAGCTAAAGCTTAGTGAATAAAACAACATATGCACATGAATGATAAACATGTCCGCATTCACATCTCTACATTTCATACTAGTCGCCGGAGACTCATGTGCCCGTCCATATTCCCAATCCGCGACTCCTCGCCAATAAGTCCACGCGAAAGGGTAAGACCCACGATTCTTCTCTTCAATCGTGCGACCTTAATGCCTATATCGGCTCCACAAAATGGCACGGTGACCACGTGCTCCTTCTGACTCACATAAGCAACTTAACATGCTCAAATACATATCACCATACTCGCGGTAATTAAAACATATCACCGTGCTATTGAGCCTACTTATCAATATAATTGCCCAATATGAACTACACAAGATATCTCTAAGAATTAATACATGCTATTCACACAAAACATGAATACATGTCAAGAAACCATTCCAAAAACATAGTTGAATCACTCACCTCCAAATAACGCTCCTATAATTCAATCTGAAGAAAACCCGTGCACAAAGAACGTGCAGAAGTCCGTCTAGTACAATTCCTATGGATCAGAATTCCATTTATCAACTTTTATGAAAAATTCTAGAAGACAACTTTTCGGAAAACTTGGCCAAACAAGCCCTAACATATATCAAAACGAAGCTCTTACCTCGAGGAGCTCGAATACGAAATCTGGGAGAAAACAGACTGACAGAAGGTCGTCGTTTGGCGTCGCAAAGCTCTAAGCAATCAAATCTCCCTCTAGCCCCCTTTTTGGCCTCCTCTTGAACTTTAGGTTAAGCTTATGAAAATATCTAAGTCCATCTCTATCTATATATAGGCAACACTCTCGGAGAATTACGTTTACCTCCCCACGAGTTTTCCAAACTCCTAATCAGTCTCTGAAACTTTCTACACAACTAATTCATAGCTTTATAAGTGAAACTTCAAAATTATAAAAGTTTTCGACTAAGTTTCGTTTGGTCGTTAAAACGCGAATTTCTACATGACGTTTCCAAGTTGCTAATTAGCCTACCAAATTAATAGCGTGTTCATTCGTTCTCACCAGGATACTAAATCTAACAACAGAAATATATTCCAAAACAGAAAATAATACAGATATTGAAATACACAGGTAAACATTTATTTTCAGATACACATTTAAAATGTTCCTCAGTGACCGTCTCATACTCGGAGAGACTTCACAACAATAAATGCTCAATCACAATAGTTTCAAAGGGTTCTCTAATACAGACACCCAAATCAACTCGTGAGTTAAAACTCACTCAACCAAGTGTCATAAGACACGTCACATCACATTATCATGCATGACAATGTAATGCAAATGCAATAACACAAATATCGGTGTTATAATTCATTAGTGTAATCTTTCACCTAATCCGATTTAATTTTACGATTTTTAGTGGGTGCATTGACCTACAAAAATAGATGAAAACTCTGTAAATCGTTTGGTTGATTAGTGTAGAACAAACAGGACTTGTTCGATAGATACTGGTAGAACAATTATAAAATGTTCTATGGGCTTAGTGGCACAATTTAGATTTGTTCTGTGGTACTCGGTAGAACTTTGTTAATTTGTTCGGTGGTATTTGGTGGAACATTGAAATATTCGAACACTATCGATTTCTTCAATGCTCAAGGTTCGAAAAAATGTTTAAAAACGCAAAAAAAAAAAAAAAATAAATAATGAAAAAGGGTTACAAATCATACCTCTTGCTCTATATTTTCCTCCAATGTATTCGAATGATGCTCCATGATGAATACATATGAATCTAACTAAAATATTATCTAGGGTTTGTTGATATTGGTGAGTGTGTATAAAGCTTTTTTGAATAATTCTTTTGATATTGATTAGAGGTGAGTGTAAGGAGTACTTATTTTAAAGTCTATTTTAATAACTTATCTTTTTGGTCTCTGTGAAAGGGGTATGTTTGGAAAATGAAATATTCATTAAAAGACGGGTGTAGTGAGTAAACAA
Source organism: Hydrangea macrophylla (assembly GCA_033977485.1). Taxonomy (NCBI): domain Eukaryota; kingdom Viridiplantae; phylum Streptophyta; class Magnoliopsida; order Cornales; family Hydrangeaceae; genus Hydrangea; species Hydrangea macrophylla. The sequence goes on from CM066997.1 coordinate 22,027,431, forward strand.
GGTGGGTGCCGATAGAATCACCCATGTGTTTAATTTATTTAACCCTTTTTTAAATGAGAAATACTTGGTGCACAATGAATTGTACAACTAATTGCACAAATGTGCAGCACAAGGTTGGACCTTAAATGAGAAATACTTGAGCTGAAAAGTCTGCATACTCAAAAATGTGTGTGCATGCTTTTCAGCACAAAGTTCAACCTTATACTATACATTTATATAATTAATTGTACAAATCATTGTGCACCTAGCAATGCTCTTTTAAAATTCCAATAAAGACCTCTTTCTTTAAAAGTCGAACTGTGGACTAAAGCCGTTCAAAGCCCCCTCTTATAAATTCCAGAAGCTTCTATCGCCGTTACTTTTGTTCGACTGTACTGCGTTCGCTCTCTCTCTCTAACTCGCAAAGCCCAATCACAACTTGAATATAGGGTTTGTGAGAAGTTCTCCGTTTTCTTCACTTGGCAATGGCCCATGACGCTTCTACTGTCCTTGCAGGTTCCCACCCTCTCTCTCTCTCTCTCTCTATATATATATATATATATCTATATCAATCTATAATATATATCTATATATATGTATATTTATATATATATACATGGATGTATATTTGAATGTGTATCGATATGTATTTGTGTGGCAGATATTTTTGTTTTTTATTTTTATTTTTATGTTCTTTGTTACTCTCTCTATTTTTTCAAACTTTCACTCTATCTGATTCCAATGATTTAAATCGAATTCTTAGTTTTCCCCTTTTCTCATCTTCTCTATATAATATATAATGTGTAGGGTTAATATCATCTACCACCCTGAGTTTTGACCTAAGAACACTTACTCTCAGGCCTGAAGAACACCACTTCCCCACTAGCTTTTATTAGTCATAACAATCCCCTCAGTTTATTGAATAGTGTTTGGTTTATTAAAATATAACTAAACTACCCTTACCCAATTTTTAATGAGAATTTTAGTCAAAAGTTATTAAAATAGACTTTTGTAGTATGAGGTCTAACCCGGTGTATATATATATTTTTTTTATTGAAAAGTCCATATGTTATAAAAGTTATGTGAAATTTCACATAATTTGTAAAAGAATGAACTGATTATGTGAAATTTCACATAATTTTTAAAATATAGAGATTTGATCCGATTAATTTGTAGTAGTCATAGAGTTTTGACCAAAATAAAAAGACGAATTGTCCTTTAAACTTAATAAGTCTAAAATGAGGGACCTTTTTTTTATACCAAATTTCTAATTTTTAAAAGATAAACGACCTTGGGGTTAGCATATAGATCCGTCTCTTCCTCTTCGAATTGAAAATTACATAAAATTTAAAACTATTTATACGAGAAGACTAGCTTGAAGGAAAAAAATTCATGATTTTGGAACAAATGTTGATGTTTTTCAAAGGATCTGTCAAAATGCTGAAAATAGATTTCACAATAGTGAAAAATCGTGAAAATTTCAGAAAATTTAAAAGAATTATGAAAATTGTTCAAACAATTTCAGAAATATTTTTTTTTAGAATTGTGAAAATTATAAAATTTGAAAATACCCAGCAGATGGGCTCATTAGATATTTAAGTACTTTCAATTAATTTTTAATTAATTTTTAGGGTTAGATTGTAATTTTACCTCAGCAGGGGGGAAGTGTTATTCTTCAAACGTGAGGGGTAACTGTTCTTTAGTCAAACCTCAGGGGTGGTAGGTGATATTAACCCTAATGTATATGTGTATCTCTGTTTTGTATTTTTTTTTAAATCTCTGCCCTAATTTTCTATCTGTATTAATCTTGTCATTGCAGTGAGAGAAAAAGTTCAACAGTTTCTGAATACTGCCCGGACTGGGAATCTTGATCTCTTCAAGAGTAAGTGTGAACTTACTTTATGAATTGCTCGTCTCATCTATGGCTCTTTCACTCGATTTTCGATATGAAAGTTTTAAATATTTTTTTTTATAATTATTTTTTTTATATGTTTTGTAGAATTGGTAGCCCAGCTTGATGATGGGAAGGGATTGGCACAAACCGTGGCAGATGTTAAGGATGCTAACAAACGAGGGGCTCTACATTTTGCGGCAAGAGAGGGCCAGACTGAGGTTTGCAAGTACCTGCTGGAGGATTTGAAGGTCGATGTGGATATAAAAGACGATGATGGTATATGCATTATACATTTTCATTAATTTGCCTTGACACAAACACACACACATATACTTAAGAGTGTGTGTATACTTAAGTGTAGATGTGAATACCCACATTCATAGAATAAAATATTCAATTTTGTTCGGTTCCAGTCATTAAGTTCACATAATTAGTCCACAACACAGCAATCTTTTGGATCCTCATAAGACCTCTCCAACTTGTTCTCTTCTTGTTGTTGGGTTGAGTTAATTCAAGTGGTGTTTTTTTTTTGGTTGGTCTAGACAATCCTACTGGTGTACACATTCTATTTATTGTTCAAAACTCAAAAGTGTACCATTATTACTCCCTCCTCCGTCCCTTAAAAACAGCCCTCATTTCTTTTTTGGGATGTCCCAAAATTATTGTCCACTTGCTTAAATTGGTATACAATTTTTACTTACTTTCCATAACTACTCTTCCTTGAAATCTACACCAACACAAAACTAAAAAAGTTGTAATGATTAGGGGCAATTGTGGAAAGTAGGTGTAGATTCTTTTTGCCCCCTGAAAAAGTTGAGTTCCCAAGAGTGGACTATTTTTAAGGGATGGAGGGAGTATTTATAAGTAGTTTGTGTACTTGTTTGCATGTTTGTAGTAGCGTGAGAAAAACAAAAGAGGACAGGTAGAACCTAAGATACTCAGGTCGAAGTACCCTTGTTAGACACTCAGCACTCGGACACGGGTATGGGATATGAGTCTGACACTTGGTTGGACACTCACCAAGAAGCATGATTCTACTTGTATAATAATATGTAAAAGTCTCTAATAAATTTCCTTTTGCTGCAAAGTTCTTTCATAATGGACTAGATGCTCATGTTAAAGTCTTACTATTACATAAAAACACCGTATTCTCTTGGAATTAGAAAACAAATATAGGTTTATTTTTGTGTCCTTGTGTCCTTAGATTAGTGAATTTGGAGTCTGACGCTTGAGATACGTATTGTACCCGACACCTGTACCATTGTCTATAACAACACCCCTTTGGGTAAAGTGTCGCAATCATACTACATGTATGCTTTCCTTAAAGTTGAGGTCTCTTTTTCTTTGCAGGCGAGACTCCTCTTCTTCATTCTGCTCGGCTAGGTCATACTGCCACGGCCAAATACCTTGTTGAATGTGGTGCCAATCCTGCTATATCTAGTGAACTTGGGGCCACAGCCATGCATCATTCTGCTGGAATAGGTGCGCAAAATTTCTATTTATTCCCCTTTTCTTCAGGGCATAGTTTATCCTCCACATGCGGAGAAAGGATGGCATCTCTTTTCTTCAATTTCACTCTTGTAAAAATGAATATGCCTTTCAAAAAAAAAAAAAACTATTTGCAGGGATGCCTTGCTATGCAAAATACATATCAATGGTCTAATAGTCTCCTGCAGTTAAGAAATTTATGTCTCCCCTTTCAGAGTAGAAAAGACTTTATGTTTATTACATGTTGGGTAGATTTTATGTACCTTGTGATATATTGTGTTTTCTCATTTAATACAGATTTAGCTTAAGACACAGAGTCCTGCATAGTATAATTTTACAAGCAATCCATTTATTTCTTTATCAGAAATTGAAGAGTTTAGTCTATCATTTAGATGTAGGCATAGTACCTCATCAGGAGTGGTACGAGTGCCATGGGCTGGAATAACATTAGGCTCAAGCCGCTCAACACTTGCATACTTCTTGACTTCAATTGCCTCCTCACCATCATCAATAATGACCATGGCCTCCAATTCTGGATCATCAATGGAGAGTTGTGCAGTCTCATGCTCTCCAACATTCTCAAATGAAGCAAAAGCATCTTCGATAATATCCTACATTTTAACGCCGCCTCGCATATATTGCGGGGTTGTTTATATATGGCAAAGTTTGTTGTGACTAAAAGCCAAGTATTCAGCACGTTTTATTGTCATCTTTTTTTTTTCCCTCTATGTAGTGCACAAAGGAATATGTACTTGAATTCCTCTCACAATATAACATGACAAATTAGAAGGTTGCACAAGTAGCTTCAAAGCTAGGGTTTGAAGGAAAGGTGACCCACCACTTTTACAATCACTTTCATAGCACTGATGAATGGGCTAGTTGGTCTAGAACAATTAGGAGATACTCTTGGAAGAAGTACGGGGTTATGCTTTTGGCACAAACTCTCCTGACTTGCTTGAGAAATGTGCAAATTTCAAAGTTTCCTTTGTGTTGTAGAACAATGACTTAATGAGGAACCACATCGAGTTACTCCACCCAAAGATTAAGATTTGTAAATTAGAAGTCAGCTTGGATTTGGTGAATGAGCTAAGGAATGGAGAGGATGTTGTCTTGCTCCAATGATCAACAAGAATTTGATGCCCCACGTCGAAAAGGTGGATGAATCCTCAAGTCGCTTTCCTTCATGCTTATGTATTACAACCTTCACTTTTTCAACGGTTGTATCCCACATGTCATAGACCACTTGAACCTTGGCTTGAAGACTGTCTTTTATGAGCTTAAATCAAAGCAAAATGTGTGCTTGCATTTGAAAGCAGTTTCAAAATGGACAAATTCATTAAAAGAAGGCAATATCACGCATCCTTGTTCATGACAAAGTTCTTGAGGAATACATCATCTACAATGTTCGTGATCCAAATATCGTCCTCATGCGTTACTCAATGGTTTTCAACATTCTTTGCCTACAAATATTATTTGCAAGACAAGGTTGAGTGTGTGAACCACACATGATGTTGAAAAAACGATAGGATATAAACCTTTAATGAGAAGTCTTGTTACATAAGCAATTATTGACATTTTGAGTGATTGCTTAAATCACATCATCGGACCAATAGGCTTGCTTTCTGTCACTTCCTTTAAATTAAGATCAAGCATTTATCTTAGAGGAAGGCTTTGATGTGGGGAATTCTAGAATTGTGAAAGAGAAGATTCTAGATGCCATTTGGTGGGCTCAATGATACACACTTTCTTCCACAACTCCTATAAATCATATACTTATGGCTTGTGATACGGACAAGCATTGTCTTCACTTATTCTATGGCATGTGGGATACAATGATTAAAAAAAAAATCAGGTTGCAATATATGGGTTGGAAGGAAAGCGATTTGAGGAGTCATCTATTTTTTTATTTAAAAGTGGTGCATCGAATGCTTGTTGATCGTTGGAACAAGTACAACAATCCCTTCTATTGGTTAGCTCATTCAGTGAATCCAAGGTGACTTCTAATTCCCAAATTGCAAACTTTATTTTGGACTTTTTCTCTCTTTATCATAAAATACTTCTTAACTCGCAGTCCTTCTATTTAAAGTCCTATAGCGAGCAGTGGCTTAATGATGACCCTCGGATGGTTCCTCCCACAATTGTTTAGGTTGCTTGAGAAAGAATGAAATGCATGAAAAAAATATATATCTAGTTGCACAAAGGTGACTTTGGAATGTGGATTTCTCAAGCAAGTCGGGAGAGTTTACAGATAGTGGTTTCATTCATCGTCAAAGTTGTTAAAGGCGCATTTAGGCACAAATGGCTCCTGCAGCTTTGGTGCAAGGCGCCAAAAAAATAGAAAGAGGGTCCAAACGAAGTATGGCGCTCTTTTTGAAAAAGTAAAAATAAAAATTTAACAATTAAATACACTTAGTCAAATAAAAAAACTTAAATATTAACATACACATAAAATTTATAAAACATCCAAGCAATGAACATTTTGGCTTGTTGGCTCAATTAACCAATTAGTAAGTTGTGTCTCTGGTGCTGCACAAACTAATCTATCTTAGAATAACATAATAAAGACCTAAGCAAGTATGAAATTACCACAAATTTCTAAGAATTAATTCTCACGTAAATTATTGGTACAATTAGGTTAGTCACATCTAAGTCTTTGAAGTTTGAATCAAATGGAGAGTTAGTGTTAGTCACATCAAGTGAATGCGACCTTTGTGTTCGAAGTAATGGGTCTCAATATGGGTCCAGAGCTAATAAGACTTGAGTCATGAGTTGCATCTAAAGGTAATTTTGTCAGGCCTGGAAGGGTTAGGGCTTGTTTGAGAAAACTGAAAATTAAGTGCTGAATTTTAAGTACTGGAAATTTTAAGTGATTGAATTTGCAATACTAAAAACAATGTTTCAAATATTGGAATGGACTGCATTCAGTGATTATTTTTAGTAGAAAATTTCCACTTAAAGTTTTCAATAGATTTTTCGCTACCTTTTCAATTAAGTGGTACGTTATCAAACGCATTGAAATAATTAGGCACTGAAACTTTTCTTCAGCACTTAATTGGGTTAGCAAACACACCCTTGGTTCGAGTCCTAATTCAGTTGTTGGTGCATAATTTTGTTGAGGCGTGGGCTTTGCGCTTGGGGATTTTATTAAAAAGTACAAGCTAAGCGCGCTTAGGCAGGGCCTGTTTGAAGGGGCTTTCACATAGGGCAAGGTGAACCCCAAAGGTTGAGCCCACGTCAGCATAGTTTTATGCGCGCCTTTAACAACAGAGTTCATCACTACCTTGTAGTGCATCCTAAATTTGGTGAAACACGTACAAGTGCACATTTGCTTCAAACCCTAGCTTTGAAGATACTTTTGCAACCTTACTCTTCTTTTTTGGGGAGAGGAATAGCAGTACTTTATTCTTTTAGGTACTTGGTGAGAGGAATAAGATGACACCAAAACATGTTGAGTGAAACACGTAAATTCTTTTATTCATCACTGCCTTGTAGTGCATCCTAAATTTGGTGAAACACGTACAAGTGCACCTTTGCTTCAAACCCTAGCTTGGAAGATACTTTTGCAACCTTACTCTTCTTTTTTGGGGAGAGGAATTGCAGTACTTTATTCTTTTAGGTACTTGGTGAGAGGAATAAGATGACACCAAAACATGTTGAAGAGTTAACCTCTGCCTTATCAAGAAGAACCCCTCAATTCACGTGAAGAGAAACCAAAATGTGGGATATAATCGGAGATTCTTTTGATTCATTTGAGAATGTTGGAGAGCTTGAGATTGCACAACTCTCCCCGTGATTGATATAATGATAGGTTTTTATTGTACCTTTATATAATAAATATACATCGACATGTCCCCTACTTATTCGCATCCTACTATCTTTAGAGATGCCGTGATCGCGTCTTTGTGTCCATGTTCCTGCTTCTTAGGTGTGCACGTTTGCTTGAGCTATTCACAACCGCTGCTTCTCTTACAAATTTGTTTTCATGAATTTGTTTATGCTACACCTTATGACATCGGAACTTTCATTACTGTCCTGTCATCATCCTGCAGTACTTACTTATGGTAAAACTGACTCTCACGCCTTGGCCATGGAGTTCATCTCCTTTAGTTAAAGCTAACATGCCAATTGTACATTTGTTTTGGCTCTCTCTGTTTGTTTATAAGCAGATCTGTTTTTAATTTCATTCGTCCTTGCTTTCAGGAGATATTGAGTTGTTGAGGTTCTTACTTTCCAAAGGTGTAGACGTTGATTCACAAAGCGATGCTGGCACTCCTTTGATTTGGGCTGCTGGTCATGGCCAAGAAGATGCTCTGAAAGTTTTGCTAGAACATCATGCCGATGTAAATTTGTCTTCTCTCTTTTTTTTATTTTTTATTTTTTCTAGTTGTTCCATGTTTTGTTCAGTAGATGTATTTAGAAGGCTTAATTACTTGCTCCTTGCTTCTTTACTTCAAAACGGGACAATTCTTCTCTACTTCTTCAATTTTACCAGCTTTGTGAGACCGACCTCTTGTACTAGTTTTATATTTGTGCTCTAGCATGCAATTGATTGCTCGTCTTTCAACCCATGTATCGTACCGTGTCACGTGTCCGTGCTACTTCCCAGTGTTCTAAAAATTGGCCTAGGTGAGCCTAGGCGCTAGGCGGTACCCGGCTGCCAAGATTTTCCCTAGGCGTTTGCCAAAATCAGCTAGTGGATTAGTCGTCCTCTAGGCGGTGCTAGGCGGTTAAGGGTGAGAATGCTGGAGAGTGTTATTTGGGTCTAACTCTTTTGGAATAAAAAAACCCCTAACATTAGTATATATATACACTTAAGGTTTAAGTTAAGGCCAAATTACACTCTAATTCATTAAACTATACACCTGTCTTCAATTGGGTCCATAAACTATATTTTTTTTTTGGCAATTGGGTCCTTGAACTTCAAAAATTCATTCAATCAGACCCAAAGCTTGACATTGTTGGCTTAAATTATTTAAAATTGTCACATACATTGCGCGTAATGCGTACCTGTCACATGTTAGGTTATGACATACACGGGAGACTGTGAATGGCTAAAAAATGATGTGATTTTGGGTATGATTGAATGTAATTTTGGATTAATCGAATGTGTTTTCAAATTTGATTGAACGCGATTTCGGATCTGATTGAATGCGATTTTTTGCACTGTTTACAATCTCCCGTGTTTGTCTTAACCTAACATGTGACAGGTAAGCATTACGCGCAACGTACATGACATTTTTTAATAGTTTAAGCTAACAGTGTCAGAATTTGGGTCTGAAGGAATGAATTTTTGAAGTTCAAGGACCTAATAAATTTTTAAATATTAAAACCTTCTAATAATCTTTACTTAAAAAACACACATAACCTTTATATGTATTATTTGAACCCCAGATCTATAATTATTCTTAAATAACACCACATAACTCGTATATATATATATATATATCTATTATATAATTAATTTTATTTAAAACCAAAATCCGCCTAGGTGCTAGGCCACCCCCACCCCCCCAACTAGCGCCTAGCGATTTTTAGAACATTGATGATTCCACATCATTTCATTTGCTTCCACCGAAACAGACCTATTTCCATCGATATTAATCCTATGGATGTGTATTTGTCATATGAAGTGTATTTACTACGTGCTTATATATTACTTTTGTATTCTACGAAGTGTTTTGTGTATTCTATGAAGCGTTTGACGTTAGATTGGCGACTTAATCCTCATGTTTTTTCAATTGGAACCACATATTTTTAATGTAACTACATATATGTAACCTCTCAAAGGTTCAATTAATCGATTGTGAGCTTTATATGCGCATATAATTAAGATTAAAGATATGTTTTCCAAGGTTTCTCAATGTTTCCAAAATTTTCCGGTGTTTCCAGATGTTTCCGTTTTCTGGGAAGCCGAAACATGGACCGAAACAAAATTTTGATCCTTTCCAGTGTATAGTTAATACTCCTTCCGTCCCAAATTAAGAGTCCTTGATTTCACTTTTTTATGTCCCATTTTAAGAGTCCCTTTGGAAAGTCAATGTACTTTAATTACAAACTTTTCATGTTTTTCCCTTTATTTTATGAATCTCTCCCATTTTTTCTTTGATGCGACTCTGGTAAATTGAAATTCGAAAAGGGCACTAACGAAAAGTTGTAAAATTGCACAACAATCATGAATGCTCCTTCAAAAGTTGGAAATCCCAAAAGATACTCTTAATATGGGACAGAGGGAGTAGTAGTAAACATTGGTTATCATTTCGAACTCATGTGGTGGTGGAGAGGGTTAATTCAAGAGTGTGTGCTTTAAAAATTGTCTTACTAAAGCGATAAGAACACCGTTTACGCTTCCTGAGAAAGGAAATTGTAAGAAATTGATCATTCTTAAATAACCCACTTCATAGTTTTCATTGGCTATGATGCCCGATAAAATACTTATTTATTGAGGAGAAAAGAGAAAAGATGACTACTGTTTTTTAGGATTATCTTAATAAGAAAAAAAAATTCTTTCTGGAAGCAAAGGATGTGAAAGTTCACATTCTAGTTTCGAAACCATTGCAAGTTTGTCATTGCTTGGGCCTTAATGAGGCAGTGGCGAAGGAAAGGAATACGAAATTTACTAGCCTGTGGCCATAGTGATCTGTGTTGAACAATACCTAATCACTGCTGGCTCAATAACTACAAAGCATGTGCTGTTTGGTTGGTGAAACTGAGTTTTGATGGAGGAAGCATTAGTTGGGGCCCTTGGGCGAGAAATGACCCTATCCAAACTTTGGGAATTCTTTTAGTCCGGTGACATAATCACTACTGGCTCAATAACTACAAAGCATGTGCTGTTTGGTTGGTGAAACTGAGTTTTGATGGAGGAAGCATTAGTTGGGGCCCTTGGGGGAGAAATGACCCTATCCAAACTTTGGGAATTCTTTTAGTCCGGTGACATAATTGACAAAGCCTGCCTTCACTTTATCAAATACCAACCATGTTGTATTAAGTTGGTTTCTCTACTCCCCGTTGGAATGAAATTTTCAATTACATCTTTGAGTCCATGTCCTAGGTCACTGTTTGGCCATACCCTAACCGTCTTTGTTATATCCATGCAAAGTGGCTAATGCTTCTTGAGGTCTCACATGTCATTTAATCATATGTTTGGTAAGAGGGATGGAAAACTGGAAGAAGGGAGGAGGAAGATAAGAGGCATCCCTAGGGAAAGGAAGGGTCTTCTCTCCTTTGGTTTGGTTAAATAAGAAGGGAGGGATGAAGATAAAGAAGGAAATGTTATGTGCTTTACTATTGTGCCTTGCGTAATTAAATGATGTTCTTTTAAGGGTAAAAAAGTCAAAAGATGATGGAAGCCTCTTCCCTTTCTCCATGTGTCCACTTTTGGACGAATGAGATTTGGTGGGCCCGGAGGAATGTCTCTTCCCTCCTTTCTTCCTTTCCCTCCACTCTTCCACTCCACCAAACAAGGACTTCTCTCCTCTTCTCTCTTCCCCTTCCTTCCCTTCTTCCTTTATATCAAACTATGGGTAATGCTGCTTTGGGCTTACTTTGTATGCATGTGTATACTATTTTTTTTTTGGTAGTTTGTGCGTATATACTATTGCAATAGTTGAAGAATCTGAGAGAGATTATTAAGTAGAGTTCAGAAACTTCTTATAGATTGGCTGTTGGAGAGAATTCTATAGACTGGTATTCTCGATAGCTCTTACAACTCGACTGCGACTGCGGCCGTCAGGTAACCTAATACCTCAATTAAAATAATGCAAAGGAGAGATTTCTTGCTCCTTACATTTGCATTGACAAATAGGAAGACTTCAGATGGTTGCTTCCTATATAGTAGCGACCCTTCAATTATACTTACCGCATGTCAGACTTCAGATGGTAGTTCTGGAAAGTAACTAAAAATTTATCAAGGAATATTCTTAGTGGACAACAGTTTTGGGACTGCCAAAGAAGGAAAGAAGGGCACATAAAATAGGACGGAGGGAGTGTAGCTTTAATTACTTGAGAGTATAATGCAGTTTCCGTATACAGGATCAGAATGCTGAATTTCATACTTTTCTCCTTGTAAATGTTGTGTTGTTAATTGTCATTTTATTCTCCATGCGATCTTTTCATTGGTTTTTTTGTTTCCCATATGTATTTTTATTGAGAGTTTCGGGAATAAATTGTTTTGCAGCCTAATATTGAAACTGATGATGGTATCACTCCACTTTTGTCATCTGTAGCGGCTGGTTCACTGGGATGCTTAGAGCTGTTGATTCAGGTCACTTCATTTTCTTAGAACTCTATCCTACTTTAGCTTTCACTGGCATGTGTTGTCCTCTCCGTTGCAGCTAATTAGTATTCTGCATATGCTTACTGGCCTACTGATGATTCCTATGCTATAGATAAACTTAGTTTGGTCCAACTGCCTTTTTTCTTTTTATGCATCTTCCCTTCCCTACACCTTATTTCTGGCCCTTGTGCATATATTTGATTTTTTGTTGACGGAGAGGAAATCCCATGTTGTTGGCGGAGAGGAAATCCACTTGCAGTTTTTTTCCTCCCAATCCCAATCCCCTATGGAGAGCAGTTGGTTATTTTGACCGGATTGTTAAGATTGCCTCTTTTGGTACTCCTTTTCCCTCCTTGTGCTTTCTATCGGGATCCTGCCTTTTTTCTTGTTATGCATCTCCCCCTCCCTACCCCTTATTTCTGGCCCTTTTGCATATATTTGATTTGTTGAAATTTTACTTCGCTCATATCATGTATTTTTTTTTTCATTGGAATTGCTTCTAGCTGGTCTTCAATTTACTATGTTTTGTCTGTTTTTCTTTAGTACTTGCAAGCCTAATTCGAGCCACATCTCTTGATGTGTTCTATGAGCTGATAACTTTTAAACATAAATGCAGACGAATGAGCATTTGCATGCGCGCGCGTACACACATACACACACATGTGCACATGCAAGCCTAATTCGAGCCACATCTCTTGCTGTGTTCTATGAGCTGATAACTTTTAAACATAAATGCAGACGAATAAGCATTTGCATGCGCGCGCGCGCACACACACACACATGTGCACATGATGGTGGCTCTAGTCAAGAATGGTCCCATGTTGTTGGCGGAGAGGAAATCCACTTGCAGAGACCATATATATATATTTTGTCTTTTTCATTTTCCCCCAATCCCAATCCCCTATGGAGAGCAGTCGGTTATTTTGACAATTGCCTCTTTTGGTACTCCTTTTCCCTTCTTGTGCTTTGTATTGGGATCCTGCTACTTACCAAATGATTAAGAAAATGTAATGGTCTCCTACCTTTGTGATTGCTCATTCTTAATTTTAAAACCTTGTCAGACACAACTCAGAAGAGTAGGTCTAATTACTAGCCACTGCTTCATCAATTATATGATATTGGAGTATGGTCTTGCCGCTTTTTCCAAAGTGGCCCTGGTCTGTGGAGAGATGTACCCGATTCTTGCACAGTTGTACAATACTTGAGTCTTAGAAAAAGAAAAAGCCACAAAGTTTTTTCACTGAACCAAATATAATTTGTTGTTGCCTTTTTCTTAATCTTAAAATAATGGTCAACTGACTCTGGTCGTCCTCCATAAATAATGAAGGATTCTGTGGCAGTTAGTTGTTTTCTTAAACTATGTAGGGAGTATGGATCAATGAGCACGGAGCCACGGACATGGTACAACAAATCCTAAAAAAGATGCATGTCGACACTTGAGGAAAAGTGTCAGCAAGGTGTCCGCAAATAAAGAAAAGTATCCGTGAAGTGTCGTGTCCATGTGTAAGATACGACATTACACGCGACATGTTACCTTCTTAGAAGTGCCCGTGCTTCCTAGCCTTAGGTGGGTACTCAGCACTGTTCTTTATTCGCGGTCAGGGAGAAGTTCTGTCAGACATTACATAGCTTCATACTTCTAAGTACAGATATCAAATAGATTCAGCTGAAGATTTGGTTGAGAAATATAAACATGTCTGCTTGTGTTTATCTATGTGCAAGTCTTTGTGTAGTATGTTTCTGATATTTCATGCCATGTGTCTATTTGATCTCTAACTTGGTATGTTTTTCCTTACAGGCAGGTGCTAAGGTGAATATTACTGCCGGTGGAGCAACCCCTTTGCACATTGCTGCTGATAATGGAGGCACAGAAATTTTGAATTGCTTACTTAAAGCTGGAGCTGATCCTAATATCCCTGACGAGGTGATACTTGTGAATTTTTCTTTTCCTTTCTGCTTTTTTATTTTTTATTTTTTATTTTTATTTTTATTTTTTATCATTATTATTATTATTTGCAACATCTTCTTTCTCTTCCTCTCCCTCTTCCTCTTTTATTCTTCTTATTCTTCATCCTCCATAAATCATTGACAGCGAGAGCGAGAAAAAAATAAAGCAAATAGTATAGGGAACTGCTATTTGCACTCGATGGATAACTAAATGCACTCCATGGAGTGCATGATAATGATGAGAAAGGTGAATCCATGGATTACTAAATGCACTCCATGGAGTGCTTTGGGAGTGGTACCTTGGAGTGCATTTAGGTAATTTTTGGAGTGCGAATAACATTTCCCATAGTAAGGACAATAGAAAGGTGTAGATTAAAGTGTAGAATTTTGGAGTAATGGAAATAAAAAAGAGAATGAGGAAAAGAAATAGATGAACACATAAATTAACGTGGTTTGGTCCAAAGGACTTACATCCAAATCTAAAAGCCCCAAGGGCTACATCTTCTATTCACTCTTTGAATAATATGAAGAAGTGTATTTTTACAAGACTTCCAACCCTTTATATAGTGTGAGAGGGTAAATCATATCCCATATTTATGGGATTTACATTCCATAAAGATTAAATTATATCACAATCATCTATATATATACATATGTCAAATCTTCATCAAATTTGGATTCTCTCTCATCCAATCTCCACCAAATCTGGAAAGTTTGTATTCTAGAAATTGTCGTGTACCCGCCCGCCTTCTTCGTTTGACCGGTCCATTGACCAGCTTGCTACCGGGTGTGCACGAGCTCTCTGCTGGTCGACCGGCCATATTCCAACGTAAAGAAAAATGATTCTGAAAATTTAATAAAGAATGCAGAGGTAGAATCTCGAACCGAAGATCATTCAAGAAATTGGAATCTTGTGGATGTCAAATCTAATAAGGTTTGTAATGCAGGGACGTTTGATCTTCAAACTAGTATGTCAATTAAGACCGTAGATAGAACAATCCCTATACTTATAGATATAAAGGAAGTTACAACTACATGGATTTTGTTGTATTCAAAATTTTTCAAGGAATGTTTGGCATGTGTCTATGCATGGTGCAAACGGATTAGTGATCCTTGTAGGAGTTTCCGTGCTACCTAGCTTGTACGTTTTCTTCAATTTTCTTTATGTTCTTATGTTCTGCCTTCCCCCAACCCCTCCCCTCTTCTCATTCCTATCAGGCTTTTGAGAATCTTTCTGATCTGCTGCAAACTCGAGGAATTTTGACTTAAAAAAAATTCTCTCAGCTAGCATGCTCTATAATTCCATATGCAATTCTCTCATTGTTTTTTTTGTTAGGGTAAATTACACTGACCTCGTTTTAGATATGCCTTAATTACACGGACCTCCCCGTATTTTGAAAAATTACACTAACTCCTTTAAGGTTTGTAGTTGGGTTACACTCACCTCCCCTCCCGCTAGTCAACCGTTGGTTACCAAACTAAAAAGTTAAATTTGTGTTAAATTTTTTAAAATGACTAGTTTACCCCCTTGGTCAAGATCATTAAAAATTAACTTAAAACAAACTTGCTCTCTCTCTCTCTCTATATATATATATATATTTGTATATATATATGTGTGTGTCTATATCTATAAGACTATCATCACCGTCAACATGAAAGACCACCGTCATAGGACACACCTCGGCCCTCTCTTCTCCAGCACCACTCAATCGCCATCGCCAACCCCTCTTCTGCCCCACCATGGACCCAGCATCATACTAACCGGCACCACCAAGCTCACAACTCCTACTCACACCACTTCCAAACTCACACCCCCTATCTAATCTCTCAGTTTTATGTTTGAATTCATTTTGGGAAATCGATTATTCAACCCAATTGAGTTAAGTAAAGCTTAAAAATCATAGAATTGAGGTGGGTGTTCTGGCCTACCCAAAGCCCCTTGACAAAAATAGAATAACAGTCCAATTTTATGAGCTCTGAACATCAAACACCCATTTCCACTAAGAAATTTGAAGCTAAACCATTGTAATTTCACCACCACCATCCTAGCAACCAAAGGCCACACTCTGATCCAAACAGAAATTTGGGGCAACCTAGAGATGAGAGATGAAAGAATAAATCTGAGAGAATTGTAGAGTCCTCTTTCTCTCTCTCTACATGTACACATTGCGTATATTACCGTGCATATACTAGATATGTTAGGCATTTTTATTTTTCTCCAATCTGAAATATAACAAACAAAACAAGTGCAACTTAGTAAATTCGTAACTTTCATAACATCCGTTTCTAGTCCGTGTATTTAAGGCATACCTCAAGGGAGATCAGTGTAATTTACCCTTTTTATATAAAAATTAAAAGCTAGTATTTGTCTCTTCGTCTGTGACAGCACGGGATTTATTCTTGCATATCGTAACCATTCTAGGATTGGTTTAGACCTGGGAATTCAATGTCTACAGTTTTTTCTGGGTGTAGAACGGTTCTAGTTTTGGGTTTTAGGAGGTAAAGAAGGTTTGTAGATAAAAGGAATTCAACTGAATCTAGAAATCAAATAATTAACTGCTTTTAAATCCTAAAACTTAATGAAATAAACGTTAATATTCCAGCATTGTACTAATTGACATGGTTGTAGTTAAATTCAACAAAGTTCTGGTTTGCAAAAAGTCTCAAGCATGGTGTAACTGCCTATTTTCTTGTTTATCATGTGTTAACCAAAATTTAGCACAATGCATAAAAGGGGAAAGAATAACGTCTAAAGTCTCTGAACCCTTTGCCAAGATTGGAATTTACCAAAAAAAGAGAGGTATGCCATAGAGAAATTTTGTCAAAATTTGTCCAGTAGTAAAACAATAGTCGTCACAGAATTATTTATACGCCAACACTTATAAGGACCTAAAAAGAGTTAATGATCGCGTGAATAATATATAGTGATCATCATTCCATGAGCTCAAGTTCAACTGCAAAATCTGTAGAATACTTATAATCATGGATGTGCTCAAGTTCAGTTGCAAACTCTTATAGCTTGAGAAATTGCTAAGGATTGATTGTCAGCCAAATTATCATATGAGACTGATTACAAATTTTCCTCCGAAGTACAGGACGGCCAGAAGCCAATAGAGGTTGCAGCTGCAAGAGGTAATCGAAGGGCTGTTGAGATTCTTTTCCCCTTAACATCACAAGTTCAAAGCATTTCAGAGTGGACCGTGGATGGAATTCTTAAAAGTATGCAATCTGAAACTGGAAAAAAAGAGGTATTCAAATCTCTCTCTTTTCTTGTTTTCCTTAATTTGATTGTGATTTTATTTTTAAGATTTGGAGTGTGCACATCTTCGTGAAACTAACTCTCCAACATTTTGCATGCCTCTGTTTGGACGTTTTGATAGACTACTCATATCACAAAAAATGGCTCCACTTATTTTTGTTTCTCTAGATTCCACTCGAATAGATATTGTATATGTATGTGTCGATAAAGTGAATGCCTTTCCATAGAAAACTTTTTTCTGAAGGGTCTTCTCCATCCATGGTGGAGGATCTTTGGCAGTGTCTACGCCAACTTCCTCCACATTTGGACTTTCATTCCTTGGTCAAAGCAACCCTAAACTAACTGTTGACTTTGTTGTAAAGTTGGTTTTTTTTTTTCCACAAAGCTTTTATAACTTTTGTCGCGTGAAAATTTCAGGAAGAAACAAGAAGTCTGAATGAAGTTAATTTACCCCAGGATACTACCACTCCAAAGCAAGATATACCTGAGGTATCTTTTTTACCAGTATCAATTTTACTTTTCTTTTCTTTTCTCTTTTTTTTTTTTTGGGTGTGTTATTATTCTGCTTAAATGAGAACCATTTTCATAGACTGGATGGTATTATTAACTCGAACAGAGAATTGACAATCATTCAAGTTCTGGGTATAACTGACGATCAAGAGTGAGGGAACTAGGCAGCAAAATTTTAAGAAATATATCGAGATTTCTTGGATTATTACGCAATTCAAGAATGATGTTAGCAGTCCAAAGCAGTGCATACTATCATAAAAATTATATATAGTACCCATCTGTGCTTGTAAATTTACTACTCCCTCCGTCCCTTTTTTTGAGTCCATCTTTGGGAACTCAACTTATTAAGGGGACAAAAAGAATCTACACCTACTTTCCACAATTGCCCCTAATCATGACAATAACTTTTTAGTTTAGTCTTGGTGTAGATTTCAAGGAAGGGTAGTTTTGGAAAGTAAACAAAAATTGTATACCAATTTAGGAAAGTGGACACTAATTTTGGGACATCCCAAAATGGGATATAGGACTCAAAAAAAGGGACGGAGGGAGTATCATAAAAATTATATATAGTACCCATCTGTGCTTGTAAATTTACAGTTCAGGAATTATTTGCAATGTTTGCAAGTTGCTGAAAGTATGTAATAAGAAAGAACAGTTCAGGACATAGTCAGTTACTTTTAGCAATACAATGTGATTCAGTAAGCTTATCTAGTGGTAGGAAGGATTTATTTGTGCCGAATCGATTTCTAAGAGCCCTTTTTGGTTAGCTTTTAAATTAATCACTTCTTGGAATAAGAGATTTTTTTAAAAGCTACAAATTGGAGTTTTTTTTTTTTAAAAAAAGAAGAAAAATCTGCTTTTTAGCGTAAAAAGTTAAATCAGATTTTTGAAAAGGCCAACCCAAACAGTCACAGCTTTTTAAACAATCACTTTATAAGTGATTGTTAACCCCAAGAACCAAGCGGGCTCTAAAACATATAACCTTGGTGTAAAGCCAGGGTATTTGGATCCGCTAACCAAAGTATCTGGCAAGGTTGCTGAGGATGACTTTTCATTTATTGTAATCACTGTCAATAGAAGTCTGCATTTTTTTTCGGTTTAAATTTCCTATTTATACCACAAATGAATAAAATGCTTCCAATTTTTTGTCATATCATGGATGTGGACATTCTCTTGGTGCTGGAAAGGGTGTTTATAACTTCAGATCTTCAACGGGGGTACAAAATCTCAGTTCAAACTGAGAAAATGGTATGGTAATTGTGGTTTGTGTTTGATACCCTCGTGTCTTTGATAACTCTTTAGGTGACACCTGAGGCAAAGAAGAAAGCTGCTGAAGCAAAATCTAGAGGAGATGAAGCTTATAAACAAAAGGACTATTTAATGGCTATAGACGCTTATACTCAGGTACCTTGTTTTCTTCATTTGCTTTTTGCTTTCTTAACGTTGAAGAGTTAATTTGGTGGTGCTCATGATTCTCTTGGTTCTGTGCTCTGATGATTTTACAGGCAATTGATCTTGACCCCACCGATGCTACTTTGCTTTCTAATAGAAGTATATGTTGGATTCGACTGGGGCAAGCTGACCATGCCTTGGCTGATGCAAAGGCTTGCAGATCACTAAGACCAGATTGGCCAAAGGCTTGCTACCGGGAAGGTGCAGCCTTACGTCTATTGCAGGCATGCTCTCACTCTCATTGAGTTCTTCTCTCAAGTTAATGGGCTGTTTGGGAAGGTTCAAAATCGGTTCTATATATTCAAGTGTTAGGTCATTACCATAGGAATCCATGTGTGAATCTGAACTTACTCTTATAGAAGGTTCTTTGTCAAACCAACAAAATCATGGTTTTCAAAGAGAGGAAATAAGAATAAAACTGAACTTGATCCTATTTCATGGATTCCCAAACGGAGCCTAAAATTTAGAACGAAAACCTGGTACGAGTCATCTGTTTTTTTTTTTTTTTTGGGTGTCTTTTTGCACTTTTTATTGCAGAGGTTTGATGAAGCAGCCAATTCTTTCTACGAGGGTGTGAAACTTGACCCAGAAAATAAGGAGCTTGTAAATGCTTTCAGGTTGCGATGAACTTCTTTTTTAACTTTATCTGCTCCTGTTAGCTTTTGGTTTGGGAGTTGGTTGTACTGACTTGTACATATGAACAGCTTAACCTTACCAGAATGTCTATATCTCCTGAAACGTCCAACACATATCTACAGTTCAGAATATAGATTAATCTATGATTTGAAGCTATCTCATCAACATCACACTAGTTTTAGAAATATCAGTTACCAACTGAACACTTGCATGCAACCAATTAGCGTGATCTTTGCAGGCATGGTGAAATTGATAGAGTTAGATTTTAATTAACTAGCATGATCTTTGCATACATGGTGAAATTGATAAAATGTTAGATTATAATCTTAATCTTGGATAGACAAAGCACAAATTTTCTAGAGTTTATTAAGAAGTGTAAGATAATTGTTTTCATGCTAGATATGAGTTGTGCCTAACTTATATATCTAGCCCTCTTTAAATGTATGAGTAGGATTAATTTGAACCTGGTGTAAAAATTCTTTGTCGGGTTCTAGTCTGCCAAAAATGTTCAACAAATCTATATTTAGTCAAAAATCATCTAATTTTTTATCCAAAGCGTCAAATCTTTTTAGTATCATAGAATAAAAAATTGACTATTCATGTGTATGTTTGTATGCATAAACTCAATTTGAATTTTATTATTTTATCGTCATATTATCTATAAAGGTGTCGTTCCAGAGTACCACGTACTCTTCGAAACTGGAGGATGCACTTGACTGGCAAAAGCGTGGTCCTTCTATACGTGTCTTGCGATTCCTGAATTTTCTTTGCTCTCATGAAATTTGTAGTGCTTACGATTTTCCATGGAGATTTCATGTAATGTCTCTTTTCAGTTGCACACTTGATGAAGAACACCATTTTATTTATTTTCTAGCCATTTAGGGCCTGTTTGCGAGTACTTAAAATAGGATCACGGTGAGGCCAAGTCTCACTTTTATCTGGTTTCAGGAAAACAAGTATACTGTTGGTTGGATAGAGAACCAGAAAGCAACCGTGCAGACACCAACTCCTTAGAACTGGTTCTTTTTTGAACCACAGAACCAGTTTTTGTGCAGACACCAACTCCTTAGAACTGTCTCCACCCCTCACGGACCATCATGGATTCTTCACTTAATACCTTATGTCAACCAACACATTGGCTAATATCACTACATTCAGAATTTCAGATCTCATGGAATGGTAGGAACTTTTTGACATTTCTTTTGTTACAGGGAAGCTGTTGAAGCTGGGAGGAAATTTCATGGTACAGACCAAAAGTCCTAGCGTTGCTTTGCAGATATATCAAATTGCCTTGACACAGGCTGTGCAATTTTGTTCTCATTAGGAAATAGTGAGTTTATTTATAATTTTTTTTTTATTTCACTTTGTTGTTTTATATCTTTTTTGCCTCTGTAGAAAATATTTATGGGTTGGGCTTAAAACTTACACTAATATTTATTTAATCAGGCAGATTGTTTAGTTTATTATAAGCTTTAACATTCTGTGGTTTATGTACTGTTTTTATGTTAATAAGTATACTTTTAGGTTTATTTTCTCTTTGTTGTTTTTCATGGAGAGAGAACTGGGAGTTTAGGTGGGTGGGGCAGAGAGCAAGAAAGACCAATATGATTGTTTTTTAATCTTTTATTTTCTCTGTTGGTCCATTTTTTTTTTGGTCTGAAAATTGTTTTAGCTGAAAGATGAGTTGTAATGAGGGTGTGTTTGATGTATTTGGCAGTTTGGAGAATGTTTAGGTTTTTGCAGTCACCTTTATTTTATGAGTAATGGTATGGTTACAATGGTCTGTGGATAGTAGTAGCGGAGTTGCTTTATTATAAGAATAAGGAAGTTAGCTTGTTTTCGTTTTCCATTGTACCCGAAAATAAAAAGGATAAAGTTTGGGATACATCCATTCACATATTTTTTGGGACATAATTTAAAAGATATGTCTATTTATCTCCTGTGATGTCAATGAATCCCACAGTGACAGGAGAAATAAACACGACACATCTTTTGGGTTGTAAAAGTTGTGTGAATGAGTGTGTCCCAAATATTAACCAAATAAAAATTGAAAAGTACAGGAGAGATAAGCACGACATCATTTGGGTTGTGTTCAAAAAAGTTGTGTAAATGAGTGTGTTCTAGTATCACCCAAATAAAAAAAAAAAAAAAAAAGTTAGTTCTGTAATATTTTATTGGGCAAATTAGACCAACATCTCCTCAATTATGTTTTTTTCGAATGAAAATACTTTTGCTCACCCAAAATGGTTCACTAATTCTCATCTAAGCATCCCATTAGTCAAATGTAGTGTGATTTAGGATTAAATTAATGGTGTTTAATCTTGAGTTCTACTGCATTGATCAATGAGATACTTGGGTGAGCATTAATGAACCATTTTTTGGGTGAGCAAAAGTGCTCTCCTTTTCAAATACCTGTCCAAGCTAAAAAAAAAAAAATCCATAATTAAACCCCTCAACTATTACTTTTTTTTTTTTTTTCACTAGTACCCTCTTCTATTAAGATGACGTCCAAAAATATTAATATCTTTTTTGTATCGTGAGGCCACACTATACCCTTGGAACTTTTAGAACAAAATTATTCTTTGTTTTGCACACATATTCTATTTTTGTTGTACACAAATCTACGCAATTTTGTGCCTAAATTTTTAACAACTCAAAGGTGGGCCAAAAATGTCGTGTTAAATTTTTAGTGTAAATTACATTGACCTCCCGAGGTTTAGTAAGAGTAAATTTTATAAACTTCCCATGAGATTTGCCTTAACTAGACAAACCTCCCTTTTAACTGACGGATTTTAAGTGACGTATGTCCAAATATTAAGAATCATGAAAATTTGAATATCAATGCACCTACCTTAATTGCTCATCTACACTTCCAATTCCCCATAGATACAAACCTCCCGATATTCCCACCATAAATACAATTTACATACATAGAGAGGGTGTCATAACGCGAGCCGATAAATGATCCTCTCTTAGTGTGTGTGAACTTTATATATAGGGAAGAAAGAGAGGGAGATTGAGAGGTTTGTATCTCTGGGGAATTTGATGTGTTTCTTTTCAATGTGATTTTATGGAAGGTGCAACAAAAGGGTGCTAATGTATTTTCACGATTCTTGATTTTTAGTAAGAGCAAATTAATATTTTCTGCATTTCCGTCACCGCAAATAGACATCCACCACCTATAAGGTAGGTCTACATAATTTTCAAAATTTGAAGGAGGTCCGTGTAGCTAAGGCAAACCTCAGGGGAGGTCTGTGTAATTTATCCAAACTTTTTATTAGGAGCTAGTTCACATAACAATAGTATTGGTTTTTGAACAACATTCTTAGAGCATCTTCAATGGTGTAGTGTTTAGGGTAGGTTAAGTTAGTTTTCATAAAAAAAAAAAAAAAAAATCAACCACAATGGTGTTTGTTGTATAGGAAGTTACCCGGGTATATGGTAGTGGAACTTAACTTTACCCTTCAGTTAAATTTATATATATATATATATTTTTTTTGTTTAGGTAAAGAAATGATTAAAAAAAATTGGGTCAAACGGCATTGTTTCAACCGATCCACTTTAGCCAGCATTCCCTTTGTCTTTTAACTTATTACACCGCTGTGTGAATTCGTTATTTAAAATGAACTTAAGTTAATTTTATTCTATATCATCATACATCATTGCGTATGCTCTTACTGATAGGGTATGCTCTTACTGATAATATATTTTTGAGGAAGGGGGGGGGGGGGAGTAGTAGTTTAAGGGGTTCATTTGTTACATTTTTTGTTTTCGAGATACATAAAATAAGTATAGTTGAGGAGGTGTGAGTTTAATTTTCCCTATTTTATTTGCTAAGAGGAGGAAATGGTGGTGGTCCGGTGGAGACTGGAGATGAGGGGATTGGATGATTGATGGCAAAAGCACAATTTAGTGTAACTTTTTTAGGTAAATTACACTAACCTCCCTTGAGGTATCTTCTAATTACGGAAACTTTTTTCCATAGTTTCAATAATTAAATGGACCTCACTCACCCTTTGGGTATATCATTATGTTCCAATTTCATTTCTTTGTACAACAAGAGTTGCTGCGTGTACTCTTTCTCAATGCACACTTCCGCAAGTCTTAGAAAAAGAAAGAAAAAAAAAAATGAAAGTTATAAAAGATGACAAACTTTTCAATCTCCCCCATTCCCCCCCGCTTCTTTCCTCCCTAGAGAGAGAAAGAGTCAGTGTTTCTCTCTCTCTAAAAAGCTCCCTCTCTCTCTCTCTCTCTCCAACAATTACCCAAAACTTGATTGATCTTCTTTCTGGGTTTTCTCTCTCATCGATCTAGAACTAGGGTTCATAGATCCCATACAATGCCAGTACAGTCACCCGCTGGTTACGGCACAGTGCCCACCACCACCACCACCACCATCAGACCACCACCGTCGACGTTCATCACACGCGCCAAAGACCAAACCCAAACTCTAATTTCCACGCGCCGCCCATGGCGAGAGCTCTTAGATCTATCGTCCCTCTCTCGACCCCACAGCTACGTAGAAGCCATGTCTCGGATCAGACGAAACCTCAATTACTTCCGATTCAATTACGCTTTGGTGATAATGATCGTACTGTTCCTTAGTCTAATCTACCACCCTGTATCGATGATCGTGTTCTTGATCGTGTTTGTGGGCTGGTTGTTTCTTTATTACTCTCGCGACGTCCCGATTGTGTTGTTCAATCGCGCGATTGACGATCGGGTTGTTCTGGTGGGTTTGAGTTTGGTAACTGTGATTGCTTTGGTGTTCACTCATGTGGGTTTGAATGTGTTGGTTTCGCTTATCATTGGGGTTTTGATTGTTGGGTTACACGCGGCCTTTAGGGTTACGGAAGACTTGTTCTTGGATGAGCATGAGGCTGCTGAAGGAGGGTTGCTTTCATTTGTTAGTTGATTTTGTTCTAGGGCAATTTTAGTGAAAATTTTGGTTTTTTGTGGGTTTGGATTTAATGGGAAGCTCTATTCCTTGGTGGGTTTTGATGAGAAATTGCCTAGTGTTGTGTTACAGCTTGTAACTGATTGAATGATCTGCTGGGGTCTTGTTTGGCGGTTTCCAATTCTACAATGTGGCTTTTTCGATGTTCTTGCGGTGTGTGGATGTGGAAATTGTAATGTACTTCAGCAAACCAACATTGCTTATTCATTCCACTGACTTGTGAAGGTGATTCAACTCCTCTTCAATCACTTTTTGAATGGTGTTTATGGCTTTGTTTTACAGATTTTGTGAGTTAATAGCATATGGTTTGTTTATGATAAGTGGTAATCAGAGTGCTATATGCTGCGGCTTCAATTCGGAATCATTGAGTTACTGTTATAGAAGGGATTAATTTCCAGGGTTGGCAGTGCTATATATCTATCTTTGTATTTGGCTTAATACATTAGTGACACAAAAAGATATGTTCTTTTGTTTGTTCCCTTTAATCCAACTTGGGAATTTTTTTTTTTTTGTAAATTAAGTAAAAGTTATTGAGTTATATTGAGATAGCAAAGGAAAAGAGTAGAACTAGGATCACCTGTTTTTGGAGAATAGAATAGGCTACGGGAGAGTCCTCACAACCCTTTAAGAGTTAGATAATCAGGTTGTTAAATATTGTTCTGTAACGGCCGTTACAGGCGGTATGTGACGGAATCGGGGGACAATGGTACTATTTCAGATTGTTCTGAGGCACGGTAGGCAAATCACATATGAATCGTCCTTTATGGTTCCAAACTGGAACCTCAGTGTCTTTACTCGTTCACTATGAAGTTATATAGATGATAAATTGGGCATTCAATTTATGACAAGTGTGATGAAGGATCTAAACAGTGGTCACGTTAATATTTTGAAACGATGAATGAGTTTTTATATCGTTCAGTAGATGTCATCTCATGTTCATTCTCTTGATTCTTCCTCGGGGAACTCTTTTTCTTTTTCTTTTTCGTTTGTAAATATTCTTCGCTGCAGTTCAACTTTTTAGCTTGATTATCATTGGTTCAAAGTACTTTATGAATCTCGTGAAATGCCCATCTTACCTCTCTGCGTGTTTAGAAAGTTTCCCTCATAAATAACATGTGGGCGACACCCATTAATAGAATGATTATTGTTTTTTTTCATTTTTGGTAAGTAAATAAAATGATCTTTCCAATGATATAGCAAAGGTGTAAATAGTGAATTCTACAAATTTTTCTACCAATGTTAGGGTTTGTGTGTAGGTAACAAGAGCACAAGGGCTTGAGTTTTAAATTAGGTTTGAAAAGGGAAGTTTGGGGGTTGTCTGGCTGCTACACTTGTAGAAAGATAGAAGGGGTAGTGCTGGTAAGATAAGATCTAAGGGTTAAATCAGGTCCGATTATATCTTCAAAAGGACGTAAAAAAGAAGTAGAATTGGAGTTGAATTAGAAAGAAAAAAAAATTGAGAACTGCACCTAGAATTTCCATAAGCATTACTTCTATAGAAACATATCATTTAGTCCCATATAATACAGTATTTGTATATTGAGTGTATCTAAATTAGGTAGTTATGAAATCAATCCCTTAATTGGTGTATTGTTCAGGAATTAGTCCTTTCCCCCTAATTTTTTTTTTTTTTATTACCTTTATATCCTTTATCTATTTTAAATAGAAAGTAATTTGAATTTGTTTTATATTTAGACATTATCTACTATAGCAGAAAGTGGATTCCCAAAATAGCGGTAGTTGATTGTGTGAGCATTGAACGTGATCTTGAATAGAATCATATCTTGATATAGCGTAATCCTAATTCAAACTTTGTTGAATTTTAGATTTTTCACCCGTGTTCTTATCACCCTTTCAGTGATTGGTGTTTCATAATCGGTCGTTGGATTTTTCTATTGCAGGTACGACATCGCACTTCTATGTTTAGTAAGATCTATAATGAAATTGTTTGGGAGAAATTTATTATATATACCAATAGTGATTATAGTTTCTAATTAAGGATTAATTTTTTTTGTTTAGAGTAGACATGTGTGACAAATTTATCATTGACATGTTTGTTTATGAAGGATTATGGATCATTTTGTAAGTCAATATGCTTGTGACAAATTTATCACTGATACATCACTATTTGATTAGTGCTTGTTAGTTTTCAAATTCTTGTTTGAGTAATACATACTTACATAATATTACATAAAAATATGTACATTACTGAAGAATTATGTGAGAAATTTCTTACTGTTGTATGTATGTGATAGATTAATCATTTTTTGGTTTAGAGTAGTCATATGCTTGTGACAAATTTATCACTGATACATCACTATTTGATTAGTGCTTGTTAGTTTTCAAATTCTTGTTTGAGTAATACATACTTACATAATATTACATAAAAATATGTACATTACTGAAGAACTATGTGAGAAATTTCTTACTGTTGTATGTATGTGATAGATTAATCATTTTTTGGTTTAGAGTAGTCATGTGTGACAAATTTATCACTGACACGTTTGTTTATGAAGGATTATGGAGCATTTTGTAAGTCAATGTGCTTGTGATAAATTTCTCACTGATACATCACTGTTTGTTTAAGTGTACGTTTGTTACATACACCTGAGAACAATAGCTAAATGTAGTTCAAATCAATGAAATGAGGTCAGACCCAAATCCTTAGACGCAAAAAATTTCCATATGTAATTATATGCATAAACTATCCAGTAGTCCCAAAATACATCTATTACGTGTAGTCTATCATTGCATAATATACCATACGAGCCAGATGCATCCATCTAAAGTAATTCAGCAGTTCTAAAATATTATTAGATTTACACTAGTGGACTCATAGAATAGTAGATGCATTAGTCATCTTGTTGGAATTGGACTTCTCTTGCATTTTGGAATGCTTCATACCCCTCCTTTGTCCACGAATGCTTAGGTGAAGTAAAACATGGATGAGGCCAGCCCTGATTGATAAAAGGTCGTAGTTTCAATTCATTCAATGTCTTCCCGAATGCTAAAAGGATGCATCTAAATATTTTCCCATTGGGAAGCCTTTTCTTTTGGTTGCTTTTACCTTTATTTGAACGGACTGTACGGTAAATACCATGTGTTAGAAATTACAGGGAGTAATTTCATACCATAAATTCAGTGAGAAATTTCACACTCCCAAATTCAGTGGGAAATTTCTCACTATTAAATTCCACACTCCCAAATTCAGTGGGAAGTTTCACACTTCCATATTCAGTGGCAAATTTCTGTCAAGTGGAGTGTGGAAATTTTCAATCTAAATTTTTACATTTATATTGATCTTGAAAATTTATTACATGAGAGAGAAATTTAACACTACCAATAAAGTTGTTTGAAGTGAGAATTTTTAGACACCTTATTTGAGATGTGGAATTTTGATGCAATAATTATATTAGTAGTGCTTTATGTTTTATTAGTTGTATCTTTTTGTTATTTGTTTTAATTGTCATTTAGTGTTGGTCATCTCCATGTAAGGGTAGTATAGGTTAAATAGGGAATAAATAGTAGACTAGGGCTAGAAGTAAAGGAGTTTTTTTATTATATTGTATTTAGAACTGGTTTTATACCAAATTGAGCCTAGAGCTCTTCTTACAGGGTTTTGGCTTTCAAACCCTAGTTTGTTCCTAATCTCATCTCTTCAACTCTTAAATTGAACATTCATATGCATTTTATTGCATCATTTGGTATCAAAGCCTCTTCATAGACCTATTATTGACCAAACTGATTGCAGAAATTGTTTGAGTTTGAACTCGTACAAACCAAACAGAGTCTAAATCATCTTAAACTTGAAGTCGTGACTTGCTTCTGTGCTCTTCGAACCAGAAGAAGTTGTGAGTGTGATTGCGAACCATTTCGTCCAAACACAGCCTAAAATCATCACTTGAATCAAACTTGAACCTTACTAATTGCTTTGACCTAGCCGAAAACCCAAATCGATAGCTCAAGACCCATTTTCGGCTCAACTTTGAATCAAATAAAGCCTTCACAGTCAATTTCGGACTTGCGCATGCATCTATATTAGCAGATACGGTCGTACCTTTGTTTGGGGTTTGTATTCAGGCTTGTGACCACCTCTCGATCTTTGGGGTGAACTTGCGATCAGTTGCAAAAGGGGTGTAAGACTTAGTTTGGGCCACTGGTGGCTGGTATGTGTGCTCCGATGGTGTGTCGTAGCCATTTGGAGGCCAGTGGCTATTCAATTTGGTTTCGAAGGTATCTTGGCATCATTTGGTTCATTATTGGTTTGTATTTGTTGTGATTTGGCTGCTTGGTTTGTGGTTTGGAAATTAGACTCTATTGGGTGGTGGTTATTTGTTTTGGCTTAATCAAATTGATTATGGATTTCTATAGCTCAAAGAGGAATAGGAAGAAAGGGTGTATAGGGCAAGAAAACACCATGTATTTTGAGAATGGGGTTGAATTTGATTTAGCACATCCCGTGGGACCTACGGGTACCCAACAACATGAATTAGAGGAATTGAGAAGTCAAATTGCTACCTTAACACTTAAGATGAAGCGTTTGCAACCTTTTTATGCTAGAATTCAAATTCCAGAATTCCATGGTGATGAATCTGAGTTTGTTAATTGGGTAGATGAAGTTGAAGCTATATTCAATTTCTATGATACCATTGAAGAAAAGAAAGTAAAGTTGGTCGAAAAATGTCTAAGGGGAAGAGTTGTGAAGTGGTGGAAACAAATCAAAATTGTTAGAAAGAGAGAAGGAAAGACTAAAGTCAAGGATTGGAGCAAAATGAAGAAAAAATTGGACAGGTTCTTGTCCATGGACTACGCCCTCCAAAATGTGGAGAGTTGAAACACACTTCTTGTTATGAAAATGGGTTTGATGTAGTACTACGTGACGAAGATGATGAAGAGTTGGGTGAAGAACTGATATTTGATGATTGTTTTGAAAGTGAGTTAGAGGAAAATCTAGATGACATGGAATTACGAAATAGACCAACATTCGATTATTGTTTTGAGAGCGAGTTTGAAGAAACCCAACATGACGTGGATGACAAGGAATTGGACAAGGGACCAATATTTGATGATTGTTGTAGTAGCGGATTTGAGGACAAGGAAGTTGACTTTATTGAATTTCTTTGGTCTCCAAAGAAGAGTAATGTTGTCTCAAAAAGTTATGAAGAGGTCTATGGTCATGAAAGTATGGAACTAGAAGACAATGTCATTGAATCTCTTGAAGTTCCTCCTAACATTGATGATGTAGAGAAGGTTGGCTTGGAAGCTTTTGTTGAGGAGTTGGTCAAAAGTGAAGATTTTGAGATGCTTAAATGTGGTGATGATTGTGAAATTGAATTGTGTAATGGTGGAGTTGAGAAGGTATTTGAAGATGATGAATCTATGGGAAAGATTATGGACATCCATGAGAATTGGGCATTTGTAGAACAAAGCTATTTCTTGTTTCCAATCTTACGAGTTGAAGAGATACCTATTTGTTGGGTCACAACTATGATCTTTTTCAAGATTAATCTTAAGAGAAAAGCCATCACCGAAATGCTGATGGTGAAGTTGGTTCTTAAACTTGAGGACAAGTTTTCATTAGAGGGAGAGTCTAATGCAGTAATTATATTAGCAGTGCTTTTTGTTTTATTAGTTGTATCTTTTATGTTATTTGTTTTAATTGTCATTTAGTGTTGGTCACCTCCATGTAAGGGTAATATAGGTTAAATATGGTATAAATAATAGACTAGGGCTAGGAGTAAAGGAGCTTTTTGATTATATTGTATTTAGAATTGGTTTTATATCAAATTGAGCCTAGGAGCTCTTGTTCTAGGGTTTGATCCTCCAAACCCTAAAATGTTCTTACCCTTTTCAATTTACTCTTTAATTTGAGCATCAATTGCATCTTTGCTTGCATCAAATTTACATCTTCAAATTTTTTTACACTAGTAAAATCGACGAGTATCTCAGATATCAAAATTTCAACTTTCATAATATTGCGTGAAATTATTAGATGAGTGAGATATTTCACAGTGTTAAAAAAAATATGTGAAAGATTGTATTTTACAGTGGCGATTTCAAAATAAGCAATACGATTCCACTGTAAAGACGATCCCATTATTTGCTTACATGGTTGAAGAAATATATCACCGTTTTTAACCATTGATGAACTGTTAAGATGATTTTTATATATCATCATTGATTTTTAAAGTAAACCCTAATATTGAAAATTTTGTAGAATGAATATTGAGACAGAACCAAATTGAAAAATGTCTCAGATGGAAAACCATATCTTGATTTGTATACATTTTGAAACAAATTTCTCAAGTTTTTAGCGATTATTAACACCAGCAGTTAATAATCTCACTTTTTTCCCCATAGATGATTTGGAATCGCAAAAATTGTAAGTTCATAATTGGCCGCTTCAAAATCTTCGAGAAATTTTAATGAATCGTAGAGAAACACAGCTGATCTGGAATCGTAGAAATTTGCACAGCATTTGGAGTGAGTTTTTTGGAGAGGAATTTTTGTTGAACGATAAGAATATCAAACGGTAATTGATGATAAAATTTTGGTGATAAATTTAGAAGTCATTTGATTTCCTAGATTGTCGCGCAGATTTAATGTGTTTTAAATGCATATTATCATTAGTTTTGAAATTTGATATTATATGGGTGGTGTATTGTAAGCGCGCCAAACGAGTTTTTAAGGGTAGTTCAGTCAATGAAAATGTGAGGGACTATTTCATAGGTTGTGTTTTACTAGGCCCATATTTCTAATATTAGCTAGTATAATAGATTATTAATTAAGTATCCCTTACTTCTAAGGTTAGAATTGCACCATAAATAACTAGAAAAGCTCTTGACAATTTGCCAGACTCCATATTTACTTAACTAATTTTGAAGCTTTATAGAACTCTTTCATAAGCATTCCCAAACAGCCCCTTAGTGGGATTTTTGTAATTGCCTGATTTAAGTACAACTTTGGCTGTGCTGCTGTGCTGCTGGAGTTGGAGAATCATAATATTTTGTTGATAAGAAAAAGACAAGAAAATGTTGGTTTTTCATGCATAAAAATGTTTTTAAATTGCAAGACTTGTTTCTGCTGCTGTAGCTGTATTTGATAGATTTATGGACAAATTTAGCATCATCTAAAGTATAAAAAAAGTAATGCTATGCTTTCCAAATCCAAATCTCTATCCCAAATGACATGGCACCAATCACAATGAATGCATAAACCAGAGTACTTCAAATCCAAATCCCTGTCCCAAATGATGTGGTTTTTGCTTCCTTGTGATTGGTGCCATATCATTTGGGATAAGGATTTGGATTTGGGAAGCATAGCATTACTCTTTTATACTTTATACTGAAGAGTTAATAGTTGTTGATGGGTGTGTTTTTGTTTGTCGAAGCATTATTTTATAGAAATATGGGCATTTTGGGACAAGTAATGCTATGCTTTCCAATGTTGAATTTCAAAGTTGGTTCTCAAATACTTTAATAGTTGTACTTATGCTTTGACAGTCGTCGGTGACTTGGTGGTACCACATGCTACTTTATGTAGTACAACTAGTAAAATATTTAGGATTCAAATTTGAGAATCATAGCTTTATTCTTCTGGGGCAGTATTGTGAAATTTGTTGGCTTCTATGTTTTGGTTACTGTCATATCTGATTTAGATGAGTATGTCACATGTTTACTTGGTGTTTGCACCTAAAAACCACTAAAGATTTTTGAGCCCAATTGGGTTGTTGGAGTGGGCCTGGAAATGGTCAGCCCAGTCCTTGTCTTGGAATTGCTGACCCAAGACGGCAAAGAGTGATTGGTCTTAAGGAAAGACAGCGTGGTGTTGGAGCCCGAGAGACTTGAGTTACCATCAGGAGGAGCCCAATTGGTTAATCTAGTATACATAACGTCAATCAGACTAATGGGTTCAAGATGATGCAAAGTCAAGGGTAGAATATAACCTGATGAGCAGCCCGAGGGGTGGTGTGGGCAAGTTGCTGACCGATCGGGCACTGTCATTGAAATAAGTAAACAATAGCGCGTAAGAGCCCGATTGGTCATGAACATTCGTAAGACCGTCATCAGGCATGGAAGTCAGAAAGCATGACAAGGGGAGGTTGCACGAGCCCGATGAAGCTAAGAATATGATCATGAGGGTCCGATGAGCAAAAGGGGAAGGCAGTTTTGTTCTTAGCTGTCATGATAACGGTACCCTCAATTTGAGGGATCAGAGCCCATCTAGGAATGGAATCAGATCACGTCCAGTTGGATATGGAAGGCTAATCCCTAAAATATTGGGATTGATTCAATCAGGATAAAGATAAGGAAAGAGTTTGAACTAGGGAAGGATTCTGCAATCAAAGTCTTACTTGGGGCGCAATTCAAGGAGTCCTTGCCATATCTGGACTATTATAGGCCGCTATAAAAGAATAGGCAGGTCAACCAAACAAAGGACTCCGCGTCATCTCTAAAACAGTACACATACACAGCATTCAAAGCTCTGTTATCCGGCATCCACATCATCCATAGCAAATAGGTCTGCCCTCGTTATTTTACTATTTTCACTCTTTTGAACAATCAAAGCATGTTCTGTTCTGTTCTTTGGTTGTATGTTTTATTTTTTCAAACATTCAATAAAATATCTTCATATTTTATTAATCGTTTGTGATTGTTTACTTGATAAACTCTTGCACTAATTGGCTTGTGCGCTTCAGTAATGTCATAGGATTTTTGGTGAGGGTACTTTGCTACTCATCACACATAATCATTTTTTAGAAGTCAGATCTCAAAGCCTTGAGTAGCACTCGCTCAAGCATATAAGAAATTAGTTTGCACACACACCGAGCCCGTGTGGCTCTGGCATGCCCACACAAACTACTAGCAAACACTTGGTAATTTCACTAATTTGGGTTGGATCATTAGTAGAAAATTGCTTTAAATTATAATTTATTACCTGGTAATTATACTATTGTTTCAATTTGGGCAATGTATTATTGATTAACGCCCTCATTCTACAAACAAGTGTCATTTACTGATAACTCGTTAATTGGCATGCTGAAAATATGATGGAATGGATAAAGTGGAGGGCTAAAGTGAAACTTTGGGGTAATTATAGGGGGATTATATTATTTTTTAGGCCTTGTATTTTGTTAGTCTCATGCCCTCCACGTGGTTTATTCTGTCATTTTTCTTGGACACCGTTACCAATGGTCCTTAAATGACACACCTCCACAAATCAATGTATTGAAGGTTTTGTTATATAGATTAGGGAGGGAAAAGAAATGAAAATATTTTTGTTTGCTTACCAAGAAAAATAGGAAGAAAAGAAAATATAGTGGGAATTAAATTAAAAATACTTAATTTTGCTAGTCACTTATTTCCCAATTTATTCTCTCTTCTTTCTTATTTTTCTCATCATTTGTTTATTAACCAAATAAATGAAAAGATTTCTTTTGCTTTCTTTTTTTATTTTCCTCACTAAATCTAATAATCAAATAAAGCATATAAGTGTTTCAAATGAAAATTTAGGTACAAGATGAAACTTTGGTATAATTACGAGGGTACTAAAGTTTTCTGGCGAAGAAATTTATATTTGATGTGAGATTAGTATATGATTGATTGATTGTAATGCTGCAATTTTGTGGTGCAAAACCTAGTGTAAGACTGATTGGGATTAGTAAATACTGCAAATTTATAGCTATTGAATTTACATTGCTAAAAATAATGTTCTATTTAAGTGTTCAGTATAATTTTTTATACAAGTTTTCAGTAGATTTTCAGTTACTTTTTCAGTTAAGTGGCGAATCCTCCTACATTCACACATTGAAAAAAAATAGGGCAAATTACACTTTAGTCTAATAAACTATACACCTGTTTTCAATTGGGTCCATAAACTTCTTTTTTTTTTTTTTTTTTTTTTTTTTTTTTTTTTTTTTTTGCATTTGGGTCCTTGAATTTCAAAAATTCATTCAATCAGACCCAAATTTTGACATTGTTAGCTTAAATTATTAGAAAGTGTCATGTACGTTGCGCGTAATGCTTACCTGTCACATGTTAGGTTAAGACAAACATGAGAGACTGTGAATGACTAAAAAATGATATGATTTTGGGTATTGATTGAATGCAATTTGGATCTAGTCGAATGTGTTTTCAAATTTGATTGAACGCGATTTTAGATATGATTGAATGCAATTTTTTGCACAATTCACAATCTCCCGTATTTGTCTTAACCTAACATGTGACAGGTAAGCATTACGCGCAACGTACGTGACAATTAATAATTTAAGCTAACAATGTCAGAATTTGGATCTGATTGAATAAATTTTTGAAGTTCAAGGACCCAATTGCAAAAAAAAAAAAAGTTTATGGACCCAATTGAAAATAGGTTATAGTTTAATGGACTAAAGTGTAATTTGCCCAGAAATATATATATATATATAGTTGGTGCTGAAAATTTCCGTTTTAACACTTAATCGGATTATCAATATGTTCCAAGTGATATAAAGTAAAACAATAATCTTTGATGATGCCAAAATTTGGGTAAGATAAACTAGAGCAGTTTAAGGAGAGAGAGATAGTGAGAGATCGGTTTTTTGTATGTGGTTCAACCCTGTTAATGAAGAAACCTACGTCCACGTGTGTGTTTGAGCACGTTCTGTCACACTCGTTCCAGGAATTTATAATTTTTTCATGCATTATTGTAATTTGGGAGTTATCAATGTTGGTTGATAATGGTGATGAGGTTGACTATGAGTCAACAGTAAGGTGTCAGTGAGGACACGGGAACATGGTAATTCATATGGCATGAGCATGAGTAAATGGCATTTATATGATTTAAATGTTATTTGACTTTATCTGGTATTCCTGTGAATAGTAATTATACCTGTGTAGTATAATTCTAGTATTTGGATACATCAGTATATCATTTGAGAATTGTGGTGAGAACGTGAGGGTCACGCTAAATAAAAAGGTAGGTTGTGTAGAGATTCCACAGAATATAGTTTTCGGACGTTATTTTTGGACCCAAACGAAACCTAGTCGAAAACTTTTGAAATTTATAGTTTCCACTCGTAAAGTTATAAAATGGACGTGTGCGAAGTTTCATGGGTTAATTAGAAGTTTGAGAAACTTGCGGGAAGGTAAACGTAATTTCCAGAACGTTTGTCTATATATAGATGAGGATGAGATTTCAATCTCATCCAAACTTTTCCAAATATCTAGAGAGAGGAGAGAGAAGGGAGATTTGATAGCCACGGGCTTTGCAACGCCGATCGACGACCGTTCGTCCGTCAGATTTTCTCCAGATTTTAGATTTGAACTCGTGGAGGTAAGATCTTCATTTTTTATACTACTTAGGCCGTGTTTGGCCAAGTTTTGTAAAAATCTTAATTCTAGACTTTTGGGAAAAACAGGTATAAACTTGTAGGAATTTTCTCAAATTCGAAATCCGACGTTTAATTAGCCTCCTAGTCGATTCTTCAAAGTTTGGGGGAAATCGCACGAGGTATGAAGTTCTAACTTGTGAAATATAGGGAAATACATGTTTTAGATTTCGACGACGAAATTGAGATCCGGGCAAAATCCATGTGTTAATTGTAGGCCCGTTAATTATGCACGCGCTAAATTGTGAAAAGCATGTCTAAATTTATGCGAGCACATTAAGTTGTCTATGTGGGTCAAAGGGGAGTCTTATACAAATTCATGCCGGAGTAAGCTTCTCGATGTTTGAGAATTTAGTAGCGACGACTACTGTGCATGGTTGATAGACTTGGACTTGCCATGGCACTTGTGGATACAATGGTTGATAGACTTGGACTTGCCATTGGTATCGCGGTTTAAGGCTTGGACTTGCCGCTACCGGATGAATGCGTATTTTTCTCCCTAGAGACTATTGATATGATTTATGAGATTAAAGCATGTTTTGTTATATATTACACATGTTAGACTTGTGCACTCAGCATATAGCTGAGTAGTGGAGATGTATTCCATTGCAGGTAAAAAGAAGGACAAGAGAAAGCGTGAGGAGTGAGGCCGTGGAATGCTGGGGAATCAATTGTCTATACTTTTGTTCTTTTCCGAACTTGTAATAATAACCTTGAATTCGTAGTATGTTGTAGTATATCTGAACTTAGATTTAGTACTTGTAATTCATAGTAAACGCTTTTGTAATTATGTTTTGAATGATGGAATAGAGTGGATATATGTTGGTTTGGATTTGGGAGAACCTTGATTGGAAAAACTGCAGTTTTGGGTTGCTGATAGAAACCAGTCGACTGGTTTTTGATCCAGTCGACTGGATCACTGTGTTGAATTGGTTACTGCTTTGTTTCGTCTGAGGTTCAGTCAACTGGGTTGAGAAAACAGTTGACTGGATGGAGCCCCAGGCCATGACATTCTGCTGGATTAGGGTATCAGTCGACTGGACATTTTTAGTCGACTGAAAATTTTAGGCACTAGTCGACTGGGTCCCCGATACAGTCGACTGGATGGGCTGTTGTATTTTGAAACCTTTCTGTTTGAGACCACCAGTCGACCGGACCCTCGATCAGTCGACTGGACCTCTGTTGTCAAAACTGTTTTCTTTTGGACAGGTTTCAATTGAACAAAACTTTTTATAACTCTGATTTTAATGGATTTTAATAATGTTTCCGCTGCTATTTGACTTTAATGGAACTGGATAAGCCTTGATGGCGTGCCACGTGTCCTATTTCCATGCGTAGTGGGATGAGTCGTGACACATTCACTATACTGTAAAGAAGTCGGGGACCTTTGGTGAACTAACAATAGTTTGGAGCTACCAGAGGTCAGCTGGGCACGATTGTGATTGCTATAGGGGTGGTATACAGACTAAAAAGTTGATTCCTTTCTATGGGGGTGTGTGGCCTCTTTTATAGATGCAAGAGATCTACTCGTACAAGGAAATTAAACAGATTAGGTACTACAATCTGATTTAGGATTGATTGGCATCAATTGTGGTGGTTTCCCAATTGGATTAGAAAATAATTTATACATTCCATTAATCTTCTAGCTTAGATAGAAAACTGGCTGGAACGGTTTGGATTATGCCTCGGGGCCCAGGTGAGCTGTCTTTGTGACAGGTCGTGCCTGCGTGATCTTTCCGGCCTGTTGGTCGGGCCTCATGTATACCGCTCGGGTAGTTCAAACCGTTCGAGATGGTCATTATCAGCAGTTTATGACTGGGTTGGGATAAGGACCGGTCACTGTGCAGAACTGCTCGGTCTAGGGTAGAGCCAATTTTGGGTGCATCAGTTGCCTCCCATTTCTAAGGTTGGCTTGGTGCTATATTGAGTTAAGTTTGGAAATCTGTTGATTCCTCGGAAAAGTTGCCTTGGAGCATCTGAGTTTGGTGAACTCGCGGGAACTAGCTTAGAGTTGAGACTTAGCCTAATTTGGAATCTTTTGCTTGAGTTAGCTCCCAGGATAGTCCTGTCACAGCCCGGTCCCACAATAGCGGGACCGGAGCCCGTGGCACGCCACCGAGGCTAAACCAATTCATTAACGTTCCCAAAAGATTTGTTTGAAGAACACACGCAGCGGAAAAAACAAAACACATTTTAAAACTAGGGGTTCAGTCGACTGGGTCTGGACCTCAGTCGACTGAAGAAAGCGAAGAGTTTTCAAAACAGTTTAACAGATCATTCAGTCGACTAAGACTAGGGTCCAGTCGACTGGGCCTCCAGCCTTCAGTCGACTGAAGTAAGCAGAACCAAAATGAACACATAACCTTCAGAGGTCCAGTCGACTGAGGCAGGGCCCAGTCGACTGCTTTTGACAAAATAAGCTAAACTGCACTGTCCTGTCAACTTCCCCGTCGACTGCTCCGTCGACTGCCCCGTCGACTGCTTTTACCATATTAAGAAGCAGTAGCTAGCAGGCACAGGGGTTCAGTCGACTGAACACTGGACCAGTCGACTGCTTTCCTGGCAGCAGCCCAATCTGCAGAATTTCAAGTTTTAAAAGCTTCCTAACTTTCACCAAGGATCAACCACTCAATCCAAACTCAATCCAAAGTAATCCTAGCTGTATTAAAACATTTATAAAGCAAGATTACAACAGGTTACTAACTATTACAACGGTTTAAAATCCATTCTATCATACGAAGTTAAACATAAGTTAAAACGATAAGAATTCTTATTACAACATCCTATTGTCCCAAAACTACAAGGTTAACATTCAAGTTGCCTCCCAAGCGAACTCCCAACCCTCGTGCTCACTTCTGCGATTCCTCGCCAGCATTTACACCTGCAATGGTTATTTGAATAACCACACATATTCGATTTGTTTAAGCTAATGCTTAGTGAATAAATCAACATATGCATATGAATGATAAACATGTCCACATTCATATCTCTACAATTCATACTAGTCGCGGGAGACTCACGTGCCCGTCCATACTCCCAATCCGCGACTCCTCGCCAATAAGTCCACGCGAAAGGATAAGATCCACGATTCTTCTCTTCAATCGTGCGACCTTAATGCCTATATTGGCTCCACAAAATGGCACGGTGACCACGTGCTCCTTCTGACCCAAATAAGCAACTTAACATGTTCAAATACATATCACCATACTCGCAGTAATCAAAACATATCACCGTGCTATTGAGCCTACTTATCAATATAAATGCCCAATATGAACTACACAATATATCTCTAAGAATTAATACATGTTATTCACACAAAACATGAATACATGTCAAGAAATCATCCAAAAACATAGTTGAATCACTCACCTTCGATTTACACGCTTAAAATACGATCCAAAGAAAACCCGTGCACAAAGAACGTGCAGAAGTCCGTCTAGTACAATTCCTATGGATCAAAGTTCCATTTATCAACTTTTATGAAAAATTCTAGAAAATAACTTTTCGGAAAACTTAGCCAAACAGGCCCTAATAGGTATCAAAATGAAGCTCTTATCTCGAGGAGCTCGAATATGAAATATAGGAGAAAACAGACTGACGGAAGGTCATCGTTTGGCGTCGCAAGGCTTGAAGCAACAAAATCTCCCTCTAGCCCCCTTTTTGGAATTTAGGTTAAGAACTTATGAAAAATCTAAGTTCATCTCTATCTATATATAGGCAACACTCTCGGGAATTACGTTTACCTCCCCACGAGTTTCCAAAACTCCTAATTAGTCTCTGAAACTTTCTATACAGCTTATTCATAGCTTTACGAGTGAAACTTCGAAATTATAAAAGTTTTCGACTAAGTTTCGTTTGGTTGCTAAAACGTGAATTTCTACATGACGTTTCCGAAGTTGCTAATTAGCCTACCAAATTAATAGCGTGTTAATTCGTTCTCACCAGGATACTAAAACTAACAACAGAAATAAATTCTAAAACAGAAAATAATACAGATATTGAAATACACAGGTAAACATTTATTTCCAGATAAACATTTAAAGTGCTCCACAATAACCATCTCATACTCGGAGAGACGTCAAAACATCACAACACTCAATCACTACAGTCTCAGAGGGTTCTCTAATACAGACACCCAAATCAACTCGTGAGTCAAAACTCACCCAAACATTTGTCATTAGACACGCCACATCACATTATCATGCATGATAATGAAATGCAAAACCAATAACACAAATGTGGGTGTTATAAGTCCCTTCTGTACGTAAACCTTCGTCAAGGTTGTAGGTAAAAGAATTTTACCATGTTAGAAAAGTTGACCTAAAGTGTGTTGCTTTAGGGTCCTTTTTATGCTAACTCCCCAGGATGGTTATCTCCTGCCCAACGAGCATTCGTCAAGACTGTTGGGAAAAGAGTTTGACCATATGGTGGAGCCGACCTAAAGCGTTTTGCTTTAGGGTTCTTTTTTTGCTCCTCTATCGTGGGCCAACCTAAAGGGATTTAGTCACCTTTATCGTCGGCTTGGACCTAAGCGGAGACCCAAAACGTATGGATTTTAGGGATTTCTTTACTCCTCTATCGTGAGTCAACCTAAGAGGATTCAGTCACCTCTATTGTCGGTTTGGGCCTAAGTGGATTTTATGCCTCTAAATATTGTAGGCCCTTGGGTTGTCTAAGAGTCTCACTCAGTTAACCCCAAGGTCTGTAAATACTCGGTGTGACTTCATGTAGTTTTTATTCCGTCTTGCCCCCCAAGCTTTAATTGAGGCAGCCGTTGCGGGAACAATTACTGTAGGCAGCCCCTAGAACATTGATAGTTCCAGGGTCTTTCTGTGCCTCGAGTGTGA
This sequence comes from Hydrangea macrophylla, assembly GCA_033977485.1. Classification (NCBI taxonomy): domain Eukaryota; kingdom Viridiplantae; phylum Streptophyta; class Magnoliopsida; order Cornales; family Hydrangeaceae; genus Hydrangea; species Hydrangea macrophylla. The sequence goes on from CM066997.1 coordinate 22,068,040, forward strand.
TCCTGAGATCTTCTGCCAACTGCGTAACAGTGATCTTCGGTTGCATCAGGGTTGAGCCCGAGGACTTTTTAGCGCTTCAGGAGTTGAACCCGAGGTCTTTTTGGTGTCTCGAGAGTTGAACCCGAGGTCTTTTTGGTGCCTCGGGAGTTAAACCTGAGGTCTTTTTGGTGTGCTTCGGGGATCGACGAGGAGTTAATAGGCAATTCGAATCTTTGTAGGAGCCCTTTGGCAGTCTGAGTTCCTGTCTAATCTGACTCGGAGGTAAGGTTGGGATCACTGGATCCTGATTGCTACAAACTGGAGGTCGGATCAGGGCTGCCAGACCCAGACCAATGTGAACTGGAGGTCGGGTCGGGGCTGCTGAACAGACCGTTGTAAACTGGAGGTCGGATCGAGGCTGTCAAACCCGGACCGCTGTGAACTAGAGGTCGGGTTGGGGCTACCGGACCCGGACCGTTCTGAACTGAAAGAATTGCCAGAACTATCGGGCTTCTTTGCGTTGCTCCTCTCGGGTTGATCTCGCTTCCGCTTATTTCTTGAAGGCTCGTCGTTTACCTGCCCGGGGTCTTTGGTTTTTAGAAATTCTTCAGCGTCAACATACTTTCCGATCCTCTCTGCGAGTTCAACCAAGGTTTCTGGTCGATTTCTGTGAAACGACGTAGTGCACTTGGTGTGTTGAACTCCCGAGCAGAAGGCTGTAATTGTGACGGTTTTATCAAGATCATAGATCCCAAGCTTCTCCTGGTTGAACTGGTTGGAGAACTCCTCGAGGGACTCGTTATTCCTTTGCCTGACAGTCAGCAACTGTATGTCAGTCTTTGGCCGTTCATGCATACCAATGAACTGATTGATAAAATGCTTGCTTAGTTGCTTGAAATCTTTGACCGATTGGAGTTTTAGGGAGTGGAACCATTGCGCAGCCGGGCCTTTCAAAGTGCTGCGAAAGGCCAGGCAATACAGTTCGTTGGCATTGGTGGTCAGGGCCATCTGAGCCTTGTAGGTCCGGACGTGATCGACCGGGCTTCCAGAGTCGTTGTAAGAATCTAGACGAGGTTTTTAAATTTGCACGGGAGGACAAACCTTGTGATTCGGCTAGAGAATGGTGACTCTGTCTCGGTATTGATATAAGTAGCATCCTGGCCTAGCTTTTTGGCCATACTGTCGATCTGCTACTCCAAATCCTTGATACGAGCCACCACCCTTCCCGATCGGTATCCGGGATGCAGGTCGAGTTAGTGAAAGATGCTTCCTTCTCATGGCGGTGTGCTGTCCCATGGGATCGGGCTCGGCTATGACTTCGGCTGATCGTGCGCCTAAGGATCACCTCGAATCTTGGATGAGTGACCCTGGACCAATTCCCGGGCCATGCACTCCTGCCTCTCCTCTCGGGCAGCACGCCTATCGTTGATGTCTTTGGCATCCTCAATACGGGACGGGTTGACTCGGGCACGTTGTCTGGTCAAGATCAGTTCCCGAGCGTGCGCAACGTTCTCGGGTTGTTTCTCGGCTGCTGGAGGATTGCTTTGTTGGGCCAGCAGGGCTTCAATATGCCGTCGAGTTTGACGCTGACCCTCCAAGAGCTGCGCAAGAACTGTGATAATTCGCTCTGGGGTGAGGACGGTTGTTGCCGGCGTCGGGACCGGTGGATCCGCCTAACTAGTTTGGTGGGCAGTCTTCTTGCTCTTCTTCGGCGGCATGATTATCAGCTAAGAAATTTGTTCTTCGAGAAATTTGTCGATTCCTACAGACGGTGCCAAGCCGATGATGCCAAAATTTGGGTAAGATAAACTAGAGGAGTTTAAGGAGAGAGACCGGTTTTTTGTATGTGGTTCGGCCCTGTTAATGAAAGAACCTACGTCCACGTGTGTGTCTGAGCACATTCACTATACTGTAATGAAGCCGGGGTCCTTTGGTGAACCAACAATGGTTTGGAGCTACTAAAGGTTGGCCGAGCACGATTGTGATTGCTATAGGGGTGCTATGCTGACTAAGTTGATCCCTTTCTATGGAGGTGAGTGGTCCTTTTTATAGATGCAAGAGACCTACTCGTACAAGGAAATTAGACAGATTAGGTAATACAATCTGATTTTGGATTGATTGGCATCAATTGTAGAGGTTTTCTAATTGGATTAGGAAATAATTTATACATTCCATTAATCTTCTAGTTGAGATAGGAAACTGGCTGGAATGTTCTGGATTATGCCTCGGGGCCCAGGTGAGCTGTCTCTGTGACAGGCTATGCCTGCTTGGTCTTTCCGACCTGTTGGTCGGGCCTCATGTATATACCGCTTGGGTAATCCAGACCGCTCAGGATGGTCATTATCAGCAGTTTATGACTTGACTGGGATAAGAACCAGTCACTGTGCGGAACCGCTCGATCTTAGAGTAGAGCCAATTTTGAGTGTATCAATCTTTATCCAATGTGAATGGATTGCACTATATCGAAGTAATATCCATGTCATTCACAATGAGTCATTAGTGCTATAGGGGTATATACGAACTAAGCCGAGCATGGTCGAGCTTAAGCTTGACTCAAATTATTTAGACCAAGATCAAGCTCGGCTTTGAGTTCGAATCAAGTTCCAAAAACAAAGGATGGCCAAGCTCAAGCTGTGTTCGATTAAGTTGCCCTGCGCCAAGTTGTCCATTAAATAGCATTTGCTCATGTTTTATAAGCCATGCATCATTGTTAGCTTCTCACACACTTTCATGTGGGATACATAAATAGCAAAAGCATTTAAGCAGTAACCATGCCCGGTTTCCAACCTGCTGTTCTTATCTTTTAGTCCCATCATTGAAGGATTATGCAAGTTAAAATATGCCAACCAATATCAACCGTTTGATACATATTGTATTCAGTTTCATTAAGAATCATTTCACTTGGATTTGCACTTTCTAATGTGAATATCAAGGTGTTAAAAGTAGTTATTCTCAAGTAAAATTCTTCAATACAACCAGACTTTGTATGATACAAACAATTTTTTATGTCCCAATGTGCCATTAATTATAACTTGGTGCCAATGAGTATTTTTTTTTTACGGTGTTATTTAATAGTAACAATGTGTCATTTGCTAGTAACATTTTTACTGTGCTATTTAAGAGTAATATTTGGTACACAACTTTCACACAACCTTCTTAAAAATGTGTATAGCTCTCCTGTGTCATTGTGGGTTCCAGTGAAATCACAAAAGAGAGATAGACACATCTTTTAAGAAGGTTGTGTGAAAGTTGTGCAAAGATTGTGTCTCATGTATTACTCACTATTTAATAGTAACAATATGTCATTTGCTAGTAACGTTGTTAAGGTGCCTTTTGATAGTAACAAAATGGTCATATATTGTATAATAACTAAGTCCTAATGAGATGTAACTATTGATGTATGTATGATTAGGGGTGACATCAGTTGGTTTTCAATTATAAACCCTAACCATATGCTTCATCTGGAAACCAGCCACAACGAATATTTCAATCAATGTCGGCTAGCCGGTTCTGCCTTTAAGGTTTTTTCTTTTAGGCCTATGTATGATACAACCAAGTTGTATATATAAAGAAGTCTTTATCAAGCCAATACACAAGCTTTTCAAACCTTATTCAAATGTGTTCACGAGTTCATATGTGTTTGTACTTGACTCATTTATTAAAGGAGCTTGAAATCTAGGCTTAAGCTTAACTCGTTTATTAAATATAGATGAGTCCAACCGAGCCGAGCTTTTATTGAAGGGCAATGTTAGGGGCACTAACAACTTCCACTAACACTTACTAACACACTCTATCTCTCTCCTACTAGTACTGCGGGGCCCACTGCAGACCCCACAGTACAACTAGGAGAGAGATAGAGTGTGTTAGTAAGTGTTAGTGAAATTTGTTAGTGCCCCAAATATTACTCTTATTGAATATGTTCAGGAGAACTTGTTAAACGACTCAACTCTGTAAAATCAACATTATCACCTTGAATAATTGTGAATTCAAATTTTCATCAAGAAAATGGATTCCAGTTTATTAAATAGGGACAATTTTGTGAGGGAAAAAAAAAAGTGCAAGGTCTTTTGAGCAAAACTACCCTATTATCCTACAATTGAAATCCACAATATAATTTGCCAAACATTTTTATTTTGACTTTTGGAGCACCATGATAAGTTCACTTTGACGTGTAAAGATTGAAGCAACTCAATAAAAGGACGATCTATCAAAAATTTATTACGGCGATGAGCTTAAAATCAATGCAGAGTATAAAGAAGCACCAGCAAAGATACAAACGCACACCAAAACAACATTGCACACTCGTACTGTCAATACACTCGTGGAACAAATCGCAAATCCAGCAACTCATACATGGTACAAACATATTTGAATCAGATCACGAGAAGAAAAGGCGCCATTAGGATCTCACAAAGCAAACTTTAAACTTTATTAACAAAGAAGAGAAGAAAAAAGAAAAAGAATAGACCGGCTATTTCATGGGGCTTTGGACCCTCCGAGAATAGGAGAGGACCATCACAAATTCCTTGGCTGAGGTGCCCACCGATGCTGGTATTCTCTTTGATGATGATGATGTTCTCAACCACAAATCGACCAATCTATGTAGTTGCAACGTTGGAAGCACCGGCTGACCACTACACATTATTTCCACCTGAATGGAAAAATAAAAATATCGGATGTATAACAAAAACGAAGCATTAGGACGCCGCCAAAGATGAAAAACTTCGCAGAAAATTCATGTATGTTTTTTTTTTTCCAACGGCAGAGTGGCATTTGTTCAAAACATCAAAAATTCCCAAAAGCAAGCCTGAAATTCAGGGGAAAAAAATAGACTTGTCGAGATGAGACTGGTCATGTCTTCTCAGTCGAGAAAGATGATGTAAATGTAATGTCATTCAACAATGCCCTTGTTCTTGAGAATTCTCTACCTTCATCACTGTGCTACCGAATGAAATTGAGTGTATGGAGATCAGGGTTTCAAGAAAAAGAGAAGAAATGTTGGAAACAGAGGGGACGTAGAGAGATTAGAAAATGGTTCAGGCAACTTAATCACTAACCATTATACCTCGCATATATTGTATTCATCATGAAACAATATACAATAATACCCTTAAAGAGTACACTAGCCAAAAAAATAACTCTAACGGAATGCCCAAATTGTAGACTTATGAACGCTTAGAAAACTTCCCCTAGTTTCTTTTCTTAGGCTTAGTTTGGCCCCCACGTGGCTTTTTAAAAGGAGCTTATGAAATTTATTACTAAGTTCTTTGATAATTTTATACAAGTGATACACTACTCTTCAAAAAGATATCATGAAACTAAAAAGCAACCTTGAGCTTTTAAAAGCTCCATTCTAGAGCTTTTTAAAAGCTCCCTCCAAAAAAGCCCTAAGTTCAATTTTTACAAAGCTTATAAACTAGTTATCAAATGAATTAACATGAAATTGGGCTTTAAAAAAGGAGAAGCACCACGTGGGGGCCAAACTAAGCCTTAATAAATTTTTCCCGTAGACATGTCATTAAAGAAAGAAAACTTGAAAATAACGAAAAGCTTAGGATGATGAAAACAGTGAAAGAAGTTTCAATACGGAATGGTAGTCTTTTAAGAAATTCTCCTGTAATTTTCCTTCGTAGTCGTAGCCAACAACTTGGGTTCACCATTTATGGATTTGTAAACTTAAAAAGAAATAAATATAGCAAAGATGAAGCTACACCGAGGAAAGAATGGGACATTAGTATCTGCTAGAACGTTTCATTTTACCCCAATGGTTAACAAGTTAAGATCAAGGAACCACAGATTCTTCTAAAAATGTTGAACAACCCCGCACCCGCATTCTAGCTTTTTGGAAAAATGACGAATCCCCCACACCGGTGCTTCCTAGGTTACACTAATGTTCAACTCAAACTAAGATCTTTTGCTTCTTTAAGACATTATAAGCACGAAAGACATCCACTTCCTTGCATCATCATGACGAAGCTTGGACAATGAGTAATATTTGGGGCACAAACACACTCTTATCTCTCTCCTGGGTGGCACTGTGGGGTCACTGAAATTATCCGAATCCCACAGTGCCACCCAGGAGAGAGATAGAGTGTGTTTGTGAGTATTTGTGCCCCTAGCATTGTTGCTTGGACAATAATATCATGTCCAACCTTAATCCCCGGATTTTCTAGCATGTTAAATGTTGTCACATACTTTGAGGTTGCTAACATCAGCAGGAAACACTAAAACCATCAATTCTCCAATTCCCTCCCCATGAACTTGAGGTAAGTCTCTTACTACAGAGGAAATCAATTATAGATTTGCGTACATTTGAAATTTCTCCCTTTGAAATCCTAGTGTTTGTGATCAGATAAGTAATTACATTTATACATTGTCATGGTCCATGGATCTCTTGCTGTACGATTCTACAGATAATTACGCCAGTTGCACAATGGGGCATTTGATGCACGTGTCGTGCCGGCCACAGAAGAAGAAACCCCAAACAGCAAATTCTAAGAAACTAAGGACACAAAGTCATAAAAAAAAATATGCTACGATCCTTAAAATCACCACACAACTTTTGCTAGAGTTTTGATGGTGGAAAAAATAAGGAAATGAATTATGTTTTAAAAAAACTTCACATGACAACAAGAATCATGCTTGTTTATAATACTAATGCCGCCAATTCGTTTTTTCAATTGTTTACAATCTAACAACAATCAAGGAGAAACACGAAGAAAAGAAAAGCAAAGCAAAGCCAAATACACTCACCTCAGTTTCACTTGTAAGATCAAGCTTCTTTATGAGATACTTTTGGATAAATGAGACAGGCAAATTACCATCCCTGTGAGAAGGGGGAAATCGAAAAGTCAAAACAAAATAATATTTCTTGCTAAATCGGTGACATATATACATTGACAAGTATATCAGTGTACATTTCATACATCTCTTTTTATAAATTCTCCGTATCCCAGTTCTTAAAAAAGAAGTCTTGAATTCTTTTACAACTCTTATAAGGTATTGTGTTTTTGTATAGTATTTCTATATGGCTGAAAAAGTACACCAAATAGGAACCCACAAACATTAAGTGCGGTAAATCCACTTAAAAGCTACAAATTACAAAAGCTAATCAGAGGTACCTACTTTATCCTCAAGTAACATGTAGATATCTGTGGTAGGGGAACATTTCCTTCCCTGCAACCATTTATCATAAGATCAAAAAATTTACCAATCAAAATTCCACACACCCAAAAAATCAGTTCTGCATATTTTTGTTACTAAAGATTTGTCTTACTGATCTTCTGACGCAACCAATGAGAACCAAATAGGACAGTTTCTTCTGCGCTCTTTAGCCCAAGTAGCATCAAGCAAAGCCTGTGCTGTGGTACACGACGCACCCGCTCCACTTTTTCGCTTTACTGCACGTAACCTTTTACGTTTCACCTGTCCGGGGAGTGAGGATGGTCCATTCTTGTCGTCTTGAACTTTTGATTTGTGTTGATTCTCCTTAAGTTTTGGTTTAGAGTGATGTACTTCACCTTCAGGAGCACTGAGTGGTTCTGATTTGGCAGGAGACGAGCCTCGTGAATTTAGCTTTGAAGATTTCGTCCTGTTTGCAGCTTCAACAAGACAATTTAAGGGCTTCCATAAATCAATGTTTCCTTCCCATGCTTCACTCTCATTCGTCGTGTTTTTATTGGGAGTCCGGTCATGAAAAGGCTCGCTCGGGGAACAAATCTACAAAAAAAAAAAAAATGAAGAACCACTTAATCTATGTTGTGAAGTATGCGTGTTGGACACGCAACACTCGGACATGGGTATGGGATGTGTCTGACACTTCTGGTTAGACACATGTGTTAACTACTTGCATATTAATGGTACATGAAAGTCTCTAGTTACACTCTTTTTGCTACAAAAATCTTTAAAATGGACGAAATGTTCATGTCAAGTCTTGTCATTACATAAAACCACTATTTTCTTTTAGAAATACAAGAAAATAGAGATTTATCCTAAGATTCGTGAGTTTGGGAAGTCTGAGGCTTAAGACACATACTGGCACACCTAACACACTTACCCAATTCCATATAATATAGGGCGTAATTACCTCCAAAAGATAAGTTAGGAACAAAATCATGTCAAACTATTGTCATAAAAGCACAATAAAGATCAAATCTAACCCCCCTTACCTGTCTTTTCTGTTGAACAATTTTATTTAGAGTTTTGGGTGAGCTCGAGCAATCCGGGAAGCTTTCCACAAGATCTTCCTCTTTCTTAATGGGTTCCTCAATGCCAAAACTGGATCCTCGTACAGAAGCTGCCTTTCCTCCAACAGATTTTGTTCTCTTACCAGTCAATGCAGTCTGTATCGACACTTTGGGAGTGCTGACCACCAACGACGATAGAGATCTCTCTTTCCTTTTGACTGGAAGTGAAATTGAAGGCGTAACTTCATGGGCCTTAATCTTTCTTCTTTTTAATGGGAAGATTTTGGCTCTTATATCTTGCATATTATGGTCTGGCCTGTATATTTTCATCAGGAATAAATATCTAAATGTAAGTAACTATCAACAAGAAGTCCCGGAAAGGAAGTAACTGAGCCAAACGTGTTTTGCAACAACTTTATTAAATAAAACCGCCAAAGGAATAGTAGGTACGCCAAAGATTCCAACCTCAATTTGTTTCAGAAGAGAATTGGATAAGGAAAATGAAGGACAACATTGCTGATGGATAACACCGATATTACTATGATATACTGAAAAAGAATTGCGCTAATCCTCACATGAAAAAACAGTTCTATACCACTCAATTCTTGAAAGCAAAATTCTTAAAAAGAAAAAATCAAATAGATAAATTTCCAAACCACTTTCTTTTCAAATTGAAGAATCTTTTGTGCATGCAAACGAACACGCCTGCACATTTTGCTGAACAAACATCAATTTACTAAGCTGTAAGTACAAATGCTCGGACCTCTATTAGAACAGTAGAATAAATCTCGAAAATGCAGCTCGAGATATCTCAAGTGGGAGGTGAGGTACGAGACAAAATATAGTCCAAGCCCATTATAGTGGCCACTCGAACTAGGAAGCGAGGTCAAATTCCGTGGCACCCATGAGACTATTCTTGTGTGCTTTAACTATTAATATTGCTTCGTCGACAACAACCTAAAGCTATAGTATTCAACAAACTTCTTCGGCATAGTGCTCTCATGAACCTAATAAGTTTATGTGGACCAAACCACTATTAAAAGTTGCATTCCTAGCCAACCAAGAGATATCAAACAGGTAATCTCTTACAACACTAGGAACCCTAACCATAATGGCAAGTGCAATCTTGCAAAGGCTAAAATGTCTACACAATGTGAGCAAGAGGAGTCGCGTGTGAAGGAGGGTATGTGAGCTTGATTAAAGTTGTTCACGAGAATTTCTAAACCTTAAGCTTTTGGGGCAGTTAGTGTTCTAACAAATATAACGCAGTAAAGTTAAAATCTATTGAAACTTGACACTTTTACTTGAATAGTTTTGAAGAAATGGTGCTCAATTTGACCAATTCTCTTTTCAGAGTCGGCACAAAATGAAAGGAGTATGTTGTGCATGGAGAGGTTGAAAGTGGATCTTCCTAACCGGCACAAAACACGTTGGCTTGGAACCTTTGACCCTTTATTATCTCTTTATGGTATAGTGGGTGTTGTTTCCTAGTATGACTGGTGGGTCCCATTAGCTTTGAGGTGTGGGTAGAAATAAGAGACAATAGCAAGGAGGAAATGAAAGATCTTTGTAAAGCAATACACTTCTTTGAGTATTTGAAAGGAAGATATAGAGGAGAAAGTTTTGAAGACAGAGAGACCGCGATTTATAACTTGATGTCCTCCCTTTCTTCTCTTTCTGGATGGTGTTCTTTAACAATAGCGCATAAACCAATAGAAAATTAGAATCAACTTGAAAGGACAACTAGATAAGAGGGTTGTGTTGTTATCGTTTTTCTTTATATTCAATATTTAACTAAGACTTAGTTAGTGCAATGGACATTAGGTTTTGAAGAAAGAGTTAAGGAGAGAGAGAGTAAAGAATTTGGGCTGCAAAAAAGGTAAGTGCCTGCCTATGTATTTGTTCATATATATATTTAGCAAGAAGAAAATTACAGAACTACCCTCAATGGTATAAACTAGATAAAAAAATAAACTCTAACACGCCCCCTCAACTTGGAGCATACATATCAAACATGCCCAGCTTGGAAGACAAATAGCGAAAAGGAACACGAGCCAAAGACTTTGTGAGAATGTCATCCACCATCTGATTATCTGAGCGAATATAGGCAGTGACAATTTATTTCTTCAGCAGTAGGTCTCGAATAAAGTGACAATCCACCTCAATATGTTTAGTGCGCTCATGGAAAACAGGATTGTTGGCAATAAAAATTGCGGCTTGCTTGTCACAGTATAGCTTCATGGGGTCAGAAATATCAACACCAAAATCCCGAAGGAGAGAACGAACCCACAACATTTCAGGCGTGGTATGAGCCATAGCTCGATACTCAGCCTCAGCACTAGAGCGCGCAACAACATTCTACTTTTACTACACCAAGCAACTAAGTTTCCACCAACAAATGTACAATAGCCAGACGTAGAACGCCTATCAGAACGACAACCGACCCAACCAATATCACCAAAATCGGTTACAGAAAGAGAGGTAGAAGGCTTATATAAAAGCCCTCGCCCAGGAGCACTCTTAAGATAACGCAAAATGCGACAGACTGCTTCAAAATGGGGTTGACGTGGAGCATGCATATATTGACTAGCACACCAACAACATAGGTGATATCTGGTCGAGTAACAGTAAGATAAATCAACTTCCCAACCAGCTTGCGATATCGACCTACATCATGAAAAAGATCGCCTTACTCACCATCAAGCCTGACTGTGTGTTCCATAGGAGTATCAACAGGGCGAGTACCAAGAGACCTGTTTCAAACAAAAGATCAAGGATATACTTTTGCTATGATAAAAAGTTTCCCTGATGGGAGCGTGCAACTTGAATCCCAAGAAAGTAACGATGAGTACCCAAATCTTTAGTCTGGAAATTTTGCCCAAGATGACGTTTCAAATCAGCAATTCCTGCAGAATTACTACCAGAGATAATAATATCATCCACATAAACAATCAATACAATGGTACCCAAAGAAGAATGAAAAACAAAAACGGAGTGATTAGAGGTAGAACGTTTGAAGCCATATGCAATAACAGAACTGAATCTATCAACCAAGCACGAGGAGACTGTTTTAGACCATACAGAGCCTTCCGCAGTCGACATACAAGATGTGCACTAACTCCAACAACATAACCCGGTGGTTGATCCATATAAACCTCCTCCTAAAGATCGCCATGCAAAAAAGCATTATTTATATCAAGTTGATATAAGGGCCAAGATTGACTAACAGCAACAGAAAGTAGGATCCTCACAGAATTGAAATGGGCCACGAGTGAAAAGGTCTCAAAGTAATCAACACCATATGTTTGTGTGTATCCCTTAGCAACTAAGCGTGCCTTAAGACACTCCACAGACCCATCTGGTAAATATTTAACTGTATAAACCCAACGACAACCAACAGTTTGCTTACCAAGTGGAAGAACTGCAAGATCCCAGGTTTGATTCTTATAAAGAGCACTCATTTCCTCATCTGTAGCGTGTCGCCAGCCAGAAGAAGATAAGGCTTGCTGATAAGAGGTAGGAATAGCAATAGAGGACAACGCACAAGCAAATGACTGAAAACACGGTGACACACGATTATAAGACACAAAGTGAGCAATAGGGTGTTGAGTACAACTACGTTTAACTCGGCGTAAAGCAATAGGTAAGTCAACTGTGGCAGAAGTGGGTGAGGAAGGAGTGGGACCTCAGACGATAAAGGTGCGGCATTCGGGCCATAAGAAACAACTGGCCTATCTTTGGATCGCTGATAAACCAGCAAAGGAGACGAAGTTATAGGGAAAGGAAGAGTGGAGGTTGGAACAGAAGACGCCCTCTCACGACATGCAATTAGGTCACTGGACAAATTTTGACCAAATGAGGAAAAGAAGGAATGGGATTCAAAGAAGGTAACTTTAGCACTTACAAAGTAGGGCCGAGCATTAGAGCTGTAGCAATGGTAACCTTTTTGAGTCCGCGAATACCCAAGAAACACACATTTTCGAGCACATGGGGATAACTTATCCTGACCATGATCCAATATATGGACAAAGGCTACACAACCAAAGACCCTGGGAGTAAGTTGAAAAGATGAACGACGAGGATATAACAAGGAGAAAGAGGCCTGTTGATTAAGGACAACAGATGGCATATGATTAATAAGGTGACATGCAGTACATCATGCCAAAAATGACGTGGAACATGCATATTTAATAGTAAGGTACGTGCAACATCCAATACATGTCTATGCTTTCGTTCTGCAACACAATTTTGTTGTGATGTGTTAGCACAGCTAGTCTAATATAGAATGCCATGATCAACACAGAACGAATCCATAACAGATTGTGTATTCTAATGCATCATCATAACGAAGAATTTTAATCCGTTTACCAAATTAAACAAAAATCTCATTATATAATTTAAAATAAACACGTGGTAACTCGGATCTTTCTTTCCTAAAAAATAACCATGTCATTCTAGAATAATCATCCACAAATATAACAAAGTACTTAAAACCATTCAAACTAGGAAACCGAGACGGTCCCCATATGTCCATATGTACTAAAGCAAATGACTCAGACTGACAACCAGAACTACTATTAGGGAATGAACTACGGTGGAGGTTGCCCATCTAACAAGCCTCATAATATAAACTAGAGACACGAATCAAAACCAAGAACAACTAACTTCAATTTGGCCAATGATGGGTGACCCAAACGAAAGTGCCACTAAAGTGGTGAAACTGCAGCACTCAAGGTAGATGTAGGGGGAGATGTTGATTCACCAGGATCCAAGTAGTATAGTCCGTCTTTCTCATGCCCCGAACCAATCATCTTCTTCGTCTTGAGGTCCTAAAAGACACACGAAGTAGGAGAAAAGGTTATGGAACAGTGTAAAGCTCTAGTCAATTAACTAACAGAAAGTAAATTAAAGGGACAATCTGGAACATACAAACTAGAGGATAAGGACAATGAAGAAGTAGGATGAAGAACACCTTTCCCAAGAACTAGGCGAGATGACCCATCAACTAACATAATATCGTGTTTAATAGGATGTAAATCAGAAAAGAAAGATTGTATACCAGACATACGCGAGCTAGCTCCAGAGTCAATGACCCAGGATGAAGGCGAATGGGCAACACATGCAACATTACCTGAATCAGCGAGTGCACTAGTAGAGAGGGAAGGAAGGACAGTACGCAAGGTCTAGACAAGCTCGCCAAGTTGAGTAGTGAGTGCATCATGAGACTTAGAGCTAGGAGTAACGGGTCCAGAGGGAGTAGGTGGCAGTAGGTGTGGAGTACCATCAATGGTATGATGTGCAAACTCTGGCTTACCATACTTTATCCAACAATAAGGTTCTGTGTGATTAGTGCCACCACAATGATCACATTTCCTATCACCACGTCCACTATTACGATCATCACCGCGAGAACCACTGTGAGAACCACCTCGAAAACCACGACCACCACGAAAACCACGGAACCCAGATTCACGGCCTCCACCACTCGAGACTAAAGCAGAGGACTCTGGGTTGGAACAGTGGAGCTACTCTGGGAGCTTTGCCCTAAGGACGAACGCATTAATCAGGAATATGCATTAGCGGCAGTAGGTAAAGTTGCAAGAATCTGGTCTTTAAACCCACGGAGGTCTAAGTCCAATCCAGAAAGTAAAGAGACAATCATAAAGTCCTCCCAATGACGCTTCTGTTGCTCCAAATTAGAGGTAAATGAACGATATTGCAACAATTGGTCCCACAAACTCTTAAGGGTACTGTAGTACTCTGGAAATAGCTTCCCAGACTGTCGAGCAGTAAATATCTGCTCATACAACTCGTAAACACGAGAAACATTGCTTTGTTGCGAAAAAGAGTCGGAAACTGAGTCCCAAATCTTCTTAAAAGAGTTACAGAATTCAACAGTAGCCGCCACGTGGGGTTCCATACTACGTCAAAGCCACCCCATAACCACTGAATCCTCACATCCAGTCATCATACTTTGAGTCTGTCTTAGGAGGAGGATCATCAGTTAAAAACTTTACTTTTCGTTTACCACGCAAAAAGACTTTCACAGCATGGGCCCAAAGCCAAATAGTTTAGGCCATTCAATTTTTTAGAGGTGATAGATTTTGGCATATCATCATCCCATGAAACCGAGAGTTGCGGAGATGATTTTTCATCAGTCATAGGGAATAAGGGGCTTGAGGACACAGTTGTATCAACCAATCAACAAATTAGGGCAAAACAAACTCTTAGATAAGCAATCACCAACCTCAGCCGCACACCCAAAGCCAAGAACAGGGATGATTTCAAGTGAACAACCAATTGAAACTTGTAGAAATCACCATACGAAGATGGGAAAGACAACTTCGAACCGCTATGATAACAAACAGAAGCAACAAGGACCCAAATCGCAGATCTGAAAAATAGATCGAAAAATGCCGAAATTCTTTAAACAATCAAAACACCATTCAAACGACTTCAAAAAAATTCAGGAAAATGACCATGGAGATCGCAAGACCAAGGCGAGTCCACCGGTGTAGTCCAAAGTGGCTGACGTCATCACCGGAAAGATGATGTCAGCATGATGTCATCGTCAGAATGTGAGGTCAGCAGCGACGAGGCTTCTTCTTGTTGTTTCGACTAAGTCTAGTGATTGCTGAAGCTTGTATACGTGTTTGGATGAACCTTTGCTTTGATACCAAGTTAAGTTGTGCAATGGAGATTAGGGTTTGAAGAAAGAGAGAGAGTAAAGAATTAGGTTGCAATAAAGGTAAATGCATGCCCATGTATTTGTTCATATATATTTAGCAAGAAGAAAAATACAGAACTACCTACAATGTTATAAACTAGATAAACAAAATAAACTCTAACAGACTGAAATCAAATGAGAGAGAGAGAGAGAGAGAGAGAGAGAGAGAGAGAGAGAGAGAGCTCACTAGCTAACAAAAACATAAAAGCCTTGGTGCAACGTTAAAACAATTATAATTTTTCAAGTCCAAACCTATTTTTTCTTGAATGAAAGAATTTCATCACACGTGTTTTGGTGAGGAATTTGACATGATTTCTGGATTAAGACAGAATTTTGAAATAATCAATTTTTATTCCTTCTTTAGTAAAGAGAAAAGAAGAAATTTGAAGTAGTTGCAACTTGCGAGGATTTCATGAGGGATCTTAAGGCTCTGATACGCAAATGAAATTTTCTTAAGACAAGTGCTACTTGCAAAGTCTTAGAATCCAGTAGTTGACAAGTAATAGACTAAATTAAACGCTCCCCTCAAAATTTTAAAAGAACCATATTTATCTCTACCCTTCGAAGATGGTTTACAAGGGATGCTATCGCTGTTGTTTTTCAATTTTTTTTAATGTTCCTTTTTTTTAACGTTTTTAAAATATGAGCATTCTAGTCAGCGTTTATAATCAAGTATTCCTTCTTTTACATCAGAACTTCCGTTGAATAAAAATGACACGCTGAGAAAATACAGAAGTAATTATTTTAATTGAAAGAGACATTTTTGCAAAAGAAGGGACTTAAAATTATGTGAAGTTAGATTCTTTTATTTCAAATATCTCCGGTGATTCAAATTTCTTTATCAAACACTATCAGGGATTTCTTGAACTAAAAACTACCATCTAGTCAACAATAAAAGTTGATCCTTTGTAAAGCTTTTACAAAGAAATCTCGAATTATAATGTTACTTCACTATTTTTACTAGCATTCCTCGTACATATTTGTAAAAGTTGATGTATTCTCAAATAAATTCGAGAAGTTAAAGACCGGCTTCTATGGTCCGATTGGAATGACATTTCCAAATTGCGTTCCCGCCTATTCTAATTACATTATCATCTTCATTTCCAACTTATTTACAAGAAGCATTCTAATACAATTTTTGTTATTTCAAAAAAGCAAGTCTAACTTGCTTCCGCTTTTAAGTTGGAGGAGATGTCTAGCCTATAGGGACTTGGGTTGGGGGTTGGTGGAACCCCATACTCCTTCACCTTTGTAACAAAGAGCTCCCACTTTATAATGTTTCCATCTTCATCGTTACCCCTCTTTCATATTTTTTTCTCTCTATACATACAAAATTATACATATCCCACGAAAAAAAAAAAGTTACTTATGATGTCAAGCTATATACTAGAAAGAATATATATAAGCATGTACGCACACTAGCACACAGGAGCATCCTAACAATTCATGCTGACTGACCTGAGTTTCTCCACAGGAATGCAGCCCAGATCAATCTCGCATACAGGACAGGAATCCACCTCCTCATCTGAGAGCTTCTCATGTATACACTTTCTGCAAACTGGTATAACGTACTAAAGTCCATGTATTAGAAATGCTTGGTTAAATAGTAAAGAACTTAATAAGAACATGGAGTTAAAAGTAAAAGAAATCAGTGAGAGCATACGTTACTCAAGGAAATCCATACAATAATATATTTGGTGTATTACAAGGTTTCGCAAGATAGAGAATCTACATTGATAATATGGCAAATAGTGATATATTAAGTAAACTTAATAACCCAACCAGCATTGGAAAATGCAACGGATATCAGTAAAAGGAGAAAGTAATTACATTGGGAGAGGCTATTGTTCAAGTTATTACAACAAAATTGAAGAAGTAAACAGAGTATAATAACTCGTGTACAAAACTTTAGAAGCATGGTTAATTTTCTCTTGTAGGATTCTGGGGAACTCTATTTAAGATGTCTTTTTACCGATGAAATAAGGCGTCAAATCCTGGAACAGTATGACTACTCCGTCTCTCTTTGGTTCGCAGGTGTAGAAAAAGAAAAGGGGTAAAAAAACAGAAAAGAAAACTAATTCCCTTGTGTTTTCTCTTGTGCTTTCCCCCATGCTTAAATAACATTAAAAGTTAGAAAGTTTCAAAATATAATTGTACCTTCAGGGAAAAAAAAAAAAAGGGACAGACGTGGCCCACAAAATTCAAAATTATTAATCCGTTTTTCTCAATATTTTCTTTTGCTTCCTATTTTCCTCACTATTTTCTCTATAACCCAAACACTTCCTCACGATATACACAAACAAAGAAGAGCATTAACCAACTCAATTATGTAATCGCTGCACCACATTTTCATGGAGAAATCTTCGGTACACCCAAGTTTGGGTGTACCTACAAAATAGTGGTTTTGAGTAGGAAATGATTGTTCCCAATAAGAAACATTTGATCCGCGATCAGAAACATTTGTTCCCATCAATTTCTGATCGAGGAACAAATATTTCTTATCGGGAACAACCATTTCCCACCCAAAACCACTATGTTGTAGTTATACCCAAACCACTTGGGTGTACCAAAGTGTTTTCCCATTTTCATAGGTCAAAGCCTTTTGAGAAAAACCTTTTTTTCCCCATATATTCATTTGTCTGCTAGATATGCCTTTGCCATGGAACCAGAAACATTAAAAAAAAATGAAGAAAATAAAAAAAAGAAAGGCTCAAACAAAATTTGACCAGTCACCCTATGAGGGTTAGTACTTCCACCACTCACATCTACAGCCCCACAAGGGCAATTTTGGGATAATTAAAATTCTAACCAAGTTAAGATATTATAATCCAAAACAACAATGAAGTTTTATTCTCTTGCAAGAAAGAGCATAAAATAACATAGGCGTCAAACAATAGCAATTACTATGATACAAGAGGTTTCTCCTACTGAACTAACAGGTCAAAACAGCTTCTTCCAGGTTTTGGGGGAACTTCTCTCTAGATTGACCAGTACACGAAAAAAATTGCAAAAGATTGCCTATGATAGGTGTATAAGCTAGAAAGCACCGACTCTACAAGAAGGGTCACTTGTCTGACACTTCTAGAAGGGTCATGTGTCTGTGTCCAACACCGTTTCGGAAATGAAACACGCTGGACACTCCTTGCCACGTGTCATACAAAACAAAATGTGTGTACTACATTTTTATTAATTTTTTCCTCCAGACAAGCATAAAACACGTGACATACACTAACAAGATACTTTTACACCAAGTAATGTTGCTGAAATTTTTAAAAAAAGTCGAAAGTGGTTAGGCCCTCTCAACAATGAGGATAATTAGAAGTTTTGTACTCATAATTTAGATTTTGGAGATAGGAATAAATAGTGACTATGAAACTATAGCAGGGCTTTTACAAACTTAAATTTTCAGAAATTAGAAATTATTATGACCTTTTGAAACTAATGATGACTAGGTGTCTTAGAGTTATTAGATATACTGAAAGGTTTTCTAATCAAACTTAAGTACTTAAATATATGTATATCATTTTGACATGAGCTTGCCGTGTCTGTGCCTTAATCTTTCAGAATTTCAGCTGTCGGCGTATCACTGTGTCTGTGTCCCTGTATCGTATCTGTGCTTCTTGGTATTAGATAGCGTCAGGAACAAATTTCGAAGTATACAACAGCAGTAAAGAACGACACTGAAATATATCAAGACCAACCAGCGCAAATAACAGCTTTTAAAGATATTGAATTTCTTTATACTGATGATTGATGAAAACTAAAAAGGGTTGAAAGGAACTGTAGAACATGAGTTGTTGGTGAAAGTACAAACCAAGCGTTATGAATCCTATCATGTAGGGTGTGTTTGATAACCCAATTAAGTGATGAAAATGAAAACTTTCAGCACTTATTTTTTTTCAGTGTGTTTGATAACGTAGCTCTTATTAATTGAAAAAGCAGCCAAAAAATCACTAAAAACTTTAAGCGAAATTTTTTTGCTGAAAATAATTACTGAATGCAGTCTATTTCAGTACTTAAAACACTGTTTTCAGTATTGCAAATTTAATCTCTTAAAATTTTCAGCACTTAATATTCAGCACTTAATTTTCAGTTTTATCAAACGGACTCGTAGTCAGAGGCTTAACGGAAATTAATTCTTTTTGAAAAATTACTGATATTGATCATCTAAAGAAACAAAACAGGAGCACCCCTGAAACGAAATAATTTGAAAAGAATCTGAAAGTCACATGCACAGACAGGTAAGGTAGCTATTGGTCGCCAAATAGAGAAGACCGAAGAATGTGACAAGCTACGGAGAAAGAAGAAAAAATAAAAAGAGAGAGAGCAGAGCAGAGCTTTGTAATGATGGCCAACAAGTCAACACATAAACAAAACTAGATGGTTATATATCTTAACGAAAAAAACAGAAGAACTATTAAAAGAGATCCTGGAAAACAACACAACAAAGATTGATCACTGGCCATCAAAATGAACAAAAGAGACATCATGCACCAAAGCAATTATAGAGCACCATGTGATAGAACTAGGAGGTTATGGACTCAAATCAGGAGCAGCGGGTACAAAAGCAGATCGTGATCATGTACGATTCAGCCTAAAAGAATGACATAAAATCATATAGAACCACAAATGCAGATCAAGATCACGTGCAATGGAACGCAAATTGTTTAAATGACAAACAATGTTTATGATGGCATAATTCAGTACAAGAAAGAACAATGAAAGAGTTGTCTAACTAAGTTAGATCTTCGTCCTTTCGATATTTGGGCAATTGAATATTTCAAAGAATATAAAGGCAAGCAAGTCAAACAATGAAAGAAACACAAGTTTCTTAAAACGTCATTTCAAGTACATAATTTTGCATCATAGAAACACTACTGTCAAATATCCATTACCATTTACCACACCTACAATGTTCTTGAAAGCATTTTAATTCTGACCGTAATTACTCCATTTAGAGGGGGGGGAGGGGGGGGGGGGGGGGGGGGGGGAGTGGGGGAAGAGGTGGGCATTGTTCTTTACCTGGGTTCCTCCTAGCTTGATAGCTATGTTATCAATTCCTATCTAGCTTAATTTGAAAACCCAAATTCACCATGAATCAGAATCCATAATCCAGAGTCTAATAGTTTAGACACAGGAGACCCAAATGTAATTGAAAATGTAAAATGCAAATCAAGAATACCATGATTATAAATACATAGTAATATAGTGTCAATACCAAACAAGGAAGTAAACTACATGATAGCCCCAAAATAAAAAAAGATCGGAAATTTTAAGTCAAGAACAATCGGACCCAATGTCACAAACAAGAAAACTCCAGGAAAAAAAAAAAATAATAATAAAAGAAAGAAGAAAAAAGAAACTAAAACTTTTGAGCAACCAGAGCTGAAAAGACTAACGAAAATTGATGCAATTGAAAACACATTCGAAACCTAGACTACAGTAACACAATGTACGAAGAACCCAATGTACTAACGATTATCACACTTGTAATCAGCACAGAAGGTAAAGACTATATCTTTACATATATATATATATATAGATAGATACTTACACGTATGGAGGCATAGAGATATAGTTGTGGCCTCCTTCAAAAGCTTATTACAAAGAGGGCATGTCATGCATGCCACTAATGCTTCCCTCCGTACTTTCACCACCTGACTCGTCATCTCTCTCTCTATATATATATATGTGTATATATATAATATATATCTAATTTCTCTCTCTAAACAGCATTCAACAGCTGAATTACTCAGCAAGAGAGAGAAGGGTAAGTTGCAGACATCTTTGGCTTTATGGGTATTGGGTGTACGTTGTGAGCTACGGATCTGTTGATTGGAACAATTTAACGTATTGGCAGCTGAAATTTGGAGATGGGTTTTGATTTTTGGGGGTTATTTTTACGTGGGGTTTGTTGGATTTTTGGGGAACAAATGAGTTCGTGGGTTGATCAGGTGGATGATTTTGAAGAGAGAGAGAGAGAGAGAGAGAGAGAGAGAGTTTCAACAAAAACAAAAGGGAGCATGAACCACAAGGGAAGGTTTTTTTCTTACATGCGTGAAGTGTCAACACACGAATTCGATAAGGAAAGGGACAAAGAGTTGACTAAACTGCGCCGCTTTGTTAACCTGCACACTGTATGGTGTATAATTAGGAGAATTCTTTGGTGCAGAAGTTTTGAGAGTTGTTTCCATAAAAAAAAATGTATAAAAAAGACTTAATTATTAAATTAGGGTGTTTTAAAACTTAAAGACAGAAACAGAGTAATTCGTCGTTACTAAGAACGACTCTATAGAGTCGTCATTACTAAAAACGACTTTTTATTTTAAAATCGTTATTACTAAAATCGAGTTTAAGTAAATGATTTTTTTTTTATTTTCTACAAAAATACCTATTCCTGGAAAAAGGAAAAGCTTTTAAGTCGTTTTTACAAATAACGACTTTAAAAATGTCGATTTTATTAAAAACGACTAAAAAGTCGCCATTATGAAAAACGACTCTAATATCGGTATTACTAAAAGCGACTTTAAAGTCGTTCTTGGTAAAAACGACTTATTTAAGAAATGACATTTCCAGTGTGTTGTTCAATCAATGCAACTTTTACCATCTTAAAATCGGTTTTACCAAAAACGATTTTAAAGTCGGTTTTAGTAAAACTAATTTTAAGGCTAATGTGTGATCAGAGTGTTGTCAATCAAATGTCAGACTGGAAAAGTTCCGCCACCCTAAAGTTGGTTTTAGTAAAAACGACTTTAGGTGTATATACGATTCTCTTCTGACCTTCTCTTCTTCCTCTTGTTCGATATTTTCCTTATTCTTATTTCTTTTTCTTCCTTCGTGGTTGTTTGTAAACCTTACTGTGGTTTTTCTATAAAATTTTCTTCGTTAGACAATGTCGACATTTATTGCATTTTATTGGGTGGGGGGGGGGGGGGGGGGGGGGGGGGGGTAGTATGATAATGGATCACAACGAAGGAGGTGTTAAATACAATATTCTAGCCAAAGATATTCAAGAAGTGAATCACGGAACAACCCTCTCTGAGTCAGTTCAGTTGGTATATCATAAAGTAATCTGTGATGGTGAAATTGTCAATTTGAAATTCACTTATAGATTTCCAGTCAACCAATACGGAGCTGTCATGAATTACATGGCTCTTTCCATAGTGGATGATTCAATACTAGATAAGGTACTTCATATTCCTTCATTATTTTCGGCAATAAGATGTATTGAGGTGTATGTTGAGAAGGTCCATCATGTTATAAGACCCTTGCCGCAAAGGATACAATCTAGACCGTTTACTCAACTGCTGACACAAGGGCCCGAAAACTTTAATGTTGAGTCCCCTTGTTTGTCCCCTTTGAATTTAAACGAAGACTACGCCCACAACTTTGATGGGTATCGAAGAAGCTCACATTACTCGGAGTCCTACGGAAGGTACAACAATTGTCAGAAGTTCATGTAAATGAAGGTCCTAGTTGTAGCACTCCGAACTTTGAAAGTGCAGTTCCTAGCTTTAGGGCTCCGAACTTTGAGAGCGGTTATGACTTCAGTAGCTAGAATCTACGTGAAACGATGTCAACCGATGAAGGGTATATGAAGTTGAGCAGCTAGTAAGACTTGAGGACAATGTTCAAGATATCACTGCAGACAGCGGCAGTGCGCACACAGAATATCCCTTAGAGGAGATGGAAGAAGAGGAAGAGGCGATTATGGGTGGTTCAGATTCTGATGAAGAAGGCGAAACAGTGGGTGGGCAGGGTGTCATAACGCCATCTCCCCCTCATGTGCAAGAGCTTCACAGTCCAGTCCCTTTCTTCATTGACCTTGACGAGATGGGGTATGAGGGTTGTGAAGTTACTACTCGTGATAGCAATCGTACTTGTCCAATATGGGACTCTGACAAAGTTGAGTTAAAGAAGAAAATGACATTCAGAGATAAGCAGCATCTCCAGGAATGCGTAAAGTTTTATCATACAAAGAATAACCGACAATACCAGGTAGTTAAAATAAATCCAAAACTTTGGGTGGTTCAGTGCAAAAATGGGTGCACATGGCGCTTGCGGGCAACAAAAAAATTAATGACTGGTGGTTTTCAAATTATACAGTATAACGGCGACCACCACCGTGTGTACCCGCACAATAGCCAGGACCACGCTAACCTAGATATGAGTCTTATAGAAAAATTAATCATGGGTTATGTGCAACATGATCCACGTATGAAAATCACTTTGATTATTGAAAGGGTGAAGGAAAGCCAGAAATTTACAATCTCGTACAAAAAGGCATGGCGTGCGAGGAAAAAAGCTATAGAGATGGTTTTTGGAGACTAGGACAAGTCTTATAGAAAATTGCCTAAATTTATGTCAGCTCTTCAGAAATATAACCCTAGGACAGTGGTGCAATGGAAAACGAATCCTACGGCAACCCATGATGTGGTCAAGTTCCAATACTTGTTTTGGGCCTTCAAGTGACGGGTTTACTCATTGCCGCCCAGTAATTTGTATGGATTGCACCCATATTAATGGCAAATATAAAGGCAAGATCCTTGTAGCTATGGGGATAAACGCTGATAACAAGATATTTCCTCTTGCATTTGCAATTATTGATGAAGAGACCCTTCCTAGTTGGTCGTGGTTCCTAAGGAACCTAAGTACGTATGATGTCCGTGGTAGGCAAGGCATATGCATAATATCTGACCGACATTGTACTATAATCAATGCAGTTCAGAGATTAACAAAGTGGCGTGAGCCCAATGCGTATCATCGATTTTGTTTAAGACACTTCCAACGCAACTTCCACAAGAAATTAAAGAATATCCTGTTGAAGGACCTTGTCACACCCGTTCCAAAATTTCATAGTTTTATCATACATAATTGGAAAGTTGTGAGTATATCAATGTTATTTGATAATTGGATTGAGATGAGGTTGACTGTGGGTCAACGGTAAGGTGTCAGTGAGGACACGGGAATATGATAGTCCATTTTGCATTGGCACGGTTAAATGGCATTTATGTGATTTAAATGTTATTTAACTTTTCTGGTATTTCATGAATAGTGAATTATACCTGTGTAGTATAATTTTTGGTAATTTCGATATTGTTATATACTAGTTAAGAACTGTGGTGAGAACGTGAGTGTCACGTTAAATAAAAGGTAGGTTATGTAGAGAGTTCACATAATTTAACTTTCGGACGTATATTTTTTACCCAAACAAGACTTAGTCGAAAACTTTTGTAATTTATAATTTTCACTCGTAAAGTTATCAAATAGACGTGTGCGAAGTTTCGGGAGTTAATTAGAAGTTTGAGAAACTCACGGGGGAAGTAAACGTAATTCCTGAGAAGTTTTTCTATAAATAGTGGTGGATGAATTTCATTTCTCAAAACTTTACAAAATATCTTGAGAGAGGAGAGAGAAAGGGAGATTGTTGCCACGGGCTTTGCGACGACGATCGGCGACCTTTCGTCCGTCAGTTTTTCACCAAATTTAAGATTTGAACTCGTGGAGGTAAGATCTACGTTTTGATACTACTTAGGCCGTGTTTGGCCAATTTTTGTAAAAATCTTAATTCTAGACTTTTGGGGAAAACATGTATAAACTTGTAGGAATTGTCTCAAATTCGAAATCTGACGATTAATTAGCCTCCTAGTCGATCCTTCAAAGTTTGGGGGAAATCGCACGAGGTATGAAGTTCTAACTTGTGAAATATAGAGAAATACATGTTTTATATTTCGACGACGAAATTGAGATCCGAGCACAATCCATGTATTATTTGTAGGCCCGTTAATTATGCACGCGCTAAATTGTGAAAAATATGTCTAAATTTACGCGAGCACGTTGAGTTGTCTATATGGGTTAAAGGGGAGTTTTATACAAATTCATGCCGGAGTAAGCTTCTCGATGTTTAAGAATTTGTGTAGCGACGACAACTGTGCATGGTTTAAGGCGTGGACTTGCCATGACACTTGTGGGATGTAATGGTTGTAGGCTTGGACTAGCCATTGACATCGCGGTTTAAGGCTTGGACTTGCCGCTACCGGATGAAGGCGTATTTTTCTCCCTAGAGACTATCGATATGATTTATGAGATTAAAGCATGTTTGGTCTTATATTGCATATGTCACACTTGTGCACTCAACATATAGCTGAGCAGTAGAGATTTACTCCATTGCAGGTAAGAAGAAAGACAAGAAGAAGCGTGATGAGTGGGGCCGAGGAACTCCGGGGAACCACCATTGTATATGTTTTTGTTTTAAATCCTAAACTTGTGTAAGGATTGGTAAATTGTAAAACGTTATAATAGGATCATGGATTAGTTCCGTAGTATGGAAATCTTGTAATTGAACGTCTGTAGTTATGTTTTATATGTTGTAATTGGTGTTGGTCGTGGTTGTTTGTGGATATTGGAGAAGCATGTGTTAGTATTATCATCACAGGGCTGCCCAGCAGGGGATCAGTCGACTGGACCCTGAAACAGTCGACTGGATCCCATGGGGTTTAGACAATGAAAGTGATTAGTAATGGAAATAGTCGACTGGACCCTTGATCAGTCGACTGAACCACTGTAGATTTTAGCTACTGATCCAAATAGTAACTAGTGCAGTCGACTGGGTTCCCTGATCAGTTGACTGGACCTCTGTTGCGAAATGTGAGTTTTGGGTTCTGTCAGGAACAGTCGACTGGACCCTAGCACAGTCGACTGAACCTCTATTTTCAAAACTGTGTTCCTTTGGACAGGTTTCAATTGAACAAAACTTTTTATAACTCTGATTCCAATGGATTTTTAAACTCAGAAGGTAGTGTTCCCTAAAGTTTTAAAATACTCAGGGTTGTTTTAAAGTTTCCGCTGCGTATCGTTATATGATGTTTGGATGAGCCTTGGTGGCGTGCCACGTGTCCTATTTCCGCGTGTAGTGGGATGGGTCGTGACATTTAGTGGTATCAGAGCAATAGGTAACAAAACTTTGGGAACGTTCGACGACGAGTGGAGTGTTGAGTGAATTATCACATGTTCTAGAATGCATCCACATATTGTAGAGATGTTTGATGCATATGGTATGTTGTTATACACACGTGATTATGTTATTGCCATACATGCATAGTATTTATGCATTCGTGAATCGGTGGAATCATACGGATGTAGAGCTGTGTGATGAGATGAAGTTATAATGAGTTATCATAGACCGCGTGTTGTGGCAAGAGGGAAAGATGATATTTTGGTAGTGATGAACATTAGAATTTCTAAGTGAAAAGAAAATGGTTTTGATCGAATCGGTGGATGTTTTCAACGATAATGACGAGTGTCCTTTAAGGGATGTAACCGGGAGCGGAGTTTGAATAGTGAACGTCAGAGGAGATTTTTGCATAGTCCACATAGAAAATGAAGGAAATTGTTCGTAGTGAAGTTTTGGGATTTAGATTGATTGATAAGAGTTCTGTTTCAGACATTGGTTAATCATTATGACGTAAGAGAATAAGGATGAACAGTTGGGGTTTGTGATAGAAAGATAGTCTAGCAATATGTATTGCTAGCGTATGGGGTCGGTGAGGAATCTCTCACCTTATCTTACGATGTTAACCTACGGTACAATCGTACGAGGTTATCTTATGATGTATCTTACAGTATATACGGTGTATGTCAGGTAGTTGAAGAATTTTTCAACTTATTGTACGGCATTGAGACGATTGGATGGTTGAGGAATCTCTCAACCTATCTTACGGTATGTGTTGGACGGTTGAGGAATCTCTCAACTATCTTGTGGTATGTATCGGAATTGGGAAATATCTCAACGAGTTATGAGTATTGTGGTTGTTGAGGAATCTCTCAACTGAACCTGGTTTCGAATATTTGTGATACCATGGTGTATTCAGATGTAGTATAAAGGTTAGTAAGAAAAGCTACCAGATTGATTGTATAAGTGGGAAGTGGTATTTAAGGATTAACCTAGGATGAAGGATTAAAAATGGAAATGATAGAGTACGCTTTGACGGTTTGAGACTACAGTTAGTAGAAGTAATGGGTTTCAGTCAAGTATCGAAAATGGCACAGTATGAAGCGTTGTATGGGCATAAGTGTCAATAGCTGATTTGTGGGATCGAGGTTGGGTAAAGAAAGTTGTTAAGACCTAAGATCATACAGTTGATTACGGTAAGGGTAAAGCTAATCCAGGAGTGAATTTTAGAGGAGGCTCACCGTACTAAATATTCAATTCATCCGGGGAGTGACAAGATGTACCAGAATTTGCAAGAAAACTTTTGGTGGAGAGGTATGAAGCGAGAAGTTGCCAAGTTGTGTCTGAGTGTTCAGCATGTTAGCAAGTGAAGGCAGGGAGACAAGTACCTGCGGGGCTATTACAACCATTACCAGTGTCAAAGTGAAGTGGGATGGGATCACGATGGATTTTGTTTCGGGATTTCCACGATCGTTTAATCAGAATGATAAGATTTAGGTTATGGTTGATAGATTGACAAAATCAGCGCATTATCTACCGATCAATACGACTAAACCTTCAAGGTTGGCGGAATTGTATGTAAAAGGGGTTGTAAGACTACACGGAGTTCCAACAGTGATTATATCGGATCGTGATAGCTGTTTTACATCGAGGTTTTGGGAAGTCTATAGGAAGCCACGAATACTAAACTGAGTTTCAGCACTACATTTCATCCTCAGATCGACGGACAGTCAGAACGAATGATTCAGACATTGGAAGACATGCTTAGACTTTGCGTACTAGACCTTGAGTAAGTCAATATAGATTGAGAGGAGGAAATATAAATTAGAAAGACGAAGTTTTAATGAGTAAGTGAACAGAACCGGTAAGAATGGGAGGAAGACATGGTATTACGTTGAGTACATTATCGGATATGATAGCAGAAATGTAAAATGGTGAGGACAATGGTGGATACAATGAAATACGATTTCAGTGTCCTGGATTCCAACAAGGTTGGAGAGTTTTGAGAATGTCGAATTTCACCCTAAGAAAATTTTAAAGTGTTTAAAATATTTTTAAATAACACTTTCGTTGAGTAAGAAATTTTGTTCTAAATACTTGTGATTAGGTATCAAGTAGACCTTGGAAGACGGTATCGTGGAAAGATATGGCATGCTTAGTGCTTGGGACATAACGGTGGTTGTCAAACAAATGAGTTTTAGGTGGGCAGATTCTGAACTTAGGAATTCTAAAGGAGTTGGTGAAATGTCATGTACCTAAATTTGGCTAATTGGAAGTTATGACTTTAAAGGAGTGGTCGTGAGTATTGTTCCAAAGGGAGCTCGACATCGATTTAAGTATTGGGTAACCTGAGGTAATGAATGATTTGAGGCTTTGATCAATCAAGAACTTGATGAGATCCATAAAGTGCGAAGAACTTGAAAGATGACAGTTAGGAATCAGTTGGCATTGGTGACCGGAGTGAGAATTTTACCTTGGGGTATTGTCGTGAAAGGTATGTAAATTGGAAGTCGATGTGGAATTTATTGAACATAGTGAGGCTATAGTACTTTGTGGGAAGATTTAATTACCGGCTTATCCTCAGATTGTATGTGGGGATTATATTAATGCTGTAAGCAATAGGTTATTCAGGAATAATGGATTGGAGACCCGGATAGCATAAATAAAGGACTAGAAAGTTAAATGGGAAATTGAGTCAGATTCAACTACGGTTATGAAACATTGAATGTCGGAATGAGGTATGGTGCCTTAAGATGTTATACGAAGAATATTCGCTTGGTGTGAACGGTTGTCAGGAACTCAGTGATAGTTGAGATACAGAAGTGTGAGCGATATGGACTTGTGCAAAGGTAAAAGTGAAACATCAGCGACGTATAGAGTTGTAAACTACATAAATGGTAGTGGATCTACCTGGACTGATATGAGAATGGACTACATTGCAGTTGAGATCTTCGAAAGAAAAATAATTAACTCAAGATGTGTGTATGTAATATAAATAAAATGGATCGTAAATGGTCAAGGGTTGAGACAGGAACAAGATATGTTCTGAGCATGGGAATACGTGTTGATGAACTCTATGGTAGGTGTATGACTGAGTAAGCCAATTTTGATTTACAATGTTATTCGTTACGATGGATATTGGGAGTAATTGTGTTAAGAAGGAGATGAAGTGTTATGCGTAATTTTAAATCAATTTGTTTTAAAAGAACAACATGAAAGAAATGTGTTTGACTTTGATGAAAGTTCTAAATCAAAACTGTTAGGTATGATCTTCTATTTCAATCGGCAGTAGTTCGGGTGCAGACTTTGAAGAGCTAAATGATGAATATGTTTGACCTCATTGTGGGTGATTTGGGACGTTATATAAGCTCGAAATCTGAATGGTACTGATGAGGCACGTATGATTGAAAGTATAGTACAAGATTGGTTAAATTGAAACGAAATGATAAGTATTATGCAAAATAGAGAGGATATTAGTGCGACGCACTACCGACTAAGTGCTATTCATTGAACTGATGTTATTGTGATATGGCGTTCTGGGGAAGAAAGAGTATAATTCGATAAGAAATGGGAAGTCGTTAGAAAACACATTATCGTTCTACAAGTATCTTGTGGTTAACGGGATGAGGGATCGAATTTATAGTGCGAAACAGTTGATTGAAGCGTTGGCTTATCGACGAGGTATACGTATATGTTAGTGCTTGACTTTCGTTCACTTCGAGATGAAGAATCGTGTATGATTGTGCACCAGCTAAGACGTGTTGTCAACGACTTTTAGTCGAAAAGCAAGATAGGTGAATGAGAGATTAATGGTGGTCTTGGGTTTGAGTAATGTGATGAAACTTTTGAGTTTCGGATATGAAATGTGACAAGTAAAATGAAAGATATATGGGAGTTGACGTTGTGACATCGCGATGGGATTGAATGTCAGGTTTGACTATGGAGTATGTTCTACTCATATATCGATGTTCTCATATATCGATATGCTTCGGGGTATTGCTAGGATTCTGTTTGAATCTTCTATCAGATTGAGGCGGGGACTCTGAGGATTTATTTTCCTTAAGAGCCTGAGGATTTATTTTCCTCATGAGATTGTGGCATCTCAGTGAAGTGGATTGTGCATGTGGAAAATGTTGGAAGTACTTGTGTGAAGTCTTGGTGACTTGAGAAGATGGTTTAAGTTTGGGGACAAACTTCCTTTTTGGAGGGGAGAGTTGTCACACCCGTTCCAAAATTTCATAGTTTTATCATACATAATTGGAAAGTTGTGAGTATATCAATGTTATTTGATAATTGGATTGAGATGAGGTTGACTGTGGGTCAACGGTAAGGTGTCAGTGAGGACACGGGAATATGATAGTCCATTTTGCATTGGCACGGTTAAATGGCATTTATGTGATTTAAATATCATTTAACTTTTCTGGTATTTCATGAATAGTGAATTATACCTGTGTAGTATAATTTTTGGTAATTTCGATATTGTTATATACTAGTTGAGAACTGTGGTGAGAACGTGAGTGTCACGTTAAATAAAAGGTAGGTTATGTAGAGAGTTCACATAATTTAACTTTCGGATGTATATTTTTGACCCAAACGAGACTTAGTCGAAAACTTTTGTAATTTATAATTTTCACTCGTAAAGTTATAAAATGGACATGTGTGAAGTTTCGGGAGTTAATTAGAAGTTTGAGAAACTCACGGGGGAAGTAAACGTAATTCCTGAGAAGTTTTTCTATAAATAGTGGTGGATGAATTTCATTTCTCAAAACTTTACAAAATATCTTGAGAGAGGAGAGAGAAAGGGAGATTGTTTCCACGGGCTTTGCGACGACGATCGGCGACCTTTCGTCCGTCAGTTTTTCACCAAATTTAAGATTTGAACTCGTGGAGGTAAGATCTACGTTTTGATACTACTTAGGCCGTGTTTGGCCAATTTTTGTAAAAATCTTAATTCTAGACTTTTGGGAAAAACAGGTATAAACTTGTAGGAATTGTCTCAAATTCGAAATCTGACGATTAATTAGCCTCCTAGTCGATCCTTCAAAGTTTGGGGGAAATCGCACGAGGTATGAAGTTCTAACTTGTGAAATATAGAGAAATACATGTTTTATATTTCGATGACGGAATTGAGATCCGGGCACAATCCATGTATTATTTGTAGGCCTGTTAATTATGCACGCGCTAAATTGTGAAAAACATGTCTAAATTTACGCGAGCACGTTGAGTTGTCTATATGGGTCAAAGGGGAGTTTTATACAAATTCATGCCGGAGTAAGCTTCTCGATGTTTGAGAATTTGTGTAGCGACGGCTACTGTGCATGGTTTAAGGCGTAGACTTGCCATGGCACTTGTAGGATGTAATGGTTGTAGGCTTGGACTAGCCATTGACATCGCGGTTTAAGGCTTGGACTTGCCGCTACCGTATAAAGGCGTATTTTTCTCCCTAGAGACTATTGATATGATTTATGAGATTAAAGAATGTTTTGTCTTATATTGCATATGTTAGACTTGTGCACTCAGCATAGAGTTGAGCAGTGGAGATTTACTCCATTGCAGGTAAGAAGAAAGATAAGAAGAAGCGTGATGAGTGAGGCCGAGGAACTCCGGGGAACCACCATTGTATATGTTTTTGTTTTAAATCCTAAACTTGTGTAAGGATTGGTAATTGTAAAACGTTGTAATAGGATCATGGATTAGTTCCGTAGTATGGAAATCTTGTAATTGAACGTCTGTAGTTATGTTTTAAATGTTGTAATTGGTGTTGGTCGTGGTTGTTTGTGGATATTAGAGAAGCATGTGTTAGTATTATCATCACAGGGCTGCCTAGCAGGGGAGCAGTCGACTGGACCCTGGAACAGTCGACTGGATCCCGTGGGGTTTAGACACTGAAAGTGAATAGTAATGGAAACAGTCGACTGGACCCTTGATCAGTCGACTGAACCACTGTAGATTTTAGCTACTGATCCAAATAGTAACCAGTGCAGTCGACTGGGTTCCCTGATCAGCTGACTGGACCTCTGTTGCGAAATGTGAGTTTTGGGTTCTGTCAGGAACAGTCGACTGGACCCTAGCACAGTCGACTGAACCTCTGTTTTCAAAACTGTGTTCCTTTGGACAGGTTTCAATTGAACAAAACTTTTTATAACTCTGATTCCAATGGATTTTTCAACTCAGAAGGTAGTGTTCCCTAAAGTTTTAAAATACTCAGGGTTGTTTTAAAGTTTTCGCTGCGTATCGTTATATGATGTTTGGATTAGCCTTGGTGGCGTGCCACGTGTCCTATTTCTGCGCGTAGCGGGATGGGTCGTGACAGACCTACTTTGGTTAGCTGGGATCAAGCATCAGATTAGGAAGTTCAACCGTGATATGGAGAATATTGAAAAAATAGATACCAATGCACGGCATTGGTTAGAACGTGTACCCTCATAACAGTGGTCTCTAGCGTATAATGGTGGTCTACCTCTCTACTCTCCCTCATCCTCATCAACAACTGGGGCTTCATCCGGTGGCACTTGTGTATCTGGTGCAACCTGGGCCAACTGTGAGGAAGCTGGCTCTGATGCTGCCAGTGTATCTGCAGCAGACAGGCATGGCTGCTCAGGGCCCACAACTAGTGCCAACTGTGTATCTACAACAATCTCTGGCTCTGGCTCTTGACCCACAACTGGTGCCGACTGTGTATCTAAATCAACCTGGGTAGGTATCGAAGAACTGCCATCTGCTGCCACCGTCCCAATATCTGGAGCAACCTGGGATTGCTGCGAGGGACCCGCCTCAACTGCCACCGGTATAGCAAAATCAACATGTTTACCACGACGTCTCATCGAGGGACCTCTACCACGCCTTCCTCTCCCACACCCTCCTCTCCCATGTCCTCTCCCACAACCCACTACGCCACCAACAGCAATCTGTGCCACCTCCCCCATATCTGCATCATATGGTAAACGGGTCGGCATGGTCGGTGGTATGGTGATGGTGGCAGTGGTGGTAGGCAGGTCAACATGAACCTGGGTCAATGCCTCACCCATATCGGTATCGTTTATAGCTGCCGGGGTGGTGGCTATGGGGGTAACCAGTGGTATGGGGGTAAGCGGTGGTCTGGTGGTGGTGGTGGTGGTATATGCAAGATGGGTGGCTAGTGGGGGCACGGGACGTATGCTAGTAGTGGTGGTAGTATATATGGGGTAGGTCGCTACTGGGGCCACACGTCGTATGGTGGGGGTGGTGGCGATGGTATATGCGAGGGGGTGACTAGTGATGAAGGTATGGTGGTGGTGGCGGCTAATGGGGCCACGGGTCGTATGATGGGGGTGGTGGTAGCGGTGGTAGGTGGAGGGGGTGGTATCGTACCTATAATATCATAAATCTCATCCATCGGAATGTCATCAAGAATATGTGAAAGGTCCGATCCCTGAAACTGGGATAGGTCATCAAATAAATGGTCGGGGACTGGGGTTGTCCAGCTAGTGCTAGGGGCGTCGGGGTCTGGGGCTGTCCTGCTAGTGCTAGGGGCGTCAGATGATGTGTCGACTGAAGGAGATATCGACGAACGTATCTGCTGCAGTACCTCAGCACATGATGTCACAATCCCCTGAAGCGTACTATGGTGACCACAGTCATGACCACTATACTGCTGTAAGCTGGTCTGCGCACTCTGATACACCGTGCTAACAGTGCGAACCTGAAAGAATACAAATATAAGTCAAGCACCTATGGTTGGTCCAAAAAGCTAGTAAAATATAAACAAATTAGTTAATTTACATACGTACCAGCAGCTCAACAGTAGATCCTCCTCCGTGGTAACCGGCCTGCGCTCGATGAATGTGTCCGACCTGTAAAACTGTAATCCGATGACACCACCGCATATAAGGATTAGTGAACTCCATGGGCATGTCTACTATATCACCCCCGACAATAGAGGTCCTCCAGGCCGCTCACATGTGAATATACTCCCGGTGGAACACAGTCCAATCCTGCGATGCCCGTCCACATCGATCTATACCGTGTAAGCGCCGTGATGTGTCGACCGGCTCTGGGACTGTCTGTCGGAATCCGAACTGTCGAACGACCCTATTAGGTACGTGCCACTCAACAGTGTCTACGCAGATCAAAGGAGTGCGAGCTCTCCATAACTCGCGTCCCACCAGGTACACATCAGGGAGCACGTAACCATGCGGCTCCACTAAGTATGGTCGCCACTCAAAACGGGCCTCATCTAACAGGTCCAGCTGATCTCTGTGTACACAACGCACGTGAGTGCTGATGGTAAGCAGCTCCAAAGGAACCGTCCACCTAAACAAATAAACAAAAATAAATTGTTATAGTACTCTACAATCATATATGATAATTGAATGAAACACCAACTAATACCTGCACCCACGCGGTCCAATGGGAAGATCCGGAGGGCCTGGAGCGGCTGAAAACCAATGGGAGGAATGCTGGACAAGCCCGGCTTAATCGCCGGTATACGCTCCCATGCCCACATCTGCAACAACAACATGCATCATAATTAATATTTACTTTTTTATTTATATAAATAGGTTTACTTAATGAGATATTAAAACATACCTACAATAACGTAACTGGGCCGTAAACATCGCATACATGCATACGGGATGACCGATATAAGCATCGATACAACCACGCCAATATGGCTGATCCCCAGCTCATGCGACCACATGCGTCCAAATCACGTAGCAATGGAAGGTAAATCAACTTACCCTTGTTATCCGATGTATCAGATAACAAGAGACCTCCAAGTAGCCACAATATGGCAGTACGAGCATACTGCTCAAGTGTATGGACTGTCAAGTCACCTGCTGGCATAGCCTTCAAATGCTCAGCTATCTAGGAGAGATATATCCTACCGTGGTCAAACCTCTGAGGGGGTGGTGCTGCCCCCAGTAACTCCAAGCAGAGAGCCTGGCAGTCTGCGATGCTACATGACTCAACCATGCATGTGACTGGCTCACTGTCACGACCCATCCCACTACGCGTGGAAATAGGACACGTGGCACGCCATCAAGGCTTATCCAGTTCCATTAAAGTCAAATAGCAGCGGAAACATTATTAAAATCCATTAAAAATCAGAGTTATAAAAAAAAGTTTTGTTCAATTGAAACCTGTCCAAAAGAAAGCAGTTTTGAAAACAGAGGTCCAGTCGACTGATCGAGCGTCCGGTCGACTGGTGATCTCAAACAGAAAGGTTTCAAAATACAATAGCCCATCCAGTCGACTGTATCGGGGACCCAGTCGACTGGTGCCTAAAATTTTCAGTCGACTGGAAATGTCCAGTCGACTGGTACCCTAATCCAGCAGAATGTCATGGCCTGGGGCTCCATCCAGTCGACTGTTTTATTAACCAGTCGACTGAACCTCAGACGAAACAAAGCAGTAATCAATTCACCACAGTGATCCAGTCGACTGGATCAAAAACCAGTCAACTGATTTCTATCAGCAAACTCAAAAACTGCAGCTTTTCCAATCAAGGTTCTCCCAAATCCAAACCAATATATATCCAATCTATTCCATCATTCAAAAACATAATTACAAGAGCGTTTACTAGGGATTACAAGTACTAAATCTAAGTTTAGATTATATTACAACATACTACGAATTCAAGGTTATTATTACAAGTTCAGAATAGAACAAAAGTATAGACATTGATTCCCCGGCATTCCACGGCCTCACTCCTCACGTTTCTTCTTGTCTTTCTTCTTACCTGCAATGGAGTACATCTCCACTACTCAGCTATATGCTGAGTGCACAAGTCTAACATGTGTAATATATAACAAAACATGCTTTAATCTCATAAATCATATCAATAGTCTCTAGGGAGAAAAATACGCATTCATCCGGTAGCGGCAAGTCCAAGCCTTAAACCGCGATACCAATGGCAAGTCCAAGTCTATCAACCATTGTATCCACAAGTGCCATGGCAAGTCCAAGTCTATCAACCATGCACAGTAACCGTCGCTACTAAATTCTCAAACATCGAGAAGCTTACTCCGGCATGAATTTGTATAAGACTCCCCTTTGACCCACATAGACAACTTAACGTGCTCGCATAAATTTAGACATGCTTTTCACAATTTAGCGCGTGCATAATTAACGGACCTACAATTAACACATGGATTTTTCCCGGATCTCAATTTCGTCGTCGAAATCTAAAACATGTATTTCCCTATATTTCACAAGTTAGAACTTCATACCTCGTGCGATTTTTCCCAAACTTTGAAAGATCGACTAGGAGGTCAATTAATCGTCGGATTTCGAATTTGAGAAAATTCCTACAAGTTTATACCTGTTTTTTCCAAAAGTCTAAAATTAAGGTTTTTACAAAACTTGGCCAAACACGGCCTAAGTAGTATCAAAATGAAGATCTTACCTCCACGAGTTCAAATATAAAATCTGAAGAAAAACTGACAGACGAAAGGTTGTCGTATGTCGCCGGCAAGCTCGTGGCAACCAAATCTCCTTTCTCTCTCCTCTCTCTAGATATTTGTGAGTTTTGGATGAGAATGAAATCTCACCCCCACCTATTTATAGAAAAACTCTTCAAAAATTGCGTTTACCTCCCCACGAGTTCCTCAAACTTCTAATCAGCTCTCGAAACTTCGCACACGTCCATTTTATAACTTTACGAGTGAAAATTATAAATTTCAAAAGTTTTCGACTAGGTTTTGTTTGGGTCCAAAATAACGTCCGAAAACTATATTCTTTGGAATCTCTACACAACCTACCTTTTTAATTAACGTATCACTCACGTTCTCACCACAGTTCTCAAATGATATACTGAAGTATCCAAACACCAGAATTATACTACACAGGTATAATTAATATTCACAGGAATACCAGATAAAGTCAAATAACATTTAAATCATATAAATGACATTTACTCATGCTCATGCCATATGAATTAGCATGTTCTCGTGTCCTCACTGACACCTTACAGTTGACTCACAGTCAACCTCATCACCATTATCAACCAACATTGATAAACTCTCAAATTACAAATGTGCATGATAAAATTATGAATTCCTGGAACAAGTTTGACACTCACCATCCACAGGCAGACCCCACAACACAACAATGTCCTGAAGTGTGACGGTCGCCTCACCTATCGGTAGGTGAAAGGTGTGGGTCTCCTGACGTCACCTCTCAAGTAATGCACTGATGAGGGCATGGTCGCACTGGATCCAGCCGACCCGAAAAACTCCATAGAATCTAGCTCGCATCAAATAAGTCATCGAACGTGAATCGCCGCCCCACTGCCATAGCCTGTAATCAGCCCTCCGCACTGTGAACGCATCGTAATCCTACAATCACATAAATTATGTTAAATTTCTGTTCTTTGGTATATTGGTACAAAATAACATACATATATATATAGATATAGATCTAATTTTTGCATACCCTCTGATGCCCCCATATATCCTGCGATATGTGGGTCGACTGTCAAGTCAGGACAGATGGGTCTATAGGACCCTGCCGCGGACGCGTCATCTAAACTGCATTAATTATACAATTACAAATTAATTTGGTATTTTGAATTTTTTCAACAAATTAACCAACAGAGGCATTCAAAGTTCAATTAACTGAAGGGTGGTAGATGATATTAACCAAAAATAAAATAACTATCAATCATAATAAATTCATATGAAAAAAAATATACACAAGGGGTAAATTGAATTAATTAACAAAGTAAAAAATAATAAATTATCTGATGTGTATGGTGTGGGGCGGTGCACGTATCCAGAATTTGTCCCTTTGTCCGACTCCAATAAAACTTGGTGTCAATAACGCGTTATGAAAAATGCTATTAAATTTAGGACCGCGGAGGACAGGTAGTTTGAAAAATCCTCATCTCTCAAATTTGTTCCTTTTTTAATATTATATTTTCTATATAATTTTTATAAAAAATATTAATTTTATGATTATCTAACAAAACACTTGTTAAAAAAGTTTTATATTTTATTTTTATATCACGTGTTTGTTCGTGTTCGTGGATAATCAAAACGAAGGTTCATATTCAAATGGTTTTCGAGTTGTCGAGTTACTGATTTTTTGATATCAAGATTTTCTAATTCTATAATTCTTTTAAATTTTCAAGATTTTTCACTATTGTGAAATCTATTTTCAGCATTTTGACAAACCCTTTGAAACACATCAACATTTTATTCCAAGAAGAAGAGACCGATCTATATGCTAACCCCAAGGTCTTTTATCTTTTAAATTTGGTACAAAAGTCCCTTGTTTTAGACTAATTAAGTTTAAAGGACAATTCGTTTTTTTTTTTTTTTTTTAGGTCTATGTTTGAATTTTTCACACTTTTCTGTGTGCCACTTACACAGCACGGGGTACACACATTTAAAGCTAGATGTCAAATTTAGCTTGAATTTCAACGTGTGCCTAACATTACTCTATTAAAAAATGGGTACATGATATTAATAAACTAAACAAAGTTCAATTAACTGAGTGTAATCCTAAATAAAATAACAATCAATCATAATAAATTCATATGAAAAAAAAAATATGCAAGCAGTAAATTGAATTAATTAACAAACTACTAAAATATTAGCAACTGGTTGCATAAATGGGTAATGTACATGTAATTAATTCATACATATACATATACATATCAAAATATACATACATATATATATATATACCTCGTCGGAGAGAGAGAATCGCCGGAGAGAGAGAGATAGGGAGATATCGTCGGAGAGAGAGAATCGCCAGAGAGAGAGAGAAAATCGCCGGAGAAGAGAGAGACTAATGGAGAGAGTGAACCTGAAAACGAGAATGGAAGGAATGTAGCGACTTTTAAGTCGTGATTACTAAAGACGACTTTACTTAAAGTCGTTTTTGGTAAAACCGACTTTATTTAAAGTCGTTATTGGTAAAACCGACTTTAAATTAAAGTCGTGATTGTTAAAAACGACTTAAGAAAAGTCGTCATTACTAAAAATGACTTATAAAATCGTTATTGGTAATACCGACTAATTCTCTAACAGTGTTCAATCACTGGTCAGAAATGTCCAATCAAACAGAGACCACTAAAAGTCGGTATTAGTAACACCGATTTTTACTTTAAGTCGTCTATGATAATGACGACTCTATATAGTCATTTCTACAAAAATCGACTTTTTTAAAGTTGTTATTTGTAAAAACGACTTATAACCATTTTTCTTTTTTCAGGAATAGGTATTTTCCTAGAAAAAAAATCATTTACTTAAACTCGGTTTTAGTAATAACAATTTTAAAATAAAAGTCATTTTTAGTAATGACGACTCTATAGAGTTATTCTTAGTAACAACGATTTACTCTGTTTCTGTCTTTAAGTAGTTTAATAATTAAGTCTTTTTTATGCAATTTTTATGGAAACAACTTGTAGTTTTGACCGCACTGTGCGGTTGTGCGGTCAGGAGAGCGAAAGGTGGAAGGGGTTGAGAGTGTGACAAATGGTTATAGATCATTAAATGCTACTCCCTCCGAACTAAATTGTTTGGCACTTTCGAGAAATCTAACTTTCAAAAGAACATAAAGATTACACTTTTATCAAACTTTTATGCTCTAGCTTTCCAAGTTTGCCCCTCATGAATGCATTCAGATTAGTTAGAGGTGTGAAAAAAGAAAGGGAAAAACAATAATGATTCAAAATTTATTGTGTTGACTTTTCAACATGGACTAACATTATAGGACATCTCAAAATAGAAAGAGTGCCCAACAATTTGGGATGGAGGGAGTATCAAATTTCCCAGTTACACAACCGGTCAATCAGGTCTACTTGTAACTCGCATGAGGAGGATTGTAATTGTATGACAAGAGTTTGTAACACAGATATTGTAATATCATGAGAAGAATTGTAACTAAATGAGAAAAGACAGTAACTCGTATGAGGAGTTTTAATTGTAACTGTATGATAAAAGATTGTAATATGGTGAGTAGTTTGGTAACTGTATGATGTGTGATTGTAACTCGCATGAGGAGGATTGTAATTATATATTGTAACTCGCATAAGGAGTTTTGTAACTGCATGACAAGAGATTGTAACATCGTGAGTAGTTTGCTAATTATATGAGGTGTGATTGTAACTCGCATGAGGAGGATTGCAATTGTATGACAAGATATTGTAACACAGATATTTTAACATCGTGAGAAGGACTGTAACTAAATGAGAAAAGATTGTAACTCGCATGAGGAGTTTTGTAACTGTATGATAAGTAACTGTATGATAAGAGATTGTAACATCGTGAGTAGTTTGATAACTATATGACAAACAATTGTAACATCGATCGTGAGAAGTTTTGTAACTGTATGACAATGGATTATAACTTGAAGGTAGAACCATAAATAAATAATAATAATAATAATAATAATAATAAATAATAAAATAAAATAAAATAAAATAAACAGATTGTAACAAATATATTGTAACTCCGTGAGAACAAATTGTAACTCCATGACAAATGATTGTAACTTTATCACAGAGATTGTAACTCTGTGAGATAAAACTATAACCATGTGCATTTAAAATTTCCAACGAGTAATAGGTAGATAATTTAGTACACCAATTAAACAGGCTAGTGACAAAGGATTCTTTATCTGTCTCAATTTTGAAATTTAAGATAAGAAAAACAGCAGTCTCTCTCATTTTTCAAGCCAAAGAAATCCACAACCACAAAACAACCAAAGAGAAGAGGACAAAAAGTTATAATAAGACAAATCTTTAAGAATAAGACAAAGTGGGTGGAATGTGGATATAATTCGAAGAAGACAAGTATACAAGAAAATATTTATTTTCTACATAGGTAAATTTCTATCAACCATCATACATATAATTTCTCTTATCTCCATTTTTTGAACCATGGTGAAATATTTATGTATGGAAAAAAATGTTTGTCACCAAGTCTTCCACTAGTGGCACCTTCATACGCAATCTATTTAGTATGTCATATGCATGAAGCTTAATAGGTCAACCTCCAAATCTTCCACTAATGGCATCTTCATACGTCGGAAGAATAAAATGTCATTGATTGTACCTTTTTTAGTTTTTTATATTCTTGAATATAAAAATAAGGGTAAATTGCAAATTACACCCCTGTAATTTAAGAGTTGTGACAATTTGGTCCCTATGGTTTCAATTTTGGCAATTTACACCCTGTAGTTTGAAAATTGTGCAAAATCCACCCAATTACAAAATAAGCAAGGGCATAATGGGAATATCACATTATTTCCAGCCCAAAATGATCCTATGTACCCATAGATCCAAGAGTGTAGTTCAGTGGGACCAGAAGCTTATACGGGGGTTCTGGAACAGCGCCCCCGCCCAATTTTTTTGGATAGAAATAGTATAATTTTATGTGATTTTTGTACAAAGCAATTTATCCCATAAATAACTTATAATCTTTTAAATAATCTGATACACTTAAAGCTTATAATTATTTGATAATATCTTAAAATCTTTTAAGTAATCTGATACATTTAAAGTTGAACACGCACTGCCACACAAATATCAAAGTGAAATTGATAAAATAAATAAATAAATAAAGATAAAAATTAAGCTTATAATTCAAATTTTCGTGAAAATATTATGGGATAGATTAGTTTGTAAAAAAAAATCACATAGAATTATACTATTTCTACCCCCAAAAAATAAATATATCAGGTCGGGGCACTGCTCTCGAACTCTAGTATAAGCTTCTTCTCCCACTGAACTACACTTCTGGATTAGTGCCTGCACATGGAGTCATTTTTGGCTGTAAATCATATGACATTCCCATTATGCCCTTGCTTATTTTGTAATTGGGTGGATTTTGTACAATTTTCAAATCATAGGGTGTAAATTGCCAAAATTGAAACCATAGGGACCAAATTGTCACAACCCTTAAACTACAGGGGTATAATTTGCAATTTACCATAAACATAATTTAACGTGTTCATAAGAAATGATGCAAAGAAAGAATTGGGGTTAAGGCATACACTTAAGTTACAATTTTTCGTGATAAGTTACAATAATTTGTGGAAAATGTTTCAATATTCATTATCTATGTGACATTATTTTGTGGTATAGTTACAATAATTTGTCACCAAGGTTACAAAATGTTTTATTTATGCAATTAATCAGTAAGATTGTAATCTTAATGAGCAAATTTTGTAACTTGTTAACAAAATATTGCAACTTTGATGATAAAGATGTGAGGTAAACGCCAGAGATGTCTTCAAGGTGTCCAGAGATACGACTACACTAGTTAGGATCAATGCGACGCCAGGAACGATCTTGCCTTACCATTTTTCATCCTTAAAGATATTGTGGCCGATCCTACCACATATATTTCCAATGTGATCCTTAATAAGACAGAGGTAAATATAGTTATGAAAATCATTACCATCTATGGGGGTCAAGCTTTCCAAAATACTCACGACCAAATCTGCCAGTCTAGGGCCATTATGGGGTTCTAATGTCGCGATAGGACACCAGTATGGTAAACATAACTTTCACGTGCCAGAAACAACAACGGTTGACCTTATGCCTTTCACTGTAATATTTTCACATTCCTG
Organism: Hydrangea macrophylla; assembly: GCA_033977485.1. NCBI lineage: Eukaryota > Viridiplantae > Streptophyta > Magnoliopsida > Cornales > Hydrangeaceae > Hydrangea > Hydrangea macrophylla. The sequence goes on from CM066997.1 coordinate 22,110,446, forward strand.
AAGAGCAACAGGTTGACCTCTAGTCTTCCAGTGTAAGAATTTCAAATGCCGAAAGAATACGAGGTCGACCTTATTATCTTCTACCAAAAGGCACCTTTACACACTGAAAGAATATGAGGTTGACCTCCTGATCTTCCACCCAGGCACCTTCGCATGCCAGAAGAAGATAATGGCATGTATCATAATTGTTTTTGTCTTTATTGTTGGTAATCATGTATTAATATAACATGTTGATGAGAAAGAAGCCAAAGAAAGAATTGGGGTTCTTGCATAAATAGAAGTTACAATATTTTGTGATCAAGTTACAATTTTTTTGTCCATGTTACAACATTTTGTCATGTAGTTATAATATTTTGTCACCAATGTTACAAAATGTTCGAATCACCCAATTAATCACTACGGTTGTAACCCTGATGTCAAACTATTGGAACATCTTGACAAAATATTGCAACTTCGATGACAAAAGTTGTTACCTAGTCCCTTTGTATTATAACTCCATCATAGAATATTCTAACCCGTTCATAAAAGGTTGAAAGTAAAAGTCATAGTGACTACGTACAATTGACATGTAAATGTTATTAATAAGTGTTTAATAAGCTATTACCAACATGGACTCATGGTTTCAAACCATTATCATAGTGGGTTTTTATATGAACAAACATGCTGGATTTAAATAGTAACATTGCATATGAGTCTATATGTTTAATGGACATGTAACTATTAGTAACCACACAACAAGTGTTTATTTATACAACATCTGGAATTGAGGAGACAATTCATAAACTGTTATCATAGTGGGTCTCCACTTGAAGAAACATGTCCGATCTAACTTGTAACACAATAGTATTTTCATCTTATATTAACATAGTGATATATGAGTCTCACACCAAGGGAAACATGCCAAGTTCTCCTTGCTCACGGATCTCTACTTGGACGCACAGTTCCAGACCATTATCATGGGGTCTCACTTGAAGAAACATATCTGATCTAAATAGTAACACAGTATATGAGTTTATAATTGGCCTGTTAGTGTTAGTAATCATGTTATAAGTGTTTATGAAACTCTTTTATAAAACCTAGAATTGAGAAGATCATTGTTCAACTGTTATTATAGTACGTCCATACTTAGAGAAACATTGGTCTAATTAGTAACACGGTAGTATGAAAATCATATATTAACATGGTACGATATGAGTCTCTACATTGATAAATGAAGATGTCCATGTTGGATGTGAATATATATTTGGGCTCTACTCTTATAGTGAATATATATGGTCTCTACTCTTATAGTGATAATTGAAGCTGCCCATGTTGGATGCAACTATAGGATTCCTACTAATGACAGTATATTCGTAACAACACAAATGATTTTTGATTTTTTGACGGAACAACTCGAAGGTGGTGTTGAAAGTATCCATTTGATATATGACTCCACATGGATTTGGCATCACATCAAGAGAATGTGCTCTTGATGCTAGAATTCCATGCCAATGTGATTGAGTTGTGTCCATGAGAGAAAAGACAGAGAGTTATTGATGTTGTTCACTTGATTTACATATATCAGAAGCAACAACGGTTGACCTTATGCCTTTCATTGTAAGATTTTCACATTCCAGAAGAATAACCGGTCGACCTCTAGTCTTTCAGTATAAGAATTTCAAATGCCGGATGAACATGAGGTCAGCCTTATTATCTTGCACCAAAGGCACTTTCACATGCCAGAAGATAGAACGGTCGACCTATAATCTTTCAGTGTAAAAATTACACATGGCGGAAGAATACAAGGTCGACCTCATATTGTAACTTCAATGAAGACAAAGTGTAACTTTGTCCCTTTGGATTGTAACTTCATCATAAAATATTGTAACCCGTTAACAAAATATTGGATATACAAGTGTTAGTAATACGTATAAGTTTATTTGACATGTAATTATTAGTAATTAATGCATTTATGTCCATCAACTTTAATTCTTTTTCCACAATGTAAAAGATTTACATTAGTTTTTTGCAAAGAAAAATTTTAAAATCATTTCAAAATAAATAAGGGAAAATTATATGGGGATCCCTAGTTCAGTAAATATAGTGGTTTAAGGATAACTAATTATTTTTACTTTGGTTTAGATCCTTTACCAAACTTCGCCTGTTTTGACATTCGGAATTAGACGTGGTAAAATTTCATCACAGTGTTAAAAGTGATGAAATCATGATTTTGGTTAATACTTTTATAAACTTCACATATTTTGACATACATGATTAAAAGTGGTGAAATTTCACCACCATTTTAAAAATGTGCTCAAAACAGTGGTGAAATTTTACCACTTTTGAATTATGTTGAAACAGTGATGAAATTTCAGCACTTTTAAAATAAATAAAAAAAACTATCAAGACATGTAATTTTTAAATATTTTTTTTTTGCTCAAAATATATCAACAATGGTACTAGTTTTGTAGCTCTTGTTGACATGATTCCAATGGTATGTATTTTGCAAAAAAATGGAGTTATAGATCAAAAGTTATGGAGGTTTAAAGTTAAAATATTTTTGAAATGGAGTTTTATAAGGTACAACCGCTTACACAGAGTACATGCTTAGAGAAGTTATAATTTTTTGTGACCAAGTTACAATATTCGCTGGAAAAGGTTACAATCTTTTTGTTCTATGTTACAATATTTTATCACATAGTTATAATATTTGTCACCAAGGTTACAAAGTGTATGGTTGAGAAGCGTAACCTATTTGACCGGTTATAGTGTAATTTTTTAGTACAAAATCACTATAGTTTTTAATATTATGGCTGACATTTTTTGCTCCCGTAATTTTTGTATCTAGTGGCTGAGAGAATTTTTTCTCTCTAGATCGCACCATGTGGTCAAACCACTAGAACGCATAGAAGAAGGACTTATATAATTATAGAATAATCTTTTTTCTTGATTTTTTTTTGAGTGGTGGATCCACCAATTAGCTCTCACAACTCTGAAATGACACCTCTTGGTAGGGATCCAGGAGATCTTACCATGTGGCAACATTGTGTGGTAATATTATAGAGTAATACAATGCTTCCTAAATTTTCGTAACCACCTGTGAAAGTAAACCCAGTTGATTTTGATTAGAAGATTTTGACTTAGTCCACTGGCCACTATTGTTGAAGGAGAGCATTTTTGCTAACCCAAAAAATGATCGGTAAATTAGCCCCAAATCCTTAATTAAAACAAGAAAAAGTTTGAGGGAGCTATTTTTTCTATGCTTTAGTCAAAAGTCCCTCTCAGCAATTTTGGAAATGAAGACCCAAGCATACCCACGCGCATGGCTAAGAGAGTCCCAAACATTCCAGCCACTCACACCGTGTGAGTGGTTGTACTGTAGCATTTCTTATTTTCAAAAAATGTTTCAAAACTTTAAAAACCTCCATAACTTTTGATCTACAACTCCATTTTTTACAAATTTTATACCGCTGGAATCGTGTCGACGAGAGCTACAAAGCTAGTACCATTGTTGATATGTTTTGAGCAAATTTTTTTTTTTCAATTTGAAGAAATTTTGAAAAAAATAGAGTTTTGTGAAATTTCACAAAAGTAGTTTTGTGAAAATTTTGTGAAATTTTCAGTTACACAAGACATGTAAGATTTTGATTTTGATTTTTTTGCTCAAAACATATCAACAATGGTACTAGTTTTCACTAAATACCAAAAGTGACAATTCAAAACACTTTTTTTTTCAAAATTTCTACAAGTTTCACAAAACTTTTTTTGTAAAATTTCACAAAACTCTGTTTTTTTCCAAAATTTCTTCAAATTAAAAAAAAAAAAAAAAAATTTGCTCAAAACATATCAACAATGGTACTAGTTTTGTAGCTCTCGTCAACACGATTCCAACGGTATAAAATTTGTAAAAAATAGAGTTGTAGATCAAAAATAGAGTTGTGAGTGGCTGAAATGTTTGGGGCTGTGCATGGCCATGCGCGTGGGCATGCTTGGGCTTGAACAATGAAAAAGGTAAGAGGGACTTTTGACTAGTGTACCAAAAAAACGGCTCCTTTAAACTTTCTTTACTTTAATTAAGGGTTTGTGCCTAATTTACCCAAAATGATTCACTAATGCTCACCCAAGCATCCCATTGGCCAATGCAGTAGGACCCAGGATTAAACATCATTTGCTAAATCATGAGTCCCACTGTATTGGCCAATGGGATGCTTGGGTGAGCATTGGTGATCCGTATTTTGGGTGAGCAAAAGTATTTTCTTGTTGAAGGGTACGTATTGTCATATATATATTTGGGATATAAAATTTGGGAAGTGTAGCATTACTCGTAATTATAATCAATAATATAATTATTAGTTTGGTGTCTTATTATTGATTATTGGGACAGTCGGCCATAGCTCCCAAACTATGCAATAGGTCCACGCGCTTTGTTTTTCATGCCAAAAGTCCTTGAGTTTTTTTTATACCAAAATGACCCTAAAATGCTATTGACATGCCTCTCCCTTTATTTTCAGCAACTTTCCAAAAAAGGGTTTTTTTTTTTTTTTTCAATCTTCAAAATGCCATGACTTTCAAAATTTAAATCAGTTTTCGATAAAATCTATATACTCCCTTTATTTTCAGCAACTTTCCAAAAAAAAGGGTTTTTTTTTTTTTCAATCTTCAAAATGCCATAACTTTCAAAATATAAATCAGTTTTCGATAAAATCTATATATCTATGATCTACAAAACAAGATCTACAACACACAAGATGCATATTGCATATTAAATTCTTTAAAAAAAAAAAATAAGTTCAAAATTTTGCAGCTTAAAACGGACAACGAAGAATATATATATATATATATATTGTAAAACTGACACTTCTATTGCGTAGATCTCGAAAAATTAGACCAATTCAGAAAAAATAAATTGTCCGAAATAGCCAAGAATCACAAAGTTGTGGCCATTTTAGCAGATGATATTGACTTTAAGGTTCTGCCTAGATAAAGACAGTGACATGATACTGTCGACAGTAACATTTCTTAAAATTGACCAAATAATTGCAAAATTATGGTTATTTTATCATATGATACTCCCTTTATAATACTTTCTAAGTAAATACAGTAACATGTTATAAAAAAATAAACGTTTTTACAAAGATAGTAACATGTCACTGTTGCAAAAAGTTGTAAAATTAGGGTCATTTAGCAGATAATAATGTCTTTAAAAATTGCCTCTGTGCAAAAAAATAGTAACATACCGTTTAGCAACATATATGGTATTGAACAAAGAAACAATAACATGTCGTCGATAGTAATATTTTTTTCAAATTGACCAAATATTTGTAAAATTATATCCATTTTGCAGATGTTACTGCATTTACTTTACTCTCCAGTTAAAGACAGTAACATATCATCAAACGCAAAAAAACATTAAAATAATAATAATAATAAATTTTAAAAATCAAAGGTTATGTCACTGTCGCTAGGGGTGTAAGTAAAAAAAACAAAAATCGAAAACCGACCACCCAAAAAACCGATTGGTCGGTTTTATAAATTTATGTTCAAGCCAAAACCGACCGAAAAACCGACCAAAGGCTTCGAAAACTAACCGACCGCCACTGTTGGTCTTTTTTTTTTTTTCATAAAAAAACCGAAAAAAAACCCAACCAAAACCGACCGCTTACACCCCTAACTGTCGCAACAAATAGTGACATTACGTTATAATGGTCTGAGACATGAATTTTTTTCTTTTTTTTTTTTATAGTCACTATGGATCTTGTTTTATAGATCTTTTCTTCTAGATTACATATATTTAAATTTTAGTCAAAATGGAGTTGTGGTTTGAAAGCTATTGCATTTTAAAGTTTGAAAAAAAAATAAAAAACAAAAAACAAACTGGTTTGGGGTGCGTGTTGAGATGGAATTCCAAGCATGTGTTTCTCACAACCCAACCCGCTACGGACACGTGGCACGCCACCAAGGCTCATCCAATTCGATTAAAGTAAAATAACAGTGGAAATCATAAGTACGATCCATAAAATTAGAGTCATAAAAAGTTTTGCTCAATTGAAAAACTTCCAGAAATAATCAATTTTGAAAACAGAGATCCAGTCGACTGCGTAAAGACCCAGTCGACTGCTTCGAGATTACAGAGAGCTAGTATAACATCTAAAGAGCCCAATACAGTCGACTGTGTCGGGGGCCTAGTCGACTGTGGTCGGCCCAGTCGACTGTGGTATCCAAATCCCAGTCAACTGGCACTTGTCCGGTCGACTGGTACCCTATTCAGGCAGAACCTCCCATTCTAAAACACAACCCAGTCGACTGTTTTTTTTAACAGAACTGCAAAGCGGGGGTATTTGTAAAATACAACCGCGCTAAAAGGAAGAATTGTATTAGTTTTTATCACAACTTCCCGTGTTATCTGCAATTTGCATTGCAAGGCTAATTTCTATACACTATGATTAATCTATGATAAGTTGTATTGTTTTAGCTGTTGTTTGTGCAGATTACTGCTGTGTGGACTAAACAGATGAACATCAGAATAAATGGAATGCTGGAATGAAAACAAAAGAAGCCAAAGCTGAAATGTGGAGTTCGATCGATCTAAGAAGGTTCGATCGATCGAGCGTTCGATCGCTTGAAGAGAGTTGAAGCGATTGAGTCTTAAGGGTTCGATCGATCGAAACCAGTTCGATCGATCGAACGGGGTATTTCCAGTAACATTTGCGTGCGCAGCAGATGCGGGTTTTAACCCTAGTTTCTTAGGTTTTCTTATATATAGGAGTTTTGTACACGTCCATAAGGACGCCCACTTTACATTTTTACAGTTTTTTAGAGAGAGAGATAGAGGTTTGTGTTTGGTTTTGTAGGTTATTCATTGAAGTTTCATTTGTGAACCGGATTTCTTAAGTTTAATACGAGTATTCTTCATTCCAGGTTATATACTTATTGTTTATTCATATCTTGCACTTGGTAGTCGTAGTTTAATTGCTCGTCTTATAGTGTTACATGCTAAATATTTATAAAACCATAGTTTTTAGATTTTTCATGAAAAACTCGCAACCAAACAAAGTGTTAATGTTTTCTTACGTTAAAAATCAATCTTTGACACTCCAGACGATGTCTGAGTAGTCCCAGGTTGGGAGAACACGATGAAACAGTGATCTCCAGCCTCTGCCATGCAGCAGAATAATCGCTGTGTTCGATCGATCGAAGTTAGTTCGATCGATCGAACCAGAGACAGTCAAGCGATCGAAATCAGTTCGATCGATTGAGGGATAAAGGTCTTCGATCGATCGAAAGCGCGTCGATCGATCGAACTCCCTGATTCTTGAGGATGTTCCCTGCAGTATTCCAGGACCTTTTGTTTGAAGATTTGATATCATTCTGTCCCAAATAAATGCTCAGTTTGTCAAAACAGATTTTAAAACTAAGGCCCTAAGGCATTTTCTTTCAATACATTTTGCAAACCATCTTCAATGCTAACACCATTGAGGATGCGAGTCTTAACTATTGGATTAAACCGCTTTTACGTATTTTAACTTAACTGTGATGATATGGTCCCGGTCATGAAAGGGCCATAGAATCTCCATCTTTAGAGGAATACGGAAAACTGTGGGTAATGTACTCCTTGGTGCTTCAAGGCAAATGCATGGTAGATAGCTAGATTACTGTGGATTCGTGTAATCCCAACACTTTCTTTTTAAAAGTTAAACTTCTCAATTTAGAGTACTGTTTTAATTAGCTAGTTAGATTGTTCAGTTAATTTTAATTATCTTCAGTAGTAATCCTAGTTTGTGGAACTTTGTGTTCCGCACCATCGTTCAATCTTATTCATTTTATTTTGTTTTCTTTGAGGATAGTCTAAATCAATAGGTCAACACCTTCCCTGTGGGATCGACCTGGTCTTACCAGTTACTACTTGCACGTCTACCTACACTTGGGTATTGCACAAGAGCGCACAAGATTTTTTCGCGTGTCAAGTTTTTGGCGCCGTTGCCGGGGAAGGCGACGATCAATTCCTTAGATTACCTCAGTCTCTCTTCATCTCTTTCTATTTTTATTTTCTCTTCTTTTCAGTTCTTTTGGGTAAGTTCTCACCCTAGGGATCCTCCCAGTTCATGTCCGAGAATTCTATAGAAGGAATTTTTGGAAATCCATTCTACCATTCTGACTCTGATAGTTCCATCAACCCGATAGTCACTCCAACTGCATCAATGGATGATCACCAGAGTGAAAATGGTGACAATAATTTGGTGCCAATTGATGAGGCACTCCGTCCTCTTTGCGATCTTATGCAACCAGAACATGCACCTACGCCCTCTTGCATTCAAATCCCACCACATAATGACGAATTTCAGTTTCGCAATGGGATGATTCAACTGCTTCCCACTTTTCATGGGATGGAAAGCGAGAAGGTGTATTTACATGTCACCGATTTCGAGGATGTTTGCAAAACATTCTCGCAAAATTGTCCTAGGGAGGTGACGCATCTAATGCTATTCCCCTTCACTTTGAAAGATAAAGCGAAGGCGTGGCTCCACTCCCTAAAACCTAATTCAATTTTCACCTGGCATGCGATGAGCACCGCGTTTCTGAAGAAATTCTATCCTACGTCAAATCAATTCCTATAAACAAAAGAGCAATGAAACCTTCACACAAGCGTGGGAGCGTTTTAAAGATTTGCTTCTCTCATGCCCACACCATGGGTTTGAGAAATGGCGAACTATCAGCTTCTTTTATCAGGGATTGAATGGTGAAACAAAGAAGTTGGTGGAAACAATGAGCTCTGGACCATTTCTGCGTAAAAACACTGAAGAGGCCGAAGCCCATTTCGAATGGTTAGCTGAATACGCTCATGAATGGTCAAATTCTGATAATATCTCACGCTCACAGATATCCTGTGTAGAGGAGAAAAGCCTATACCAGCTAACCAATGAAGATCACCTCATGACTAAGTATGCAGAGTTAGCAAAGGAGGTAGAGGAGTTAAGCATGAAAGGAGAGAGCTCTAGGCAAGTCATGCCTGAAGAACCATGTGGCACATGCAACATGTTGGGACATACAACTCAATATTGTCCTAATGTGCCATATTTTCAAGAGCAAGCCCCTATAGAGATGAATGCCATGCAAGGTTTTCGAGGGGCGGGGAATTCCAACAATAACTTTCAAAGTAACAATAGATGGAATCACCCCGGTTTTGATTGGAGAAATAATGCTGGGGCCCAAAATCAATATCAACAGCAGCCCTACAACAACAATCAATATCAAGGGCAAAACAATAGGCCAGCCCAGCATTACAATCAAAACAGAACCAATAATTACCATCAAGCTCAACCCTCCAATGCACCACAAACCAATACCTATGTGCCACCGCACAAGAAGGTACAAGAAGAAGAGCCACTTGCTAATGCCAATCTAACTCAGCAACTCATCCAAATGATGAGTAGAATGTCTGCTACATTAGAGAGGATAGATGCACGGCAAGAAGGCTCAGGAGGAACATTCCCTGCCCAACCACTTCCGAACCCCAAAGGACATAACAATGGTCCTAACAATCAAGAACATGCTAAAGCTGTGACTACACTGAGAAGTGGAAAAATCATAGAGAAAAACATGCCTCTGTCCACTCCCGAAGTGTACAAAGAGGAGGAAGTGGTGGATGAAGAAGTTGAGCTACCATCTACTCGAGAGAAGGAGCCGTCTACTAATGACGAACCAATAAAGGCAAACATTGAAGCTCCTAGAGTAGAAGAAGAAGTTGAGCGAAGGCCTGGAAAGGAATCTGTTAAGGAGGAACCACCAAAATGCCCCTTTCCTGCACCTTATCCTCAACGGTTGAAGAAACCCAAGAATGAGACAAAGAATCAGGAGTTTCTGGAATTGTTTAAGCAAGTTAAGATTAACCTTCCACTCCTAGATGCTATCAAGCAAGTGCCGGCCTATGCTAAGTATCTCAAAGATCTATGCACGGTCAAGAGGAGGCAAAGCGTGAAGAAACATGCTTATGTCGCGTGCCAAGCAAACGCGATCATTCAAAATGAGTTGCCTCCAAAACTCAAAGATCCCGGCACACCTACTGTCTCATGCCGAATTGGGAATCAAAAGATAGACAACGCACTCCTCGATTTAGGAGCAAGCGTGAACCTGCTGCCATATTCAGTCTATAAACAGCTAGGGTTGGGTGAACTCAAACCCACCCGAGTCGCGTTGCAATTGGCAGACAGATCTGTGAAGTACCCTAGAGGGGTATTAGAGGACGTCCTGGTCCAAATAGACTCTTTTGTCTTTCCGGTTGATTTCGTGATATTAGACACAGAACCTGTGTCTAATCCTGGTGCACATATCCCGGTTATCTTTGGACGGCCGTTCCTCAACACTATTGATGCCACAATCAAGATTAGAAGTGGTATCATGACTATCGTATTCGGGAACATGACATTGAATGTCAAAATTTTTTCTAATCCCCGACCTGAAGAATACGATGATGAGGAAGAAATCCATTATATAGATACGGTCATTGAAGATGAAGTTGACTTGGTCGACTATAAAGATCCTTTGGAAGTTGTGATAACTCAATTTGGCGATATCTATCAGCCTGCAGAGTCAACTCCATTGGATGCTGACCTGAACCAGACGTGTCTTATGATGGATACGATAGAGGAGGATAGAGCCGATTGCATGTGGGTAATGCCATATGAACAACTGCCTCCTAAAACCAAGTTGGTAATGCCCTCGAGTTTCCAGTTCCCGGAGTTAGAATTGAAGGAGCTTCCAAAAGAGCTAAAATATGCATTCCTGGGGACTGGAAAAACTTATCCTGTGATCATTTCTTCTGCTTTAACTCATGAACAGGAAAGTAAGCTAGTGGAAATGCTGACTAAGCATAAGAATGCTATGGGATGGACAATTGCTGACCTTAAAGGAATAAGCCCATCCATATGCACGCATAAGATATATCTGGAGGAAGACGCTAAACCCTCAAGGCAAATGCAAAGGCGTCTGAATCCCAACATGCAAGAAGTAGTTAAAAAGGAAGTGCTAAAGCTACTTGATGTTGGGATGATATATCCGATATCTGATAGTCCTTGGGTTAGTCCTACCCAAGTAGTTCCAAAGAAAGCAGGCATAACGGTCATCCCAAACAAAGATGGTGAATTGGTACCAACACGTGTCCCCACTGGATGGAGGATGTGTATTGACTACAGGAAGTTAAATACTGTGACCCGAAAGGACCATTTTCCTTTGCCATTCATGGATCAAATGCTAGAACGTGTGGCGGGTCACAAGTATTACTGCTTTTTGGATGGATACAGTGGATATAATCAAATTGAGATTGCTCCTGAAGATCAGGAGAAAACCACATTCACGTGTCCATTCGGTACTTTTGCCTACCGACGAATGCCGTTTGGCCTATGCAATGCACCGGCTACCTTTCAGCGGTGCATGCTGAGTATCTTTAGTGACATGGTCGAAAACATCCTTGAAGTTTTCATGGATGACTTTTCAGTATTTGGCCATAGCTTCGAAGATTGCCTCAGCAATTTCGAGCAGGTTTTAATGAGGTGTGAGGACAAACACCTAGTCTTGAATTAGGAGAAGTGTCACTTCATGGTGACCAAGGGAATAGTCCTCGGCCACATAATATCCGATGAAGGAATCCAAGTGGATAAGGCTAAGATCGACATAATCTCAAATCTACCTGTCCCCCGTACAGTGCGAGACATTCGTTCATTCTTGGGGCATGCAGGTTTTTATCGTCGATTTATCCAGAACTTCAGCGCAATCTCTCGACCTCTTTGTCAACTTCTTGTCAAAGATGCACCTTTCGAGTGGTCGGAGAGTTGCCAAAAGTCCTTTGAGGATCTAAAAGATCTCCTCACCTCCGCACCTATAATACAGGCACCCGACTGGAGTTTGCCTTTCGAATTAATGTGCGATGCTAGTGATTATGCCATTGGCGCAGTCCTAGGCCAGAGGAAGGACAATAAGCCATATGTGATATACTATGCCAGCCGAACTTTGAATGAAGCTCAAATGAATTACACTACTACTGAAAAGGAGCTGCTGGCCGTAGTATTCGCTCTGGACAAGTTTAGGTCTTACCTGATAGGGTCACCAATCGTCTGTTTTACAGATCATTCGGCCCTCAAGTATCTTTTGTCAAAGAAAGACGCTAAACAACGGCTTATTCGCTGGATACTCTTACTCCAAGAGTTCGATCTAACAATCAAGGACAAGAAAGGAGTAGAGAATGTGGTTGCGGATCATTTATCCCGGTTGACTTTTGTTGACAATACTGAATCCCAATCCATTAAGGACAAGTTCCCAGACGAACAACTATTGGCAGTAAGTAGTCTGCCTTGGTATGCTGATATTGTAAACTACCTCGTTACGGGAGAAACACCAACTCATTGGTCGAACCAAGATAGGAAACGGTTCCTCTCGTTCGCGCGCCATTTCTTCTTTGATGACCCTTACTTGTTCAAGTACTGTGCTGATCAGGTCATCAGGCGCTGCGTCCCCAACGAGGATATAACCGTAATATTAGCGTCATGCCATTCTGAGGCATGCGGTGGCCATTTCGCGTCACAGAAGACCGCACAAAAAGTCTTACAAAGCGGTTTTTACTGGCCCACAGTCTTTAAAGATGCTTATTCCTTTTGTAAGACATGCCAACGCTGTCAAAAGCTTGGAACCATTTCTAAAAGGAATTCTATGCCTTTAACCCCTATCATCACAATTGAGATATTTGATTGTTGGGGCATAGATTTTATGGGCCCGTTTCCCAAGTCGAATAACTGTGAATACATACTCCTTGCTGTCGAGTATGTATCCAAATGGGTAGAAGCGATACCAACGAGACGAAATGACCACAGAACGGTCATGTCATTTCTAAGAGAGCATATTTTGTCTCGTTTTGGTACTCCGAAAGCTTTACTAAGTGACCAAGGCAAGCATTTCTGCAATAGGCCCTTGGAGTCACTTCTCAAGAAATACGGGGTCCATCATAAAATCGCTCTTGCCTATCATCCACAGTCAAATGGGCAAGCATAATTGGCTAACCGAGAAATCAAGCATATTCTCGAGAAGACGGTTAGCTCCAATCGAAAAGACTGGGCATACAAATTGACTGACGCGTTATGGGCATACCGTACTGCCTATAAGACGAATCTTGGTATGTCCCCGTACAGATTGGTTTACGGGAAAGCTTGCCATCTTCCTGTTGAAATTGAACATAAAGCTTATTGGGCGACACGCTCATTGAACTTTGATATTCAAGAGGGAGGTCAGCTACGCAAGCTCCAACTTGCAGAGCTAGAGGAAATACGACGAGATGCGTATGACTCTGCAAAGTTGCATAAGGAAAAGTTGAAGGCTCGCCATGATCGTACGATTTTTCGTAAAGCATTTGAGCCGGGGCAGAAAGTTTTGCTGTATGACTCTCGCCTCCACCTTTTCCCAAGAAAGCTCCGTTCCCGTTGGACAGGCCCGTTCATCGTAAAAACTGTTTTTCCACATGGGGCGGTCGAGATTGTCAATCCAAAGAACGATGATTGTTTCAAGGTCAATGGCCAAAGATTGAAACCGTTCTTGGAGAATTTCCACACTGAAGTTGAGCACATCCAGCTGGATGAGCCCAGCTATTCTCACACTTAAAAATCCAAAGTGGAATTCCAAATTGTTGTTGTATTTCTTTTCTTTCCCTGCGTTTTTATTCTCTCTTTTGTTTTTAACTTTTTATTATTCTTTCGTGTTTGTGATTTAGTTCTAATCCATTATTCCTTAAACCACTCTGTTGCAGGTGCGTAGATGCGAGGTGATGATGTTCATTCTGTCGGTTCTTGGGCTGATTCAGAATGTCGCTGTGGCACCTGGACTGAGGGTGAACTCATACCCTGCCCCTTGCTTCATCAAGATCCTGAAGCTCATTCTCTCATTGATGCTGCTCAAGGATACATTCCATATCCACCAGCCCTCCTGGACATCAATCCATACGAAAATATGGGATTTCAGGATGACGAAGGTGTGGATGAGGAAGAAGACCTGTACATGGGACGAATGGTGGATGATGCACTCATGGCCCAATGGGAAAATGATGATATGTGGGAGCCATGGGAGGATCATGACCTTCAGGATGTCGTCCCAGACCGCCACAATGCCGTCTTTGTTTTCGTGGACGATTTCCTTGTGCCTGAGTTGGTCCCATACCGCTATGTGCACCTGAGCTACTTGCTATTCAGGCTCCAATGCCCCTTACCAGCCAGTGCATTTTGGGAACCTATGCCAATAGTGAGGTTGGAACTTGTCACATTTCTTTGTATTTTTTGTTTCTATTCTTTGTTTTTCTTTTTGTGTTAATTCGTGTTTCTTGTGTTCTGTTATTTTGATTTCAGTTTGTTGTCTTTTGTCCAGAATTGTCACTATGTTCCTAAATGGTATTCCGGTATTCCTTCCACATCAACTGATTCATGGTCTTGGGCCCTACATAAGGCCCCCACACACTCCGCCGCAAGAGGACAGTCCGTTGCGAAATCACACTCCTTTATCCTTGTCTCCATCCGGATCACCTCTTGCATGGGCTTTCAATTCCTTGGAGACGCCAGACTTGTTTGATGATGTCCTTGCTGCTTTTCGATTGTTCTGGGAAAGGGAATCATCGAGTTTGGACTTCACTTCTGAAGATTCGGCGGGTTATGAAGAGATTGTGGAAGAGGAAATCTTTATACTCGAAGATTAGTGCTACATTTCAGTTGTTTCTGTTTCATTTCATCTTTTATTTATCAACTGGAATGTAATCCTTGACAGAATGTTATTGGTTTTAGTTTTAGTTTTATTTTGTTTGGTTTTCTTTAGTTAAATAAGGTCCTAACTACCATGTGGGAGATTTTGGTTGCAATGCGGATGTTTTTATAAAATTTTGATTGACAATAAATTGCAATTTTCTATTCTGAGGATGAATTTCTGTCCCATATGCCTGTACTTCTACTGCTTTTCAGTCTCTCTGCATGTCCAGAATGGTTTCTGATAGTTGGGTGTGATGTGGTTCATGTTTTCCATTGAATTCTGGAATTTTTGTGTTCGATCGATCGAACCCAGTTCGATCGATCGATCGAAACCTGGAGGTTCAAGCGCTTGTCTTTTCTGTTCAATCGATTGAGGGATTTGTGTTCGATCGATCGACCATAGTTCGATCGATCGAACGAAGCTTTTAAACGAGGCGTCTTCAGAACACCTCTTCATTTCCCTCACTTTCACTCTCAATCGCTCGAACACAGAGGGGGGGTAACTCGGAAATTTTCGTGTCCTTGCACTAAATAAGGCGCCCTGATCACCCCTCTGATCATCCTCATCGTCATATCATCATCCCCTCCATCTCCACTGCGTGTTCTACACCGAGGTAGGCCCCACTTGTTTGTGTCTTCCTTTTCCTTAATATTCGTGTTAGAAAATCCCAAGGGGGTGTCCCCTTGGTCTTAGGATCTTCTTTTGATTAGTGTAACTGTTGTTTCCTTTTCGTTTCTGCGATCTTTGCACACCGCTGTGTTCGATCGCTCGAATTGAATTCGAGCGATCGAATGGGAGATGTTCGATCGATCGAACAATGTTCAAGCGATCGAAGTCTACTACAGTTCAATCGATCGAACTCCAGCAGTGGCAGTTTTGTTTCTTGTTCTCCCTGTCCTTATCTGTGTCTTGTGTGGTCTATTTTTCAGGGCTGCCAGATGAATCCAGTGACGGGCTACCATAAGTCTAAGCCCCTCAGCCGTATTATACCAGATCCGGTACCCGCACACGGGTTCCGGAATGACGAGGACAGGCTATGGTTCGAGAGGTATTTTCAGACACAGATGGTGATGGTCGAGCGCCCTATTGAGCACATCTGGACGGAGAGCCCATGGTTCCTGACACGGATCCGCTCTATGCCTCACTGGTTCCATCTCCTTTCTTTGGCCAAGAGTGTCAATCTATCCTGGATTCGAGGTGCGTGTGCGACTATGATCAGCGACCCGTATGCACCATTCACCTACCATGCCTTCTTCCGGAGTCGCCCATTCATCATCAGTCCCGCTACCGTTTCAGCTGCGTTGGGGGTACCAGAGGTACCAGATTATGTTTGCCCCCACCGGCCTGATGCACCAGTGACCCCACCATCCACTATTATCCGTGAGCTCACTGGAGGCGCCGTTCCGTCTTGGGATGGCGATGCTTTGATTGAGGACCACTTTCTCACTGATGGCTACCATATGATCCACTTGGTCCTCAGCAACTGCCTCCTAGTGACATCCTATCGAGAGAAGATCGCGGCTTGGTATGCGCGAGTCTTATATGCAGTGGGGACGGGACAGCCAGTTTGTATACCACGCCTATATATTGATTTTATGGTCCACCCCACCCGTTATATTTCGTCCAAGAAGCACCTGAAGGGTGCTTGGGCTATTCAGAGGGTTATGGCTGATGCCGGGTTCCTCGAGCTAGCTGGAGATGATGTTCGCCCTTCTCCCCATAGATTTAGCGAGGCGGCTGCTCGCCGCTCCGACGCCCAGAAGAGGAAGCGAAAGGGGAAAGGGAAAGCAAGGGTGAGGGGGAGGGGGAGGAAGAAGAGGCGTGGTGGGACGGACACGGAGGCGGGAGCTTCAGGGACACCCACCGAGGTGGAGGAGCCTGATTCCGATGATGATGAGGATCCAGTTGCTGCGGTTCGGCAGTTTGAGCTGCGACAGCGGTCGCAGACTCAGGCCCAGGGAGAGTCTTCTTCTTCTGTGCCTCTCCCGACAGTTCACGAGCTACTATTGGAGGAGAGAGAGGCCAGGATTAGACTCGAGGGCCGGATAGACCATCTCCAGACTTTACTGGAGTCCATTTTGATTCAGATTGGGGTTGCGTCGACTGTTCATTCTACTCCGCATCCATCGATGGCCCCGTCTGCACCACCTACCACTGTTCCATCATCTGATGCTGCCCCAGATTCTGAGGCTGCTGATCCTTTTTCCACCACTGCTTCCGAGCCATCTGCTGCCGCCCCTGCTACTACCATATTGCCGCCTGCTCCCATCGACATCCCTTCTGATATAGCTGATGATGCGCCGTCCGGGGTCGATTAGTTTTAGTTGGGGAGGTGGTGTTTATGTATTTTTGGTTAGTTAGTGTACTGATTTTTGTTATATTTTTGGTTGGTTGGATATATATTGGTAGTTTTGGTTGGATTATTTGGTTGGATGGTTTTGTATGGACATTATGTATCACTGCTTTTATTTTATTCTGTTCATATTCCAGTGGTTTAGTTTGTGTGGATCATGTTTTATCATGTTACTTTTATCTATTGATCCTGTTTGTTTTGGAGATTGTGTTCTACTTTTCTATGCTAGGTTGCTTGCTTGAGATCATCAATTTGCTCCATACAGGTGATACCCATCTATTTTATTTATTGAAAATCAACTTCTGGGGACTTTGTTGTTTTCAGTTGGGGGTAGGAGATAATAGATAGGTATACACCCGTAATGATCAGGTTTTGCACTTGGAAATGTTTTAAATTTAATGAGAACACAGTCTGTTAAAATGAGAACACAGTTAAAATTTTTGAATCGTATTGATAGAATAACTCTGAATAACCTCTCCTGCTTGTTAATTAGACAATGACACATTTGTAGTAGTCTCATCTTCTTATGGATTAAATCCACGCGTTTTTTTTTTCTGTATCACTGAAATGAATTGCATCTGTAAAGCTATTATGTACCCAACACTTTTGCACACTAATTAGCAGCTATGTAGAAAACCTGAAAATTGAGTTAATATGAATATTGTGCGAAAAAGAACAAGTAGTGGAAGCTAATAACCCTTTGTGAGCTATTGAGCCAATCGTCATTTCTGAGGGGATTCTCATACATTGTCGAATGGTTTTTCTTGCATATACTTGTGAATTCGTTGTTAAGTCTCAGTTTTCTTTAAAAATTTTGACTGCTTGTTAGAGGAGAACGTTCAGGATTTACCAATTAAACTCGATGAACACTTAAGTGCTAAAAATTGAAAGTTGAGAAAATGATTCAAGCCATCGTTTACCCATTCCTTTACCTAATATAGCTCACCTACATTCATTGAATTGTTTCACCCCTGATCCCACCTCAATTAAATATTTCCAATGAAATCACAAGAATCCAAATCCTTGATCTATACCTTGACCTCATTGAGCCGTTTGATAAATTTGTTGAGAATGAGTCATCAAAGTATGTGAAATGGAAGGAAGTTGTTGTGGGATGTTCCAGGTTAAAAAAAAAAATGATGAATGAAGGAGAAAAAGAAAAAGAAAAAAAAAAAAAAAGAGCATAAGAAATGAATGGGAGATTGGGTGGAGAAAAGAATAAAGAATAAAAAGAGAAGTGGAAATTCCATCACATACTAAAAAGCACACTCTTCTCTACAACACCCCCACCTACTAAATAAAAGCCGTAATTCAAAGTCTTGAAGATTCTCAACAATTGATTTAAACATAAAAGTGTAAGTTGAGTTATCCACGGTATTTCGCTCCTCTAGTAAGTAGTGTTCCATTCATGAGACTATACACTTTTAAAAGTCCGTTTTTCATAGAGTCAAGTATGAAAGCATTAGCACTTAGAATATCATCCTTATCAAAGCTTTCATACGATGTGTGATCAGTGTAAAGCAAGTTTCTGAGAGACGTTCTTTTTGAGTGTGACCAATGTGAGAATTGAGCTAAAACTGCAAGTTTCCAAAGTACAATAGTCTAGATAACTCTTAATAAGGGTTGGACGCATGGTTGTTAAATTCACACACACACGGGTGCATGATGGTAATACATTTGTATATTTTACTTAGTGATATAGGGGAGCATGTGGGTCTCTTTCATGGGTTGATAGAGGATATTATATTATTGTAGAGCTGAATTAACAATTTAATGGAAGGGTGAATTCTATAAGTTATTCTAATTCTTTTTGAGCTTGAAAATTGGAGAATTTTGTGGGTATATTCACTGCAAACCCTCACGAGACAACACTCGTCCACTAGGGGGAACCTAGGGGTTTAACGGCTTGTTGCATTCGCTAAATGCAACCGCGATTCCTGCGAAAGTGAGTTAGGATTTTTCTTTTTATCTTAGTTTAGGTTGTTTTTAGTTTTTCTTTGTTTCTTAGTTGTGGTAGTTTAGTTTAGGAGTTTTTATTTTATTTTATTTTCGCTTTATCGCTAGGGACTAGCAATAAGCTAGTTGGGGGTTGTGCAAAGCGGGGGTATTTGTAAAATACAACCGCGCTAAAAGGAAGAATTGTATTAGTTTTTATCACAACTTCCCGTGTTATCTGCAATTTGCATTGCAAGGCTAATTTCTATACACTATGATTAATCTATGATAAGTTGTATTGTTTTAGCTGTTGTTTGTGCAGATTACTGCTGTGTGGACTAAACAGATGAACATCAGAATAAATGGAATGCTGGAATGAAAACAAAAGAAGCCAAAGCTGAAATGTGGAGTTCGATCGATCTAAGAAGGTTCGATCGATCGAGCGTTCGATCGCTTGAAGAGAGTTGAAGCGATTGAGTCTTAAGGGTTCGATCGATCGAAACCAGTTCGATCGATCGAACGGGGTATTTCCAGTAACATTTGCGTGCGCAGCAGATGCGGGTTTTAACCCTAGTTTCTTAGGTTTTCTTATATATAGGAGTTTTGTACACGTCCATAAGGACGCCCACTTTACATTTTTACAGTTTTTTAGAGAGAGAGATAGAGGTTTGTGTTTGGTTTTGTAGGTTATTCATTGAAGTTTCATTTGTGAACCGGATTTCTTAAGTTTAATACGAGTATTCTTCATTCCAGGTTATATACTTATTGTTTATTCATATCTTGCACTTGGTAGTCGTAGTTTAATTGCTCGTCTTATAGTGTTACATGCTAAATATTTATAAAACCATAGTTTTTAGATTTTTCATGAAAAACTCGCAACCAAACAAAGTGTTAATGTTTTCTTACGTTAAAAATCAATCTTTGACACTCCAGACGATGTCTGAGTAGTCCCAGGTTGGGAGAACACGATGAAACAGTGATCTACAGCCTCTGCCATGCAGCAGAATAATCGCTGTGTTCGATCAATTGAAGTTAGTTCGATCGATCGAATCAGAGACAGTCAAGCGATCGAAATCAGTTCGATCGATTGAGGGATAAAGGTCTTCGATCGATCGAAAGCGCGTCGATCGATCGAACTCCCTGATTCTTGAGGATGTTCCCTGCAGTATTCCAGGACCTTTTGTTTGAA
Organism: Hydrangea macrophylla; assembly: GCA_033977485.1. Lineage (NCBI taxonomy): Eukaryota > Viridiplantae > Streptophyta > Magnoliopsida > Cornales > Hydrangeaceae > Hydrangea > Hydrangea macrophylla. The sequence goes on from CM066997.1 coordinate 22,130,671, forward strand.
GATTTGTTATCATTCTGTCCCAAATAAATGCTCAGTTTGTCAAAACAGATTTTAAAACTAAGGCCCTAAGGCATTTTCTTTCAATACATTTTGCAAACCATCTTCAATGCTAACACCATTGAGGATGCGAGTCTTAACTATTGGATTAAACCGCTTTTACGTATTTTAACTTAACTGTGATGATATGGTCCCGGTCATGAAAGGGCCATAGAATCTCCATCTTTAGAGGAATACGAAAAACTGTGGGTAATGTACTCCTTGGTGCTTCAAGGCAAATGCATGGTAGATAGCTAGATTACTGTGGATTCGTGTAATCCCAACACTTTCTTTTTAAAAGTTAAACTTCTCAATTTAGAGTACTGTTTTAATTAGCTAGTTAGATTGTTCAGTTAATTTTAATTATCTTCAGTAGTAATCCTAGTTTGTGGAACTTTGTGTTCCGCACCATCGTTCAATCTTATTCATTTTATTTTGTTTTCTTTGAGGATAGTCTAAATCAATAGGTCAACACCTTCCCTGTGGGATCGACCTGGTCTTACCAGTTACTACTTGCACGTCTACCTACACTTGGGTATTGCACAAGAGCGCACAAGATTTTTTCGCGTGTCAAGAACGAAAATAAAATTTCTCACCCGAGGGCTCCAGTCGACTGCGCCGAGAACCCAATCGACTGGTTTTCCCCCAACAACACATTCTGCAGAATTTCTACCTCTAATGCTATCCTAACACATTCAGGGACCAATTACAAAAATCAAACACATTTCAAAGTGGTTCTAGTTGTATTACAACATTACCAAAACATAATTATAGGAGTTTTACTACAGTTTACAAAACTACTAATCCATCCCGAGTTTGACAAGTTAAAACATAAGTCTAATCCATATTATATCATTGGAATGGAATTACAAAATATATGCAAGAGATCAATGATCCCCGACAATCCTACGACCGCACTACTAGCGCTTCTTCTTTCCTTTCTTCTTATCACCTACAATGGAGTAAAGCTCCACTTCTCAGCTATATGCTGAGTGCACAATTCAAAACATATGCTTATATGAAAATCATGCTTTAAGACATCAAAACACAGCAAATTAGTCTCTAGGGAGAGTGGAACGTTTCCATTCGGTAAATGAGATTGATGTCGTGGAATGCCTTCTTTTTCCACGCACCCAGTGCCCTGGTTGGGCCTTCCTCCAAACCAGGCACAACAACTATCGATATCACAATCCTCAAACTTCGAGGAGCTTACCCCCGGATGGAATTGTACCAAACTCTCATTTGACTCAAGTAGACACATAGCATGCTCACATAAACATTTATACGTGTTTTTATCGCATTTTCATGTGCATAATTAGTGGGCCTAATTAATACATGAATTTCGCCAAGAACCAAAATATCAAGTCTGATATTAAAACATGTAATTCCCTATAATTCATAGGCTTAGAATTCATACCTCGTGCGACTACCCTATAACTTTGAAGGATTAACAAGAGGCCCGATCAAACGTTGGATCTCCATTTATATTCGATTCTTATAAGTTGTACATGGTTTTCCCCCAAAATTCCAATATTAGAATTTTCGTAAAACGTTGCCAAACGAGGCCTAATAGACATCAAAATGTAGCTCTTATCTCGAGGAGTTCAAATATGAAATTTGGAGAAAAACTGACGATCGGAAGGTCGTCGATTTGCGTAGTGAAGCTCGTGGGAATTAAATCTCCCTTCTCTCTCTCTCTCTCTCTCTCTCTCTCCAAGATATTTTGTTTTTGGGTATTTTATGAAAGATATCTTGAGTTTACTATATATAGGCATAACTCTAAAAAATTACGTTTACCTCACCACGAGTTCTCAAATCTTCTAATTATCCTTCAAAACGTCTCACACGTCCAATTTATTACCTCACAAGGGAAAACCATAAATTATAACATTTTTTGCTTAATTTCCGTTGGTCGCTGTAATCATGTTCCGAAAACTAATTTCGTGGAATCTCTAGATAACCTACCTTTTATGCAACACATCTTATTGGTTATCGTTAAAACCATCAAAATGATCCTATACAAGATTAAAACTATCATAAATTACACTACACAAGTAATTTCAATATTCATATTTACCAGATAAAACAAATAATATTTAATCACATAAGTGTCATTTAAATCGTGTTACTTCCTCATGATTTTCCGACTACCGTGTCCTCCACTGACACTTTTCGTTGACTCTCGTCAACCACTTCCACAATTATTAATCAACATTAATAATTTTTCAAAAGTCAAATATGTAATTTAGAACAATGTGATTTTCCCGAGACAGGTGTGACAACTCTCGATCCCCTCCAAAAAGGAAGTTTGTCCCCAAACTTATACCTCATGCATCAAAAAGATATGGATGCTCATTCCTTATCTCTTCCTCATTCTCCCACGTAGCTTCCCCAACCATATGACTACGCCATGATACCTTCACCATTGGAATTATCTTCGTTTTCAACACTTGTTCTTTTCAATCCAAGATCTCTACTAGATGTTCTAAGTAAGTCAAGTCCCCCTGAATCTGTAATGGTTCTGGTACTATGATTTTACTCACATCCGTCATCCATGATCGGCGACGAATAGTTACCGTTTATAGTCCTAAAAATCCGCTTTGTTAGCCTATTTCATGTAGTTATTAATTATTTTTTAATAAGTATTCTAAAATTTGTAGGTTTTGGAGCTTTAACTTGAAAATGCACAAAAATCCAAGGATTAGTGGCTTTGGAAGTCATTTTGGGCTCAAACGGTGATTCCGGTGAAAGTTGAATACAGTAGCAGCCTCAGAAAATTACATTTTTGACAAGGAATACTTCAGATTTGAGAAATTTCTCCAGAGATATAAAATGCAGATCTTTGAGTTACGGACGCGTGGCAGCAAATAATGAATCAATACGAGGACCAAGTCAAAAGTTATCTCAATTCTACGATCAATGCGCAGAGCAGCGGAAAATCTGAGAAAAGTTGGAAAATGGCCTGGTCGCTGGAGCGACCCATTAAAAAATTCAAAAATGCGTATTTCGAGGTCTTGAAGAGCCCTATGCGATCCAAATTGGCTGAATACATCCAGAAACGTAAAAATAGCTGTTTTAGTGCGATTTGGCTTAGGAAAGCTTCCTAAATCCTTTCAAACTCTATATAAATCCTATTCTAAATCAATTTTGTGGTTACACATCATTACACAACATTAGATACATCCATATACAACTAAAAACTTCAGCCATCGAAGAGAGAAAAGCAAGGAGACGAAGAAAAAGACCAAGGATTTCCATGGCCTCCTCCATCAACCTCTTGTCGTTCATCAATACTATGGCTAACTAAACTCTAGATCTAGGGTTTCAATGAAACCCTAGCCAAGTAATAGGGTGTATTTTATGTTTTTATTTTAGTTTTATTATGTATGGATGGCAGTAACATGTTCTGAGGATTTTTATAAATAAATCGTGTTTTTATTGATTAAATCGTTACTTTCAAAGTTTACTCTTGTCTTAGATCTATTTTGATGGTAGTGTGCTCAATGATCTATGCTTGCTGTGCTTGTTTAGATTATTTACATGTAATGGTGCTTAAATTGAATTGTTCTATCAAGTATCTTAATAGTCCATGCCTAGATTAGACGGATTATATCACAACCCTAGTTTAGTGTTGGATAATTCGTGCTAACCGATGATGGATTATGTTGGTGCTTAAACCATAGTTATTTTCTTGACGGAGGAATTGGGCTTGTAGCTACAATTCTCCATTATCATCCAACTTAATAAGCTAAAGTAATTCGTAAATACCCTTATTATGAAGCTAGTGGTGGATTTGCAATCCTAGGTTCCTTAAACTTATTATAAAAACAAACATTTAATTGCTTTCATAATTTAGATTTACTTTTATTGGTATTAGTTTAATTCAAATTAAATCCAAAATCCGTTTTTCTTAATTAACTAAATTTAGGTTTTAAAAATTAAAGTACGTAGTATTCAATCTCTGTGGGTTTGACCTTTACTTCCACACTACAAATCTTTTGAAAGTAAAGCATAAGTTAAGCATACTTTTATATCTTGATTTTGACAAGAACAATCCACCGTCTCAACATTGACAAATGAAACACGTTGTGCACAAATGCCAACTCTGATGACAAGGCTAGTCGATAAGCCATTGGTCCTACACTCTCTAGGATCTCAAAGGGTCCTACAAATCTTAGATTGAGCTTCCCCTGCTTCCTGAATCGGACTATGATACTCTCAAGTATACAAAGTCTCCTACTTTAAATGTCATTAGTCGTCTCTTAGAGTCCGCATAACTATTATAACAACTCTTAGCCACCTTAAGTTGCTCTTGGATTAGCTTCACCTTTTCCATAGTCAACTGTATTATTACTGGTTCTATTAACCTTTTTTCCCCCAAACTCGGTCCAATAAACTGGCAATCGATACTTATGCCCATACAACGCTTCATAAGGTGCCATCCCAATACTCGACTGAAACCCATTATTGTAAGCGAATTCAATAAAGTCTAGAACGCAAAGTCTAAGCATATCTTCTAGTGTCTGAATCATTCGCTCTGATTGTCCGTCGGTCTGAGGATGAAAACAGTACTAAAACTCAACTTGGTACCTATAGCTATTTGCAAAAGTTCCCAAAATCTCAATGTAAAACTACTATCATGATGTGATACAATCATTGTTAGAACTCTACGTAGTCTTATAATCTCTTTCACATACAACTCTGATGACCTCGAAGGCTTAGTCGTCTTGATCAGTAAAAAATGAGCTAATTTTGTCAATCGGTCAACTATAACCCAAATCTTGTCATTCTTGTTAGGTGATTGTGGAAATCTGAAAACAAAATCTATCGTGATCTCATCCCATTTCCATTCTAACACAGGTAATGGTAGTAGTAGTCTCGCGGGTACTTGTCTCTTCGCTTTGACCTGTTGACATGGCGAACATTCTGAAACATACTTAGCAACTTCCTGCTTTATTCCTCTCCACCAAAAATTCTCTCGCAAGTTCTGGTACATCTTGTTACTTCCCGGATGAACTGAATATTTAGTAATATGAGCCTCCTCTAAAAGTCGCTCTTTTAAGTCTTTTACATTCGGTACACACAATTAACCCCTAAGCATCAATACTCCTTGTTCTAAAGTAAAACCTGGTCGCTTTTCAAAGGTATCTCATCTCTCATTTTACACAAGTATCAATTGTTGAACTGTTCCACCTTGATCTCATCTATAATGTCTGAGCAAGCTATGATCGTCATCATCAAGCCACCATTCATCTCTGGAATTACATCTAACTCCAATTGTTCCATTTCTCTGACTAATTCCCTTTGCTGGGTTAGCTCATTGGCTAAGTTCCTTGTCGTGTTTCGGCTTAAAGCATCGGCTACTACATTAGCCTTTCCCTGATGATACTCAATCGAAAGACCGTAATCCTTCATCAGCTCTAACCATCTCCTCTGTCTCATGTTCAAGTCCCGTTACGTGAAAATGTATTTTAAACTCTTATGGTCCATGAAGATCTAACACTTCTCCCCATACAAGTAATGTCTCCAAATCTTCAAAGCATAAATTATCGCGACCAATTCAAGGTCGTGAGTCGGATAATTTATCTCATATGTCTTCAACTGTCTTGAGGCATAAGCAATCGCCTTGCCACCTTGCATAAGTACACATCTCAAACCTTGATGTGACACATCACTATAGATCACAAATCCCTCGGTTCCGGATGGTATCGTCAAAATAGGTGCTCTTGTCAATCACGACTTCAACTCTTGAAAGCTGTCTTCACATTCCGAACTTCATTCAAAGTAATACCCTTTCTCATTAACTTTGTCATAGGCAATGAAATCTTCGAGAAATTCTCAATGAAACAGTAGTAGTATCCAGCTAATCCTAAGAACTTCGAATTTCTAACACTGAAGTCAGTCTCTGCCAATTAGATGTAGCTTCTACATTGTGAGGTTTAACTGAAATTCCATTCTTGTCAATTACATGACCAAAAAAAGTAATGTTAGTTAGCCAGAATTCACATTTCATAAATTTCCTGAATAGTTGCTTCTCTCGTAATCGCTAAAGTATAAGTCACAAATGTTTCTCGTGCTCTATCTCACTCGACGAATAGATAAGAATGTAGTCAATAAATACAATCACAAAGTCATCTAAGTAGTCTTTGACGACTTAGTTCATAAGATCCATGAAAGCGACTGGTACATTTGTAACTCCAATTGGCATGACTAGGAGCTCGTAATGTCCGTAGCACGTCTTGAAGGTTATCTTCTCAACATCTTCCACTTTTACTTTCAACTGATGATAGCCCGATCTCAAATCGACCTTGAAAAATACTTATGCCCTACGAAGTTGATCAAATAGGTCATCTGTAACACCCTGTATTTCTTTTTCATAAAAATATATATAATAATAATAAATAAATATTGCATTTCATTTCCTTAATAAATGAATATTTCTTTTTAATAAATATTTATTTGGGGGTCAAATCGTAATTTCCAAAAATATAGAAATATTTTCTGTGGTTTCAAAATCGATATCTATATTTTTGTACAACCCGGAATTTATTCCTACGCTAATGTAATTTTCTGTATTTTTATATCAACCGTAAAATACTAGTTTTATTTTAAACCTGCGTTTTATACCGCGTCTTGGGTGAGGGAGCACGTGAGCTCAACCTCACCGGGTAATTTCTACCCATTGCTTGGAGCCCAATTTTGGGCAGTTTATATATATGTATATCAGTGTCTCTCTCTCACTCACTGTATCTCCCTCAAACTCTCTCAATTCTCTCTATCACTCTCTTGCTCTCTCAAGATCATACACATACAGTATATACTTATACATATACACATACATAGCTATATACATATATCAATCAAGAAAACGGAGGAGTAGAATTGGACGACGGAATTCTCGGCGGAAATTTATCGGTCTCAAATTCTCGGTCTAATTAACCTCTGTGAGTATTATAAACTCACTCGCCATGTTTACATATGTATATTTCAGTTCATATATGTGTGTATACATGTGTATATATATAGATACACCATGGAAGCTTAAAATTGGAGTTTTGTAAAACTCAACCAAATTCAATTCCGTGAATTGGGAATGGAAGATCTTTGTCCCAATAAGCTACGGTTCGAATCCTACGCAGTAATTCGTCCGTATCGCGACGTACCGTTAATTTAAAGTTTTGTCACCTCTCGGTTTTACGTGAAATCCGAGAGCTACGATTGAAATTAGTTTAAACCGATCACGTATTCATAATCCTTGCGGAAAAATGAAGAAATCCATATATTACATGTCTTGGTTGAAGCAGAATTGAGAAATGGGTCAAAAACAGACTTCAAATTCGTAACAGGGGAGAAACTGCTGATACCAATCGATTGGAAACATATCCAATCGATTGACATGTCATCCAATCAATTGACATGTCATCCAATCGATTGACACTTTTTTAGCACTGACGACTTTTACTAAAACGGTCATAACTTCCTCTAGAAAACTCGAAAACGCGCACCGTTCGAAGCGTTGGAAACTAGATTCAAAGACCTTTCTTTTGATGTGTAATTCACCCACAAAAATTATAACTCATTTTTAAGGGCATTGCTTTTAAGTAGATATGCTTGTGTACTAGTAGCTGTAAAAGCATGTTAAAGTAGTTTTCAATAAATTTACATGTTGTTTCATATATGACTTGATAGTTTAGATTGTGAGTGATAACTCAATGATTCTAAGTACATTGTACCTTGTTAATAAAGAAGGATAAAAATAAAAAGATTTGATTTCTCGTACTTTTGTTTGGTGTTACATTTCATGGACATTGACATGCATGATAGGGTTGAGGTGGAGTCGACATGCATGGTGTATGAGAAAGAGTGAAAAGAGTAAAGAGTGGCGGTCTGATGTGCGACCTCAATATCGATCGGATATTATTCCTGGTATTGGAGGCGACAGTGTTGAGTACGGCTTAGATATCGATCGGATATTATTCCTGGTATCTAAGGCGCTCGTTTCGGATATCGATCGGATATTATTCCTGGCATCCGAAGCGATGGTATTGAGTTACGGCTTAGATATCGATCGGATATTATTCCTGGTATCTAGGGCGCTTGTTTCGGATATCGATCGGATATTATTCCTGGTATCCGAAATGATGGTATTGAGTTACGGCTTAGATATCGATCGAATATTATTCCTGGTATCTAGGGCGCTTGTTTCAGATATCGATCGGATATTATTCCTGGTATCCGAAACGATGGTATTGAGTGCGGCTTAGATATCGATCGGATATTATTCCTGGTATCTGAAGCGATGGTTTGTTGTGTTGTTTTGGATATCGATCGGATAGTAATCCTGGTATCTGAGGTAATGGTTTGGTTGAGTCGAGTCTTGTTGAGAGAAAAAGTCAGAAAGATGAGATGTTACATTGTTCATGCACGATCGCATATTTATTGCTTTCTTTATTCCCCCGTGACTTATATTGGAATTGGAACCTTGAATCTATTGCTTTTAAAGTTAAATTGCACCGTTGTTTATATGCTTATAGATACATTGCGAGCACTTGTTTATTTTGCTCACCAGCTTGCATAAGCTGACGGCGTTGATGCGTCCTGGACTGTATGTCCAGATTTTCAGGGTCAGGAGCAGCCAGGGTATTTCGACTATGCTAGTTAGAGGCAGGGGACTTTCCAGGAGGCTATTTTATATTTTCCTGTCTTTTAATTTGGGGTTGTAATAAACTGGTTTTAGACATTTGAATAAGGGCGTTTGTGCCTAAGACTTGAACTTATGTAATAGTTTTAGTAAGTTTTATTTCGGAGCTTATGTTTATTAGTATCTTTTCTTTAGAAATATTTTTTTAGTTATTTGTTGCAGGGACAATTGGTCATACTCACTTGTCACGACCTACGAGTCCATAAAGAAAATTAAATGCTTTCCTGAATTATGCTACGTCGGGGCGTGACATCATCGATCTTGGCAAACGGATACTTGTTCTTGATTGTCAACTTGTTTAACTCTTAGTAGTCAGTACACATACGTATTGAACCACCTTTATTCTTTACAAATAATATTATAGCTCTCCATGGTGATATGTGTCACACCCGTTCTAGAAATTTTATGTTTTTAATATGACAATGTGGTAACATGTGAATTATTAATATTTATTAATAAGTGAGATAAGTGGTTGACTATGGTCAACGGAATGTGTCGAGTAAGGACACAGTGATTCGATAGTCATTGAGATATTCGTGTGATTAAATGACAATTATGTGGATTAAATGTTATTTGACTTTACCTAATTTCCATGAATAGTAAATTATACATGTGTAGTATAATTTATGGTATTTTGGTTGTCGCTGTAGAGCATTTGGAAAACTGTTGTGAGAAAGTGAGTGGTATGTTATATAAAAGGGTAGGTTGTGTAGAGATTTCACAGAATTTAGTTTCGGACGTAATTTTGGACCCAAACGGAACTTAGTCGAAAACTTTTATAAATTTTAGTTTTCACTCGTGAAGTAATAAAATAGACGTGTGCGACATTTTAGGGAATAATTAGGAGTTTTGAGAACTCGTGGGGAGCTAAACATAATTCCCGAGAGTTGTGCCTATATATATATATATATAAACTCATGAATTGGTTTCATTAGTTCAAAACCTAAATTGGAAATCAAGAGAGGGGAAATTTGGGGATTTGGTTGCTACGAACTTTCCGACACAAATCGACGTCCTTCTGATCGTCATTTTTTCTCCAAATTCTAGATTTGAACTCCTTGTGGTAAGGGCTTCGTTGTGATACTAGTTAGGACTCGTTTGGTTAAGTTTTTTTATAAAAGTCCTAATGTTGGAATTTGGGAAAAACATGCCTAAACTTGTAGGAATCCCTTATAATCAGAGATCCGACGTTTAATTGGCCTCTTAATTCATCCTTCAAAGTTATAGGGAATCGCACGAGGTATGAATTCTAAGCCTATGAATTATAGGAAATTTCATGTTTTAATTAACGAACTTAATATTTTGGATCCGGGCAAAATTCATGCATTCAATAGACCCGTTAATTATACACATGAAATGACATGAAAGCACGTATATGTGGTTATATGAGCGTGTTATGTGTCTACGTGGGTCAAAAGGGGAGTTTGATACAAGTTCGTGCCGGGGTACGCCTCTAGATGTTTGAGAGTTATAGTAGCGACGGCTACTTGCTTGTTTTGGGAACCGGCCCTACCAGAGCAGCTCGGTGCAATGGTTGATAGACTCTAGGCTTGCCATTGGCATCGCAGTTGATAGACTTTGGGCTTGCCGATATACTAGATTAATGCGTGTCTCTCTCTCTCTCTCTCGAGACTATTTGATGTGATTTAGATGTTTAATTCATGAATTATTATATAAGCATATGTTTAGAATTTTGCACTAAACATATAGCTGAGCAGTGGAGATTTACTCCATTGCAGGTGAAAGAAAGAAAGGAAAGAAGAAGCGTGAGGAGTGAGACCGCGGGAGCGACGGGGATCCTTCTTTTGTATATTTTTTTGTTTTAAATTCCAAATGATGTAAAATGTAATTTTGAGAATTTAGAACTATTAACTTCAACTTGGGAGATGTGGAATGACTTAGAAGGTTCTAATAGGTTATAAAACTCTTTTGGTTATGTTTTAAGGAATCCGAACTTATGGATTCGTGTTTTGAATGCTTACCTTGTCAAATTCGACGTTTTGGAGGATTGTAATAGTACCTCTGTGTTTTAGATCCAAATAAGCCTTAGCTTGTCCCATCATCGTTTCGTTTCGTAGATTAGTATGTCTTAATGATGTTCTTGAATGTCTTATTATCACTTGTGAAGTTGGTTGGGCGTACTCATACTTAGAGGAATGAAAGGAGTGATGGTTGTTTGTCTTTAAGCAAAAATTCTACTACTAAGGAGGAATTCTGCTGAAGGGATATTAGACCAGTCAAAGGGGGTCATTTGACCAGTCGAAATGACCCCTGCCAGATTCTTTTTCTACACCTTCTAGAATTATTTTAAATGTTTTGACCGGTTCTTAGGGTACCTTTGGGACCCCTTTTAACATATCTTCATCCGATTCGAAATATTATTTTATATGGATTTTACAACTCGGAGGGTTAGGAAAAAGTTTTAATACTTTAGGTTATTTTAAAGTTATTTTTTCCGCTGCGTATAGTTATTTAATGATTGGTTGAGCCTTGGTGGCATGCCACGTATCTCATTTCCACGCGTAGTGGGATAGGTCGTGACATTTATTGGTTTCAGAGCTAGAGGCAACAAAACTTTGGGAACGTTCAACATCGAGTGAAGTGTTGAGTGAATTGTTACATGTTCTAGAATGCATCCATACATGGTAGAGATGTTTGATGCATATGTATATTGTTGTATATACATGTTATAAATATTGTTGTCCATGCATAGTGTTTATGCATTGAGATTGATAGGATTGTAATCATGAGTGACGGCCAAGAATTATCGCCGCATACTCGACGTATAAATAAAATGGCAGAAATGATGGGGAATATGGGAGATTTGATACGGAATATAGCAGAGCGATTGCCTCCAACGCCTCCATTAGAGCCAGCACCAATAATCGTGGTACCAGCGCCTGAGAATAGGGGTATGAGATCAATATCTGAATAATTTTCTAGGAAGAAACCGACAGAGTTTCATGGGACTTCTGACACGACACTGGCAGAGCATTGGGTAATGGATATGGAAAGAATTTTTAGGTCTATTTCGATATCTGATGCATTGAAGATCGAGAACGCTAGTGATATACTCAGGGGTGAGGCCTAGAATTGGTGGGTAAATGTTCTCGGACAGGGAGCACTGATAACTTGGGAGGGATTTAAAGCGGAAGTTAATCGACGATTCTTTCCAAGGGCTGCTCTGAATGCAAAGAAGAGATAATTTAATAATCTTCGACAGGGGGACAAGGTACAATGCCTTGTTATGATTTGGAAAAGGGTCTGTGTTGACAGAGGAGGATAGAGCAAGGAAGTACGAGGATAGGTTGAGAGAGAATATCCGTTTGAGGGTTAAAACCTATGAACATTCAACCGTTGCTGCGGTACGACAAACGACACTTGTAGCTGAAAGTGGGATGGAGAGATCGAGGCAATATCAGCCAGGCCAACAAGGAAAGAGAAATTATAAGGGTAGGGATCGGAATCAAGGTGGATCTTTCAAGAGACCTTTCTCGAGGGGTCCTGGTCCTAGTTCCAATTTCGGCAGATAAGGAAGGACAACGAGCAACATACCGATCTGTCCGCTTTGTAATCGACCGCACACTGGCCACTGTTTCATGACTAACTTCCAAAATAAGAATCAGGGTATGGGTAGTACCAATTCTACACTTAACATGAAGGGTAAGTGCTTTGATTGTGGGATGCTTGGACATCGATCTAGGGATTGCCCGAGGAAACGTCCTCCACAAGGAACCAACTCTATGGCTTCCAATCGTTCGAAGCCTAGACAGACTAACGACGAGAGACCAAGGACTGAGCAGCGCGAGGGAAGGTCATTTTTTAAATGAATCCAAGGGACATGGCTGCTTCAGAGACAGTAGTCTCAGGTATGGTGCATGTATGTTTGCACTTAGCATGCATACTTGTTGACTCAGGATCTACGCATTCATTTATATCGCATGACTTTGTTGAACATTTGAATGTTAAATCGGCACCATTAGGATATGAATTGTCTATTGCCGTACCACTTAGTAAATCGATAACGACGGATACGATATACAAGAACTCTGAAATCCAACTAAGCGAGAAACTGATGACTGTAAATCTTATATCATTGGTGGTGAACCATTTTGATGTGATATTGGGGATGGATTAGTTAGCTCTCAACCAAGCCACTATAGACTGTGAATGGAAAGAAGTAAATTTTTTATCACCGGTGTATGGGAACTTTTGCTTCCAAGGGAATGGGGTTACGCCGCCGCCATACTTGATTTCGGCTATTCGAGCTGGTAAGTTGTTGAGAAGAGGATGCCAGGGATTTTTGTGTTCAGTGACCAACACGGCAGCGATCGAATTGAAAGTAGAAGACATTAAGATAGTACGAGAGTATCCAAATGTATTTCCTGATGACTTGCCAGATGTTTTGATTGACAGGGAAATTGAGTTCACCATTGAAATAATGCTAGACTTAATACTCGTCTAGAAGGCACCGCATAGAATGGTACCGTAGAGTTAAAAGAATTAAAAGTTCAACTATAAGAGTTACTTGACAAAGGTTTTATTTGACCTAGTATATCGCCGTGGGGAGCTCCAGTATTGTTTGTGAAGAAGAAAGATGGTTCAATGCACATGTGTGTTGACTATCGAGAGTTGAACAAGTTAACTATCAAGAACAAGTACCTGTTACCCAGAATTGATGACCTATTTGATCAACTTCGTGGAGCACAAGTGCTCTCCAAGATAGATTTGAGATCTAGCTATCATCAGTTGAAAGTAAAAGTAGAAGATGTAGAGAAGACAGCTTTCAGAACGTGCTACGAACATTACGAATTTCTAGTCATGCCATTTGGGGTTACAAATGCACCAGCCGCGTTCACAGATCTTATGAATTGAGTCTTTAAAGACTATCTAGATGAATTTATGATCGTATTCATAGATGACATTCTTATCTATTCGCCGAGTGAGACAGAACACGAGAACCACTTGAGGTTCATACTTCAGAGATTGCGAGAGAAGCAACTATTCAGCAAATTTAAGAAATGTGAATTCTGGCTACCTAGCATTACTTTTCTTGGTCAAGTGATTGATAAGAATGGAGTTTTAGTTGATCCTCATAAAGTAGAAGCTGTGTCTAATTGGCAAAGACCAACATCTGTATCCGAAATTCAAAGTTTCTTGGAATTAGCGGGATACTACCACCGTTTGATAGAGAATTTTTTGAAGATTTCATTGCCTATGACAAAGTTAATGAGCAAGGGTATTACTTTTGAATGGAATCAAGAGTGTGAAGACAGTTTTCAAGAGTTGAAGGCACGACTAATGAGAGCACCTATTCTGACAATACCATCCGAGACTAAAGGATTTGTGATTTATAGCGATGCATCACATCAGGGTTTGGGATGCATAATTATGTAAGGGGGTAAAGTAATTGCCTATGCTTCTAAACAGTTGAAGACACACGAGGTTAACTATCTGACTCATGATCTTGAACTGGCCGTAGTAATCTATGCTTTGAAGATTTAGAGACACTAATTGTACGGAGAAAGGTACAAGATTTTCACGGACCACAAAAGCTTAAAATACCTGTTCACACAATGAGACTTAAACATAAGACAGAGGAGGTGGTTAGAGTTGATGAAGGATTACGATCTTTTGATAGAATATCATCTGGGAAAGGTTAATGTAGTAGCTGATACACTAAGCCGAAAGACACCGAGGAACTTAGCCGATGAGCTAACTAGTCAAAAGGAATTGATCGGAGACATGGAATGCTTAGAGTTAGATGTGATTCCAGAGACTGGTAGTGGCTTAATGATGGAGATCATAGCATACCCAAATATCATTGATGAGATCAAGAAGGAACAGTTTAACCATGTCTACTTGTGCAAAATAAGAGATGAGATACCTTTGGGAAAGCGACCTGATTTTGTATTGGAACAAGCAATGTTGAAACTTGGAAATCGGTTATGTGTACCAAATGGGAAAGGCATGAAGGAGAGGATCTTAGAGGAAGCACATAGTACTCGATATTCTGTGCATCCGGGGAGCAACAAAATGTATCAAAATTTGCGAGAAAACTTTTGGTGGAAGGGTATGAAGCGTGAAATTGCTAGGTATGTCTTAGAGTGTTCAGTATGTCAGCAGGTCAAAGCAAAGAGACAAGTACCTGCGGGACTACTACAGCCATTACCAGTATCAGAGTGAAAATGGGATGAGATTGCGATGGATTTTGTATCCAGATTTTTACAATCGCCAAACAAGAATGATAAGATTTGGGTTATAGTTGATAGATTAACAAAGTCAGCTCATTTTCTACCATTCAAGATGACTAAACCTTCGAAGTTAGCTGAGTTGTATGTGAAAGAGATTATAAGACTACACGGGGTTCCAGCTGTGATCGTATCAGATCGTGATAGTAGTTTTACATCAAGGTTTTGGGGAAGTCTACTAAGGGCTATGGGTACTAAACTGAGTTCAGTACTGCATTTCATCCTCAGACCGACGGATAGTCAGAACGGATGATTCAGATGTTAGAGGATATGCTTCGATTGTGTATTCTAGATTTTGGGAGCGATTGGGAGAAACACTTACCATTAATTGAATTTGCTTACAATAACGGGTTTTAGTTAAGTATTAGAATGGCACCGTATGAAGCTTTATATAGGCGTAAGTGTCGTTCAACGGTTTGTTGGACCGAAGTTGGGAAAAGAAGGTTGATAGAACCTGAGATAATACAGTTGACTATGGAGAAGGTGAAGTTAATTCAGGAGCGACTTAGGGTAGCTTAGAGTCGTTATAAGAGCTATGCGGACTCTAAGCGACGACCGATGGTGTTTTAAATAGGAGATTTTGTATACTTGAGAGTATCGCCTTCGAAAGGCATTGTAAGGTTTGGAAAGAGAGGAAAGCTCAACCCGAGATTTGTAGGACCTTTTAAGATCCTAGAAAGAGTAGGACCAGTGGCTTATCGATTAGCCTTATCATCAGAGTTAGCATCCATGCACAATGTGTTCTATGTGTCGATGTTGAGACAGTGTATGACGGATTTGAGTAAAATCATAGTACCTGAACCATTGCAAATCCAAGAGGACTTATCTTAAATAGAGCATCTAGTAGCGATCTTGGATCGAAAAGAGCAAGTACTGAGAATTAAGATGATTCCAATGGTGAAAGTCCTATGGCGTAGTCATTCAATCGAGGAAGCTTTGTGGCAACATGAGAATGAAATGCGGAATGAGTATCCGCATCTGTTTGATATACGAGGTACAAGTTTGGGGACAAACTTCCTTTTTGGAGGGAAGAGTTGTCACACCAATTCCAGAAATTACATGTTTTTAATATGACAATGTGGTAACATGTGAATTATTAATGTTTATTAATAAGTGAGATAAGTGGTTGACTGTGGTCAACAGAAGGTGTCGAGTAAGGACACGGTGATTCAATAGTCATTGAGATATTGCTGTGATTAAATGACATTTATGAGGAGTAAATGTTATTTAACTTTACCTGATTTCCATGAATAGTAAATTATACCTATGTAGTATAATTTATGTAGTTTTGTTGTCACTATAGAGCATTTGGAGAACTGTGGTGAGAATGTTAGTGATATGTTATATAAAAGGGTAGGTTGTGTAGAGATTTTACAGAATTTAGTTTCGGACGTAATTTTGGACCCAAACGGAACTTAGTCAAAAACTTTTATAAATTTTAGTTTTCAGTCGTGAAGCAATACAATGGACATGTGTGACATTTCAGGGAATAGTTAGGAATTTTGAGAACTCGTGGGGAGGTAAACATAATTCACGAGAGTCGTGCCTATATATATATATATAGAAACTCATGAATTGATTTCATGAGCTCAAAACCTAAATTGGAAATCAAGAGAGGGGAGATTTGGGGATTTGGTTGCTACGAGCTTTCCGACACAAATCGACGACCTTTCGATTGTCATTTTTTCTCCAAATTCTAGATTTGAACTCCTTGAGGTAAGGACTTCGTTTTGATACTAGTTAGGACTCGTTTGGTTCAGAGAAATAGGCAACGAAAAAAAATGACCATTTCTGTTTCTAAGTTTTTATAAAAATCCTAATGTTGGAATTTTGGAAAAACATGCCTAAACTTGTAGGAATCCCTTGTAATCGGAGATCCGACGTTTAATTGGTCTCCTAATTCATCCTTCAAAGTTATAGGGAATCGCACGAGGTATGAATTCTAAGCCTTTGAATTATAGGAAATTTCATGTTTTAATTAGCGGAATTAATATTTTGGATCCGGGCGAAATTCATGTATTCAGTAGGCCCGTTAATTATGCACATGAAAATGCCATGAAAGCACGTATATGTGATTATATGAGCGTGCTATGTGTCTACATGGGTCAAAAGGGGAGTTTGATACAAGTTCATGCCGGGGTATGCCTCTCGATGTTTGAGAGTTATAGTAGCGATGGCTACTTGCTTGGTTTGGGAACCGGCCCTGCCAGAGTAGTTGGGTGCAATGGTTGATAGACTCTGAGCTTTCCATTGACATCGCGGTTGATAGACTTTGGGCTTGTCGATATACAGGATGAATGCGTGTCTTTCTCCCTCGAGACTATTTGATGTGATTTAGATGTTTAATGCATGAATTGTCATATAAGCATATGTTTAGAATTTTGCACTTAGCATATAGCTGAGCAGTGGAGATTTACTCCATTGCAGGTAAAAGAAAGAAAGGAAAGAAGAAGCGTGAGGAGTGAGACCGCGGGAGGAGCGACGGGGATTCTTCTTTTGTATATGTTTTTGTTTTAAATTCCAAATGATGTAAAATGTAATTTTGAGAAGTTAGAACTTCTAACTTCAACTTGGGAGATTTGGAATGACTTATAAGGTTGTAATAGGTCATAAAACTCTTTTGGTTATGTTGTAAGGAATCCAAAATGTATGGATTTGTGTTTTGAATACTTACCTGTCAAATTCGACATTTTGGAGGATTGTAATAGTACCTTTGTGTTTTAGATCCAAACAAGCCTTAGCTTGTCCCGTCATCATTTCTTTTCATAGATTAGTATGTCTTAATGATGTTCTTGAATGTCTTGTTATCACTTGTGAAGTTGTTTGGGCGTACTCATGCTTGGAGGAATGAAAGGAGTGATGGTTGTTTGTCTTTAGGCAAAAATTCTGCTGCTAAGGAGGAATTCTGCTGAAGGGACATTCGACCGGCCGAAGGGGGTCGTTCGATCGGTCGAATGACCCCTGCCAGGATTCTTTTTCTATACCTTCCAGAATTATTTTAAATGTTTTGACTGGTTCTTAGGGTACCTTTGGGACCCCTTTTAACATATCTTCATCCGATTCGAAATAGAATTTTATAGGGATTTTACAACTCGGAGAGTAATGTTTCCTAAAGTTTCAATACTTAAGGTTGCTTTAAAGTTAATTTTTCCGCTGCATATAGTTATTTAATGATTGGTTGAGCTTTGGTGGCATGCCACATATCTTATTTCCACGCGTAGTGGAATGGGTCGTGACAATATGCTAGGTCGAATAAAACCCCTGTTGAGTAATTCTTGTAGTTGAAATTTCAATTCCTTCAATTCTACAGGTGTCATTCTATACGATGCTTTCGATACAGGTCTTGAGTCCGACGTTGTCTCGATGGTGAAATCAATCTCCCTCTCAATAAGGACATCTGGCATGTCATCTGAGAATACATTCGGATACTCTCGTACTATTGGAATGTCTTCTACCTTCAATTCAGTCGTCGACGTGTCAATTACTGAACATAGAAATCCCATACATCCCTTTTTTAACAACTTACCCGCTCGGATAGTCGAAATCAAATACGGTGGCAGTGTAACCCCACTCCCTTGAAAATTAACTTCTTTCCGCTCATAGTCTATCGTGGCTTGGTTAAGGGCTAACCAATCCATTCCTAGTATCACATCAAAATGGTTCACCATAATCGGTATAAGATCTACGGCCATCAAATTCTCACCTAGTTTGATCTCACAATCCTTGTATATTGTAGATGTTACTACTGGTTTACTAAGTGGTACAGCAATGGATAATTTGTATCCTAGTAGTGCGGACTTAACATTCAAATGTTCAACAAAATGATGCGACACAAATGAAAGAGTAGATCTCTACTCAATGAGTATGTGTGCTAAGTACAAACATACAAGCACCATACCTGAGACCACTGTATTCATAGCAGCCATTGTTGGGATTGTGCCCTCAAACCATTACTTTATGTATGAGACATTGGCATTTTAATATATGAATATCATCTTTACATTTCATTGTGTATGTTTCGTTCATGAGATGATTGTTAATCCTTAAGTATCATAGTAAGTAATTCGTGTATGTATACATACAAGTGAGATACGAATTACTACTCTTTAATGCTTAGAATTTGTCACATTGGATGATGAGACTGGATATCTCACGAGGTATAAATTGTAGCATGATTAACTACCATTGGATGGAGTGATGAATCTCAATCACTAGAGTATGAGACTCTTAGTTAATATGCTAATGCTTATAGTGCTCTAACGGACCATGAGCCTTCCTATCGGCACTTAAAACTGTCATCAGTTGATACAAACCCATAACTTGTACTAGATATGTGTTCTTAATCTTGAGACAATTATGGACATAGACTGTTGGTATGACTGCTTTGACTTACCAATCAGTGAGGTCTTAAAGATCAACACCTGGGTATCTTGGGTATGTTATGTTCATAGGGTTGTGAAGATATCTTGTCAAGATAGAATCTATCCTCTGATAAAGAGTAAGCATTCCCTTAAGAATGTCACTGAGTTGATTATTGAGAACTGCAGTCTTGTTGATAAGTAGTTATCAACATGTTTGGTAATCATAAAACTCAAGGTATGGAATAGGTAATCATCATTCAGGTTGACAGTAACAGTTTATCTGACTACCTGAATATGATTACGAATGCTAGCGGTAGAGAGACATTAGTACAACTATGCAAGTCTAGTTATTGCTTCAGATATGTTCTTTTGTGTTGGAGTGCAGTTATCATTTTATAGTGGAGTAAACGTTAACTGATTAGTTAGTTAATTTGTTGATCAAAGAGTTTGGTCATGGGAATTAATAACTAATCTAAGCCAACAATAAATAACCTAGGAGTTCCCACTCTTAACTCTACATGGTGTAAGAGGATTTGAGAATAGAGGAGCGAATCGATTGGCTTGATAAGCAATCGATTGCTATGGCAATCGATTGGACTTTTTAGCAATCGATTGGTATGGCAATCGATTGCCATTTATGGAAAAAAACCTATAAATAGGAGAGCTACGTCCATTATTGAATAGAACGTCATTTTTCTATTCCAGCTCTTCGGAAATCAGTTTTAGGGTTTTCTTTTGGCTTTTTGTTTCTCTAGTAGGATTCCCACAAGTCTTATTCCTCTTGCGAGCATCCATCAGAGACATAGGAGTGAAGATCATATAGAGGAAGCTGCTAGATTTTCTAAGAAGAAGATTCAATTGGAGATTGATCGTATTCTAAATTGGGTTCAAGACCTACAGGTACTCTTCTTCTCTATATGCTACTAGATTCACATGAGTAGTAGATTTTGAGATACAAAAATTTTTGAAACCTATTTTTCCACTGTGTAAATCTGATTTTCATATTCAATTTCCTACAGCCATATCCCACAGATTCATCTGAAATGATCTCCCCTCACGTTACTCTATCTCCGGTCTCCTATCATTAGACTAATTAGGCTTCGAACCACTGAAAGTTATTGAACATGCTCTTTGTTGGAGACACTTCCTTGGACAATCTTTCGTTTGATGTCCTAAGGTACCACAATCAAAATACTTGATTTGTGGATAGGATGTGTAATTTGTTCCGCTTGTCCCTTGGATTTTATTTAGGGAATTGGTCATAAAACATCAGCCTGTGTGTGGTCGGTTTCAGAGTGGGCACATTGGCACATTACACATTGATCTCCTTTGTCCACCAAAGTCGGGACTAAAACCATATCCTCTCGTGAAATGCCTCTTGAACGATCCACCCTAGTGGTCACTACCCTCATTACCTCGCTTGCTTTGCTGATTTTGCCTCGATCCCTCCATTCCTCTTTCGGTTACAAGAGCCGTTTGTTGCACTGATGCCACAATTGAATGTTCATAGGTCTCTACCCTCAAACGGATATTTTCCTTTAAACCTTCCTCAAACTTCCTTGCTCTATCATCCTCCTCTAGCATTGAACCCTTTCCGAATCTCAACAATTCATTGTACTTGGAAGTATATTCGGTTACGGTCATGTCTCCCTATCGGAGATTGTCGAACTCTTTTTTTTCACGTTGTGGGCGGCTCGCAGAAAGAATTGATGATTAAACTCCACCTTGAACCCTTTCCACGTTATCGGTGCCCCTTGATCCAGCACATTTACCCACCATTTTTGGGCTTCACCCTTAAGCACATCACTGGCATTATCTATCTTTACTGCATCAAACATCGGAATAGAACGGAAAATTATCTCCATGTCCATAATCCAATGCTCTGCGAGTGTGGTGTCGGATGTCCCATAGAATTTCATTGATTTCTTTCTAGTGAACTGTTCCGACATAGAACATCCACCCCTGTTCTCTGGTACATGTACCATAACTATCGGTGCTGACTCGAATGGAGGTGTGGAGGTAACTGATCTGTTAAATTCCGAACAAAGTCTCTGATGTTTCCGATCATTTCGGTCATGTGGTTCATTCGTCGAGTATGTGACGATAGATCTCGGTCACCGTCACTCATGATTGTACAATCTTGTAACTCTCAATGCATAAACACTATACATGTATGACAATAAATGTAAACATGTATGTATAACAACATACAATATGCATCAAACATCTCTACTATGTATGGATGCATTCTAGAATATGTGTCAAAATCACTCGACACTCCACTCGTCATCGAACATTCCCAAAGTTTTGTTACCTATAGGTCTAATACTAATAAATGTCATGATCCATCCTGCTACGGCAAAAATAAGACACATGGCATGCCACCAAGGCTCATCTAATTCGATTAAAGTAAAATAGCAGCGAAAATCAAAAGTACGATCCATAAAATCATGAGTCATAAAAAGTTTTGCTCAATTGAATCACTTTTAGAAATAATCCATTTTAAAAACAGAGATCCAGTCGACTGCGTCGGGACCCAGTCAAATGCTTCGAGATTACAGAGAGTGTAACATCTAAACAACCCAATACAGTCGATTGTGTCGGGGGCCTAGTGGACTGTGGTATCCAAATCTTGGTCAACTGGCACTTGTTCGGTCAACTGGTACCCTATTTAGGTAGAGCCTCCCATTATGAAACACAATCCAGTCGACTTTTCTCTCAACCCAGTCGACTATTTTTTTTTCACAGAACGAAAATAAAATTTCTTACCCGAGGGCTCCAGTCGACTGGTTTTTCCCAACAGCACATTTTGTAGAATTTCTACCTCTAATGCTATCCCAACACACTCAGGAACCAATTACACAAATCAAACCCATTCCAAAGTAGTTCTAGTTGTATTACAACAATACCAAAAACATAATTATAGGAGTTTTACTACAGTTTACAAAACGACTAATCCATCCCGAGTTTGACAAGTTAAAACATATGGCTAATCCATATTACATCATTAGAATGGAATTACAAAAATATATACAAGAGATGCTCCCCGGCAATTTTACGGCCTCACTCCTCACTCTTCTTTTTTCCTTTCTTCTTATCACCTGCAATGGAGTAAAGCTCTACTTCTCAGCTATATGTTGAGTGCACAATTCTAAACATATGCTTATATGACAATTCATCCTTTAAGACATCAAAACACATCAAATTAGTCTCTAGGGAGAGTGGTACGTTTCCATCCGGTAAATGAGATTGATGTCATGGAAAGCCTTCTTCTTCCACGCACCCAGTGCCCTGGCTGGGCCTTCCTCCAAACCAGGCACAACAACTATCGATATCACAATCCTCAAACATCGAGGAGCTTACCCTCGGATGGAATTGCACCAAACTCCCCTTTAACTCAAGTAGACACATAGCATGCTCACATATTGATGTGCATAATTAGAGGGCCTAATTAATAAATATCAAATCCGATATTTAAAACATGTAATTCCCTATAATTCATAGGCTTAGAATTCATACCTCGTGCGATCGCCCAATAACTTTGAAGGATTAACTAGAGGCTCGATCAAACGTCGGATCTCCGATTATACGCGATTCCTATAAGTTATACATGGTTTTTTTCCAAAATTCTAATATTAGAATTTTTGTAAAACATTTGACAAACGAGGCCTAATAGACATCAAAACGTTGCTCTTACCTCGAGGAGTTCAAATATGAAGTTTGGAGAAAAACTGACGATCGGAAGGTCGTCGATTTGCATCGTGAAGCTCGTAGGAATAAAATCTCCCTTCTCTCTCTCTCTCTCTCTCTCTCTCTCAGATATTTTGTTTTTGGATATTTTATGATAAATATCTTGAGTTTACTATATATAAGCATAACTCTCAAAAATTACGTTTACCTCCCCACGAGTTCTCAAATCTTTTAATTATCCTTCGAAATGTCTCACACGTCCAATTTATTACCTCACGAGGGCAAACCATAAATATTACAGTTTTCGCTTAATTTCTGTTGGTCGCTGTAATCACGTTCCGAAAACTAATTTCGTGGAATCTCTAGATAACCTACCTTTTATGCTAGACATCCTATTGGTTATCGTTAAAACCATAAAAATGATCATATATAGGATTAAAATTATCAGAAATTACACTACACAAGTAATTTCACTATTCACTACCAGATAAAACAAATAATATTTAATCACATAAATGTCATTTAAATTGTATTACTTCCTCATGATTTTTTGACTATTGTGTCCTCCACTGACACTTCTTGTTGACTCCCATCAACCACTTCCACAATTATTAATCGACATTAATAAATTTTCAAAAATCAAATAGCCAATAAGAACAATATGATTTTCCCGGGACGGGTGTGACAATGTTCTACATGTGAAAATGATGATAAATTTGTCAATAACCTTATTTTCAGTTTAAAAATTGACTTAATGCCAAACAATTCAAAAAGTAATGCCCTTATCACTTAAAAAAAAACTGGGCTGGCCTAATCTCCTAATTTAGTCCTACGCAAAGACTGTTAATTAATTCTCCCTTAATTATTATGAATACGAAAGGGAAAATAGGTTTAAAATATATGTAAACGTGCAGCGAAAAAGTTTTAGTTATAAAAACTTAATTGGGAGCCCGAATCTACTACTTATTAACTCTATAGATGCATATACACAAGAGGGAGAAGAGGTTATACCTCCTGTCTTGAACCCAATTCTGAATTTTCTTCTTTCTTGATGGTGTAATTGCCTCCACTAGATTGTCTTCACCCTTATGACTCCTACGGATGCTTGCCGGAAAGACTATGATTGGTGAGAACCCTAATAGACTGGATAGAGAAGGTTTGGGAAGCCTAAAACAATTTCTGCAACTTCTGGTATATAAAAATGATGAACTTCGATTTCTGGATGCAGCTGCCCTATTTATAGATTCCCAGATCCGACCTTACTTTTAATCGATCGAACTGGCTTCGATCGATCGAACCACCTTCGATCGATCAAACATGTCTAGACTTCAATCGATCGAAACAACTTCAATCAATCGAACCAGTCTTGATATCGAACCACCTTCGATCGATCGAACCTGTCTAGACTTCAATCGATCGAAACAACTTCAATCAATTGAACCAGTCTTGATAGCATCCTCAAGTGCCTTTCCAAACATCCTAGCGGAGCTAAGAGTGGGACCTCCTAGGTTCTTTATTATTGGCTCAGACCAGTTGTTAATTCCCATGATCAAACTCTTTGATCAGCAAACTAACCAACTGATCAGTTAACGTTTACTCCACTATAAAACGATAACTGAACTCCAACGCAAAAGAACATATCTAAAGCGATAACTAGACTTGTATTGTGTACTAATGTCCCTCTACCATCAGCATTCATAATCATATTCAGGTAGTCGGATAAACTTTTACTGTTAACCTGAATCATGATTACTTCTTGCATTCCTTGAGTCTCATTCACCACTCATGATTACCAAACCTGTTGATAACTACTTATCAACAAGACTGTAGTTCTCAGTAATTAGCTTGGTGATAATCTCAGGGGAATGCATACTCTTAATCAGAGGGTAGATTCTATCTTGACAATATATGTTCACAACCCCATGGACATGACATACCTAAGCTACCCAGGTGTTGATCTTTAAGACCTCACTGATTGGTAAGTCAAAGCTGCCATATCCATAGTCTTTGTTTATAATTGTCTCAAGATTGACAACATGTACCTTATACAAGTTATGAGTTCCTATCGACTGTTGACAGCCTTAAGCGTTAATAGGAAAGCTTAGGTCTGTCAATGCACTGTAAGCACTAGCATATTAACTAAGAGTTAAACTCTAGTAATTGAGATTCATCACTCCATCCAATGGTAGTTAATTATGCTACAGTGTAAACCTGATGAGATATCCAGTCTCATCATCCACTGTGACAAATTCTAAGTATCAAAGGATAGTAATTCGTATCTCACTTGTATGTATCTCATACACAAACGAATTATTAACTATGATACTTAAGAATTAAACAATCATCTCATGAAGGACACACATAACATAATGTAAAGCTGATATGTTAGGAAATTATATTTCCTAATAAGAGTGGGCAACATATTAATATCAATTATATTATAAGGGCTATTAATTAAAGGGGCTTATATTATGTGGTCTAATTATAGGAAGCCAATGGACTTCTACTAGGTATGGGTTTAATGAGTGGATACCAAATACTGACCCTATTAGGAATAATGGGAACCCTAATAGAGCAGTATATAAAGATATATAGGTTATGGTCCCCAATATGTCAAATCATTATTCTACTTCCTCATCCATCCCATCTAGAGAAGGAACCCATTAAAGAACTAAGGAGATTTGACTGAGGAAGACATAACCGGTCATCATCATTCTTCTAAGGTTTGCTAATTGCTTCCATGGATACAGGTATGTATTCTACTATATTATATCCTTGATAATCTAACATGATATGATCCTAGGGCTGTGTTTTTACTACTCTAGGGTTCTACAGTTTTATAGATTCTAACAAGTGGTATCAAAGCTATTATCATGTTGATTATTATTAGTGTTGTTGATATGATGTTCATGTTGATTACATATAGTTTCGGCCAAATTGATTCATGAACATCAATACTTTAAATACAACATTCGGTTGATTCACGATCATATCATTAAACCGAATCATGATGTCATGATGTAATTCATAAATATATGGATGAGACTTTAATCATTACTTTAATAAGTTGATTATGTTCTTATTTTTTATCCACCAGCGACGTGTGTCTGTGAACACCAATTGTAAGATTGATTCAAATTGGTAAAACATCACTTAGGATTTCTTGAATGTGTATCAAGGAGACTTTTAGATCAAGGGAAAAGAACAATATATGGGCCCAAAATTCCGAAATACATAAGAGGGCCCAACAAAGTTGATTGATTCAGTTTTTTAAGGATTGATACAGTATTGTACGTGGGCCAAAGTTTGGGCTAGCTTTTGTATAATGAAATTTGATTGATCATCTGGTTGATCATATTAAGTTGATTTTTTGAAAAGTAATATAATTATTCGATAGTACATATGGTTGATCATATTAAGTTGATTTTGTGAATCATGAAAACAGCACTTTAGAATATTTTGGATTCATTCATGATATAAATGATTTTTTATAATATCATGAATTTTTGGTAATTCATCAAATGAATTAATTCTATGGTAGCTTAGGACTATATTATTCGTCCTATTAAAAAAAAAAGGAAAAGGAAGGGATTTATTTGGGGTCTATTTTAGGCCCCAATACAATATGTCTGATGTTTCAAATAATAAATTGAAATAATATGTTGTCAAAGTAACCTCTGTTGTGTAAATTTATTTATTTTGAAATATTAAGATGGTATATCTGTTATTCATGCGATTAACAATCGGCCCAAAGGAGGATTCTTAATTGGTCGAATGATAGGTGTACATGTGGAGGTAAATATGTGACAATTATCAAGATATAATTATCCATGTGGGCAGTGAGTCGGCCCAAAGGAAGGCTACTGTTTGACAGGACTTATTGTCAGTATTTAATCACTACACGGGGAGTACCACTTACAATTGATATTTATGTCCAAAGACTAAATATCAATGTTGTTTTAGGTATCCTGTGATGGGCCCACTATTATGTGAATTAGTTAATGTGTCATGCATACATATATAAAGTATTTCTAATATGTTTATGTCATGACATGTTATTAATTGTTAGCATGTTATTTTATTTTATTTTGTTCTCTATTCAGTTTATGCTACAGCTACAAATGTTTCTGCTCAAATTAGTGCTATCCAAATCCTGAATGGGGGAAACTTTAAGGTTTGGAAAGAGAACGTTGAAATCGTTCTTGGATGTATGGATTTGGACCTTGCGCTAAGGACCGAACGACCCAATTCGACTACGGAAAACCCGAATGAGGGTAAAATTGAGAAGTGGGATCGCTCGAATTGCATGAGTCTGATGATTATGAAACGTTCCATTCCGGAAGCGTTTCGGAGCTCGATCACTGAGAGCACAAATGCTAAGAAGTTCCTCTCTGAATTACAATAATATTTTGCTAAAAATGAAAAATCAGAAACGAGTACCGTTTTGACTACTCTTATTTCCATGAGGTATAAAGGAAAGGGGAGCATAAGGGAGTACATTATGGAAATGTCTCATCTCTGTGGGACACTCAAGGCACTAAAGTTAGAGCTGTCTGAGGACATGCTCGTGCACTTGGTTCTCATATCTCTTCCTGCACAATTCAGTCAATTTAAAGTGAGTTGCAACACCCAAAAGGACAAATGGACTCTTATCTCACTGTGTGCAAGAAGAGGAAAGAATTCAGTGAGACAAGACTGAAAGTGCTCACTTAGCATCAACCTCTCAGATTAATAAAAAGAAGAGAGCTCAGGATGCTGCAGATGTGACACCTCAGCAGAAGGAACTAAAGAAGCAAAATGAGGAATTCCTTTGCTATTTCTGCAAGAAAAGAGGCCACATGAAGAGAGACTATCCCAAATACGCTGCTTGGCGTGCAAAGAAGGGGTTGCCTGTGGAGCCGGCCGCCAACTGATGCTGAAAGATTCATCTTGTGGGCGATGGCAAGAAAGTTCCAGTGAAAGCGTTAGGAAATTTTAGATTATTATTAAAGACTGGTGTTTATTTGGATTTGATTAAGACTTTTGTTGCACTGTCTTTTAGATGGAATTTAGTTTCTATTTCTAATTTGGACAAATCTGGTTATGCTTGTTCTTTTAGAAATAATAAAGTAAGTCTATTTCAAGATTCAAAGCTTATTGGTACTGGTTCTTTGGATGATAATCTTTATATGCTTGACACTGTTACTTCCTATAATGAAATTTTGCATACTAATTCATGTGGTACAAAACAAAATTAAGTGAGAATTCTGCCACCTTATAGCATAAGCGATTAGGTCATATCTCTAAATAGAGAATTAAGAGACTTGTGCGTGACGGGATTCTTGGCCCCTTAGATTTGGCAGACTTTCAAGTCTGCATTGAGTGCATTAAGGGGAAACAGACAAACATAAGGAAATTAGGTGCCCACAGGTGTACAGACGTCTTAGAACTCATTCACACTGATATATGTGGTCCATTCCCTACAGCCTCTTGGAATGGACAACAATATTTCATTATGTTCATAGACGACTACTAAAGATATGGGTACCTATATTTGATACATGAGAAGTCACAATCCCTGGATGTTTTCAAGTCATTTAAAGCCGCAGTTGAACTTCAAATTGGCAAGAAAATTAAGGCTGTCAAATATGACCGTGGTGGTGAGTACTATGGTAGATATGATGGATCAGGTGAACAACGTCTAGGACCCTTTGCTAAATTCCTAGAGGAGTGCGGTATCGTCCCTCAATACACAATGCCAGGCAAACCTAGCATGAATGGTGTAGTTGAGAGACGAAACAGAACGCTTAAAGACATGGTGAGAAGTATGATTAGTCATTTTTCTTTACCAGAGTCACTCTGGGGAGAAGCTCTAAAGACTGCAGCATATATACTTAATAGGGTTCCAAGTAAAGTAGTAACCAAAACCCCTTATGAATTATGGACTGGAAAGAAGCCTAGCATTAGGCATTTACACATTTGGGGTTGTCCAGCTGTGGCACAGCCTTATAGGCCACATGAAAAGAAATTGGACTCAAGAACAATTAGTTGCTACTTTGTTGGATACGTTGAACGCTCTCGGGGCTTTAAGTTTTATGATCCCATTGCTAGGACATTTTTTTGAGATGGAAAATGCAAGATTTCTTGAGGAAGTTGAGTTTGTGGGGGGAGATAAGGTTAGAGACATTGTTTTTGAAGAGGAATTTATTCCTTGTCATATTGCTATTGACAATGTTCAGGTTCTTATTCCTGACATTGTTCAAGATGCAAATCTGGATATTCAAGACAATGTACAAGAGCTTCCCATGCAAAATGAAGAAATTATACCTAAAGTGCAAACTCAAGAACTTTATGAGGAGATGCCATTAAGAAGATCCACTAGGGTCTCAAGCAGGCTTCCCGTCAATGGTATCACAAGGTCCATCAAGTAATCACCTCGTATAGTTTTGAGGTGAATGTGGTTGATGACTGTGTATATCACAAGTTCAGTGGGAGCATTGGGCAGACATTTGGGTAACCCACGAATGGATCATTGGAAATGAGCCAAATGGGTTATGCGATATTTATAGAGAACAAAAGACTACATGCTCACGTATCGGAGATCAGATCTTTTGGAGATCATCGGGTATTCTGATTCCGATTTTGCTGGATGCCAAGACAGTAAGTGATCCACGTTAGGCTATGTTTATATGCTGGCTGGAGGAGCTATATCCTGGAAGAGTGCTAAGCAGACACTCATAGCTTCTTCAACCATGGCTGCAGAGTTTATAGCCTGTTATGAGGCATCCAATCATGGGATATGGTTGCGAAACTTTAACACTAGGCTGCGTGTGATAGATGGCATTTATAGGCCATTAAAGATATACTGTGACAATAAAAGTTTCCGGTTGTTAAGGAAAGAGTTCAAAGTTGTCAAATTTCGATAGAACATATAGGAACAAACTCCATGATTGCGGATCCGCTGACCAAGGGATTACCTCCCAAGGTCTTTCATGAGCACACTGCTTATATGAGTGTTAGGTTGTCTAACGATACTTTGGTTTAGTAGGAGTTAACTTTGGATGTTCTATTTTTGACATTTATGGTTTTATTTTTTGCAGAATAAAGTTGATGGTTTAAAGTTTATCTCTGAATCTAACTATTTTCTATATGCTGTTTTGTATTGTTTCGGATTGATCTCAATAAAGACTAAAGTAGGACCAGTTGGAAATAGGCATGTTTGAGATCACATTGCATGTAATTTCCATGCTACTCATCCATACTTGATCTATGTCATTAATTATATTGGTATGGTGACCATTGAAGGTCTAGTTACGATTATGTGTGACGAAAGTCGCCTTGATCCCATACTAATATAGAAATGGACCAGATTGAAACTAAAGTGAAGTCCAAAGATAAATAGCACAGGTGCGCATCTAAGAAACATATAATATAATTGTTTCAGGAATCGTATGTAGCTCAAGTGGGAGATTGTTAGGAAATTATATTTCCTAATAAGAGTGGGCAACATATTAATATCAATTATATTATAAGGGCTATTAATTAAAAGGGCTTATATTATGTGGTCTAATTGTAGGAAGCCAATGGACTTCTACTGGGTATGAGTTTAATGAGTTGATACCAAATACTGACCCTTTTAGGAATAATGGGAATCCTAATAGAGCAGTATATAAAGATATATAGGTTATGGTCCCCAATATGTCAAATCATTATTCTACTTCCTCCTCCATCCCATCTAGAAAAGGAACCCATTAAAGAACTAAGGAGATTTGACTGAGGAAGACATAACCGGTCATCATCGTTCTTCTAAGGTTTGCTAATTGTTTCCATAGATAAAGGTATGTATTCTACTATATTATATCCTTGATAATCTAACATGATATGATCATAGGGCTGTGTTTTTACTACTCTAGGGTTCTACAGTTTTATAGATTCTAACACGATATCCATACATTAAAATATCAATGTCTCATATATATAAAATAGTTTGAGCGCACAAACCCAACAAATAACTAATTCTAAACCATGCATTTGATTTGGAAGATAATAAAAGACAAAAATTTGGGGAAAGTCTTTATTAGATTTGAGTTGATTAAGCCAAGTACAGCGTAATAACCCATAAATCCTCTTATTTTTGACGTGTAATGAATGTGATCCCTCATTTTAAATTTTTATTACATGCCTAAGTTGCTCCTCGGACCCAAACATGCTAGATCTAGATTTTAATGTAGGGGTGTTCAAGAAAAGCAGAAATCAAGAAATGACCAAAACCGTACCGAATAAACACCGATTGATCAATTTTTTAAAAGAATGCACAAGTCTAAACCGACAAAAATTGCCAAAATTGACCTACTAAATAGAAAAGTCAATTTGTAAATCCCTAAAAAAATCAATCAACACTGGCCGCAAACACCCCTAACGTAAAGGGTAGTTTTCTTCAAATTTCATAACTTGCAATTTCTAATCCATTTCTTATAAATAAAAAAAATTGTGTATCTAAATCATGAAATCAATATCTTTAAAGCAATATCCATATTGGATATGTAATTTCAAAGGGAAAAATCAAATCGTTTTAGTGGTTGCATGTGAAATGGTCACAATCCTTTTTAATTTATTTTCCCCCCTTTTTGGGGGTGCATTTTTTTAATTTCAGATTTAATGCATTGGACTTGCCAATTTTACTATGAGAGAGAGAGAGAGAGAGAGAGAGAGAGAGAGAGAGAGAGAGAAGAATCTCATTTTAGTCTCACTTTGAGTTTTTTTTTTTTTTTTTTGTAGATTCAACAATTCCATATGTTTATACATGATCTAACATATAAATTTATTTGTTAAAAATGTGCACATAAAATTATCATAACTTTTTCATCCATTAGCCTTTTTGATGCAGTTTTTTGTTTCATGCTTTTATAAAATAATACGGAGTATATATATATATATATACACGCAAATAAAGCCCACTTTCAAATTTAGTGTGTGTGTGTGTTTTTTTTTTTTTTGACGTTTAGCAACAAAATATAGCAAATACTATCTGTTTTGAATCTGAATTTAAATAGTCATAACTTTCTCATATTTTATTTAGCATTTTTTGGTTCATATATATATATATATATATATTTTTTTTTTAATGTAAGATAGATGCATTGAACTTTACAAGATTGCAAAATTATATAATTTTCGGCCATAAATTAGGTCTTTTAAGTTTGGCAACAAAGTAGATATAATTTATTTTGAAGCGGAACTATGGACATAACTTTATCTTTTTTAGTGATTTTATTTTTTATTTTTTATTTGTAGTTTTGTTTTTAGATCTTGCATCTATGCATACCAATTTTGCAAGAGGAGTCTAGCTTCGTTGGGGTGGGGAACATTTTTGTCATTTTTTCCTAAATCTCTCTATATGTGCATGTGTGTATGTATATATATAATTTGAAATTTCATAGTCAATATAAATCAAGCGTGATGCATCCCGTTTTGTGGTTAAAAAATATCACATTTTATTTTTTAAGAAATGAAAACTTGTAGAACTAATAAAGTTATTGGGTTTTTATAGTTTTTTTGTTATGAAAAATATATTTTTTATCCAAATGTTTTTTTTTTTGGTAAACGTGGGTGTTCAGGCCAGATTGCGCGCACCTCGACTAATCCCATGAGGCTAGGGCGTCCGAGTGAATCACCTGTGGCCACCCCCTTGAGATTCGAACTTGAGACCTTTTGGTATAACATCCAGAGGCCTTGCCATCCGATCACAAGAGAAGTGGTTAATTTTTATCCAAATGTTGAGCCAATGATATGTTGGCTCTTTTAGTGCGCGTGAACTTTGTGTCCCAAAATAGTTTATTCAGGAAATTGTGCCGAAGAGCTCCAACAAAAGTACTTGAAATTCTAAAAGAGAGTTACACCCTCAAATTAATGAATAAAATGAAGGGGCAATTATTGGAAATGACTAATGCATAAGATTTTTTAATATTAAGGACAATTTAAATCTATCATTAAGGATAAGTTTTCCCCATATTTCTTAGATTAAAATGTTATCATCTTCATCATCTAACTCTAACTAATATTACCACCACCCCTACCACCTCCGACCACCAACCCCACCATCTCCGGCGACCACCCCACCACCTCCGACGACTGGAAAAATAAGTGAAATTTAACTTGTTATAGCCAAAGTTAAGTGAAATTTCACTTGATATAAGTGAAATTTCGCTTAACTTTGGCTATAACAAGTGAAATTTCACTTAACATTTGTAGCCTACAACTAACGTGGAGATGGTCGGATCTGGTTCGAGCTCGTCGGAAATGGCTGGTTCTGGTTCGAGCTCATCGGAGATGGCCGGATGTGGTGGTTGCAACAATAGCAGTAGTGCTGGTGGGGGCTGGGGGTAGTGGTGGTGGTTGGTGATGACTCGCGATCGTCGTGGTGGTGGTGGTGGCGGCTGAGGGCAGTGACTCTGTGGTCGTGGCGGCAAATTGATCGTAGTGGAGGCAGACCCAGATCTCAGAGAAACAGAGAGAAAGAGAATATTTAGTCTAGAAATGTTTACCAAATATATATTTCAACTAGAGAACTTTTTAACAAACTAAGAAATCTTTCGGACTCTAAATTTTTACGAGTCACTTTGAGAAATTTTCTACTAATTTTCCCTAAATGGAAATGTATATCACCCCAATAGAAAGGGAAAAAGACAAGGGATGAAAATAATAATAGTTGTAAATTTTTTAGTCAAAGAACAAGATAATATATGAAGAAAAAATGTTTTAGTAGTTATGTCAAAAGTTGGAAAAAAGTGGAGAACCTCTACGGTTCTACTTATTATGTCATTAATACACTTAGGGTGTGTTTGATAACATAATTAAGTGGTAAAAATGAAAAATTTTAGTACTTATTTTTTTCAGTGCGTTTGATAATATAACACTTAATTGAAAAAGTAATAAAAAAAATCCACTGAAAACATTAAGTGAAATTTTTTTACTGAAATAATCACTGAAAGCAGTATATTTTAGTTCTTGAAACACTGTTTTCAATATTACAAATACAAATCACTTAAAATTTTCAGTACTTAAATTCAACACTTAATTTTTAATATTTAATTTTCAGTTTTATCAAACACACTCACTTTAATTTTGTAATAATAATTTTTAATTTTAGAAATATATCTATCTATTTTTGTAGAAAGTCACGTGGCAACGTGTGATCATGCCACTTGATGTGAATCTTCTCTCCATATCCTCCTTGAACTAGTAATGACCCCGTGCAATGCACGGGAGAGTTAGCAAGATAAAGTATCACAGGACAAAAAAAAAGATTTAAATTAAAAAAAAAAATAGAAGAAAGATATTGCAACTGATTTAAAACAAAAAAAAAAAAAATTTGTATATTTATTTATGACGTGTGTAAATGTCTCATAAAAGAGAGATATTTGTCCAACTAAAAAGTTTAAAAATATTTAAATAATATGATTTTTTGTGAAGTCACCCAATTACATCTATTTTTCTTTTCTTTTTTTCTTCAGAAGTATGAAAAAAAAAAGAAAAAAAAAAAAGAAGCCAATATAACTACATGCTCCACATTATTATTTTTGGAAAAAACAATAAAGCATTTCTTTATTCTTTTCATTTTACTTTCTTTTCGTTTTACTTTTTTTCAAAAGCCAGTATTGATGACTTGTGTATATTTATTAATGATGTCTTATCAAATATATATATATATATATATATATTGATGACGTGTGTAAATGTCTCATAAAATTATATTAAATTTTACAAATCCATGCAATAAAAAAATCAAAAGTAAAAATAATTTCCAAGCATCAATAGCCAGCACAACCTCTCGGTCTTGTTCGTTTTCATTAGGCACAGGAGCCTCTTCCTTCAAGAACCTCGCAAGGTTCAAGGTGGTAAGGTAGAACAGCATCTTTTACTGCCACCTCTTGAAATCCATGCCATTGAATTTCTCGGGTTTCTCCCCGTGGTTCACAGGAACCGTTTGGATTGAGGGAACCTTCACCGGTATGGAGCCAATCACGACGGTGTTGGAGCCAGTAGCACCGTCGGTTGTAGTGTTCACATTATCATTTGCCATTTCTGAAAATTATCACAAGAGAAAAGAAATTAAATCTAATATATTTTTTTTCCTTTCTCTTTTAATTTTAACAGTAGCAGATTTTTGTTTTCCGATTTTTGTTAGGAAAACGAATGAAATTTAAGATTCTGCCCGCGTTGTCCCAAGCAAAACTCGATTCTGCACACTTTCCGTCTAATGCAATTTTCTCAGATTCTGCACCGTTTGGGCAGAAAACGAGAATCACAGTAGCAGTTTTTTGTAAAACGAAAACTGTGTTTCCAAAATATGATTTCTGTTTTTTTTTGTTTTGAAAAATATCAAAATCTGTTTTAAGATTGTTGGAAAAATTACATTGATACAATTGGAAAACAGAAACAGATTCTTGATTACAAACTGGAAAATAGAACTTCAATTGAAACAGAACTACAATATGTAAACAGAAAGCAATAATAGGAAAACTATAACAAAAATAAGATCAAACCGAGGCCTGTGATATTTCACAGTTTCCTTAAAACAGATTCGCCGCCTCACCAGAAGTGCTTGAGGATATCTCCGGCGTCTGCCTCCCAGGATACAGCGGTTGTGCCGAAACTATGTATTGAATGGCTTACACGATACACTCTATAATGTGTATAGTGTTAAGACCACTGCTAAGGAACTATGGGAGTCCTTAGACAGAAAGTACAAAACCGAGGATGCCGGTTCAAAGAAATTTGTAGTGGGGAGATTCCTCGACTATAAAATGGTGGACTCGAAAACTGTGATCAGTCAAGTTCAAGAGCTGCAAGTGATCTTGCATGAAATCCATGCTGAAGGGATGACCTTAAGCGAAACTTTCCAAGTTGCTGCTATAATTGAAAAGCTACCCCCCGCTTGGAAGGACTTCAAGAACTATTTGAAGCACAAGCGAAAGGACATGAAGATTGAAGATCTCATCGTAAGGCTTCGAATTGAAGAAGACAACAAAGGGGCTGACAGGAAATTGGGGGATTTTGGGGCCAAGGCTAATATGGTTGAGCATGGTCAAAAATCACGTGGGAAGAAGAAAATTCCTTCTGGCAAAGGGTACAAGATGGGGCCAAATGGTGGTATCGCCAAGAAGCTGAAATTTCAGTTTCAAGGCAAGTGCTACAACTGTGGCAAGACTGGACACCGGGCTTCTGAATGTCGCCTGCCAAAGAAAGTCCAGAATAATCAAGCTAATATGACTGAGTTAGATTCTATCTCAAGGGATGTCTCTGACATTAATCTGTCTGCTGTGGTCTCTAAAGTGAACTTGGTGGATTCAAACCCAAGGGAATGGTGGATAGACACTGGTGCTACTCGCCACATATGCTCCGGCAAGGCTATGTTCACTTCCTTCGAACCAATGACTAATGGTGAGAAGATGTATATGGGAAATTCTGCCTCCTCAGATGTTGAAGGGCAAGGGAAAATAATTCTGAAGATGACTTCAGGAAAGGAGCTAACTCTCAACAATGTCCTTTATGTACCGGAAATTCGCAAGAATTTGGTATCCGGTTCTCTCCTAAGCAAGCATGGCTTCCGTATGGTCTTTGAGTCAGACAAGGTGGTGTTGACCAAAGCAGGAATGTATGTGGGGAAGGGGTATATGTGTAATGGGATGTTTAAATTGAATGTAGCGACTGTATTCCCAAAAATTAATAAAATGAGTACCTCTTCTGTTTACTTGCTTGAGTCTTCCAATTTGTGGCATGGTAGACTAGGACATGTTAATTTTAATTCTTTGCGAAGATTAATTAAATTAGACCACATACCAAACTTCCATATTGACACAAGTGAGAAATGTGAAACTTGTGTTGAAGCAAAATTAACAAAGACTTCATTTCAATCAGTTGAAAGAAGCACTGAACCATTGGGTTTAATTCATACTGATGTATGTGATTTAAAAATGGTTCAATCTAGAGGTGGCAATAAGTATTTTATTACTTTTGTTGATGACTGCACTAAATACTGTTATGTGTATTTGCTAAAAAGTAAGGATGAAGCTTTGGATAAGTTCATTCTATACAAGACAGAGGTTGAGAATCAACTTGGGAAAAAGATTAAGGTGTTAAGAAGTGATAGAGGTGGTGAATATGTAGCACCATATGGTGACTATTGTGCACAAAATGGAATTATTCACCAAACCACTGCACCTTATTCTCCTCCATCAAATGGAGTTGCTGAAAGGAAAAATCGTACCTTAAAAGAAATGATGAATGCTATGTTAATAAGTTCTGGATTGCCACAGAACTTGTGGGGGGAGGCAATTCTCTCTGCAAATTACATTTTAAATAAGGTGCCTCGAAAGGAAGTTGATCAAACCCCGTATGAACAGTGGAATGGTCGAAAACCATCATATAAATTCTTACGAATGTGGGGGTGTCTTGCAAAAGTTCTTGTACCTACTCCTAAGAAAGAGAGGATAGGTCCAAAAACTGTTGACTGTTTATTTATTGGCTATACACATAATAGTAGTGCGTATCGGTTTCTTGTACACAAATCTGAAAACCCAGATATACACAAGAACACGATCATGGAGTCTAGAAATGCGTCGTTCTTTGAGAATATATTTCCTTGTAAAGAGGAATATACTTCTAAAAAACGCACATTTGAGACTGTTGGGGAAACTAATAAAACCCAAGAAGATGATGTTAATGTTGAGCCTAGACGTGGGAAACGCACTAGGACCTCAAAATCTTTTGGTCCAGACTTTCTAACTTATGTTATAGAAAGTGAGCCTCAAAGTTATAATGAAGCTATTAGATCACCAGATGGTCCATTGTGGAAAGAAGCAATCAAGAGTGAAATTGATTCTATCCTACAAAACCATACTTGGGAGCTGGTAGATCTTCCTCCTGGTTGTAAGCCGTTGGGCTACAAGTGGATTTTTAAAAAGAAAATGAAGACGGATGGTACTATTGATAAGTATAAGGCAAGGCTTGTCATTAAAGGGTATAGACAAAAGGAGGGTCTAGACTACTTTGATACGTATTCTCCTGTTACGAGAATAACTTCCATTCGTATGATTATTGCGATCGCAGCTTTGCGAGGTCTCGAAATACATCAAATGGATGTTAAGACAGCCTTCCTTAATGGAGATTTGAATGAAGAAATCTACATGGAACAACCTGAAGGATTTTCTGCTCCAGGGCAAGAAAATAAAGTGTGTAAGCTTGTTAAATCATTGTATGGCTTGAAACAAGCTCCAAAACAATGGCATGAAAAATTTGACAAAGCTGTACTCTCTAGTGGGTTTAAAATCAATGAGTGTGATAAATGTGTTTATGTCAAAGACACGAATGAAGGCTATGTCATCTTATGTCTATATGTTGATGACATGCTAATAGTGGGTAGTAATGATAAGATCATTAAATCTACTAAGAAAATGTTGAATTCTAAATTTGACATGAAAGATATGGGACTTGCTGATGTTATATTGGGCATCAAGATCTCTAGAAATACCAATGGACTTGTTTTATCACAGTCACATTATATAGACAAGATTCTAGAGAAATTCAGCAAGTCTGATACAAGTGTAGCCAGGACGCCTGTGGACTTAAGTCTACACCTATCCAAGAATACTGGTGAGAGTGTTTCTCAACTAGAATATTCTCGAGTGATAGGAAGCTTGATGTACTTGATGAGTTGTACAAGGCCTGACATTGCTTATTCAGTTAGTAGACTGAGTAGATACACTAGTAATCCTAGTGCTGAACACTGGAAAGGGATAATAAGGGTACTGCGGTACTTACGATATACACGTGATCAGGGATTGCACTACATGAGATATCCAGCTGTATTAGAAGGATACAGTGATGCGAACTGGATATCCGACATGAAAGATTCAAAATCTACAAGTGGATATGTTTTCACACTTGGTGGTGCAGCTGTATCATGGAAATCTTCAAAACAAACTTGTATTGCTAGATCGACAATGGAATCTGAATTCATTGCGCTAGACAAGGCAGCTGAAGAGGCTGAATGGCTTCGCCATTTTGTAGAAGATATTCCTAGATGGTCAAAACCTGTGCCAGCTATTTGCATACACTGCGATAGCCAATCTGCTATTGGAAGGGCACAAAGTAATATGTATAATGGTAAGTCTAGACATATTCGTCGTAGACACAATACCATTAAACAACTACTCTCTAGTGGGATTGTCACAATTGATTATGTAAAGTCAAAGGACAATATTGCGGATCCGCTAACCAAAGGGTTAAATCGAGAGTTAGTTAACAAATCATCTAGAGGAATGGGACTAAAGCCTATGACGTTGCAAGGGAATGGAATGGAAACCCAACCTAGTTGACTGGAGATCCCAAGATCTAGGTTCAAAGGGACAACCTAATTTCATGTACCTTAAGAGAATCACTGAGAAGATATGTTCTTCTGCCCATTTCCATAATTCAACAGTGATACCTGCATGGCGTGAGGGTAAGCTTAGCTTTTAATGACTATGTGCGTTGGTATAACCAAGCGGAGTATAGTAGGATACTCTAAATAGTCACCTATGTGAATGTGAAGTGGGGCCGCTTCTAAAAGAATTTGAGAAAGGCGAAATTCTTTGATAAACATTCACTGAACCAGGCGAGTGTTCAAGGCCAAAATGAACACAAGTGTAAGAACTAAACTATGTTTGGAAAGCTCCTGTGTGATGTCTGTCGGTTGTTTACACTAATGGCAATCAGTTCAAGACTATACGTTCACTGGTCAGCCAGTAAATCTGATAGATTGTCACAAGGGAAGGTTCAAAGCCAAAAGCTACCTATCCTTTGCAGGAGTGATCCGTTGTGCTCTCTCTTGTCGAGTCTATGTTGTCTCACATCGTTTCGATTAATTTCATTCATGTGGGGGATTGTTGGATAAAAATTAATTTTGGCCATGTTTGAGGTCAAATAATGTGGGATCCATTTAGAGTTTGAATGGGGTCCTTGTGGATTTGTGTTCTCCTCCATGAGGAGATGAACTTTGGATATTTACATGTCCAAAATTATTGTGGAGTGAATGAGAAATTAATCCATTGAATACATTTATATAATGTACATACATGAATGCACGGGAAAAATGTATATACATGAATGTATTTATTCTCATTCATGGATAATGCACATTCATAGATGAATCATGTATATACATGGATGAATCTATAGATTCATAATGGATATATATGGATGAATCCACAAATACATAATGTACAAATGAATATACATGGATGAATCTATAGATTCATAATGGATATACATGGATGAATCCACAAATTCATAATGTACATCCAATGAATCCTCTCTCCCCTTAGTCCTATATATTCTGAGCTTTCTCCTCAGAAATTTTAGAGTCAGAAAAACAAGAGGTATTTTCCTTCCTTCCAATATTCCTTCCTGAGAGAGACACAGAACATAGTTGGTTCGCCGGAGCAGTCGAACACCGTGCTTGTCTACTGCTGGTTATTGCCGCTGTATCCTGGGAGGCAGACGCCGGAGATATCCTCAAGCACTTCTGGTGAGGCGGCGAATCTGTTTTAAGGAAACTGTGAAATATCACAGGCCTCGGTTTGATCTTATTTTTGTTATAGTTTTCCTATTATTGCTTTCTGTTTACATATTGTAGTTCTGTTTCAATTGAAGTTCTATTTTCCAGTTTGTAATCAAGAATCTGTTTCTGTTTTCCAATTGTATCAATGTAATTTTTCCAACACAGACTTGACAGAATTGCTCAAATAATATTAAAATTTTATGGCAAAAATTAAAAAATAAAATGACATCTTTGCCCCTATATTTAGCTTGAGAGGGAGGATGAAGAATGTTTTTTGTTTTGGGTCTTTTGTAAGGGTTAGTTAAGAAATTTAAAAAAGTTAAACAAAAAAGTTAACTTTTCTATTTCCTTTTAGTTGATCCTTAACCAATGGGAAGTGAGCGTAAACCAACCCCAAATTAACCTCAAAGTAGGTCAGTGTTATTTTTAATTATACGAAGGAGGTCCGTGTAATACGGCCGTACCTTAGGGGAGATCGGTGTAATTTTTACCCTAAGTTTTTTACATCATTCCTTACACTTAGAGATTAAAGCATTATACTTCAAGAATGGATTTTTATATGTTGAAATAGTGTGACGCACTAATTATATGTAATCTTGTATTGAAATAACTGTGGACTTGACTATAGTTATTTAAAATTAGGAACTCCTTGTTATGCTTGGTTAGTTAATTAGAATGTTAAGTGTTGGTTTTTTGGTAACATGATATGGCTGCATCTGAATTACAAGATGCTCACAAGATGTCAGTACAATTGTATGTTGTGACGATCACTCTGAATTATATTTTTCAGTCTAAAAAAATTGCCAGAATTAATTTCTTATTGGCTTGGAAATGGGACGAGTACCCTAAGTTCTTGGGACACTTAACCTTGTTAACACAGGGCTTCAGCACTAGTCGATTGCAAAATAATTTGGGAAAAAAGCTTAGGTTTTTTTTTTTTTTGCTTGGAATGAAAAAAGAAAAAAAAAAGAAAAAAAAAAGGTACTTATTTCTTCTGGAATGCTAGTGATTAATTAATTCCAGTCTACCTGTTTTATGATCTATTTTCAATATCACTATTTGATAGCTATTTCTGCAAGTGTTTTACAACTGTACGAGGAGTAAAAATAGCCCTTGTAAAGATTGTGTATCAATTTAAGTATATAAATTATTTGCATTGGTTTTTTCGCTTGGTAAATGAATTGGATAATCTTATTCTTACACAACTTATTTTACAATTAAGAGGAGTAAATAGCCCTTCTGCAATGCACTACTAGAGTTAATTAACAGTTATGTGGCACTATTTAATTTACATCTTATTCTTTTTCCTGTAGATAGAAGGTCTAAAAAAATGAAATTACAGATGCAATGCTTAATGTTCACATTCATAATAGACAACAAATCGTACATCAAAGTTGTATTTTTCTATTAATTTAATATAATAATAATAATAATAGGATAAAGTCAAATTTGATATATGAAAGTTGATATGTCAAAGTTTGTGTCATTTGAACAGATGCATCAAATGTTAAATATTTTGTTATTTTTTGAATTCTACCCAAATTCAAAAATAAAACAGTTCACAAGACTATTTAATTATTGCTACAAGTTTCATATAGCAAAGTTGATATGTCGAATCCATAAATTAAATTTGATTTTCAAGTTTGGTAGATTTGCTAGAGAAAAACAATCGCAGTAACAAAGATAGAATTTAGCTAGTTTGACCCAAGGGCGGAACTAAGAATTGATATTTGATGGCGGAGTTACTTGTTAGGCTACACGGGGGTTCATGGGCAGCATTACCATGGCAAATTTTTTAGATTTATTTATATATACCCATGTTCAAGTACGAATTTTTATATCATAAAGATCATACCCTTACTATGTGATCAGGTTTTTTGCCACTTTTTTAGAGTTGAGAATTATGATAGTTCTAATCCTTGTGTATTGTAATCTATTGGCTTATGCTTTATCACAATAAATATTGTAATTATAGACAAGTGTGAACTAATTTTTAAAAGTTAAAAATGTAAAAGGTCCAATATGTAAATTAATTGTTAAAATTTACAAATTACAAATACATAATCAAGTTTAAAATAAAATAAATAAATTTGTAGGGACTGTGTCCCCCTATGCCTTCATGTAGTTCCGTCCCTGAGTTTGGCTAATATCAATGGCGGATCTAGGGGACCATGGCGGCATGGCCCCTCCAAATTAAAAATCTTTAAATTTCTATGTTAGACTTCCCCGAAATTTTGATATTTTTACACTTTGGTCATGCCTTATCAGGTAGAATTAATTCAACAAAAAACACTTGATAGGATAAACAAAATAACCACAAATTAAGAAGATAAAGGCTCGAGAAATTTAATTGCTTATACATTTTTATATTTTGATTTTACCACAAGATGCCTTCATTGCATTAACACTTGTAGGAAACATATTTGTTTAGGACATAACCTAATTAGTTAAGCTATCCAAGTTTTTTTATTCACTAACAAGCTAAGGTACAAGTTCAGAAGCCATAACTCTCTCCTGCATGGTCTATCCTTTTAGCATCATGGGACTATGTAACCTGCAACAATACACAGAAGAACATCAGATAATCAACAGTTAAAAAACTATTTTTGGGATCATATGCCCTTCATTTATTTGAGCTTGGTAAATTAATAAAACTTTGGAACAAGTTTTTTGGCCATGCGGTGATATATAATATCACTTACTTATTACTGTCACTTGGTACAACAACCAAAGTACATGGGAATTATATTTAGAAGGATAAATTACACTCTAGTTCATTAAATTATACACATATTTTTAATTGGGTTCATAAATTTTTTTTTTTTTTTGGCAATTGGGTCCTTGAACTTAAAAAATTCATTCAATCAGACCCAAATTCTGACACTGATAGCTTAAATTATTAGAAACTGTCACGTACGTTGAGCGTAATGCTTACCTGTCACATGTTAGGTTAAGACAAACACAGGAGACTGTGAATGGCTAAAAAAATAATGTGATTTTGGATATGATTGAATGCAATTTTGGATCTAACAGAATGTATTTCAAATTTGATTGTACGCGATTTCAGATATGATTGAATGCGATTTTTTGCACTATTCACAATCTCTTGTGTTTGTCTTAACCTAACATGTAACAGGTAAGCATTACGCACAACGCACATGACAATTCTAATAGTTTAAGCTAACAGTGTTAGAATTTGGGTCTGATTAAATGAATTTTGAAGTTCAATGACCCAATTGCAAAAAAAAAAATAATAATAATAATTTATAGATCCAGTTGAAAATAAGTTATAATTTAATGGATTAAAGTATCATTTGCCCTAGTTAGAAATTTAGTGTAAAGTCTCCAGTTAGGAAGAGTCGGTTAAACGACACAATGACAATATTTTTAGTGAAAAATTCCTCAACTTAAATCTTTTGTTAGAATTAAACAAAAATCCTGACGATTTTGTCAAATTTTACAAAACTCTTCTAATAATTTTTTGAAATTTCACGAACTTTCTAAGAGTTTAGTGAAATTCCACAAATCGTCAAAAAAAATTTACCCAATTTTATATGAGGGATATTTCAATAAAAATAAATAAAAATTCGTTGTTAAACCTAATCCTTAAAAAGTACTATAAAATGAATTAAATCCTAATAAATTATTGAGATTCAAGTTTGGGAAGAATAACATTATTATTATTATTATT
Organism: Hydrangea macrophylla; assembly: GCA_033977485.1. Lineage (NCBI taxonomy): Eukaryota > Viridiplantae > Streptophyta > Magnoliopsida > Cornales > Hydrangeaceae > Hydrangea > Hydrangea macrophylla. The sequence continues at coordinate 22,174,982 of CM066997.1, forward strand.
ATTTTAAGAAATACTATAATTCTCAAATTTTGATTTTCAAATTAATTCTCAACCACATGCACATGCAATATAATTATTCAATGTCACCGCATATGGTTCAACTACAACAATTAACGCGTTTGAAAACTTATTTTTAGATTATTTATCAAAAAAAATGAAAGAAAGAAAACTTTGTTTAGATTCAAATTTAGAAATAATATATAAAAAAAAAAAAAAGAGTAGTGCTACACACGCTCACTTTTTGACACACTTTTTGACACACAGCTTTAAATGCATGTACCTTGTGTTGTGTAAGTAGTGCACAGAAAAGTGTGAAAAATTCAAATAACACAAAGTACATGTGTTTAAAGCATAGTGTGTCAAAAAGTGTGTAAAAAAAGAGTAAAGATTGGGACACAAACAAACACACAACTTTTGGGACACAACCCAAATAATGTGTCTATCTCTCTCCTGTGATGTCACTGGACCCCACAGTAACAGGAGAGAAATAAACACATTATTTGGGTTGTGTCCTAAAGATTGTGTGTTTATTTGTGCCCCAAGTATTACCCGTAAAAAAATGTGTCTGCTAAACATTTCCCAAAAAAAAAATTTTAATCTTACTTCCACATTTGGTGCCCCGGGCAATAGGTTTGCCACAGTAGTCTGCCACGTAGACAGCTTTCTCCATGCTAATGATCTGCTCCACATCCTTGGTGATGTGATGGCACACACACAGGAAATCAACGGTCTTCACTACTTTGCAGCAATCCCAAGACGGTTTGACTTTTTGACCCGGTATTTGAACGTACTTTGAGCATTGTTGGATCAGACCGGGCATGTCACCTTGGCACTGCCCGGACACCATAAATTTGCTGCCCGAGTTTGTAGCCCCGGCAGAAATCACAATAATGGTGGCCAAAACCTTGAAGCTTATGCTATTGATCACTGCCATCTCTCTCTCTCTCTCTCTCTATATATATATATATATCTCACTTTGGTGAGTTTTATGTCTTCTAGAACGATATCTATATATAGAGCTAGATTGCATTTTTTCTCGCCTTTTGTTTACACATGTTTTCACATGGTAACAATGTGTCTCATTTATGATTAGATATTAATTTAATGCAACGGTTAAGCTAGTTGGAGGGATGGATCTCAAGATGGATTTTAAAAATGCCTAGTTTGGTGTGGGTTTATATTCTACCGCTAGCTTGCCTCTCTGATTTACCTGGTGCGTGTGTTGTGGGGTCGGTGCACGTGCCCGGGGTTTACCCCTTGTTCTACTCCGATAAAAACAACAATAGGTATCGATCCCGAAGTAGCGGAGAACAGACATGGGGATTTGTCCTCGTATTCCAAAAAAAAAACAATGTGTCTCATTTATGATTAGATATTCAACGGTTATATTTAGTGACGTGGTATAACTAATTTATAAAATCCTTTAATTTATCTATCTGACCGTTTATTTTTATGGGGATCACCCTCCACATCAGCAATTTCAAAATATGTGAAAGGATAAATGATGACATGGTATTCATGTTTCATTCAATATTTACTCCCCATTTACGGGTGATGACCGTTCGATTCAGTGTGATTTTTAGTCAAACCGATCAATTTTGATTCGGTTTAGTGTGAATTTTCAGTTCGGTTCGAATTTTACAATGCATGAAATTTTTGAAAACCGATTGGTTCGGTCGATCCAGTCGGTTTTGTTACACCCTTAGTCCCATTTCATTTATTTTGCTCCTGTATTATCAACATAATTATTGGAATGAGCCACATGTCACCCTGTAGGAACATGAATGAGCAAATGGTAAGCAAAAATGGTCTCAAGTAAGAAACCGGTTATGTGATTTATAAGTGAGTCGATTATGAAAATTCAAGTGTTCGGTGAGTATTAGTTTATTAAATGGTAGTACGTGTCAAGTTTAATACCTCTCAAACCTATGAACTTAGTTCTTACAAGAACCAGATAGAAAGTGAAACTTTTCCAAAAGTGCCCTTACTTTCAAATATAGTTCTCAAATAGATTGACAGTTCTACCACCTGTTATCACAGTAATTGGTGCATTGAGAACTAAATTGAGATAAAAATTTCAAAAACACAGTATTATGTGGGAAAAAAAATGGTGCCTCACATTTTTAGCATGGGAACAAAACTTAATAGTAGAGAAAAATGGATTTACGTTAAAGGTATTCACAATGCAATTACATGTGACCACTTTCTTTTACTTTGCATGTCCGTTACACCAGCTTTTGTGCTTTTGTTTTTTTCCTTAAGTTCCAACATTATAAATTTTTTTCTTACTATTTTAAGATCATATTGATTTATGTTTCTCTCATTTATTTGTCATGTAAACATATTTATACACATGAACAATGTTAGGGGTACAATTATTTTTTGTAGAAATATATGTTTTAGTCCTTGACATTTCAGTCAATATGAATTTAGTCATTTGACTTTTTGTAACATTGAAATTGTTCCTTTATTCATATTGATACTTAAAAATTAGTCCTTTTTCCTATTTTGGAAATTATTTTTAGGACGATTATACCCCCATTTAATACATACTCATGTGTATATATATATATATATATATTCGTGTGTAGAAAGTGAAAGTCAATTATGAGAAATCAATATTCCAAAATCAACTTACCCATTTAAATAATTGTGGGCCCATTTCTTCATTCAAGCCTTCCCCCTTTCCTAAAGACTTCTTCTATTCTCTCTCTCTCTCTCTCTCTCTCTCTCTCTAAAGCTTCTCTCTCTCTCTAAAACAAAGGATCATGTAACAAATGTTCAATCTCATGCGAAAAGGCCAATTGAACCCAAAACTCTGCGAAGACATTAGACGATCTTTGAAAGCAAAAAAGATAACAAAATAGTGGGGTTTTGGGGAAAGGGAATCTCATAACGTTGTACAAGGCGGTGGTCGAGGAGGGGACGACAGTGATGGTAAAGAGACTCATACATCTATATCATATGTGTATGTATATATGCATGTGTATTGTTGCTGCATTTCTGGGTCTTGACAATTTGTGTATTAATTTTTGTCAGTGTGAGAGATTTCTCACAAAGTGTAGAGTTTTCGATCTTTTGAGTTTTGAAGGTGATAAATTTGTTTTTATTTGGTGAGAAATTTCTCATCAAATCCATTAAAAATGTGAAAATTTGTATTAATAAATAGCGAATTTGCTGCAATTAGAGACTTTCATCGAAATTCTAGAAGTGAGAATTTCTCACCAAAAAGTGAGAAGTTTGCATAAAGAAGTGAAAAAATTGTCAGTAGAACATTCAAAATTTCTCATTACTACATTATAAAATTGCATCAAAACTTTTCGAAGTAAGAATTTCTAACCATAATATATAGAACTTCTCATTATGCTTTTGAGAAATTTCTTACTTTTGGTCAATGATGCCTTTTAAAGTGAGGAGTATCTCATTATTGTTAGAAGTGATAATTTCTCACCATTATATACAGAATTTAAACATTATGTTATCGAGGAATTTGTCACTTATGGTTTGTGAGGCATTTTAAAAGTGAGAAATTTCTCACTCTTTTCTTCTCTCTCTCTCTCTCTCTCTCTCTCTCTCTCTCTCTCTCTATATATATATATATATATATGTATTAGATGAGTTTTGAATTTCAAAATCCTGATTTGCTATACATATATAGTTTTATGGGTTTTGAATTTAAAAATCCTGATTTATGGGAGTGGGGGTAGTTTAGTCATCAAAAAAGGTGAGGGACTAATTTCTAAGATGACTAATAGAATGGATCTATTTCTAGAAAAGGCTACAGTAAAGGACTGAAATCTAAAGGACCTTTTTTACTGCAGTGCCACTTAGGAGACAAATAGAGATGCCTGTAAATGAATTGTAAAAAATAATTGTACCACTAACATTACTTTTGTATACATAGATTGTTACATCCCAACCCACCCCCGGTGGATTAGGACACGTGTAACAAGAGTAACCGCACCCAAAACACACACTAATTAGAAAGAAAATGTGAATAAACCACTTTAAAGAACTCTATTGTGATAAAACAGCCCCCAAGGGTAAAATGGTCATTAATAAAGTATGTAAAATTTTTATACCAAAAGTTAGATTTTTGAGTCCCGGTTCCAACGCAACAAATGGCGCGTGAATCCGAGTTTTCTAGAAAAAGTTATGCACGTTTCCGTAAAAGTGGACATGCTGTGAAAAATACAAGGCGGATCGATCCCTTCATAAAACACGGATCAATCCATTTATATGAGTCTCTCGCAGAATGTTCCCTTAAAAGGGCGGATCGATCCCTTCATAAAACGCGGATCGATCCCCTCACAAATTCTGCTGTTAAATTGTTTTTGCTGTCAAACTAACTCTCAACTTACCCAAAACACAATCAAATTACATGGAAACATTATGAAACTTTGGGAAATCAATTCCAACACATTTCTAAACATGTCTAAACTCAAGTTAAGCATGGATCATAGAATCATATTCACAATTTGATCAAATCCACTAAGAACTCATTTCATTTGAACTACAACGAACTTTTAAACTTTGAAACTCAATTCTCATTCAAAATTCATGAAACTTGTTGGGAATCAACTCAAAGTTGTAACTAGCATTGTAAACACTAAGGAAACATGTTTATGACACTAGCAACACATCCGAACTTGTCAAGATGGTTAAACCCATTACTTGCACCACACTTGAACAAAACAAAAGATATTACACATTAGTTCCCAAATTCACTTTTAACTACCAAAATACAAGTTTTAGGATCCTAACTCTTTTTCCACAACCCAAGTATGAACATCAACATAAAAGAAATCATAATTATACTATTTACAAGTTCAAAAGAAGTTCTCAAGCATGAGACTCAAATCTCTCCCATCTCTCCCATCCACAAGTCAAGACTTCAAGCCACAAGTCAAGGACCTCAAGCCACTAGTTACACTGTAATATAGGCTTAAAACATATCTAAAAGTTTCAAAACCTTTTTCCCTCTTCCCGAGCACGTCACTTCCTCTCCGGGTATTGCTCCGTACCTGCGGTGGTTGTTATGTACCACAACAGAAATAGGAAAACGATTTTCTTAAGCAATTTGCTTAGTGAGCATTCTAAACATGACTGAATGTTTAACATGTGAAATGCAACAATAAACATATAAATCACATTTGTACGTAATCGCCGAGTCACCGGTTCAATGATTCATTCAGACCCGAAGACCTCCCTTGGTCCCGTGGCCACTTCTGTTCCTTGGACTTCCGTCTTTCTCGGATTCTTCCTCTTCACCACCCTTATTACTCCCAACTAATGAATCATTGTCCCGGGCTCATTGAATACCATATAGACATATAAGCATGTAGGCACATATTCATAGCAACTTTCCGTACAATTGACATGAAACCATAAATTCAAGAATTTCATATCTTCAAAGCATAATTTCAACAACCCAATATAATTAAGGAATATTGAACATCTTAAACCACAATCATTTTTAGGCTAGAAAACTCACCTCCCACATATTTTACCCAAATTAAGCCAAATTATGCAGAATTTCCCCAAATTGAAGTTCAATTTCTACTCCAACAAGAATCCTACAAGAATTCGGTAAACAACGTCTCACCGTTAAGTACGAGCTACTAAAATCTAGCAATTAAAACATAAATTAAGGGTATAGGAACATTTGTCTCACCTCCACGAGTCCGAAAACTGCTTCGGTTCGCGAATCCGACGAATGGCGGAAAAACGACGTCGGCGTCTCGTCTCCGTTTTTCACCCGAGCTCTCTATTTCTTTTTCTTTTGATTTCCAGCAAATTTTGAGAGTCTTAACTCTCCTAGTGACACACACACATCACATGCAAGTGATGTGTCACTAGTTTTCTTCTATTCTCGTTTACACCCCCTGTTTTCTTAAGTTCTCATTATGAAATCCCACAAACATTCCATTAACTACCCAATTATTTAGTGAGTGTTTGTCTAAGTCCCGCATGGGTCCCAACGTGGGTCCCACATATTTTGTGAAATTGCTATCGTACCTACTAATTTGACATCTTTTTCATTTACACCCTTATTTGGGTGTCCAAACTAATACTACCACATAACAATATATAATAAAAGCAACTTAGCAAATATCCATGTAATCACATAAAAATGCATTTAATCACTTAAAATGCAAATTACCAATTTACCCTTCACTGGGTTCCATGTCAATACCTGTCCCATCTCACTGGGACTTTTCCAACTAGTGTCCCTCTCTGAACACTTTTTACATGGGCGAGTCCAAGCCTCCCCCTTAATCCATTTTATACACTAATTATACTAATTAATGCATATTAACAAGTAATTAACCCATTTTCCCGGGTACGTGTCTTACATTTCTCCCTCCCTAAAAGGGAGTTCGGTCCCCAAACTTACTTTTACCTCAAGAATTGAAGAGATACGGGTACTTGGCTCGGATCTCATCCTCCCGCTCCCAAGTAGCCTCTTCCACTGAATGGCTTCGCCATTGAACCATCACCAAGGGAATCACTTTGGTCCTCAATACTTGATCTTTCCTATCAAGAATTTGCACTGGATGTTCCACGTAAGTTAAATCTTCCAGAATCTCTAACGGTTCCTGAGTGATAACATGTTTGGAATCCGGCACATAACGTCGAAGCATCGACACGTGAAACAAATTATGAACATTCTCTAATTCTTGTGGCAGCTCTAACCGATAAGCTAATGGCCCAACTCAATTAAGAATCAAATACGGTCCAACATATCTCGGACTAAGCTTACCTCGCTTACCAAAACGTGCTATGCCTTTTGAAGGCGATACTTTCAAAAACACATAATCACCCACCTCAAATTCCAACAGTCTTCTACCCGTATCCGCATAGCTTTTATAACGATTCTGAGCTGTTTGTAATCGCTGTTTAATCAATTTGATCTTGTCAGTAGTAATTTGCACTATCTCTGGTCCCAAAAGTTGTTTCTCTCCAACTTCTGTCCAATACATCGGCGATCTACACTTTCTACCATATAGTGCCTCATAAGGTGCCATTCCAATGCTAGTTTGAAAGCTGTTGTTATAAGAAAATTCAATCAACGGCAAATGAGTTTCCCAATCAGCTTTAAAATCCATAACACATACTCTCAACATATCTTCTAAAATCTGGATCACCCTATCGGACTGACCATCAGTCTGGGGATGGAATGCAGTACTAAAATGTAGAGCTGTTCTCATCGCCCTTTGCAAGCTCTCCCAAAATCTTGATACAAATCGGGTATCACGGTCCGACACTATCGAAACCGGTGTTCCATGAAGCCGTATAATTTCTCTGATATAAATCTCTGTAAGTTTCGATGGATCCTTGGTCTTAATAGGTAAGAAATGGGCTGCCTTAGTTAACCGGTCTACAATCACCCAGATGCTATCATTTGACTTTTGAGATTTTGGAAACCCCGATACGAAATCCATCGTAATATGCTCCCACTTCCACTCCGGTATCTCTAGCGGGTGTAGTTCTCCTCCGGGTCGTTGATGTTCCATTTTCACTTTTTGACAGGTCATACATTTAGACACAAATTCTGCTACCTCTCGCTTCATACCACTCCACCAGTAAATTTCTCGCAAGTCTCTGTACATTTTGATACTACCCGGATGTACGGAATATCTTGTATTGTGGGCTTCCTCCATAACTTTATTTCTCAAATCTCCAACTTTAGGTACACATAATCGGTTGATGTATCTTAAAACACCGTCTTGAAAGCTGAACTCTGGCCTTCTACCCTCAGGTAACTCATCCACAATCTTCTTGAATTCTGGATCTAAGAGCTGATTAATCTTGATTTCACCAATTAAACTCGGCTGTGCCACGATCGCATCTATTAAACCACCTCTAATTTTAGGAACTACTTCAAGCTTCAATTGTTCAAATTCTTTCACCAGTTTTCCTTGTCCCGTCAAGGCATAAGCTAAGTTTTCCGACGACTTTCGGCTCAAGACATCGGCCACTACATTAACCTTCCCCGGGTGATATTGAATCTTCAAGTCATAGTCTTTCATTAGTTCCAACCACCTTTGCTGTCGCATGTTAAGGTTCCTCTGAGTGAATAAATATTTTAAACTTTTGTGATCGGTGAAGATTTCACATGTCTCCCCGTATAGATAGTGCCTCCAAATCTTCAAGGAAAAAATAACCGCTGCTAATTCCAAGTCATGTGTAGGGTAATTCTTCTCGTGAGATCTCAACTGTCACGAAGCATAAGCTATCACCTTGTCATCCTGTGTCAAAACACATCCCAAGCCTTGGTGAGAAGCATCGTTGTAAATTTTGAAATTCCCAGTACCTGTTGGAATTGTAAGTATTGGTGCCGTAGTCAACTTTTTCTTCAATGCTACAAAACAATCTTCACATTCCTTGTTCCACTTAAACGATACATCTTTTCTCATCAGCTTCGTCATTGGAGTTACGATTCTAGAGAAGTCTTTAACAAATCTTTTATAATATCCGGCTAACCCCAAGAAACTTCGAATCTCGGATACATTTGTCGGCCTTGACCAATTCATAACAGCTTCAATCTTCTGTGGGTCTACAGAAATACCTTCTTTAGAGATCACATGCCCTAGAAGTGACACTCGTCAACCAAAACTCGCTTTTCTTCAATTTCCCAAACAACTGTTTTTCCCGTAATCACTGTAGAACCAACCTCAAGTGTTGTTCATGCTCATCTGGACTCTTAGAATAAATGAGAATATCATCAATGAATACAATAACAAACTCATCCAAATACGATTTGAATACACGGTTCATCAAATCCATGAAGGCGGCAGGCGCATTAGTAACCCCCAAACGGCATCACTAGAAATTCATAGTGCCCGTAGCGGGTCCTAAAGGCTGTCTTCTCTACATCCTCAGCTTTAACTTTCAGTTGATGGTACCCAGATCGTAAGTCAATCTTTGAAAATACCTCAGCCCCTTGAAGTTGATCGAATAGATCGTCAATACGTGGCAACGGGTACTTGTTCTTGATTGTTACTTTGTTAATTTCCCGGTAATCAATGCACATCCGCATTGTACCATCCTTTTTCTTCACAAATAACACAGGTGCACCCCACGGGGACACACTAGGTCGAAGAAAACCTTTATCTAATAACTCTTACAACTGAATTTTTAAGTCTTTCAACTCAACTGGTGCCATTCGATATGGTGCTCGTGCAATTGGTTGAGTTCCCGGCATAACATCAATACCAAATTCAATTTCTCGATCAATCAATACACTAGGTAATTCCTCTGGAAATACATCTGAAAATTCTCAAACTATCAGAATATCTTCAAGTTTAAGATTGACACCCCTAGTATCAAGAATACTACACAAGAACCCTTGAAAACCTTTCTTCAACAATCGACATGCTTCAATAGCGGATACGATATATGGTGGTGATACAACACCCCTACCTTGAAAATAAAACTCAACTTGATTCGGAATACGGAACACTACCCCTTTATTGTTACAGTCAATATTAGCATGATTAGCCACTAACCAATCCATACCCAATATAACATCGAAGTGCTGAATTACTAACGGTACCAAATCAACAGTTAACTCTTTACCATTCACATTAATCTCACACTTTCTAAACACACCCGAACTAACCAATGGAGCCCCCAACGGTATCGCAACAGATAAATCATAGTTTAGGAACTCTAATGGCTTATCTAAATTCTTAGCAAAGTGGTGTAATACGAATGAGTGTGTGGATCCCGAATCAATAAGTACATTTGCTAGGTGTGAGCAAATGGTAACCATACCTGAGACAACAGTGTCGGCTGAAGTAGTATCTCCCGGCCTGAGTTGAAATGATCTTGCCTCTCGTTGCTCTCTCCTCGGAGGTTGAATAGTTCGCGGTGTAATGGCACTAGTTGCATATGAACCGGAACCGGAAGCTCCCTAGCGTTTGGTTGGACAATCCTTAGCTTGATGTCCCAATTCCTTACAAGTAAAGCATCGGCCCCTCATGTCCATATTCTGATTCGGACAATTCCTAGCGATGTGGCCTGGTTGTCGGCAACTATTGCAAATGATTGGATTTGGAAGTTGATTGCACCGGCCCCAATGAAACTTCTGACAAATCTGACATCTCGGTTTGTTTCCACCAGAACCACTGCCGATACTAACCGATGATCCTCCTGGACTCTGCCTCTTTGCACTCCCTTGTCCACTGAACTGACTTGATCCTGGTCATTTACTTTGTTGACTCGATAGTGGTAGCATGTTTGAAGTATACCCAAGGTCTCTCTCAACAATAGAAGCAATGTCCAATGCCTTAGCATAAGTCTCTGGTCGGAACACAGTCACTCGTCCCCGGATATCATTTCGAAGTCCTGTCACAAATTTTCTTGCTTTCACTTTTTCAGTCGTTATCACATCTCCCACAAACCTTCCCAAATTTGTAAACTGTGTTGAGTACTCTCGGACTGACTTTCCCCCTTGCACCAATTCCATGAACTCTTGCACTTTTTGATCCCTAAATGATTCTGGGAAGTACTGCTCGTTGAACATCTCAAGGAATTGTTCCCAGGTAGTCGGTTGACTCGGAACCAGCTTAGTACGCCACCAATATTGCGCTTCATCTTTTAACGTGTCTGCAGCAAATAGCACTTTTTGTTCCTCAGTACATGGTAACACTCGGAAGATCTTCTCCATGTCTGAGATCCAAAAATTTGCCTTCATCGGATCGGCTTCCCCGCGAAATATGGTCGGCTTTTGTTTGTGAAATTTAGAAATAGTAACAATCTCTTCCCTTAGATTCGGATTCAGTTGTACCGGTCTCTCTTCGACTACATGAGTTTCGGCGACTCATACTAACCCTTCGATTGCTCTTTCAACCCGTTCCATTCGGTTTGAGGTGTCACCTCCAGACATAATGCCTGGCACCCACATATAGTACACACATGCACGTTACTTTTAAGAAACACATGACATGCTAATCAACATTTAAAAGCATGCTAAGCAAACATGTGTGCATGTTTATGCAACTACGTGTCGTTGTGTGCACACTACGCGTCGTATACGTCTCTCGTCCCCAAAGGCTCTAGCCTAATGCTCTGATACCAAAAATTGTCACACCCCAACCCACTCCCGGTGGATTAGGACACGTGTAACAAGAGTAACCGCACCCAAAACACACACTAATTAGAAAGAAAATGTGAATAAACCACTTTAAAGAACTCTATTGTGATAAAACAGCCCCCAAGGGAAAAATGGTCATTAAGAAAGTATGTAAAATTTTTATACCAAAAGTTATATTTTTGAGTCCCGGTTCCAACGCAACAAACGGCGCGCAAATCCGAGTTTTCTAGAAAAAGTTGTGCACGTTTCCGTAAAAGCGGACATGCTGTGAAAAATACAAGACGGATCGATCCCTTCATAAAACGCGAATCGATCCATTTATATGAGTCTCTCGCAGAATGTTCCCTTAAAAGGGTGGATCGATCCCTTCATAAAATGCGGATCGATCCCCTCACAAATTCTGCTGCTAAATTTTTTTTGCTGTTAAACTAGTTCTCAACTTACCCAAAACACAATCAAATCACATGGAAACATTATGAAACTTTGGGAAATCGATTCCAACACATTTCTAAACATGTCTAAACTCAAGTTAAGCATGGATCATAGAATCATATTCACAATTTGATCAAATCCACTAAGAACTCATTTCATTTGAACTACAACGAACTTTTAAACTTTGAAACTCAATTCTCATTCAAAATTCATGAAACTTGTTGGGAATCAACTCAAGGTTGTAACTAGCATTGTAAACACTAAGGAAACATGTTTATGACACTAGCAACACATCCAAACTTGTCAAGATGGTTAAACCCATTACTTGTGTCATGCCCCAGAGCAGCAGAAATTAGTAGGAAATAAATTTTTCCTTTCTGGGTCCGTAAGCCATGACTAGTTACGTTAACTGATTGTCCACAAACACACTAGATAAATAAAAGAGTAACTCAAACGGAAGCGCAAACTGAATATATACATCAACCGATTACTAGCTATTACATCAGAGTTTGTAGTTATCAAAAGATAAAAAACAAAAGAGCTTAAGGCGTTAGACGCCGTTTACAACTTAGCACGAAAGGACAAAAGTCTATAAAGATCAACTAAGTCTTCTTTCTTGAAGCCGCACCTCTAACTGGAGAAGCCGTTACCTTCAGCATAGTAGGCTTCCCCTTCGTAGGCTCCTTCCAGATAGTCCTTCTCCGGACAATTATATCCTGTATAGTCTAGACATGGGAATGTCCAGGGCGTAGTATGCCGTTAGCTTTAATAAAAGCTAAGTGAGTGTTCTAACCGAACACTCCTAATATAAAATATGTATCCAAAAAGTACACAACGGCTGGTTACGACAATTGAATGAATTATAATTAGACCGTGCGTGAAACTATGCATCATCGATATATTCGACTTCACTCGACTTAACATCCGACTTACTTGACTTTGTTACATTACCAGTGTAACGCCGTTGGCTTAGAGTGACTCGCCCAGTGGGTCGAGCTATGGTTACTTTACTATCGTTGTCTGCCCCTCCGTGGCCATAGTAGTAATCTCGCTTTACAAGCTAACCATGTACTCTAGGTCCTCAGGACCTTGCCTTATGAATATCGTCGCCGATTTGCGAAACGGTTACTTTACTTTCGTTGGTCGTCGCGACCACAGTAGTAATCTCGCCTTACAGGCTAACCGTGTTTATTCATTTCTCGATGTATTCTTATCAACATGGTTACTTTGCTATCGTGTTTGCCACTCCGTGGCCATAGTAGCAATCATCGCCGGCATGCGATCATGTAATTCCATTTGATAGTACCAACTCACAACATATCAACTTTCGGACCTCCGCGGTCGACTACACATATTTCCAAATGCATACGAACTTGGTCTCCGCGATCGTTCGACTCTATACCCGTACACGTCGACTTGACGTTACGACACCGACTTCTACGTACGTGAGATGTATCATATGTTATGCACGGGGTACAAGTTAATTGAACAGCTACTATTTTATTCTTTGAAATAAAGTATGGGACCCTAAGCCCGTAGTATCACCCGTTAAAGCACGAGGTTAACCGGACTGATAATAATAACGAGCAGCAATAATAATAATAATAATAATAATAATAATAATAATAATAATAATAATGGAGATAATATGTTCGGGGTGCAACATATTAATATGAGGTTAACCGGAAAGTGATAACAATAGTTATTAACAATTATATTATTAAAATTAGTAATAATATAAATAATAGTAGTGTGATAATATCTTCGGGGTACAACATATTAAGGCATGCGGTTTAAACAATAATAATAATCCTAAATAATAATAGTAATAATATCATTATTATTAACGGAAATATACAACGGATATTAAGTACGTGGTACAACCTGTTAAAGCACGAGTTTTAACTGCTAAAGCAAAATGATAATAATAATAATTATAATTATAATACGGCCCTGAGTTAGGGACATTATCTGTTGAAACACGAGTTTTAACGGTTAACTAATAAAATAATAATAATACTAATAACAATTGGTAGTAGCAATAATAACAGTAATAATTAAAATCATAATACAGACCTAGATTAGGGGCACCACATATTAAGTACAAGAATTTCTAGAGTAATAATATTAATAATAATAATTAGAAAATAATAACACAGACATTAATCTGATATACCAAGTGAGTTAGGAGCTCACTGTAGGTTCAGGGTCGCGGCGTGGCACAAGGGTAAGCTTTCTCTTTCTTTTCTCTCTATTTTTCTTCTCTCTCTTGCTTGGGTTCCTCAAATAAATGAGGTGGGAGGGGTTTATATAGGGGTGGGGTGGTTAGATATTTGTATAAAGTATTATATATATAATACACACACACACACACACAAAACACCACACACAATACTCACCCCATTGCCACTCCACGCCACACACACAGGCACATACACACATACACTATACATGACACACATGCACTGTTCTCATACAAACACTTGTCACACACATAAACTCACTCTCTCTCCCACATGTCGACACACACACACACACAAATTTGTAGGGGTTGTTTGGGGGTTAGCTTAGGGTACACACATGGTTGGCCAACACAGGTATAATTATGGGCTCAGAAATGATATTCATTACTGTAAAAATATTATAAATATAGTTTGGGACAGGAAATTATATAATTAAAATATGACAAAAATACAGGTATTACAATATCCACCTCCTATCAAAGATTTCGTCCCCGAAATCTGAGCTAGCTAGTCACTAAACAAAGCTGGAAACTTTTCACGCATTTCTGATTCCAACTCCCAAGAAGCTTCGCGTTCGTCATGGTGTCTCCACTGAACTTTCACCAGTGGAATTTCCTTAGTCCTCAGCTTCTTGACTCCTCGATCCAAAATTTGGACTGGTCCTTCAGTATAAGTCACATTGTTGTTTACCTCGATGTCCGTGAAGTCAATCTCATGTGACGGATCATGTACAACCTTCCTAAGCATGCTTATATGAAATACATTATGTACTCCTGACATCTTAGGTGGTAGGGCAAGTCGGTAAGCTACTTTTCCCACGCGCTCTAAAATTTCAAACGGTCCAATGTAGCGCGGTGACAACTTTCCTCATTTCTGTCCGAATCTGACAATGCCTCGTACCGGAGATACCTTGAGAAGTACGTGATCTCCAACACTAAACTCCAATTCCTTGCGGTGCTTGTCTGCGTAGCTCTTCTGCCTGCTCTGTGCTGCCTTCATCTTTTCTTTCACGATGTTAATCTTTTCATTCGTCTCTCGAACCATTTCCGGTCCTAGAAGTTTATTGTCTCCAACTTCTGCCCAGCACAATGGTGATTGGCATGGTCTTCCGTACAGTGCCTCAAATGGTGCCATCCCGATACTCGAATGATAGTTGTTGTTGTATGCGAACTCTACCAATGGCAGATATGTCTCCCAAGAACTCTCAAAGTCTATGGCACATGCTCGGAGCATGTCTTCCATTACTTGGTTGACTCGCTCTGTTTGTCCGTCGGTTTGGGGATGAAATGCTGAACTTAACTTCAATGAAGTTCCCATTGCTGCTTGTAAGCTTTCCCAAAATCCTGATGTAAACCGCGAGTCGCGATCTGATACGATCGATACAGGCACTCCGTGTAGTCGTACGACTTGCTGTAGGTACATTTTGCTCATTTTCTCAACCGGGTACGTCATGTTGTAGGCAATGAAATGAGATGATTTCGTGAGTCGGTCCACGATCACCCAAATAGCGTCATGATTTTGTTGTGATCTTGGCATTCCTACAACGAAATCCATAGTAATGTGTTCCCATTTCCATCCAGGAACTGGCAGTGGTTGTAATAACCCTGCTGACCTTTGGTGTTCTACTTTGACTTGTTTGCAGGTTAAACATTTGGATACGTGATCTGCTACCTCTCTTTTCATTCCTTCCCACCAGAAATTTCTTTTCAAGTCCTTATACATTTTTGTTCCTCCAGGGTGGACCGTCATTATTGACTTGTGTGCTTCATTCAGTATGTCCTTCCTTAGGTTGTCCTCGTTAAGCACACAAAGTCTATTACGACATCTAAATCCTCCGTCTGCTCCAATATTCCATTCTGCTGGGTCCTTTGCTGATGCTTTCTCAAACCATTGACGAAGTCCTTCGTCCTTTCCTTGAGCTTCAAGGATGCGATTTATGTGCGTCGGCTGCACTACTAGACATCCAAAAATTCGTCCTTCACTAGATTCAACGGTCTGAAAGTCAAACTCGACTAGTGTTTCCAATGCTCTCCACTCTTTAACCATAAGAGAGGATATGAACAGTTTGCGAGGTTTTCGGCTTAGTGCGTCGGCAACTACGTTTGCTTTACCAGGGTGGTATTGCAAAGTAAAATCGTAATCCTTCAACAATTCCATCCAACGTCGTTGCCTCATGTTCCGCTCCTTCTGAGAGAACAAGTATCTTAAACTCTTGTGATCTGAAAATAGATCGAACTTCTCTCCGTAAAGGTAATGTCTCCAAATCTTGAGAGCAAAAATAATTGCGGCTAGTTCGAGGTCATGCGTAGGGTAGTTCATCTCATGTGGTTTCAGTTGTCGTGATCCATATGCTATCACTCTACTATCCTGCATGAGCACACATCCAAGTCCTTGGTGTGATGCATCACTATAAATGGTGAACTGCTCACCGCTCTTTGGTATTGCAAGCACTGGCGCCGAGGTCAGTCTTTCTTTCAGCTCTTGAAACGCGCGTTCATGCTTGTCTTTCCATTTGTACTTCACGTCCTTCCTTGTCAGATTGGTCAAAGGGGATGCTATCTTAGATAATCCTTCAACGAATCTTCGATAGTAATCGGCTAAACCAAGGAAACTCCTAACTTCGGTTGCAGTGTTCAGTCTAATCTAGTCCAAAACAGCATCTGTCTTGATTGAATCCACAGCTATCCCGTCCTGTGAGACAGTATGACCCAAGAATTTGACTTCCTT
Organism: Hydrangea macrophylla; assembly: GCA_033977485.1. Classification (NCBI taxonomy): domain Eukaryota; kingdom Viridiplantae; phylum Streptophyta; class Magnoliopsida; order Cornales; family Hydrangeaceae; genus Hydrangea; species Hydrangea macrophylla. The sequence continues at coordinate 22,191,485 of CM066997.1, forward strand.
TAGCCAAAATTCACACTTGCTGAACTTCACATACAAGTGGTTGTCTCGAAGCGTCTGTAGTACGATCCTCACATGTTCTTTGTGTTCCTCCCTGGTCTTTGAGTAGATCAGGATATCGTCTATGAACACAATCACGAATTGATCCAAGTAGGGCCTGAACACTCTGTTCATTAAATCCATGAATACAGCTGGGACCAAGAATTCATAGTGCCCATATCTCGTTCTGAAGGCTGTCTTTGATACATCTTCGGGTCGAACCAACAGTTGGTGGTATCCAGATCGTAGATCTATCTTGGAGAAGGTCGTCGCTCCATACAATTGATCGAATAGGTCATCGATTCTGGGAAGGGGGTATCGGTTCTTGATTGTGACCTTGTTCAATTCTCTATAGTCGATACAGAGTCGAAGTATCCCATCCTTCTTCTTAACGAATAGCACCGGCGCTCCCCAAGGCGACGTGCTCGGTCGAACGAATCCGAGATCTTCAAGTTCCTGGACTTGCTTCTTTAATTCTTGCATTTCTGTCGGGGCCATCCGATATGGGGTCTTAGATATCGGTAGGGTACCGGGTATCAGCTCAATACAAAAATCGATGTCCCTCTTGGGTGGTAGCCCTAAGATTTCCTGAAATACGTCCTCAAAGTCTTGAACCACAGGGATTTGTGAAATCGAAATTTCTGAACTTACACTTCCAAGGGTAGCTAGACATCTTGTGAGGAAGGCATCGCACAAGGGATCGCATTGGAATCTAAATGGTTGGCTTCCGGGTATCGAGAAAGTAATAGACTTGCTAACACAGTCTAATTTGGCATGGTATTTTGTGAGCCAATCAATTCCTAAGATTAAGTCGAATTCCTTCATCGACAGAACTATCAGATCAGTAGGGAGGTTATGATCTTCCAAGTTTAAAGTGCAATCCTTACACACTTTTCCTAACGTAATGTTCACTCCTAAGGGGGACATAACGTTCAGAGCTACATCAAGCGTCTGGGGTACTAAACCCAACCGTTGTACAATCTTAATAGCAATAAAGGAGTTGGAAGCACCAGTATCGAATAAAGCTTTAACTCGACTGTTAAACAATGTGAGGGTACCTTCCATATTCTGCTGTTCTCCTTCATCGAATCCGGCTTCCTCCGGGATGATGGCATTTAGACGGGCTTGCTTGGGTTGACCCTGAGTAGATGCTCCATAGTATCCGCCTTGAGGCGCTCGACAATCCCTGGATAAGTGACCCTTTTTGCCACAGTTGTAGCAGACGGTGTCCTCTCGGCTTCTCCTTGGGGCTCGGCAGTCATTGGACCTGTGTCTGGGTTTTCCACAATTGAAGCATCCATTGTTATTAGCTCTAGTAAAAACCGGTGGTCCTCTTGGGGTTTGTGCTTGGGGTACAGCTAGTCGGTTCTGAGGGAATGTGAGTTGTGGTTTCCTTTCACCAGTCCAATTACGCTTATTCCCTTGGAATCTCATTGGGGGTCTTGGTCCTTGGTTGCCTTGGTTGTTTCTGAACGGTGGTCGATTTCCAAAACGTCCTCGTTCTTGACCATTGATTTCCTTGTGGCCAATTGTCATGCTTACCATGGCTTTGAAGGTCAGGCCTTGATTATTGAGAGTCATGTGTTGAAGTGGTAGCGATAAGCCTTGGTGGTACTGTCGGTTTTTCTTCTCAGGGGTATCAATCATGTGGCGAGCAAAGCGGGACAATCGTTCGAACTGTACTGTGTATTCCCTCACAGTCTGATTTCCTTGTGTCAGATCAATGAACTCCCTCTCTTTCTTGTTCCTCTCTGTCTGTGGAAAGTAATTCTCCAAGAACAACTCCTTGAATGTAGCCCAGGGCATTCTTCTTACTGCCGCTTCTCCTACCGTTGCTTTCTCCGATTCCCACCAATCGGCTGCCGGGTATGTTAACTGGAACATCGCCAGTCGACGGTTCTCGATCTCTGTACATCCCAGTGTGTCAAAGATCGACTCCATTTCGCGGAGCCACTGTTCCGCACGCCATGGCTCGGCATCTCCGTCGAACTTCCCAGGGCGAAAATGACGGAAACGCTCTACCACTCTATCCTCTACAGGTCTCGGAGGTGGTACGGGGTTGTTTCTATTATTCACATTATTGTTGTCATTGTTGTTGATGCGTTCTAGTCTCCCCACAAAGGCCTCAAATAGACCAGTAGGATCAGCAGCTGCAGGTGCCGGGGGTGCAGCCTCAATCTGCCCAACGGGATTGTTACGGGTATTTCTATTTCTTCCTGCCATAGTGATTCGTGTGTTGGTGTACCTACATAGACATCTATTGGTTACTACTAGAATATATGCACACATTTACAAGTTGTCACTGAAACATATACGTCGAGATATGCAATTTTAACAAGGTAGCAACAATAGTAAAAATAAAGCATCAAGATTACTGGGCCACAGTATATACCAAAAGATAATACTCGTATATATATATATCCCAAAGATGTACCATGAAGTACACACTAGTAACTGTGTACCACGTGGGACATAAGCCAATACAGCGCTTGAGTCAACTATTTACAATGCCACTAACAGTGGCTGCTAACTATACAAAAGAGCTATGGTCAAATAGCTATCCCTAAAATCCTCAAAATAAAGTGGACAACATGTCCTGTCATATATATACTAAAAAATCTAAGCCCCCAAAAGTCCTGACTCAGTAGTCATCCACGTCTGATCCATATAAGGGAGCTTCATCCACGAAGGAAAAATCCCACTCCTCGACCATCATCTCCTCGTCATCCTCATCCATAGCGTCTACTGGTGGCTCAGCGGCATCAGCAACTGCAACGACAAATCCCTCGGCTATAGCAATAGCCTCTGCTAACTCGGCCTCTCCTATAATGAATCCCTCTGGCTGTGCAGCTATCCCTGCTACCAAATCTGCTGCCCTATTGACAAGGACTGCCATCTGTAATATAGGCCCTGCTACTAACTCAGGTATAACTACTTCCTCAGGTCCCTCATCCTCAGCATCATCATCTACCTCTAGTACAATATCTCCTCCGGCTATAACATCCATGTCCGCGGGCTCTGGGTCCTCGGGATCCTCCTCTGGGTCATCCTCCGGCTCATCATCGTCGTCCACGGGCTCCTCCTCTCCGTCCCCGTCCACATCCTCATCACCAGGCTCTATGTCCTCAACCGGATTCTCGTCATCCCCTATCGGCTCGGGCTCCGCTAGCTCTGGCACTGGTGCTACTGGAACCGGTGCGGGTGGTGCTGGTACTGGTGGTGCTGGTACTGGTGGTGCTACCTGAGCTGGTACAACCACAGGTACGGGTAGGGGATCAGGCCTCGCTAAGATAGCTCTCAACTCGATAGCGTCCATCTCTGGCTTACTCTGGACCAACCGAGCCATCTCGTGATAAATAGCCTCCCGAGTCATCGCGAAATGGTACGCGTCCATACGAATCTCAGTAGGGTGAGTCCGTCTAGTAACAGACAGGGCTCTCCATACATTTTCCTCTAGGTACTGGCTGGCCGCACGGTGTATGCGCTCGTAATAAAGCTCTGGATCAGCCGGCTCCACAGTGTCCCCATGAATCACGTGACCTCCATAGGGATCATCCACAAACTTATGAAAGCTTGGATCCATGCTAACCTGCAAGGAAACTATCTAACGTCAGAATGACGAACTTATCTTAATACTCATATCTCAGGAATCTTAAATACTAGAAATAGATGGTGGGGGACAATCAGCGAGCACATCTAAGTAAAACCTGCAGCTCTGATACCAAAAATCCTGTCACGCCCCGGAGCAGCAGAAATTAGTAGGAAATAAAATTTTCCTTTCTGGGTCCGTAAGCCATGACTAGTTACGTTAACTGATTGTCCACAAACACACTAGATAAATAAAAGAGTAACTCAAACGGAAGCGCAAACTGAATATATACATCAACCGATTACTAGCTATTACATCAGAGTTTGTAGTTATCAAAAGATAAAGAACAAAAGAGCTTAAGGCGTTAGACGCCGTTTACAACTTAGCACGAAAGGACAAAAGTCTATAAAGATCAACTAAGTCTTCTTTCTTGAAGCCGCGCCTCTAACTGGAGTAGCCGTGACCTTCAGCATAGTAGGCTTCCCCTTCGTAGGCTCCTTCCAGATAGTCCTCCTCCGGACAATTATATCCTGTATAGTCTAGACATGGGAATGTCCAGGGCGTAGTATGTCGTTAGCTTTAATAAAAGCTAAGTGAGCGTTCTAACCGAACACTCCTAATATAAAATATGTATCCAAAAAGTAAACAACGGCTGGTTACGACGATTGAATGAATTATAATTAGACCGTGCGTGAAACTATGCATCATCGATATATTCGACTTCACTCGACTTAACATCCGACTTACTTGACTTTGTTACATTACCAGTGTAACGCCGTTGGCTTAGAGTGACTTGTCCAGTGGGTCGAGCTATGGTTACTTTACTATCGTTGTCTGCCCCTCCGTGGCCATAGTAGTAATCTCGCTTTACAAGCTAACCATGTACTCTAGGTCCTCAGGACCTTGCCTTATGAATATCGTCGCCGATTTGCGAAACGGTTACTTTACTTTCGTTGGTCGTCGCGACCGCAGTAGTAATCTCGCCTTACAGGCTAACTGTGTTTATTCATTTCTCGATGTATTCTTATCAACATGGTTACTTTGCTATCGTGTTTGCCACTCCGTGGCCATAGTAGCAATCATCGCCGGCATGCGATCATGTAATTCCATTTGATAGTACCAACTCACAACATATCAACTTTCGGACCTCCGCGGTCGACTACACATATTTCCAAATGCATACGAACTTGGTCTCCGCGACCGTTCGACTCTGTACCCGTACACGTCGACTTGACGTTACGACACCGACTTCTACGTACGTGAGATGTATCATATGTTATGCACGGGGTACAAGTTAATTGAACAGCTACTATTTTATTCTTTGAAATAAAGTATGAGACCCTAAGCCCGTAGTATCACCCGTTAAAGCACGAGGTTAACCGGACTGATAATAATAACGAGCAATAATAATAATAATAATAATAATAATAATAATAATAATAATAATAATAACGGAGGTAATATGTTCGGGGTGCAACATATTAATATGAGGTTAACCGGAAAGTGATAACAATAGTTATTAACAATAATATTATTAAAATTAGTAATAATATAAATAATAGTAGTGTGATAATATCTTCGGGGTACAACATATTAAGGCATGCGGTTTAAACAATAATAATAATCCTAAATAATAATAATAATATCATTATTATTAACGGAAATATACAACGGATATTAAGTACGTGGTACAACCTGTTAAAGCACGAGTTTTAACTGCTAAAGCAAAATGATAATAATAATAATTATAATTATAATACGGCCCTGAGTTAGGGACATCATCTGTTGAAACACGAGTTTTAACGGTTAACTAATAAAATAATAATAATACTAATAACAATTGGTAGTAGCAATAATAACAGTAATAATTAAAATCATAATACAGACCTAGATTAGGGGCACCACATATTAAGTACAAGAATTTCTAGAGTAATAATACTAATAATAATAATTAGAAAATAATAACACAGACATTAATCTGATATACCAAGTGAGTTAGGAGCTCACTGTAGGTTCAGGGTCGCGGCGTGGCACAAGGGTAAGCTTTCTCTTTCTTTTCTCTCTATTTTTCTTCTCTCTCTTGCTTGGGTTCCTCAAATAAATGAGGTGGGAGGGGTTTATATAGGGGTGGGGTGGTTAGATATTTGTATAAAGTAGTATATATATAATACACACACACACACAAAACACCACACACAATACTCACCCCACTGCCACTCCACGCCACACACACAGGCACATACACACATACACTATACATGACACACATGCACTGTTCTCATACAAACACTTGTCACACACATAAACTCACTCTCTCTCCCACATGTCGGCACACACACACACAAATTTGTAGGGGTTGTTTGGGGGTTAGCTTAGGGTACACACATGGTTGGCCAACACAGGTATAATTATGGGTTCAGAAATGATATTCATTACTGTAAAAATATTATAAATATAGTTTGGGACAGGAAATTATATAATTAAAATATGACAAAAATACAGGTATTACAACTTGTACCACACTTGAGCAAAACAAAAGATATAACACATTAGTTCTCAAATTCACTTTTAACTACCAAAATACAAGTTTTAGGATCCTAACTCTTTTTCCACAACTCAAGTATGAACATCAACATAAAAGAAACCATGAGACTCAAATATCTCCCATCTCTCCCATCTCTCCCATCTCTCCCATCCACAAGTCAAGACTTCAAGCCACAAGTCAAGGACCTCAAGCCACTAGTTACACTGTAATATAGGCTTAAAACATATCTAAAAGTTCCAAAACCTTTTTCCCTCTTCCCGAGCACGTCACTTCCTCTCCGGGTATTGCTCCGTACCTGCGGTGGTTGTTATGTACCACAACAGAAATAGGAAAACGATTTTCTTAAGCAATTTGCTTAGTGAGCATTCTAAACATGACTGAATGTTTAACATGTGCAATGCAACAATAAACATATAAATCACATTTGTAATCGCCGAGTCACCGGTTCAATGATTCATTCAGACCCGAAGACCTCCCTTGGTCCCGTGGCCACTTCTATTCCTTGGACTTCCGTCTTTCTCGGATTCTTCCTCTTCACCACCCTTATTACTCCCAACTAATGAATCATTGTCCCGGGCTCATTGAATACCATATAGACATATAAGCATGTAGGCACATATTCATAGCTACTTTTCATACAATTGACATGAAACTATAAATTCAAGAATTTCATATCTTCAAAGCATAATTTCAACAACCCAATATAATTAAGGAATATTGAACATCTTAAACCACAATCATTTTTAGGCTAGAAAACTCACCTCCCACAGATTTTACCCAAATTAAGCCAAATTATGCAGAATTTTCCCAAATTGAAGCTCAATTTTTACTCCAACAAGAATCCTACAAGAATTCGGTAGACGATGTCTCACCGTTAAGTACAAGTTACTAAAATCTAGCAATTAAAACATAAATTAAGGGTATAGGAACGTTCGTCTCACCTCCACGAGTCCGAAAACGGCTTCGGTTCGTGAATCCGACGAACGGCGGAAAAACGACGTCGGCGTCTCGTCTCCGTCTTTCTCCCGAGCTCTCTCTTTCTTTTTCTTTTGATTTTCAGCAGATTTTGAGAGTCTTAACTCTCCTAGTGACACACACACATCACATGCAAGTGATGTGTCACTAGTTTTCTTCTATTCTCGTTTACACCCCCGGTTTTTCTTAAGTTCTCATTATGAAATCCCCCAAACATTCCATTAACTACCCAATTATTTAATGAGTGTTTATCTAAGTCCCGCATGGGTCCCAACGTGGGTCTCACATATTTTGTGAAATTGCTATCGTACCTACTAATTTGACATCTTTTTCATTTATACCCTTATTTGGGTGTCCAAACTAATACTACCACATAACAATATATAATAAAAGCAACTTAGCAAAGATCCATGTAATCACATAAAAATGCATTTAATCACTTAAAATGCAAATTACCAATTTACCCTTCACTGGGTTCCATGTCGATACATGTCCCACCTCACTGGGGACTTTTCCAACTAGTGTCCCTCTCTGAACACTTTTTACATGGGCGAGTCCAAGCCTCCCCCTTAATCCATTTTATACACTAGTTATACTAATTAATGCATATTAGCAAGTAATGAACCCGTTTCCCGGGTACGGGTGTTACATAGATAAGGGTGGAATCAGAAGTTTAGATTAGGGTGACACTACAACAAATCTACTTTTTAGCGACGCACATTATTTAACAGTGCCACTTAGGAGACAGATAGAGATGACTATAAATGAGTTGTAAAAAATAATTGTACCCCTAACATTACTCTTGTATACATAGATAAGGGTGGAATCAGAAGTTTAGATTTGGCTGGCACTACAACAAATCTGCTTTTCAGCGACACACATTATTTGTCACGCACGGATTGTGTGGCAAATGGTACTTATATGCGACGCACTAACTTTTCAGTGACACACTTATAAAGCGTGGAAAATATTTACCAAAAAAATTCAAGGGTAAGTATTTGCCACGCACATATGCGTCGCAAAGGGTTTTACTATTATCTGCAAAATATTGCGCGTGTGGCAAACAATTTACTTTGTATTTGCTACGCTTTTGGTGCGTGGCAAATCAGTTCTAATTGAAGAGTAATTGTTTGCCACGCACTTGTGCGTTGCAAAAGGCTTTAATATTATCTGGAACGCACGCACGACAAACAAATTACTTTGTATTTGCCACGCTTTTGATGTGTGACAAATAAGTTCTAATTCAAGGATAGTTATTTGTCTTCTATAACTATATCTATATATAGAGAGTGCTTTTTTTTTCCTTACCCTTTTTCCTCACCCTTTACTTACTCATGTTTCCACTGAGTAACAATATGTCCTATTTAGGACTAAATATTCAATGCAATAGTTACATTTATTGACGTGGTATGACTAGCTTATGAAATTCCTTAATTTATCCATCTGGTCCCCTATTTTTTTGGGGATCATCCCTCCACATCTGCACAATTTCAAAATATGTGAGGGGATAAATGATGACATGGTATTCCTGTTTCATTCAATATTTACTCCCCATTTAGGGGTGAAAATCGTTTGATTCGGTGTGATTTTTAGTCAAACCGATCACTTTCAATTCGGTTTAGTGTAAATTTTCGGTTCGGTTCAAATTTTATAATGCATGAAGTTTTTGAAAAACGATCAGTTCAGTCGATCTAGTCAGTTTTGTTACACCCCTAGTCCCATTTCATTTTTTATGCCCCTGTATTATCAACATAATTATTGGAATGAGCCACATGTCACACTGTAGAAACATGGATGAGCAAAGGGTGAGCAAAAATGCTCTCAAGTAAGAAACCGGTTATGTGATTCATAAGTGAGTCGATTCTGAAAATATAAATATTTGGTGAGTATCAATTTATTAAATGGTAGTACATGTCAAGTTAAATAACTCTCTTAAAACTAGTTTATTTGCCAAACCTATGAATTTAGTTCTCGCAAGAACCAGATAGAAAGTGAAACTTTTTCAAAAGTGCCCTTCCTTTTATGGGTCAATTAGATATAAGTATATTTTATTGTAAATATGTTGGTTTAAGGATAACTTTTAAAAATGTGGTAATTTAAGTCCCTTAATTTTTTTTAGACAGATAAACCCTCCCTTCTAGCTGATCGCATGATCAGGTCGCCACACGCGCGCGCCACAACACAGAGCATTCTAACCAAATACCAACGATAAGAAGCATTTAAAATCAGTCAAATTACACATGTCAGTGCTCTAGTGGTCAAAAGGGCTTTGATTTGAAGTTTCTACACGTGTTAGCGCGCTAGTGGCCAAAGAGGTATGATTTGAAGGTGCTCTATGTGAGTGTTTGTGCTAGATAAAATCCCATTTTGAAATTATTTTTTAAACTTTAAACCTCCATAACTTTTGATCTACAACTCCATTTTTTAAAAACTTTTATACCGCTGGAATTGTGTTGACAAGAGCTACAAAATTAGTACCATTGTTGATATGTTTTGAGCAAAAAAAAAAATTTACATGCCTTAAGAGCTTTGTTCCTGAAAAGTTGTAAAATTTCACCACTATTTTTAGCACATTTTAAATTAGTGGTGAAATATCACCACTTTTAGAGCAACTCCAATGCTACATGCCATTTCATCATGCCAATTCTATTTTTTGACATTGTTACAGTGTCAAATGTAATATTTTGATATTTTTGTTCCAATGTTATATGTCATTTCAAATGCTAAATTTTGACTCAACTACCATTTGCCTTTCAAAGTAGTCTTTTGTTAAGGGGCAAAAGGGTTAGTTAATAAACATATATTCTTCTCAAATTTGGCATTCCAAATACTTTCCAAATACATATTGGTGGAGAACATTTTAGCCTAAAAAAAAAAAAAAACCATGTGGCAATGAGACACTTCAATATCCTTCAATCAAAATCAAGTGGTACCACTACCACATGTATTGGGGAACCATCTAGGATGCAAAATTTATAAAACATAGCAAGAAAAATATTCAAAATATATCATTTTCAATCACATGCTGGTGAAATTTCACCACTATTTTTAGCACATTTCAAATTACTGGTGAAATTTCACCACTTTTAGTCATAAATGTCATAACATGTGAGGTATATGATGCAAAATATTCTATGATTCAAATTCGTGTACTATCAACCTTGTACACTTGACCGAGAGGTGATTCACTTCATACCACATAATAAATAATGTGGAATTACTGATTGCTAATTGGTGTTTGCAAAGTAGATTGGGTTAATTACATATGTTTGGATATCATCAAAATGAAAAAACCTTTGAGTTTGAGGAACAAAGGCATAAAAAATTTTGCGTTATTTTTTTTTTAAAAAAAAACATATCAACAGTGGTACTAGTTTTATAGATCTCGTCTGTCACGACCCATCCCACTACGCGTGGAAATAGGACACGTGGCACGCCATCAAGGCTTATCCAGTTCCATTAAAGTAAAATAGCAGCGGAAAATATTATTAACGTTCATCAAAATCAGAGTTTAAAAAAAAGTTTTGGCCATTTGAATCATTTCAAAAGAAAACAGTTTTGAAAACAGAGGTCCAGTCGACTGATCGAGGGTCAGGTCGACTGGTGGCCTCAGACAGAAAGGTTTTCAAAATACACAGCCCATCCAGTCGACTGTGTCGGGGACCCAGTCGACTGGTACCTAAAATTTTCAGTCGACTGAAAACGTCCAGTCGACTGATACCCTAACCAGCAGAATGCCATGGCCTGGAGCCTCATTCAGTCGACTGTTTTCTCACCCCAGTCGACTGAACCTCAGACGAAATAAAGCAGTAACTAGTTCAACACAAAGGTCCAGTCGACTGGATCAAAAACCAGTCGACTGATTTCTATCAGCAACTCAAAACTGCAGTTTTTTTTTTTCCAAGGTTCTTCCAATTTCAAACCAACATATAATCACTCTATTCCATCCTTCAAAGTATAATCACAAGAGCGTTTACTAGGGATTACAAGTACTAAATCTAAGTTTAGATTATATTACAACATCTTACAAAAATCTCAATCCTTAACACACGTTTTAGGATCAAAAAAAAATATATACAAATGTGGCTCCCCGGCGTTCATCGGTCTCACTCATCGCGCTTCTTCTTGCTCTTTTTCTTTTCACCTGCAATGGAGGAAGTCTCCACTGCTCAGCTATATGCTGAGTGTACAATTCTAAACAAATGCATATGGGCAATTCATGTTTTAAATATCTAATTCACATAATTTAGTCTCCGGGGAGAGAGATACGCATTCACCCAGTATATCGGCAAGTCTTAAATCTTAAACCGCGATGCCAATGGTTAGCCAAGAATCACTCAACCATTACATCCATCTGTTCTGGTTGGCCACTTCCCACACCAAGCAAGTAGTCGTCACTACTGAAAACTCTCAAACATCGAGAGGCGTGCACCGGCGTAAAATTATATCAAACTCCCCTTTGACCCACATAGACATTTAGCATACTCACATAATCATATCACCGTGCTTTTCTATACGTACTCGCTAAATTTAACGGGCCTAATTTAACACATAAGTTTGCCCGGATCACAAATCATACAAAACATCTAAAACATCCAAAATTATCTATATTACATAGGTTCGGAATTCATACCTCGAGCTATAGTTCTCAAACTTCAGGAGAAGTACAAGAAGACCAAATAAACGTCAGATCTCCGATCTTAAACGATTCCTACAAGTATAGACATGTGTTTCCCAGATTCTTAAAATTAACTTTTCAGAAAAACTTTGCCAAACATGGCCTAAGTAGTATCAAAACGTAGGTCTCACCTTCACGAGTTCAAATCTAGAATCTGGAGGAAATCTGACAGACGAACGGTCGCCGTTTGTCATCGCAAAGCCCGTGGCAACCAAATCTCCCTTCTCTCTCCTCTCTCTAGATATTTGTGGGTTTGGATGAGATTTCAATCTCATCCTCATCTATATATATATAGGCAACTTTCAGGGAATTAAGTTTACCTCCCCACAAGTTTCTCAAAACTTCTAATTAAATCCTGAAACGTCGCACACATCCATTTTAGGCCTTTACGAGTGAAAACTAAAATTTATAAAAGTTTTCGACTATGTTCTGTTTGGGTCCAAAATCACGTTCTGAAATTAATTTCGTGAAATCTCTAGACCACCTACCTTTTATGCTACGCATCACTCACGTTCTCACGACAGTATTCACAATGATCTAAGATAGGATCAAACAACCAGAAATTATACAAAATAGGTATAATTACTATTCATGAAAATCAGGTAAAGTCAAATAACATTTAAAATCACATAAATGTCATTTACTCATGTCAATCCCTCATTGATTATCAAATCACTGTGTCCTCGTTTGACACTCACCGTTGACCCACGTCAACCACATCCACAATTATTAATCAACATTAATAATTCACAATAAATCAATTTTGTATTTTAAAATAAATAGATTTCCCGGGACGGGTGTGACAACTCTCCCCTCCAAAAAGGAAGTTTGTCCCCAAACTTAAACCATCTTCTCAAGTCACCAAGACTTCACACAAGTACTTCAAACATTTGCCTCATACACAAACCAATCACTTTACTGAGAAGTCACAGTCTCACGAGGAAAGTAAATCCTCAGGCTCTTAAGGAAAATAAATCCTCAGAGCCCCCGTCTCAATCTAATAGAAGATTCAACCGAATCCTAGCAATTCATCGAAGCATCCCGAAGTGAACCACAACTGAGCACTATCGCACATATATACCACGTCGATAAGTCAATGCTTCAATCAATTGTTCACATACTATAATTTCAATCTCTTACTCTGCTGATCACCAAACCACTTGTAGCACTATAACGCATTTCAAACGACTCCCAAGTTCTTATCAATTTCCAATCCTTCTTTCCTAATAAATCCATATGACGGCAACTTCAGTTGAAATGACTATCACATAGTCGGTAGTGCGTCACATTAGTATTCTCCCTTTGTCTCTACTAATTCTTATCATTCCATTCCGGTTTTACCAACCTCGTACTACACTCCCATCACTTGTGCCTCGTAAGGTATCAATCAAATTCTCTATTGAAAATTCCACACCATTTCACTCGTTCGAGTCTACACATGTCCCAAATCACGTACAGTGGGGTCAAACACATTCGTTGTTCATCGCTCCCAAGTTTGTAGTCGAACTATCGTCAATTAACATAGAAGGTTACCCCTAACATTCACTTTAAAATGTTTAACAAAGTCCAATACATTTCTCATTCGGGTTTTAAAACAACTATTTTGAAATCTCACATAATACCTCATCTATTTCTCAACACCACCACCAAATATCCTTCGTAACGAATAGCATTGTTAATCAAAATTTGACTTAGCCAATCATGCACGTACCACAGAGTTTATCATAATATATCCTCTTGTTCAGAACATACCCTGTTCCTGTCCCAAACCGTTGATCATTCACAATCCATCATGTTCACCTAGTGTACTCACACTCTGCGTCAATCACTTTTCTTTCGAAGATCTCAACTGCAATGTAGTCCATTCTCATATCAGTCCTGGTAGATCCACTACCGTTTATGTAGTTTACAACTCTATACGTCTCTGGTGTTTCACTTTCACCTTAGCACAAATCCATATCGATCACACTTCTGTATCTCAACTCTCACCGAGTTCCTGACAACTGTTCACACTAAGCATATATTCTTCGTATAACATCTCAAGGCACCATACCTTATTCCGACACTCATTGTTTCATAACCGTAGTCGAATATGACTCAATTTCCAATTGAAACTTTCTAGTCCGTTATTTATGCTATCCGGTCTCCAATCCATTATTTCTGAATAACCTATTGCTCACAGCATTAATACAATCCCCACATACAATCTCAGGATAAGTCGGTAATTAAATCTTCCCACAAAGTACTATAGCCTCACTGTGTTCAATAAATTTCATATCGACTTCTAATTCACATACCTTTCACGGCAATACCCCAAGGTAAATTCTTACTCTGGTCACCAATGCCAACTGATTCCTAACTGTCATCTTTCAAGTGCTTCACACTTTGCGGATCTCATCAAATTCTTGATTGATCAAAGCCTCAAATCATTCATTACCTCAGGTTACTCCAATACTTGCCTTTGGAACAAGCCAAATTCAGGTACACGACATTTCACCAACTCCTTTAGAATTCCTAAGTTCATGATCTGCCCACATAGAACTCGTTCGTTTGACAACCACCGTTATGTCCCAAGCACTAAGCATGCCATATCTTTCCACGATACCGTCTTCCAAGGTCTACTTGATACCTAATCACAAGTATTTAGAACAAATTTTCTTAGTCAACGAAAGTTTTATTTAAAAACATTTTAAACACTTTAAAATTTTCTTAGGGTGAAATTCGACATTCTCAAAACTCTCCAACCTTATTGGAATCTAGGACACTGAGATCGTATTTCATAGCATCCACCATTGTCCTCCAACCATTTACATTTCTACTATCATAGCTGATAATGTACTCAACGTACTATCGTGTCTTCCTCTCATTCTTACCGTTTTTGTTCACTTACTCATTAAAGCTTCGTCTTTCCAATTTATATTTCCTGTTCTCAATCTATATTGACTTATCCAAAGTCTAGTACGCAAAGTCTAAGTATGTCTTCCAATATCTGAATCGTCCATTCTGACTGTCCATCGATCTGAGGATGAAATGTAGTACTGAAACTCAGTTTAGTACCCGTGGCTTCCTGTAGACTTCCCAAAACCTCGATGTAAAACTACTATCACGATCCGATATAATCACTGTTGGAGCTCTGTATAGTCTTACAACCTCTTTCACATTCAATTCTGTCAACCTTGAAGGTTTAGTCGTATTGATCGGTAGATAATGCGCTGATTTCGTCAATCTATCAACCATAACCCAAATCTTATCATTCTTATTGAACGATCGTGGAAATCCCGAAGCAAAATCTATCGTGATCCCATCCCACTCCACTCTGACACTGGTAATGGTTGTAATAGCCCCGCAGGTACTTGTCTCTCTGCCTTGACTTGCTAACATGCTGAACACTCAAACACAAACTTGGAAACTTCTAGCTTCATACCTCTCTACCAAAAGTTTTCTCGCAAATTCCGGTATATCTTATCACTCCCTGGATGAATTGAATATTTAGTATGTGAGCCTTCTCTAAAAGTCGCTCCTAGATTAGCTTTACCTTCTCCGTAGTCAATTGCATCATCGTAGGTCTTAACAACTTTCTTTCCCCAACCTCGATCCAACAAATCAGCGATCGACACTTGAGCCCATTTCATACGGTGTCATTTCCAATACTTGACTGAAACCCGTTACTTCTATTAACTGTAGTTTCAAACCGTCAAAGCATACTCTATCACTTCCGTTCTTAATCCCTCATCCTAGGTTAATCCTTAAATACCGCTTCCCACTTATACAATCAATCTGGTAGTTTTCCTTACTAACCTGTATACTACATCTGAATCCACCATGGTACCACAAACATTCGAAACCAGGTTTAGTTGAGAGATTCCTCAACAACCACAATACTCATAACTCGTTGAGATATTTTTCAATTCTCAATACATACCACAAGATAGGTTGAGAGATTCCTCAACCGTCCAATACATACCGTAAGATAGGTTGAGAGATTCCTCAACCATCCAATCGTCTCAATACCGTACAATAAGTTGAAAGATTCTTCAACGACCTGACATACACCGTGAGAGAAAACCACGAGATAACCTGTAAGATCACACCGTAAGATAACACTGTAAGATAAGGTGAGAGATTCCTCACCTATCTCATACACGAGCAATACATGCTGCTGGACTATCTTCCTACCATAATACCCAACTGCACATCTCTATTCTCTCACATCACGACATTTAACCCATGTCTGAAGTAGAACTTTTATCAATCAATCCCAATCCCAAAACTCAACCACGAACTTTCTTTCTCTATGTGCACTATAAGGAAATCTCCTCGGATGTTTAAAACATTCACCATTCGATCAAAAATCATTTTATTTTCATCTAGAAAATTCAACGGTTCATCACCACCAATATATCATCTCTCCCTCGTGCCACCACACAAAGCCTATGATAACTCATGGTAAACCTCATCTCATCATACGGCTCCACCCCCGTATGATTCCACCGATTCATAAATGCATAAATACTATGCATGTATAACAATATCATAATCATGTATGTATAACAACATACTACATGCATCAAACATCTCTACAATATGTGGATGCATTCTAGAATATGTGACAATTCACTTAACACTCCACTCAACGTCGAACGTTCCCAAAATTTTGTTACCTATAGCTCTGATACCACTAAATGTCACGACCCATCCCACTACGCGTGGAAATAGGACACGTGGCACGCCATCAAGGCTTATCCAGTTCCATTAAAGTAAAATAGCAGCGGAAAATATTATTAACGTTCATCAAAATCAGAGTTTAAAAAAAAGTTTTTGGCCATTTGAATCATTTCAAAAGAAAACAGTTTTGAAAACAGAGGTCCAGTCGACTGATCGAGGGTCAGGTCGACTGGTGGCCTCAGATAGAAAGGTTTTCAAAATACACAGCCCATCCAGTCGACTGTGTCGGGGACCCAGTCGACTGGTACCTAAAATTTTCAGTCGACTTAAAACGTCCAGTCGACTGATACCCTAACCAGCAGAATGCCATGGCCTGGAGCCTCATTCAGTCGACTGTTTTCTCACCCCAGTCGACTGAACCTCAGACGAAATAAAGCAGTAACTAGTTCAACACAAAGGTCCAGTCAACTGGATCAAAAACCAGTCGACTGATTTCTATCAGCAACTCAAAACTGCAGTTTTTTTTTTTCCAAGGTTCTTCCAATTTCAAACCAACATATAATCACTCTATTCCATCCTTCAAAGTATAATCACAAGAGCGTTTACTAGGGATTACAAGTACTAAATCTAAGTTTAGATTATATTACAACATCTTACAAAAATCTCAATCCTTAACACACGTTTTAGGATAAAAAAAATATATACAAATGTGGCTCCCCGGCGTTCATCGGTCTCACTCATCGCGCTTCTTCTTGCTCTTTTTCTTTTCACCTGCAATGGAGGAAGTCTCCACAGCTCAGCTATATGCTGAGTGTACAATTCTAAACAAATACATATGGGCAATTCATGTTTTAAATATCTAATTCACATAATTTAGTCTCCGGGGAGAGAGATACGCATTCACCCAGTATATCGGCAAGTCTTAAATCTTAAACCGCGATGCCAATGGTTAGCCAAGAATCACTCAACCATTACATCCATCTGCTCTGGTTGGCCACTTCCCACACCAAGCAAGTAGTCGTCACTACTGAAAACTCTCAAACATCGAGAGGCGTGCACCGGCGTAAAATTATATCAAACTCCCCTTTGACCCACATAGACATTTAGCATACTCACATAATCATGTCACCGTGCTTTTCTATACGTACTCGCTAAATTTAACGGGCCTAATTTAACACATAAGTTTGCCCGGATCACAAATCATACAAAACATCTAAAACATCCAAAATTGTCTATATTACATAGGTTCGGAATTCATACCTTGAGCTATAGTTCTCAAACTTCAGGAGAAGTACAAGAAGACCAAATAAACGTCAGATCTCCGATCTTAAATGATTCCTACAAGTATAGACATGTGTTTCCCAGATTCTTAAAATTAACTTTTCAGAAAAACTTTGCCAAACATGGCCTAAGTAGTATCAAAACGTAGGTCTCACCTTCACGAGTTCAAATCTAGAATCTGGAGGAAATCTGACAGACGAACGGTCGCCGTTTGTCGTCGCAAAGCCCGTGGCAACCAAATCTCCCTTCTCTCTCCTCTCTCTAGATATTTGTGGGTTTGGATGAGATTTCAATCTCATCCTCATCTATATATATATAGGCAACTTTCAGGGAATTAAGTTTACCTCCCCACAAGTTTCTCAAAACTTCTAATTAAATCCTGAAACGTCGCACACATCCATTTTAGGCCTTTACGAGTGAAAACTAAAATTTATAAAAGTTTTCGACTATGTTCTGTTTGGGTCCAAAATCACGTTCTGAAATTAATTTCGTGAAATCTCTAGACCACCTACCTTTTATGCTACGCATCACTCACGTTCTCACGACAGTATTCACAATGATCTAAGATAGGATCAAACAACCAGAAATTATACAAAACAGGTATAATTACTATTCATGAAAATCAGGTAAAGTCAAATAACATTTAAAATCACATAAATGTCATTTACTCATGTCAATCCCTCATTGATTATCAAATCACTGTGTCCTCGATTGACACTCACCGTTGACCCACGTCAACCACATCCACAATTATTAATTAACATTAATAATTCACAATAAATCAATTTTGTATTTTAAAATAAATAGATTTCCCGGGACGGGTGTGACATCGTCAATACGATTCTAACGGTATAAAATTTGTAAAAATTGGAGTTATGTAGGCTTAAAGTTTGAAAAACTTTTTAAAAATGGGCAATGCTGTAGGTATGCACTCATATTGTGCGAGTGATGAAAAAGCTGACACGCACGCGTGTGCTCGTGGGTTGCGCGTGTGCTCGTCAGTTTGTAAAAGTTAATAAAAAGAGTTTCTACTATGTAAGTATTCATACCATACATGTGCAAGGGTAAATCCGCCTTTTTGATTTTATTTTATCTTTTGTCTAAGATATTTACTTGATAAAGGACCTAAATTAAAGTGAAAATAATTAGTTATCCTTAAACCACTATATTTCCCTAACTAGGGATTCCCATCAAATTTTCCCTACTTTTAAATATAGTTCTTAAATAGATTAACAATTCTACCACCTGTTGTCACGGTAATTGGTGTATTGAGTGAGAACTAAATTTGGGATTTAAATTTCAAAATCACAGTATTACGTGGATAAAAGGGTAATGCTATGTGCACTTAAAATGTGCACATAAAGATCTGGGCTATTCATTTTGGTGAAACCCGTTCCTGTATACATGGAACCACCGAAATGAATGACCCATATCTTTATGTGCACAATTTATGTGCATATTTTATGTGCACCAATCATTTCTCTGGATAAAAATGGTGCCTCATATTTTTTAGCTTCGTAGAGAAAATTTGATTTACATTAAAGGTATTCACAATGCAATTGCATGTGACCACTTTTTTCTACTTTACATATCCGTTACACCAACTTTTTTGTTTTTGTTTTTTTTTTTTTTTCCCAAGTTCCAACATTATATATTTTTCTTACTATTTTAAGATCCTATTGATTTATGTTTATGTCATTTATGTGCCATGTAAACATATTTATACACATGGACAATGCTACGGGTATAACTATTTTTTACAATTCATTCAGTGCCACTTAGGAGAGAGATAGAAATGGTTGTAAATGAGTTGTGAAAAATAGTTGTACCCCTAACATTACTCTTGTACACATAGATAAGGGCGGAATCAGAAATTTAGATTAGGTGGCACTACAACAAATTTGATTTTCAATGACGCACATTATTTGTCACGTGCGGATTGTGTGGCAAATGGTATTTATATGCGACGCACTAACTTTTTAGCGACACACTTATAATTGTGGAAAATATTTACCAAAAAAAATCAAGGGTAAGTATTTGACGCACACATATGCGTCGCAAAGCCTTTTACTATTATCCGCAAAATATTGCGCGCGTGGCAAACAATTTACTTTGTATTTGCCATGCTTTTGGTGCATGGCAAATAAGTTCTAATTGAAGAGTAATTATTTGCCACGCACTTGTGCGCTACAAAAAGCTTTAATATTATCTGCAATGCAATGCGTGCGTGGTAAACAATTTACTTTGTATTTGCCACGCTTTAGATGTTTGGCAATTAAGTTCTAATTCAAGGGTAATTATTTGCCACACACTTGTGTGCTGCAAAATGTTTCACTATTATCTGCAACGCAAAGACACGCGTGGCAAATAAATTACTTTGTTTTTGCCACGCGTGTGGTGCATGGAAAATAAGTTACAATTCAAGAGTTTTCATTTCCCTCCCGTCAAATCTATTTTCCCGCTCGTTCATCTTTTTAGTAGAAACTTTAGGTCTTCAATCTCCATATTCTCTCTTCCCTCCCCTTTCCCTTCCACACCACCACCATCATCATCATCATCATCATCAGCCGCCGCCCACCTGCACAACCCCCACCAGCCGCCGAGACCTCTAGTAACCACCTTCCCCTTTTCCCCTTCTCTCAGCCACTGATTCCACCTCCAAACCACCTCTTCCCTCTCTCTTCCTCCGCAACAAACCTCCTTCCATAAGGATGTCCGGTTTGTAGAAATTTTTGGATCTCTTTCAACTTATTTGTGCTTCTGATTTCACTTATTGTAAGGAAACATTATTCTTATATTGATTTCGTTTATTGGTTTTATTTTCCAAATTTTAGGCACAATCAAGAATTCATTTGTTGTGGTTGGATTCTAAACACCGGTAATTTACGGCATTTATATGTCATTTATGTTAAAATGCCAGAAATTTATGCCACTATATAAGTAAACATTTTTGCTCACCCTTTTTTTTTTCTTACCCAGGCCTTAAGTGGGTGATATGTGTCATATTCTATTCCCATTTTGCACTTGCATTATCAACATAATTGTTAGAATGGGACAAACCATTGAGCCATTGTAAAATGAGAAATAAAAAATAGTTTACTTGTTCATGTGTTGCTCAGGTTGTTTTGGTTTTAAATAGCATGGTTATGAAACCCGAATCGTACCGAGCGGTCTGACAGGTAAAACAGGGAAACAATCATGAAAGTGATATGAGTTGAACCGGAAATCGTCATCAGAACAAAATCGCTCTAGAAATGGTAAACCGTCTGAACTGGACGGTTAAACCGGAGATATACAAAACTGTTCACTGTTCACTTGAACCTAACCGGTCCCTAGCTAGATAAGTTGACTTGAAATTAGGTCATCAGAAACTCAATTCCTTTATGTGCTTGCGCCGCCAACTCCACCAGAGTTCATTCCCGCTATCATCGTCGTCGCCGCCGCAGCTTAGTCAAGGACCCAAGGTCTCCTCCTCGTCACCTCTCAGTAGTTGGTGTGTACCGTCATCCATCTCTTGAAGAGGTAAGTATTTTACTCTCTCTCTCTCTCTCTCTCTCTCTCTCTCTTATTATATTGGTAAATTTTTATGTTAGGAAAGAAGTTTATATTCTGCCTATTGATATATTCAGTATGTAAGCACGTAATCAGTTCCCTATTGGCAGGGATGACGTTGTGCATATCAAAATAGCTAATAAGATCGCTCACAATCTGCAATAAAATGTATCAACCACATTAGAAACCCTAATTTGTAGAGTTGATTTTGGAAAACAACAATCTTGCATCATTCATATCCCCAAATCTGTCATTATTTGCTAATTTTATTAGGAATATTTATTAATTTCAATTAGTATTTTCAAACCACTTCATCTCTATGAATTGTGGGATGTGCATGTGGACACGTGGCCTCCGGGGTCCACCCCCTTTTGGGTTTTGGAATTGATTTTCCTTTTAAATATTTGAAAAAGAAAGTCTATGAAAATAGGTACAGAGTCGCCACTTGGTCTTTAGGGAACCAAGAACCCAATTTGGACTCACTCAAACTGATAGATGGCACCGGCCCTTCATAACCAAAGAACTTGACTCAAGGTTTTGGTTCGAGAGAAGAAGGAGCCTTTTTCACGAGTAAAACTGTCACGTCCCGGAACAGCACAAATAGAGAAAAAATAAATTTCCTTTATGGGTCCATAGGGAATGACTGGTGAATGTCACTAATCTTCCACACCACACAGTTCTAGATAACAGAAAGAACAACCCACAGTAATATAAAGGAAACCTATTATAATACAACATCAGAGTTATTACAACTGAAAAGCTACAGCAGAAGTATATAAGGTTTGGAAGCAACATATGACCAAGTACCAAATATATAACAAAACAGTCTAAACGGAAGTATAAACTATCAACTATCTCCAAGTCTTCAACTGGCATAAACATCAGCATAGTAGTCCTCCTTGGCATAGGTATCATTAGTGGGGCCACCCTCAGTGTATTCCTTTCCCGGATGGTAACCGTCATTGTAGGATCCGTTACCTGCAGAATAAGGTACAAGATAGTCTGGACGGGAAAAAGTCCAGGCAATAAAAGCCCGTCAGCTTACTGAGAGCTAAGTATCAACTAACAAGGTACCAATTATCTGATGTAAAACACAAGCCTATGAAAACATGAGTTAACATCTTATTATAATAATAACAATATCTTGTTCATTTATTCAACCTCATAAACCAACCCTTATCGTCTTGTTACTCAAACATCAATATTAACATATTCTGACTGAACGAGCAGACTCAATCGTTTACTCTAGGGATACAACCTCATTCAGTCCACCGCTTTTAAGAGCATATGCACAGCTCACCGCATGTCATGGAATCCACGTCAGTCCGCCCCAGCTTTTAAGAATAATGTATCATGTTCACCGCATTTCAGGGACACAACGTTTCGAATAAGGCATATCATCTATTGCCACGACTCAACGTCATCTACCAGACACCCCAGCTCACTGCTTTTAAGAGCATATTACACAGCTCACCGCTTTTAAGAGCATATCATAGATTATCCAGTCTATCTTAGGACTACTTGGTCCAGTTCACCGCTTTTAAGAGCATATTACACAGCTCACCGCTTTTAAGAGCACATCATGACCAAACGTCCATCCACGTACCACTCCCAGAACTTACCAAGCCTGCTTATACTCAGTACTAATAAGGACACATGACAATTTCCCAATGTGGCTTGACTACTCGGATTAAAATAAAATGGATATCGAACTTATACAAGAATCAACAGATTACCCACGTTATTACTTCCATCCATTCTGTATAATTATACTTAACTTTGTTGTCACATTATCCCTGTCTAACCCAAAATTGCATAATGAAAGTCTAAATCAAAAATCAAACAACCGAAAACAAGCAAAGGAATCCATGCTCTGCCCATACCAATTGATTAGTACAAGGTCCAATCGATTGGGATAAAAGTAATGTCAATAGATTGCTAACAATGGCAATCGATTGGGTCTGAAATGATGTCAATCGATTGCTAACATTGGCAATCGATTGGGATGTCAATCGGTTGGAATTCTATCCAATCGATTGGGTCCAGACTAATTGCAATCGATTAGTAACTATGCCAATCGATTGGCACTTCGTCTTTACCAGCACATTGTTAAAACAACATATATAAATGTACACCATATGCATATTAAACCTCTAAGCTTCATAATAACTTGTATAAACTTCAAATATAGGGACCAAGTGAGTTAGAAACTCACCTAGGGTGTGTTTGGGTATGTGAGCTTGAAAAACCAAATCTCTCTCTTTCCTCCTTCTCTTTTTTCTCCTCTGCCCCAGCTCTCTCTCTTCTCTGTCTCTTCTTCTTCTCTTGTCCTTGTTTTTCTCTTCTTCTTGTTCTCTTCTCTGTCAAAGGGCAGTGTGTGTGTGTGTGTGTAGATATAGATATATAGATATATATATATATATGGATGAATATATATGGATGAATATATATATAGATATATCAACACTCTCTCTCTCAACTAAAAACCAACCAAACAGACCCAAGGCCTGAAAGGGATACATATATATAGAGGGGTGAGAGTGCAACACGTTCAAAGCTAAAGAAAAGAAGAAAAATTGTCTCAGCTTATGCCAATCGATTGGTATAGATGGCAGTCGATTGGAAACAGATATTTGAAGGCAATCGATTGGAACGTAATGCAATCGATTGGGATGTTGCTATGTTATTACTTTTAGTCGGTAAAATGGCAATTGATTGGTAAGATGTCAATCGATTGGTATCAAAAAGTGGCAATCGATTGGGAATTAGGCAATCGAATGGTAACCAAATTTCACCAAAAAGAAAGAAAAGTTTATAGAATAAAGTTTTATTTATGTATACTCTGCAGAAATTCAGGGTATTATATCATCCACCACTCAAACCTAAGAGGGACATAGAATTTTGTGTGGAACTGATGCCAGGCACTCGACCTATAACCAAAGTTCCCTACAGAATGGCCCCTACTGAGCTATTGGAGCTGAAGGAACAAGTTTAAGAACATAAGAAGTTGGGTTTTGTTTGTCCAAGTACATCACCGTGGGGAGCACCAGTGTTATTTGTAAAGAAGAATGATGGAACTATGCGATTATGTATTGATTACCGGAAACTGAATAGGTTACTATCAAGAATAAGTATCATTTACCTCGGATAGACGATCTGTTTGATCAATTGCAAGGGGTCACGACCTTTTCCAAGATTGATCTACGGTCAAGATACCATCGGTTAAGGGTACGAAAGGAAGACATACCTAAGAATGCTTTCAGGATGAGGTACGGATACTATAAGTTCTTAGTGATGCCGTTTAGAATGACGAATGCTCCAGCTGTGTTTATGGACTTGATGAATAGAGTATTCAAGTCCTACTTAGATCAGTTCGTTATTGTCTTCATCGATGATATTTTGATCTATTCCAAGTTAGAGGAAGTGCATGAACAGCATCTACGGATTGCAATGCAGACTCTCAAGGATCACTGCATGTATGCTAAATTTAGCAAGTGTGAATTCTGGCTTCAGGAAGTTGGTTCCTCGGGCATGTGATCTCTCAACAAGGAATTGCGGTTGACTCATCAAAAATCAATACAGTTGTAAATTAGACTCGGCCGACAAATGCTACACAAGTCAGAAGTTTTTTGGGACTTGCTGGTTACTATCGGAGATTTGTGGAAGGATTCTCAAAGATAGCAGCCCCGTTAACGGGTTTGACTAAGAAAGATTTGAAGTTCAAATGGATGGAGAAGCACGAACGCATTTTTCAGGAATTAAAAGAGAGACTGACAACAGTGCTAGTGCTTGTGATACCAAAGGATGATGAGAAGTTCACTATTTTCAGTGACGCCTCTTGTCAAGGACTGGGATGCATCCTTATACAAGATGGAAAGATTATCGCCTATGGTTCACGATAGTTGAAGTCAAATGAATTGAATTACTCAACTCATGATTTGGAACTGGCAGTAGTCGTGTTCGCACTTTAGATCTGGAGCCACTACCTCTATGGGGAGAAGTTCGATTTGTTCTCAGATCACAAGAGCCATAAGTATTTGTTTACTCAAAAAGAGCTGAACATGAGGCAATACCGATGGATGGAACTGATTAAGGACTATGACTTTACATTAGAGTACCACCCTAGTAAGGCTAATGTAGTCGCTGACGCCCTAAGTCAAAAACCTCGAGGAATGATTGCTTCATTGATGGTAGGGGAATAGAAAGCCTTAGAGATGATCGCATAATTTGATATGCAAATTTATGAGGGAATTGACAGACAACACTTTGGATGCCTCATGGTACAACCAACACTTGTGAGTTGAATTTTTAAAGCTCAAAGGGAAGACAAAAAATTTCAAGAATGGTTCATCAAAATGTCAGAAAAGGACCCTACGGAATGGAAGGTTGGGACCGATGGAGGATGCCGATGTCAGGACAGATTGTGTGTGCCAGATTCAGGAGACTTGAAAAAAGATATTCTCGAGGAAGCACATAAATCGAGACTGACAGTACACCCAGGAGGAACAAAGATGTATAAAGATTTGAAGAGAAACTTCTAGTGGGAAGGAATGAAATGAGAAGTAGCCGAGTTTATGTCTAAATGTTTGACCTGTCAACAAGTGAAGGCCGAACACCAGAGACCCTCGGGATTGTTACAACCCTTACTTGTCCCAGGATGGAAGTGGGAACACATAACTATGGATTTTGTGGTTGGACTACCCTGGTCATAACAAAACCATGACGCAATTTGGGTAATTGTGGATCGTTTGACGAAGTCTGCACATTTCATCGCATATAGTATGAATTACCCAGTATAAATGATGAGTCAAATGTACCTACAGCAAGTGGTACGACTGCACGATGCACCTGTGTCTATTGTATCGGACCGCAATGCATGATTTACTTTGGGGTTTTGGAAAAGTTTGCAGAAGGCTATGGGAACTTCACTCAAGATGAGTACTGCTTTCCATCCTCAGACTGATGGACAGACCGAGCGTGTTAATCAGATTATGAAAGATATGCTCAGAGCTTGTGCAATCAACTTTGAAGAGTCTTGGGAGACGCACTTGCCATTGGTCGAATTTGCATATAACAACAACTATTACTCGAGTATTAAGATGGCACCGTTCGAAGCCTTGTACGGATGGCCATGTCGATCTCCATTGTGTTGGGCAGAAGTGGGAGACATTGAACTTTTGGGACTAGATTTGGTGAGAAAAACTAATGAGAAGATTTCACTAGTCAAGGAAAGAATGAAAGATGCACAGAGTAGGCACAAAAGTTATGCGGACCAGCGTCGAAAGGATTTGGAGTTTAGTATCGGAGATCACGTACTCCTTAAGATTTCAACTATTCAGGGAATAGTACGTTCTGGTTAGAAAAGAGGAAAGTTGGCATCTCATTTCATCGAACTGTTTGAGATACTGGAGCGAATTGGGAAAGTGGCTTATCGACTCGCATTGCCACCAAAGATGCCTGGTGTTCATAATGTATTCCATGTCAGTATGTTAAAGAAATACATACGAGATCCTTCGCATGTAGTAAATTTTGATGATATTGAGACAAGTCAGAATGTTGTCTACAATGATAGACCCGTGAGGATTCTTGACCAGAGTATCAAGAGACTGAGTACAAGGGACGTTCCTTTGGTTAAGGTTCAGTGGAGGCACCATGACAAGGGAAAGACGTCGTGGAAGTTAGAGTCAGATATGAGGAATAGATACCCCGAGTTGTTTCAGGATTATTTATCTCAGATTTCGGGGCAAAATATCTATTAAGGTGGGTAGAGTGTAGCACCCTGTATTTTTTTCATTAATAAATGAATATTTCATTTTATTTCTAATAATAATATTTATTTGGGGTCAAACCGTAATTTTCCTAAATATAGGAAATACTTTTTATGGTTTTGTATAAACCAGAATTTAATGCCTACATTAATATAATTTCTGTATTTTTATTTCAACCTAATATACCAGTGTTTATTTTAATATGCGTTTATACCGCGGGAGCACGTGAGCTCGACCTCACTGGATAATTTCTGGATTGCTTGGGCTCCAAATATTTTTCAGTATATATATATACCTCTCTCGCAGAGTCTCTCATTCTCCACACTATCTCCCTAAATTTTTCTCAACTCTCTCTTGATTCCTCTCAAGAAACACACACACACACACACACACACACACACACACAACCAGTATATATATACTCCTACGGATATAGACATACATAGATATATATATATAGATCAAGAGAATGAGGAGAATTCATAGGCGATGGAGATTTTGGCAGAAATCTCGGTGTCGAATTCTCAGTTTAAACACCTCGGTGATTATTGTAAACTCACTCTCAATGTTTATATATGTATATTTCAGTAGATATAGAGGTATCTATATATATGTATGAAATTTCCATTGAAGTTTTGTGAAAGTTAACCAAAATCAATTCCATGAATTGAAAATGAAAGATTTTTGTCCCATTAGACTGTGATTCGAATACTACGGCTTAATTCATCTGTTTCGCGACGTATTGATGATTTAAAGTTTTGTCACTCTTTCTTTAATCACAAATTTTGAGAGATATTATTTGTATCAGTTTAATCCAATTACGTATTTGTAATCTACATAGAAATAAATGAAGAAATCCATATATTACATGTCTTAATTGAGATAGAATTCAGAAATGGGTATATTTCAGTCCAGAATTTCAAAACAGGGGAAAAATGAAAAAGATGAAGATTCTGCTTCATCTCGCACGCGCGAGGCTCGCTCACACAGCCCGCACACGTGACCTGTCGCTCCCGCGGACTGCTCGTGCGACCAGAGCAGTTTTGAACAAAAAGGAAATTTGTACAGATTTTGTAGAAAAAGCCTGATCGCCTGCGTGGCCTGGTTGCGCGACCCCTCACTCACACGGCCCTCTCGCGCAACATGGCATTTTTGGCAGTGTGTGTATTTTTGTATAAGGAGCTGTTTGGAAAATGTTTTAATGGCTTTAAGGAACTGTTTTGAAAGGTATACTGTTTTAATTACTCACGTTTAAGAATTGGATTATTAAGGACGATAAAACTGAGATTTACATTCGTACGAGTACCCTGATTTGTACTTAATAACTGATGTTGCGATTCATGAACATTGATATGCATGATAGGGTCGAGGTTGAGTCGACATGCATGGTGTGTGAGAAAGCGTGAAAAGAGTAAAGAGTGGCGGTGTTGTGTACGACTCAGATATCGATCGGATATTATTCCTGGTATCTGAGGCGCACATTTCGGATACTGAGTGGATATTATTCCTGGTATCCGAAGCGATGGTATGGTGTGCGACTCCAATATCGAGCGGATATTATTCCTGGTATTGGAGGCGACGGTGTTGTGACCGATCCAAATATCAAGCGGATATTATTCCTGGTACTTGAGGTGATAGCGTGGTATGCGACTTCAATATCGAGCAGATATTATTCCTGGTATTGAAGACAATAGTGTAGTGTACGACTCAGATATCGATCGGATGTTATTCCTGGTATCTGGGTGTGCGTTACGGATATTGAGCGGATATTATTCCTGGTATCCGAAGCGATGGTATTGGTGTATGACCTGGATTCTGAGCGAATATTATTCCTAGTATCTGAGGTAAATGATATGTTTGAATCGAGTTTGTCGAGAGAAAAGAGTCGGTAAAATGATATGTTACAGTGTTCATGCACGGTCGCATATTTATTGCTTATTATTAACCCCACGTGATTTATGTTGAAGTTGGAACCTTAAATTTATTCCTTTTAAAGTTTAAATTGTACCATTGTTCATATGCTTATATATATATACATTGCGAGTATATGTTTATTTTGCTCACCAGTTTTCATAAGTTGACGGCGTTGATGCGTCCTGGACTCTATGTCCAGATTTTTCAGCTCAGGAGCAATCAGAGTATTTCGACTATGTTAGTTAGAGGCAGGAGACTTTCCAAGAGGACTGAATTATATTTCTTATGTCTTTTTATTTTGGCAATGTAATAGTTTTTTAGTAGTAACCTTTCTTTAGACATGTTGTTTAAGTTATTTGTTGCAGGGACAATTGGTCACTCTCACTTGTCACGACCTATGAGTCCATAAAAGAAATTAAATGCTTTCCTGAATTATGCTACGTCAGGGCATGATATAAACATCTTAGACCACTCGCTTAAATTCATTTCACAAAAGTTTTCAAGTGGCTAAGTCAAAATGAACAACTCTTTGTGCAATTGGATTATCTTTAAAGACAAACCTGATCTAATTGGTAAGGAACTAGATGTTGAGTTTTATATAATTAGAAATGCATTTGAATTTAGTCTCTAAATCTTCAAATGGATCGCAAATCCAAGTTGTGTAGAGGGAGTTATGGTCGTTTTAGTATAGGGCTGTCAGTCTGCCAAAAATAGTCAATGCAGTTGATTGGATTGTAAAAAAGTCAACTATTTTGTATTTTTGAAAGGTAGCTACTACTATACTTTTTCCAGTTGACTAAATCACTTATACTGTCAACTGGATTGCCCAAAAAAGCATAACGGCTAGTTTTCTAAATATTCCAAAAATTACTTTTACACCTCCCAAACACTCCCAACGGTCATATATGTTGAAAAGTTATATATAAGGGTGATTTTAAGGGTTGGATAAGCAAGATAAATCATTAAAACAACTTGGTTAATCATCATTTCTATTTGGGCCCTAGTTTGAGTGAAAATTCAATTTGTTCTTGATTTCAATTGTAATTCTTGAGAGAGCAAATTGTAGTGAGTTTTCATTTGTATTATCCACTCACTAAGGAGTTGTTGTGTGAACTATAATTGTATCCATCCATTCTAGAGAGAGAGAGAGTTCAATTTGTAATTTAAATCATTTTTAAAGAGTGAGGGTTAGTAACCCTTGTGTGCAAAGAAGAGGTGTTCTTCTTTGGGAGAGATTGAAGGCTCTTGTAACGGTTTTATCTACACCCGTAAGTAGGTTGATTAAGAAATCCTCAAGAGTTGTTCTTGAGGGTTGGACGTAGGCCGCTATGTGCGGATTGCTGAACCACTTGAAAACTCGGTTTGCAAGTGTCTCTTCTCTTCTCTCTTTACTTTATTGTTTGTTATTGTGTTTAATTTTGTGTTAATTTTTAAACGGTTTATTTTCTGCTAAAACCTTATTCACCACCCTCTAAGGTTTCCATTTTGGGCCAATAATTGGTATCAGAGTCTCGGCTCTTTTCAAAAGATTTTACAATCTAGAGTTAAGAACCATGGAAATTACATTTTTTGAAAAAGGTTATTGCATTAACACTCTTCCATTGTTGAGTGACCATAAGTACGATTATTGGAAGAGGAGAATAGAAATTTATTTTATTTCACTTGACTACAATCTTTGGAGTATTGTCAAGAATGGTTTTTTTCCTAAACCAAAGATTGAATGGAATGAGAGTGATCAAAATAAAGTTCGATTAAATCTTAGAGCTATGAAAATTCTATATGATGCTTTAGATAATACCACATATAATAGAATTCATTCATGCTCTAATGCTAATGAAATTTGGTAATATTTAGAACATATTCATAATGCTACTAACCAATTCCTTAAGTTGCAATAAAGAGTTGATGATGTGATAGGAAATATTGAAAACCTAACTCATCAACAAAAAGGATAAAAAAAAAAAGAGGATTTTGTACCACAGAAAGAAGAAAGTTATGTATACCTATTTGTCATTGGGAGCGATTTGGATAGTGTTGCATCCAAAGACGAGTTAAGTGACCAAGAAGCCGCACATGAAAGTAAGGTAAAAGAGGTAAACTCTAACTCATCAGTTAATTATGATGAACTTCAATGTACATTTGAGGAGTTACATTAGGAGTTGGAGAATATGAGAACCAAATACACTACTCTTAAAAAGCATTTTTCCAAACTTTCAAAAGAGTTAAATGATTTGAAATCCCAAAATGAATCCTTGAAATTAGAAAATGAAAAACATGTTTCTAGAACACAATCTTCAATTGTTTTTTAAAAAGGAAATTTGGAATTGAAAAGGCAATTGGACGATTTAAAATCTCAAAATGAAATTTTAAGAAAACAAAATTTTGTTTTAACCAATCAACCTTCAAGTGAGGAGATTGAAGATTTATCAAAAACCTTAGTCAAATTTACCCATGATGAACAAAATTTGAATATGCTTTTGGAAAAACCAAAATGTATTTTTGATAAGGCCGGATTGGGATTCAATCCCACCAATAAGGAAAAGAAGTACAAAAATTTCTTTGAGCAATCCACACCTTCTAGTTCTCAAAATTCTCACAAAAACTTCTTTGCTGAGGCTTCAACGTCAAATGAGATCCTTCCTCATATTGCTTGTCATTATTGCATGAGAAAAGGACACATAAATTACAAATGTCCACATAAAAGAAAATTTGACATGGTTTTGATTAAAAAGGGATCTACCTCTTAATCCATGGCAAATGAAGCATCTAAGAGATGCTTAGACGATGGTTAAATATCTTACCTTACGCCTAATAGGAATAGGTTTGATTAATTTGTTTTTGCTATTTCTCTTGATTTTGATAGCATGCTAATCATGTTAGTTTATCACATTAATTTGTTTTGATTATAAAATCATGCTTGCATTTCGAATGACACGTTATTTTGGTGTTCAAATATCCATCCTCCTAAGGAGATAAGGAGATAATGCATTATTTTGATATTACAATTGGTATTTATTCATATAGGCATATGTTGAGAGGAAACATATTATTATGTTTACTTTAGTTGTTTTGGTATCTTGTTGCCTCCATAACATGTTTTCTTATCTTGAGTAAGAATTGTTAGTTCATACCCCCTATCTTTTTGTTGTCATCAAAAATGGATAAAATGATAGAGATCTTTAAATAAAGGGAAAATGATAATAGAGATTACTAGAAAGTTATCATTCTTAGATTCATACTTTACATATGTTGTTACTTTGAATGATAGCACGAAAATGACTTTTAGTGTGCTTTAATTGCTGTGTGAGTTCTTTAATGATGTGTATGAGATATATGAATGGGTATAACACGTAAGCAGGTTAGTACAGGTAAAATAATAGATAAAATATGATAAAATAATGCAAAAAGTATAGTAGAACAATAATGTATAAAAATACAGTAGAGAAATGGGAGTCGGAGAGAACATGGCTCGAGTGAGAACCAAGGTAGCCCCAAATGAGAGAGAGAGAAAGCAGTAAGTAGCGAGCTCTTAGATAGAGATGGTAGTATGTTGTAAGTCTGTAGTGGAGTCTTAGGTATGATGGAAGGTCTAAACCCTGTTGGTGGAGACCAAGTGATGACCAAGAGTCTTTTTGGAGAGTCTAAGGATGGGAGTAAATGTCTAAAGTGTAGATTCAGACTTAGGTATTGCTTGGTTAGACCGAGTTGGATTGGGGTTGTTCTTGGAGATTTTGTAGAAGACGATACATGACTTAAGTGCTTGGAGTTGAAGCTTAAGACTGGGTTATTCCTTAAGATTCAGGTTGAACCAGCTTGTTCGATGTATTGAATGAGGTTGGTATTTATACAGGATTTGTGAGGTTCTTAGTACAGCTAGAAGTAGCTGAGATGGCATCGTCGTAGTGGTTTGTATGTTTGAGGTAGTTAGGGTCATTGAATGGTATTTGACTAGGCAGGAGGTCAAGCAGCGATGGGTTCAAAGTGTTATCTTTTAATATTACAGGTGAGTCGATGATAGTTGGCTTAACATTGGTACAGTGGTTTAAACGAGGGAGGATGTCGAGGCTTTGCTATTGGTGTAGAGGTTTAAGGGAGGGAAAATGTCAAGGCTTTGCTATTAGTGTAGTGGTTTAAGCAAAAAGACAATATCAAGGCTTTGCTATTGGTGCAGAATATTCAGCGAGGTGGAAGTGACTAGACGAGGTGAGAGTCAAAGGTTTTTGCTGGTCTTGTGTTCAAAGCCCTCTAATTAGTTGTGAGGTCTGAGAGGCAGGGCACGTGATGATGGTCACGTGTCTCTCTTTCTCTGTGGACTAACCTAACTTTTCCTATGAGGCGTTTAGATAGGGAGATGCCCTTGGTTCTAGCCACCAAGCCATGAGCTCTCGAGTTCCCAGTGGATGTGGCCACCCTTAGTACTGCTTCATGACCAAGGGTGGAGAATCCACGTGCAACTGTGTGCTTGTGTGTAGTACAGTGTTTGTGGAGAGTATCGAGGAAAGATTGTTGCAGCGCGTGAGGATTACAAGTGACACGCTTGATAATGAGTAGTCATTCCAAGTGAAGCGATGGCAAGGATGGTCATTCCAAGCGAAACGATGGCAAACCTTGGTCATTGATCGATGAATGTCATTCCAAGCAAAGCGATGGCGAGCATTGGTCATTGATCGACGAATTGACCATGTGAGGTTTTAAGTTGGAGATAACATCCACGTGCCACTTTGCTTTGGGTGGGCCCTCTTCGTAGTGGGCTTCGTTGGTGGGTACTCTGAAGTGGGCTTCAGAGTTGGTTACTCTGAGGTAGGCTTCAGAGTGGGTGTTCTGAAGTAGGCCCCAGGGTTTGGTACTCTGAGGTGGGCTTTGGAGTAGGTACTCTGAAGTGGGCCTCAGAGTAGGTTGTTAGAATGGGCTCGCCTCGGAGTAGGTTGTTAGAATGGGCTCCTCTATGGTAAGGTGGACGTGCACAGTCTTGGACTAGATCCATGGTGATCATATAGGCGGAACCTATAATTGGTGGCGATATTGATACACGTGGAGTTGTTGGTGACATGTGATGGTCAAACTATGTAAGTTGTTAACCATTACCTATATTAGCCCTCCTGTCCGCATTCTAGGCGTTTCGCTTGGAATGACATGTGCGGGCATAATCTTATATGTCTTTCTGGAATGGCTTTTCTGATGGCGAATGGACATCTCATCTTTACTGGTGAATTCGCTGACGATTGATGGACCTCTCAACTTTTGCAGGTGGTACTGGTAACTTTGCTGGTGGCGAATCTAGTTGATAACTTGGTCCAGTGGATATTAGTGTTACCGTGGTATCCA
Source organism: Hydrangea macrophylla (assembly GCA_033977485.1). Taxonomy (NCBI): domain Eukaryota; kingdom Viridiplantae; phylum Streptophyta; class Magnoliopsida; order Cornales; family Hydrangeaceae; genus Hydrangea; species Hydrangea macrophylla. The sequence continues at coordinate 22,225,813 of CM066997.1, forward strand.
TTGTGCATCATCCTTCGATAGTTGCTATAAAAAGGGGACTTTGGAGAATTCATGCATCCAATCCTTCTATATCATTCTTTCCTACTCTTGTGGTGAAGGTGTGAGACATGCCCCAGGTTCCACTTTGTGTTACAGAGAGTTTCTTATCTGGATTATTACCATGGGAGGCCAGAGTGCTTTGGCGATGGCGTGGGGTTAAAACTTCTTGGGACCTCTGTCATGCCTTGCACCAAGTTTCTACGTGGAGTGGGGATTCGAGTTTTGCTTAGCGTATTTCCAGGGATCTTTTCTATCAGTGCAAAAATGGGGAGAGATCTAGCAGTGCACTTGCCTTGTTAGATAGTGCATGCCCTATCCTGGTGCTTAGGGTGAGAGACCGCCTTTTATTTCTCTCCTCGTATTTTTGGGATGAAGGTTGCGACCTTGGGATGAGTTAGAGAGAACTGATGTTTTTGTCCTTTTGCATTGTGAGCTATCCTTTCGCGAAAGTATTGGGCTGCTGCAGCCTAGGAATTTTGTGTTTAGGAGATCTTGGATGGATGTGAAGTAGTTGTACAAGTTCTCGCTGAGAGATCTTGAAATGAACGACATTCTCAGGTGACACAGTGGTTTCAACTTTATTCCTCGTTCCGAATCTGATCCCAGTAGAATCATGTGTGTACCCATTTACTATATGTATTGGGTCTGTATAAAACTCACATGTTTATCCTTGTTATATATTGGTGTATGTATTGGGTCTGTAATTTAGATGTGTCGTAATGAGATCCAGACTTTTATTTCTTCTTCTTGTACTTGTGATTGGTGATTTTGTATTTGATCTTGTGTGTGATTTTTTTATCATTTCCCTTTTGTGTGGAGAGGTATTGAAACGGTGGTTGGAGTTTTGTATCGTAGCCTTGGTAAGGCGAAGAGGTGGGGAGCATGATGCTCAGCCCACTCAGCTACCCGTATTGGGGATGTGTGTGCCCCTTGGGAAGTTGGAAGTGTGCCCTTGGAGAGATGGGGAGTGTGCCCCTAGGAGAGCTCTATTTTGTTTAGGATTCCCATCTTGGGGAAAAGAGTGCAATACTCAAGCTGCCAATGTTGGAGAATGTGCCCCTAGGAGAGAGTATGTTACTATGCCACCCACGTGGTGGAGAGTGTAATGCTCGTGCTCTTTGAGGATTAGAGATTGTGACCGAGCCAGTTGGAGATAGTGAGATTGGGAGAGAATGCGTTGTTCATGCCTCCCCGAGCAAGAGCACGCTTGTGTCGCTATGTAGATTTAGAGAGAACGTGATGCCCATACCATCCTATGGAGACATGGAGATAAGGGTCGTCCCTTCTTTGAAAATATGGAGATTGGGGAAGAGAACGGTTACTCGTGCCGCCCCTCTGGTGGAGAACGCGATGTTCGTGCCATCCTATGGAGAGTGTGGAGCTTGTTTGTTATGGAGAGACATAAAATAAATCATAACACTAATACTGATAGTGGAGTTATTGAGGACTTGTCGGTGGTATTGACCGTATGTTGGTGATTACTCATGCTATGGTGTGTCGTTTCGATGTATCAAAGTACTTGTGCTATTGGAGAGGGTACAGGGTGAGAGTGAGGATGTGTTTGGTTGCCACAGTTTTTGAACAATCCTCATGCTTTGCCCTTCTTAGAGATATAGACCCAATGAGCTTTGTGCCTTATAGCACCAACAGTGAAATAATATAAATACTTTCCCGAGGGATGCAAAGTACAGTTCTTCAAATAAGCTTTTCGAGTAAGCTTCGATGGGGTACTTGAGGGTGTGAGAAAGACCCTATCTGAGTGAATGTCGTTTACATATGAACAGCATATCGTTGGCGAGGGAGCAAGTGGTGGTGGCATCATGTCGCTGGCTAGAGAGTGAATTTGCTAGCGAGGGAGCAAATAGAGAATGTCGTTGTCTAGTAAGTGGTTGTGGCATCATGTCACTGCCTATAGAATGAATTTGCTGGCGAGAGAGCAATTGGAGTATGTCGCTGCCCATAAGTGGTAGTGGCATGATGCTGGCGAGAGAGCAAGTGGTGGCTGTGACAACATGTCTATTGATTGTTGCTGTCGAGAGATCAAGTGGAGGTTGCATGTCTTGTGACAAGCATGTTTGTGGGGACATCGTTTTCACCGTGGTCTTTGGGATGGTGAAGTTGGAAATTTTGTCTCTTCAGAGTGCCTCCCCCTTTTTTTTTCATGGCTTCTATGTCGATGTTGTGATGGTAACATTAATTTTACCAACAACAAGTGTGTTGCTAGTAGTTGTACATGATGGAGTCGACCATTGTAAGAGATCTGCTCCCAGTCAGTGAAGCAAGAACGAGCAGGAGAGAGTGAAGTTGATCAACCATTTGGTCTTGAATTTATATGGAGAAAAGTTTTATTATTATTATTATTATTGGAGAGTGGGCTATCTAAAATTAAGCAAAAATTAGATGTGGCTTGTAAATCAGAGGGTCTCTTATGTGAGAAAATTGGATGTGGCTTGTAACTCGGAGGGTCCCTTGTGTGAGACTGTTTAGATCAACGGATCCCTTCTCCCCTCATTTGAAAAGAAACAAGTGATTATAGCTGGCTTACGTAGGATATTTCCTTCTCCCCCCTTGAAATAAAAACTTGTAGCTTAGGTGGAGCATTTTCGTCTCCCTCTTGGGAATGAGATAAGAGCTGATGAAATATTTTCCTTACCCCTCTCGATAAAAAAAATTGGTGCAGCGTTTTCCTTCTCGAAAAGAAACTGGTGGTGGCCTGGCTTTGGCTGTGATGTACTGCAGTATGTACTGGATGTACTATATGTGGGAAATATAGAATTCCTTCTTGGCCAGTAATAGGTAGCTCTAGTAAGAGAATGAGAGTGGTTGGTTATTTGGTAAAACTGAGTTATGGCAACTATGTCCGTATCTTGGGTGGTGTCGGGTGGTGGTGGAAGGTATCGGAAATCAACGATTGGGAGGTGGTAGCGACAATGGGTTAGAAGTGGTGGCATCGAGAGAGATAGTGACAGTGAGAAAAAGTGAAGGATTGGTATCGGGATGAGAGAGAGAGAGAGAGAGAGAGAGAGAGAGAGAGAGAGGTCTGGTGAGAGAAAAGGGATGTCGACGGTTGACGGTTGGTAGTTTTGATAGCTTAAGGTGATGGTGGTAGTGAGTGTATGGGGAGTTTGGGTGTTTAGGCGATGGCCTTGGCAACGGCAAGGGGGGGACTCGGCTTGGTATCGAGGAGGACAAGTCCCGAGGAGGGGGTAGGCCCAGGGGTGGCGAAGGCTGTAGGTAGTGAAATGAGGGTGTGGGTTCTACCCTTTTAGGCGTCAGAGAGGGGTTTGCCGATGGCAGGGGTGGAGGGTGGAGAAGTGTGTCACGACCCATCCCACTACGCGTGGAAATAGGACACGTGGCACGCCACCAAGGCTCATCCAAACAACATCTAATAATACGCAGCGGAAAGAACTTCTTAAAAAAAACAACCCTGGTAGTTTAAAACTTAGGAACATTCCCTCTCTGAATTGTAAAATCCATTGAAATCGGAGTTAAAAAGAATTTTGTTCAATTGAAAGTGTTCACAAGAATCTATTTGAAAATACAGAGGTCCAGTCGACTGCCCAGTCGACTGTAATAGGGTCCAGTCGACTGATCCGTCGACTGTGTTAAGCAGAACCATAAATACGACATATTGCAGTCGACTGATCTGGGGACCCAGTCGACTGCTTTTCAATTAATAGAAGCAGTAGCCAAATCAACAGTGTTCAGTCGACTGCTCAAAGGGTTCAGTCGACTGCTTCTCTACTATTCACTTTCAGTGTCTCAATCCCACGAGATCCAGTCGACTGATCAGGGGTTCAGTCGACTGCTCCCCTGCTGGGCAGTCTGTGAAGAAATATTAACAACTAGAGCATCTCCACACCAACCACAATCACAACCAACACTATAACATCAATATAAAACACTACCACAGCAGTTCAATTACAATATAACAATACTGCGAAACTAAACCATGTTTATATTACATCATGTTACAAAATCCCCATCCTTACACAAGTTGGGATTTAAAACAAAAACATATACAAAGGTGATTCCCCGGCGTTCATCGGCCTCACTCAACACACTTCTTCTTGTCTTTCTTCTTACCTGCAATGGAGTACATCTCCACTGCTCAGCTATATGCTGAGCGTATAATTCTAAATGTATGCTTATATGACAATTCATGGTTTAAACATCTAAAACACATAGAAATAGTCTCTGGGGTGAGTGGTACGCATTCATCCGGTCGATGCCATAGGAGGCCCACCTCTCCCACGCATCTCGTACACTGGTTGGGCCTTCCTCCATACCAGGTACCGTGTACTAGTTAGGCCCACCTCCAATCCAGAAACAACCACAAAATTCCAATTCCATTTCAATCACAATCACAATCCTCAAGGTTCGAGGAGCTTACCCCGGATAAATTTGCACCAAACTCCCCTTTGACCCAAGTAGACACATAACATGCTCACATAAACAGTTATACGTGCTTTTATCATAATTTCACGTGCATAATTAACGGGCTTAACTAATACATGAATTTCGCCCGGATCCAAGAATATCAAAAGTGATGTCCAAAACATGAAAATTCATATATTTCATAGATCTAGAATTCATACCTCGTGCGAATCTCTTCAAACTTTGAAGGATCGTCTAGGGGACTAAATAATCGCCGGATTTCAAATTATACGCGATTCCTACGAGTTTTACCTGATTTTTCCCAAAAGTCTAGAATTAATATTTTTACAAAATTTTGCCAAACATGACCTAAGTAGTATCAAAACGTAGATCTTACCTCCACGAGTTCAAATCTGAAATCTGGAGAAAATCTGACAGACGAACGGTCGTCGATCGGCGTCGCAAAGCCCGAAGAAACAAATCTCCTTTCTCTCTCCTCTATCTCTAGATATTTTGCATTTGGATGAGATTGAAATCTCATACTCATCTATATATAGGCAAACTTTCGGGGAATTACGTTTACCTCCCCACAAGTTCTCAAACTTCTAATTAACCCATGAAACTCCGCACACGTCCATTTTATGCCTTTACGAGTTAAAACTATAAATTTCAAAAGTTTCCGACTAAGTTTCGTTTGGGTCCAAAATAACGTCCGAAAACTATATTCTGTGAAATCTCTACACAACCTACCTTTTTAATCGCGTAACACTCACGTTCTCACCACAGTTCTCAAAATGATATAACAATATCAAAGATTACAACAATTTACCAAACACAGGTAAAATTACTATTCACAAAATACCAGATAAAGTCAAATAACATTTAAATCATATAAATGCCATTTACTCATGCTCATGAAATGTGAACTGCCATGTTCCTGTGTCCTCATTGACACCTTACCGTTGACTCACAGTCAACCTTATCACCGTTATCAATTAACATTGATAAACTCTCAATTTACAATTATGCATGATAAAACTATAATTTTTTGGAACGGGTGTGACAACTCCCCCCTCCAAAAAGGAAGTTTGTCCCCAAACTTTACCTCAAGCGTCGAACAAGTACGGATACTCATTCCGCATGTCTTCCTCACTCTCCCATGTAGCCTCTTCCACCGTATGACTGCGCCACAATACTTTTACCATCGGAATCGTCTTAGTTCTTAAGACTTGTTCTTTTCGATCTAGAATCTCGACCGGTTGTTCCACATAAGTCAAGTCCCCCTGAATTTGCAGCGGTTCAGGTACAATGATCTTACTCGTATCCGCCATACACCTTCTCAACATCGATACGTGAAATACATTGTGCACATGTTCCAACTCTGACGACAATGCCAATCGATAAGCCACCGGCACTATTCTCTCTAGAATCTCAAAAGGCCCTATGAATCTGGGATTGAGCTTTCCCCTCTTCCCAAATCGTACAATGCCTTTCGAAGGCGATGTCCTCAAGTATACAAAATCTCCAACTTCAAAATTCATCGGTCGTCGTTTAGAGTCTGCATAACTCTTATATCGGCTCTGAGCTACCTTGAGTCGCTCTTGAATCAACTTCACTTTCTCAGTAGTCACCTGTATTAACTCAGGTCCTAACAACTTCCTTTCTCCAACCTCGGTCCAACAAACCGGTGATCGACACTTACGGCCATACAGAGCTTCATATGGTGCCATACCAATACTTGACTGAAACCCGTTGTTATAAGCAAATTCAATTAACGGCAAGTGGTGCTCCCAATCATTCCCAAAGTCTAATACACACAATCTCAACATATCTTCCAAGGTCTGAATCATACGCTCTGACTGTCCATCGGTCTGAGGATGAAATGCAGTACTAAAGCTTAACTTCGTACCCATAGCCTTTTGTAAACTTCCCCAAAACCTCAACGTAAAACTACTATCACGATCGGATACAATCACAGCTGGGACTCCATGTAGTCTTACAATCTCTTTCACATACAATTCCGCTAATTTGGACGGCTTAGTTGTCTTAATTGGTAGAAAATGAGCTGACTTGGTTAATCGGTCGACTATAACCCAAATCTTATCATTCTTATGATTGATCGTGAAAATCCCGAAACAAAGTCCATTGTAATCTCATCCCATTTCCATTCTGACACTGGTAATGGTTATAATAACCCCGCGAGTACTTGTCTCTCTGCTTTGACCTGTTGACATGCCGAACATTCGGATACAAACTTAGCGACTTCACGTTTCATACCCTTCCACCAAAAGTTTTCTCTCAAGTTCATGTACATCTTATTACTTCTCGGGTGCACTGAATATTTCGTACTATGAGCTTCTTCTAGAATCCTCTCTTTCAAGTCTTTCACATTCGGTACACATAATCGATTTTCCAGTTTCAACGTTTCTCGTTCCAACACAAAACCAGGTCGTTTTCCCAAAGGTATTTCGTCCCTCATTTTGCACAAATAGACATCGTTAAATTGTTCTTTCTGAATCTCATCAATAATATCTGGGTGTGCAATGATTGCCATCATTGGTTCCTGGAATCACATCCAATTCTAAGCGCTCCATCTCTTTTATCAATTCTTTTTGTTGTGTTAGCTCGTCGGCTAAATTCCTCGGCGTCTTCCGGCTTAATGCATCGGCTACTACATTTGCCTTTCCCGGATGGTACTCTATCGAAAGATCGTAATCCTTCATCAACTCCAACCATCTTCGCTGTCTCATATTCAAATCTCGTTGAGTGAAAATATATTTCAAACTCTTGTGGTCCGTGAATATCTCGCACTTTTCTCCGTACAGGTAGTGTCTCCAAATTTTCAAGGCATGAATTACCGCAGCTAATTCGAGATCATGAGTCGGATAATTGATCTCATGTGTCTTCAACTGTCTAGAAGCATAAGCAATCACTTTACCACCTTGCATCAACACGCATCCCAACCCTAGATGCGACGCATCACTATAGATCACAAATCCCTCGGTTCCGGATGGTATTGTCAGAATAGGTGCCCTCGTCAACCTTGACTTCAACTCCTAAAAACTGTTTTCGCATTCCTGACTCCATTCAAAACTAACACCCTTTCTCATTAACTTTGTCATCGACAATGAAATCTTCGAGAAATGTTCAATAAAACGGCGGTAGTATCCCGCTAATCCCAAGAAACTTCGAATTTCGGATACAGATGTCGGTCTTTGCCAATTTGATACGGCTTCTACTTTGTGAGGATCAACTGATACTCCATTCTTGTCAATCACATGACCAAGAAAAGTAATATTAGGTAACCAGAATTCACATTTCTTAAATTTCCCAAATAGCTGCTTTTTCCGCAGTCTCTGAAGTATCGATCTCAAATGTTTCTCGTGTGTTATCTCACTTGGCGAATAAACAAGGATGTCGTCGATAAACACTATCACAAAATCATCCAAGTAGTCCTTGAAGACTCGGTTCATAAGATCCATGAACGCGACTGGTGTATTTGTAACTCCAAATGGCATGACTAAGAACTCATAATGTCCGTAGCGCGTTCTGAAAGCTGTTTTCTCAACGTCTTCGGCCTTCACTTTCAACTGATGATAACCTGATCTCAGGTCTATCTTGGAGAATACTTGTGCCCCACGAAGTTGATCAAATAGGTCATCGATTCTCGGCAGTGGATACTTGTTCTTAATCGTCAACTTGTTCAGTTCCCGATAATCCACACACATTCTCATCGAACCATCTTTCTTCTTTACAAACAACACTGGAGCTCCCCACGGTGATGCACTTGGTCGGATGAACCCTTTATCAAGTAACTCTTGCAGTTGAACCTTCAATTCCTTCAATTCTACTGGTGCCATTCTATACGGTGCTTTTGATACGGGTCTTGAATTTGGCATTACCTCAATAGTGAATTCAATTTCTCTCTCAATCAGGACGTCTGGTAAGTCATCTGGAAATACATCTGGATACTCTCGCACTATCGGAATGTCTCCCACCTTTGAGTCGGTCGTTGAGACATCATTCACTGAACATAGGAATCCTTGACATCCCTTTTTCAATAACTTCCCCGCTCGAATCGCTGAAATCAAGTACGGCGGCGGTATAACCCCATTCCCTTGGAAACAAAAATTCCCATGTACCGGTGATCGAAATTTAACTTCTTTCCTTTCACAATCTATCGTAGCTTGGTTAAGAGCTAGCCAATCCATCCCCAATATCACATCGAAATGATTCACCACAATCGGTATAAGGTCTACGGTCATTAACTTCTCGCCTAATTTGATCTCACAATTCTTATATACAGTAGACGTCATTATCGATTTACTAAGTGGTACAGCAATAGACAATTCATATCCTAACAGTGCCGATTTGACATTCAAATGTTCAACAAAAGTATGCGATACAAATGAATGCGTAGATCCCGAGTCAACAAGTATGCGTGCTAAGTGCGAACATACAAGCACCATACCTGAGACCACTGTATCAGTAGCAGCCACGTCTCCTGGGTTCATCTGGAATGATCTTCCCTGACGCTGCTCTGTCCTTTGTCCCCCGTCACTAAACTACTTAGGCTTCGACCCACTAGAAACCATAGAACTTGCCCCTTGTTGAGAATGCTTCTTTGGGCAATCCTTCGCTCGGTGTCCCAAGGTACCACAATCAAAGCACTTGAGTTGTGGGTAGGTCGCAGAACTCATACTGTTTCCCCCTGTAACTCTGTTATGAAAGTTGGTCAGGAAACATCGACCGGTGTGTGGTCGGTTGCAAAGTGAACACAACGGTATGTTACTTGGTACTTTCCTGGAATCATTAAAACCAGAACTAGAGCCTCGTGAAAACGACTTCTTAAAAGATCCCCCTTGACTTCGGTCACCACCCTCATGACTTCGCTTGCCTTGGTGATTTTGTCTCGATCTCTCTATTCCACTTTCGGCTACAAGCGCCGTCTGTTGTACTGCTGCAACAGTCGAATGTTCGTAGGTCTCTACTCTCAACCGGATATTATCCCTTAAACCCTCCTCAAATTTTCTTGCCCTATCTTCCTCTTCTGGCACGGAACCCTTTCCAAATCTCAACAAAGCGTTGTACTTGGAAGTATATTCAGTTACAGTCATATCTCCCTGCTTCAGGTTATCAAATTCTCGCTTCTTCGCATTATAGGCGGCTCGTGGAAAGAATCGGCGATTGAATTCTGCCTTAAACCCTTCCCAAGTAATCGGTGCTCCTTGATCTAAAACGTTTACCCACCAGTTCTGAGCTTCACCCCTCAGCACATCACTTGCATTCTCAATCTTCTCTCTATCCGACATCGGAATAGATCGGAAAATTTTCTCCATGTCCATGACCCAATGCTCTGCCAATGTTGTATCAGGTATCCCATGAAATTCCATTGGTTTCTTCCTCGCAAACTGTTCATATATCGATCTCATACCCCTGTTCTCAGGCGCATGAACTACTACTATCGGCTCTAGCTCCAATGGAGCTATTGGAGGCAACCGTTCTGCTATATTCCGGATCATCTCCCCCATATTCCCCATCATTTCTGCCATTTCATTCATGCGTCGTGTATGTGGCGATAGTTCTCGCTCATCATCACTCATGATTACAATCCTGTAGTTCTCAATGCATAAACACTATGCATGTATGAAATTAACATCATCATGTATGTATAACAACATACCATAAACATCAAACATCTCTAATATGCATGAATGCAATTGAAAGCATGTGACAATTCACTCAACACTCCTCTCGTCGTCGAACATTCCCAAAGTTTTGTTACCTATAGCTCTGATACCAATAAATGTCACGACCCATCCCACTACGCGTGGAAATAGGACACGTGGCACGCCACCAAGGCTCATCCAAACAACATCTAATAATACACAGCGAACAGAACTTCTTAAAAAAAACAACCCTGGTAGTTTAAAACTTAGGAACATTCCCTCTCTGAGTTGTAAAATCCATTGAAATCGGAGTTAAAAAGAATTTTGTTCAATTGAAAGTGTTCACAAGAATCTATTTGAAAATACAGAGGTCCAGTCGACTGCCCAGTCGACTGTAATAGGGTCCAGTCGACTGATCCGTCGACTATGTTAAGCAGAACCATAAATACAACATATTATAGTCGACTGATCTGGGGACCCAGTCGACTGCTTTTCAATTAATAGAAGCAGTAGCCAAAAATCAACAGTGTTCAGTCGACTGCTCAAAGGGTTCAGTCGACTGCTTCTCTAACTATTCACTTTTAGTGTCTCAATCCCACGAGATCCAGTCGACTGATTAGGGGTCCAGTCGACTGCTCCCCTGCTGGGCAGTCTGTGAAGAAATATTAACAACTAGAGCATCTCCACACCAACCACAATCACAACCAACACTATAACATCCATATAAAACACTACCACAGCAGTTCAATTACAATATAACAATACTGCGAAACTAAACCATGTTTATATTACATCATGTTACAAAATCCCCATCCTTACACAAGTTGGGATTTAAAACAAAAACATATACAAAGATGATTCCCCGGCGTTCATCGGCCTCACTCAACACACTTCTTCTCGTCTTTCTTCTTACCTGCAATGGAGTACATCTCCACTGCTCAGCTATATGCTGAGCGTACAATTCTAAATGTATGCTTATATGATAACTCATGGTTTAAGCATCTAAAACACATAGAAATAGTCTCTGGGGTGAGTGGTACGCATTCATCTGGTCGATGCCATAGGAGGCCCACCTCTCCCACGCATCTCGTACACTGGTTGGGCCTTCCTCCATACCAGGTACCGTGTACTGGTTGGGCCCACCTCCAATCCAGACACAACCACAAAATTCCAATTCCGTTTCAATCACAATCACAATCCTCAAGGTTCGAGGAGCTTACCCCGGATAAATTTGCACCAAACTCCCCTTTGACCCAAGTAGACACATAACATGCTCACATAAACAGTTATACGTGCTTTTATCATAATTTCAAGTGCATAATTAACGGGCCTAACTAATACATGAATTTCGCCCGGATCCAAGAATATCAAAAGTGATGTCCAAAACATGAAAATTCATATATTTCATAGATCTAGAATTCATACCTCGTGCGAATCTCTTCAAACTTTGAAGGATCGTCTAGGGGACTAAATAATCGCCGGATTTCAAATTATACGCGATTCCTACGAGTTTTACCTGATTTTTCCCAAAAGTCTAGAATTAATATTTTTACAAAATTTTGCCAAACATGACCTAAGTAGTATCAAAACGTAGATCTTACCTCCACGAGTTCAAATCTGAAATCTGGAGAAAATCTGACGGACGAACGGTCGTCGATCGGCGTCGCAAAGCCTGAAGAAACAAATCTCCTTTCTCTCTCCTCTATCTCTAGATATTTTGCATTTGGATGAGATTGAAATCTCATACTCATCTATATATAGGCAAACTTTCGGGGAATTACGTTTACCTCCCCGCAAGTTCTCAAACTTCTAATTAACCCATGAAACTCCGCACACGTCCATTTTATGCCTTTACGAGTTAAAACTATAAATTTCAAAAGTTTCCGACTAAGTTTCGTTTGGGTCCAAAATAACGTCCGAAAACTATATTCTGTGAAATCTCTACACAACCTACCTTTTTAATCGCGTAACACTCACGTTCTCACCACAGTTCTCAGAATGATATAACAATATCAAAGATTACAACAATTTACCAAACACAGGTAAAATTACTATTCACAAAATACCAGATAAAGTCAAATAACATTTAAATCATATAAATGCCATTTACTCATGCTCATGAAATATGAATTGCCATGTTCTTGTGTCCTCATTGACACCTTACCGTTGACTCACAGTCAACCTCATCACCGTTATCAATTAACATTGATAAACTCTCAATTTACAATTATGCATGATAAAACTATAAATTTTTGGAACGGGTGTGACAAAGTGAACCGAGGTGGAGAGGGGTAGGTCGATGACGATAGAAAGTGGTGATGGATGGGAGTTGGGGCTTGGCGAGCGTTTGGGGTGGTTTGTGACATTGGTAGTGTAAGTTGTAGCCAATATTAACGATGTAGGTGTTGGTGGCGGTCAGTGGAGATGGTGATAAGATAGAAAGAGTGGCAATTAGGTTTGTTGTTAGGGAAAATCGGAGAGGGGAAGTAGCGATGAAGCTGGCAATGGCTTTGTATGGGCCCCACAAACTGACGACGTGGGTCTCAACGACCGAGGGTTTTTTTTTTTTAGCAGAGGTTTGTTGTTTGTGCAATTATCGGTGGTGTTTGGCGCCGTGGCGAACGGAGGTGGTGGAGTGGTTCATCGATGGAATTGTTGATGGGGGTTGTGGACTGGTATTGGCGATGAAAGGTAGCCATGATAAAGATAGGTTGCGTCGGTGGCTTTTTTTGTCGATGGGTGCATCGATGATCCATGGGTGCGTCAATGGCTTTTTTGTCGATGGTTTAAGAGTATGTGGGTCCCCTTTTATGGCAACATGTTGGGTAGTGGAGAGGTTGTGGTAATGGTGAGGAGAGAGAAAATTTCGGCGACGGGTTGGGACGACGGAGCTAGATTGGTGTTGGTTGTTGGTGGCGATGGGAGGCGACTGAGAGGAGTTTGGCGATGGGATGGGGTTGGTGATGGAGTTGGCGTTGATTTTTTTTTTTTGTAGTTGTTGGCGATGGGTTTGGTGTGATCGTTGGTGGTGGGTGGGACTAACGATGAGAGGGGCAGCTGGTAGCGATGGTAGGAGGGTAGTGGTGGGTCTCGGTGACAGCATATATATATATTTTAGCGGTGGCGTCAATAGTGGGTCCATTAGTTGGTAAAAGCGGTGGTCTTGGCGACGACATTAACGAGGGTTAGGCAATTTCGATGGGCCTGGACCTGTCGATGGAGTAGGTGCTGGGGTCTTTGTCGATGGACCCCTCTTTCGTAGCGATGGGTCGGTGCTTTGGGTATCGATGGCACTGTCGCTAGTGTGTTGTTGATGGCGCTGTCGCTGGTGTTGTTGATGGTGCTGTCGATGGTGTGTTGTTGATGGCGCTGTCACTGATGTGTTGTGGATGGCACAGTCACTAGTGTTGTTGATGGCGCTGTTTATGGTGTGTTATTGATGTCGCTGTCACAGGTTTATAGTTGATGGCGCTGTCATTGGTGCTGTTGCTAGTGTGTCGCTTGTGAGTTGTTGATGGCGCTGTCGATGGCGCTGTCACTGTGGTGCTGTCGATGTTGTGTTGTTGATGGCGCTGTCGATAGCGCTGTCACTGTGGCGCTATCGCGGGTGCTGTCGATGGCGCTATCGCTTGTGAGTTGTCGATGATGATGTCGATGGCGCTGTCACTATGATGCTATCGGTGCTGTGTTGTTGATGGCACTGTCAATAGTGATGTCACTGTGGCGCTGTCACCAGTGCTATCGCTTGTGAGTTGTTGATGACACTGTCAATGGCGATGTTGGGATGTGTAATGCTGTCGGTGGAATTGTTGGGATGGGTAGCGCTGTCGATGGAGTTGGCGACGGAGAGGTAATTTTTTTTCTTGGTAGTCGGTGGGTGTGATTGTCGGTAGTTGGAAGTTGTATCGTTGAGGATGGGCTTGGCGATGAGAGGTGGGAAAGCGAATCGGTTCGAATGGGTGGACCCAGGAGCTGTCGATGAGCTTGGTTGGTGGTTGTCGACGAGCTCTTTTTTCTTTTTTTGAGTGGCGATGGGTTATCGAGGGGGGGGAGGGTGTTGACGATGAGTGAGGGTGAAATGGGGGTCTCTAGCGATGGCGAGGGGTTGGTGGACCCTAGGGGCTAACGACAGAGAGGAGATAGGGGTTGGCGACGGGCTGGTGCTTGTGGATTGGTGGCGACATCAGGGGTGATTGGTTTGGGATCTGCCACAAATCTCAATGAGGGATATAGTGGGGCCTGCGGGGTAGCTAAGGGTGGTGTTGATGAGGCCCTTGGCCCTTGGGTGACTAGGTTGTGGAAATATTTGGAGGTAGGTGGGGCCATGGGGTTCTCTCGGATAAGAGCTTTTTTATTTTTATTATGGGTTGGGGCCATGGAGAGAGAGTGGGTTATTGAGAGGTGACCCGAAAGTGGAGAGAGAAATAGAGAATGAGAGAGAGAGAGGAGAGAGGAGAGAGAGGAGAGAGAAAGTGAATTCCGAGAGGAAGAGAGTGACAGAAGGCCACTCAGTTTGTGGGTCCACTTGGATGTCAGGACCATGATCAAGTTTTAATTGCAAGTCTTCACTTTTTTTTTCACTCTCATAAGCCTTCTGCCTCTAAACATATATATAGTATATAATCATAGATATGTAGATGGGGTCGGGTAAGGCTGAGTGGGTCGGTGGTGTGTATATGTATCATCTTTATATATGGTCTCGAGTGAGGAAGTGTTAGTGAGAGAAAGAGTGTGAGTTACAATAAAACGCTAATTTTAGTGGGGCCCTGGGCTGGTATATAGGTTATTTTTTCACAGTTTTACTTTATCAAGTCTGGGATGTATACAGTGGAGATAAAGTTGCAAGTGTGGTTTTGATATGTTCAAAACTCTTTGTATGATGAGTTGTATATTAATATGTCCACCCAGCAGGCACATTAGTCAAAAAGCAAAACTAATTTGTCTATGTAATTTCGAAGCATTGATTCAAAATTTGTTTTTTTTTTTTTTTTGTTTTTATCAATCAAGACTGGACCTAATTGGTCTTAGGCTTGGCCTGCTATATAAAAGAAAAAAAAATTCATACGTGTGTCTTTGAATGAAACACATAAAAATTATTTGGGATGCCAAACATATGGTGTGAATGTTTGATCTTTTTGACCAAATAAACTTTGAAATGTTGTAACTTTTTCATCCGATGTTTGTTAGGGATGATTTGAAGGGCTCACGTTAACGAGTACTTTATTTTGAAATGATTTGGGACAACTTTCTATGACCAAAGATGTTGAGTAAAAAAATTCATTAATCTCGCATTTTTAAATGAAACTGGCAAATAATGTGAGTTTAGACTTTTGAAGTTCATTTGCATTTCTTGTTTTCAAATCACATACACCATGCACACATGCAGGAGAAAAAATATGAAGTTGTGGTGCAACCACTTATCACTTTGATGAGAAAACTTAACTTAATGACAGAAAATTGTAGCGCCAGTCTTGACATTTTGGGGGTCCAAAAGTAAAATTAAAAAATAGAGGTGCTCTGCAAGTGATCCTAAAATAAATAAATTAATTAATTAATAAAATAAAATAAAAAAACATTTGACATGTAGCAACTAAGGCTATATAGGGAGCTATTATTTTGAGTAAGGGCCCAAAGCGGTTGTTGGAGTGGCTTGTGCAAAAGGCTGGCCTAGAAGATTATAACCACTATGACCAAAAAAATTGTACATCGTAACTAACATTATAAAAAAAAGAAAAGAAAAAAAAGTGGGAGTATAGTAAGAAAAAAATATATATATATATATATATATGTGTGTGTGTAATCGATGATGGTGGGTGGAACCCACAAAAGTTGTAGCGACGATGGGGTGCATCAATGGTGGTGTGTCGATGGGGTTTTGGGTTTTGCTGGTGGGGGTTATCGATTGGCGAGGTGAGATCCATGGTTGGCCGTCAATTGTGGTTTGTCAATTGGAGTTATCGATTGGGATTGTTTGTGCGTGACCCAAAAGTGAGGGCCAGATGGTAGAGAGAGAGCCGAGGAAGCAATGTCCTTGGTCTACGCATGCTTTTTAGGCTGCAAATGCAGTTTTCTTTTGTGCTGCTCGATGGTTTGCTCAACCATTCTTGTCAGTGGCCCATGTGATAGATCACTGTGTTGACAATTTATGTTATGGCTGCAAGGACTTAGTTTCAATATTTTTTTATTCCATGGAGCATTTAGTTGATTTTGTACCACTTTTGGCATTTTGGTGCCATGCTACTTAGTGGGTCCCAATGGTTCATTTGAAATTTGTTTTTTACTCGCATGCAACATGCTCTCATGTAAAAGAGAAATTATGGTAGGGTCATAATATTTCTCAAAAATTGTGGAAAGGTCATAATTTTGAGCATGGGGAATTTTTTTTTTACTAAACAAACTTTGACTTGCCATGAATTCTTCATCAGATGCTCGTTTGGGATGATTCAAAAAATAGCGGGCTCGTGTAGGTGAGCACTTAATTTTGAAATGATTTTGGGCATGTCCAATTTTTTTTCTTTGTTTTTTATTTTTAGAAATAAAAAAAAAAACAATTTAAATGACTCACTGCAAATTTTGGAGATTAAGAAAATATATGTATATATATGTTTTGAAAAGTGATTTTCAATAAATTCAAATATGTCAAAAATTGTGACTTTTGTCTTTTGATATGGAGCAATAAATTGTGCCATTCATGAGAAAGAAAAATATAATGGTTTTGTAAAAAAAAAGTGTTAACCATAAAATATGTGAATATCACAGAGTTGGAGTAACGTCACAAAGTTGGAGTAGGGAGGGGAAGGAGTTGGTCACATACAGATATATATATATATATATATGTAGGTGCAATGAAATAGAGAGAGGATGCAAAAAATAATAATAATAATAATAATAATAATAATAATAATAAGAGAGATATGCTAAACAATTGGCTTGCAAATGATGGTATTGAGTATCGGTAGCACTCGAGGTTGTCGTTTGTATTTGCTAACCGTGCTTGCAAGTATACCTCCCACTGTGGTCGCCAAAATGTGTGAGTTCTTTAGTGATGTGTATGAGATATATGAATGGGTATAACACGTAAGCAGGTTAGTACAGGTAGAACAATAGATAAAATATGATAAAATAATGCAGAAAGTGTAGTACAACAATAATGTACAAAAATACAGTAGAGAAATGGGAGTCGGAGAGAACATGGCTCGAGTGAGAACCAAGGTAGCCCCAAATGAGAGAGAGAGAAAGCAGTAAGTAGCGAGCTCTTAGATGGAGGTGGTAGTATGTGGTAAGTCTGTAGTGGAGTCTTAGGTATGATGGAAAGTCTAAACCCTGTTGGTGGAGACCAAGTGATGACCAAGAGTCTTTTTGGAGAGTCTAAGGATGGGAGTAAATGTCTAAAGTGTAGATCCAGACTTGGGTATTGCTTGGTTAGACCGAGTTGGACTGGGGTTGTTCTTGGGGATTTTTTAGAAGACGATACATGACTTAAGTGCTTGGAGTTGAAGCTTAAGACTGGGTTATTCCTTAAGATTCAGGTTGAACCAGCTTGTTCGATGTATTGAATGAGGTTGGTATTTATACAGGGTTTGTGAGGTTCTTGGTACAGCTGGAAGTAGCTGAGATGGCATCGTCGGAGTGGTTTGTATGTTTGAGGTAGTTAGGGTCATTGAATGGGATTTGACTAGGCAGGAGGTCAAGCAGCGATGGGTTCAAAGTGTTGTCTTTTAATAATGCAGGTGAGTCGATGATAGTTGGCTTAACATTGGTACAGTGGTTTAAACGAGGGAGGATGTCGAGGCTTTGCTATTGGTGCAGAAGTTTAAGCGAGGGAAAATGTCAAGGCTTTGCTATTGGTGTAGTGGTTTAAGTAAGAGACAAATATCAAGGCTTTGCTATTGGTGCAGAATATTCAGCGAGGTAGAAGTGACTAGACGAGGTGAGAGCCAAAGGTTTGTGCTGGTCTTGTGTTCAAAGGCCTCTAATTGGTTGTGAGGTCAGAGGGGCAGGGCACGTGATGATGGTCACGTGTCTCTCTTTCTCTGTGGGACTAACCCTAACTTTGCTTGTGAGGCGTTTAGATAGGGAGATGCCCTTGGTTCTAGCCACCAAGCCATGAGCTCTCGAGTTCCCAGTGGATGTGGCCACCCTTGTACTGCTTCATGACCAAGGGTGGAGAATCCACGTGTAACTGTGTGCTTTTGTGTAGTACAGTGTTTGTGGAGAGTATCGAGGACAGATTGTTGCAGCGCGTGAGGATTACAAGCGACACGCTTGATAGCGAGTAGTCATTCCAAGTGAAGCGATGGCAAGGATGGTCATTCCAAGTGAAGCGATGGCAAACCTTGGTCATTGATCGACGAATGTCATTCCAAGCAAAGCGATGGCGAGCATTGGTCATTGATCGACAAATAGACCATGTGAGGTTTTAAGTTAGAGATAACATCCACGTGCCAAATGGGTGGTGGTGGATTGAGAGTGGAGAGAGCAATAGGTGAAAAATGGGGCCACTTTGCTTTGGGTGGGCCCTCTTCGTAGTGCGCTTCATTGGTGGGTACTCTGAAGTGGGCTTCAGAGTTGGTTACTCTGAGGTAGGCTTCAGAGTGGGTATTCTGAAGTAGGCCTCAGGGTTTGGTACTCTGAGGTGGGCTTTGGAGTACGTACTCTGAAGTGGGCCTCAGTGTAGGTTGTTAGAATGGGCTCGCCTCGGAGTAGGTTGTTAGAATGGGCTCCTCTATGGTAAGGTGGACGTGCACAGTCTTGGACTGGATCCATGGTGATCATATAGGCGGAACCTATAATTGGTGGCGATATTGATACACGTGGAGTCGTTGGTGACATGTGATGGTCAAACTATGTAAGTTGTTAACCATTACCTACAATTGCTATATCTCTATTGCATGTTTTGAAATAGTCAAAAAGAGGGAAATTATTAGCCTTGAATTTCTTTAAGGCATTATTTATGTTTGTTTTGATGATGACAAATCTATTGATAATAGCATGCTCTTAATTGTTGTATTATATACTATTATCAAGTCATTTTCATTGTGCTAGTCTCTTGAATTATGTATTTAAATATTCTAACTTTGTTTGAGTTCATGAGATAGCATATGGTGAAGCCAAAGAGTGATGGAGCTCAACAAGGATCAAGCTTGAAGACTTAAAGATTTTTCATCCTTGGTTGAAGACTAGGATACACTTGTGAAGCATTTTGATCAATCACTCATAGTGGCTCAAAATAATATTAGTTGGACTTTAGGATTCTTGCTCACACTTTTAAATACTTTCAAGTACCTAAACATTCTTAGACTACTCACTTAAATTCATTTCACAAAAGTTTTCAAGTGGCTAAGTCAAAATGAACAACTCTTTGCAAATGTGTAATTGATTTGAGGTGAAAAGTGCATATTTATATGTATTATGTGGTATTTTATGCATACTTTTATCCCCAAAGTCTCTACATTTAGGTGCATTCTAATAACAATGTTCTTTTTATTGTGGTAATGCTAAAACATATGTTTATGCGTTGTTTTTATAGGTATTAGAATGTAAATCAATGAAGTGAAGCTAAAGAAAAGTGATTCTGGTGAAGAGAATAACAGAAGCAGCTGAGAAAACGCCAATTTTGACAATGAAGACTTCAGATTTGGAAAATTTTCCCAGAGATATGAAATGTAGATCTTTGAGTTATGGTCGCGTGGCCACAAACGGGAGGTCAATCCAAAGTCTGAGTGAAAAGTTATTGTCATTCTCTCATCGGTGCGCAAAGCTGTCAAAATCAGAGAGTTCAAGGGCTTAAGGAGAGTTCAATCGATCGAACCTTCGATCGATCGAACTAAGCTCGATCAATTGAACTTTATATTCACCCAAAAGTTGCATAAACTCTGCAGGAATCCTATATATAAGTCGTTTTGACGCCAGACGAAAAGAGGACGCTCCAGAACGCATAAAACAGCAGTTTAGGGTAGTTTTAGGGTTAGATTAGGAGTAGATTAGGTTAGATTCTTGTTTTTCTTCCTCTTTTCTATAGTTATATTGAAGATTATTGAAGATTTAAGTTGGTTTCATGTTTTTTACAAGTTATTTTCAGATTTATTCCAGGTTTTTCCTTTCTTCTATCTTATTTTCATTGTTTATTACTACCTCCGTCCCATTTTATGTGTCCATCTTGGGGAATCCAACTACTTAAGGGGACAAAAAGAATCTACACCTACTTTCCACAATTGCCCATAATCATTGCACTTCCTTTTTTTGTTTTGTTTTGTTTTGGTGTTGATTGTAAGGAAGGGTAGTTTGGGAAACTAAGCAAATTTTGCATACTAATTTAGGAAAGTGGCCACAAACGGGAGGTCAATCCAAAGTCTGAGTGAAAAGTTATTGTCATTCTCTCATCGGTGCGCAAAGCTGTCAAAATCAGAGAGTTCAAGGGCTTAAGGAGAGTTCAATCGATCGAACCTTCGATCGATCGAACTAAGCTCGATCAATTGAACTTTATATTCACCCAAAAGTTGCATAAACTCTGCAGGAATCCTATATATAAGTCGTTTTGACGCCAGACGAAAAGAGGACGCTCCAGAACGCATAAAACAGCAGTTTAGGGTAGTTTTAGGGTTAGATTAGGAGTAGATTAGGTTAGATTCTTGTTTTTCTTCCTCTTTTCTATAGTTATATTGAAGATTATTGAAGATTTAAGTTGGTTTCATGTTTTTTACAAGTTATTTTCAGATTTATTCCAGGTTTTTCCTTTCTTCTATCTTATTTTCATTGTTTATTACTACCTCCGTCCCATTTTATGTGTCCATCTTGGGGAATCCAACTACTTAAGGGGACAAAAAGAATCTACACCTACTTTCCACAATTGCCCATAATCATTGCACTTCCTTTTTTTGTTTTGTTTTGTTTTGGTGTTGATTGTAAGGAAGGGTAGTTTGGGAAACTAAGCAAATTTTGCATACTAATTTAGGAAAGTGGACAACAATTTTGGGACATCCCAAAAAAGAAAGATGGACACATAAAATGGGACGGAGGGAGTAGTTTATATGTTATGATTACTCTAGGTTACTACTTCTGTGTTAGTTTAATCATGTGTTCGTAGTTTAGACGTTGGAAATATGTGATGAAATATTGATTTTTAGCGTCTGTCATGCAATCTTTAGAAACCTTGGGCTCGATCGATCGAAGATATTTCGATCGATCGAACCAGAGCCATAGTTAAGCGATCGAAGGCATTTCGATCGATTGAAGGATGAGGCAGTCCGATCGATCGAGAGCGCTTCGATCGATTGAACTTGTTGATTCTTGAGATGATTCTTTTAAGTATTTCATGACTTTCTGTTTTAGAAATCTGTCATCAAATTGTCCCTATGAGCTCAGTTGTCATAACAGTTTTTAGAACTTAAAGCCTTAAGGCTATTTTCTTCAATGACTTTTGAAAATCACTTTGAATGCTAACATCATTTAGAGTGCAAGTAATAACCATTGTTTTAAACCGTCTTCTAAGTATTTTAATTCAACTGCGATGATGTAGTCCCGGTCATGAAAGGGCTATTGATTCTATATCTTTAGAAAAATACGGAATACTGAAAAGGAATGAACTCCATCGAATGTTAATAAATGTGCATGGTAGATGGTTAGGATCAATGTGGATTCACGTGTTTCCAACACCTTTAGTTTATCTGTTTAATTAGTTATGTTTCTTTATACTTTAGTTTGTTATTTAGTTTAATTTAATTAATTAGGATTCGTTAGAACCTCCACCCGTATAGTCATTTTTTTCCTTTTCTTTAGGTTTTAACTTAGTAGGCATTCTCTCTATTCCTTCCCTGTGGGATCGACCTGGACTTATCCAGTATTACTTGCACGATCACCTACACTTGGGTGTTGCACAAGAGCGCACAACTTTTTAGTCGTGTCAAGTTTTTGGCGCCGTTGCCGAGGAAGGCAACTAGGTTAGGATTTTACTAAGTTATTTCCATTTTTCTTCTCGTTTTTTTATATGTAAAAAAAATACTTTGGACTTTTTTCTCACAAGAAGAAAAAAAATAAAAGTAACATAAAAATAAATAAATAAATTTCCTATTGTTTAAAAATTTTGATTGAATATGTCTTATCCATATTATCCTCCATACAACACAAACACCACGTATAGATACACCTTCGGTAATGAAAACTATCCTCCAAATTGGCAAGCACCCACATATGACACAGATTATCAACATGAGTGCTACCAACCACCACAATGGGAAAACAAGTTGTTGTTCCCCATATTATCAAACGTATCAAGAACCTCCACATGGAGAGTTTTATCAACCGCAATGGGGATATAACCAAGATAATAGTGTAGGATATAGTAGTAGTTTTCACGATTACCAAATGCACCAAGACTTTCCTTCTGGGGAGTCTTGTCTACAAACACAATGGGATGGGAATTACTATCAACCACAATGGGGCAAAACTTCGTATAGTAATAATGAAGAGAATAACCAAGTTGAGGATAATGGTATGTTAAAATTGCTGCTTAGTGAAATAAAAAGGCTAGATAGTGCACTAGATAAATTAGAAACTAGACATCAACAAGCATATGCTAGCCAACCTTTAGAAGACTATATCAGTCCTTCAACACTACAACCTAAACTCAAGACACTAACAATGGAATGGAATTAGAGGACAATGACGGGTTTATACCGAATGATATTAACAACTCACTCAAGAAAGTCATAACCCAACAAGAACTCTAAAACCAAATCATTAAGCATGAAGTTGTAGAACCATCTTCTCCTCAACATACAACCCCAGACATCAACTCCTTCACTGCCTGGATAAAGTTGCACAATTCCTTTGTCCAGAGCACCTCAATAGATGACATATATAGTGAGGAGAGTTACAAGGATGATAATGATGTTTTAAAAGATGATGAGAGTTTAGGTGATTGCACGCAATTAGGAAAGGATGAGTCCCCTGCTGACTCTACCCCTACCTTTGATAGTGACCCTAGGGAGGACGTTATTGAAAATTCTAAATTCGCTTTAGATTCATGTGATATTTATGAACCCTCACCTCTTTCGGCCAAAAAGGTGGTGTCACCAAGTTGCCCATCACCTATCCTCGCTATCAATCAAAGCTCTCATCCCGAGCTTGAAAGTTATGTGTACCCCAATATTGAACAAAATGAATGTGTTGTGGAAGAGGATGGTAAGGATTCTAGAACATGTTCTTCACAGAATTTTAACTTTCAAAATTCTTTAAGAGAAGACTTGGAAAATATTGAGCCCACATTAGATGATTTTAAACTTCAACAAGAAGCTAATAATCTTCTAGACTGCTTAACCTTCTTGAGTAATAATGACATTAAGGCTCAAATAGATAGCTTTATCCAAGTCCAGTCCAAAACTAGTTACATAGAACATAAATTAAATTACTATGATCATATATCCATAGATTCTGTTCTAATACAAGAGGAGGGTAATGAAGCTAAATTAGAACATCACTTAGACCATATCCCTTTTATCGAACCATGGGCTCCCCCTGTTTTTAGTATTAAAATAGAGGCCGTTATAGGAAATACCAACACCAAAGATTGTTTCTTGTGTATAATTCCTAAAAAGTATGGTATACCTCTTATAATTGTCTCCAATAAATTTAGAGGCCATAGGTTTTGCATCATCTCCTCTGACCTTGAGCCTGACATTAGTTGGGGGGAGTTGCATGTTTATGAGGATCCTTATATTCTTCTCACTGTTAAATTATTTTATTGGGAAGATCCTCAAAAATTTCGGTTATTACTGTATGATAAAAATCTTGATTAACTGAATTTATTTACTGAGTAGTTCTATTATATTCTCTATTTTTCCTTGTTGCTACTAATGATTTTGCAGGTAACTTTAAAAAAATTGGTTATTAACGCCTCGAGGTAACATCCTTCCTTCTCTCGCTTTACTTTACATGTCCATGTGCTTAGTTTAGAACATTGAGGACAATGTTTAGTTTTAGTTGGGGGGGAGTGAGTCATTGCATGCCTCGTTTCTATCTTTGAGTCATTGCATGCCTCGTTTCTTTCTTTTTATGCTTTAATGTCAATACACCTGCTTAGCAACATGACTCAGTAAATTAAAATTATCAAAAAAAATTTATTTGATTTTTTTTTAATATAATAAAATGGTTCTTGTATTTCTCTCTTAGTTAATGTAGATAGTTATGATGCATTAGTGTTACTTTCTGTCTGTTATTACTATGTGATACACTATGGTAGTTTGTTTACTATCTTAGTTATAGTATATTTTATGCTTTTTAATCTTCAAACAACTTTGAGCACGTTGTGACAACCTTGTACATAGCTAAAATGGATTAGTAAGCATAGCTTAGGTGTCTTGAAAGACTGTAGTGGAGACTAATAACCCAAGTGAGCTTTTGTGCCTTTCTTTATTCTTGAGGGTTTTATAAAATTACTCTTACTTTTTGAAAAGCGTATTCACTCGTTATAAGTCTCATTTTTCTTCTTCATTTTGAATGATCACTAGAAGAGAACGTTCAGCATTTACCCAATTTAGAGCTCTTGAATTTACTGAAATGAATAATCCTATTAACTTAGAAGATGATTTAGGCCATCTTTTGACCATACACACATAATACAGCTTTGGTCTACCTCCATGATATTCCTTTACTTCACCTCTTGAGCTTATCATAATCGCCTTGTCTTCACAATCCTAAAGTCTTTACCTAACTCCAAATTAGGAGTTCAAGCCTCAGTTCTTTATTTGGGTGTGATTGGGATGTGTTGCGTTGACAATAAGTTTGGTTAGTGTGAATAAGGGAAAGCTGGCAAAGAAAAAAGAAAGAGAAAAAGAAAAAAAAAGAAAAAAAAAAAAGAAAAGCATGAAAAAAAATGCCAATGGTTGTTATAATAGAAAAAAAAATAATAATAAAAAGAAGAGTATGAGAAAGAAAAAAAAAATAAAAAAAGAGAAGAAGAAGAGAGAGATTGGAGATGTGGGGAAGTTTGAAAAGCGTACAATATAGTAGGTATTCCAATCACATCCTTTAACCTAATTGAAAATCATGAAACTCTTTCTTCTTTCACCTAACACCTCTTTTTCAAAATCCTGATGATTTTAAGTTGATTGGATTAGAAGTTAAGGTAAAGAGAGAGTTCTCTACGGTATCTCGCTCTTCTAGTGAAAAGTATCAATTCATGAGACTTTGTGTACAATCAAATTTCCATTTTTCTATTTAGATATGAGAAGCATTAGATTCTATTCATATTTACTCTTTATAGCTTCCATATCATGAGTGATAATTATTACACCTAATTCGGAGTGATTTCATCTTGAGAGTGTAATCCTAGTGAGAGTTGAGTCAAAATGAACGTCTTGATAGCATCTTAGGTTATACGAGCTTTGAAATTAAAGTTTTGTATTTGGGTTGTCCATTTACACACACACACTTGAAGATTAATAGGTATGGAATATTCTAATGATTTTGATAGTAGATTAACTTTAATGTGTGTGTTGCATGGCTATGGCATACTAGAGAGTTTCATAAGATTGTTGAGCGTAACCACATTGCTAAATGAGAGGAAAAATTCCTTGAAAACATTTAAATGAGAACCGTTACCTTAAACATGAATTTTGTTGGTAGATTCACTGCAAACCCTCACGAGACAATACTCGTCTACTAGAGGGAACCTAGGGGTTTAAAGGCTTGTTACATATGCTAAATGCAATCGTGATTCCTGCGAAAGTGAGTTAAGATTTTCACTTTATTTTGTTTTAAATTTCTAGAGTTTAAATAAACATTACTGTAGTTCGCTTCATTGCTAGGGACTAGCAACGAGCTAGTTGGGGGGTGTGATTCGAGGTGAAAAGTGCATATTCATAGTGTATTATGTGGTATTTTATGCATACTTTTATCCCCAAAGTCTCTACATTTAGGTGCATTCTAATAACAATGTTCCTTTTATTATGGTAATGCTAAAACATATGTTTATGCGTTGTTTTATAGGTATTAAAATGTAAATCAATGAAATGAAGCTAAAGAAAAGTGATTATGGTGAAGAGAATAACAGAAGCAACTGAGAAAACGCTAATTTTGATAATGAAGACTTCAGATTTGGAAGATTTTCCCAGAGATATGAAATGTAGATCTTTGAGTTATGGTCCCGTGGCCGCAAACGGGAGGTCAATCCGAAGTCCGAGTGAAAAGTTATGGCCATTCTCCCATTGGTGCACAAAGTTGTCAAAATCAGAGAGTTCAAGGGCTTGAGGAGAGTTCAATCGATCGAACCTTCGATTGATCGAACTAAGCTCGATCGATTGAACTTCATATTCACCCAAAAGTTGTGTAAACTCTACAGGAACCCTATATATAAGTCGTTTTGACGCCAGACGAAAAGAGGACGCTCCAGAACGCAGAAAACAACAGTTTAGGGTAGTTTTAGGGTTAGATTAGGAGTAGATTAGGTTAGATTCTTGTTTTTCTTCCTCTTTTCTATTGTTATATTGAAGATTATTGAAGATTCAAGTTGGTTTCATGTTCATTACAAGTTATTTTCAGATTTATTCCAGGTTTTTCCTTTCCTTTATCTTATTTTCATTGTTTATTAGTTTATATGTTATGATTACTCTAGGTTACTACTTCTGTATTAGTTTAATCATGTTTCCGTAGTTTAGACGTTGGAAATATGTGATGAAATATTGATTCTTAGCCTCTGTCATGCAATCTTTAGAAACCTTGGCTCGATCGATCGAAGACATTTCGATCGATCGAACCAGAGCTATAGTTAAACGATCGAAGGCATTTCGATCGATTGAAGGATGAGGCAGTCCGATCGATCGAGACCGCTTCGATCGATCGAACTTGTTGATTCTTGAGATGATTCTTTTAAGTATTCATTGACTTTCTGTTTTAGAAATCTGTCATCAAATTGTCCCTATAAGCTCAGTTTGTCACAACAGTTTTTAGAACTTAAAGCCTTAAGGTTATTTTCTTCAATGACTTTTGAAAACCACTTTGAATGCTAACACCATTTAGAGTGAAAGTAATAACCATTGTTTTAAACCGTCTTCTAAGAATTTTAAATCAACTGCGATGATGTAGTCCCGGTCATGAAAGGGCTATTGGTTCTATATCTTTAGAAAAATACGGAATACTGTAAAGGAATGAACTCCATAGAATGTTAATAAATGTGTATGGTAGATGGTTAGGATCAATGTGGATTCATGTGTTTCCAACACCTTTAGTTTATCTGTTTAATTAGTTTTGTTTCTTTATACTTTAGTTTGTTATTTAGTTAATTTAATTAATTAGGATTCGTTAGAACCTCCACCCGTATATTCATCTTTTTCCTTTTCTTTACGTTTTAGCTTAGTAGACATTATCTCTATTTTGGGATCGACTTGGACTTATCCAGTATTACTTGCACGATCACCTACACTTGGGTGTTGCACAAGAGCGCACAACTTTTTAGTCGTGTCAGTCATCTTTACAGACAAACCTGATCTAATTGGTAAGGCACTAGATGTTGAGTTTTATATGATTGGAAATGTATTTGAATCTAGTTTTCAAATCTTCAAACGGATCACAAATCCGAGTTGTACAGAGGGAGTTATGGTTGTTTTAGTAAAATGATGTCAGTCTGCCAAAAACAGTCATTGCTGTCGATTGAACTGTAAATATTTCAGTCGACGGGATTGTAAAAAAGTTGACTATTTTGTGTTTTTGAAAAGTAATTATTGCTATACTTTTTCCAGTTGACTGGATCGCTTGTACAGTCGACTGGATTGTCCAGAAAAGTATAACGGCTAGCTTTCTAAATATTCCAAAAATTACTTTTACACGCTCAAACACTCCCAACGGTTATCTATATTGAAAAGTCATATATCTACTATACTATAAAAACGAAGAAACAAGCACGTCAAAAAATATGAACTTCCTATTTTGCCCTTCACTACATCATAATTACTCATATATCTATATATACATTGTAAGAATATATTGATTTGTGTGAGGCTAAATCTGTCATTTTGGACAAATAATTACATTCAAGTCAGCTTTTGAAATTTTATTTAATATAATAATGAGGTTTTAATCAACAATCTTGTGTCTATTACATTTGAGTCAATAATTTTTGGGATATTTATTATTGACTTCAAAAAAGTCAACAAAAGTGGCTATTTTGGTGGCTATTTATGAAATGGTCACTAATATTTACAATTTGGTCAACTTCTTCTCTCAAATGAGGTTTCAATAAATAATTTGTGTCTAATTACATTTGGGTCAATAAATTTTAGGATATTTATTATTCACTTCATAAAAAGTCAAAAAAAAAAAAAAATAATGGCTATTTTAGTGGTTGTTTAGGAATTAGTCACTAATATTTACAATTTGTTCAACTTCTTCTCTCAAATTTATGATTCATATATTGTAATATACTAATATGTGTAATGGCATTGAGGTCAACACGTTTTGGGATATTTATTATTCACTTTTAAAAAGTGGCTATTTTAGTGGCTATTTTAGGAATTGGTCACTAATTTCACATTTTGGTCAACTTCTTCTCTAAAATTTAAGCTCTGGTATATTTAAAATGTCAAATAAAGTGGCTATTTTAGTAGCTATTATGAATTGATCACTAATATATACATTTTGGTCAATTTCTTCCATCAAATTCATGATTTATAAATTGTATTCGAATATCAATTAAGGCCTGCAAACACATTTATGCCCTTTTTAGAAGAAATATCCTACTTGTGTCATATATTTTTAGTGGCGCTTTATTAGGTACATTTACTACTCATTTATAAGATAGTTAGAATTATCAACTTCTTCCGTAAGAAGAGTTTTAGATTAAATAGTTACATTTACAATTTCCTATTTAATTGTTTTAACATCTTATTATATAATTTTAACAACCACTTAACCACACGAAACGACACAATTAAATTTCTTGCGCAACGCGCATGGCTCGAACTGGTATATATATATATATAGGAGTGATTTGAAGGTTTGAGTAAGCAAGAGAAATTATTAAAATAACTTGGTTAATCATCATTTCTATTTGAACCCTAGTTTGAGTGAAAATTCAATTTGTTCTTGATTTCAATTGTATTTTTGAGAGAGTAAATTGTAGTGAGTTTTCATTTGTATTATCCACTCACTAAGGAGTTGTTGTGTAAGCTATAATTACATCCATCCACTCTAGAGAGAGAGATAAATAGTTCAATTTGTAATTCAAGTCATTTTTAAAGAGTGAGGGTTAGTAACCTTGTGTGCAAAGAAGAGATATTCTTCTTTGAGAGAAATTGAAGGCTCTTGTAACGGTTTAATCTACTCCCGTAAGTAGATTAATTAAGGAATTCTCAAGAGTTATCTCGAGGGTTGGACGTAGGCCGCTGTGTGCGGATTGCCGAACTACTTGAAAACTAAGTTTACAAGTGTATTTTCTCTTCTCTCTCTATTTAATTATTTGTTATTATGTTTAATTTTGTATTAATTCTTAAATAATTTATTTTCTACTAAAACCTTATTCACCACCCCCGAAGATTTCTATTATGAGCCAACAATTGATATTTCTAATTTCAAAAATTTTTACAATAATCCATGAAATCTGGAGTATCCAGCACCCACGACGCCAAAAAAAAAACCTTGAAAAGCCCAAGCCAGCACCCACGACGACAGGGCCGACCTCAGACCCCGACGACGACAGCACCACCGCCGATGCTGACCCCGACGTCTGTGTACGGTGAGTACTCTCTCTCTCTCTCTCTCTGTCTCTCTCTGTCTGTCTGTCTGTACTTGGGATGAGTTTGTGAAGGAGAATACTTGCGAGGCAAATCAATTTCATGAAATCTTAGAGTTAGGGTTTGAGAACTGAAATTGACTGAGTTAGAGTTAGGGTTTGAAATACATACAGATATGCATATACGTATTGAGCTAGGGTTTTGAATTTGTTTGATTCAATTTGATTTGATCTGATCTGGAGAAGCTAGGGTTTTGAATGTTGTGATTGTGTATTTAGGTCAGTTCAATGAAATGTGTTTCTGTGTAATTTTGGGTTTGGGTGCTGATTAGCTTTCAAATTTATATAATCTTTCACTGATTCTAAACTGTGGTTTGGAACTTGGAACCTGGAACCAATTTGAACTTTTCCGTCTATAAATTTTTATTATAATTATTTTTGGTTGATTGCCTAGGAAATAATGTCAGATGGTCTTGCTGCGATTTAAAATGAAGGCAGGAATGCCAAATTTTGCAGTTGACTTATGTGATATCTATGCATGATTGTGTTGCATTCCTTAGCTAACTATGGCAAATTATACATCTCCAATGTGCTGCAAGTACATCTGAAAAAAGTAATAAGGTAGAGATTAGTATAATGGGTTTGACTCGTTTGAGTCGGAGATAGGTTTGAGTTATATTTGCTTATACACAGAGTCAAGTGTCCTTTTAATCTATTTTATTTGTTTGATTATTATAATTGATCTTTCTACGTAAAATAATTCCGTGGAAAAAATTTCTTTTCAACCCATTTTCTACCTGGCAATCAAACGCACCCTTAATTCTTCATTTCATTACCATTCATTCTCACTCACAGTTGGCTTTCTTCCCCTTCAACTCTCAGAGGAAGAGCTTGTTGATTTTTTTACGGTAAGGAAGAAATCAAAACATCATTCACATGGAGTTCCAAAAGGTCAATTCTGTGCTAGGAAGATCTACACCATGGAAGCAAATGAATTTTAGATCATAGTCGAATCTATTAGATCTTCTTCTTTGGCCTTCCTTAATTGTTGTTTTGTCAGTGCATCTGTGTCAAACTCCTTCACTAGGTTAGCCTAAAAAATTCCTTTGCAATTGGATTACCATTTTGAGTGATTAAGCTGCACTGTTAAAAACATTTATTTGCAAACAACTATACTCAATTTGCAAAGAATCACCCACTACAAACCCAGAATAGGAATCGGATAGCCCCATTTGCAAAGAATCACCCACTACAAATCCAATCGCTAAACACTACCTGCACGCAAGCACATACGAAAACCTCATCTGAAACAGACAAAACCCAAGGAGAGAAATAGGGAAATACAAACCCCTGAATCCAAAAGCAACAACTGCAACACACTAAAAAGTAAGATCCCGATCAGAGAGAGAGAGAGAGAGAGAGAGAGAGAGAGAGAGAGAGAGAGACCTAGTGTGAGAAGTGAGAGGCGATGGAGGCGACAACGAGCGGAAGGGGGCCGTGAAGGGTGACAGCTGCGCCAATTGATGATTTGCGCCGCCAATGGTTTTGAGAAGTGACTGTGAGAACTGAGAAATGAATCTCCCATCTAAAACTAAAGTCTAAAACATAAAAATGGCGTATGATGCACACAAGTAACATAAATTAGATTTCACTATTAAAGCTTTTTTAAATGTAATGTGACGGGTGACGGCTGCGCCGGTTGATGATTTGCGCCGCCAATGGTTTTGAGAAGTGATTGTGAGAACTGAGAAATGAATCTCCCATCTAAAACTAAAGTCTAAAACATAAAAATGGCGTATGATGCATTTAGTAAAATCTCCCATCTAAGTGAAAGGGGGCCCGTCGCCTTGCCTCTCTCTCTCTCTCTCTCTCTCTCTCTCTCTCTGTGTGTGTGTGTGTGTGTCTCTAACAATTTACAATCTCTCTTCTCTCTCTTTCTCTCTGTGATATATATAAACTATGCACGTCGGAGCTAGAAAAGTCCACTGTTTGCAGTTGTAAAACTATGAAATTATTGCATACAAATACGTAGCATTTAGTGTAAGTGTAGTATTGTGACTATTTTCATTCAAACACTGAGATTCTATAGTTGTTCAAGAATGATGAGAGAGGCAGCCAACAACTATCAACAAATTAGGCCTCAGCACAACTAAAATCCAAACGAAAATTTGATGAGGTGTTTCCAGTATCAAATGGTATTTCACTTTTTCTCTCTTTGGGTATTTCAACAACTATCCCATTTGATACTGGAAACACCTCATCAAATTTTCTTTTGGATTTTAGTTGTGTTGAGGCCTAATTTGTTGATAATTGTAATCGTTTACATTTCCTTTTGTCTATCTGCTCAAGTGAGTTTTGGGCAAATTGATTACTACTGTTTCTGAAGTAGCGTTGTTTTTTTTGCAAGTGCAAGTGGAAGGTTTTCTGGTAATTTGATACTGGAAACACCACAACTAATTTTCTTTTGGATTTTAGTTGTGTTGTGGCCTAATTTGTTGATAATTGTAATCTTTTACATTTCCTTTTGTCTATCGGCTCAAGTGAGTTTCGGGCAAATTGGTTACTACTGTTTCCGAAGTAGCTTTGTTTTTTGGCAAGTGCAAGTGGAGGGTTTTCTAGTAAACGAGTGATTTCAACAGTTCTTTAATGATTTGGCAATAGTTGTGTTGCTCATGATTTTGCATGTCCACAATATTTGTGACTCTTTTATTTAAAAGGTCAATAGGCCATTGAAGCTATAACGGTAAGAAAGTCCTAAGATTGCTTAAGGAAGTTAAAGCTTGAATCATCCCCTTCACTAGGTAAAGTTTGCCCCACTGAACCGAATACCTGGATCCGCCCCTGTATACACCCCGTGTTAGTGTATTTTTGGTTTCGTGCTATAGTTTCAAATGTGTCACTAGTACCTGTGTGGTTTGGACACGTCAACAGCCCTTTTGAAATCTATGAAATTTAACTGACAAAAGCCTGTATACGATATCGTGTATCTAAAAAATGCGTTAGCCAAAGGGGGTGAATTGTGATTGCATCAAGATTAAAATAACTATGCAGTCTTCTGTCCTGTCAAATTTAAAAGATTTACTAACGGTTGCCCATTAATCCAAACAACTAGGGGGACTTAGTGACACGTTTGAAGCTATAGGGGACACATTGAAAAATACACTAACCACAAGGCATGTACCTTTAATTAACCCTAATAAAATACTGGGCCTGATTTCACAAGCCCTGCCTTTGGGAAGGAGTAATTGCTGTTTTGGAATTGGAATTTTGGAAAATTTTTAAAAATCGTAATATGAATTTGCTTTTGTTTGTCCAATTACTAGGCCACTGTAATTGGACCCCAATTCCATGATCCCAAACGCGACAAAAACTTATTCCTCATTTTCTCTAAAACATGTCTTCTGTTCTTAGAAGTGAGAAAGTTGAAGTGACGGAGAAAATTTTATGGGTGCTTTTGGGTTTTGGGAACATGGGTCTGACAGCAAAAGTTGGGCACAATTTTGCGGCAAACTTTATAACCAAGAATTACAAAAACACGACAGCAAATGGGTGCCTTGAAGTCTCTGTTAAAGATTGGTATGTCTTTTTTTTTGCTAGTAAGGATTGGTATATTGATTGTTGTTAATAATCATTTGCGTTACTTGAGGATTAAAATGCGATCAGTTCTTGCTGACTACTGAATTTATAAGAATCATGATGTAGGCCTGATAACTGAAGTTAGGAAACAAATAAGATAAGATTCTGGAATCAAAGTAGAAATTGTTCGGTATAATCTTATGAGCGAAATTAGGCTTTTGGGTTGGTGGGACTGCAAACTGGTATTCGGGTTGTTTATATTGATCTGAGTGAAAGCATGATGTGCTTTGGAATTGTTTCAATTCAATTAAATTAAATGTTTGACCACTCATGGAGTTACTGGAGTACGGACTCATATTCTGTTGTGGTCAACTCCATATTGCATCTATAATTATTATCTATTGTTTGTAATTTCAAATTTTTTAGACCGGTGGTGTGTTTTTTGAATTCTTTCATCCACTGGAGTGATCCAAATCTTCATTTACGAAATGTATATTCCATTTACTTATAGCCTTCGAGAGGTGATCTTAACCAAAGCATGGCAATCTAGAGGCCAATTTTTTGAGCTGTTCTCACTCGGCTCTTGGACAATATGGTTTTTTTTGTTGAGTTTCCCGTTTTAGTTTTGGCATTAAGGGAGATTTCTTCGTTTGAAGCAAAACTGTCAGTTTATGTGAATGCTTGGTGCCATTTTAAATTCTTGTCATTGTTTTCTCCAATGATTGCTTACTGACGGTTTGCACAGTCTTACCTTGCAGTTATTTTCGTTGAAGTATTAGCTATCACTCTTTGGCTGGTTTAATTTGCATGCGAGTATTTGTGAGTCAACAAAAGATCAAAACTTTTCAGTAAGGGTTTGAGGGTGGCTTATAGCAGCCAACTAGCAATTGCTTTTAGGAATAAGAAACCAAAAAGCACCCAGGAAAAAAGAAAAAAAGAAAAGAGAAAAAAAAAAGAGAGCACAATATATAAGCAATATGAGAGAAAGGAAGCACGGCATGTTCTTTTATCTTCTCAAGGACAACAGCTAACTTTTATCATGATAAGGATCTCCAGAAAAAGTTCCTCAGCCACAGCCATTGGTTCCTTGGGACTTGAGTCAGAATTTATTAACTACTATCTTTTGTCTGTGCAGCGAGCAGCTGGTAAAAAGTCGTGATGAATAAAGGAGGTGGTCTGGGAAGTGCTGGTGGAGGCGGGCCAACCGCTGCAGCTGCAGCTGCTGCAGCTCAGAAGCAGAAGGCATTGTTGCAGAGAGTCGACACTGACATTGTAAATATTGTTGACAATTTTAGTCTCCTAGTTAATGTTGCTCGGGTACTCTCTCTCTCTCTCTCTCTCTCTCTCTCTCTTATTGAATTGTATGAGTTATCCCATGCATTAAATTTTTTTTCAACCCCTTGTGCTAAGCATTTGCCTCTAGTTGGGGAAGTTAGATATCTGCTATGCGTTGAAGTGATTTGATTGGACAAACTTGTTTTTGGAATGTGCAATATGAAATATGATGTTGAGTTTGACAGTTGCATTTTACATTCTCTAAATCAGAAAGAAATATAACAAAATAAGAAATTTTATTTAAAACTCAGAATTCCAACCATTGGAAGTATGTGTTTATCCATCTTATGTCTCTGAAAGACTGAACCTATGGAGGATCTTGTTGTTTTGCTGTATCTTATCTATCGACACAAAATTTCTTTTGTATGGTGAAGGTGGATTGGAAAGCCATGTAATACTTGGTATTCTCTTCTTCACCATCCCCAATGCATCCTTCTTAGTCGAATACGAAATGTTTGGTTATGTGCTTAATATTTTGGGATGTGATTAATGGTGTCAATGTGCTGGTGCCCTCCTTATTTTTGAAACTTGAAAGAATATTTGGAACTATGTTCTCTTCTGTAGTGTATATGAACACTTGTCAAGTTTTAACAGAGAATTTTCAGTTTTCATTGCAGCCATGGCTCACTAGGCGCAGCTGTTGGCTTAGGCATCCTTTAACAAAATTTCAAGCATTTTCTGCTAATCTAAAATGTGAATATCTTCAATATATGAAGTGGGTGTGACCAAGGTTTTTAAAATCGGGATCCTACGTGGGATCGCTTTGGGTTTGTAGGATCGGGATCGTAGGATCGGATCGGGGATCGTAAGATCCTACAAAACTCATAAAATGGCATATAGAATTTAAGTTTCAACACTTAAGAATGTCAAACTAAGTTAAATAGCACAAAATAACATTTCTAAAACAAAAACAAAGTAGTGGAACTTCAATTAGCATCCTAAGATTCAATCTCATAATTCAAAAAAAAATAAAAATGGAGCCGTTAGTTTTATTGCAAAAATCTCACAAGACAATTTCATTACAAAAACAGAGATTTTACTGACAAAATTTCAAACAGGGAAAAAAAATAGTAAAGAAAATTTTAAAAATAGAAACAGAAAAATGAAAAAAAAAAAAAAAAAAAAAAACAGAAACAGACAGAATTTAAATGATTTCGAAGACAGAAACAATTTCACGTCTTATAAAAAAACAGAAAAGACAAACATAAAAAGTATACACACTACCATTTCGCAATAATTGTAGTTATACCTGGTCCACCTCCCAGATAAATGAATTTTGAAAAGAATCAAGATTACCTGTCGAAGACTCGAAGCTCCAAAACCCAATCGAAGCCAGGATGGTGCCTGTACAAGACTGGTGGCTGCCCTCGCAAGGCTTTGGCGAGGATGGTGGTGCTGTCGCAAGGTTATGCGAGGTTGGTGGTGGTAGCTGTCGAAGGGTTTTAGCCCTCCAGGAGTTGATTGTCTTCAAGGTTTTTATTTTATTTTATTATTATTATTTTATTTTTTTTAGCCTCTTTAGGGTTTCTTGAGCATCAGTGCATATCGTGAGGTATAAAAAGCCGTAATAATGTCATAAAAGGGCTGGGCCGAAGTGATCATAGGGTGAAGTCCAATAAAAAAAACAGCCCAAAAATGGGATCGTTAAAATCGTATTACGATCCACGATTCTACGATCCTACCGATTCTTGTACGATCCTGTACACTTTGCGATTCTGACTACGATCGATTTAGTAAAATGGGATCGTAGGATCGTACGATCCTACGATCCGGATCGCGATTTTGATAACCATGGGTGTGACTCGATGTAGTATTTAAATGTTTAATAGTTTGCTCAAGTATATGATGGGGTTGTAACTGATTGCTGGAAGTTTAATATTACTTCCCTTTTATTGTGAGACATCTGCTCTATGTCAAATTGGTTGCTAAATTTGACAAACCAAATCCCAAGTTTCTATTAATTTTTATTATAGCAACAACAAAAATAATAATAATAATAAGAATAATTGACCCGGTCTAGGTCAATATCTGTATGGGATTCCCAAAGTTACGAATAGAAAGCTGCCCGTGATTTTTAGAAATCCGCGTCCATCATTTTCCTACAAATACATTTCTTGTCCAGGTTAACGTGGTAGGTACAAATTTTCAGAGCCATATATATCTCCGTTAGGACTTAGGCATCTACTGCTGATAATTAGGCTGATATCGGGTAGAATACTGCTGAATTCCAGCACATCATTTTGCATGAGTTACTGGATTATCGATATATTTTATTGATTCCTCATTCTTTTCTTTCTTTTCTTTTATTTTATTTTATTGAAGTAACTGGAATGCCTAAGTTCAACAACCATCTCCCTTCCTTGTGGTGATAGCGCATTCATTGTCTACTCGTTATATCAGCTGGCTTCAGTATTGCCTGTTAACTAATACTGAAGCTGCTATCACCTTTTATTTTTGCTGTTTAACGCCATCCGGGTAAAGTTATTTGGTGGTTGTGGCAGTTTTTTAATTTTTATTTTATAGAATGACTAATAAATTTTGAGCCCGTTTGTGTTTGCTTTTAAAATAATCACTTTATGGAATAAGAGATTTTTTATTTATTTATTTAAAGAAGCTATTTTTTAGCTTTAAAAAGGAATCAATTTTTTTTTATAATACTATGAAG
Organism: Hydrangea macrophylla; assembly: GCA_033977485.1. Taxonomy (NCBI): domain Eukaryota; kingdom Viridiplantae; phylum Streptophyta; class Magnoliopsida; order Cornales; family Hydrangeaceae; genus Hydrangea; species Hydrangea macrophylla. The sequence goes on from CM066997.1 coordinate 22,263,200, forward strand.
AAGCTAATCAAAACGGTTGCAGCTTTTTAAACAATCACTTATAGGCCCCAGAAAAGCTATCCCAAATGGCTGACAAGTAAGAGGAGTCCGAGGCTTGTTTAAAAATTGCATTAACTTTTACTATGAAATTCAACTCCCAATGCTATATAGTACTTAAGAAAGAAACATTACAATAACATGCATGTTATACAGGAGTTTCGGCCAAAACGACGTGTCAAAAAATTTCAGGAACGCATTTTTAAACTGCATCAGTTCGACTTCAATGTCAGAACAAACCTTACAGTGTTATACATATTTCAGGTTAATGATCCACCGGTTAGAAACTCACAAGAAGCTTTTATGATGGAGATGCGTGCGGCCAGAATGGTAAATGGGTTTGTCTTCTTCCTCTTCTCATGTTATGGAGCTGTAGATATTTAATCATCACAGTTCGCACACATCTGTGTTTCATCGAAGTGTGTGTATGTGGTAGGTACGCATGTGTTACAACTTACAAGCGGCCTAGGAAAAGGTCTTCTGCAAGAATATAAGAAAATATTGCAGAACTTTTTTTCTTTTTCTCAGACTCAAAAGCTTCTTTATGCTAGAAATTTGGTCCATTCAGAGAAATATCACCATCGAAGTTACCAATATCTTAGATCCATGTTCTATCCATATTTGTCTGCCGAATTGCTTTACTTTTTTTTTTCTTCCGAGTTTGTCATGTAAGGCATAGGCTATGTTTAGTTCATGGATTTAGGGAAGAAAAAGGAAAGAAAAGACAAGGGAAAAGAAAACAGCGAGGAAAAGAAGATAAAATGATATATGGATATTTTTTTTTTTTTTTGATGTTACATTTTAATTCCTTTTCCTCTTTCTTCATTTGAGAACCTTCTAGTTTGTAGTATTAGTTAGATATAGAAGAAAACACAAGGGGATTTTGGTTTTACTTGCGCTTTTCTTTCCCTCATAATTTCCTTCCACTAATCCGCAAACATAACAAAGTATTGATGATTCATGGAAAACAGGTTCAGGCAGCCGACTCATTACTTAAGTTGGTGTCAGAATTAAAGCAGACGGCAATCTTTTCAGGGTTTGCATCCCTTAATGACCACGTAGAGCAGAGATCAGAGGAATTCAACCTACAGGCTGAAAAAACTGATCGTATGTTGGCTGGAATTGGAGAAGAGGCCGCTGCTAGTCTCAAGGAGCTTGAATCGCATTACTATTCTTCCACTGTGAGGACTTACCAACCCCCACAACCATTATAATATCATGTTTCTAATCACTGCTGTTCTCTATCTAGAGGAAAAACGGTCCTCTCTTCTCTAAAAGATCAAATTAGGTTATTCCTTTCCATTAGAACTGTTATTAGAGAGATGTTCATCACATACATATTTTTTTATTTTATTTTTTATTTTTTTTGACTTTAGGACATGTATCGTATCCCCCCGCCTACAAATATATTTTGTTCTGTTCCTGAAACTATTATGAAATGTGAATTTTGTACACGTGAAGAGCATTTTATCAAAAAGGTTTGGGCAAATTTGGGTAATCATATTTTCTACCTACCTATCATTCTTATTTCTTCCTGAGAACAATGCGTTGGTTCAGTTTTTATGTATTGGTTTGCATTGATAGGGCACCACGTAGGAATGTGCATATAACAAGTTAGAATGTTGATTTGATGGCCAATGAAGTAATTCTTGCTTATGATTGATGGCACAAGAAAAATATGGGAGTAGGAACAAAAGGAGTCCTGGGGATAACAAAGCCATACTATACCCAAAAGATGCCCAGGAGCCTTTAGATTTGCCCTAAAGTAGGGCACATCTTTGGGGCCGATACATCCGCCTCAGTTGCAGGGGCTGTATGAATACCTTTTTTTTTTTTTTGGTATCATTCTTTAAATTTGTGTGTCGATTTTTCTTTCCTTATGTCATTATTATAATTTGTTTCAATGATAAGAAACTGTTTTACCTTTTTTTGTTTACGTGATAAGAAATTTTGTACCCTTTTTGTGTCAATGTAAGAAAAGTTGTACCCTTTAGTGCCACTGATAGGAAATGTTGTGCCTGTGATATACATGTAAATTTTAGGTAAATAGAAGTTGAATCATTTATTACCTGCAATAACCACAACGTTTTAAATTTTGTTTGATACTGCCGCCCCTTTACTTCCTCTTGTTTCGACTAGGGTTGGGTCTTTTGCACCAAAACATGTTGTAAACTCTTCGGTCTCATTCTTCTTCTTCCATGGGTCATTCAAATGGCATGCTAGTTCTGTGACTGTATCATTTTGCATCGGTCCATCCTTCCTTCGTTAAGACAGTATAGTGTCCCATGTCTTCGTAACTCGAAGTGAACAAATCGAGACGTGCAATTTGATTTTTAGTGTGCTGAAAATTATTGCCTTTCAAAGATGTGCAGTTTGCCGTTTCCGCCCATTCCGGGTCACTTTTCAACCATCCTGGTGTGATACAACTAAGAGAGATTTCTTGTATGTATTCATTTTTTTTATTACACATCATATGGCAGTAAGGTATTCTCACAAACTCAAACCACATGCAAGAACATTTAATTGTCTGGTCATGGTGATTGGAAATAACATTCCATTGCGAAGTGGGCTTGTGGATATTTGGGCAAGTAAAAATTGACTTACATCGGTGCATGCACCCTTTCCGCGATCAAAGCACTTAGTCTCACGCTTAATTTCACCGCGAAACATGATAAATATCGATCTAGTGAATCTTCTCAATAGGAACTAAAGTTGTGGACATAACTAGATATGTTTGTTCCATATCATTGTGCGCCTTAGCTTCATTGTGGCGAAGCCGTCTAAGTGCTCTGTCATAATTTTTAACATACTCGTAAAGCCGCATTCGGACTTTAAGAAAGTCTTTCAAGAAGGAATAATTCTTTCGCACCTTTGCGTGCTCTTCATTCCAGCAAAGAATTGGCCCCTCAAGTATGCCTCAGCCCAAATCGAATGCTTTTCATACATCTCTGTCATCCATTTGTTACGATGTAGCCCATACTTGTCAATTAACTCTTGCCATCATGCTTCAAACTCTTCGATCGTGCAATTTCTCTTCATATATTTGTTACTGCGACACGGATGTTGGTGACAACATTCTGTTGTATGTGCTATTGGCACAACTGATGTGATGAGTTAGGAAGAATGCGAAGAATTGCCTAGCACATCGCCCTATCTCCATCAGTTAGTACAGAGGTCGGAGCCTTACCCTTCATTGCTTCAAGTAAGGTCTCTAAAATCCAAATATGTGTATCTATGATTTCATCGACCAATAATGCGCAACCAAAATTCGTAGTTTGGAATTGATTATTGACATCTGCTTGTATGACAACCGGTTTCCTGTAGGCATTTGTTCGGTTAGTTGTATCAAATGCTAGGACATCTCCAAATATGTCATAGTCGATATGGGATCTTCCATCTGTCCACAACCTAGACAATCAATGTTCCTCATCCACCTCATACTTGTAATAAAAATTTGAATCGGTCTCACCTTTAGAACACAAATATGCTAGCTCCCTCGGCATCACTATTTACAAGTTCCAATGTACGTTTATCATCAATGTAATTGTACAAGTCCTTTTGAATGAACACAACCTTCTCATACGAACCCGCTTGATGTACCATGTAGTCCATAATCTTACTAGGTCTCACACCAACACTGCGCGTTGAACTAATTTGAGCTTTATCTGAATTTTGGACTATCCTGTGTGACCAGAGGAAAGACACGCATTGAGGAGGACATAGCTTATGGTTATGATCTTTAACAAAATTAGTCATAACATATTGCTGAGAAGCTCTATCCAATCAGATACGGAGGCATGCACCACATACAACTCTAGTGAGGGCCTTAGGCTCCCCCGACCTGTCTTCACGATCTAAATTTTTTTGGCATCTCTGCCCTTCTTTTAGAACACACCTAGCGTCTCGATACAACTATTTTGTCCTTTTTGTATTTTAATGAATCCTTTCGTATACTAAAATCCATCACCTTTGCATAACTATTGTAAAAATTTTCCCTTTCACCCTAGGAATTGAATGTCATGTGAAACACTTTGTAGGTAATGATTGACAACTCACATAGTTTGACCAACGCAGGCTACCAACGACTCCGCATATATTCAATATCGCCACCACTTAATGGACCCTACCTACTATGGACTATGGACCAGCCCAACATTGCGCATACCTGCCCTATCGATGAACCCATTCTAACAACCCACTTTAGAGGAGCCCAATCTGAAACCCGGATAGAGTAACCCACTCTGGAACTCTCCTTAGAGTAGCCCACTCTGAAACCCGCCTCAGAGTAGCCCACAAAGGAAACCCACTTCAAAAGAGTCCACCCCAAAGTGCTCTCTGTCTCCAACGTATATCGAATCTCAACAAGGACACATACCACATCCGGTATTGGGTAACCCACTCTAAACAACTATAGAGGTGTCACCTACACACATCACCATAAGATACAGGTGTCTCCGACATCACCTATACTAATGCGCCATGTCAACTGACATATGTCCACTCACAATTCGCAGAATGTTAAAAATGGGACCCGCACAATTGCCAACCTCCACTTGGCTAGATCTGAAAAAGCCAAATCTGCTCCCATCCCCTGCTAAGTCTCCACTCGCTATACTATAATTACACATACTCATCACTCAGATGCCCACCTTTGGTCCGGAAGCATTACCTAAGGGTGGTCACGTCTGTTGGGATCTCGGGAGTTCTTTGCTAGGTGGCTAGAACCAAGGGCCCCTCCCTATCTAATGCCTCTCACAGGCAAAGCTAGGGGTTGGTTCCAAATAGAGAGAGAGATACGTGACCATCACGTGCCCTGCCCTTCCAACCTCACAATCAGTCAGATAAGCCAATTATTGCAGAACCCGCTGAAACCTCTGACCACCATAGCCGAGTCACTTCAAGCTCGCTTAATACTCTGCACCATTGGCAAGAGCCTTGGTTCTCCCCCTCGCTTAATCCTCTACACCAATAGCGTGAGCCTTGGTATCTTCACTCTTAAACCTCTACATCAATGGCCTTAGCTTCGGTACTCCCCCTCGCTTAACCCTCTGGAAACCACAGCAGCATGGTCTCGAGAACCCCATTGTGTAACATTCTGCGCCAATAGAAACCATTCTCCCCTTTGACCAATACACAATATTGAATTGTTGCCCCCAAGCAACAATACCCCTTGCTTATCACCACCAATAACTTATCGTCCCCCTTTGACCGACCCCAAGCATTGGCTTATCACCAAGTGACAACACCTTTCTCTCATATGACTTGCCCCTTGGCTTGTCCCCATCTCATTTAATGACCACAACTACCTTAAACATAAGCATTTAAGTCCCTCACCTACCTAAAAACAGACGAACCACTCTAAGGAGGCCAACTCATCTCCCCCTTTAGCTGTATCATGAACCCTCACAACCCCTCACTACCTCTTGTATAAATACCAGCTTCATTCAATACATCCAAAAAAACCCAATTTCAGCCTCAAAGCAACTTAGCTCAGAGTTATTTACTCTTGCCCTTACTTTGAATCTCCTAAGTCTCCCCTTACTCTGAACATCCAGAGTCATTTACCATCACCCTTATTGTTTCTTACTAACCATCCACCTTCCATCTCCACTTCCTTAATGCAATCTAAACTACTCGAGACATTATCAGTACTTTATCACACACAACATCCATCCACCTAAACCCAAATACTTACTGCTCTCTCTCTCTCTCTCTCTCTCTCTCTCTCTCTCATTTGGTGCTACCTTGGTTCTCACTCGAGCCATGTTCCCTCCAAATCCCATTTATTCTACTACATTTTTACATAATATTATTCTGCCACACATCTGCATTATTTTATCATGTTTTAACTGTTGTTCCACATTTAATAACATGCTTACGTGTTATACCTATCTGCATCTCTTATACATATCACATTAGAACCTACCACACACTTCATCTTCGATCAAGTCATATAGTCCTTTGTCCGAACCACATTCGAAGCTTTGTTGCACGACATTACTTTGTACGACTTCTGGGTCTTCATTACTCTCAACCCTAGTATAAATATTAAATGTGTATTCCAATATGCTTTCATCGTTTCAATCGTTTCCCAAACAGGTTTCTTCATCCAAAACTATGCATACTAACTTTCCCTTAGATCTCCGTATCCCATCCATTGAAATTTACCATGTTACAAAGCAAGCAAACATTAATAAATGATATATACTACTATGGATTCTAAACATAAGAAAATATTGCACCCATTCTGTTCCTGAAAAAGAAAATGTTGTACCCATATTGTTCCACAATAAGTAAATGTTGCACCTTTATTGTTCCCAAATCGTTCCTCGATAAATAAATGTTATACCCATAATATTCCAGAATAAGTAAATGTTGCACCTTTATTGTTCCCATATCATTCCTTGATAAATTAATGTTGTACCCATATTGTTCCACAATAAGTAAATGTTCTAATATTGTTCCACCAAAACCCTTATTCTTGTCTACTTCTTCAATAGTTCTTTAACAATATAATATTTTTAATTGATTTTTGCAAAAACTATAAAAGTGACATCTGAATGAGTGATAGGGACAACCCATTGTAGCTTTCCGTAAAATGACAAGTCGCAGATTTTTCAGTGATAGGACTAAACTTTCTGAGTGAGTGATGTCGACAACTCACTGGAATTGTCCGTGAAATGACAACCTTGCATATTTTTTAGTGATGAGACAACTCATTGGAACTCCATCGTATCATATTCATTGCATCATATTTATAGTATTGTCCATCCTATGAAACCCGCAGTCATAGTAGGGCCAACTCAGTGAATAGACTATATATACTCTGTGATTTGTTATGTAGTCATTTCCAAGTTAACATTCAGTGATAGTGCTCATTTCCTACTCTATAAAAAGCATAAGGAGTTGCAAACAGCGAGCTGTGTACTCAAATCTCCTTAGGATGAGAAGATGTAGAGGTGGAGAGAGAAGTGGAAGAAGGGTTGGTAATGCTCTTTCAATTACCGATGTATAACATATATATTGTTCTTACAAATGTTAGCCGCATAATCATTAGTGACGCTTACACCAAACAATGCAGTTCTTATTGAAGATGATCTACGATGGACAAAATTGTTTAGCATAAGGTGTGAGTGCGAAGTATATTATCGTTGACACGGGTTACCAATACCTATTTCTCGCACTCCTAATTTGATACGAAATACGAATAGGGATGACGATCAGGTCATACATTTGCTGGAGCAAGAGATTCGATAGATGAAACGACGATCACAGCGTTTTCACGCAATTGAAGATGCAAAAAAGCATTATGACCCCCAGTCTTTGCTGTACAAGATATTGAAGAGCAAAATGTATTACACAGTATTACAATAACCGGCTGCACCAGTAGAATGGTCATTAAATGCGCTAGCTGTCATTGTACTTGCTGTCAATCACCTCAAATCTCTATGTACTGGATGAATCTTGGCCCTTGAATGATATACCTTTTGGCCACACCATACTACCATGCGGCCAAAACCACTATGGTCGTGACTCGTGTGGTAGCATCCTCCCACAATACTTCAATCCTTTCCATAATTAACGAATCTCACTACAAAATCGTTGGAAAAGTACCCGTTCCTTATCAATGGCCGGTCTGCGAACTAACCAATAGAAACCATGAGATTTCGAAAGAGTGTAATTCTTACTTAGGGGTGCAATCGGATCGGTTCGATTCGGTCGATTTTTAGAGCACTTAGTAGACCGAACCGATTATTTGGTTTTTCAAAGGAACAACACCGAACCGAACCAAACTGAACCGAACCATTCGGTGCGATTTCGGTCGATTTTGGTTTGGCCGGGGCTTCTTGTAAGGACTTCTATATTTTTGTTGTGTTGGCTAACAAAGGTTTTGGGCCAATTTTTTCTCTTTAAGCTTTGATTGGACATTATGCTTACTCTCGTTTTTAAACTTTGTTTGGGCCAAATTTTACTCTCTTTTTTAAGCTTTGATTAGGGCAATATTTTGACATTTTTGGCCTATTTGAAATTGCATTACCAAGCTAAGCAATTGAAATGAACCACAAAATATAGCATTAAGTTATAACAAATAACAACCTTAACAACCAAAGCACTGAACTTATGTAATAAGACAAATTAATATTATTCAAATACTCAAACTAGCTTCTAAAAAAAGTAGCAATCCAAACAACAATCCAATATTTATACAACCAAGCTAAGGGCAATAATAAGCCATAACAACATTAACCAAAGCAATAGCATGGACCTGTGCAATAAGGCAAATTAATATTGTTTAAATACCCAAACTAGCTTCTAAAAAAAACAGCAATCCAAACAACAATCCAGTATTCACACAACCAAGCTAAGGGCAATAAACACAAACATATTAGTGCATAATAATGCTGTAGGAAATACAGGTTTAAGAATTATTTTTAAACGTGCAGCGGAAAAAATAAGTTACAAAAACTTTATTGGTATACCCGGATCAACTACTCGTCAATCCATAGATGCGTACATAAGAGGGGATTAAGAAATCATACCTCAGGTCTTGAACCCAGTTCTGAATTTCTTTCTCCTAAATGGTGCAGCAGCTTCCACTAGGCTGTCTTCACTCTTATGACTCCTGCGGATGCCTGCCGGAAGAACTAGGGTTGGTGGGAACCCTAATTTTGAGGAAGGAGAAGGTTTGGGAGCTCTAAAACAGTTTCTGCAGCTTCTGACGTATTAAAACGACTAACTCTTTTTTCTGGACGCAGCTGTCCTATTTATAGATTCCCAGAACCGACCTAATGTTCGAGCGATCGAAGTGGCTTCGATCGATCGAACCACCTTCAAGCGATCGAACCTGTCCGGACCTCAATCGATCAAAACAACTTCGATCGATCGAACCTGTCTTGACATCATCCTCATGTGCCTTTCCAAGCATTCTAGCGAAGCTAAGAGTGGGACCTCCTAGGCTCTTTATTGTTGGCTCAAACCAGTTGTTAAGACTAAACTCTTTGATCAGCAAACTAACCAACTGATCAGTTGACGTTTACTCCACTATAAAACGATACTGAACTCCAACACAAAAGAACATATCTGAAGCGATAACTAGACTTGTATGGTGTACTAATGTCCCTCTACCTTCAGCATTCGTAATCATATTTAGGTAGTCGGATAACTGTTACTATCAACCTGAATCATGAATACTTCTTGTATTCCTTGAGTCTCATTCACCTCTCATGATTACCAAACATGTTGATAACTACTTATCAACAAGACTGCAGTTTTCAGTAATCAACTTGGTGACATTCTCAAGGGAATGCTTACTCTTTATCAGAGGGTATATTCTATCTTGACAATATATGTTCACACCCCTGTGAACATGACATACCCAAGATACCCAGGTGTTGATCTTTTATAGATCTCACTAATTGGTAAGTCAAAGCAGCCATATCCACAGTCTGTGTTCATAATCGTCTCAAGATTGAGAACACGTACCTTATACAAGTTATGAGTTCTTATCGACTGTTTGACAGTCTTGAGTGTCAATAGGAAAGCTCAGGTCCGTCAATGCACTATAAGCACTAGCATATTAACTAAGAGTTACACTCTAGTGATTGAGATTAATCACTTCATCCAATAGTAGTTAATCATGCTACAGTATAAACCTGATGAGATATCCGGTCTCATCATCCACTGTGACAAGCTCTAAGTATCAAAGAATAATAATTCGTATCTCACTTGTATGTATCTCATACACACACGAATTACTTACTATGATACTTAAGGATTAACAATCATCTCATGAAAGAACCATACACAATGAAATGTAAAGCTGATATCCATATATCAAAATGTCAATGTCTCATGCATAATGTAATGGTTTGAGGGCACAAACCCAACAAACTCCCACTTGCACTCACAACCATACAGGATTGCATCTGAGACCTAGACTATCTAGATGACGATCAAAGACCTTCTGTGGCAAGGCCTTTGTAAACAGATCCGCAAGATTGTCAACGGTGGAAATCTTGGTGATAGTCACATCTCCACGTTGAACAATATCTTGAATAAGATGATATTTCCGCTATGCATGCTTTCCCTTTCCGTGGTTCCTTGGCTCCTTGGACTGAGCCACTGCCCCACTATTATCACAATAAAGCGTAATAGGTGACAGTGATGCTGGTACCACCTCGAGTTCCATAAGGAACTTCTTGAGCCAAACAGCTTCCTTTGCGGCTTCACAAACAGCCATATACTCAGCTTCTGTAATTGAGTCTGCAATGCATTTCTGCTCAATACTCCTCCAACTAACAGCACAACCTCCCAAGGTAAAGAGATGACCGGACGTCGACTTCCTCGAATCTTTATCTGACATAAAGTCTGAGTCAGTATATCCCACTGGAATTAACTCTCTACCATCGTACATAAGCATGTAATCTTTAGTCCTTCTCAAGTACTTAAGAATGTGCTTAACGGCAGTCCAGTGTTTTGGACCTGGATTCGATTGATATCTACTAACCATACCAACGACAAAGTAGATATCTGGTCTAGTGCATTACATCGCATACATGAGACTTTCCACTGCCGAAGCATAGGGAACTCCTGCCATGCGATTCTTCTCCTCCTGTGTCTTTGGACACTAGTCCTTGGAGAACGCTAAACCATGCTTGAAAGGTAACAAACCTTTCTTCGAATTATCCATTGAAAACCTAGTTAGCACCTTATCGATATAGCCAGCTTGACAAATGACAATGTCGCTACATCATTTCCAATGAGTAGAATGTCGTCAACATAAAGCACAAGAAAAACCACCACTTTTCCTTCACACTTTTTGTATACACTAGGTTCATCCAGATTCTGTATGAAACCAAATGATTTGACCGCTTGGTCAAATCGGATGTTCCAACTCCTGGATGCCTGTGTAAGCCCATAAATGAACCTTTGCAACTTGCATACCAAGTTACCTTTCCGGCCAACTATGAACCCTTCTGGTTGCTGCATATAGATGTCCTCATCAAGATTGCCATTCAAGAATGCAATCTTGACGTCCATCTGGCAGATCTCATAATCTAGGCATGCAGCAATGGATAAGAGTATTCTGATGGACTTGAGCATGGCTACCGGCGAGAAGGTTTCCTCATAGTCAATGCCCTCCCTCTGAGTATAACCTTTCGCTACAAGCCTGGCCTTAAAGGTCTCAACCTTTCCATCAGATCCTCTTTTCCTCTTATAGATTCACTTACAGCCAATGGGTTTAATATTGGCTGGAAATTCTACAAGATCCCAGACCTGATTGAAATCCATAGATTCCAATTCAGCCTTCATAGCTTAATCCAATGAGCTAAATCAACATCAGTCATTGCCTCTTCGTATGTGGCAGAATCAAACAGCTTCAAAAACTTTTCCTAAGAACATGTATCTATCAGGATGGCTGATAATTCTCCTACTACGACGAGGTACCGGTGCGGACATGGGTGAAGAAGTAGTATTTATTCACATCGTTATCAACTGCGGGTTGGACTGAGGGCTCTCCTTCTATCTCTCTCAGATATATCCTTTCCTTAGGTTTATGGTTCATGATATAATCATCCTCCAAGAAAACAGTATTTGTACTAACAAACACTACCATCCATAAGTACCATTTGGATACCCTACAAAGTAACATACTTTCGATTCTAGATTCTAATTTGCTCATCTTTCCTTTTAGCACATGTGTCGGACACCCCCATATCCGGAGATGTTGCAAAGAAAGATTGCGCCCAATCCACATATCTCGTTGTGTCCTGGGAACAGATTTGCTTGGTACTAGATTTAGTATGTATGCAGCGGTTTCCAAAGCATAACCCCAAAGGAATAAAGGTAACTCCGAATAACTCAATAGTACGTACATATGTTTCCTGATTTGAACTTGAGATTTGGGTACGAGCAACAGAAGAATAGAGTGAAGACATTATTAAGATTTGTTGAAGACCCAGTACAGATAATGTGAGTATTTGTAAAGATAATTGGGTTGACCACAACACCAGTTGAAAATTTTAAATTTATGAATATGTGACGGTATTAGTGATGATGTTATTATTTAGCGTTGGTGTATATATATAGTTTAGGAGGATATGAGATGTGAAGAAAATTTGTGAGGACTATGCTAAGGACCCAAGTTGTCATGATGCTGATATATAATCTGTTATAGATAGAAAAAAAAATTATTGAAGATTGGATTTTTGATTGGGAATAAATGAAGAAATTTTTTACCACAATTGAAGCCCTAAGGTAATAGATGAGCTAATAGAAGACATGAGAGTGATAACAGTCATAACTGCACTATAGATTTGATTATTTATACAAGAACACTTGTGGATTTATATTGATCATATGAAAGATTTCCGAGGACAAAAGAATTTATTTGTGAAGACATGGATTTGATTAGTTGTTCTACACCTGAACATTTGTTGATTCAGATGAAATTTTGAATTGAGATTGAGTTATATGTTGATACGATAAATGCTTTTACTTTATGGGGAATTGGGAACTTCACGAGGCAAATCATCAGACACAAGATTTTGAAATCTGAGAGATTACTTCTGTATTGAATATTTGGCAATGTTAGTTTGCTAGCATAAAGCTTAATAGAGATTTGGAATACTTGATAACGTGACAGGAATTGGGTATATTGTAAAGAAGACAGTTAAAACTCATGCTGAGCTATAGTTTGACATTCAATGTTATTCAGGTAAAACCGAAATGATTATTAGAATTTTGAGTTAGAGATTAACAGAAGAAATGTGTATTGAATATCCGAAAGTGATTGTGTTGAAATAGAGACTTGATAGAAATTGAAATTTTCTGAGACAACTAGACAAGAAATGATAATAACAGAAATATAGATAAGTGGCACTATTGTATTAGATTAGAGGGAATTAACTCTGGGATCCATTTGCTTTTGTGCTTTTGGGAGAAAGAAAATTTATGATGAAATTACTGAAAAGGGGAAAGATCAGATTTCTGCTTACAGTTAATTAAGTAGATATTTCGAATGAAATTGATTCAGGGAAGAAGATTGTGATTGTATTCTATTGTATATAATGATTTAATAGTCAGCTACAGGGATATGAGTTTGTTGATATTTAGTTTGAAGTCTGGATATTACCGGTAGAAGTTAAAGTTGAATTATTGAGAAGATTATCTACAATTATATGCTTAAATGTTGAGTTAGTCAAGTATAGAGCTAGAAAATCAAAGAATCGCTGAGCTGGTACAACTATTGTCAGTATTTTGGCAAATATGAGTAAATAAGGAGTAATTTGAGTCAATTGATGCTATTGTATCACATGGAGGAAGTTGACTTAAAGGTGTGTTTGGGTTTCGGTTTTTGTTATAAAAAAGGGGGGGGGGGGGGGGGGGGGGGGGGGGGGGGGGGAGCTAGAGAAATTACTGATAGAATACTGAAAGGGAAACGATTGGATATCACACTACAATAAAATGCATTGAAATTTAGAAACCTATTATATGTTTGAATGCAGATAGCTTAAGGAATAGATTTTAGAAAAAAAAAATATTGAAACTCATAACGGGATTGTGGAATAATATGTTAATAGGCAGATATGAGACCGTGTTATTTGTATTTTATTATGCAGGATAACTCGTTAATCGATTACAGGGGATAAATGCTTTCGAGGACAGATTTGAAATTCGGGTACCATCAGTTAGCAGTTAAAGCTAAGATGTTGAGAAGATCACCCTCAGATGAGAATTGTAAAACATACTGGGGATATGTGGGTTAACAGAACATAAAGACAGAATTATCGAAAAGTCGTAGGGTTATTGTCAATAATGTTAATGACCAAGTTGAAATGAATATCTGTCGTGATAAACTTTGTGACTGGATAGTCAAAGTCAATAGAGATTAGATATTGATGAATGAATGATTGTAGACAGGTGATCGAATTCGATTGTTAATGATTAGAAATACAAATTTGCTGGAGTTAATCGATTTGTATATGAAAAGGAATTGTGAAATTCTATGCTTACTGATGTCTATCATCATAAACTTGAATATTTGACTTGTACTGTTGTTTTGGGAGTTCGCACGAGATAATGGGAAAGAAATTGAATTATGGAAGAGTGCCTTCCACAAGTTGATAATTTTTGACAAATCAGCGATTGGTTGAGAATATATCACAGGTAAGTGAGTCTTGTTTTCAATAAGTTGATAGAAATGTCTACTACGGGGACATAAATATTCTAAATGTGTTATCATCATAGAATGGTATGATTTGCAAAAGTAAGTAATTCAATGGGATCATTTGAAATGTTGAAGAGAATGGGAATCAGTACAATACCAATTGAGATTATAGTCGGTATTAACCAATGGGCGCAATGCATTCTAAATTGCGTGTTGCAATGTTGAAGATCAGAGTTGAACCATGAGTTTACCTGAGATAAGGAAAGTTTGGGGACAAACTTCCTAAAAGGGAGGGAGAGATGTAATACCCGTACTCGGAAAAAAAGAAAAAAAGAAAAAAAGAAAAAAAAGGGTAGTAATATTTATTTCTCATGCATTAGTGTGATTAATTGCATGTGATGATTTGGGTGAGTTTCAGTCACCTCGATGTGATAAGTGCTTGATAAAGGGCACAGTTGGACAGTATGAAATGGGACCCATGGGAGGTTCAGATTGGATAAATTGCATTTAGTTGTATTTATGTGATTACATGAATATTTGTTTAATTGGAATTAATATTTTGTTGCTAGTTATGACATTTTATGGTGCTAGTTTGGGTACCCGTGTGAGTGCGAATTGGAATATGATTTATAATTAATAGGGTAACTTGCAACTTCATAAAATATTTGAGACCACTTTTGGGACTCAAACGTGATATAGACATATACCCATTTAGAAATTGGGTAGTTAATATAATGTCCAAGGAATTTCATAATAGGAACTTAGAAACTTTGGGGGTGTAATTTAAAATTGGGCTTACTTATATATATATATATATCCTATGTTTGAGTCGGTTAGGACTCATTAAATAAGAAAAAAAAATAAAAAGAAAAAGAAACAAGGATAGATATACAGACAAAGACACAGAGAGTTGGCAAGGAAGAGAGGAAACTTCACTTTGCCGCTTTAGTCGTCGTAGCTTCGCCGTCCGACCTCTATTTCGCGAACCGAAGCCATATTCGGTATCGTGGAAGTGAGAGGACATTTCGATGTCTTTCTTTTTCAGTTTTGATAATATTTTTCTATGACCCATTTTAAGGGGGTGATAAATATATGTGATATATATGTAGGGATATTATTGGAATCATTAGGAGCTAGATTTCTGTAAGGAATTTGGGAATTCTAGGCTTTATCTAGACCTATTCGTGAGGTAAGTGTCCTAATTTCAAAATTGGATATTTAATGTTATTTATTTTTTATAGTGAATGCTTAAATTGCTTAATTGTGATTAAGTAGAAAAACATGTGATTAATTATTATTTAACATGTCCAAAATGCTGAAATTGCCATGTTGACATGCTAAGCTGCTTATGTGCTTATTTTGGTCAAAGGGTCTCAAGTATTAATTACCATTATTTAGCTCATATTTAAGGGACGTCATTCCTCAAAGAAAAGGGGATGAATTCCTCAGAGAAAAGAAGACGATGGTGACGACTATAGCGAATTAACTTCGATCACGTAAGATAGCTTTTAAAGCGACGACAAAGTGAAAATGACCCGGAATCAGGGGTCCAGAATGATGGTGATTGATTACTTGACAGGCATGCGACCGTTTATTGTTGTGAATGCATAATTGGTGTTATGATTCATTAAATACTCCAATTGCATGATTAGTACTGTATACTCATTGAGCGAAAGCTTAGTCAATTTTGTGGCTAATGACCACGCAGGTTCAGGTGAGCACACAGTGAGAAGCATTGAACCACAGGGTTCTGAACAACTTGGGAGTATGTTTCTTTTGTTGTATATGTCAATACGTTGTTTGTGAGCGTACTCAGTTAGGTTGCGAGTTGGTTGTAAATTTTGTAATTAGGAACTCATGTTTTATGTTTTGGAATTGAAACCAATTAGTGTAAGGATTTTGTAATAAAATAGTTTAATTTCTTCTTAGTTTTATGGTGTTATGAACATGCTAGTGAATCAGTTGGTATCGAATGACAATGGGTTTGTATGAGTAATTTGGTTTTGGTTATGTTTTTAACTCTTAAACAGGGAAAACTGGTGTAGAAAATTGATCTGCAGAATCCGTAGGTCTATTTTTGGCATGTCGACTTTTACGGAAACGTACACAACTCTTTCTAGAAAATTTGGATTCGCACGTCGTTTTTTGCGTTGGAATCGAGACTCGAAGGGCTATCTTTTGATATAAAATTTGATTATATTTTCTTAATTACTATTTTACCCTTGGACTGGTTTAATCCAATAAAGTCATTTTATTATGTTTAATTTTTGTTCTACTGTTACTAAGAGGCATTTTGTTTGAGTAATTCTTTGTTACATGTGTCCTAGCCTGCCAGGACGGATTGGGGTGTGACAAATACGAAGTCATTAATGTTAATTGAGAGAAACTGATATAAGTTTTTTGTAATGAACAACTCATTTATTTAGAGTTTAGGCAATTTAGACATCTCCACCACACCCCCACAAATAATACATGTGTTTATATATAAAGGATATCCATAATAATTATATACTTGTTTAAAAAGGATATATAAATGTATGCCTCTTTCTCTCCCCCCAAAGTCCCCATCCTACTAAGACCACCTACGAGGACCACAACCACTACCACGTCACCAACACGCCAGAGCTGCCACAAAGGTTTTTTTAGGTTTTGTAATTATTAAATTTACTTCTTTATATAGTCTTAAATCCTAATTTAATGCTTTTTTTTTTTTTGCCTTTTCCTTTTCTTTTTTCTTTTTTCTTTTTTCCTTCAGTGTTAACCTTGAGGTTCCGCGGGTTTTGATTTCAAACAACAAAGCTGAGCATCAAATCCAAACATTTAGAAGGAACAAAAAGAGCCTAAAGTTTGTTTGGGCTGTAAATTGATTTTCCTTTTTTCTCTTCTTTTCATTTGTTTTTATTCTTTTCTTTTTCCATTTTTGTAGAAAATGGGAAAGAGGGACCAAATTAACATTTTAAAAGTTTTTATAGGAAAACAGAAAAAGAAAATGTCACATTGATTTTTTTTCCAAGAGTTTGAAAATAATGGAAAAAAATGAAAATTAAAAAATGTATAGATGCTTTATTGGCTTAGGACTTTTTTTGTTTTCTAGGTGTCAACCTTTAGTTTTTTCTACGTTTTGATCACGAAGAGGCAAACACATCTCTTACATTTTAAAGGATTTTGATAGAGCCTAAAGTCTTTTTTATTTTATTTTTCTTTTTTCTCTCTTTTCATTTATTTGTCTCTTTGATTTTTCGTCTTTTAAAAAAAATATATAAAATAAAAACTGAAAAATAATCAGTCATACTGGCTTTTATTTCATGCTTCTTAAGACAAAAAGAAAAGAAAAGATATAATTAAGTGACTTCTCTAAAAAAATCTATTATTTTAAATATTTTTTAAAACTTTTTAGTTGGACAATATCTCTTTTATGTACATAAACAAAAAAAAAATTTATCATTTTAAATCACTTGCAATATCTTACTTCTATTTTTTAATTTAAAACTATTTTTTGTCATGTGATATTTTATATTACTAGGGTGTGTTTGATAACCCTATTAAGTGGTAAAAATAAAAATTATCAGCACTTAATTTTTTTCAGTGCATTTGATAATGTATCACTTAATTGAAAAAGTAGCCAAAAATCCACTGAAAATATTAAGTGAAAATTTTCTACTGAAAATAATCACTGAATGTAGTCTATTTTAGTTCTTGAAACACTGTTTTCAGTATTGCAAATACAAATCACTTAAATTTTCAGTACTTAAATTCAGTACTTAATTTTCAATGCTTAATTTTCAGTTTTATCAAACTCACCCTAACTCTCCCATTACTAGTCCTATTTTTAATACGGAGTCAAATTAATACTCTAAATTGTTGGGTTAAAAAAAAAAGACGTGAATCCCTAGTGTGGGAAATATAGTGATTTAAGGATAACAAATTATTTTCATTTTGATTTAGATCCCTTACTAAACAAATATTTTAGACAAAAAGATAAAATAATAATAATAATAATAATAATAATAATAATAATAATAAATAAAATAAATAAAAAATGGTGAAGCTGCCCTCGCCACACGCGTCGCTCTCACACCACATTCTTGCACAATCCTGAAGTTGAATAATGAAGATGGTGATATGTGTCACAGTCATACAAATGGTCAAATTCATCAAGTAGTAATACGCTGACACATGTTCATGCCACATGGTGAAGATGCACTCGCACGGTCCGAGCAGTCACACCATAGCAAGGCTCATTTTAAAAAAAAGTTTTTAAACTTTAAACCTCCATAACTTTTGATCTATAACTCCAATTTTTACAAATTTTATACCGTTAGAATCGTGTCGACGAGATCGACAAAACTAATACCATTATTGATATGTTTTGAGCATAAAAAAAAAAAAAAAAATAATAATAATAATAATAATAATAATAATAATAATAATAATAATTTACATGCCTTAACTACCTTATTCCTGAAAAGTAGTGAAATTTTCCCACTGTTTCACCACTATTTTAAATGTGGAGAAAATTGTGTTTATCAAAGATTCAAAATGATAAAATTATGATTGTGGTGAATACTTTCATAAACTACATATGTTTTGACATTCGGAATTAGAGGGGGTAAAACTTTACCACTGTGTTTAAAAGTGATAAAATTATGATTGTAGTGAATACTTTCACAAACTTTGCATGTCATGACATCCATAACTAAGACCATCTCCAACGCGGCTGCCAATTGGGTTGCCAATTTCATTTATAGCATGACCATTGAATATGGCTGCTCCAATGCAAGACCATAATTTGGCATGACCAATTTTCATGCCATATTTGGCACAACAAATGGCACATGTCATTTGTGCCACATCGGCATGTGATATTAAAATGATATATTTTGACCATTTTCCTTGGTATGTGTTACAAATTTTGCATCCTAGATGGTTCTCCAATACATGTGATAATGGTAACACTTAATTTTGATTGAAGGATATTGAAGTGTCCCATTGCCACATGGTTTTTTTTAAAGGCTACAAAGTTCTCCACCCACATGTATTTGAAAAATATTTGGGATGCAAAATTTGGGAAGAATATATATTTATCAATTGACGCTTTTGCCCCTTAACAAAAGACTACTTTGAAAGACAAATGGTAGTTGGGCCAAAATATAGCATTTGAAATGACATATCATTGGAACAAAAAATATCAAAATATTGTATTTGACATTGTAACAATGTCAAAAAATAAAATTGGCATGATGAAAATGGCATGTTGCATTGAAGTTGCTCTAAAAGTGGTGAAATTTTACCACTAATTTAAAATGTGCTAAGAACAGTGGTGAAATTTCACTACTTTTCAAGAACAAGGCTCTTTTTTTTTTTTTTTTTTGGCTCAAAACATATCAACAATGATACTAGTAGTAATGAAAAAAAAAACATGAATAGCAACAAAGCATGAATACTGTTCAAAAGTGATGAAATTTTACCACTTTTCAGGAACAAGGCTCTTAAGGAAAAAAAAAATAATTTTATTTTTTGCTCAAAGTATATCAACAATGATACTAGTTTTGTAGCTCTTATTGACACGATTCCAACGGTATAAAATTTTTAAAAATTAGAGTTGTAGATCAAAAGTTATGGAGGTTTAAAGTTTAAAAAATATTTTTGAAATTGGGTTTGATATACTACAGTCTCTCACACCATGTGAGTGATTGTCATGAGATGCGCCCCGTGTGGAATTTGCCGCTTTTCACTTTCATGCGCAAGAGAGGGCAGACTAAAGAGAGATTAGAGCATCTCCAACCCAAGGTCTTCAAAGTTGTCTTCATTTTGGCATCTCCTTCATTTTTGAAGGAGGTGGCCCCACCATTTCCACAAATGAACTCCAACCATCCCTCCTTCATTTTACTATTCATTTCTTCAAATCACTATTCTTTTATTCAACAAATCTTAAAATATATTTATTTCTTCACAACTTTATACATTATTTGATTTTTTATAAGCTATTATTCAAACTTGATTAGCTTATTTTTTTACGAATAAAAAACTAAAATATTTATCAAATCCATGATAATAAACTAAAACTTATACATCATTTGTTCATTGTGGTGTTTTTTTTTAAGTTGTAGTTGTTACTGATGAAATTATTGTTTGTGTCGTTGTTTATCAATGTAATCATTAAGTGTGCAATGTAATCAGTAATGTTATAATATGTACCAATTTACCTCTTTTATTTTTGAGGTGCCAATTTATCTATATTAAAAATATTTTTGAGGTGCCAATTTATCTATATTAAAAATAATTAATTAATTACATATGTAATACCCTGTATTTTTGTAATATATTATATGAATAAGACCTTGAATGTTTCTTTTAATACTTGTATGAGTTTTCCCTTACCGTTGGTATAATTTGGATACCAATCGATTGGCAAATTTACCAATCGATTGCCAATACCAATCGATTGCCACTTTTATCAATCAATTGAAGCATTTATACCTAATACCAATCGATTGTCATTTACGCCAATCGATTGGCAGCAGCTGGGCAGATTCTCTTGCCTTGGCTGGGGAAAGGCCACGTGAACACTTAATCCTCTATAGATACTAGCCCATTTTGGGCATATTTCTGTTTCCAGAAATCAGAGAAAGGGAGAGAGAGTGTTTGTGTGTGTATTTTATATACATACACTCATATATACATATCTATATACACACATATATATATCTATATACACACACATATATATATATACATCCATACACTCACACACACTAAGATGGACTAGAGAAGAAGGAGAAGACCATGAGAAGAGAATAAAGAAGAAAAGAGAAGAAGAAGAAGATAGAGACAGGCAGAGAAGACAGAGAGAGAGAGAGAGAGGGAGAAGCCATTGAAGCTTCCAAGCTTCAAATACACAACCAAACACACCCTAGACCCCTAAAGTGAGTTCTAAACAGTAATATCATAACTGTTTAGTTGTTTATTTACTGTTCAGTATTCCCAGCATGCTTTATCGTTGTAATACAAGCGTAATAATGATTTAATGCGCTATAGAATCGTAGTAACGACGAGATTGATGGACAATGGTTGTGATGTTAGATAACGTAATAGTTATGAATCCTTTGGAGTTAATGTTCATTTAATTCAGAGTAGTCAGGTCACATTGGGAATGTCACGTATCGACGTTAGAGTTGAGCTAAGTAGGTTTGTTAAGATTCGGAAATCTTGCGTGGGCGGGCATTGGTCGATCATATGTTCTTAAAAGCGGTAGACAGACGAAGGTGTCTACGACTGTGGTGGACAGGACCGTTTACCCTAAGATAGCCAGATGATCTAATCATATGTTCTTAAAAGCGGTAGACAGACGAAGGTGTCTACGACTGCGGTGGACCGTGATCATTGGTAGACGTCGCTAAGTCGTGGCATAGAATGATGTACTGTGGCTTAAAGCGTTATATCCCTGTAGTGCGGTGAACTGTGCATATGTTCTTAAGCTGGGGATGGACTGATGTGGTATCCATGATTGTGGTGGACTGTGCCTACGTTCTTAAAAGCAGTGGATGGAGCAATGGTGTATTTATAGAGTTGAACTACTATCGAGTCTGTTCCCCTATCATAATGTATTGTCGGTCTTAAAATGAGTAAGATGTTAATAATCGGATCATCAGAATGATTAAAGGAGTTACCCTCACTGAATTTAATGGCATTTAACTGGTAAAAACTTCAATTGTTGATACTCTATTAGTATCTAATTCACTCAGCTTTCATTAAGCTGACGGCGTTTATGCCGCTGGACATTTCTATGTTCCAGCGCACCCTGGTCATGACTATACAGGTGAAGGACCTACATGCGAGGACTAATATGCCGGTGACGATGTCCCTGCAGATGACTACCCTGAAGGAGGTCGAGCAGAGGAGGACTACTACGCCGAGGACTACCTTTACGCCAATTGAAGATTAGGCTAGACTGTAGATTAATTATCTTTACTGCTTTCCAGACCTTTTGTAATCAGGCATATGTTGCCTTAACAATTGTATTTCCGCTGTGTTTATTTTGATTCGAGACTCTGATGTGTAATAGTTAGTAACCTCTTTTTAACATTAAGTTATGTTTTAACCAGAACCTAGATTTCATTCTTACTATCTCTTTTATTTATTGTTGCTTAGTACCGTGTGGTGTGGATAATCATGTGACTTCACCAGTCGTTGACTTTGGACCCAAAAAGGAAATTTATTTTTCTCTATTTTTGCCGTTCTGGGGCATGACAGGATTTTTGGTATCGGAGCCTAGGTTTTATACCTTTCGCTCACAGGTTGCTCCACACCATCTGGTCCTAGAACCTTGAGATTCTATAGTTGAGCATTAAGATTAATTCTTACTAAGGTAGTCTCTTTCAGGTAGCATGGCACTGCCGCGTTTCGTTCCAGACGAGTTTGGAGGACACTATGTGTATGAGGGCAGTATTGCGCCGACAGATCCACAGTACTATGCTTGGAAGGTTAGGCAGAGAGCCCTCGCCGAGACAGTGCGAGACATACAGATTGAGCAGCAGAGATTTGGGACCCAGGACCCGGAGGTAATACGTCACGATATAATCTACCGTAAGGAGACCTTCAAACTCATCGAGGAGGAATCCTTGTAGAAGTTGCGAGACCATTCTTCATATCAGTTTCTACTTGCAGAGGTTAGAGCAATGCCTCCACCTCCCCCGACGGAGCCACCACCCCAGACACCTTTACTCCCACCAGAGGAGGACATGGTGGATGCACCCCCAGTAGAAGAGGACCCGGAGGATGATGATGAGAGCGATGACGACGAGGATATGGAGGATGAGGACACCGACGACGAGGAGCCAGAGTATGATCTAGAAGAGGACCCAGAGAACCCCGAGGACCCAGCTGGTATGGATGTGCCAGTTGGCGTGGATATTATAGTAGCAGAGGGTTATCCAATAGAGGACGAGGCTATAGCTGATGATGATGCGGGTAATGCGCTATGGTACCAGTCTTACAAGGCGGCGTGATAGCACAGCTAGCAGCAGAGTGGGCTGCAGAGATGGCTGCACACCCCCATGGATTTGAGATAGGAGCCGCAGAGTTGGCACATGCTATAGCAGAGGCAGAGGCACTTGCAACTGCATTCGATGCAGCCCAGGCTGACATGGCCGCTGGTGTGGGAGACTTGGGAGTTGTTGTGGAGCATGACGGACCCGACCTGGTTAAGGATGTTGTGATAGAGGATGAGGACATGATGGATGATGATGATATGGGTGAGGATGATGTTCTATCTAAGGTTGCCCCAGAGGACGAGGCTTCCATCTATGGATCTGACGTGGACAACTTTTGAGTCCAGTACCTTTAGGACTTAGACTTTTGCTTTTGACTTCAGAACATGTTGTCCACTTACTTTTGATGCTTATATAGACAGCTATTGACCATAGCCTTTTTGTATAGGTATCCACCAGTGGTGGTTTGTTTATATTTCTTTTGCTAGATCTTGTATAGGATCATGTACTACGCGATACACAGATGATCTGTTGTGTACTCCGTTGTACATCTTTTGGATATACATATATATATATATATGTGTGTGTGTGTGTGTGTGTGTGTGTGTGTGGCAGATCGTTCCTTTTGATTTTTCGTTGTCATCTCATTATTTATGACATGTGTGATTTAGATTTGTGTCATGCTTCTCGTTGTTTTAATCGTGGTTGTTTCTCTGAGAAGATTGTCAGCTAATCGGTAAACCTTTCATAGATACACCTTACACGGAGCACTATGGTTGGACCCAAGAGATATCAAGCGCGACTAAGAGCACCCATTCCCGAGGGTATGGACCCAATCGGAGTCTTTGAAGCGTTCATGCAACAGATGGAGCACATTGGTGATACCTACAACAATGCCACCCATCGAGCAAACAACAGCCATAACCATGTTGTTCCTCTAAGGCAGATAAGCGATAAGTTATTGGAACGATTTCTTGGCCTACGACCCGAGAAATTTGACGGCATGGCAGAATCATGGGAAGTCGAGCAATGGATACGAGAGTTGGAGCTAATCTTCGAAGCCCTGGAGTGTAGTGAGCTTGACAAGAGATGTCTAGCTGCGTTTCAACTTACTTACTCCGCCACTGACTGGTGGGAGGTCGAGAGAGCCACAATTGGATCGACGCTGCAAGGAGAATGCCTTGGGAAGCATTCAAGACTCGATTTCTCGAGAAGTATTTCCCCGAGGATGAAAGAGACCAACAAGAGAGGAGTTTCCTGAGGCTGACTCAAGGGAACTGGACGGTCAGGGAGTATACCACACAATTTGAGAGACTTTCTCGCTTCGCTCCACACATGATAGATACCCCTGCCAAGAAGGTCAAGCGATTTCACCAAAGACTTAACCCACACCTCCGACACATGATGATAGGCCATTTGGGCCAGTCGTTTGAAGGGATTGTCTGTCTCGCTTCAAGTTTAGAAAATGATGCTTATCTTGTGCAAGGACCACAAGTGAATCGACCTCCACCTAGGACCTTCCAACTGAGGAACTTTCCAGCGCAGTCATCAAGGAGCAATCAATGATGGAAACCCCAGGTTGATAACTATCAGGGAACCAAGCGAACTTGGGATGGTATAAGGAAGCCCCAAGCTAACTTTCCTTGACAGCAGAATCGACAGCAAGGACCACCTCAGACACAGCCCGCCGCCCAGCAATAGAACACTAATGGATGTTTCAACTATGGAGTGCCCGGACAAATTACAAGGTATTACACAGCTCCCAAGACTAACCGACGCAATGACATCATCTGTCGTAACTGTAACAAGCCTGGTCACATGAGCAAGGATTGTCGAGCACCTTGTGGAGGCTACTATAGAGTGTCTGCTCAAGGACAACAAGGACAGGTTAAGGTGAATGCCATCATCCCTGGTAATGCAGGATACGAGGCTGAGGAACAGTAGAACTTGGAAGGTACACTCATTTTATTTCATAATCAAGTTAGAGCTTTGTTTGATACCAGTGCTGCCCGTTCTTTCATAGCTATTAAGATTGCGCGTGACTTGGGCTTGGTACCCCTAGCACTTGAACTGGCCTTTAATGTCGTTTCGCCCTTGGGAGTAACTGTTAAGTTGGGTAGGATATGCAAAAATTGTCCCTTAACCCTAGAAGATAGAAATCTCCCAACCGACTTAATAGTTTTGTCAATGTCTGAGTTCGACGTGATCCTAGGAATGGATTGGCTTACCAAGTATGGAGCCGTTCTGGATTGTGTTAGTCGGACGGTTATCTTTTCGACACTTGGTTGCCCAGAGATCAGATTTCAATGCCAACTGTTGAGCGATGTGTTCATTACGAGCTAGTTAGTAGCGATCAAGACTTCAAGCACGGAGCTTGCGATCAACCAGATCCCGGTTATTCAAAATTTTGAAGATGTATTCCGAAGTATCTCTGGACTTCCGCCAAAGAGAGAGATAGACTTCTGCATTGAATAGCCTGTATGCGAAATTCAGCAAGTGTGAATTCTGGCTCCAAGAAGTCAAATTCTTGGGATATGTAATATCACAGGATGGAATTTCTGTAGACTCATCTAAGATCGATGCAGTCTTGAACTGGAATAGACCGACTAACGCGACTGAAGTTAGGAGTTTTTTTGGATTGGTTGGATATTATCGAAGATTCGTGGAGGGATTCTCCAAGATCGCAGGACCATTGACAAGTTTGACAAGGAAGCAGACAAAGTATGAATGGACTGATAAGCATGAGGATGCATTTCGTGAATTAAAAGAGAGACTAACCTCAGCACCTGTACTTGCGATACCCAAGAGTGGTGAATGATTCATAATCTACAGTGACGCATCGCACCAAGGGCTTGGTTATGTGCTAATGCAAGATGGAAACGTTATTGCATACGGATCAAGATAATTAAAACTGCACGAGAAGAATTATCCAACGCATGACTTGGAACTAGCTGTAATTGTGTTTGCCCTGAAGATTTGGAGACACTACTTGTATGGACAAAAGTTCGACTTATTCTCGGATCACAAGAGTTTACGGTACCTGTCTCTCAGTAGGAGTTGAACATACGACAGCGAAGATGGATGGAACTACTCAAGGACTATGATTTCTCTTTACAATACCATCCGGGTAAAGCAAACGTTGTAGCTGACGCTTTGAGCCGAAGGCCCTGCCTTTTGATCGCTTCGATTTTGATTAGAGAATGCGAGCATTGGAGACGTTAGCCGGATTCGACCTCCAACCAATAGGATCGGGAAAAGGACAACACTTTGGATGTCTTGTCGTGCAACCGACTCTCATCAGTCATATCTTGGACGCTCAACAGTCAAACGAAGATTTGAAGCTATGGTTTGCTAAGATGTCCGCGAAGGAACCCGAGATATGGAGTATCAGTACAGACAAAGCATTGAGATGCACGAGTAGACTTTGTGTGCCAAATGACGGTAGTCTCAAAAAAGATATTTTGGACGAAGCACACAAGTCAAGGATGACTATCCACCCCAGAGGAAACAAGATGTATAAGGAGTTGAAGAGGAACTTCTGGTGGGAAGGAATGAAGCGAGAAGTGGCCGAGTATGTGTCGCGATGCTTGTTTGCAAACAAGTGAAGGTATAACATCAGAGACCACCTGGACTTCTACAGCCGCTACCGATTCCCCAGTGAAAATGGGAATACATCACCATGGATTTCGTGGTTGGATAGCCAAAGTCACAGCAAAAACACGAAGCTATTTGGGTAATAGTGGATCGACTTACCAAGTCAGCGCATTTCATCGCCTATAACATGACGTACCCAGTAGAAAGATTGAGCCAGATGTATCTACAACAAGTTGTACGACTGCACGGTGTACCTGTCTCAATAGTTTCGGATCGAGACTCGTGCTTTACCGCAGAATTCTGGAAGAGCCTTCAGACAGCAATGGGAACTTCATTGAACTTGAGTTCAGCCTTTCATCCACAGACAGACGGTCAGACAGAACTAGTCAATCAAGTGATGGAGGATATGCTACGAGCTTGTGTCATTAAATTTGAGAATTCATGGGAGACGCATCTACCTTTGATCAAGTTTGCCTACAACAACAGCTACAACGCAAGCATAGGGATGGCACCGTTCAAAGCTTTGTATAGAAGACCTTGCCGATCGCCGCTATGTTGGGCCGAAGTTGGAGATACTCAATTACTTGGGCCTGAGATGATTCGAGAAACCAGCGAGAAGATCCAAATTGTACAAGAGATGATGAAGATGGCACAATCCAGATACAAAAGCTATGCTGACAAGCGACGAAAAGATGTAGAGTTCGTAGTTAGAGATCATGTACTACTCAAAGTTTCACCAGTTCGAGGCATCGTCAAATTTGGACAAAAGAGAGGCAAGCTATCACCGTGATTCATCGGACCATTCGAGATCCTAGAACGTGTTGGAAAAGTAGCCTACAGACTTGAATTGCCACCAAAGATGTCGGGAGTGCACAATGTTTTCCACATCAGCATGTTGAGGAAGTGTGCCCACAGCCCAGAGCACGAAAGACTCCATTAAAGCTTCAAGTACAAGCTTCTTGAGCACACTATACCACCTACACACCTTGGTGAGTCCTCAAACTTACTTAGTAGCTTTATGAGGTGTTTTTATGAGTTTTTGTACGAAGAGAATGAATTCATAACGTTTATATTTAGTTTTGTATAAATTCAGTACGTTCACTGTGAAGAAGATGAAGTACCAATCGATTGGCACTTTGTCCAATCGATTGCACTTTGTCCCAATCGATTGGTGAATTTCCCAATCGATTGGAATCTTTTGGATACCAATCGATTGCCATTAATATCAATCGTTGGGGTCAAACCATAATTTTCATAAATATAGAAATGCTTTCTATGGTTTTAAAGACAATATCTATATTTTGTATAAATCGGGAATTTATTTCCTACACTAATATAATTTTCTGTATTTTTATCGCGACCGGTTAATACCAGTTTATGTTTTAAAGCTGTTATTATATCGCATTTTGGGTGTGGGAGCACGTGAGCTCAACCACACCGTGGGTTTTCTATGGCTTGTTTGGAGGCCACAACAGTGATTTATATTTATATGTATCAGTCTCTCAATTCTCTCATTCACTCACTGTCTCTCTCAAATTCTCTCAACACTCTCTTGCTCTCTCAAGACACCAATATGCACACACACACACACACACACAGATTATACATATGATATACACATACACATATACATAGTTATATATTGATATATCTCAAAATCAAGAACAGAGAAAACTTTAACGACGGATTATTCGGCGGAATTCTCGATCTCAAATTCTCGATATAATTGCCCTCTGTGAGTATTATAAACTAACTCCCAATGTCTATGTATGTATAATTCAATATATATATGTGTATATATGTGTATATCAG
This sequence comes from Hydrangea macrophylla, assembly GCA_033977485.1. Classification (NCBI taxonomy): domain Eukaryota; kingdom Viridiplantae; phylum Streptophyta; class Magnoliopsida; order Cornales; family Hydrangeaceae; genus Hydrangea; species Hydrangea macrophylla. The sequence goes on from CM066997.1 coordinate 22,291,802, forward strand.
TATATATATAGCTGTGTATATATGTGTATATATAGATACACCATTAAAGCTTGAAATTGGAGTTTTACAAAACTTAATCAAAATCAATTCTGTAAATTGGGAATGAAAGGTTTTAGTCCCAATAAGCTACGGTTCGAATCCTACGGAGTAAATCATCCGAATCGTGACGTATTGTCGATTTAAAGTTTGTAATCCTTACTTTAATCACGAATTTAGAGAGATACAATTCGTATTGGTTTAAATTGATCACATATTTTCAATCTACGCAAAAAACCAAAGAAAACCAAATATTACATGACATGTTTGAAAACAGAAAACAGAAATGGGTATACTTTCAGTTTTAAAATCAAAACAGGGGAGAAAACGAAGAAGATGACATTGTGTGACAACTCGCGCTCGCGCGCGAGGCTCGCTCGCGCAACCTATACAGATTTTGGCAGAATTGAAATTTTTAACAGATTTTACGAAAAAGGCTTAATCGCTCGCGCGAAACCCCCCCCCCCCCCCCCGCCCCTCGCACGACCTGGGTATTTTGAGCAGTTTGTATATTTTTGTATAAAAGACTGTTTGGAAAAGGTTTTGAAAGTTTTCTTAAAGAACTGTTTGACGGATATACTGCTTAAAGGCCATTGCGTAGGAATTGGATTTATAAGAACGATTAAGACTGAGATTTATGTTGAACGAATATCCAGCTTTGAGATTAATAACTATTGCTACAATTTATGAACATTGACATACATATTATGGTCGAGGATGTGTCAACATGCATGTGTGTGAGAAAGCGTGAAAAGAGTAAAGAGTGGCGGTCTGGTGTGCGACCTCAATATCGATCGGATATTATTCCTGGTATTGGAGGCTACAGTGTTGTGTACGACTTAGATATCAATCGAATATTATTCCTGGTATCTAAGGCGCGCATTCCGGATATTGATCGGATATTATTCTTGGTATCCGAAGCGATGGTATGGTGTGCAACTTGGATACTGATCGGATATTATTCCTGGTATCTAAAGCGACGATGTGTTGTGCAACCCAAATATCGACCCGATATTATTCCTGGTATCTGAGGCGACTGTGTACTGTGTAACCCAGATGCTGATCGGATATTATTCCTAGTATCTGAGGTAATGGTATGTTTGAATTGAGTTTGTCGAGAGAAAAGAGTCAAAAAGATGAGATGATACATTGTTCATGCATGGTCGCATATTTATTGCTTATTTTTATCTCTTATGATTTATGTTGTAGTTGGGACCTTGAATTTATCGTTTAAATGTTTATATTGCACTATTGTTAGATATGCTTATATTTACTTTGTGAGCACATGTTTATTTTGCTCACCAGCTTTCATAAGCTAACAGCGTCGATGCGTCCTGGACTCTATGTCCAGATTTTCCAGGTCAGGAGCAGCCAGGGTATTTTGACTATGCTAGTTAGAGGCAGGGGACTTTCCAGGAAGCTGCTTTATATTTCTGATGTCTTTTATTTTGGAGTTGTAGTAGACTTTATGATAAATTTTCATAAGGCGGTTTGTGCCTAAGTTTATGACTGCTGTAATAGTTTAGTAACATTTTATTTAGAAATGTTGTTTAAGTTATTTGTTGCAGGGACAATTGGTCATACAGACTTGTCACGACCTACGAGTCCATAAAGGAAATTAAATGCTTTCATGATTTATGCTACGTCGGGGCGTGACAAAAGACTTGGAGCTTCGCTATAGTTTATGCTTATGTTTTAGAAACTCTGTAATAATTAAGTTGACAATTGGTGTATGTTGCTGTAATACTTCATTTATGCTTTCGCAATACTTATGGTTTTTAATAACTAGTCAACTTTGGTTTTATATATCGAACTTAGTATTTCGAATGCGTGGTTAAATCCAGTACTCTGATGATTAGACTTTGTTCATGGACAATGTGGTGACTTTCAACTATCATGGCCTACGGGTCTATAAAGGAATTTATTTCTCTATTTTTGCTAATGCGGGGTATGACAGTGACCCATCCAAAAGAGCTCGAGCGCTCCTGTCTCGATCGGTCGCATGAAACCGAGCCCTCGCCTTTACAAATTTCAGAATCCATTGCTAAACATTTTAAAATCAGTCCTTACTACTTAGGTACAAATTAGATAGCATAATGTACAACATACTAAAGCTCTAAAACATACATGCAACATACTGAACATCAATCTCAAGGTCTATGTACAACAATTGTGCATTAAGTAACTTGGATTAAAGAAGATGAAATAAAGGAAATGCAAACTAAGATTAAACTAAACACTACTAGAATTGAAATAAACTATAATGCTACAAATATCAACGATCCCTACAAAGTTAAACTAAAAACTAATCTAAACTGCATAGGTTGGCATAGCTCAAGTGGCAAAGAGCTTGACATATATAAGCTCCCTCCAATGCATAGGTTCGGGGTTCGAACCTCATCCCCCTCTCCCATATCAAAAAAAAAAACTAATCTAAACTAGTATTGGCAATAATGGCTGAGAGAGGATAAAGTTTTTATTGCTAGGATATGTTTTTGTTGTATCTCTTCTACAATAAATACACATGGTGTATTTATAGATACAAACCATAACTACCTATAACCACAGATTTGAATTTGAGTTACATTTCACTCCTACTACAATAACTAACAATTCAAATTCCTACAACTTCCAAGTAGTTTAGAAAAAAATGACTAAACCATGAGGAGTTAGAAAGATCGAGGAGGTGCTAAGAAGATCAAAGAGAAGAAGGAAGCAAAGAAGAAGAAGAAGATCATAGCATTGGAGCTTGCTTGAGGATCGACACATACACACACATCATATTCATCATCCATTAGTATCTAACCCCAAGTGAGTATTCTTACTCACTTAAAATTAAGTTTTACATAGTTTTTATGATGATCAAGGGACGTGCAAGATGCATGCAACCTCCAAAACATAAAATTATGTTACAAAACTTTTATTTTGCTATGAAATCGCAGAACCCAAGCTCTTGGGCTCGCGCGAGCGGTCACATGGGCTCAGCAGGCCGGTCCGAGCAATCACCAAGGTTGAGCGCTCGAGTTTGTTAGTTTTTTTTATAATATTTTGGTTGCATACATGTTCAACCTGTGATGCTAAAAGTTGTTTCACTCACCTCCCTTAAGAGTTATAACTATGATACACTTAACTATATTTTCCTAAACATTCTAGAAATGTAAAAGGTTTAATGGTGTCGGCAATTAATTTTTTAAATGCCAATTAATATTGCTTTTTACAAAATCTAAAACCTCATATAATTTAAATTAATTTGTATTTTAATTATTCATCCTAAGAAATAGATAGTTACATTCTAGTTTTAATCTCCACACAATGTTAGTTTAAATTAAAATAGATATAAATAAAAAAAATCAATCACGTAAAGTTTAGGATTATGTGAAGGGCAATTTTGATGATTTGAAAAAATGGTTGGTTTCTTCACATTTTCCTACAATTTCTAACATTTTTGGGAAAACTGGGCAAGTGTAACAAAGTTCAAGCATGCCAATTCTTTAAAAGAATAACTGATATTATACAAAACTTCAAGAGATATCAGTGCAACTTCCTCAAAAATTAAATAAAAAATATGCCAAATTTGATCTCCCAAATAGCTCATTATCAGTTCTAATGAAGTCCATTAGCGGCCCTCATTGGACCCATAAAGCAGTAGACTATGATATAATAGTTTAATAACCTTACAGTATATATATATACAATGCTGAACTTAGAATCATTTATCCTGTCTCCATTTTCTATTACTTGGGTCTAGTGTAGTGGACAATCATGTGACTTCACCAGTTATGGCCTACGACCCTAAAAAGGAATTTTATTTTATCTATTTTTGCTACTTCGGGGCATGACAACATATTAGTTTTGGTGTTGCAAGAATTTCAATAAAGACATGATCATTATTTGTTATTCCATAACTCACATATTTTCACCACCTTTATAGTTTAGTAGTAGTTTCTATATCTGTTTAGAATGCACTAGCAACAGCCCAAAATGTAGAATTTCCTTGTGCATTCTATATCTGTTTAGAATGCACTAGCAATTGCAATTTCAACCTAATATCCCAGAAAATCATCGCAAAATAATGAATTACCATCATTAAATAATATGTGACAACATCTACTGTATCAAATACATCAAATTCCACTAGGAATATCATACAGATTCAACACACCCTTTCCACCCCAGTCACAAAAATAACCATATACAATCTACAGAACCCAGTGTTACTTGGAGTCATGTTGCAAATTTGTTCTCTGTGTTCTTGGATATCCTATATAGCACAAGGCAAAATAATCTAGGACGATAGGATAACAACATTAATATTACAAAAATAAGAACTACCTAAAATACCTAAATAGAAGAATACAGTGAAAAGATTACAAACAACAAAACCTGTTCAGAATTTTTGAATTTGCTCGTTCTTAATGTAGTCAAAGCTAGTAAAACTAAGTAGAAATAGTACAATAGACGATGTATAACTTCTTAAAATAATTGAAAATATGCCAAAATGGAACTAAGATTTATTAATGAATTTGAACGGCAAATTACAAAGGGAATACGAAAATATCCATCAATCAACATTAATCCAAACAACAAAGAATAAGAAACCAAGCTAATGCGCGCCTAGGATAATTCCTTCCAAGTGAGACCACAGGCTAGGCAGTAAATATACACTGACAGCCGATCATTCTGACTCTCGACATATGTTTAATAGTTTCTTTCATTGAACTGATTACAATGGTAAACATCTAAACCTCTAGCTTTCGTGGCAGTACAGTCAATTTTTCTCTCAACCCTCTGCCTAATTTTCTGGTTCTTTGCCTACATTTTATTACTGGCCATTTCATCCATAGTCAAACAACTTATAAGTTGGGACCTAATCAACCCAAGACACCTTCATAGCTAGCCTTAAACTGACCAGCCCAATTACCCTAGGCAAGACACAGTTGTACCTCTATATCTGCAGCGATTCTTCCAGGTTCTGCACTTCCAATCTCAGTGACTTCCTTGATTGTTGTCAAAAGACTTGAGGACATTGATTTTCTTACATGCATTCTACATACATTATTGACCAATAGAAGTTGATTGCCTTTTGCAGATGCTCTCTCATTCTTCTTCTCCTTCCCCTTCTTTTTCTCTGTGTCCTTAACCTCCCACTTATTCAACAAGTTCAATGCAGGTACCCCAATAGATTCTCTTGGATGTTTGGACAAAGGGTGTAAAAGGATGCAGAACTGCATTGGTTTACAAAAGGGTTAGTGCACTTTTCCAAAGAAACAATAGAACAACAACAAATGAGTGAGCTTTTATTAGAATCTTTCCTTAATCGTAACCCTTAATTGTAATAAGGCAAAATAGGATGCAAATTTCAAATGGTTTCTAAAAGAGTAAGTGCAGTTTTCTAAGGCACTGCTTGGTATTTGGATTTCATGAGGGAAAGAACTGTCCCAAATCCCTCCACTTTTCTTTTCCCTCATGAAATCGCTTACAAAATTCATGAACCAAACAAAGCCTAATATGCAAATAGTATAAAAACATCAACAAGAAACAAGAAAAGTTTGAAATATGCTCTCTCAGAAGCTAGATTGTATACCTCTTTGTTGATTCTTTATAAATTCATTATCTCGAATTCCTTCATAAATATTAGGCATTGTACACTAGTGTTTTAGCCCCACTGCTGCTCTATACCCAACTTCAATGGTGTCCCTTATAAGGGTTTTCCACCAATTCTTGTTATCTTCTACTTCTTTGATCTCTGGGTTTCTTTATCTTTCATTAAATTATTCTCTCTCTCTCTCTCTCTCTCTCTCTCTCTCTCTCTCTCTCTCTCTCTCTCTCTCTCTATTCTTCAAATCATAACAATATTTCACATATATCGATGAACCAAACCTTGGCTTATAATGTAGGACTTGAACTAACAATTTCGTAGTGGTGAGAAATTCTTTTAAAATGTTTTAATATTAATGTCGGGAGCTAATCTAGGAATTTGGCCCATGGAGGTTATCTTTTACATGTTACAAGATTCGAGTAAGCTTTTTTATATTTGATGATAAAAGAGATATGAAGAAGTAGAGAAAGCACTTAGTCAATAATCTGCATAATTCTACGAAGTGTAGTTTTTTTCTCGAGAAACTTTATAATTCTTGAATAATTTTGATAAAGGTCACCCTACTTATAAAAAATAGTTCATACGGTCAATGTCCAAGATTCATATAAGTGGCGATCTTCCAATGGAATAGAAACTCATGATAATATTTTAGAAGTTTTGGACATCCTATTAAATTAATCTTTCTAGAAGGTCGCCCTACTTATAATATTCTGTACAAGTCTCTAAAAGACTCTAAAGAATTCAATAATTCCTTTAAGTCTAGGGAGTTCCGAGCATTCTGTACAAATCCATGCAAAATTACCTACAGCATAGTAAAAGTTCTTTAAATTTTTTTTTCCTCGGACAGAGAGAAGTTCCCTAATTTAACTACCATAACACAACCCAAAAACCTTTTGGGTGGTCAGGATAAGAGGCATATAACTTTTATCCTATCTGACATTTAGTGACGCCATCAGACAGGATAAAATAGACTTGAACTAGGTTTTTTTATCCCATGGAGAGTGCAATAACTTTAAACCAGGGGGGTGTTATTAGGTGGGATTAAAAATTAGAGATAAATTTTGGGACAATTTTTTATTTTTTATTTTTTTCCAGATATCTTTTTTCATATCCTATTTTGTTTTTGTTTTTCGTTCTCAATTTTTTCTTTCTCTTTTTCAATTTCAGATCTGTTTTTTTTTTCTTTGAGGCTTTGTTTGGTTCATGGATTTCGTGAGGGAAAAAAGACAGGAAAGGAAAACAAGATGGAAAACTAGTCCCCTCCGTAAGGTAAAAGGAACTAGTTTTCCATCCAGTTTTCCTTTTCCCTATCTTTTCCCTCACCAAATCCATGAACCAAACAAAGCCTGAGATTCCTTTTTTCCCCTTCAAATCTACTTTTTTTTGGTGCATTTTTTTCTATTCTTTTCTTTTTTTTTCTTTTTTTTTTTCGAATTTGCAATTGTTTTGGTGTTAAAAAGTAATAATTTAGTTATTATCTGGATACGTTCCAAACACAGGGCAACATAACAACTTATCAGACAGAAAATATCCTATCTGATCCTGCCTTATTTGCTTGTTTTATCTGGCCTGCTAAACGAGGCCTAATAGAAAAGGGGGCTTAACTTAAATATAACTTTCTTTTATAGGGTATATAAAAAAATTTCCAAAACCCCTTCTCCCAACCTAGATCCGCCCCTGATTAAGGCTCTGTTTGGTTCATGAATTTGGTAAGAGAGAAGAAAACTAGTTCATTCGTGTTTTTCCTTGTGTTTTATTGTATAAAGGAAGGTGAATGATTCGCAACATTCAAAATCTTTAATTTATTTCTCAACGTATTCACTTTTCTTTCCTATTTTCCTCATCGTTTTCCTTATTAATCAAACAACGGAAAATATTTTCCTGTACATTTTCCTTTCTTTTCTCCTCACTAAATCTAAGAACCAAGCAAAGCCTATTAGAAAGTTTTGATCTCCCCGATTTTAATGAAGCCCAATTTTAATGAAGCCCATCAGTCTGCCTATCCAACCCAACCTCTCCAAATCCTTGTTATAGGCTAGTCCATAACTTATGAGCCCAAATCCATCCATCTATCTAAGTAAAAGCCCACAGTAGCCAAGAACCCACTACCCTTTTCGGGCCAGAAGATCCAAACCCAAACCTTACATACGCATTCGAACTGCCTTCAACACGAGAATATAAAATTAGGGGTGCAACTCGGACGGGACCAAAATGGTTTTGGCTCTGTCCAGATCCAAGTTCGAATTCCAGTAGTATGCCCAAGTTCGGCATAAACTCGAACTTTTCAACCCAAGCCTTGTTTGTGAATTAGTATTACAACCCGAACCCGAGCCGGAGCCCAAATTACAATTTTTTTGGGTACAAACCGATATTTAGTATGTAAATAACAATATATAGAGTATTAAATCTATTTTTTTTTATTTTAGATTTGGGTAAAAACATTCATCTATTAATTTAATACTAGAATAATATCTAATAGTGTATTATTATCACTAAAAAACACTATAGTATAATGTCAAAAATAATACATAAATAGAATTCAGGCTCGGGCTCGGGTCCCATGAGTTAGCAAAATTCTGCCCAAGCTCGGCCCGAATTGACTTCGAGTTTGCATTTTTCTGCCCAAGCCCGCCCATGGTGAAAGTATCGTGGGCCCAAACCCTGTAATTTTTGGGCCGGGCCTGGGCCCGCCTATGGTGAAAGTATCACAGGCCCAAACCCTGTAATTTTTGGGTCGAGCCTGGGCCAACAGTTGGCCTTGCACCCCTATATTATAAATAGGGCAAATTACATTGACCTCCCTTGAGGTATATGACAATTACAGAGACATCCCCTCTAATTTGGCTCCCCTCTACCTACTTTTTGAGTGTAAGATTACCAAATTACCCCTTATCTCATAATATATATATATATATATATGTACATGTGTGTGTGTGTGTGAGCGCGCGCATTAGATAAAATTACATATACATTATCAAAATTTTCAAATTTAGATTTATAGTATTTGGCCCTAACTTTATAAAATTTGTAGCTCGAAAAAAAAATTATAAAAATTTCAAATTTTGGGTTTATAATCTTTAGCCTAACTTACAATCGTTAACAATAGTTTTCAGTTTTGTATTGGGAGTTAACTTTTATCAATACAAAAAATGAAAACAAAAACTGAAAACCAACAACCACAACGTTACCATGCGAACCCTTAGTTTTTTAATTTAAGCTAATTAACTTTTTTGTACAAGTAGTAGGTGAAAGATATTAGAACATTTATTGAGAGTAATACTATGCTTCCCAATTTTTCAGTCCGAATGATGTTGAAGTGAGACCACTGTTGAACCACTTTAACATCCCAACCAATCAGAATCAACTGGGTTCACTGCTATATGTGTTGGGAAACACTTTTGGGAAAGAAATTTGAGAAGCGTAGCATTACTCTTTTATTTATAAATATAAATAATAATTTAAAAACATAAAAAATCATCAACAAAATTATTTAGTACCACTTTAAAATGAAAAGAATAATAACAATAATAATAATAAAAAAAACACCAACAATTTTTTTTTTTAATAAATGAGTAGTTATATTGCATTTTTGTTTGCTGTATTTATTATTTTAAAAAAAAAACATGCTTAGTGGAGTCTTATATATATATGTATCTATACATAATAGGGCAATGCATGTACTAATTACATTTCATTGGAGCAGTTCATTCACAATGTTGGGAGCAAGTTCACAATTTTAAAAATATAAAGCATAAAAAAATGCAATATATCTATTCATTTTTTAAAAAAAATTTGTTGATGTTTTTTTTTTTCATTGTTGTTTTTATTTTTTTTATTTTTAAAGTGGTAGTAGATAATTTTGTTGATGATTTTTATGTTTTTTAAATTTACTGTTGATATTTTTCTTAAAAAATAAATAGTAAAAGCTTGATTTGGTATATACTGAAATTTTGTAGATGATTCAAACCTTTTTTTTTTAATTTTATAATTGTTAATATATATGTTCATTTTTAAAAGGTAGTGGATAATTTTTTGGATGATTTGTCTAAGGGTATAACAATCGTTTTCAAAATAGAAAAGGAGGTGAGTGTAATTTTTGAAAACACAAGGGAGGTCTCTGTAATTGTCAGATACCTCAGGGGAGGTCAGTGTAATTTGCCCTTATAAATATGTATACACATATATCTCTGCGAAAATCACCACCTTCTCTCTAGTTTCTTTCTCTAGAATCTGATATCGGGGGACTTTGTGAACTCTCTTCTAGTCCAATTTTCATGGATTTACAATTAGCTCAAACCAGATCCAAAACCCTAGTTTCTTATGCTTCGAATTTTCAAAATCACCAACAAACTACTCAAGTTTCGAATGGTCAGAACGTTGTTGAAATTGAAACCCTGAGTTCGAATGAACAAAGTCAATCAGATGATGACGCCCTAGGTTCGTCTGAGCAAAATCAATCTGGAAAAGCCCTATTAGCTTCGAATTCTCCAAAATCGCCAGTTCCAGATTATAAGAATCAAGATTCAAATACAAAAACCCTAAATTATGATCAAACCCTAGCTCCTGACGATCAAAATCTCGAAGCTGTGAACTCTAAAAACAATCATTTGTTGGCGATTGCTGTAACGCCCCAAAAACCAAGTCACGTGGGCGAGGTCAACGAGTCAAACAATACAACGTAAAGCACGAAATAATCCAGCGTGGACCAATCCACAAGGCGGAAGCATAGGGAAATTCTACGTGAATTCCAAAGAAAAGTCAATAAGTCAAGGGTTAACCCACGAGGACCAAATGGGCCAATTAGGGTCAATCAACATAGTTTGGTTTTGAAAGGGATTTGTAAAGAAGTATAAAAAAAAACTTCAAAGGTTTAAAAGCAAAAAGTAATGAAGTTTGCTTTGAAAGTTTATCACTAAAGCAGTTTTTAAAGGAATACGACCAAACGATCCTTAAAAAAATTGAAAGTAGTAATTTTTCCATAATGGGGTAACCATGGGCTAAGAATTGCTAATAAGTATTAAAAACATAATTTAACAAGGATCCTAGAAGATCCAACTATCAAGATTAAGATTAATAGAGGGATAACTAGGATCCCAAAATATACAAGATCATTAAGTCTAATATATAGAAAGAGTTATAAAACAAGGGCTAAACATGTGCTCAATTACAACTACCATGAAATAAATATAATTCCTTGTAATTCAATCTGCGAATAAGATAATGAATTACAACTAGAACAATGCTCCTACCATGAGATGTGACAAAGAAATGTTTTCTTTTCAAAACATAAGACTTCCTCGTAAGGAATCTTCAAACGGGACCCCATGCGTCGAATACTTTTGGGCCTTGCCCTAATCAATATTTCCTGAAAAAGGGATTTTATAGATTCATTAAGCACAACGGCTTAGTAGAAAACATTGTAGAAATGTACTACTACTTCTAAAATCATGCTATGACATGTGGTGCAATGCTTTGCCGTCGTGGCGATGCAACTAGCTAGATGGCCAAACCGTGAGACATTCCCAACTCAGTATCTCAATCGCACACTCTCACACCAGATAGCGAGCCATTCAAACGTGAGTATAGCATACAAGATCTCCGGTGGCTAATCGATTATGACCTTGCACTTTCGAATGTTTTAAAAATCACAAACATCCTTCCTCACTTCACACTCGCTTCTGGAATTTCATCAAACCACAACCCCCAAACGGGGATTCAAGAGACATTCTCCAATTGTGAGAATTCAAACAATAAACATACGTCCTAAGCCAATGCCATGAATGCTTTGCCGACTTGGCATCTATGAAATGCTACTAAATAATTATGCCTTAACAATATCATTTGTATGATTTCAATATTATGAAATAAACATGGTGAATCGTAATATCGAAAGCAAATAAATCAAGAAATTGAAGTAGAGCATAAATGTCATTTTAGGCATTTAAGAAATTACTAACAATCATAAGTAATTTAAACTACAACATCTCATCTAGCATTTAGGTTTAAGCAATAAATCAACTAAACACATAATGAGCAACTAATCATTTAAATAATCATGTAGGATGTGTTCAAGAACAAGTTTAACATATAATAACTCTAGCCTACACATAGCAAACCATGAAATTAGAAATTGGAGTGCACTTAAACAATGAAATCTACCTCTTGAGTATTTGGGCAAATACTCCAACCAAAGAGGTCCAAAGAGGAAAATCATCAACACTAGTAAATCCCATAAGCTATCAACACCTATTTAAATAAAATCACTTATAGAAATTATGACTATGGTGTGGCAAATATAGCATAAATCACTTTTTGGGTTCTAGGGAAAGAAGTGCTAAACCGTAGACCTTACGGATGATCCGAGAATACCAGTGTGGAGGTCTTGGTGGGATGATCAACTTTGTCTCTAAAGCATTGCTCCAAATATGGCTTGATAGTTTGAGCTAAAATCATGTATTTTCCGTATTTCATATGTTGGACTGTCTTCACTGTGAAGAAGACGAAGTCCCAATCGATTGGATTTTTTCCAATCGATTGATATCCCAATCGATTGCCAATCTTAGCAATTGATTGGTATGTGATCCAATCGATATGACCTTTTACCAATCGATTGTTACTATTTTTATACCAATAGATTGGACCCCTATCCCAATCGATTGGAAGTTGCAGAATACTATTTTCCTTGTTTAATTTATATCATAACTGCTTAGTTGTTTATTTACTGTTCAGTATTCCCAGCATGCTTTATCGTTATAATACAGACGTGATAATGAGTTAATGCGTTATAGGATCGTAGTAACGACGAAATTGATGGATAATGGTTGTGACGTTAGATAACGTAATGGTTGTGATTCCTTTGGAGTTAACGTTCATTTCATTCAGAGTAGTCAGGTCTGTCACGCCCCGGAGCAGCATAAATAGAGAAAAATAAATTTTCTTTATGGGTCCATAAGGAATGACAGGTGAAAGTCACTAATAATCCACACCACGCAGTACTAGTCCAAAAGAACAGCAACAGTAAACAACTGAAGATAAAAATCACTGTACTAGCTATTACAAAACATCAGAGTGTGGTCCACAGGATCACAACAGGTCTGAAGACAACAAATGCCCAAGTACCCGCTAACAAAAGGTTTAACAAAACAATTGAAATATAAAACTCATCATAACTCCTTCAGCCTTCAACTAGCGTACGGATAGTCCTCAGCGTAGTAATCTTCCCTGGCGTAAACGTCATTGGTGGGGCCCTCCTCTGGATAACACTCATCAGTGTACTGGTCATTACCTGCAGAATAAGGGACAGTATATTCTGGACGGGGAAAATCCAGGCAATAAAAGGCCGTCAGCTTACTGAGAGCTGAGTGAGCATAAACTAACGAGGTACCAGTTATCTGAAGTAAACACAAGCTTATGAAAACACGAGTTAACATCTTATTATAACCATATCTTGTTTCCTTATTCATACTTGTAAACCGACCCTTAACGTCTTGTTAATCGAATACCGAACTCAACATATTCTGATTTCATGAACAGACTCAATCGTTTAACTCTAGGGATACACCCTTATTCTGTCCATCGCTTTTAAGAGCAATATATCCTGCTCACCGCATGTCATGGACTCCACGTCAGTCTGTCCCCAGCTTTTAAGAACAATGGTCCTGTTCACCGCATTTCAAGGATATAACACTTCGAACAAGGCATATCAATCTATTGCCACGACTCAACGTCATCTACTAGTGATCCCAGCTCACCGCTTTTAAGAACAATGGTCCTGTTCACCGCTTTTAAGAGCATACCATAGATCATCCAGTCTATCTTAGGATTATTTGGTCCAGCTCACTGCTTTTAAGAACCATGTATCCGGTTCACCGCTTTTAAGAGCATATCATGACCGAACGTCCATTCACGTACCATTCCCAGAACTTATCAAACCTACTTACGTTTCATTCTACATCGACACATGACAATTCCCAATGTGGCCTGACTACTCTGAATGAAAGAAAACGGATATCGAACTCACATCAGAATCAACACGTCACCCATGTCTTCATATTACTTTTTATTTATCCATTATCCATAAATCTTTGGTGTCCCATTACTCCTGTCTTACCCACAGTCGCATACTGGAAGTCCGAATTAGAAATCGAACAACTAAACCTCTTATATAATAAACAGGCAAAGGATTCCATGTTCTGATCATGTCAATCGATTGAGATAGTGATCCAATCGATTGGGACAAAAATTGATGTCAATCGATTGAGAAGCTTGGCAATCGATTGAAAATGTCAATCGATTGGAATCCTATCCAATCGATTGGGATACGACTGATATCAATCGATTGATATTATGTCAATCGATTGGTACTACGTCTTCTCCAGCAGATTGCAAAAACAGCATATATAAACGTAGAAATCATACTTTTATCACATCTAATGGTCATAACAACTTGTAAATACATCAAATAAAGTGACCAAGTGAGTTAGGACTCACTTAGGGTGCGTTTGGCTTATGTTTAAAACTTGAAACCTCCAAGTTCTCTCTCTTTCTCCTCTTCTCTGTCTCTGTCTTCCCTCTCTGTCTCCTCCTCTCTTCTTTCTTCTTCTTTCTGTTTCTCCTTCTTCTCTCTCCCAGCTGCCAAGGCAGTGTGTGTGTGTATAGAGTGTGTATATATATGTGTAGATATATATATATATATGTATGTATATCTCAAGAGGTATGTCTCTCTCTCTCTCAAGGGTTTGAAAACAGCCCCAAGGCCAATAAATGAACAAGTATATATAAGGGTTAAGAGTGCCACACATTTAAAGCTGAAGGAAAGAAGAAAATATTTCTCAGCTTATGTCAATCGATTGGGACACAAGTCAATCGATTGGTAACAGATATTTGTTGTCAATCGATTGGAATAATGTCAATCGATTGGTATAAATGGCAATCGATTGGGATGTTGACACGTAATCAATTTTAGTCGGTCTGATGACAATCGATTGGGAACATGTCAATCGACTGGATTTCAAAAAGTGTCAATCGATTGGGAATATGTCAATCGATTGGTATCCAAATCTCACCAAAGGAAAGGTTAGGGTTATACAAGTATAGAAATGAAATACCAGGTCTTATTAATATACCAAAATACAAGGTATTACAAGGTCATATTGGGATTGTCATGTATCGATGTTAGAGTTGAACTTAAGTAGGTTTGTTAAGATTCGGGAATCTTGCGTGGGCGGGCATTGGTCAATCATATATTCTTAAAAGCGGTAGACAGATGAATGTGTCTACGACTGCGGTGGACAGGACCATTTGCCCTAAGATAGCCAGATGATCTAATCATATGTTCTTAAAAGTGGTAGACAGACGAAGGTGTCTACGATTGCAGTGGACTGTGATCACTGGTAGACGTCGCTAAGTCGTGGCATAGAATGATGTACTATTCCTTAACGCGTTATATCCCTGTAGTGTGTTGAACTGTGCATATGTTCTTAAAAGCTGGGGATGGACTGATGTGGTATCCACAATTGCAGTGGATTGTGCATATGTTCTTAAAAGCGGTGGATGGAGCAATGATGTATTATAGAGTTGAACTACTGTCGAGTCTGTTCCCCTATCATAATGTATTGTCAGTCTTAAAATGAGTAAGATGTTAATAATCGGATCATCAGAATGATTAAAGGAGTTACCCTCACTGAATTTAATGGCATTTAACTGGTAATAACTTCAATAGTTAATACCTTGTTAGTATCTAATTCACTCATCTTTCATTAAGCTGACGGCGTTTATGCCGCTGAACATTTCTATGTTCCAGCGCATCCTGGTCATGACTATACAGGTGAAGGACCTGCAGGTGAGGACTACTATGCCGGTGACGATGTCCCTACGGATGACTACCCTGAAGAAGGTCGGGCAGATGAGGACTACTACGCCGAAGACTACCTTTACGCCAACTGAAGATTAGACTAGACTGTAGTTTAATTATCTTTACTGCTTTCCAGACCTTTTGTAATTAGGCATATCTTGCCTTGACAATTGTACTTCCGCTGTGTTTTATTTTGATTCAAGATTCTGATGTGTAATAGTTAGTAACCTCTTTTTTGACATTAAGTTATGTTTTAACCAGAACCTAGATTTCATTCTTACTATCTCTTTTATTTATTATTGCTCAGTACCGCGTGGTGTGGACAATCATGTGACTTCACCAGTCACTGCCTTTGGACCCAAAAAAGAAATTTATTTTTCTCTATTTTTGCCATTTCAGGGGATGATAACATATTTCCTTATTATGCAATTATAAAAATGATTATGTTGGATGTAATTTTTAAAAAGTGCACAAACTATCAAATTTAGTTATTAAGTATTAATATATATATATATATATAAGAAGTGGGACATAAGTGGAAATTTATGAAAAAAAATTGGGACATAAGTGGAATTTATTGGGATGAATAGTATTTTGAAGGAAGTTCCTTCAAAAGATTTTGGGTCTTCATATTTGAAGATTTACTATTCATGGCTTCAAAAAATTCTTCATTTTAACATCTTTTAAAGGTGAATTGGAGTGGAAAAAATGCAAGTTGTCTTCAAAATTTGAAGGAATGAAGAAATGAAGCATTGGGTTGGATAGGGCTGTACAAATAAGCCGATAAACCGAACCGACCGGTCAGAACCAACTGGGCAGACCGATTTTAGTCGGTGTGTAACTGTTTTGGTCGGTGGTCGGTTTGGGGTTTTATAAAAACTGAGTATTCGGTTCGGTGGCCGGTTCCTTGTATATTAAACCGAGACTGAACCGAACCAACCGAACGGTGTCATCATAAATATTAGGAGATACAGATATATATATATAATATTTATGTATATCAAGCCTTCTTTCTCTCACATCTAACCCTTTTCTCTCTCTAAACTAACGTCTCCTCCCTAGGCTCTCTTAGAAAACCCTATCCAGTAGCCATCGCTGCCTCTTCCTTCTATGGCCAACCTCCCTCAACCACTCATCATGCCTACCACTTACCACATCAACATCACTTCAAGAAAATCCAACCCTTTTCCAAACGATTCAGATCCAGAGTTGAAGAGAAGAAAAAGATCCGACCAACACTCAGCGAGGATGATTCCGCCTCCTTCCGCCGTCTATACATCTTCCAGTCTCTTTCTTACCACCACTTAGCTATTCCCCAAGGACCTCGATACAAAGGTAAGCCCCCTTTTCTCTATCGATATTCTCGCTCCACTCTCTCTCTCTCTCTCTCTCTCTCTCTCGAATCCATTCTTTTGGATCGATGAATATGGTTGTGATTGAGTAATTTTTGTAGATCTAGACATTGTATTTTTTTGTAGATCTATAAACCTTGAGTCATTTTTGTTTATCTGTAAATCTTAATTTTTGTAGATATGTAAACTGTTCTTGAATTTGTAAATCTTAATTTGGTAGATCTGTAAACCCTTTCTTGAATCTTGAAAGAGTTATATTTTGTTTTTTTGTATAAATTTTTTTGTTTGATTTGTAGTGACTAAGCAACATTGATGGAATCTAAAAACTTTTTAGATTGAAAGGATTAGAAATTATCTCCTCAATCATACCCTCTCTTGGGCTTCCCTGAAACCGACCAAAATTGATCGGTAAACCGACTCCCCAAAATCGATTTCAACCAACCACAAACTGGTCAATTTCGGTTGCTGGTAACCAAAACCGAAAGTTTCGGTTCGGTTGACAAATTGCCTCCAAACTGATCGAAGTACACCCCTAGGATTGGAGATACTCTTATACAGTGTGATAGAACATGTTTGTCTGAAAAAAATTTGAAGAACTTAAAATAACAAATTTTTTTTAATTATCTTTAAAGCAACATATTTATATTAGATTCCCCTTATATCAAATTAATCTTAAAAACAAGTGTGAAGAGTTGGGTAAATCTGGTTCCCTATTTTGTACATCTCCATCCAAAAAAAGAGGATAGGTGGACCCCATGTGATGTTCAAAGGTTCAAAGAGAGTTTTAGAGAGAGAAGAGAAAGAGAAGAGAGAGAGAGAGAGAGAGAGAGAGAAGGGGAAGATGGATAGGGTGTTTTCAGTAGACGACATTGCGGACCAATTTTGGTCACCGCCGATTAGCTCAGACGGCGCCGCCAAACCATCTGATGATGATCAGGAAGAGTCAACGAGAACGATGATGATGAATCGAAGCTCATCTGAGTGGGCGTTCCAGAGGTTCCTCCAAGAGGCCTCCGCATCGGAATCCTCCCCTCCACCTCTTCCGTCGTCCTCCGCCAAATCGTCCGCCGCCGCCGCCGGTGGTGGTGTTTCGTCGTCGAGAGGTGAGAAGAACGACGTCGTCGAGATCACGGATCAAAGTCCTCGTGCGACTGCTGCATCAACGACGTCGTATTTTGAATCGGATCCTCCGAAGAACATTCCAGTAGGGTCCGAGGAGTACCAGGCTTTCCTCAAGAGTCGCCTCAGTTTGGCTTGTGCCGCTGTTGCCTTGACACGGGTATGTATGTGTGTGTATATATATATATATATTTGTATATTCGTGTTTGGTTGTCGGGAAAATTGATGGGAAATGAAATTAACATACCATGAATTCGATATATGATGTTCTTATTGTCTCCAAATCGAATCCATTGAAAACCTCGGATCCAATTTGAAACTGCAAAGTTTAAGCTACTATTTTGGTTTGATTTTTTCTACTTTTCTAAGCTACCAAACAGAGTATCACAGTTTTTTTTTTTTTCTGATTGATTGATTGATGCATGTTAGCACTCAATTTATCATGCACTTGATGTTTGATGTTATTGTTTCCAATCGATTGAAAAACTTAGATCCACCTCGCCAATTTGGAACTTCAAGATTATTGCTAATGTATTGATTTTATTTTGCTTTTCTCAGATACCAAACTGAATATCACAGTTTTTATCTGATTGGTTGGCGCATGTTAGAATTTATCTTCTCCCATTATTTTTGGTATTGAAAATGGATTTATTCAAATTCAGGGTGCGTTTGATTTCCTTTATTTATATTTCGAACTGACATATGGATGTTTACTGTAACATATGATTATAATTCTTTTCTAGACTGATGACAAGATGGGTTTCAGAGTATTTGCACTGTTTACCCATGAAAAGCTCTTTTTGGAGGCTTAGGCTTAGTTTGGCCCCCATTTTGGTGCTTCTCCTTTTTTTATAGCACAATTTCATGTTAATTTATTTGGTAACTAGTTTATGAGCTTTGCAAAAATTGAATTTAGGGCTTTTTTGGAGGAGCTGTTAAAAGCTCAAGGTTGCTTTTTGGTTTCATGATTTTTTTTGCAGAGTAATGTGTCACTTGTACAAAATTATCAAACAACTTAATAATAAATTTCATAAGCTCATTTTAAAAAGCCACATGGGGGCCAAACTAAGCCTTAGAATAGGGAACCAATCTCTAGGAGAGAAATCAAAATTAGCCCTGATTTGATGGGAAACCAATTTTTAGTTTATTCATTCATTTTGTTTTATTTTGAGCTGTTGAGATATCTCTCTTCACTTTGCTCATCTTTTGTATTCCCGTCTGATGAGATTTCTCTTTTCGTATTAGAAAGCCTTGTTTTATCTAATACATTCTCAATAATCAAAGATTTAAGGAAGACTGGAAGAGAACAAAACACTGAGTTTAAAAGAGTTCTTTTCTTTAATCAAACCCAAGTTGGGGTCTTATGAAAATGTTTGATCACTCCTTTTTATAAAAGCAATTTTTTTTTTTTTTGGGTGTGTGGATGGCTAAATATTATACCATGCACGTTAGTGACCTCACACTTCAAGTTCGTTCTAGACCCTAAGAGGAAAATTTTTTTTTGAAAACTTGATGGCAACTCGAACTTGTGATTTAGAGCACCTACCATTTGCCTTTGTGCATTTTTGCAGTGTTAGAGTTTTAGGGATGGCCTTGACGTATTTCCTTGTTTCCAAAAAAAAATATGTGAAGGCTGGTTAATAAAAATTGTTCATATCATGTCAATAGGCTTCTTATGTCAAAACTCAAGATTCTGCTGCTGCTGTAGCGGACAGTGGATCACAGGTTTCCAGTACTTCACAATTGGGATCTCAAACACCTTGTAAAGGTTAGTATCTGCAAGTAATTTGATAGTTTGTTCAATCCATGCTTTAACAATAGGGTCCATAGAGGATTTCGTCTCCCGCTTCACTTTGCTCCACTGGCACCAAAGATCAAGAATTGGGAGGGTAGGTGTATAATTCAGGGCGGACCCAGGATTTTTGATCGGGGGCCCTAGACTATATGGGGTTCAGGGCAGCGCCCCCGAGGCGAATTTTTTTGGCTCTACCCATACAAATTATGTGTAAAACGATAGAATTGGTTTAACACCCCTAATTTGGAGTAAATCATGTAATTTTAGGAGGGCTATATCTAAAACTTGTAAAATATTACATGTAAGTCTAGAATTTTCAAAAGTGCAGTGGTCTTGTGCCTAAAACTTGTAAAATATTATAAAAGTCCAAGGGGGCGTGTATGAAATTTAGGAGGGCCTATTTCTAAAATATATTAATGATTACACATGATTTTGTAATTTCCAAAAATCCAGGGGGGCCTGTGCCACCCCTGGGTGGTATGTGGGTTCGCCCATGGGTGTATTTGTGACTTTGGATAATGTATATGGACACAAGTAGTCTACGTAGATATCTCCTATTATTGGTTAGAAACATTGAAAATCACATTAATATTCACTATTAGGATTTATACCATTCTAATCTCTACCTACATGGAGGCAGGATAAATTAGGTCGATTTGTCTTGACAGGATAAAGAGTAGTAATGCATTTAAGAATAATGGTGACTTGATAACTTACACCATAGTAAATGAGTGTGTATATATATACATATTTCATCATGGAAACATTCAGATGATACATGCACAAATAAATATATTTCATCATAGAAACATGTAGATCGCATATGCCTGTGCAGTTGCACTCGATGTTCGATGAACTCTTCTAAAAGAGGTTGAAATACCTATGTAGGACTGAACACACAGAGATGGGTACAAGATATGTGTGTGATACTTCTAGGTGAACACACCAAAATCATGTCACTTCTAAAAGTTTACCTTATAATTTTATGTTGGAGGCTCTTATTATGTGTTTAATGACCGTCTTTGCATCCTTGGTTTCAGGAATGTAGGAAATTCGATACTTGGACACATACCGACATCCGACGTACATTAACCTAGTTCATTTAGAAGGTTGTACCCGCATACATTTACACCCTGGTAGGGGTGTTCATGGGTCGGCTTTGACCTTGGCCCGATCACCTGACCCGAACATGGTCGGGTCTGCTAGAGCACCCGTTACCGAACCGAATGTGAGTTGAAGCCGAAGGTGATCGGGTCGGTTCGAGTCGGGCGGGTCTCGGCTTTGACCCGCTAAACACACAAGCCATGTTTTCAAGTCCTTCACATGGATTTTATTCAAATATCAAACTACTTCTGCCCAGATTCAAGTTTGTAACATGGATTTATTCAAATTTCAAACTACTCCTGCCCAATTTCAAATCATTCACACAGCTATATTGATTCAAAGCAACCAAACCACCATAACATTCACAAATGACATTTACAAATATGCAAATAAACCACCAAACCACCATTAATTAACATTAAGCATAACCTGTCATCACATGCAAAATCGGAAAATACAGCAAGGTAAATCCACATATATGCACACTAAAATAAAACACAGTCTCTTGACAGTCATAACCAAATGTTTGACAACTAATTCAAAATGCAAGAGTCTTCAAACTTTGTCAACTAATTCAAAAAGCTATTAGCAATTTATAAAAACTAGCAATTCCAGCCACCAAGTTTCCCAAGCACTTGATAGTCTTCACCAGTTCTCCTGGACAAAAAAAACAACAAAAAAAAAAAAACAAAACAAAACGAAATGACACCATAAATATGAGAATTTGCTACCTTGCTAGTGTGCTTATACAATATTTAAATAAAAGCAATAAGAAGTATGATACCTTGCCAAATGTTTCAATCAACTATTCCTTTTACTTGATCTCTGACTTGGTTCCGAATCTAAATTTGCTACAAACAACATTTTTGAACAAATAAGTTAAATGTTGGTTTACTACACCATAAGCTTTATAAGGTACAAAATTGAGGTCAAGCAATGAAAAATATTACCTAATTCACATGCTTCTTCAAGCTCCTCAATATGGCCATTGATCTTCGAAGGTTAATTGGTACCGACACTTGAAGCCAATTTTACACACATACTAGAGTTTCTACCATTAAAGGGGAGAGTGAACTACGAAATGGATCTAGTATGCGCCCTTCGGTACTAAATGCTGACTCAGAGGCAACCGTTGAGACGGGGACCGACAAGGCATCCTATGCCACAATACTTTGTACCTACTAGAATTGTTCTTCCATCAAAGCCAATATGTCAAACTATTCATCATTTGTTCCCTCAGGATTTTCAACCAAGTACTTGTCTACTTCATTCTTAGATCCCAAAGATAATCTACCCTCCAAAAAGCTTTGGAACCGAGAGCCAATAAGCTTATGTGGATTATCACTATCAACACCAACTTCCCTACTCGATGCCCCGGGACTAGTTTGAGTTTCAACTTGCCCACTTGGTGAACCAATTGAAGCATGATGGTCATACAATCGGGTCAATACACCCTTCACTTTGTCAGTCAAAGCCATAGCAGAACCATTTTCATACATCTCAGAAAAGCAAAACTGTAAGTAAGACAATTTTTTCCTTGGATCTAGCACCACAGCTACATACAACAAGAGATTAATTTTATCCCCCAATCCCCAATACTTGTCAAACTTAGCTTGCGTATTTCTCGCCATTTTAGAACCACGTATTCCGGAGTTAGCATTAGTTGGTTAATTGTACTTTGAATCACAACAATCTCATCAAAGAAAGTATTTGAAGTCACATACAAAGAGCCCGAAAATCGCTTTGTTGCCAATAAAATAGTCTAAAAAATTTGACAAAAGCCCTACAATTTTCCCAATCTTCCTCGGTTGGAGGGCCCCCTCCGCTAGAATCACTAAAGGAGTCTTTGTACTTTGCATCGTCATCCTCCATTCTCTCGAATACCTTTTCAAACTTTTCAGCACTTTCCAACATTCTAAAGGTAGAGTTCCACCTAGTTGGCACATCTAGGCATAGCTGCATAAAAGACTTTTCGACTCAATTTTTTGCTTCTCCACACACTTCTTAAAAGTTTCAAACCTATTTGGAGAGGACTTCACATACCTCACAGTGTCACGTACCTTAGAAATAGACTCATTGAGTTCTGTCATTCCGTCACCCACAATCAAGTTAAGGATGAGCACAACACCTCATGTGCAAGAACTCATGCACTAAGACGGTCCCATCCCAATCTTTCACTATTCTTTGTAAGAACGTAATGATTCCGTTGTTAGAACTAGCATTACCTACTGTCAATGTGAAAATGCTACCAATGTTCCACTCTAGCAAGCAAGACTCGATCTTTTTACCAATAGTATCTCCCCTATGATTGTCAACTTGACAAAAGTTAATTATCCTTTGTTGTAAGACCCAATCATCATCAATGAAGTGACAAGTAAGACACAGGTAACTTACATTTTGTGTTCATGTCCAAGTGTCTGTGGTTAGGCAAACCCTACGACTTTTCAAGACATTCCTCAACTTATCCCTTTCCTCATTGTAAATTTTAACATCTCTAGCTATTATATGACGAGATGGGATAACACGAAATTTAGGATTCATTACATTACAAAATCTTCTGAATCCATAATTCTCGATAAACCTAAAGGGCAACTCGTGAAGAATTATCATATCGGCAAGAGCTTTCTTAGCAGCCTCCAATGTAAAACTCACTGCAACTAGATTATTCTCCTCTTCTCCTTTTTTGGGTTGAAAAGACAATGTTGTTTAGCCCTTGGATTTCTTTACGGCCAAACCCAAAGGATCACTAGGACAAACACTCAAATGATTTCTAAGATTAGTTGTCCCATGATTCTTTGGATCAACTCGATATTCTTTTTTACAATGTTCACAAATAGCTCTTGGGCCATCTTTATCATCTACTTTGTCGAAATGGTCCCACACAACAGATTTTTTTCTACCACTTATATCAATCTTCATACTCACCTTGGTTGGTGGAAGAGGGGGTTTTCTTTTGGGTTTGGAGTTGCACCTGTGGCAGGATCTTCAATAGTAGGGACTTGGTTAGATAGAGCATCTGCATCTTGATTACCAGAAAGATCCATGCCCTAGAAATCAGTAAATATGAAATGCAACTTGGTTATCACTAGCACACTGAAATCAGTGAAATGCATCAAATAATTCGTAACAGACATGGATCTATAACAACATGCAACAAAACTTGGATCTAAAGTCTGAAGAGGATGTGACCAATGTTGTCAAATCGTGAATCGGTTTGCCAAAATTATGAATCATGAATCGAATCGATTACAATTCACGATTCACTTTTTTATAAACTAGATTGGCGTATTTTTAAATACATATAGAACACATGTATATATATATATGTATGTTTAAAACACATGTATATATAGATGTATGTTTAAAACACGTATAAATACAATGTGTTATTTTTTTAGGATGTGAAGCCCAACACTTCATATACATAAATGTGAATAGGAAAAAAGGAAAAAACATTGGACAATGCATGAATGGCATTATTGGAGATTTGCTAATTAAAAGCTTGGCATTTTCTAATTAGTAACCTATTTATTTATACACTTTTAGAAGTTTTATATTTAGAAATTGTTTCACAACTTAATAAACTATAAACTAATACACTTGTAGAACATAATTGGCAAGTAACACAAGCAAAAAATAAGACAACACCTTTTCCTTAAATTTGTTAACGAAGCTCATAAATTTTATGAATCGTATGAATCGTATCGTGAATCGTATGAATCGAATCGTGAATCGGACGATTCAATGCGATTCCGATTCATGTGCACGATTTGAATCGTTGGGCATTCGAATCGAATCGTGAATCGTAAGATTCTAACCATGGATGTGACCGTAAGAAAACTACAAAAAATACAAATGATTCTTTGATAAGAAAAAGATAAAAATAAAAATCAAGAGAACATTAAACCATCAGGTGCACAAAACATTGACAACCATTAACAAAGGGGGCTAGATTCTCATAGTAACAAAAAGATAAAAAGGAACATGGATCTATAACAATATGCAACAAAATATGCAACCAAATTTGCAATATTTATAGTGTTAATGATCTCGTAACTGTCGTTGAAGGATCTAAAGAGGATGAGTCTCAAACAATTAGGGCTCGGTCAAGCCTTCCCGTCGCGCGCGTGCGAGAGAGAGAGAGAGAGAGAGAGAGAGAGAGAGAGAGGTGAAGAAGGCTGAAGCTCGGCGCCTGGCATGGGGAAGAGAGAGGCTAGGGTTAAGTTTATTCATTAGTATGTATATATATACATATATAAAATTATACTATATTCCGTGTTTGGTCGGGTCGGGTGACCCGCGAGATTTGAAGTGGAAACCCGAGACTCAAACCGAACCCGTAGAAAACACAAAATGTAAACCGCCACTCGATCCAACAATCCACCAACCCGACCCATATCCGTCGGGTCGATTCGGCGTGTCGGGTTGGCGGAAAAAATGAGCAGCCCTACACCCTGGTATAATGTCTACCAAGATATGCCACATATAAGTTAGTGTATTAATTTGATCTGAAAGATATTATTTTTGGTCATTTTCTTTTTTGTTTCTCTTTGGCATAATCATTCCATTATGGGTGTTATGTAAACCGAACCCGTAGAAAACACAAAATGTAAACCGCCACTCGATCCAACAATCCACCAACCCGACCCATATCCGTCGGGTCGATTCGGCATGTTGGGTTGGCGGAAAAAATGAGCAGCCCTACACCCTGGTATAATGTCTACCAAGATATGCCACATATAAGTTAGTGTATTAATTTGATCTGAAAGATATTATTTTTGGTCATTTTCTTTTTTGTTTCTCTTTGGCATAATCATTCCATTATGGGTGTTATGTAGGATGCAGCATGAATCATGATTGTGTTGAATATAGAATGTTGCATCTACTTTTTTTTGTATTTCTTTTTTGAATTTGTTTACTCTTTGTAATTGTAGCATCAGAGTTTGATTTATCCAAGAGAGAGTATAAGGATGTTGGTGGACCACTTGGAATTTCTTCATTACCAGACATGCATAAGAAACCTGTGGTTCAGGTGAGGTCTACAACAAGTGGATCATCTAGAGAACAATCAGATGATGATGAATTCGATGGGGACATGGAAGCAACTCAAAATTTGGATCCTCTCGATGCAAAACGTGTAAGGAGGTAATCATGGTTTCAATCATTCTAGTTGTTAATAATTTTGCTCTATTTAGAACTTTGACACTTGCAGATATTGGAAGCTGATTTGATATGTGGGGATAACCCTGAGGTAAGGTCAAAATACAAAGACCTCCCTTATTTTATGGAAAGCAAAGTGTTTTCTTTTCTTGTCTTTTATTTTCTTTTCTTTTCTCTCACTAAATCCATGAACCAAACAGAGCCTTATTGTGTGCTGGAGGTGCAAGGAGCAATGTTCATCTATTAGTTGCGTGAATTTTGTGTTGGCATGTACATCATGTCCAAATGCAGATTTTTATTTATTTATTATTTTTTTTTTTTGGTATTGGGATTTTTGCCCATACATTTTACTCCTAGAAAACATTCATGCTTGTAGTTTTGAACTGATTCAGCTCTTTTAAGTGTTGGGTATCACCATTCTATAGAGTATACCTATAGTTAACATTTTATTTCATTTTGTTTATTTTGAAATGTGATCCCCTCCATTTGTGTTATATTTTGTTTTGGCAGAATGCTTTCTAACAGAGAATCAGCTAGACGCTCAAGAAGGAGAAAACAGACCCATTTGAATGAGCTGGAGACACAGGTTTTTTTTTTTTTTATCTTGCATATTGCCTCCATTTGCTTCTTTTTTTTTTTGCTTTTGACCTTTGGCTGATTTTTAATGAAATACACGTTTATGGCCAGGCTGGTCAGTTAAGAGTTGAAAATTCTTCATTGTTGAAGCGTCTCACTGATATAAGCCAGAAGTACAATGAAGCAGCTGTTGACAATAGAGTTCTTAAAGCTGATGTCGAAACAATGAGAGCAAAGGTAAGACGTTCCACAGGGTTCATTGAAGTTTAGAGGGCATTCATCAACACCCATTTTTTTTGTTTTCTTTTTGTGGGTGGGTGGGTGGGTGGGGGAGGGCGTGAACCAAACCCATAAATGTGGTGTAAGGGTGTGTTTTGAATGGCATCTTTAGAATGCATTGTCGCTTATTGTGTTCACATTATCTGATTTTCTTTTTTTATTTTAAATATGTATAGAGCATCTCCAATGGACAGTAGATATTTTGAGTCGTGTTTTGGCTGCTTGAATGGTCTTTTAGCTACCTAAATGACTCTCTTCACCATAATGCGCTATAACCAGAGTACGCGAAATAAGTAGTCATTTAACATTTTGAATACATTCCAAACATAGATTAACTCCAACCATTATTTTATGGCAACCCAAGATTCCAAGGCCTGTGATCCCTCCACATTTTGGCTCCCCTCTCTCTCTCTTCCAAAATTGCCTCCCCATTTCAATAGGAGCCATTTTGCCTCCCCTTTGGCTCGCCCTTGGAGTACAGATTTCAGGACAACGAGGAGCCAAAATGGTAGTTGTGGAGGTTGACTATTCGGTTGGCCTCTCCGTAGGACCGTTGGAGATGCCCTAGTACAAATATTTATTTTCGCAGTAGAGCAAGTCTTAATTACTTCCGCTCCTCAACCTTTACAGTAAATAACTTCTCAAAATTTACCCCGCTTTTGCTTTTATTATCTTTATATTTATATCTGAAGTACATAAGTTTTGATACGTATGAAAAAAAATTACTTGCATTCCAAATGCAGTATAAATATCGCGTTGGTCTTAAAGCCAAACAGGTCTTTCCTTCTCATTTACACAATTGTTGATTTAATCTCCAGGTGAAGATGGCCGAAGAGACAGTGAAAAGAGTTACTGGGTTGAACCCACTATTTCAAGCCATGTCTGAAATGACGATGCCATCCTTTCCCGGTAGCCCATTTGACACATCAGCAGATGCTGCCGTTCCAGTACAGGACAACCCACAACAAAACTTTCACCAGCTCACTGCTTCGATGAATACTCGCGAGCCAAGAATTCAAAATCAAAGTGGTTCGAGAGACAATACTTGCGTAGAGAACGTGCAGCTGAATAATCCTACGACAGCAGCAGTAGCAGCATTGGCGGTTGATGGGAACAAGATGGGCAGAACGGCTTCGATGCAGCGGGTGGCCAGCTTGGAGCATCTGCAGAAGCGTATTCGTGGAGGTGCAGGTTCTTCCTGTGGAATGCAGGGCAGCGCAGAATAATAACCAACAGTAACAGCTTCACTGCAGTGGATTGATGTTTTGATCAATTAGGAAATGGGTTGGAGAATGGTTTTTTTTTTTTTCCCCTTTTCTCTCTCTCTCTATCTTATTGATTTATAATGGAAGAAATCCTATTCTTTATGCTTTGATTCATTGTGGATCTGACTCAAGTTGTAATACATAATTCTATTGTGACTTGCTATGGATGGAACAGCTCCATGTATAGCAAGGCAGTTGTTTCTCACTCTCTTGGTTGGATTACGTAACCCTCTCTCGTAATGGGTGATTTAGTTTCTTATTTATTCGCGTGCTTTCCTTGCACATAATTTTATCATATGTGGAGAAGTTTTTTTTTTTTTTTTTTTTTTTTTCGCGGAGTTTACGCAGCGTGAATGTCTGCTACTGGTCATGTGTTTTTTTATTTTTTTAGGTCGCTTGACAAACTCTATATGACTAGAATTAATACCCGTGCGATTGATGGGAATGTATTTTTAAATTTAATGTACATATTTTTTTACTAAACAAATTTTATGTATGTAAATTTTTTCGAAGTATTGTTATTTTATACTCCTATATAATATGGTTATAATATTTTAGTTAATTACTTTAGTTTGTATTATATGTGTGCATTTGGAGATATATATATATATATATATCATATTGGGCAACGGCGTGGATCCCAAAAAGAATTGATTTAAGAGCCAAGAGTTATCCAATTGCTCAACTTTGGATCTTGGCCCTTATTTACACTATGTTCATTTTCTACACTTGGATTAATTACGTCCAACGGTCATAATTCAATATCATAGACACAACTAATGCACCATATAAATTCTTCCCTCTAATTACTCCCCGAATGAAATTCTCTCTCTTATCTCTCACGCAACTTCTCTCTAACTGGAGAGCCTGACTCTCTCTCTCTCTCTATATATATAAGAGATGGAGAGTGAGAGATAAGGAAAGAGAGAAAGAAAAGGAAAAAAAAAAAGACAGATTATACATATATATATATATATATGTATTATTACTTTAAAAAAAATAGAAAAATCATAGAGCTTCCGTGTGGCAGGCTTGTGGGCCACTTTATATATATATGATTGGTACATCATAACACATAAATAAACATGATGACGTAGTGTGATAGTCTCACTGAAATATAAGTTCTTCCCAAAATACCTAACCTTGTTTGCTACAGGTCAAGTGGGCAAGTTGGTTTGCCCAAAACCTACAAGGTGTGTTCTAGTCAACCATTCAAAAGCAGCCACGCATCGGATAAACTGAATCCTCTCATTTTGTTAGGTGTTTCAATTAGGGGATTACGTACGCCTCTTCTGTTGAATAATTTTGATGCTAGCTTCCTTCGTGGAAGTTAATTTTGTTATTTTTTCCTTTAACTATAAAAATAAAATAAAAATAAAAAACAGCCGCCACCCATTAATTAGTTTATGTTTCTTTGTTTTTAGGGTTAATTACAGATAACGTTTATTATGGTTAGCATGTTTTTAGTTTAGGGTTAATGTACAATTGTTGGTAAGGTACAGTGTAGTTAACGTATTTTTCAGTTTAGAGTTAATGTGCAATCATTAATAAATCAATTTAAGTTAACAGAGTAGAAGTCTGTGTAGGCTCTGTTTCTTTAAATCTAACTGGTTTACTAAAGGTTGCATAATAGTCCGAATAAATTACACTTTGCACCCATGGGGTGATTTAACTTTGGCCTTTTGTAATTTAAATTCTGACACTTTGATCCTTATAGATTCAATTTAGGTTCAATGCAATCTATTCATGAAAATCTCATACAATTGTTGGCAAATATATGTCACATAAAAATAGAGTGCTCTAAGTAAATTTACCATTATGCCTAATGATGTCGAAAATTGGTAAGAGGGGTTTAGATAGAGACACAAGAGATTATATGTGGTTCGGCCCCGTTAATGAGGTGACCTACGTCCACGGTTGCGTCAGTGCGCTTTCACTAGCAGATCACCGGTGGCCTTTGGTGAGCCAACAGAGTGGGCGGCACTACCAGAAACCGACCGGGTTTTTGCGTAACAGTGAGTTGTTCATATGTTATTCTTTGGAGTCAGAATGCGATCCACTTCAATGGGGGTGGGTGGCCTCTTTTATAGGTCCAAGAGACCACTCGTACAAGACAACTTATTAGATTAGGAAGCCTAATCTAGCTACAAATTGATTAGCATGATTCAAGGAAAGTTTCCTAAGTGGTTTAGGAAACTGTTAACTATTTCCATTAGCCTTCTAACTGATTAAGGAAACCGCTCAGAGCCCAGCTGGCCAAGCCGATCATGTGTGAAGTACAGTTGTATCGTATGCCCCAGTTGTGGGCCCGTACCGGGCGGTTCTATCATAACGGCCTGGGATCACTAGAATTGGGGCGTCTCTTCCGGATTACTCGGGGACACTATGTTGACGTGGTGTTTTGACTTTGACCTGATATTTTTATACATATCATTTGCCCCCCATTTTCGAAATTGATGTGATGCCCTATCAAATACAGTTTGAAAATTAAGACTGCCCCCGAAAAATCGTTCGGGGAAGAGACCGGGATCTTGCCCAGGGCGTGACCGGTCGCGATAGTCTTCCGGGGTCTGGACCGAGCGATGGCTGTGTTGCCCCGAGACCGACTGCCGCCATGTGTCAACTGGTCACTGGCCAGGTCAGGATCCAACGAGGCTGGTATGAACGTAACCGAACAGTCACGTCGTTACCGGACCGTCAAATCCGACATTAAATGTGCGCGTCTTTTGAGGCGACGTTCCGCGTGCCCGAGGTGACAATTGTCGGCAGGTTTTGGCGGGAACGCGTTTTGGCCGTTGGATCTGATCTGATCTGGACCGTCCGCGCTATATATATAAGGAACACTTGTACATTTCAGAAATTCCTGCTGCCAAGAGATAGAAATACCGAGCGGTTTGAGAGCAAAAAGTCCCCGGTCACGCTTCCTGAGCCCTTTTTCCTGTGTTGATTCATGTAAGTCTCACTCCCGAGTTTCAATTCGCTGCTCTTCCATTTACCCTCTTTTCTTTGACTTTTCCAAGTAAATCTGGAAAGGACGGATCCATTAGGTTTCGAACGAGAGTGGCATTTTTTCTTCTTAAGGTTCTGTTTTTACTTTAGATCAGGCAGCACGTTAGACAGGTTGAACCAAGCGGGCTGTCCCAGGGTAGTTTTAACTGAGTGTCACCATACTTTCAGGACCTTGTACTCCATACCCTTTAGATTGATAACCTTAGCCCCTTTGTACCTCAGACTCGGAGTTCCTGACCCATACCTAGGTCGTCATTTGCTTCCTTGCCCAGTCACTGAAACCCCAAGGATGTGTCACTCCGATTTCAACTCGTCTTCCCGGTTGGAGGATGAGCGGTCCGGGTCAGGGACGCCAGACACAAGTCTAATTCCACCGTCTACGACCCCCTCTGATCACCATAGTGAGGGCAGAATCCCAATCCGTCTATTTGACAATGAGTTGGACCAGGAGGCCCCCGTTGCCTCCGTTTTCTGGGGTTCGAGTGATGAAACACCAGGGGAACCCGACCCCGAGGTAACCTTCGCCAGTGAGTTCATCCCATCTACCCTGCGTGCTGAAGATCTCAGTCGCATTAGGGATAGGTATAGCCTTCCCGACTACTGCTCCCGGGTCGTGAATTCGGCGGAGCCCAGATCTACCAGCGGGGTTTCACCACCCTATATGAGAACACCCTCATGGATGGATTCCGCATTCCCCTCCATCCAGTCGCTCGGGACGTCTTGATATACTTGGGGATCGCCCCGGGTCAATTGGCCCCGAACGGTTGGAGGTTTCTTATGGGGTCCATCTCCCTTTAGCCCCAAGTTTTTGGGTATGAGCTTTCCGTTCAGGAGTTTTTCTGGATGCACCGACCGTTTCCCGAACATGGGAAGGTCGGGTTCTTCTCTCTCGAGGCTCGACAGGGGAGAAAAATCATAGGGAATTGCCTGAGCAACAACAAGGGTTGGAAGAATATATTCTTCCAAGTATCTACCCTTGGGCTCTGTGAGCGAGCCCTGGGGATCCAGATGAGAACTTCCTGGGCGGGAGAACTGAGGGGTAAGTTAGTGCAATATCTTCCATACACTTTCTTTACTTCGATCCCAGGACTAACTGTATTATGTTTTGTCTTACAGCGGGGTCAGCCAGCTCGCCTAGTATTCCCGAGGAGTGCCAGGCCAGGATCAGGGGCTTGGCAAACTTGCCAACAAACATTTGGAATGTGCTGACCCGGACGGGCGATTTCAAAGGGTCCTACAACCCAGCCGAGCCCGTCGAAGCGCCTGTCTTTCCACCCATACTTCCTGGTAAGTACCCGGGCACACCTGGTCTCGTCTATATCCCATTATCTCTGCTGGTTACTGACCGCCTTTCTTTCCTTTTTTCAGAAATGGCCCCCAAGAGAGATCTTGAATAGTTGAGGGCCAGGCAGGCCGCTGCCGCCGCCCGGGTGGCAAATAAAGAAGGAAAGAGGCCCGTTGCGGAGGCCTCGGGTAGCGAACGCCCGCTAAGGCGAATCCGATACGGGACTACGAACCATCCGGAACCCGTGGGGACTTCAACTCCCCACATGGTGGTGGTAGAGACTTCCCCCCGAGCGGGAATACCGTCCGGGGTTCCGGTTGAGGAATCGGCAGTGATTAGGGAGAGGGTCAAATCCTTCCTTCTTCCCAGCCAAGTGGAGACGTGTACAAACATGTCTCCCGAGGCATTCCAGGGTTGGCTATACAACCTCTTCCACATGGTAAGCACTGACGCCTCCGCCCATTCATTGCCACTACTTTTCTTTTATATACCCGGTTAACTGACCGATTTTTGGGCTTCTTGCAGGTCGACTGCATGGCCGCTGGGGCTGAGTCCTTCCTGGCCTCTCTGGCCGGGAGGGCAGCTGTTGCTGAAGCCACTCTGGCAGAGGAGCGGGTTACCTCGGAGGCTAGGGAAAACGCCCTGGCTCTGGAGAAGGACAAGGTAAAGGGCTTAGCCCTGAGCCTCGGGGCAGCCCAGGCAGAATTGGCAACTGTCCTGGCAGATCTGGAAGCATTCCGGGCCATTGCGGCAGCTGTAGAGGCTCAAGCGAAGGCTGCGATTGAGGCAACGACGGCGGGGTCCACATAGGAGGCTTTCGATGACGGCTTCTTTCAAGGTTACGAGGACCTCAAGCGAAGGCTAGCCCAGGATCACACCGAATGGGACATCTCGTCCTATGAAGATATTGACTCGGGCTACTGGGATCTTGGTCCTCCCGCTGCTGATGATTCTGCTGCTCTGTCCAGAAAAGTTGATGACTCAGCCGCCTTGGCCGGAGCTGCTGATGGTTCCGCTGCCCCGGGCGGTAGCTCGGTCCCGGGAGAAGGAGCTGCCCTGGTGGGAGAGACTGGAGAGACTGAAGACGTGGTTGAGATTGACGACGCTTAGTCACTGACTTGCCCTTCCTCTCCTTGTTGTTTTTGTTTGTTTGTTTTTTTTAGGGGAGGCTACTACAACTGCCCCCCTAGGCAATGTACAGTTTTCCTTTGTTAATTAATGAAAAGGTCCATCGAGGCCATTCTTTACACTAACTGTTTATTATTCTACTTGTATGCTGGTTTGTGATTGCCAATACTCGACCGGTTGTTAGCCAATCTAAATCCCTGCCTTCGCAAAAGGTTTAGGACTGTAACCGGTAGAGAATACTTGGTCTTTGAAAGACCTATTATGTAGGTCCCGCTCGGGTATAGTGTAGGCTTGTGACCTGTTAACTATCTGAGTGGTTTCTCTGGGTACTGCAGGTACTTAGGAATGTTAGGTGTCCTAGGATTCCAAATCTTGTTAGTGCCCGATGTGATTTCTTCTTTAGCCTGGTATTCCCCTGCCCCCCAAGCGTTTGCTAAGGCAGGCGTATGAAGGGAGTGACCGTAGGAAACCGACCTGGAACATGGGTGGTTGCAGGGTCCTTTGAGGCTTGCTATCATCAACCACCTAGGGGGATTGGCCCACAGCGTTGGTTGGGCCTAAGCGAAGCCAATGCCTCGGTTTATGGACCCGAGGTCTTTTTGATGCCTGGGTCTTACCCCGAGGTCTTTTGAGTTCCTGGGGTTTTACCCTGATGTCTTTTGAGTGAGCAAATACGGAGAACAGTTGTTCGGCGGAAAAAGAAACTTTTATTACTATATGAATAGAATTGTCCGGGCAGAGCTACATGGTTCCTAGCCAACATTATTGTCAGCTTCACTGGAAATACTTGTGGAGATGCTGCATGTTCCAAGGGTGAGAGAGGCCGTGTCCGTTCAGAGTTTGTAACCAGTATGTTCCCAGTCGGTTGACTTAGGTAACTTTGTACGGTCCTTCCCAATTTGGTCCTAATTTACCATGGCTCGGGACTTTTGTATACTGGTTTATCGCCTTTAGAACGAGATCCCCGACCTGGAAGCTCCGATGCCTGACTTTGCTATTGAAGTACCGGGAGACCCTCTATTTGTAAGCTGCCACCTTTAGATATGCTCGGTCTCTTTTTTCTTCTACCAAGTCAAGCTCTGCTCTAAGGGCTTCCTCATGCTCTACTCGCTGGAATTTGTCACCCGGTACGTAGGTAACCCGAGCTCCGTGGAGACTACCGCTTCTATGCCATAGGTTAATGAGAATGGTGTCTCGCCTGTTGCCGCTCGGAGGGGGGGGGGGGGTGGCGATAGGCGCACTGTAGGGTCAGTAATTCCTCCGCCCATACGCCTTTGGCATTTTCAAGCCTTGTTTTAATTGACTGCAGAATAATCCAGTTTGTCACCTCGGCTTGGTCGTTGGCTTGAGGGTGCTCAGGAGAGGAGTAGTGATTTGATATCCCGTATCCCGAGCAGAACTGCCTGAATACCGGGGTGTCAAACTGTCTGCCATTATCGCTGACCAGAACCCGGGGAATGCCGAACCTACAGAGGATGTTTTTCTCAATGAAATTTCCATCTTTTTCTTGGTGATTGTCGCCAAGGGCTCGGCCTCTGCCCACTTGGTGAAGTAGTCCACGGCGATGACAGCGAACTTAACTTGTCCCATAGGGAAGGGACCGACAATGTCGATTCCCCACTGAGCGAACGACCAGGGGCTGGGGATTGGTGTCTGAATCTCTCTCGGTTGGTTGATCATTGAGGAGTATCTTTGGCACTTGTCGCACCTCTTTACGTACTCCTGGGAATCCCGGACCATCGTTGGCCAGTAATAACCTTGCAATTTGGCTTTTTGCAAAAGTGCTCGGTCGCCAACGTGGTTCCCGCAAACTCCCTCGTGGATTTCATGCAACACCACCTGGACTTGGGCAGGGTGGACACAACAGAGATAGGGGGTAGTGAACCACCTCTTGTAGAGGATTCCATCAGCAACGTGATATCTCACCGCTCGGTACTTGACCCGGCAGGCTTCTTCCCTATCGTCCGACAGCATGCCAGTTGTGAGGAATGTTGTGATCAAATCCATCCAGTTGTGGCCCAAGGCGACCGGTTCAACCTCCATGCCTTTCGAGTTGATCACACTTGGCTCGGGTAAGTATTCTATCATTATTTCGGGCAAGTCTGACTTGGAGGACGAGGCAAGGCGGGCTAATCGATCGTCCCTGGTGTTCTCTTCCCTCGGGATTTGTGTGATCGAGAAGCCCTTAAGCTTCTTTGAGACCGTTCGGACGAGGGCTAGGTAAGCTACCATGTTCTCTTCCTGGGCTTCGTATTCCTGATTAACTTGGTTGACCACGAGCTGGGAGTCGCTATACCCTTGAACTTGTTGCGCACCCATTGAAGTAACCAGCTATAATCCTACCAACAAGGCTTCATACTCAGCCTTGTTGTTAGAGGCACGGAATCCGAACCTCAGCGCATACTCAAGCTGGATTCCGTCTGGAGTAGTCAGGATGATCCCTGCCCCACTTTCCTATGTTTTGGAAGACCCGTCCACGTATAGTACCCAGGTTGGGATATTTGATTGTAGGCCATGCGATAGGTCGGGAGAGCTGAGCTCTTTAACTGGGTCCTCCGGGTACGTGAACTCCACAAGAAAGTCTGCCACAGCCTGTCCTTTGATCGACGTGCGGGGTCTGTAGGTTACTTCAAATTTCTCCAACTCCAAGGCCCACTTGACGAGCCTTTCGGATGTTTCAGGCCTACTCAGGATCCGGCAAAGAGGCTGATCTATGAGGACTACGATTGCGTGGGCCTGGAAATACGGGCGAAGTCTCCGAGCAGAAGTGACGAGGGCAAAGGCGAGCTTTTCTATGCAGGAGTATCTGTTTTGCGTGCCTTGTAGTGCCCTACTGGTATAGTAGACCGGAAATTGTATCTCGTGTTCTTCTCGGATGAGAGCCGAGCTGAATGCTAAGGGGGACACTGCTAAATATAAGAACAATTCCTCATTTGGCACGGGTGTTGAGAGTAAAAGGGGTGATGCCAGGTACTTCTTAAGTTCCTAAAAGGCCTCCTCGCACTCTTCCGACCACTGAAAGGCCTTACGGAGGATTTTGAAGAATAGGAGACACCCGTCGGTAGCTCGGGAGACAAATTTGTTCAATACGGTGACCCGCCCGGCCAAACTCTGAACTTCTTTGGTCGACCTGGGTGACCGCATGTTGATGATGGCCTGGATTTTCTTGGGATTTGCCTCGATACCCCGTCTGCTGACTAAGTGTCCCAGGAACTTCCCGAACGAGACGCCAAACGAGCACTTAGCCGAGTTCAACCTCATCCCAAACTTCCTCAAAATGCTGAAGGCCCCGGCCAAATGCTCGAGGTGGTTGAACTCGTCCCGGATTTAACCAAAAGATCGTCAACGTAGACCTCCATGGACTTCCCGATAAGATCCTTGAACATGTGATTAACCAGGCGTTGATAGGTTGTCCTAGCATTTTTTAGGCCAAAGGGTATCACTTTGTAGCAGTACGTTCCTTGATCTGTAATGAAGGAAGTCTTCTATTCTTTTCCAGGATACATGTTGATCTGATTGTATCCCGAGTAGGCATCCATGAATGAGAGGAGTGCATGACCAGCTGTGGAGTCCACAAGGAGGTCTATCCTGGGCAATAGGTAGCAGTCCTTGGGGCATGCCTTGTTTAGGTCGGTGAAATCCACACACATTCTCTACTTCCCGTTGATTTTCTTGACTAGAACCACATTTGCTAACCAGTCGGGATAATGGACCATTCGGATGGAATTCGCCTTTAGGAGCTTCTCGACCTCTTCACATACTGCCTCATGCCTTTCGGCCACCATACCCAATCTTTTTTGATTGACCGGCTGGGAGTCCGGCTTGATGTTGAGACGATGAGACATGACCCGAGGATCTATCCCCAACATATCTTCATGGCTCCAGGCGAAGACATCCTGGCTTTGCTGCAGGAATCGGATCAACTTCTCCTTGAGGCCCGGCTCGAAGAAAGTGCCAATGCTAACGAACCGGTCGGGAAACCCCGGGTCTAGCACCACTTGCTCCAGTTGTTCCACCGGACATACTCCATCGCTTTGATCCCTTGGGTCCATTTTCTAAATGTTCAATGTTTCAGTGATGGCTTCTGTGCGTAGGGAACTGACGTAGCAGCTCCAAGCGGTCACTTGATCTCCCTGCAAGCTGCCAGGTCCCTGGGGGGATTGGAAACTTGACCACCAGGCTGTACGTTGACACAACCGCCTTGGCTTTATTGAGAGTTGGTCTCCCGAGGATGGCGTTATACGCGGACGAAAGTTTGCCAGCACAGACGTCTGTTGGGGGTAAGTCCCCATAAGAACCGGGAGCTCTATGATACCGAACAGTTGTGTGTTGGACCCATTGAAACCTACCAGGAGAGTGGCCACTGGTCGGAGCCGATCCCTGGATATCCCGAGCTAATCGAATACTGAGACAAACATGATATCAGAGGAGCTGCCTGTGTCCACCAACACCCTTTTAACCACATAGTTTGCCACGGAGAGCGTCACCACCAGCGGATCATCATGGGGGCAATGCAGGCCTAGCATGTCCTCGGATGAGAATGTTAACACGTCGGTCAGGGGGGGGGGGAGCCGGTGGAGTGGATATACCAGACATCTGATCGGGATGCCCTAGCATGCCTCTTCCTGGCCGACTGTGAGTCCCCTCTGCCCGAAGTTCCTCCGGAGATTACATTGATTTGCCCGAGGGGTTGCAGCTGCTCGGGAGCTAGGATGTCTTGTCGAAGTCTTCTATCTGTCGCCATGAACTCAACTAGATGGCCCTGCTCAATCAGCTTCTCAATGGTGACCTTAAGCTTAAAGCAATCCTCTATGTCATGTCTGTGGTCTTTGTGGAAGTGGCAAAACTTATCCGGTTTCTCTTACCGGGTGGACTTTTCAGCTTTGCCGGCTCCTGGAGGAGCCGTCGGGTCTCGACGACGGCCATAACCTCATGAATAGGCAGGGAAAGGGGTGTGAACTTGATCAGGGGCTGATCCCGACCACTTTAAGGCTGATCTTGTTTTATCTTCTTCCCCAAGCCCTTCTCTAAGGCATCGCGCTTCCGCTTTGATACTGAGGAATCGTCTTCTACCAAATTAGCGCGCTTGGCCTTGAGGAATTCCTCAGTGTCGATGTACTTTTCGACCCTCTCCGAGAGCTCCACCAGGGTTACCGGTCGGTCGCGGTGAAACGACGTGGCAACCTTGGTGTGTTGAACTCCCGAACAGAAGGCCATGATTGCGGCCATTTCATTCAAATTACGGATCTAGAGCTTCTGTTGGTTAAAACGGTCCACATACTCCCTTAGGGATTTCCCTTTTGGATTCCCCTTTTCGCTGCTTGACGGTCAGTAGCTGGGTGTTCGGTTGTGACCGGTCGAGCATCCCCACAAACTGACTGATGAAGAGCTTGCTCAACGTCTTGTAGTTATCAACCGTTCGGGGTTTCAGAGCACGAAACCACTGCGCGACTAGCCCTTTAAGAGTGCAAGGAAAGGCCAGGCACAATAACTCATCGACCGTGGTAACCAGCGCCATTTGAGCTTTGTATGTGCGGACATGGTCCACTGGGCTCCCTGACCGTCATAGGAGCTAAGATATGGCAACTTGAATTTTCGCGGGATGGGGAATCCCGTTATCTGGGCGGTATAGGGTGACTCGGTCTCTGTGTTGGTGAGATCTTGGCCAGATTTGCGATTCAACCTTTCGATTCGCTGCTGCAAGTCCTCGATTTGGGCCTTTACATCTTGCCTGGTTTTCCTCTCCATATCTGAGCGGTACGTCGGGTCCAATAATGAGGCCTCCTCCTCGAAGTGCATCGTCCTCAGGGATAAAACCCGGCTCCGAATCCGGGTAATCATGTGCCTAAGATCTCCTCGGCTCCTAACCAGAGGGTCTTTGGCCGATTCCTGGACCTTTTGTCCTGATTCCTCCTCTCTGGCGGCGCATAATTTGTTGATGATATCTCTAGCAACTTCCACCTGGCGAGGATTGGTCCGAGCTCGCCGTCTGGTACGCCTGGGCACTTGACTACAGTCACCATCCCTGACGCGTTCCCAATCCGACGGGGACATCGGCGCAGAGTGGGTATGGTTCCGGACTCGTTCGAGCTCCGGTCGGGGACGCTTTTCCCGGGCTGATTCTCGGATTGAGGTCGCTTTTCCTATAGGGCCAACAGTGCTTCGATCTACTGCTGGGTTTGCCGTTGGCCTTCCAGAAGTTGCGCGAGCGCCGCTGTTACTTGCTCGAAGGTCATAGAGGCGGCTTGCTGCTTGAGTTGCAAGTTCTCCTGACCGGCCTGGGTGGTATTCTTCTTACTCGTCTTCGGCGGCATGTTGATCAGTCAAGAAATTTGTTGGTGAAAAACTTACTGGTTTCCACAGACAGCGCCAAACTGATGATGCCGAAAATTGGTAAGAGAGGTTTAGAGAGAGACACAAGAGATTGTATATGGTTCAGCCCCGTTAATGAGGTGACCTACTTCCACGGTTGCATCAGTGCGCTTTCACTAGCAGATCACCGATGGCCTTTGGTGAGCCAACAGAGTGGGCGACACTACCAGAAACCGACTGGGTTTATGCGTAACAGTGAGTTGTTCATATGATATTCTTTGGAGTCAAAATGAGATCCCCTTTACTGGGGGTGGGTGGTCTCTTTTGTAGGTCCAAGAGACCACCCGTACAGGACAACTTATTAGATTAGGAAGCCTAATCTAGCTACAAATTGATTAGCATGATTCAAGGAAAGTTTCCTAAGTGGTTTAGGAAACTGTTAACTATTTTCATTAGCCTTCTAACTGAATAAGGAAACCGCTCAGAGCCCAGCTGGCCAAGCCAATCATATGTGACGTACAATTGTATCGTATGCCCGGGCAGTGGGCCCGTACCGGGCGTCTCTATCATAACAGCCTGGGATCACTAGAACGCCTCTTCCGAATTACTCGAGGTCACTATGCTGACATGGTATTTTGACTTTGACCTGATATTTTTATACATGTCACCTACAATAATACTCACGTAGTCACGTATATATTATGTGACATATTTTGTCAAAAAATTTAGGAGATTTTCATGAATGGATTGGATAGAGCCTAAATTGAAATTGTAAGGACTAAAGTATCAAAATTGAAACTGCACAAACAAAAGTGTCAAATTTGAAACTACACAGATCAAAGTGACATCACACTCAAACTACAAAAAGGGTGTGACATGTAATTTACCCTAATAGTCCAAACTCAACATTTTAGAGGTATTAGTAAGGATATTATCGGTTTGGTCCGGTCAATTATTGGAGTTGAACAATTCGGTTTTGATGGTTTTGTTAGTGACACGTTTGAAATTACAAAGAATACAAAAAAGTAAACTGAAAATATACTAACTACAAAGGGCATATATGTAATTAACCATTTTATTTATTTATTTTTTTTATTTTTCAGTTTTGACTCCTAAAAAATCACACACACACCCCCGCTGATAAATGAGGGTCTAAACCAAAGAAGGCCAAAGTATTATCATAATCATTGTACACCAAAAACAAATGGAGATGGCAATCTCATCTGCAACTCTCACTCTATCTTCTTGTGCACAAATTCCCAGAAACCCTTTTTCACAATCTCTCTCCTTCTCCTCCTCCAACTCCTCATCTTTCTTCAACAACGTTCTCTCTTCCAAAACCAGGACCCATTTCAGTCCGGTTCTGAGCCGAACCAGAAAGAGGGGTCTCTCGTGTACATGTTTGTTCGGTCTTGGTGTGCCGGAGCTGGCAGTGATTGCCGGCGTCGCCGCCCTCGTTTTTGGACCCAAACAGTTGCCGGAAGTCGGCCGCACCATAGGCAAGACCGTCAAGAGCTTTCAACAGGTAAAAACCCTCTCTCTTTCTCTCTCTCTCTCTCTCTCCGCATTTCAAATTTGGTTCTGGATTTTCTTTCATTAGCTTTCGTTTGTTTTGCCACAAACAAGAAAAGAATTGATTTGCTGGAAATTCTTGTGTTTGGTTTGATCCCCCAAAAAAAAATTTGAATTTATTCAATTTCTACCCAATTCTTTGTTTTGGGTTTACAGATCCAATCAAAAGTGATCGGATTTTCTAAGAATTCATTTCAATTCTATTCTATTTCAAAATCAAACCAAACAGAGAGGGTTTTGACCTTGAATTTTGGTGTTTCTGAAATTTGTTTTGCTTCTTAGTTGTACATTTGCCTTTTGTATTTGTATGTTTTGTCAGAGTTGTGTCATGAACCAGAGAATTGAGTTCAATTAGAGGTCTCGATGATGAGGGTTAAACAGCAATTAGCTTAACAAACAGTACACGTGTCTCTTTGCAAGTGGGTGATTAGTTGTTAGTTAGTTTAATGTGATAATGTAGTCTATATAAGCTGAAGTCTGTTCCTTGCTTGGATTTTGCGTAATGAGAATTTTGTTATCACTTTCTCTTTCTACAATTTCTCTGTTTCTCTCTCTACTTCTTCCCTCATTCTTCTGTAATCTTTTTGCAATTCATCTTTCTTCTTCCCCAATTTTCTCTGTAATTCTTATTAGAACACTCCATTTCAGTAGTAAGAGCAAGACTATTACAAATGGTGTATCAAAGCATGATCAGGGAAAACCTTTCTAATCTTCTTCTTCTTGTTCTTCATTTTTGTCGAATTAGGTTCTCTCATATCTCTCTTCTTTCATTCCTCTGTATTTTCATGAGGATTGACCGACCTAGGGTTAATTTCGGACCCAAATTGGTACGAATCCTGCAAATTCATTTTCTCACTTCTCTCTCTCTCTCTCTCTCTCTCTCTCTCTCTCTCATCTACGCTCTTCGAAAATCGGCAGAAATTTACAGCTCAGTTCAGTTCTTCCAATTGATTCATAATTTCTGCGATAATTCCAATTCTGTTTGAGTATATTCAATTACAGAATCTGGAGGACTAAAATTCGACTGGAACTTTAGGGAAAATTTCAATCCCTTCATTTCACTCCCTTCAATTCTAGGGTTTATTCGATTGAGAGCTGCGAATTTCTGCCTAAATTCCACAATTCGTATTAGATTGAAGAACATATGTTACTGCGATTGAAGCCAACGCGCAAAATTCTTCAGGTTTGGAGGGTCTCAACTTAGAAATTTTCTTTGTTTCCTGTTAGCTAAACCAATCTAAATATTTGCACATTCAGTGGACTATTGAGTCTCGCATTGCATCAAATTTGCATCTGAATCTTAGAGTCTTGCATAAATGCCGAATTGGGAATTTACATGCGATTGCATTATTGCAAAGTTAGATTACATTTTCTAGTGTTCCCAAGATAAATGCTCAGACAGAGGAAGTGAGGCCCTTCTTGGTCTACTTTTGTGTCACAAGGGATTGATTCTGTGTACGAGTATGTAGTCAGATTTGAGGAATGGATCAAGGGTTTGGGCAAGAGAATTGGATGTTCCCGAGAGCTATTTTGTATCAGTTTTCATCAGTGGGTTGAGGGAAGAAATCAAAGTCTTTTTACAAGTATTAGATCCCCAAAGCATGGCACATGCATGGGCCATAGCTGAGCTGCAAGAGAGTTGCCTTAGTCCTTAAGTCCCTTAACAAGAATTCCTCATCAACTTTTCTGCAGAAATCTGACCAAGTTGGGCAGAAATTCAACGACAAATGGGCAGTGAAAAATGGGGTTTTTGCCAAGAGTTCTTCTAAGGAAATTGGTGCCAAAAAGTTCCTTCAAGAACATCAAGAAACACTTGGGTTCCCTAGGAAGAGGCTAGAAAATGGGGTGATAACCCCTTCAAATGACAAGCACAGTATTTCAAATTCTGATGAGAATTATGACCATGTGGGGCTGAAATTAAGTGAGGACTTAGCACCGGCAAATGAGGTTCTTGTCAAGGGACATTCTTCTGAAGAAATTGATCCACCTGCAAAATGAGGAATTAGCTAATCAAAGTGAACAAATTAGGGTCACTAAGGTTGTTGAAGCTAGGCAAAATGGTGACCCAATTGAGCAGAAATTTATGGGGAAAATGGTACCCAAAAAGGTGTTTCCTGCTATGAATTCATTTTCAGCAAAATTGATACCAAAACAGTCTAAGGACAAGAAAATGAGTCATGAGGAAGCCAAGTGAGGTGGTTCATCGAAGGTCAATTTTCGATTATTTGTCAAAATGATAACCAAGTGAGGTGGTGCATTGAAGAAGAAATGGCACATGAACAAGAGGTTCATGCCACTCATTCTTCTTCTGATAAGTTTGACACCAGCCAGACTCAAGAAGGCCCAAGAGTTGCTGATTATAGGCATGAGCATAAGTTGTTCTCTAGAGATGTTGCTAGGGATCAAAGCCACCAAGAAGTTGAAGTTAGGAAGGGTCACTTTGTGACTGTTTTGATTGACAATTTGAGTCCAAAACAGTATATTGTTGAAGCAAGAAGGGTCGTCATCCAAGGATCCCTCTTTTTGGTAAATTGGAAAAAAAAAAAACCTCATTCAAATTGCAGGACAAGTATGGCTACTCTTGTTTGGTTTAAGGGTCCAGACCCAGGAGGAACAAACTGGGGTCCCTTTCCTTTCCTTCCCCATCTCATCCTTGAGGACAAGGATGATTTGAAGAAGGGAGTATTTGTCATGAACCAAAGAATTGAGTTCAATTAGAGGGCTGCAACGCCGTCTCGATGATAGTAATTAGCTTAAGACATGGTGCACGCGTCTCTTTGTAATTGGGTGATTA
The DNA here is from genome assembly GCA_033977485.1 of Hydrangea macrophylla. Lineage (NCBI taxonomy): Eukaryota > Viridiplantae > Streptophyta > Magnoliopsida > Cornales > Hydrangeaceae > Hydrangea > Hydrangea macrophylla. Next base: position 22,336,040 of record CM066997.1, read on the forward strand.
GTTGTTAGTTAGTTTAATATGAATAATGTAGTCTATATAAGCTGAAGCTCTGTTCTTTGCTTGGATTATTCCAAATGAGAATTCTGTTATCACTTTCTCTCTCTACAATTCCTCTGTTTCTCTCTCCAGTTCTTCCCTCATCCTTCTGCAATTCATCTTCTTCTTCCCCAATTTTCTCAGTAATTCTTAGTTAGAACACTCCATTTCAGTAGTAAGAGCAAGACTCTTACAAGTTGCTGGTTAATTAGGATCACATTGTGAGCTTTGGGCTTTTTGTTTGGTTCTTGGATTTGGTGAAGGAAAGGAACATTTTTCTTTGTTTGGTTATTAGGGGTAACGATGAGAAAAATAGGAAAGAAAATAGAAAAAGTTGAGAAATAAATTTAGTATTTTGAATGTTTGTGAGTTATTTCCCTTCTTTTATTCTTATATTACTATTACAGTTTAGAAATTTTTTATGTTATTTAAGCATGATGGAAAATAAGAGGGAAAACATGAAGAAGCTAGTTTTCCTTCATGTTTTCCTTTCCTTTTCTTTCCCCTCACAAAATCCATGAATCAAGCAAGAGGAACAGAAGTGGAACCTCTGAAGAAATGCGATTTTTGTTTCATGCAATTAATTGATAAGTGAAAAGGGGAAATGGGTTAAAGAAGTTATAAGGTCAAGAAAAATTAAATATCCCAAAACGGAAATGTTATGAAAATATGTGGCCCCTTTTCACTTTACCCCTTGAACTTCAAATCGTGTCACTAATACCCCCTGTACTTTGGATTAAAGTGAAACAATTAGCAATTCCGTTAAAAGTAACAGGCATAAGCCATGTTTGGCAACAACTTTTGAAGTTTATCAATAATTATATACTCGAAAAGCTAAATAAGTCATTTAGCGAAATAGGCTCTGTGATTGCAATGGGCCAAAAGCTACCTTGGACAACTTATACCAATCACAATTTTTTGTGATTTCATTATAAAGAAAAAGAATCTACCAAACGGTCCACTAGGGGTATTAATGCATTTGGAAGTACAAGGGGGCAAATTTAAAAATGTGCTCGCCATAGGGGGTCAAACTGCCAAATACTCTACTGCCAAGCTCTTGTTCCGTTAATTTTAATTGAATTGCTAACTGTTTCACTTTAATCCAAAGTATAGGGGGTATTAGTGACACAATATGAAGTACATGGGGCTAAGTGAAAAATGGGCTAAGTACAAGGGGTGTATCTGTAACTAATCCTTCTTTTATTAATAATTTAAGTGAAAAGAATCCATCACATAACGGAATTATCTTTAACCCGCAATGGGATTACTCAGCAAAGTATTCAAACAGAGGTGCAATTTTTCATCCGGATGCAAACAGGAGCCAAACGCCGTGCAAGTCAAGCCGCCTTCCCAATCTAAAACCCCTCCAGTTCCCTACAACCTCTCCCACCAGTCTAGGTATTAGATAGGAACTAAGGTTGTAGGTTTTAATCAAGAAAAGAAAATTAACATTGTGGGTTGTTTCGGGGTGCTGTAAACAGTACCAATGAATCATAAGGGACGTTTTTGTATATTTACGGTTAAACGGTTCATAGATTGACAAAGGAAGAGGTTAGGGTATTTAATATGTCGGATAAGGGTAGCAAAAGACGTAAGGTTCATCCCTTGCTATCTTGGCATCATCGGTTCAAAAGCATAAACAACCTCTCATTAAGCCAGAATAAGACTTCTGCATCTAACCTCTTCAAATCCCATAGTGGCAGGAGTCTTAAGCACTAGGATTTTCCCTTTTTACGGGTAAAAAAAGTTTATGGCAGCTTTGATTATGGCTTTTTAATGTGTAAAAGCACAGAAATAAGAACAAATAACGAAGAAAGATGTAGAAGCAAGTAGGAATCACACCTAAGGTTTGAATTGTATTTCACAATTTGAAGAGGGCGTAATTGCTTGAAAAGTTGCAGCGACAAATATTTTATTGATTTGTACGAATCACATGGTTTTGTACGAGAAGATATGCGTTGCTAACTCCCGTAGGATGAATTTCTAGTTTAGTTTTTATGAGACTTCTACTAATCAGACCGGTGTTCGGTGCTCTCATTCAAATCCAAAGTAAGACCCAAAAGTAAATAGAAGAAAAACTTAACCCAGAACGACCTACATGTAAGAACGACAACCTACGCCGAGATAATTTGAACTAGAAAATCCACTGAACTATTTACACTTAACAAAACATAGAGAATCTAATTAGCAACAAACTAACTAATCAAAATGTCTCTATAAAATATGACTTCCCTAACTTGACAGTTCATGTCCCCTCATGGGTTTGTGACCTTGAAATCAAACAAATTGTAAATAAGTTGCTGTCTTAGAATTTGCTTTCTCTTGAGCTTCTTATGACTGCATCGCCCTTAGACATTGGCACCTACATGATGAAGTAAATGGCGGTGCTCAACCAAGTAAAGGACATGACAACCCGTGATCAAGTACCTACTAAGTTGGACACCAAAAGTGAAATTACGAAACTATCGTTGACTGTAAATTTGTAAGAAATGATGACATTCCGTTTTGATGAATTTGGATTTCATCCAAACCTATTTATAATAGTCCCCAGTCATTTTGACACCTATAGTGGCACCCATCTAATCCTCGGTAGGCCAATGCTCCGTTTTATCTTTCTTTTCCTCCAACGATACCCTTCAAGGGGATGCCATCCCTGGACTTCATAGGGTTGTCCCTGGGGAAGCTTAACTCATATCCTCCTACTCTAAATGTCTATATTTGCATGATATGACGTGCTAGCTGCTTCAGGTTAACCAAGTCCATTTGAATCCTTTCCTTCATAGCCACTCGTAAATTGACCCATCAATGCAACCTGAACCTGCCTATGTTGATGCAAATGCTAAAACTGCATGATTAACTTTACGAATCTCTAGAAGTCCCTCCCGACTGTGCCCACTTCTACGGCCCTAGTCTATATCATGAGTTTTAGATCTGAAAGACTCGCATTATACGATATTTGAACACGTAATCTATATAATTATCTTCACATCATCAAGAGTGGTAGTATAATTTGGACTATTTGGGAGTGGTATAATTTTAATGGATCGTATTTGTCAATATATCCTCTCTGCTAGTTTGGATTCAAAGATTGGCTATTTTGAAGAAGTTTGTGTAGTAACAAGATTAGTGTTTGTAATGGATGCGCTAAAGTAAAGGGTATCTTCATTCAATCCAGCTTGTTTTGGTATTTATCATTGCTGCCCCGACTTTTGTCTCTCTTATTTTCCTGCTTTCGAGAGGTCTTTTAAGCCACTTCTGGTTTTTTTATTTCTTCTTTTTCCATACCTTCCATTCAGGAAAAGAAAAGGGTACCATTTTTTTAATGGTTGAAGCAATTTCAATTGGCCATTTTTTTTATGCACATAATAAAAGTTTCATTGGCCAATTTATAGTATCTGCTTGTTTTTTGGGTATGGGCTGAAACTTTCTTCCCATATTCTTTATTTTAGATTTGAGTTTTATTTAACTCTATGACAGTTACTTTATACTAATAGCCAGAGCTGTGGCTTCTAAACCATTGTCGTTGTCTTTTAGGGTGAGATGATATCTCATATTTTGCACAGCCAACTTTTGTGTGCACACTTAAAAATGAAGATCTTGTATACCCAAATGTGATATAAAGGAGGACTAATAAATTTGAAGGCTACTTCAAAGAACCTATAAGTTTTACTCATGAAAGACCCACAAACCTTAAAAGTTTAGAAGGAAAAAAAAAATAGTGAACCAAAAATCTTATGATCTAGTTGAATTTGCAAGTGTTCTGAAAAGGGAAATGAAATTTGATTCAATGGTCTTTAACATATATATATATATATATATAAAATGGTGCAGGCAGCCAAGGAGTTTGAATCAGAGCTTAAAAAAGAACCCGATTCGGCTATTGAGCCCCCCTTGGAAAAACCTACAGCAATGAGTGAAGAAGAGAATAAAGAAGATTTGAAGGTGTCAAGTGCCAAGGATAGTTCATGAGTATTGAACACTAATCCGGTGTATTCATGAGTGAAGGAAGTGTTGTAGCAGTTTGGTTTCTTGGTGAACTGTTTTGTGATGAATTAGATCATCAATGTTTTTTTTTTTTCTTAGTGTAACGAATTCATGTATTCATACTTGTAGTTTTGTAGCATATTGGGTGTGGTATTATGAAAAATACTTAAGTAGGAATTTTTTTAAATACATTTTGTACTGTTTTAATATGTGATCCGTGCGTGGTCTCAAGTAGTGGAGCGCAAATAGATCACTCAAAAGTTCAGTAAAATTTCATAAAGAAAGTTTAGTGAAATTTTTACAAAATTGTCGGAATTTTTTTTCCCTAGTTTTATTTGGAGGGAATTTTAATAAAAAAAAAAAAAGTTTCACTGTTGGACCCAATGCTTTAAAAGTACTCTAAATAAACCTTATCCCAAAATTTTAATGTATCTAAGAAAATATACTGAAAAATATGCTTATTATTTTTAGAGCAACACATGGAGATTTTTAAATAGAAATTTGGTATTAAATACCAATTAGGAGAATTATTTGGTTATAAGACACGGGGGAAAAATATTTGGGGACAAGGATATGTTTATTTGAAGTTGTTGGGGATAAATTCAACTACTTCTAGTTCTGACTAATATACCCCTTTCATTCATTTCCAGTTAGAGAGAGAGAGAGAAAATACGATCAGAGACGATCGTCATTGCCATCACCATCGGCGATGTTCGCCAGCCAGCACCACCATCATCATCGATCGCTACCATCACCATCGTTGTCGTCGCTACCACCACCACCACTATTGCCATCGCGTCTCCACCACAACAATCGCCGTGGATCGCCACCACTACCATCGCCATTGACGTCTCCACCACCACCATCGTCTGATTGTTATCATCGTCACCATCACGACCACCACCACGAGATCTGATATCTAGATCTAGGTTCGACATCCGCGATGCCTTCTTCTTCTTCTTTTTCTTCTTCTGTACTTCTCTCTCTCTCTCTCTCTCTCTCTCTCTCTCTCTCTCACTCAGTTTTTTTTTTCAATGGTGCCTTGAGAAATTTTAACACAAAAAGTCCGATAAATTTCTCTAAAATAGTTTGAGAAATTTATCAACTTTTTTTTTATAGAGGTAACGGAGATACTGTGGTGTTGCCCCCAATCTGGATGTTTGTTGCTTGGTTGTGAAGAGATTAATCAGGTGAGGTCGTGGTTCTTCTTCTTCTTCTGCACTCCTCTCTCTCTCTCTCTCTCTCTCTTAGTTTTTTTTTTCAAGACCAGACTTGAGAAATTTAGTACAAAAAAGTTTGATAAATTTCTCAAAAAAAGTTCTAGAAATATCTCAAAATTTTTTTGAGAAAGTTATCAAACTTTTGTGATAGAGATGATGGAGATGTAGTGGTGTTGCCCCCAATCTAGATGTTTGTAGCTTGGTTGTGAAGAAATTAATCAAGTGAGGTTGTGGTAGGGGTCGTCGGAGGCCAGATGCGTTTGTGGTGGTGATTGCAGGAGGTCAGGAGGGGTTGTGGCTGTGGTCATCGGAGAGATAAAAAAAGTAGTGTTTGTGGTCGCCGAAGCTCCGACGAGTGGTGGTGGTCGCCGGAGGTCCGACGAGGTCATCGCAGTTCATGGTAGTGTCGTGCCTATTGTGTAGCAATTTTAGCAAATAGTGAGGGTAGTTTAGTCAATTGCAGGGAAAGATGACTTGTAACTAAACTTTTTGCTTGATGGATCTAATACTAAAATATTACCTTAAAATAGATTTATCACCAATTGCCCCAATTTCAAATGTGCCAAAAGAATAGAAAGCATAAACATCGTTGGCCCAATATATGCCGCCTAACAAAGAGGTGGTGAATTAGGTTCTGCAATATGTTAAGGGATTTTGGGTGTGTCCCAAACCAACAGGCAATGCTATGGACACACTCAAAACACACACCCAAATACACATTCCATTCATATCACTATAGTGACTGCACATTGACAGTGGATTCCGCAGTCTCTCTCTCTTTCCATTAGTCCACCTTAGGGTGTGGACTTGGGTATGTGGGTTTGAGTGTGTCCCAAACTAATGGGCAATGTTATGGACACACCCAAATACACTCCCCACTCACATCACTCTGGTGGACCCCATAATCTCTTTCTCTTTTTCCATTAGTCCACCTTAGAGTGTAGACTTGGGTGTGTGGGTTTTGGGTGTGTCCAAACTTTAAATTGTTAACTGATTTTATTTATTGTTCCTTTAACCACACAAGTGTAGTTTAGCGGTTGACTAGACACTGATGAACTATATGTCCAAGAAATCTTATGTTTGATGTCACGCCCCGAAACTGTACATATGATTCTAGAACACGTGGCACGCCACCAAGACAAGTCCCAACTCATTAGAGTTCCGTGAAAACACATTAGTCAAGGTTTTGACTCAAGAATCCAACACTTTTTAAAACATTTTTCAAAGGATTTTACAAACATACATCCAAACATATCTTAATGAAGTTCATTTCTAAAACATAGAAAAGCATTAAAGAATCAAATACTTGGACTTCATGGGTTCATTCCCACCATTTAAACAAGTTAAGGAAAATATATATACTAAAATCAATTTATGTCAACTCTTTGAGTATAACTCCAAGATCATCGTCCCAACCAAACCAAGCAGGATACAAAAAGTACAACCTCAGCCCAAAATCAACCAACATAATACGTCCCCCATATTACAATAATTTAAGCTGCTACCTTTTTATTACACAAACCCAAATAAATAACTGATTACAATATTTCACCATTTTCACTTATTAAACATAAGTCCATTAAATAAGAATTTATTTACAATTCTACGCCTACGAGTACTCACCAATTCCATTTCTTTTCCTTCTGAGCTCCACCTTGAACATCTACGACGGTTATTCAATAATCACTACAATATATAAGTTATATGCTTGTGAGCAATGCCAATCATAAACATAGATAATAAACACGATCAATTCAACATATTACAAAGAACTATAGTCTCTGACAATTACTAGTTCACTCCCACCACTACCGCCTAGCCCGCGACTCCACTCCCCAAGCCCACTGTGACTAGTTATAACCCACGCCCTCACACGTGTGGTCCCATAGGCCTCTGGCGGCCGTGGTCGTCAACACAAAGATTACCTCATAGTGGTATAGAACTAGCAATTTCCATTGACCCAAATAGGCAACTCAATATGCTCATTTAATCATTACACCGTGCTTTCACAAATAAATTGGACTAATTTAGCCACATGAATTTTGCCCAATAATAAACTAAGTAAACTAAATTCAACTAATTAGGCATGGTTTAGCATCACAATTAAACCCAACATAGAAATCATCCAAATATCAAAATTAAAATTACTCACCTCTTGGATTTCGCTCCTAATTATGAAATTAAAGTCCTACTAAAAACCAGGTACAAATCCTATACATAAATTACAAGTTTTGAACTAAACTCCCAAAATGAGTCGCGAAAAAACTGTCACAAAACTTAACAAAATTGGTACTAGCGGGTTAGACTCAACTCCAGGAATTCGAATATGTAGCCTGTTTTGAAAACCGACGTCTTTAAGCGCGTCAATCGGCGTTGAGAACGTCGTCATCGTTCCGTCGCAATTCTCGTATATCTCTGAACATGTTTTGGCCGAAAGTTTGATGAAGGTGATGGTATGTCACCTCCTTAGGTGTCATGCTTATACAAGTTATCCTTTATCTATAATGAAACCCCCACATATTTTACTAATTTGCGATTATACCCTTACTATTTGTTAAACTGTATTAAAATTATCACAAACCTAAATGGGTATTTGTCTATGTCTCGCATGGGCGCCATAAGTGATCCCATATAATTATATAAAGTTGCTAATTAATCTACTAATTATGTAATGTGTTCAATTCGCTCTCACAAAAATACCGCTAATTGACCACAAAAGTGGTCTCCAACTAACAACATAATATTATTAAAAATAAAATAATACTCCCTCCGTCCCATTTTATGTGTCCATCTTAAGAAATCCAACTATTTAAGAAGACAAAAAAAATCTACACCTACTTTCCACAATTGCCCATAATCATTGCACTTTCTTTTTTGTTTTGTTTTGGTGTTGATTGTAAGGAACGGTAATGTGGTAAATTAAGTAAAATTTACATACTAATTTAGGAAAGTAGACAATAATTTTGGGACATCCTAAAAAGGAAAGATGAACACATAAAATGGGACAGATAGAGTAAATCATTTAGGCATTAATAAACATTTAATCACATAGGATGTTTCACATATTGCGCTCATCAACACATGTCCCAACTTGAGACTGTCACTCTGGCTACAACTGGATTCCTAATTGAGCATCCATAATCAACTTAATAGATCAAAATCCACATCACATATACATTTTTAATATTATTATATAATTAATAATGCATACTAAATATGATTAAAAATAATCCAATGTTACATTCGATGACTTCGATCCTCTTTGAATGATGTGAAGACCGTGGTAGTTAGCATACATACAAAATTTATCTGTAGGGTCCAGTCAAGTGGCCAGGCCTTGGCTCTGTTCCTCGTCACCAAAAAATATGTTGATAGATCTTTTGTCCCAATTAAAATTAAGAATAATGCAGAGAGAGAGAGAGAGAGCACATGGATTCAACAATCGCCTTAATTTCAAACAAAATAAATGCTCCACGAAAAAAAATAAATAAAGATCCAATAACAGTCAAGATGGTTATAAAAAAAAGTAATGATACACCCACTCTCATGGTAGATTCCACATGAATTCCACATAAGATCCACTAGAATCAAGGGGCAAGATCTGCTGAATGTAGTTGAGGGTGTGGTATGAGATTCCACATGAATTCCACATAAGATCCACTAGAATCAAGGGGCAGGATCTGCTGAATGTAGTTGAGGGTGTGGTTGAGGGAGTGAGTTTATAATTGTTGATAAAAAAAATGGGATAAAGTGAACTTCATTTCATAACTTAAAACATATTTTGCTATAACACCACCAATGGCTTCTCAGCTGTCTTTGATTCTAATCAAATATCTGCAATCTGAGTGTAAAAAGCATTGCATCAAAAGCACCTTCAAAGTGTTTTTCCTCTTAATGTTGTGGTGACCAAAAAAAAAGTTTGAAGCAAAACAAAGGTCTATGCAAGATTTTTTTTTCTATGCATTTCCATTCTCATTGCCTGCAACAAGTAAAAATACACATAGTCAGGCTTTGTTTTATTCATGAATTTAGTGACGGAAACTAAAAGAAACCACCAAAGATAGTAGTTTTTATTGTTTGGTTAGTAAGGAAAATGCTACAATACATTTTAATACCCTGCAATTACATTGAAGTTTCATTTTGAGCCCTCAATTATTAATTGCAACTTTAAGGCTTTGTTTGGTTCATGGATTTTGTGAGGGAAAGAAAAAGGGAAGGAAAACTATTCCCTCGGGTTTTCCCTAGTGTTTTCCTTCCTACTTAAACCAACATAAAAAATTAAAAACTTCTGGAATATAATTCTAATATATGAATAAACAAAGAGAAATGACTCAAAACATTCAAAACTTCTAATCTATTTCTCCACTTATTCTCTTTTCTTTACTATTTTCCCCACCGTTTTCCTTATTAACCAAACAAAGGAAAATATTTTCTCTACGTTTTCCTCTATATTTTATTTTCTTTTCTTTTCTTTTCCCTCACTAAATTCAAGAACCAAATTAAGCCTTAAGGCCTTTAATTTACAAATGTGTCATTTATGGATAACTACTAACTGCATCCAAAAAAAATGACGGAATGAACACTTGGAGAGCGCAAAATGAAACTCTAGTGTAATTAAAGGGTATTAAAATATTTTTAAACCTTAATTTTTTTTTTGCTGATATCCACATCGCCCATTCCATCATTTTTATTGGACGCCGTTAACAGTTGCCCTTAAATGACATGCAATTACAAATCGACGGCCTTAACTTTTCAGTTAATAATACAGGGGACCAAAATAAACTTTATTATAACTAGAGGCTACTAATACATTTTTTACCCTACGAGAAACAATGAGAGAATAAGGAAGGACAAGCAAATGGCATAAAAAAAAAAAAACAGCATTTTTTTTATTTTGTGAGTCAATTCCCTTAAACTTTTCTGGGATTCTGTAATATTTTGAAATCTTCTAGTTTTTAATGCCATTCAACATGGTGAAAACACTAAAGAAAACATAAAGGAAGTAAATTTGTTTCTTGCCTTCCTCTATTTTTCCCTTTCGAACGAAGGCTCAAGGACACAGCGTTGAGGAAAAAAATAAAACATCCACACTTCATTTGTTTCATCCATATGCAGCAATTACTTAGAAGTACATTTTATGCAACAGTGCTTCGATGCCATGATTGCGAACTGATCTTACCTGGACATAAAATGACTTACGCTAGAAGTGTTTTGTTTTACGTAAAACACTTCATCTCTAAAATAAAAAATAAAAAATAAAAAATAAAATAAAATAAAATAAACCTATTTAACTTCTTATTTTCTGGTGTTTGGTTGAATCTTGAAAAATAATTTAGACATAACACAACGTACCTTTCAGGCTTTCAGCACTGTACTAACAATGAATATACTCTTTCAGTAAGATTTAGGTAACATATGCAAACACAAATATATTTATGCCTATGAATCAATAAGTGCACATATGTAGGGATAATAGTTTAAAAAGTTTTTAAAAAAAATACAAATTTAAAAAAAGGTATGATAGAGTGCCTAGAGATTTAATTTGGTGGGTGCTAGAGAAGAAGGGAGTGACCAAGGGTTATATTGACGTGGTGAAGGATATGTATGATGAAGCGGTTACTACAATTAGATCACCAGCCGGAGAAACAAGCGAATTCCCAAATTCAATTACCGTAGGCCTGCACCAGGGGTCGGCCTTGAGCCCTTATTTGTTCGCCCTAATTATGGATGAATTGACTAGACACATTCAAGATGAGGTCCCATGGTGTATGTTGTTCGCAGATGATATTGTCTTGGTTGATGAGACTAAAAAGGGACTCAACACTAAACTAGAAGCTTGGAGAGAAGCACTGGAGACTAAGGGGCTAAAGATAAATAGGATGAAAACAGAATACATGGAATGTACTTTTAGCAACAGTGGAAGTAGAGACAACGAAGCAGTGAAGATCGAAGATCATGAGATCCCAAAGAGGGAACACTTTCGCTATCTAGGTTCAATGATCAGTAGAGACGGAGAGATTGGTGATGACGTGACCTATAGAATTAAAGTGGGATCGCTTAAGTGGAGGAGTGCTTCTGGAGTATTATGTGATCGGAGAATACCAGCAAAATTGAAAGGAAAATTTTATAGGACAGCTATTAGGCCAGCTATGCTCTACGGGACAGAGTGTTGGGCAACTAAGAAACAACACATTAGCAAAGTGAGTGTAGCGGAGATAGGGATGCTAAGATGGATGTGTGGTAAGACTAGGAAAGATAGAATTAGAAATGAGTACATCCGAGAGACTGTAGGAGTGACACATATTGAGGATAAGTTGAGGGAAAATAGACTTAGATGATTCGGCCATGTGCAACGAAGACCTGTAGATGCACCTGTGCGAAAGAGTAATAAGATCGTAGTGCCTGGAATGGTTAGAGGGAGAGGTAGACCTAGACTGACTTGGGAATATGTAGTGCAACAAGATATGAATTTATATAATTTAAATGAACATATAGCTCTTGATCGTGCAGAATGGAGAAAAATGATTCATACAGCCGACCCCAATTGATTGGGACACAAGGCTTGGTTTGGTTTGGTTTGGTTAAAAAAAAAAACCGCTCAGGAATAGTGACAAATTTCCACCTTAATGTAAGATTGGTTTTATGGATGTGCTTTGACCATGATTTACGCAGACCGTGAATAAACAAGGCATCCAAGTCCCTTTTTCTGTAAGCTGAATTAGTCATTGAAATGATATAAAATTAAATGATTCCACACCCACATGATGCAAAGTGCATTCAACTTTGTTCATTTTCCGAAAGAAAACAAGCTTGGAATTGAGTGACTAACCATAAAACTTGTAGTATAAAGGGCTGTTTCCTGTTAAAGAAACTTCGTTTAACTTGCGTTGGCAGTCGAGGGATTCCGACCAAATTGGATGATCATTGGTTTGCCTTTGAACACGTATCCGTTAACTAGATTCTGCAACCAAGAATCATATTTGTGCAACATATGAGTTCTATATACAACTTAGCGTAAAGACACTACAACTCAAGATGAAATTTTAATTCTAGCTATTAACTAGAACTTCAGATCTGAGCCTTAACTAATGTCAATGTTAGACTGTTAGTCCTAATTAGCCAAGTCTCCCCACATAAAAAGCTTCCAATTTTCTTGGGTGTTGCATCCCCTAGGAATAGGGATGAAAACGGTTAGGTTCGGTCCAATTTTCAATCAAACCGATAGGTTTTGGTTTGGTTTGGTTCGGTTCGGTTTAGTGTAAATTTTCGGATCGGGTCGGCTTGGTTTTTACACTTGGTTTTTACACTGCATGAAATTTTTGAAAACCAATCGGATCGGTTGGCCCGGTCGGTTTGCTTACACCCCTACCTAGGAATGACCATAATGCTCCCAATTCATCACGGTAGACCTATCAGTCACCCACTAGTGACTTGGACATATTACAATGACAAAATAACAGTGGAGGACCATTAAAAAAAAAAAAAAAAACCCCAGTTCATCTGTCGCCTATTGGTCAGCAGGATATATAGTTGCCATTGTTTGTCACATAGATTTTCCGATTGTATGTCACTTCTCAGAGAGAGATCTCAAAATAAAGTACGCAAAAATTAGAAGGGACCAACAATAACTATTCATACTAATTGGAAAAACTCAACAACATTCCAGGCAAAATTGGCATATATCAAAATCACAATATTTCAGGTACCAGAGATTTGGCATATCAATCTGCAATATCCAAGACACTTACCAAAGCATGATGCGCAACTTCAACAGATGGAAATGTCACAAATGCTTGGCCCCTCATTCTTCCCTCCTGAAATCCAAAACCTTGGAATTACTTTTCACATTTAAATTGATTTTGGATGCAAACATTGATGATTCAATGAATCACAACTAAAAGTGGATGTGATTGTGTAATGCCACAGCAAAGTTTCGGATAGAAAAGATCTTCCCAATATAAAGTCTTTCTAAATGCTTCCCCCATGGGCCATGGTCTATGTGAATTCATTGGCTAAAATCAAGAACATGCTTTGACAGCAACCAGGTGCCTACATATGAAGCATGGACACACACACACCGACGAGGACACGACTCTGACATGACAAAAGTTGAAAAAACTGTAAACGAAACAAGAGGAATAATGTCCATGTGTCGGACACAAGAAGTTACCTTCTTAGAAGTGTCCGTGCTTCCTAGGTGCCTTCAGTTGTTTAATTGTGCACCCTTTAGGAATCAATTCAAGTATCTCAGTACTTCTTTTTTCATTTTCTTTTTTCTATGGACAGCATCTTTGTACTTCTTTTTTTCATTTTGTTTTTTTTATGGACAGCATCTTTGTACTCCATATCATGTAATGCATTGTGGGTGATAAGTAAAAGGTAAAATATCACTGACCTTCACCCCCATGAAATTGACAAAATTTCACAGATCTCCGTTGATGTTTATATTTGTGTTTCAGTTAACCCCGTAACCTAAACGACATTTAAAAAGCTGTCAGCTTATGCAGTCAGGTTAAAAACCAAAATTGCTCTTCGACCAATGTGTAAGTATGAAAAGACTGGTTTGTCCCCAACTTATGGGGCTAGCTTATAATTTGACAAATATGCATATAAGACGAGGGCATGTCCATCTTTTCAACAATTTCTAAATTTCTTATTTACAAATTTGCATATATAGCGGGAAGCACTATTGTCATTTTTAAAATCACTTGTATGTTTGGGTGAAGAGGCTCACACTTCAAGGGAGACTGATATATTGTCAAACTTATGGGGCTAGCTGATGTCACACGAAATCTTAGGGGAGGTCAGTGATAAATATTATGAGTAAAGGAATCAAATGATTCATGTATAAATTGCACCATGCATAGCACTTTAGGAATAAAGGATATTTCATTCACATAAAACTCGAATGTCACATAAATGTTCCTTCATATTTAACATATATAGAGCAAATAAATTAGATGCAAACTCAAACTTTGACTTTTCACTGTGTCCCACTCGTGAATTAAAGTGCACAGACTTGAGGCAATGTCTAGTAAGATATTCCAAAATGTTTTTAGGCAAGTTGGGCATGTCTGATATCTATGCATCAACTTGATGGGAAGTGTTAGAATATTTTGGGGTATTTAGATGATGGCCAATCCTGTATTGTCTCCTTCAATTACATAAAGAGAGAAAGGCGTAGGAATGAAAGATTCAAATTATTGCACCCTATTTGAAGGACTTTCTTTCTCATCCATCTCTTCTCTTAGAAACCTTAGTACATATACATGAGATGCACTCTCAAACTGAGACTCTTCACTGTATCACCTCATGATTGAAGTACTTTATCGAGAATACTATTATCAATGCTTCACGTAGGAAAAGCCTGATAATATACCACAAAATAAAAAATAAATAAATAAATAAAAAGTTTTGATCTACAAACTATACCATGAACACTCTTATCGAAAATACCATATTCAGTTAGTATGAAGTTATTTATAAGTTCCAATGTTAAAACAAGTTTTCCTTCGGAAATAAGGCATTCAATTGCCTTATAATCTCATAGAAAAGCATCATAATTAGGCCTATTCTTACATTAGGGACTGGTTCCAAATGTCCAAGTCTCTAAGCACTATAGATAACGTCTTCTTGCAGTTACGTCAAAAGAAAACGAAGAAGAATATGTAAATGCTTTCTGTCACTTTTAAAACAGTGGTACGAAATTTTGGGCAGTAGTGTATGCATATTGCAATACCTACATAAAATTAAGATGCAAAATATAACCGCAAAACATTTGTGAAGTGCTTCTTGTGTATTGACTGAAAATAAGATTTAAGTCAAGATAGCTAACCTGCATTAACTTTACGCTAAGACCAGATTTAGCTGCATCCATGCTTCCAAATAATGATCCTATACAACATAATAAAGAAGGTACGATATACATGTGTATATATATATAGTCCCATGACAAGGATAGACAAAGAGTAAATGTTGCATCCAGGATATGATCACGAAGGAAGTCGAATTTCCCTTCCAACAATAAGTAGCGTAAATGGCACATAGTTCACTTGAAAGCATTGCAAAATTATAATTTCTCAAGGATATGATCACTAAGGAAGTTACTAGCTCTATTGATAAGAATCAAAGTTGTTGGAATTGAGCTACAAGACTAACACAGAGGTCAAATTGGCATACTTGCATCACAATTTTGATGATATGTTTGGTAGGCAGGATGGAAAATGGAAGGAAGGGAAGGAAGAGGTATCCCTCGGTAAAGTAGAGGGAGCCTTCCCTCTCTTTGTTTGGTAAAATAGAAAGGAAGTGAGGAAGGAAAGAAGGGAATGTTTTTAATTTTCGTATTACACCCTTACTTTGAAATCAGTTTCATTGAAGGGCGAAAAATCGAAAGAGAAGGGAAGCCTTTTCTCTCTCCCAGTCTGTCCACTTTTGGACGGGTTGAAAGCTGTGGGCCCAAAGGGAAGAGGCATCCCTCCCCTCTTCCTTTCTCTCCCATCATACCAACACACTGTCAAGCTCACCAAATATGAAGAAGAAGTCATCCGCAGTCACATCTTTAGCCAAGTTCTTTATGTACAACACAGAAGCAGGATTCCCAGCTGTGTAATTCTGCATAAATTGCACTTTATCAAAACAATAACTATAGTAATAACAGATCTTAAACTAAAAGAACATCATACTTGCAACCTCTAACATTTGCAAGCCAATTAAAATTATTTTGTGAAGTTTACTTTATATATACCCCACGACCAATGCATGTACTATCTGGCTAAGCATATCTAGAAAATGTATAAACCAAAACCCAGCAATCACAGTCACAGATGTAAACCAGCATATTCGTAAGGTGGTGTGACATGTATTCGCAAGGTGTTGTTACAATGTGATAGGATGAATCAGGCATTTTGAAATTGTGATATAATCTAGGTAAAACAATGAGAAAAAGAAAGAAAAAATATTCGTCAGAGCATCCTCAAGTCATAGAACACTCAATGACCTCTCATGTTAGATGACTCATTGATCTTATCATGTGGAAATTAGCTTTTCATTGCCAATAAAAACTTGGATTGCCTTAGCAGTTAATATCATATATGTGAAAAGGAAACCTAGTACCCCCACTGCCCCGCCCCCCCCACCTCAAACCACCACCAAAAAAAAAAAAAAAAAAGAAGAAGAAGAAGAAAAGGAATAGTGTTTATGAGAGAAGTAGTTAGCCTGCATTGAAAATGGGAACTTTAGATCCTTTTGAATATATATAGAATTTTTTATTTAAAAAAAGGGTAAATTACACTGACCTCCCTTGAGATATGGTCTAACTACACATACCTCCCTCGAATAATTGAAAATAACACATAACTCCCCTGTCAGAGTTTGTCTAGTAACCAATGTAACAGAAAATGTGAATTTACTCGTTTACCCACCACCTAAGCTCTAAAATACCATTGTCCGTTCTCTCCTCTTTACATTCGTTCCCATCACCGCCACCGCCACCTATCTTTCACCACAAAGTAGAACCCAAAGTCTAGGGGTCCTTCTATTAGGCACCATTAGTGCTTTAACGAACACTAGAGCTCTCTGTTATTCTTCTACTTCTTTAGCAAAAAATTTGCTACGAAGTTTTGTACTTTTCTTCCCTACTCCGTAACATGGCTATGGACCTATGGTGCTACTTGACCAATAAAGCAACCCAATTAGACAGCAAATCAAAAAAATAAAGGAAATGAAATGTCAAATGAAAGATATGTTAAAGACTTAAATGCAACACAAACACAACCCAAAAAAAAAAACAAGAGAGGATATTAAAGTTCCAAATACAGAGTAGCAATCTCAATAAATCTTTCCATTGTCAAATGAAAGTTCCAATAGACATGTGGAAACAAAGTAGCAATTGAATAAACAACTCAATGATTTGAACTTTTTGACTGGTTTAAAACCAAATCCAAACTCAGGTAACTCTATCTCCGACCCCAACCTCTATCTTGACAATGTGCTCTAAACCTCCTTCTGCAACTCCCCTCTCTCTAATTTCTTGTCTCCGCTCAATCAAAACCATAACTGACCTTTGTAGATGGTAGTTGACCACTCATACAGCTTGACCAGTACATATCACCAACGACTCCACATGTAACAACATCACCACTGATTATGGATTCCACATGGACAACCGCTAGCCCACTTCAGAATACCCACAAACAGGGCTCACCCGCGGAGTCTACTCCGAAGTCTCACCGAAGCTTCAACTCAAACGGGCGCACCCGCAGAGCCCACTGTGAAACTCCACGACTGAAGAAACTTGCCCCAAGGCCCACCTCAAGTAGCCCACTCTGAAGCCTCACTTCGGATGAGCCAACTCCGAAGCCTCACCTCAGAGTAGCCCACTTTGAGGAGTAGCCCCACAAAGGAAGCACACTTCAAATATACACACACTCACCTCTTGGACACCCACCCTTGGTCCAGAAGCAGTACCTAAGGGTGGTCAAGTCCGCTGGAATTTCGGAAACTTATGGTTAGGAGGGTAGAGCCGAAGGCATCTCCCTAGCCTGTGCCTCATGGGCAAGGTTAGGGTTGGTCTCAAAGAGAGAGAGACACACGTGACTTTCACATGCCTTATCCCTACCAAACTCACAATCAATGGGCGAAGCCTATCACTGCAAAACTTGCCCAAACCTTTGACCATCAGTGCTTAGTCAATTCAAGATTGCCTAATAGACTACACCAATAGAAAATAGCCTCGGATCTCTCCCTCGCTCTCTGCACGCCTCGACACTCGCCCTCGCTTAATCCTCTACACCAATGTATGAGCATCGGTATCTTCACTTGCTTAAACCTCTGCACCAATAGCATATTTTTCTCCCTTGACCAACCCCACAACCTTCGTCTGCCACCAAGGAACAATACCTTCTCTATTTGACTCGTTTCTCCCGCAGCCCATGGCAGATCAACATCTCATTCAATACCTCCACCTACCTTAAACATGAGCATTTAAACCGTCCATACTGTCCATCTACCTAAAAACAAATAGCCCACTAGGAGGATGCCAACTCGGCTTTGCCCTATCACATCAAAGCTTTGCAGCTCCCCATGACCTCTAGTATAAATAAGTAGCCTCATTTACTTCATCCGAACGACCCAACTCAACATAATCCTATCCTATAGCAAAGGATCAACAGTGACTACTACACTTACCCATTTACAAAACATTCTTATTGTCTTCAGCACAACTGGACCCTTCGCCTAATGTTACCCTTCGTCTTACTTGACCCTCCGTTTTCTAAGACCCTTCGTCTTGCAAGATCCTCCGTCTTACAAGACTCTCCGAGACCCTTCGTCTTATAATACCCCTCGTCTCACCTTACCTAGTACTCACTCACCACTCACTGACCTTACTCCAGCATACATAACACTTACTGCTTTCTCTCTCTCTCTCATTTGGGGCTACTACGGTTCTCATCCGACCCGAAGTTTCTCCGAATCCCATTATTCTGCTATATTTTTACATAGTTATTATTCCACACTTTTTGCATTATTTATCATATTTTAGTTGTTGTTCCACCTGTACTAACATGCTTACGTGTTATACCCATCCGCATCTCTTACACATATCACATTAGAACCTACCACATTTTGGCAACCACAGTGGGAGGTATACTCGCAAGCATGGTTAGCGAATGCGAACATTAGTACAACCCAGTTGTGACTTGCCCGGATTGGCTATTAGTTGCAACCTGGGAAACCTATCGGTTGACTTTGAGTTGCAGTGTGGTGGGTCACCATATATTTTGTGGTTCCATTCCTTGGTGGATTTTGAAGGTCAGTTTTATTTATTCTCCAACAGTTTGAGATATTACTCCAACTCCGTGATATTCACACATTCGACGGTTAACACTTTTCCTACATAAATTAGTACCATGTCTTTTATTAGAATTGTTGCAATTTATTACCAAATGTTTCCACTTTTGACAAACTTAAATAACATTACTTTTCGATCTTTTTTATCTCCAAAATTTGAAATGGGTCGATTAAATTGTCAATTTTTTTGGTTAGAAAAAACATGCTCTAAACTATTTCGAAGTACAGTGCTCGTCAACCCGAGCTTGCAGTTTTGTGAACCATCCCAAACGGACACTAAATGACAGTTATTGCAAGTCAAAGGCTTTTTTTTTTTTTAACAAAAGGCCAAACATGTGCACCATATACTTGCCACACCAATAAAAAAAACTCTTCCCATGATCCAACTCAAACTGATATGCTCGTGACAAGCCACCTCCTGGGGATTATTTTTTACATTTCATCTTGAACTCCTCTTTGACTATTATGATTACATAACCAACCAAAAAAAATAAATACAAAACTACAACCAATTCATAACAATTTGACAAAATTATGACCTTTTTATAATTTTTGGCACAAACTATGACCATACCATAGTTATTGGACAACCTACCCTTCTTTTTCCCAAAATCCTGATACTCACAACTCTTTCTCTCACTAACTTTCTCACCCGACACCCCCTATACATATAAATGGCATATATATACACACCACCGACCAACTCAGCCTCACCCCGACCCCACCTATATATCTACGGTTATATATATGTTCAGACTTTAGAGGTAGTGAGGCTAATGAGAGTACAAAAAAACAAAAAAGAAGACTTGCATTAAAACTTGATCATGGTCTTGACATCCAAGGTGGACCCACCAAGTGAGTGGTTTTCTTCTCTTCCTCTCGGGTCTCCTCTCGCCATTACCTCACTTTTTTTCTCCTGCCCCGAAGCCTCCCTCTCTCTCTTTTTCTCTCTCCTCACCCGAAGCCCCAACCTTGGACTCACCCCCTTCGTCCCTTTTTCTCTCTCCTCTCAACACCTTCGCCTCTCTCTCTCTCTCTCTCTATATATATATATATATATGTATACATACATATTTTAGGCCCTAATCAACTTATGTTTTGGCCCTTCAAAGGGGTATAAGGCCTAATTTAGTACTATCAATTACATTTATATTGATATATAAGTATATACAACTCAAGAGGAAAGGCTCCTAGAATTTTGAAAATTACACTTTTAGTGTGAGAATTTTATGCGTTTTAGAAATAGGCCCCTCTAGAATTTTGAAAAACACTATACAATATTTACGTGTCACCAATTAGTCTCATTTTATAAGCATATCCCCCCAAAAAAATATATTGCTAATTATGTATAAATAGACTCCAAAATAAAATCGTCTCGGGGCGCTGCCCCCGAACCCCTGTATAGTATAAGCCCCGTGACCAAACTTACTGGCTCTACCCATGCATGTAGCTATCCCATGTGGTAGTCTATCTCACCTTATCTTTACCTCCTTACATATATATATATATAATATATCTATAAATATATAAATAACAATGTATTGGATGTTTTTTAGGACTTCCACCTGGCAAAACCTAAGAACTCTAGAGTGTCCACATCTGCTCTCTTGTGTATCTATACTATATCTATATGCCAAACTTGACTTCAACTCCACGTGTCCCATAATGCACAAACCATTTGAGAAAAACCTGTAGAAAAAATCCATAATGCCCCACGTCTCTCTCTCTCTCTCTCTCTCTCTCTCTCTCTCTCTCTCTCTCTCTATCGCACACAACTGCAAAAATCAAAACTGAAAACAAAAAAAAAAAAAATCTACTAATCATGCCCCACGTGACCACGTCTCTCTCTCTCTCACACACACACACAGAGAAACTGACACTGAAAAAGAAAATAAAAAAATTTTAAAAAATTCATGCCCAGTACCACCAAAAAATTAACCAAAAAAAAAAAACACAAATAATGCCCCACAAAATTGAAGAAACCAAAAAAATATATATTGCCCCACGTCTCTCTCTCTCTCTCTCTCTCTCTCTCTCTCTCTCTCTCTCTCTCTCTCTCTCTCTCTCACACACACACACACACACACGCATGTACACCACCAAAACTTGGAGGAAAAAAAAAAACCAAAAATTGAAAATGTACATCTAAAAAACACCCACGTATTTCCTCAAAAAAATAAAAACCACTCACGTCTCTCTCTCTCCATCTTTATATATCTATAAACGGTTTCCAACTTCTCCCTCATATCATCTTTATCTATAATTCAAAATTCATTCTCAATTGTTGATCATTTAACCATGTGGGATTCTTCTACATTCTCTCAGTATCTCCTCTTCGTAAAACTCAAAACTACATTGATCTCTCCATCTTCATCTGGAATTCCAAAGAATTGGAGAGTTCACATGTATCCCTCAATCATTTTGCATGTAATATCTTAAAATGATGATGAATCAGTGTATAAAGTTAGTCATTCTTTTTGCCTTTCAATTTCATTGTTATTTCTTACAATTTTGTATGTTAGCATATTATTGTTTTGGTATTTTCTTTGATAATACCAAAAGAAGTTAGTGGGTTGTTCTGTTACATCCATCTCTGGTTTTTCTTTTCTTTTCTTTTTTCCTTTTTTTTCATTCTTTTTTTTCTTCCTAATTACTGCTCAACTTCTAATTGATCTCAACTTCTAATTGATCCCACACATTAAGTTGAGTAATCTTTGTTGCGATTGTTAAAATATCGTCAATACTTTTTCTTTTTTCTTTTTTTATTTTGGAATTGTGAATATTTGTTTGTTGATTTTTACTAATTGTTTAGTTTTTTTCTTCTTGATTTTGTTCAGTTAAACTATTGAGATGGATGAAATACAGATGCAAAAGTTTGCTACTTTTTACAACTGTGACTTTATGGTGGAGCCAAAACAATGAGTTTATTATTTTTATTTTTTTACATAGAGAAAGCTAAAATTGATTGCCCCATCAAAATTTCAATTACAACTTAATCAAAACTCATGATTAAACAGTCTTCATTTACAAGTAACTTTTAATTTATATTACATTTGTTGGTGTTCATTTTTGAATCAAGAGTTCATGATCAAACGTTAAAAATTGTAATTAAACTTTTCGTATCATCCGTGCATAGCACGGGTCAATGCTAGTAAATATAACATGTATGTACACACACACACACAAAAAGAAACCCCCCCCCCCCCTTCGGCTCCACTCCTTCGGCCCCTCTCCACCTTCGGACCCCTCCTAAAAAAAAAAAAAAAGTAAAGAAAGGACATCTCCCCTTATCCACCTTTGGACCCACCCCTTTCGGAAACCCCCCACCCTTCGGAACCACTAAGGGCATCGGACACTCCCCCTTCGAAACTCCCACCCTTCGAAACCCCCCACCCCTTCGGATCACCCTCTCCCCACCCGGACTAAAAAAAAAAAAAAATGGGTCATCAGCCCCTCCCATCATCCCCCCCCCCCCCCCCCCCCCTTCGGCTCACCCCTATTCGACCTCCACCAACCTCCGGACCCCACCCCCTTCGGACCACCCATCTCTCTCCCTAGCTCCACTCTCTATCAGTCCAACCAGTGCAATACTACAGTACATCACAACGGTCACTTTATTCCATGCCGTAGCAAAGCCACCAATCTATTCTCCGAGACGGAAAAAGAAAATGTTTTACAACCCGTACCCCCCTTTTTTTAAGGGGGAGAACGAAAATGCTACAACATTCTTCTTTTATTAATTGATGGGAGAAGGAAAACTCTGTACTCAAGTTATCAGTTCTTATCTCCCTTTACGATAGGAGAAGAAAATGCTCCATTTAAGCTGCCAGTTGTTATTTCTTTCTCAGGGGGAGGAGAAGGGATCCACTGATCTAAATAGTCTTTGTAACCCTCAAGGAGTCCACAGTCATTGATAGACAGACAAATTGACCATCCGAGTTACAAGCATTGCCAATTTTTTGCTCAATCTTAGACAGCTCATTTTCTAAAAAGTCTTTTCTCCATGCAAATATAAGGTCCAACGGTTGATCAACTTTATTCTCTCCCGCTAGTTATCGCTCCGCTGAGCATGCCTCTTATAATGACCAGCTCCATAATGTACAACTAGTCACAACACACTTGTTGGTGGTAGAACTAATGTACTGGACTGACAAATCTTGGCTCGCCCTCACCATCACCACATCAACATAGAAGCCAAGAAGAAAAAAAAAAAGGGGAACCCTCGGGAAGATACAAAATTTTCAACTTCACTACCACCGTCAAAACGAAGTCCCTACAAACATGCTTGCAACAAGAAATGCTACCACCACTTGCTCTCTTGCCAGCAACAAGCAGCAGACACTTGCCACAACCACCACTTGCTCTCTCTCCAGCAACACGCTGCCACCACTTACTACTCGGCAACATGTTCCATTTGTTCCCTCACCAGCAAATTCACTCTCTAACAGTGACATGATGCCGCCAACATTTGCTCTTTGGCCAGTGATATGTTGCTACAGCCTACAGCCTCAAAATGACTAAGCAACCAAGCTACATGTCAATGACATTCACTCAGATAGGGTCTTTCTCGCACCCTCGAAGTACCTCGCTGAAGCTTACTCGACAGCTTACTCGATAACTGTTCTTTCCATCGCTCGGGAAAGCGTTTGCATTATTTCACTACTGGTACAACAAGGCACAAAGCTCACTGAGTCTATATCTCTAAGCAGGACAAAGCATGAGGATTTTTCGAAATTATGGTAACTAAACACGTCCTACTCTTACCCTGTACCCTCTCGAAGTAGTACAAGTACTTTGATACATCGAAATGATACATCATAACATGAGTAATCACCAACATATAGTCTACACTGCCGACAAACGCTCAATAACTCCATTATCACTATCAGTATTATTACGATTTATTCTCCGTCTCTCCATAATGAACGGGCTCTACTCTTCATACGGTGGCACGGGCATCGCACTCTCCCCCTTTAGCCTCACTAGGGTGGTACGAGCAACATGTTCTCACCCGTTGAGAAAGGTGGCACAAGCATCGCGCTATCTCCCTACCGCACTCGAATGGCACGGGTAACGCCTCTACTTTAATTTGAGAGGCTTCACTAGGGCGGCACGAGCAACACGATCTCCCCCTTTGAGAAGGGTGGCACGAGCAACGCGCTCTCCACTAGAGGGGCGGCACGAGCACCAACTCTCCCCCTAATCCCCATATCTCCAAAGAAGGGCACGACTCTTATCTCTATGTCTCCATATGCTCTCCCCTTATCTCCAAATCTGCATAGCGACATGGCATGAACATCACGTTCTCTCCCAAATCTCCCTATCTCCAAATCCTTCGGTCGTAATCTCCAATCCCCAAAAGCACAACTCTAGTCTGCATATCTCCAAATAGGTAGCATGAGCAATACGCACTCCATCACATGTGTGACATGAGTAACACACTCTCCCCCTCCCAATCCCAAGGATGGGACAAGCGTCGCACTCCCTATCTCTTAGCCTCACAAGGGCAGTGCGGGTACAAACCCCCTTTTTGATATTGACATCAAGGGACAAAGCGAGCAACATGCTCCCCTCCCTCCATTCTTTTCTCTCCACATTATTAATATCTTCGAGTTTCTCCATACCACCACTCATCAAAAGAATGATACGCCATGAGAAATGTGAAAACAAAAAAAATCAAATTCTCAATACCACAAAAAAGATAAGGTTACGACCCAATACATACATCAATTTAAGGATAGTGGGTACACCATGGAACAGACCCACTAAATACAATAAAATGGGTGCACACATGCGCCTACTGGAGTCCGATTCGAAATGGGGAACGGAGCTAAGCCGCCGCTTCGCCTGAAAATGTCATCCGGTTCGAGACCTTGTGACAAGAACCTCGAGGCTAAAGCTTCGAGCTCAATAGCCCAATACTTCTGCCGAAGAGGGCCTCGCAGCGGTTGACAACAAAACACAACGGCACCACCAACTATCCCACAATTAAGAACTTCATCCTTAATATATGAGGAAGGCAGTATAAAACATTCACTCGCCTCAAGCACCACGAAGAAGCATGACAGCCGAATAGAGCACACACAGTCGAATAAGACATGTGCATTGATGAAAACATTCTCTCCCCATTTTTGCACTGATAGAAAAGATCCCTGGAAATATGCTAGGCAAGACTTATAGCCCCACTCCATGCACAAGCTTGGTACAAGTCATGACAAAGGTCCCCAGAAGTTTTGACCCCACGCCATTGCCAAAACACTCTGGCCCTACATGGTAATAATCTAGATAAGGAGCCCTCTGCAACCTGGAACATGTCTCACACTTTTAAAAAGTAAGAAAGAAATTGTGCGTCAAAGAATTGAATCCCCCCCCCCCAATCCTTTTATAGCTGCTATTCCAACGATATGCAATGGATATAGATATCGAGTAAAACACTAATATTTACTAAACCAATCTACCAACCAGATTCGCCATCAGAAACTTCGCCAGAAAATCAGTACTATCTACAAAAATTGAGACAACCGTCAATCGTCAACAAAGTTACCAGAACACCAGTACCACTCGCAAAAGACAAAATGTCCATCCAGAAAAACAATCTCAGAAAGATACGCAAGGATTATGCCCGCATCCTAGCCGCTTCACGCCTAGAATACGGACAGGGGGGCTAATGTAGATAGTAGTTGACCACTCATACAGCTTGACCAGTACATATCACCAACGACTCCACATGTAACATCACCACTGATTATGGACTCCACATGGGCCCCACCAATAACAACCGCTAGCCCACTTCAGAATACCCACAAACATGGCTCACCCGCGGAGCCCACTGTATTGAAAAAGGCCTACCTCAAGTGGCCCACTTCCGAAGCCTCACCACTCTGAAGCCTATGAGTCTACTCCGAAGTCTCGCCGAAGCTTCACCTCAAACGGGCCCACCCGCAGAGCCCACTGTGAAACTCCACGACTAAAGAAACTTGCCCCAAGGCCCACCTCAAGTAGCCCACTCTGAAGCCTCACTTCGGATGAGCCAACTCCAAAGCCTCACCTCAGAGTAGCCCACTTTGAGGAGTAGTCCCACAAAGGAAGCACACTTCAAATATACACACACTCACCTCTCGGACACCCACCCTTGGTCCAGAAGCAGTACCTAAGGGTGGTCAAGTCCGCTGGGATTTCGAAAACTTATGGTTAGGAGGGTAGAGCCGAAGGCATCTCCCTAGCCTGTGCCTCATGGGCAAGGTTAGGGTTGGTCCCAAAGAGAGAGAGAGACACGTGACTTTCACGTGCTTTATCCCAACCAAACTCACAACTAATGGGCGAAGCCTATCACTGCAAAACTTGCCCAAACCTTTGACCATCAGTGCTTAGTCAATTCAAGATTGCCTAATAGACTACACCAATAGAAAATAGCCTCGGATCTCTCCCTCACTTTCTGCACACCTCAACACTCGCCCTCGCTTAATCCTCTACACCAATGCATGAGCCTCGGTATCTTCACTCGCTTAAACCTCTGCACCAATAGCATATCTTTCTCCCTTAACTTACCTCACAACCTTCGTCTGCCACCGAGGGACAATACCTTCTCTATTTGACTCGTTTCTCCCGAAGCCCATGACAGATCAACATCTCATTCAATACCTCCACCTACCTTAAACATGACCATTTAAACCGTCCATACCGTCCATCTACCTAAAAACAAATAGCCCACTAAGAGGATGCCAACTCGGCTTTGCCCTATCACATCAAAGCTTTGCAATTCCCCATGACCTCTAGTATAAATAAGTAGCCTCATTTACTACATCCGAACGACCCAACTCAACATAATCCTATCCTACAGCAAAGGATCAACAGTGAGTACTACACTTACCCACTTACAAAACATTCTTATTGTCTTTAGCACAACTGGACCCTTCGCCTAATGTTACCATTCGTCTTACTTGACCCTTCGCCTTACTTGACCCTCCGTCTTCTAAGACCCTTCGTCTTGCAAGATCCTCCGTCTTACAAGACTCTCCGAGACCCTTCGTCTTATAATACCCCTCGTCTCACCTTACCTAGTACTCACTCACCACTCACTGACCTTACTCCAGCATACATAACACTTACTGCTTTCTCTCTCTCTCATTTGGGGCTACTTCGCTTCTCATCCGACCCGAAGTCTCTCCGAATCCCATTATTCTGCTATATTTTTACATAGTTATTATTCCACACTTTTTGCATTATTTATCATATTTTAGCTGTTGTTCCACCTGTACTAACATGCTTACGTGTTATACCCATCCGCATCTCTTACACGTATCACATTAGAACCTACCACAACCTTCAATCAAATAATTGAACCAAAAGAAATAGATTTTCCAGCTAGGGATTGAAATAGGTTGAGTAAGAGGGGCGGTGCCATGGTGGTGGGGGCTTGAAATAGGTTGACTAAGGGAGGCGTGCCACGGTGGTGGCGCCAGTCTTGGGGATGCCTTGGGTGGCATGTGATTGGAAGAGGCAGTGGCATCCTGTAAATGAGAGGTATGAAGAGAGAGAAAGAAATTAGGAGGGGAAGTCCCGAGTTTTATGGGCATTTTGGGCTTTAACTAAACAAAAATGGATGACACCAGCCTTTTCCGTCCCATTTCTAACGGTCCACTAACGAAGGGGAGGTGAGTGTAACACAACCCCAAACCTCAAGGGTGGTTAGTGTAATTTTTCAAAATGCAAGGAGGTCCGTGTAATTAGGTCATACCTCTAGAGAGGTCCATGAAATTTACCCTAAAAAAAAAGGAGGCACAACCATAACAAGACCATAGTATACGAAAGAATCTCCCAGAACTAGAAACTTGAGTATCCAAACTATCCACAAAGTGTGTGTGTGTGTGTGTGTGTGTGTGTGTGAGAGAGAGAGAGAGAGAGAGAGAGAGAGAGAGAGAGGGGTATGCACTCTATTTCCAACTATAAAACAAATTCATAACTAACTCTGAAACAGCTAACAATCCTTAAACAACTACAAAATGAAGGACCAAGTATCTTTAGCCACCCTCCAGTAAATGTGGACGTAGTCCGCTTCTTCAAATTTCTTCCGACATACGAAACTAATTGGGAAGAACAGTAAATATTACAACTTGAGCCTGATTAGTATGTTTTTTTGTCGAATTTTTTATTTCTAATTTTTAATTCATAGTTTTCTTTCTATTTGCAAACATGTAATTAAAAAGAGTTTCGTACTCTTATCTGTTTTGGGCATTTTATACGTCGTCAGAATAATTGATGAGGCGAAGAGAGAAAAGGTGGCAACAGGGCTTGAAGGCATCACTGCTGTGGTTTCATGGAGAGAAGATTTAGATGTTGGAAGGAAATTTGGGTTATTTCCTCGAAATATTGTTCCTCAAAATATCCAATGTCCCAGTGCCTTGAGATCAATATAGACATAGCATTCCCAGGTCCCCTCAGAAATGTGAACCACCCAAGTAAAGCCAAGCCAAGTTCTTTAAATTTCCAATGGCTTAGTTTCTACATTAATTTGTACCATCCGTTTCAGTTCAAGACAACGTAAATCAAATGCAAAAACAAAGCACCCAAATACTCACTGAAATGGAATGAGCACATGAGGTATTAGATGCGAAGACTTATTTCCCTGTTTGGCTTCTTCAACCATCGTCTCCATCAATCACAGAAGAAACCACTCATCACAGTCATTATCACCAATTCCTAATGCAACCAACTGAGTTAATTTCCCAATCAAAGCAGGAAAATCACCAGAAAATCACTTTCTGACAAATATAGAACCAAGGTAGAGCTACTAGTAGGGTCCGCCGGACTGCAACCCCCCAAATTTGAAAAAAAACAAAACTAAAAATAAATTAATACAGGTGATATTTTAACCCAAATGTAGTCTAGCCCACCCCAAATTTGAGAATTTTTTAGTACATATGATATTTTAGCCCAAATGTAGTCTAGCCCACCCCAATTAAGTGTTTCAAACTCAATTTGACACCATACTTTGTTGATAAATAGACACCAAAATGTATAAATATTAACCCAAAAGATAATAGGGTTCTTAAATAAACCCAATTTAACACCATATCTTATTATCAAATATGTATAAATACACCACACCAAAAAAAAATCAGGGGCGCTGCCCCAACCCCTGTATAGCTTCCCCCGACAAACACACACAACCCCCCCCCCCCCCCCAAGTCTAGAACCTTCAAAGATGGATATATTGGGGAATGGCTCTTGTTAGTTTGGATCCTGCAAGGGGATGGTGCGACTAGGTTTGGGGATGGTGAGGCTAGGTTTGGGGCTGGATGTATTTGGTTTGGAGAGATGAAGGTTATGCTTCATCCAATTTCTTTTCTTTGTTGCTGGCAACAAAATTTTAAACTGGTTTTCAAAGGGGTAGTATAGTCATGTTAACTATTATAGTAAACTTTGTTAACAGGTTCAATTTAAATGCAACCACAGGGAGATAATGTGTCACATTTTGAATATAGTAGAACTATTATAGTATAATCATCTAACTATTATGCTAAAGCATGGAAAGTAATATCCTAACGTACAAGGAGAAACTTTTACAAAGATCCCATAACTATAACTACCTAAAATAATCATGCCATACATATGTTTCACGCTATCCTATGGACAATTAAACACGGTTATATAAGAAGAAAAAAGAATCAGTTTCTATGAGTTAGTAAAGTTCACCTTGAACATTGGAAGCGATAAGATTTCCTCTGGAGGCAACTTTCCACTCTCTAGTTCTTCTGGGGTTGCATAAGGTTTACCAACAACATTCAACTTTTCTGGGTCGTCTAAGTCTTTAATGATCTCCATTTCCTTTTGCTCACTGTGAATTTGTTTAGGTGCAATTCTGATCTGAAACCAAAGAAATCAATATATCAATATATATATATATATATTAAAACAAGAAACACCATCATACTATTTGTTTTCCTAACAAAGAGAAGGCTATGGACCTGTAACACAGAATTCTTCTTTTTTATCACAGGGATCTCTTTGGGGACCAAGCTGGCAGGTTTTAATCCAACAGCCTCATGAGCCACATCTTTATCCACTGCGGGGCCTACAATATCTTCTCGTTTGAAGCGCTTTCGTTTAGGTCTTGCTCCAATTTCAGTACCAGCAGAGTAGGCTTTGTCATCAACTTCCTAAGAATAAGTAAATTCCAAGGCAATCAATATCAGCAAACATGGATTTACCACCGGTAGATAGACAATCCAACACTGACAGTAAAGAGCATAAATGTGAGTGCATGCGCAACATATGAAGGAATACTTCATTAAAAAGGATACGTCAGTGCAGTGAACCATACAACTGATGCAAAAAACCATAGTCAACATGCTTCGCAACTATTGGCAGAAATGCTAGTTCTTTTCGTTACAAGTAAGCAAAATGTTGAAGAAGGCTTGCAGGATATCACCACTCTTTTAAGCTTTGGTGACTGAAAATTTTGAACAGATGCCTGTTGATTATAATTTCGAATTGACTGAAATAAAACGGGCTATGTTTTATTTCATTATAATGGCTATTTTCAAATCTAAAAAGCGGGGTCTCTCTCAACCTTTTGATCAAGTATGTCTCTTTCTCATCCATTAGTTTCTGTCTCTCTCTCTTAGACAGGTTACTCCCATCCAAGGACCAGCTGCAATAGATCTCAACAAGGCTCGTGATGACTTCTCTGCTGTTTGACTAAGGATGTTCCGAGATTGTGGTGCATTGGGTGATAACAAGTTACTCCAGAAGCATTAAGAACATTATTATTTTAGTCTTTTCGACAAATAAACTTGGTTGATCTTCACCAATACATGAAACTCCCCGCCAACATTTGGACAAGCCTTGCCCTGACTACTCTGCTATTTGACTAACAAAGCTACGAGATTGTGGTGCATTGGGTGAGATTGCAATCATTCAGTTCTTGCACTATTACTCCCAGAAGTAACAAACTTTAGATATCTTTTAGATATACTTATGCTCTTTAGAGCTTAAATATATTGGATAAGAAGATCTAACTATGAAAAAGTAGAATTTTAGTAACATGTTGCATAGTTTGGGTTTGATGACTATTTCGCCATGTATACAGAGGTCCTTCATCTCATCATGAGGGGAATGGGCTGGGTTTGGAAGGTTGATGGCTTTACCTGTTTTCATTTCCTCTTGTTATTGTTGCAGTGTCGTTGTTTGTATCTGGTTCCATAATTTAAGGAAGAACTCCTCAGTCTCTATTCTTTGCTCACATTCATCTTTTTCTTGTCATCAATATTTCTAATGTTTCTTACATGTGTGTTTATAGCAATACGTGTATTCAAGTGTAGATATAACATGCTTTCGAAAGCTCTAGAGTCCAAGTCGAGCAATATATTTAAACAACTGCATACACCCATACATATTTTTCAGTATATACATATCGCAAGTGATGAAAGGATCAACATAGCAGAAGGGATTACCTCATCTGACGACTCCATTTCAGACTCACCACTAGATAGATCTGCCAAGTGAGGTTTAGTAGCTAGAGGAGGGGGTGGTGGTGGGGGTACAGGTGGGGCAAGTACTGAAGGTGGTAGTGGTGGAGTGGGTAGTGCCATACGAAATGGGGCAGGTATGTTCATTTTGTTCATCAAATGCAACACCTGCAATTGGATATGTAAAACATGACCAGTATCATTCAAGTTGACTCATTAGGTAAACAACATCATTGTGAATCTGTTTTCCAATATTTTGAATCATGAATCATATGGAATCATAAACACTACGATTCACTTTTTCCAGAAAACATGACCAGTATCATTCAAGTTGACTCATTAGGTCAACAACATCATTGTGAATCTGTTTTCCAATATTTTTAATCATGAATCATATGGAATCATAAATACTACGATTCACTTTTTCCAGAAAATAAATTGTAATACATAGGTACATATTGAATACATATAAAAACATTTAGAGTGCTTCAAAAGACCAAATAACTATTTAAAAGCAAGTTTCATGCAATATCAAGACTCAAAATAAATAAATAAATACTCCCTCCGTCCCATAATAAGTGTCCACTTCCATTTTGCACATTGTTTAAGAAAGTTGTATTATATTAGTTTTTTTGGTTCATTAAAGGGTCACTTTCCAATTTTACCCTTAGATGTGATGGGTGTTTGACATTTTGCTTGTTTTGAGACCACAAATAAATGCTACTTTGTCTTCATTATAAGGGCAGTTTTGGAAAGTAAGTAAAAGCTAAATGTCAATTTAGGAAAGTGGACACTTATTGTGGGACATCCAAAAAAGGAAATGTGGACACTTATTATAGGACGGAGGGAGTAAATAAATAAATAAAAAGGGCAGCCCAGTGCACGAGGTTCCCGCCATTGCGGTGTCTGGGGAGGGTGAGATGTACGCAGCCTTACCCCTGCAACCAGAAAGGCTATTTCCATATTCGAACCCGTGACCTCCAGGTCACAATGGAGCAACCTTACCGTTGCGCCAAGGCTCCCCTCTATATCAAGACTCAAAATGCTTCCTCAAAAAAAAAATAATAATAATAAAAGACTAAAAATGTTCGAAGTTTTCCACTTAATACGTACAACTTCAAGGTCCAAAACTATTAATCATAAAATGGTATTCGATCATGAATCGTATCAGGTTGTATGAAACTTGAATCCACTCGTGTATCTACCAATTATAACCACCATGGATAAAATGACTATGGGAACGGAAATTGAGAAGGTTTCTCGAGCAGCTTTTCACGACTCTTATAAATAACCTGTGTATAGAATCGAGGAACAGCAATAAGAGCATTCACAATGTTGGTAAGTATATTTCCATCCGGTGGTGGGTATGCATACCTACATCACAAGCAGTTTATTTAATATGACACCAATTCCAAAGAAGAAGGTACCAGATAATGAAGTAAGGGTAGCCTAGATAAATATATGCATCCACAAGAAAACATTCATTTAATAGACCAATACTTACTATCAATCAACTATATCACTGTTATTCAAACTTCTCAATACATGCAGTTCACAATTAGATTGAAATTGCAAAATTCTGCCTAGGGCTCAAGAGTTAACCGGGGGAACTCTCAACAATAAGTTCTTATCATTGGAAAGTAGTTTCCACTTACAAACAGTGGTGCAGAGAAAATATGCCCCCTACTTACAAACAGTCTCATGCAATCAGGGTTTAGACTTTAGAGTATCTTGGCTAACTAAAGCACAGCTACATTAGAAGGATTGCAAATATCTTGGCTAACTAAAGCACAGCTAAGGCAGGACAATACTCATTGTGGGCAAGTAATAAACAATGCACTAAAAGGCAATACGGGAGCAGTCCAAGAACATGTGAAGTATCCAAGAGAACAAAACAACAAAAGAAAAGGAATAAAATTACAAACTAAGGAAGCCCTCCAGAGGACCTATAACTGAACCCAAGAGGAGAGGGACAACCTCCCTAAGACCCAAGAAAAATAAAGAATTAAACACAACTACACAAGTTTTAGCAGAAAGTGGTGGTATGTCTCTACAATAGGCACCCACCCATTCCTCTCCTTCAGAAACATCCAAAACAGGCAGTGGAGAAGCCTTCTAAGCTCTCCTTGTCACAGTGGGGAAACTACCTATATCCTTGTGGACGCTGGAGATAGAGATGCAAAGTGGTTATTCTCGTGCCTCTTTGTTTAATTGTTTCTTCTCTTTTTCGTTTGAAAAACTATGGTTAATCTCGTTCGACGACAAGAATTTTCTAGGTGATATGCCTGCTAAAAGATGAGGCCAGATAAAGAATAAGAGAGAAGTGGATAGATGTAAATTGTAATGCGAGAAGCTAGTATAAGTGTACCTTCAGCAAGTAAAGATTAACGAATCGTGATATTAGGGGAGTAGGAAGTAATAAGACAGGAAATCTAATGGAAAACACATACAATCACAAGGGTGCAGAGAGAATCCATTTTGATGCACGACTAGAGAGACATGCCAAACACATAGGTAGTGGAAAATCGAATGAAAATACACATAAAAATACAAGGGTGCCTTCCTTACAGTCTCATTACATTATAGTGCAGAAACACAGAAGAGTATGGGAAGAAGAAAAAAAGTATACTCGAGATGGGGCGGAAACGGATAATCAACACCAAGCCGTTCAGCAATAGGTTCATCAGCAGGAAAGGACCCTGACTTGGATCCTTCGCTATGATCCCTGGTTGCAGTACCATCTTTAACCAAGACGGAGCGTGTCGCTGGTAGAGTTTCATTCTGTTGATGTTTATTATGCTCTGCTGGTTTACTAGCTCTCTCCACTGACAAGACTTTTCCAAGAAACCGCAACCTGACCAATGATATAGAAGCAATAAGTTAGCTCCTTTTTTGACCTACAGGCTTAAGACAATTGAGAATTAGGCATATGTAAAGATCAAGCGAACAAATAAAACATCACAACATTAAACAGAAAGGAGCACGAAGAAGTATTTTCCCAAACCATGTGAAGATTTTCATATATAAAGGGTTCCAAGAAACATAGATACCCATTTAATCGCTGCAGTGCTTGAGATGCCAAAGCTTCAGTCTTGAAATCCACAAATGCACAATTTCTTACTCTGCACCAGGAAAAAAAAATCCACATGTAGATAAATGCAGATCATTTCAACTGATGAAGAGATTTTAGCGATTTGGGTACACCTTCATGCCCTAACACACCTCCCAAAAGGAAGCAAATTATATGTGACACACATCTAACTGCTCCATAATTGAGCAACTTACTTAACCTCGGATCTGACTACATATTTTAAGTTGGCGTTCTACTTAACATAACCCTCCCGTGCAAGTGTTGAAAAAATGGAGCAATAAGATTCATGTCGTACTAAATTAACCACTACTAATGAATAAAGTGTGACCACTCAATCATGCAATTATAGGGGGCTATTATTTAGCCTGAGCGATGGATAGTGGCTGGATTCGTAGTATGCTTTAGAAGACCATGGTCAAATATTAGCTTAAGAGTGGCTTCATATTATTTATTTTACATTTTTACAAGTGTTCTTGGAATAAGCCAGGTGTTCAGTTATCAATGCGCATGGCTTTGAAAAGCAGTAACGGCCAACATAGGAATAACGGCAATTGTGATATGGATGGGGATGCAAAGAGTATAAGCTAACGATATCCAGAGTCCTCAGCAAAAAAAATAACGATATCCAGAGTCATAAAACTTTAATCCTTCAACCAACCGCATTTAAATGAAGTGTTACGCATGTTTTAATAGGAAGGTCTCAAAAACTTTGGATATGTTATTTTCAATGCAATCTTGTTGAATTAACTGAGAATTCTTGTTGGAATTAGGAAATATTTTTGTAGGGCGGATTTTACTCTCTTTATTTTAGGTCATGCTGACCAGTCATTAATTCTTATTTATTAGGCGATTTTTCTTTCCTTTTACGGCTTTCTAGCTTTGTATGTATATACATGGGATTAGTTTAATAAAATTATTCTTTTCCCTAAAAAAAAAATTTGTCCCAAAACCAATTGGCAATAGGTGGAGTGGCCCCTTGAACTTATATATTCAGTAGCTAGGTTATAAGTCCCCGATGTGGGACAAACAATCTCAACACGCCCCCCGCACGTGTAGCATGACTGAGAGCCAAACACGTGAATCACTGAGATAGGGTAACATGGAACATACGTGGACAAATTGGCCAACAATAAACTGCTCTGATACCATGTTAAATTGGAGCATCCAACCCAAAACCAATTGGCAATGGATGAAGTGGCCCCTTGAACTTATATATTGAGTAGCTAGGTTATAAGTCCCCAATGTGGGACAAACAATCTCAACAATCCTCATTTGATTTTGATTACTTTATAACTTCAAAGTAGTTGTTTCTATGAGAATACTTATTTATTGTTTTTCACAAGTGTATTCATATCATATGCTACTACTCCCTCCGTCCCTTTTTTTGAGTCCTATATTCCATTTTGGGATGTCCCAAAATTAGTGTCCAATTTTTACTTACTTTCCAAAACTACCCTTCCTTAAAATCTACACCATGACAAAACTAAAAAAAAAGTTATTGTAATGATTTGGGGCAGTTGTGGAAAGTAGGTGTAGATTCTTTTTGTCCCCTTAATAAGTTGAGTTCCCAAAGGTGGACTCAAAAAAAGGGACGGAGGGAGTATTACTGTATTACTGTATGAGCTACAAAAGTAACCATTATAATCTTATGGACGATAAATTTATTGACTTACTCTCTTGTTCGGGTTAGGAATTACATTACCCATTAACAAACTAGAAAATATTACAAAACAATGAATTAACAAATAGTGCACAGAATAAGAGAAAAAAAATCTTACAATTTCATATGCGAGATCAATTTTTCTTCACAAATCAAAAACACCATAACAGTATCATATAAATTCTTTAAAGATAAAAAGGATTAGAAAATAAAATTCATGCCTCAATAATAAAATATTGAAAAAAAAAATTTAAGCTTTGTAGATCGCTAGGCTATGTTCTGAACCAATGTCTAAGTTAGAAATGCAATTTTTAGGTTAGTTTGCATAATTTTTTCCTAAAAGACATGAAAAAACCAAAAACACAAAAAGGTCAAAATTTCCCAATTATGTGAAATCAGACGATGTGTAGATTCAACATGTAAACCTCAGTTTCGAGATTTTTGCATCAAATTGGTAGATTTAGGTAGAGAATTGCATTAAGGAACTCTCCCCCATCAACTTTAGATCCAAAGGAAAAGAAGTGGAAATATGAAGTCAAAACAGCCTAAATGGAATTCACATTCCAACTGCTGACCGTTACAACATCATAATGGACGTTCCTAAATTCCATACTGTTACATATAAGACAATAACAGCACAAAGCACAACTCTTACACACAAGAAGCAAACATCCTAAATAACCTTGCACACCAAATATGATGATAGACTGATAATAATAATCATGGAACATGTGCAACCCAAACCCTCCTCACTTCTCTTCCCCCCAAATCGGAAACAAAACAAGGTCCTTCACCCTCTACATAGCGCATCCTCAAGGCTGACAAGGTCAGAACCAAACTTTGCTCCTGTGTCACCATCCTAACTACAAGGTATAGAGCTATTGCAGATCGCCCTTAAAAACTTTCCTAGAGGACATTAAATCTCAATGGAGATGATTACCCAAGATTCTATGTTTGGTTCATGGATTTGGTTGGGGAAGGAAAAGAAAACATGGAGGAAATCATTTCCCCTTGTTTGGAAATAGGAAAACAATGAAGAAAATTGGATGGAAAAGAAAATATAGTGAAAAATAAATTACAATAGCGTGATCCCCTTTCTTATGAATAGTCAATATTTAAAGGATATGCACAAACTGCTCTTGGAAACTTGGATAGCAGAACACCAATGAAACCACAATAGCACAAATCATCTCAAATAGAGGTCATCTATATTTGGAGAAATAATCAAATAATGAATTTTCTCAAGAATTTATAAAAGAACACAAACAAAAAAGAAAACCCAAAGGCATTTCCCTCCACAAAAATGGTTCATAACATAGAATCATATAATCTTATCATAATTTTCCTTGTTTTCTTAGAAGGTGGGATCCAGAGGCGGCATCCCAGTACCAACCGCTAGACAAACAAAAACATACATGTTTTATACACCATGAATTTCTGTGAATATAAAAATAGTTGTAGGCCGTGCACATACTACTTTTGAAAGTTTAGGACCATCAGTCAAATTAATGTATTGAAACTGTCCACAAGAGGCCACCAAACTTCAAAGAAATAGTGCAAGAATGAATTTCAATAGAGTTTTTAAAGAGTTTGATCGCAAAATGTTAAACATGTACCTTTAACAGAATTCGTTTACTTACCAAAAATTAAAATAATTAAAAGAATGAGATGGAGAAAGTCAAGTAGAGCCGTGTATTAATTTCCATGTGCCTGTAGCATTTATCTTATTACTTATGTTGTTTAGGACCATGAGATAGCATCCTCATTTTCACTCCAGGGCGACCCCAAGTCACTAGGCCTGGCCAAGACTCCCTTATCATGCCAAAATTCAGTCACGAACTGTAAATATCCAAACAAAATACTAAACATGCAACCATATGGGCCTGTAACAATGAGCTTCTAAATTAATCAACAATGTAACTCAAGCGTTAGATACCTTCCACTCGTGCAAGGACGGATATTGGAAGCACCGTAGTGAGAGAAAAGTCTACAAAGGGTGTCGTAAGGAACACCTTCAGGAAGGTGGCGGATCAAGAGGGTGCCTGATGCTTCCTCTAGGAGCTTTGATGTCTGTTCTGCAACCCCTTGATACCCGTAATGTTGAGTTGTCTGAGGATTCATAGATGGTTGTAAGGGAGTATTGGCAGCCATTCAAACATCCTCAGAAGGCGCTTTAGTTGCCTGTATGCATTACATAGTTAGAGTTAAAAAATAATAATAAAGAAAACTAAAATAAAGGACTAGAGGAGAACTTCCAAAGCATGCTTGACCATGTATAATGAAAAGGAAAGGAAAGGTGGGGCGAACCCAGCATCACGGGCTATGGAGCTCGGATACAAACACAGGATAGGAATACGACACGACACGACACGTGCGTGCCAAATTCTAAAAATGTAAAGTTGGAAACGGAAAATATAAAAATAATAATAACAATATTAAATAAACAAATAAAAGGCAAAGCTAGTGGCTAGTGCACAAGGTTCCTCCGCCACTACGGGGTCTGGGGAGGGTTAGATATAGCACCGTAATCCCTCACAGGGAGAGGATGTTTGTGCAATTTGATCCCGCGAGTCCGTGACCTTCTGATCAACCTCACTATTGCATCAAGGCTCGCCTCTTAATTTATCATATAATACCAATAATGAAGTACATTTCGTAGACACCAGAAACACCTATACAACCACAAATCACATAATAATGTGTTTCGATTGAGTTCACTGCTAGTCAAAATATGCAACAGAACAAGTCTCAATTCAACCCACTTTAGTTGATTTGGAAAGAACTGAAAACAAATTAACAAAAGCTAGTTACAAAGTAAAATGCTCACTCAATATTTATTTTTTGAAACAAAAAAATTGTCTGCTGTCAGACCATGCAAGTCTGAAAAAGTAGAGGAAAATTCACAAACCCTGTAAAGAAAATGATCACTCGGTCCAGGTAAATGAAGTAAATCATTGCATAAAATTGAAACTCATTTTCCACTAACAAGCTGTGATTATACTCAAAACTACCCACAAATATGGATTCATTAAATAGGTGCTGAAGAGAATTTCAAACTTAACAAAAAAAAAAAAAACCCTGAGAACCCTAATTTGACAAACAAAAACAAAAACAATCTGAGTAACACCCAACTTTTAAACCATTCTCAAAGGCTCACAGACCACAATGTAAGAATACAATAAGATTATATATATAAGGGGTTGAGGGTTAACAGCGCCTACACCAGCTTTTAGCAACGGAAAAACACTTTTAGGGACGAAATTCCTTTAGCGACTAAAGCTACAAGCTTTTTTTCGTCACTAACAGTGCCGTGCTGTAGTTTAGCATTCCTTATATATATATATATATGTGTGTGTGTGCCGTAAAAGTGAAATTCACTGTGCAGAACTCCGATGGTCAAGATTAAAAGTTATCACTTGATCTTCATTATATAATATATATATATATGAAAATAGAAAAAAGAAAAAAGAAAACGAGAAAGATTACTTCGATTAGGAGTTGAAGGCGTCACTGCTGCGCGTGGGTCGCCGGCATCGGTCGTCTTCTTCTTCTGGTGGCTCTCTCTCTCTCTCTCTCTCTCTCTCTCTCTCTGTGTCGTCGAAGCTCACTTCTCTCACAGTCTGAACAAATTGGTAACCAGGCCAGAGATATGTTTCTCATTTTGTGCTTTTAAATCCTTCAATTTTGGGTAATTACAATTTACTCCCATATAGTTGAATGCAATGTCACTTTAGCCTGTATTGTTTTGACACTTTGATTCCTGGAGTTCAAAATTTAGATTTATTTTCTTTTTCTGTTCAAGCAAACTTAAATAAATAAGGCTACTGATATTGCCAGAGCACAAAAGACTAATGCCAGAGCAACTCAACAATTTTGGACAAAATTACCCTCCCCAAATTTCTCTCTCTCACTCTTCTCTCTCTATCAGTGTTCTCTCTCAACTCTGTTTTTTTATTTTTTTTATTTGGGTAAACTCTTTCTCTCTCTCTCTCTCCTCTCTTCTCTCTCTCACGCACTCACCGGTCATCACCACCACCATCTCCCACCACCGTCGCCGCTGCCACCATCTCTCACCTCCTAAATCAAGCTCAAACCCAAATTAAAAGCTTCTGTCCAAATCCATGAAGCCCAAATGAAAAGCTTATGTCCAAATCCATGAAGCCCAAATCAAGTTGTGGTCTATGCGGTTGTGGAGATGTGGTGGTGGATAGAGAGAGAGCTTGGGTGTGTAATATTTTTTCCCCCATGAAACTCAAGTCAAAGCTCAAACCCAAATCAAAAGCTTCCGTCCAATAATTTTTTTCAAATGAAAACCTAAATCAAGCTCAAACCCAAAATATAGGGTAGGGGTTGGGCAGTGGTGGTATTGGGTGGGGGCGATGTTAGAGGAGGTGCCATTGAAGTAGGGTGGGTATGGAGATGCCGTGGTGTTGACCATGTGGTGGTCTGGAAGTTGTGTGGTGGTGGCGGCGACTATGAGGTGGTGGAAAAGCTTGATTTGGGAGGTGGGAAATGGTGGCGGCGGCCAGTGGGAGATGTGGCGGCGGCTGTGGGAGATGGTGGTGGTGATGGCTGGTGAGTGAGTGAGTGAGAGAGTTTACCCAAAAAAAAAAAAAAACAGAGTTGAGAGAGAAGACTGATAGATGATAGAGAGAGAGAGAGGGGGAAATTTGGGGAGGGCAATTTTGTCCGAAATTGTTGAGTAGCTCCGGCAAAGTTTGAATGATAGATTTTGTTTCCCAGAAAGATGATGTTGAATGTGGAATGGTGAAGTTGAATTTTGCTCCAATGATGATGAAGATGAAGAAGATGAAGTTGAATGTTGAATTTTTGTTCCAATATTGTATTAATTCAACTGGAGCAAATTTTATTTTGCTTGAGCACATTGAAGTCAATAGCTCTTTTTTCTATTCTTCCAAATTTTGCTGGAACAAAATGAGATTGTGCTTGAGCAAAACTAGTGCACAATGTTAAATTGGCTGAGAGAGAGAGAGAGACAGAGAGGCGTGCTCCAGTGAGAGAAAGAGAGATTGGTTTCTTTAATGGGCTGAGGGGCAATTTTGTCCAGAAAATATGAGTTGCTCTGGCATTAGCGGCACCCATAAATAAAGACGACATTTTTCTCACCCAAAAAAAAGTACATTAATGCTCATTCAAGCATCTCATTGGCCAATGCAGTGGGACCCAGGATTAAACAATTATTATTAATAATTGTTTAATCCTAGATCCCACTGCATTGGTGTAATGACCCAAAAAAAAAAAAAGTGTTGCTCCACTGAAGCACACTTGTGCTCACCTTTTATTAAAGTTCAAACACCATACTAAATTAATGGTACATTTCATTCTTTTTAATGATT
Organism: Hydrangea macrophylla; assembly: GCA_033977485.1. Taxonomy (NCBI): domain Eukaryota; kingdom Viridiplantae; phylum Streptophyta; class Magnoliopsida; order Cornales; family Hydrangeaceae; genus Hydrangea; species Hydrangea macrophylla. The sequence goes on from CM066997.1 coordinate 22,377,706, forward strand.
AATTGCTCTTTAATTTTGAAAAATGACACACAATTAAGACCTTTATATGAGTGGTAATGGAGTTTTTCATAAACATATATATATAGTGAGGAATGGAGTAATTCATCATCCCACATAATTTTGAGTGCATAGTGTGTACGTGTGTAAGTATGTGTAATGTGTTTATGCTTGGTGACCAAGCATATCATTTCCATAAATGTATACTAACCCCCCATAACCTCAACACTCTCTATTCTCAACTCTCTCTCTATACTCTCAACTCTCTGTCTCTCTCCCTCTCAGATCAATATATATATATACACACATATTATTACATATATACACACACACAAAGGTTTATGCATTCATAAGGGAAGAAGAGGTAATTTTCTTCTATGTCTTTTAATTATGCAAGCACATATACACACACACATACATACTAGTTCTGTATATTAATTATATTATAACTTCATTTAACAGAATTTATTAGTGGTTAAATAGATTAATCGATTAACATTAGGAAACTCCAGAAAATAGCTGGGTTTAATTCGAAATAATAGAATTGATGTAACTCTTTACTCCGACCAGCTATAGCTCTTAAATTTTAAGAGTAGACTCTTAAAATATCCAGAAATCTACCCTTAAAACAGTTTTTGATTTGCTTGTACCGTTTGGGTTTTATTTAGAATTCGTCTTAAAGGGTAAATCGGTCATTTCACATTCTGTGATTCGAAATTGCTAAAACCAACTTTGGATTTGGATTCTCCACGAAATTTCGCTCAAGATAGACACTGATTTCACTTAAAAAGGTTAAGAAATGAGTGAGTTATGGCCATTAGAAGTTTGGAATTACAATCTGCCCAAACAGGGCATTCTGCCCAGTTTATTTCCGAAAATTTCATTTACACCCCTGAAAACTTTAAATGAACATATAAAGATCTATCAATATCGGATTTGATCACGGTTTCAAGCGTAGAACTTATAATTCTGTTAATTGCAATCTGATATAGTAAATTTACAGTTTTTGGATTTTTTACATGATCCCTGTATTTTGGTGTATTTACAGAATGACCCCTAAACTTTTAAAAAGGGTATTTTTAGTCATTCTGGGATTTTGTAAACTCATTATAAATCATTTATATATTCTATAATGATATTATGATAATATATACTGTTTTATAATAATAAAACTATAGAATAATATTATTTTACTACTTATCAATTGATTTAAAAAGATGTTGATTATTTTATCATAGCTATTATATTTCTTAAACTATGGGAAAAATACAAAAATATTCTTGTGGCATTTTATGACCATTAAAAATATTTTTACACTTAAATTATGGTATTTGGGTATGAAAATGAAATTAAGGTCCAACTTCGATTATTTTAAAAAAATAGTGTTTTAACTTCAATAATTCATAACTAATTATCTACAACTCAGAAAAATACGCTGTCAATTTCTATAGGCTTAAAATAATGTCTAGTATCATATTTAAAAGTTTGGAGACAATCTGACACCGTTTCAAATACAACTTATTTGTAGGACCTACGTTTATGTAGGAAACTCTATTTTGAAGTAGGAACTACTACGGACTCCAAATTGAGTCCAACTAATGATGTTGAACTCATTATAGTGTAAAGAATGTTATAGTGAAGTCTTGACATAGCTATAGCATATTTATAGGAATACCCTAGAGAAGCCTTAATTACAGTTTTACCCTTATGCTTGCGACCTATGATTAAATGCCTAGTTCTTTTACCTGTATTGATGTAGGAACTATCTCATCGTCAATTCCTAAGTCACCAAGGTGAGTGTTCGTATCCTGTATTTAATACAACTCTATATGTGAGTATTTATTACCTTTTCTCAAACTCTATATTAACTCAATATATAATGAGTAAATTTTACTATAATATGTAAAGTATCAAAATTACTAAAGTTATTTTCGGAACATTTTTCTTGGTTCCTGGAAGGGTTTTAGCATTCCAAACTTATTATGTCAATTTATTCCAATGTCATGTATCTTTTGAAATGTCATAATTTAAACTGCTCATTTATTTAAAGTGTCGATTACCACCGCAACAAATTATAAAGTATAGCCTATGTATGCGATGTAATGAAGCCCAAGTGGCTGGTCCTTTGGACCCATGAACCCGACTAGCAGGGTTGCACTTTGATCACGATGCCATGTAATGAAAGGAACGTGTGTGTGAGTGGGTGGTTGGTAATTTGACATTTATGTAAAGATGCTATTTTCCATGCAAATAGAACTTGTCATTATATTTTTATTTTATTGCATGAAATTTTAATGTTATTATCTTATCTATTCTAAAAAGGCAAACCTTCTAAGTGATTATTCCAAGGTTATGTTCATTCACTGAGCCTTCAGCTCACACTCTCCAAATATTTTTAAAACCCTTTTTCAGGTGACGAAGTGACGATGATAGGCTATTACAGAACCCTTAGAAGAACAGAATATTTCGATAAAAGATAAAGATTATCTTCTTGATGCAAATGAGGAGTAGATGATTGTTAGATATGTAGAACATTAGAAGAGTTATGCCTTCAATGTAATAACATTTCAAGATTTATGTAGACTTCAATATATAAACATAATTAAGCTATGATAGCTTCCGCTAGAGCTCTGTTTAATTACGAAGAGGCCGGTCTCGAGCCCAGAATTTTGAAGTCGAATTTTGGGGTCGTGACAATTGGCCAATGAATAATTGTTTAATCCTGGGTCCCACTGCATTGGCCATAATAATTGTTTAATCCTGGGTCCCACTGCATTGACCAATGAGATGCTTGGGTAAGCATTGGTTTGTTTAATCCTAGGTCTCACTGCATAGGCCAATGGAATGCTTGGGTGAGCATTGGTGTACCATATTTTGGGTGAGCAAAAGTATTTTCGTAAATAAAGGGAAAATTATATAGACACCTCTTAATTAAATATTTAACAAATTAACCACTCAATTATTAGTTTTCTTCTCAAATTGAGTCCCTCAAATATCCCTTAAAAATTGTTAAAGGGGTCAATTTGTTGAGTTTTTTTTTCGTTTATAGGGTATTAGTGAAAAGGTATAATACATAAGGTGGTGTCTATATTACTAAAATATAAAGGGTAAATATTTGCTCTAATCATATTTAAACCTCCTCATATTTTAGTAATATCACATACACCCCCTGAGGTTTGAAGCGCGTAGCACTTAGACCTCCTGTCAATTTACCGTTAAAAATGTGACGGACTGACATAAATAAATACAAAAAATGGATACTTAATATATAGTCCGTTATAGCCACCTTTTTAGAAATTGGTCCCTAGTGTAACACAATGTAAGAATTAGTCCCTCACTTATTTTAGGGACCAAAATACCCCTATATTATAGATATATATTATATATATGGCAAATCTCACAAATTCCTCCAAATCTCTCTCTCTCTCTCTCTCTCTCTCTCTCTCTCTCTCTCTCTCTCTCTCTCCATTATGGAGACCACAGAGTTATAGTTTCCAAAGATGGTCGCTGATTGTGGAAAGGAATTCAAGGTTGCCGAGAGACCCAACGAGGAAGATTCCGATCTCATTGACAGAGACCTCATTCTCTCCATCGAAAAGTTGCAAGAGGTTCAAGATGAGTTTGAGAAGGTTCAATTCTCATCATCTACAGTTAAATACATTGATACACATACATACAGTCTATGGCTCATCCTCCACATGTTGAGGTGATATATTAATGTATATACTTCTATATATATGTCATGACCCATCCCACTACGCGTGGAAATAGGACACATGGCACGCCACCAAGGCTCATCCAGTTCCATTAAAGTCAAATAGCAGCGGAAAACATTATTAAAATCCTTTAAAATCAGAGTTATAAAAAGTTTTGGCCAATTGGAAACACGTCCAAAAGAATCAGTTTTGAAAACAGAGGTTCAGTCGACTGTGCCTAGGGTCCAGTCGACTGTGCCTACTAGAAACCAAAACCCAAAATTCTCAACAAAGGTCCAGTCGACTGATCAGGGAACCCAGTCGACTGCACTAGTTACTATTTGGATCAGTAGCTAAAATCTACAGTAGTTCAGTCGACTGAAGGATGGTCCAGTCGACTGATCTTAATACTATTCACTTTCAGTGTCTAAACCCCACGGGATCCAGTCGACTGCTCCATGGTCCAGTCGACTGCTCCCCTGCTGGGCAGCCCTGTGCTGAAAATTTACAACTCATGCTTCTCCACAACAATAACAACCACAACTACCACATTCAAAACATAACTACAGACGTTCAATTTACAGAATTACAATACTACAGGACTAATCCATGGTTCTATTACAACATATTATTACAATATCCAAATCTTTACTACAAGTTTTGGAAAACGGAACAAAAGTATTAACACGGTGTGATTTCCCCAGCGTTCCTCGTCCTCACTCCTCACGCCTCTTCTTATCTTTCTTCTTACCTGCAATGGAGTAAATCTCCACTGCTCAGCTATATGCTGAGTGCACAATTCCAAATGTATGATATATGACAATATTCATGGTTTAAGCATCTAAAACACATAGAAATAGTCTCTAGGGTGAGTGGTACGCATTCATCCGGTCAATGCTGTAGGAGGCCCACCTCTCCCACGCATCTCGTACACTGGTTGAGCCTTCCTCCATACCAGGTACCGTGTCCTGGTTGGGCCCACCTCCAATCCAGACACCACCACAATCACAATTTACCATCTCAATCAAATCCTCTTTGACCCAAGTAGACACATAGTATGCTCACATAAACAGTTTTATACGTGCTTTTCTAATAATTTCGCGTGCATAATGAACGGGCCTAATTAACACATGAATTTTGCCCGGATCCAAAATCTCAAAATTGACATTCAAAACATGAAAATTCCATAAAATCATAGATCTAGAATTCATACCTCGTGCGATTCTCTTCAAACTTTGAAGGATCGTCTAGGGAGCTAATTAAACGTCGGATTTTGAATTTGAGACGATTCCTACAAGTTTTACTGGGCTTTCCCCAAAAGTCTAGAATTAAGATTTTTACAAAAATTGGCCAAACACGGCCTAAGTAATATCAAAACGTAGCTCTTACCTCCACGAGTTCAAATCTAAAATCTGGAGAAAATCTGATAGACGAAATGTCGTCGATCAGCGTCGCAAAGCCTGAAACACCAAATCTCCCTTCTCTCTCCTCTCTCAAGATATTTTGAAAGTTTGGATGAGAATGAATCTCATCTACTACTATATATAGGCAAACTCTTTGGGAATTGCGTTTACCTCCCCACGAGTTCTTCAAACTTCTAATTAGCTCTCGAAACTTTGCACACGTTCATTTTATGCCTTTATGAGTGAAAATTATAAATTCCAAAAGCTTCTGACTAAGTCTCGTTTAGGTCCAAAAATTACGTCCGAAAACTAAGTTATGTGAAATCTCTACACAACCTATCTTTTATTTAACGTGACACTCACGTTCTTACCACAGTTTTCAAACTGATATAACAATATCAAAAATTACCAGAATTTCCACAACACAGATAAAATTACTATTCATAAAATACCAGATAGGTCAGATAACATTTAAATCATATAAATGTCATTTAGTCATGCCAATGCAAAATGTGAAATTCCATGTTCTCGTGTCCTCACTGACACCTTACCGTTGACCCACGTCAACTCAACTCAAATTAATAATAACATTAATAATTCCACAATCTCAAATTATGCATTTTCAAAACCATGAATTTCTAGAACGGGTGTGACAATAAATGTATATAAATGTATGTATACATTTTTTTGTGAATGTGAGATTTTAATTTGTTTCTAAATTAGTTATATGAAACATTAGATGATCAAGGAGCGCGATTGTGTCACTGAAGGAGATGACAGAATCGATACGCGATAGCAAAGTTCACCGAAGAGAAGCAGAGCAATTTGCCTTCGAATTTCAAGAAACTTTTGCTCGTTCATTGAAGAAGCTCGTCGCCTGGTGTAAAAAAATGTGTTTTTTTCATTTGTAATTTAAGTGAGAAATTTCTCACCAAAAGTTTGTTGCTCCTAAAAAGGTGAGAAATTTCTCACAAAAAATATGTACTCGAACTCGCGACGCAAAAATTGTTATGGTTGAGTTTGTATTAAAATTTCGGATCTACTCTTTATGTGAATGGTTGAGTTTGTATAAAAAGTGGGAAATTATCGCTTCTGATATTTGTCACACTAGCACATCAATACAATATACAACACACTTCTTTACAAAAATACAACACACTTCTTTACAAAATTCTTACATGTTAACAAGTGAGTGATAAATTTGTCACCATCGCAATTAATTTGGCACACTGGTGAATATCAGTGACAATTTTATCACAAACTTGCCAGTACAATTATAACGAACTAAAAATAAAATAAATTCAAACATAGCACACACATATATTTCAGTGACAAATTTATCACATACTTGCATGTACATTTATATAAACATGGATGAAATTTTCTAGAATCCAATATATTTTGAATTATGGTTAGATCCCTATCCTATATTTACATATATTTCTGTTAAAACTCATATTTAAAGCATACACAATCAACTTCCTTGATTTTAGGAGTCAATAACTACACAACTCATCAACTTCTGGTATAATATACAATTACTAAAAATAAACCAGATTCAAAATATTTTTTATATACAAATTTTTTCCATAAATAGTGAGAAATTTTTCACAAATGATCATTATAAATAATAAGCTACTCATAATACGTGAGAAATTTCTCACAGATGGTAGCTATTGATCTTAGAAACACTAAGGTACAATTTCATACCTTCAGCACAAACTTCCTACTGCTATTTAAGAAAGAGTAATCACTAAGATTTTTGAATGCACAGTGAACAAATATGAAATTCAAGAATCCATAATATTTTGAAATATGATTATATCTCTGACCCTTATCTACATATATTTCAGTTTAAACACTCATTTAAATCACACACAATCCACTACCTTAATTTAAGGGAACCATAACTGCATAACTCCTCACTTTCAGCACAATACATATAATAACTATAAATCAAAACAAATCCAACAGTTTTTATATAAAATACATAAAGGGTATAAAGGTAATAAAAATAATACGAAATTTAGGGAAAGGACCAATTACTAAACTACACCCCGAATAAGGGATCAATTTTAAGATTAACATATTTAGGAGAGCTAATTGTACTAAAACCCCAAAATAAGGGACTAAACAATATGTTTCTATACAAAAAATACCTCTGAAAGTTCGGTGCTTATGTCATTTTAGTCCCTGTAGTTTCAATTGTGTTAATTTGGGCTCTAAAGTTTTAAATTGAAGCAATTTGATCCCAATGTTCATTTATGTGGGAAAATTGGATAAATTTGACAGAATTTACTCACATACTATCCAAATATTCAATTATGTGGAAAATTTTGACAAAATTGACAGAATTTACTCACATACTATGCATTGTCACACTTTTTAAGGGAAGAAATTGAACACCATCAATCTCCCAACCCGCTTATTAGTGCAATTTGCATAACAGTTTGGATCAAATTGTTTCAATTTAAAACTGTAGAGACTTTGACCAAAAACAAAACTGTAGAGACCAAATAAACCCAATTGAAGCTACAGGGACTAAAATGACTCAAGGACCAAACTTATAAGGGTATATTTTGTATTTATTTATGTCAATCAATCACTTTTTTAACGGTGAATTGATGTAGGTGGTCTAGGTGATACGTTCTTCAAACCTTAGGGGGTGTAGGTGATATTACTAAAATATGAGGAGGTTTAAGTGTGATTAGGGTGATGTTTACTGAAGTAGAAATAAAAAACCAATGCCCACAAATAGGGGTGAAAAAGGTTCAGATCGGATCGATTTGGACCAATTTTCAGACATATCAATTGGTTCGGTTCGATCAATTTTACCGTAATTTTTTTAGTCGGTTCAATTTTACACTACATGAACTTTTTGAAAATCGATCGAACTGGTCAATCCAAAGGGTTTGCTTACACCCCTACCCACAGAGTCTGTTAGCAGCAGGAAGCTGACTTGGAGGATAGTCTAGCAATATCACTTTGTTTTTCTCCTGAATTAGCAAGGGTACGCACTTGTATGAGTCTGGTAGTAGCATGGAAGGCTTACGAAGACTATAGTTGAAATTAGACTTGTAAACGGTTCGGATCCACTTGATCATCTGTTAAGAAATTATATTATACATATTTGGTTTGTTTATTCGTCGAATGTGCTTTCATTTGATCCATGTGTGGATTTATTCAAATCTGGATATTCGAATTCTGTTAACAGAATTTACAACAACAACTCAGGTGCTTATATATATTCTGATATGACTCAATAAAATAGTATTTTTACTTTTATTCCTTAATACATATCTAAAAATGTATATCGTTTATCTCATTAAAGCACTTTGTTATGTAAAAATTACCTACCATAAATCAAAATGATGTACGACTGATATTAAATATGTATAATATAGTATATACAGTCAGGCTCTAAAGAGGGCGCCATTTTTTTCTTAAAGAGAGAGCCTCTGTTTTGGCCGTCAGATCGTGTTTTCATTAATGGCAGTTTTGTCATTTCACAGTTTTTAAACACGATCCGACGGTCAAAACAGAAGCACACTCTTTAATAAAGAGAGGACACCATCTTTAGAGAATCTTTGATAGTATATATGAATATATGCCATTCAATTAAATTGTAAAAGTAATTGGGCCGGACCCAATAAAATATTATTTTTACTTTTATTCCTTAATACATATTTAAAAATATATATCGTTTATCTCATCAAAGCACTTTGTTATGTAAAAATTACCTACCATAAATCAAAATGATGTATGACTGATATTAAATATGTATAATATAGTATATATGATATATGTCATTCAATTAAATTGAAAAAGTAATTGGGTTGGGTCTTTGCCAGATTTGATTCCCTAAATCCATATTCATACCGTTAATCAAACTTCTTAACGGATTCGGATCGGATTTGACTTTGTGGATCCCAATATATAATCCATGTTCACATAAATAGATCGAATCCGAATTCAGACCCGGTCCATTGACGGGCCTAATTGATGATGGAAAATAGAAAGGATACTAATATGAATTTGGGTGTTCATAGCCTCCTCAAATAAAATTCTTTCAAGCTAAAACACATGCTACTTTTCTTTCACTCATTAGGTCATTTTTATACCGAAGCAACTTCAAATTGCTATAACATTTGTTCTACAAATCTATTTTTTGTAAAATTTGATGTTTTGGAATCAGAAAAATGAAATATATCAAAGGAGATCAATATTGACCATGAAATATAGGGGAAAAAACTAAAAATTAAACAAATATAAAAAAAAAATTGCATTTTTTCTGCACAAATATAATAAAAACATATTCATGACGTAAACCAAGAATCATAGATGCATACATCTTGAAAAAAATACAGAAGTTTAAAAAAAAAAAAAAACACTCAAAAAGTCCAAGAATTGAGACAGTTATGGTGGTTTAAAGTTGACAGATAATATTATTTGTTTACAAGCAGACAGAGAAAATCTCAAAATCAAACTATAACTAATTTTTTTTGTAAAATTTTAAAGTCCAATGTGTAGATCTCAAAGAAATACATGAAATACAATAAATAAATAAATAAAGTATAAATAAAAAATCATCCCAAAATGCCAAAAAAAAAATGAGGAAATTATGGTCGTATCGTGAAATTATATGTTTTTATTTGTCAAATGGGCTTTTCGCTGAACAAAAAAGTAGCGAGAGGCTTTTTTAAAAATGGCCAAATCGTGTGAGTTTTTGACTAATACACTTAATTTTAAGACGTCTATGGCCTAATATCCATGTGAATTTTGATTGAGTGTGCAACGTTTGCACTATACTTAAGAACACTTCTACCCCTCAGAGTCAGTGACTCGATGCACAAGGTCTCAGCGCTATTCTCTTCACGATTCAGCAATCAGGACTTCCAAAAACGCAAAGGATTGCTCCAAACTAGAGAAGTATTTTTTAGAGAGTTTACAAAACAGATCAGATAATATTTTTCTATGTGTATATGGAATAAGAAAAGATCATTTTTATAGAACTAAAACTGGTACGAAATGAAAAGATGTAACAACAAAGTATTAAACCAGTTTTAGCAAATTGGACGACATTCATGTAAACATGTCCGTGCAAATACCGATTTTTAAGTCAAATTGGGCAGCCCAAATTTGAGATTTTGTATGCGTGCGTAAGAGAGACTTTCCACAACACATGCTTACTAAGCTTAACAATTGAAATCATATATAAGGAAAAATGTCTCATGTTTAACTAATGTGGGACACAAGTCACATCAAGCTAAAATGCTTGGTTGAGTGTTGAAATAAGAGACTCAATGCCAAATAAGATAAGTTTAGATAAAAAGAACTCAAAACCCAAATTATAAGATAATGACAATTCTATGGACACAATTTGTGCACAACATTAAAAAAAAAATGTGTCTATCTCTCTCTCCCGTGTTACTGTAAGAGTCCACTAACATCACAAAAGAGAGATTTTTTTTGAATTGTGCACAAAAAATTGTGCACCAAAAGTTGTGCACCAAATTTTATCCATAAGACAATCCAACAGTTCAAAGTACCTGCAATCTCTTTATCACTAGAAAATATATGAGTCACAATTTTGTGACGGTGTGACGGTGATTGGTCTAGTTATTAAACTCGTAACTATGAATAAGATAAAGCCTAGAAGCATTAGCAGCTATGAGATTAGCATTATAAGAATTGGAAATAATCCATATGGAGATGTTAGGAGATTAAAAGAAAAAAAATCAAAGCTTAATTTCTCCGTACAATCTAATATATATATATATGAAAACAAAGGATTTTACTTTTGCCAAGTGGCACATTCTATCAACTTTTCCTATTTTAGAATTTTCTTATTTTTTTTTTTGATAAAAGGAGCATTTCATTCAAGAAGAGCACTGAAATGAAAAAACATCATCATCAACGAAAGACTGAAAATAAAAAGGAACATCCGTGTGAAAAATCAAAACATCTTTGTGGGTCTTGGCATGACGCGCGAGCTCATGAGCAACTTTGTTTCCATTCCTTTTCACGTGTGACACCGAAAAAGAGTCCAATCCATGCAGAACCAATTTTGTTTCCTCAATCAAATGTCCATAAGGGGTGAGACACAACTCTGTAGACTTTAAGTGAGAAACAATAGCTTGTGCATCAGACTCCACCTCAAAAGCCGTAAAACCCGCATCAACTGCCGCAACCACCGCCTTTAAAACCGCCATAGCTTCCATTGACGAAGCATCCAAACAACCATTAAAAAACAAGGACAAGCCAAACATCACATTACCTCCAAAGTCCCGAATAATGGCACCTATGCCCCCTCCCGAAGCATCCGCAAAGCAGGCACCATCGACATTGAGTTTAAGGTTGGGTTGAGCTGGCGGCTTCCACCGAGCCATGGTGTTCGGCCTCAGCGTGGCCTCCACACGGGTAGCCTCCTTGAATTCAGTCGAGAATTGGTTAACATAAAAAACCACCTTTTCAACCGTTGCAGTGACACCCTCAAACAAAGCCTTGTTACGATGAGTCCAGATTGACCAAGCAGTGATAAGAAACTTAGCCGCCCGATCCAAATCTTCCCCGGCCAACACATCATCGAACCAATCCCCAAACCGCACCATCCTTCCCCGGGTAACCAGGCTATGCTCAAATAATTGGCCCCAAACCAGCCTTGCGAAACTACAATGGTTGAGCACATGGGAAACCGTCTCTAACTCCCCACACCGAAAGCATCTTGTATCAACCGAGACACCCTTCCTTTCAAGATTCATCGAGCATGGAAGAATATCTTTCAAGGCAGCCCAACCAAAACACCTAACCTTTGTGGGGACCGGGAGCTTCCAAAGCCTTTGCCATCGGTAACCATTCACCGAAGAAGATGAAGCAACATTGGTGGCCACTTGTTTCCATTGGACCCCCAAGCGGTACGCCGATCGGACTGTGAAAACACCCTTTTCCTCCCAATGCCAAATCAGTCTATCCACTGTTGCATTTGGGTGGATAGGGATGCGAAGGATAGTATCCACCTCGTGCTCAAGAAAAAGCTCTTTAATTAAGTTCACTTTCCATCCCTTTGAGATCGGGTCAATAAGGGATATGTCAAATTTATCCAATTCAAATTTTATTGGATGATAACCCCCCTCCATAACTCACTCACTTAATTCACCCCTAAACCCATTACCTCTATCTATGAGGAATAATTTTCTTTTTGCATATTAATCACATAAGATACAAAATATATATATATATATACATATTAATCAGATAAGATACAAATTAATTGTATATACATATATAATAGTTGGACAAACTATAATGGATAACATAGAGTATATGTTTAAGTTTCTTATTTAAAAAAAAATATGCTTAAGTTTATTCAAAAATCAAGTGGTGTTTTTTTTAAAATTTTTATTTTAATACTAATCAAATGGTGTTTTTGAATTTTATTAAAAAATTACTTGAATGTACCTATTAATCTTGGTAAGGTTTGAAACCGTTTCATATTTGAAATTTACAATTAATGATAACATATAGTCTTTCTAATATTGTTATACTTTGTAAAACTAGATATACGCATAACAAAAATTTTTATATTTAATAGCATAGATATTTTTATCCTTAAAGATTTTAATGTGAATCAATATTTATCATTGATTTATATATTCTTCATCTCCAATCCTCATCTTTAACATCCTCCATGTCCAACCATTATCTCTAACCATCTTATATATTTACATGCAGTTTTGTGTTCTATTTAATTTCCACACTTGGCTTGATATGTTCATGTTTGATAGGTTTTTATTTTTTCTTTATCTCCCTACCATCTCATATATTCATAGTTTTTTTTTTTTTTTTTTTACTTCCAAACTTGGCTTGATATATTCATGTTTGATAGTGTTTGTGTTTCTATTTACAGGAGCAGGAAGATGAACTATTTTCTTTTCTTCTTCTTTTTGGTAGCAAGAGCAAACTGCTTAATGAGACAAGAGGTGCAAACATAAAAGGCAAGTTTATTTACTTTTATATTCTGTTTATGGAATAATCGTGTATTTGCATTACAATGTATACAATTCAATTTTTAAAAGGTCTAATGCTTTGATTTATATATGCATATATATATATATATATATATTATAGATGAGTATATAAGATCGGTCACAACATTCTTTATAAGAATGTCATAACAAATTTTTGTTTGTGACTTATGAATATTGGGGGTGCAATTTATGTGGTTGTTAATAAAATCCGTTAAAAGATGGATGATACTTTTGAAATTTGAAATAATTAATATATTTACTCTTTTCAAACTTCAAATAGATTTTGCATTGATTCAAGCTTAGCTTATCTTTCTATATAAATCATACAAAAATAAATTATTTTGTATACAAGTATAACTATCTTTCCTTTTATCTTTTAAATTTGACTTTAATCAGTTTTCAGTTTTCTTTGAAGGAGGGCAGTAGACAAGCACGGTGTTCGACTGCTCCGGCGAACCAACTATGTTCTGTGTCTCTCTCAGGAAGGAATATTGGAAGGAAGGAAAATAGCTCTTGTTTTTCTGACTCTAAAATTTCTGAGGAGAAAGCTCAGAATATGTAGGACTAAGGGGAGAGAGGATTCATTGGATGTACATTATGAATTTGTGGATTCATCCATGTATATCCATTATGAATCTATAGATTCATCCATGTATATTCATTTGTACATTATGTATTTGTGGATTCATCCATATATATCCATTATGAATCTATAGATTCATCCATGTATATACATGATTCATCTATGAATGTGCATTATCCATGAATGAGAATAAATACATTCATGTATATACATTTTCCCCATGCATTCATGTATGTACATTATATAAATGTATTCAATGGATTAATTTCTCATTCACTCCACAATAATTTTGGACATGTAAATATCCAAAGTTCATCTCCTCATGGAGGAGAACACAAATCCACAAGGACCCCATTCAAACTCTAAATGGATCCCACATTATTTGACCTCAAACATGGCCAAAATTAATTTTTATCCAACAGTCTGTTACCCGAATAGGAGTACTTAATTGTATACATTTCATTAGGATTTAGGATCCAAATCAAAACAATATTACCATAAATTTCGCCAATCATTAAATCCAATTCAAAGGTGTACATGCAAATTGTGTGACCAGTTTACATGCTGCATCCTCTTAAAACTCCACTCATTAATCCAAATTTGTCATCTAAATACTAACTGTAGGCTCTGTACCATATTCATAAACTTGAGGGACCTCAATAGAATTTTGCCAAGGATTTTTTTTTTTTTTTTTTTTCATTCAATAGTTGGCAAAAAAGAAAAGGGTGATAATTTTAACCCTAACAGATGTCCTATAGACGACGGGGTATGAATTATTACTAAGAGCTTAGTGATAACGTTTTTAGTTTTTAATTTTTAACTATGGAAAGCAGGAACAATTTTTATCATTTTTTAAAAACAAAAACTGAAAAATTATACAGTATATATATATATATTAGAAATATTGTTTTTATTTTCTGACCCACTTTCATTGTTGTTTTCGCCCAAAAAAAGAAGGAAAATTAGATACCAAACACGATTTTGGTTTCGTTTTCAATTATAATAACGATAACGAATACCAATCACGTGTGTAGTATTTTGTTCAAAAAATTAAAACCGCAACGTTATCAATGGAGCTCTTAGTTGTATGAATTTGTGAATAAATTCACCACCATCTATAATTAAACTCAAAAAGGCAAAAGTTTTTGTTTTTTGTTTTTTTAGAAAATTGAAAACCATTTGGTTTCACGTTTTTGTTTGTGTTGTAGCTTACACAGTTCCAAGAGGTGATTATTGAGATGGGAAGCTAGAGGAAGAACACTTCAATAAATATCCATAAGAAGAAATTTATAATAAACAACCAAATCTTTTGGAAGCCAAAGTGATCTGAAGCAATAAAATTTCCATGATCCGCCTTATTGTAGCAAAGTGGTGTTAAATGCTGCCATGCATTAATGTTACTTTATTACTCTTATTGTTGTCTTTTAAATTTCAATATTTAGATGTGAACTGGAGATGACTATGTGATGACAGCAAAGAAATATAATTATACATGCAGGATAATAAGATAACAAGTGATTAGTGCGTCACACTATAATGCTTTAATCTCGAAGTGTAATTAAGGAATGATATAAAAAATCTTGGGATAAAATTACAATTACGTCACCTAGGGTATGGCCGAATTACATGGCCCTCCATATAATTATAAATTACACTAACCTCCCTTGAGGTTGAGGTTGGGGTTGATTGACACTCATTTTCCCTTCAGTAGTCAACTAAGACTAAACATAAAAGTTAGTAATTTTTTTGTTTAACTTTTGAAAATCTTCAACTTACCCCTACAAAAGACCATAAAACCAAAACTATTTTCACCTCCCCTCTCAAGCAAAATATAAGGGCAAAGATGCCATCATTTTATATAAGGGTAAATATGTCATTTTCTTTTTAAATTTTTTTTCATAAAATTTTGATATTTTAGGAGCAATTCCGTCAAGTCTGTTACAATTTCAATTATACGAGGAAGATCCCACTAACTGTAATGCTTCAAGTGGTCCATTGGCCAAATGACTTGACGGGCCTGCCACATGGACCCTTAAAATGCTTAAGCCAAAGTTGTTAGTAGTAGATCCATTGGTTCTACATATATTAGACTAACTTTTTATATTTATCCGATGTGGGACGGATCTCACAATCCCCTCCACTCAAAGTGAGATCCCGTCCCACATTGGGTAAATACAAAATATAAGTTTGATATGTGCATATCCAAGGGGTTACTACTAACAACTTGAGTCAAGTTATTGGGCCAGTGGACCGCTTGGGATATTACAAATGGTATCAAACCTAACCCTGATCTCGTAAAAGCGCCGTGGGCAGTGTGGCAAAGGAGTAGAGGCTCCGAGGTAATATACATTGTGCATGCTAATGGGTTGCTTTATGGTTACCAATGATTTGCTTCCACATTGATCAGGCAAGGGGAGAACTGGTCTACGCGACAAGGCCGCCGCATCTTTGAGTGGGGAGATTGTGAGATTCATCCTACATCGGATAAATATAAAAAGTTAGTACAATATATAGAGAATCAATGGGGCTACTATTAACAACTTAGGCTTAACCATTTTAAGAGCCAATGTGGCGGGTCTGTCAAATTGTTAGGCTAGTGATCCACTTGGGGTGTTATAAATGGTATCAGAGTCAACTCTGGTCCCGTAAGGGCAGTGTGGGAGGAATAGAGACTTCCGAGAGGGATAGAGGCGCCGAGATAATATACCTTGTGCACACTAATGAGCTGCTCTGTGATCACTAATGATCTGCTTCCACACCGACCAATCAAGGAAAGAACCAAGTCTACGCAATGAGGACGCTGCATCTTTTAGTGTGAGAGATTGTGAAATCTGTCCGACATTGGATAAATATAAAAAGTTTGTCTGATATATATATATATATATATATATCGAACCAAGAGGTCCACTACTAACAATTCAAATTTAAGCATTTTAAGGGGTCAATGTGACAGACTCATCAAATTATTGAACTAGTAGACTACTTGCAGCGTTACACTAACAATGTCATACATCTCAAAAGAATTTAGTGAAATTTACCGAAAAACGAGTACTTGTATACAATCCAGGAGGATCCAAATCATAACAATAGAACAAATATCTCCACTCCTTAATCCAATTCAAAGGTGAGCATGCAAAGTGTGACCATGGTACATCTCCTTAAAACTTCTCGCCATACTCTTATATATATATATATATCACATAAATTCACCCACCTCCAAGCACACACTCACACACACATACATACATATATATATATATATATACATATATAAATGGCAAAGCCAAACACAACCCATGTCATGGTTTGGGCAATCTTTAGCATTTGTGGGATGTTGGTGAGCCCATGCAAAGCCGAACACAACCTTTGGGATTGCCCAACTAACTTTACTGATTTTTTCCAAGAATGTTTTGATTATATACACAAGTCAGCAGTGGATATAAGGCCATCTCAGGAATGTTGTGACGCTGCACAGACAATCGATTTTTGGTGCGTTTGCAATAACGCAACGGAGTCCGAGGCGTACCTTTCCACTGCAAATTTGGTCTATGTCCACAAGTATTGTCAAAGACCAATTAAGAAATGTGGAAGTAAGATTCAATCTCTTAATTAACCCAATGATTAATGTGATGGTTCCTAAATTTTGAATTTCAATTTATTGCTTTGTTTGTTGTACCATGTGGTACAACCGATCACTGTCACATGTGATACAGCTAACAAAGTATTTAACAATCAATTTGCAATTTCGAAATTTGGGAAGCGAGCATAGCATTATCCCAACTGAATCCATACACTTTGGCTCTTATATTAATATTATGCTTTGCAAAATTTGTATCGTAAGTGGTTCCTAAATACATGTGATAGTGAGACCACTGTCAATAATATTGGTGGGAGTCGTGGGATCACTTCAACATCCTCAAGTGATCAAAATCAAGTGATCCCACTCCCACATAAGTTTTGAAACCATTTGGGATGCAAAACACATAATTGCCCTTAGTTGTACACTATCTTTTAGACGAAATTTTTCTAAAATTTTCAACGACTCAAAGCAGGGGCAAAAATTCCATATTGTTAACACGTTCATATCATATATACACTAGTCACATGCATGATAAAAAACCGTTTCTTTTTTTTTTTTAGGATGAAATCCTTACTAAAGGGTGTTATTGAAAAATGTAATGGTTGAAGGAGGGAGTTGGTGCATTTTCTTAATTTAGGGGTATTAATTTGTTATTAAAAAAAAAGGTCATAACTAAGGGGGTGTTAGTGTTATTTTCGGAATCCTTGATTTTTATCGTATGAAAATATAATTAGGATTAATTACACATACATGCTAATTTTTTTTATTTTTTTTTGATCGAGAATGAAACAAATATCTTTAAGATGAAAGTGTATCAAACATTAGAAAAGAATAAACTTGGGGAGGATACTCCTCAAGCCACACTCTAAGACATTTGAACAACTTTCCTAATTTTGCTAGCTCCTGAGCCACCTTATTACCATTACGTTTAACATGCAGAAATTAAAAATCAACAAATTAAAACCATCCAGCAAGCGAGTTGTGTATTCAATTATATGACTATATATAGGGCGCCATATTATAATCTTCGTTTCTTAGATGAAGAATGAGAGTTAACGAGTCTGATTCCACAATAAAGTCTCTAAAGCCAGACTCAATTGTGAGTTTCTATAATAACCTTCCACACGAAGCACTCAACCGTAAACACATCAACATACATGCTAATTAATTGATCCAAGTTTCGACACCAAACTATTATTGCCAATATTTTAATTGTTGCATGTTAATTAACCACCTCAATTCCCTTAAAAACATTTTCTTACCTCTACCCAGATTAGTCACGCATGAATTCCTTAATGTGGATTTATCTGATTTTTTTTTAGTAAGTTAATTACACTCATCTTTCTTGAAATTTGGCTTATTATATATAGCAATATCCATGTATATTTGTTGATATTTCACTGATTTACCTTAAAATCTGTTTTGTATTACAATTAGCCCCTTGTATCAATTCATTCTTCTAAGGATCTCTAAATATATGAGAAGACAAATACATATATATATATATATATATATGGCCATAAGTAAGAAATTAAAGTAACCAGAATGCCACTCAATGGGGAAAGCCGTAGTAAAATTGGTATTAGGTAAGAAATTATTATTGTGTTTATATACTTGTAACTTTGTGAAGGAAAATTTTGTCATTTAGAAACTAACTGTAGACTCTGCGTAGCATATTCATAACCTTCAAGGATGTCGATAACATTTATTATTATTATTATTATTATTATTTTTTGAGAGCATTTGCCAAGGTTTTTGGTTTTTATTCAACAGTTGTGGAAATAGAAAAAGGGCCATAAAAAAAAAAAAAAAAAAAAATTTGTTAAAATCAAGTCCCTTGTGGCCGAGTAGTAAGCTTCTTGGGTGTACTACCCAAGAGGTTTAGTGTTCGAGTCATGGGGAGCATGGCCACTGGAGTATTCACCCGGCGCCTTCAGGCCTCGGAGGATTAGTCGAGGTGCGCGCAAGCTGGCCCGGACACCTCCAATTACCAAAAATAAAAAATAAATTGTTAAGCCTAACTGGCCATAGACATTTTATGAATTATTACTATATAGCTTATGGCCCGCCACCGCAAGGTAGCGTTTCCAGTTTTCGAAATTATTATTATTATTATTATTTTTTTATAAAAAAAAAAGGGAACTAGTTTATGTTTTTATGTTTTTTTTTAGAATAAAAATCAAAAGTGAAAACAACTTTCATTTTTCCTGGCCAAATTTCATTGCCGTTTTTCAAAAAACAAAAAAAAAAAAAAAAAGAAAAGAAAAGAAAAAGAAAAATGGAGAAGATTACCAAACACATTCGGTTTTTTGCTTTCAAAAAATATAAACAAAAATGATTACCAATCACGTTTTTAATTTTTGTTTTAAAAAATAAAATAAAATAGAAACATAGAATTGAAAATCATAGCGTTATCAAAGGAGCCCTTACTTAGGGTGCGTTTGATAAAACTAAAAATTAAGTACTGAATTTAAGTACTGAAAATTTTAAGTGATTTGTATTTGCAATATTGAAAACAATATTTCAAGAATTAAAATAAACTGCATTCAGTGATTATTTTCAGTAGAAAATTCCCACTTAACGTTTTCAGTGGATTTTTGGCTACTTTTTCAATTAAGTGGTACATTATCAAATGCACTGAAAAAAATTAAGTGTTGAAAATTTTCATTTTTACCACTTAATTGGGTTATCAAACACATCCCTAGTGTTTCATGTTCTTGTTCGAGTTGCAGCTTACAGAGTTCCAAGAGGTTATTATTGAGAGGAGGCGGTTCCAGGAAGCTAGGGGAAGAACACTTGAATAAACATCCATAAGAAGAAATTAAGAATAAACATCCACATCTTTTGGAAGCCAAAAAGTGCTTTGAAGCAATAAAATTTAGTGAAGTGGTGTGTAATGTTGCAATTAATATTACTCTAAATGTTTTCTAGTTTTTCAATATTTAGAATGTGCTGATAGCAAAGAAGGAAAATTGTGACTAAAGTGAAATAGTTAGCAACTATGTTGAAATTAAAATTAACAGAACAGAAGTTTGTTTGGTGGAGTACTTTTCACTTGGACCCTCTATGGCGAACACATTTCTCAATTTGTCCCATTGTACTTCCAAATGGATCACTAATACCTCTTGTGGACCGTTTGGTAGCTTCTTTTTCTTACACAATGAAATCACAAAAAATTACGATTGGTATAAGTTGTTTAATGTAGCTTTTGGGCCATTACAATAAGGATATTTCACTAAATAATTTGTTTTAGCTTTTGAAGTTTATAATTATTGACAAACTCTAAAAATTGTTGTCAAACATGACTTATGCTCATTAAATTTAATGGAATTTCTAACTGTTTCTATAACACATGTGTTGGCCCAAATATGAAAACCTTAGAGGGGGGAAGAAACATCAAAACAAGTTAATCTAACCTACTCCTACTAGGCTGAAGGTGAGAGATTTAACCATTGTCCAAACACCTCTTGGATGCAACATTTGCCGAGAAGGTATGAGAGGATCCCTTCACAACCTAAATCATGTTAATTTTCTTTCGAAATGAACATTTATAATTAACATGCCCCGTTTTCATGTAATAATGACAAGTTACATGGTGGAGGGTCTCATTTTAGCTTGAAGCTTTAATAAAGAAGCTATTATGAGGATTGTTTGAACTTGAAGGAGTGGATTTTGCAAAGAAAGTGTTATACTTTTTTTCTTTGTATATGAGATTAAATCCCAAACCAGCTTTGTCAAAAACACATTTTTGCTTTCCCAACTTATATTCAAATTTTGTTCACCTTGTGTGAATTTTGCCAAAGTTTTTGTCAAATCATCTACTTCCTTTCTCAATTCAACCTTTTCTTTTTCAATAAATTCATTTGAAGGTTGATTGGTTGAAACAAGCTTTTCTTTTCTCAAAATTTTATTTTGAGATTTTAAATCATCTAATTGCTTTTTAACTCCACATTCTCTTTTTCATGCTCATTTAAAGATTGTGCTCTTGAAACATGTTTTTTATTTTCAATCTTCAAAGATTTATTTTGGGATTTCAAAATATTTAACGCACTTGAAAGTTTGGAAAAATTCTTTTTAACAGCTATATATTTAGATCCCAAATTCTCTAACTCCTCATGTAACTCCTCAAAAGCACATTGAAGCTCATTATAGTTAGGAGATTCAACAGTAGAGGTAGGATTAGAGTTTACCAAACTCTCTTGTGCACCTACTTGGTCACATGAGTCATCATAGGATAAGTCGTCATCATCCCAAGTGGCCCCTTTTGCCATTTACTCATTCTTATCATCTTCATTTGCAAAAAGGCACACTTTTTCCTCTTTACAAATTTGGTTAGTAGTAAAATGAAAATTTTCTAAACATAACCAAATTTCATGTGCACTAGAGCATGAACAAATTCTATTATATGAACTATCATCTAAAGAAGTATATAGAATTTCATGGCTCTAAGATTCAATAGAAAGTTATTTGATCAGTTTCATTCCATTCAATCTTTGGTTTAGGAGAAAGACCATTTTTGACAATGTTCTAAAGATTTATGTCGAGTGATATAAAAAAAAGTTTTATTCTCCTCTTCCAATGATCATACTTATGATCTTTCAACAATGGAGGAGTACTAATGCAATAACCTTCTTGAACTTTTGTTTCCATAGAACTTGACTCAACATTTTGAAATTCAATAAAATCATTAAAGTCATTGAAAGAGCAAGAAGTAGAGGTTACCCCATTGTCAATTACCATGAGGCAAAGATTGACAATCTCATCTTCATTTGAGTTGTCGTCCGATGATTCACTCTCGGAGCAACTTTGAGTGGCTTTCATTGCCTTCTTCTTACGTTGTTCATCTTTAGGAGGCTTCTTTCCCAATTTTTCTTTCTTTAGAAACTTTGCGAATTTTTGGGTGATCAAAGCCATTTCCTCATCCTCATCACTCTCATGATCTTTTTCCTTTTTGTTTGAGCTTGAGGACTTCAAGGCGATGTCTCATCTTTTGATCTCCTTTTTCTTGTCTTCTTCGACAAGCATGGCTAATTCCATTTCATGGGTAATGAGAGATCCCATGAGTTGTTCAATTGACAAGTTTGTCAAATCTTTCGCTTCCCGGATAGCCGTGACCTTCGGTTGCCATTGCTTTGGTAAAGTCCTAAGAATTTTCTCAATAATTTCTTCATTAGCATAAACTTTACCAAGATTTTTTGAGCTATTGATGATAATTGTAAACCGGGTAGACATATCACCAATAGACTCAAAAGGCAACATTTTGAACATTTCATAAGATTGAACAAGCAAATTAATTTTTGACTTTTTGACTTGACTTGTTGCCTCATGAGTCATTTCAAGTTTATCCCAAATTTCTTTTGCGTATTCGCAAGATGAAATTCTATTGTATTTATTTGGGTCTAAACCGCAATATAATAAATTCATTGCCATTACATTCATTTTAATGAGTTTCTTATCGGCATCATTATACTCATCTTCCGTTTTTGAAATAGAAATACCATTTAAAATTTTTGTAGGAAGATGAGGGCCATTGACCACTATTTGCCATAAATCAAAATCTTGAGAAATCATATAGATTCTCATTCTATTTTTTCAATAAGCATAATTTGATCCATCAAAACACGGTGGTCTATTTGCCGATTGACCCTCACTATAAGACATACGAGAAGTGTTGGTTTCCATTTGGATCTTAACTCAAATTTTTCAAAACACTTTTGAAAATAGAAGAGCCGAAGCTCTGATACCAATTGTTGGCCCAAATATGGAAACCTGAGAGGGGGGGGGGGTGAATAAGGTTTTAGTGGAAATTTAACCTTTTTAAAAGCTTATTAGAAAATTAAACACAAGCACAAATAATAAAGTAAAGAGATAAGGGAAGAGACACTTGCAAATCGAGTTTTCAAGTGGTTCAGCAATCGCACCCCGCGGCCTACGTCCACCCCTCAAGAACACCTCTTGAGGATTCATTTAATCCGATTTACTTCACGGGTGTAGACCAAACCGTTACAAGAGCCTCCAATCTTTCCCAAAGAAGAAAACCTCTTCTTTGCAATCAAGGGTTACTAACCCTCACTCTTTACAAATGATTTGAATATAAATTGAACTCTCTCTCTCTCTCTCTAGAGTGGATAATACAATTTGAAGCTCACACAATAACTCCTTAGTAAGTAGATAATACAAATAAAAGCTCACTACAATTTGCTCTCTTAAGAATTACAAATGAAATCTAGAGCAATTGATCTTTCACTCAAACTAGGGCTCAATGGGAATGATAATTAAACAAGATGTTTTAATGATTTTGATAATGTTTCTTCTTTTTTATCACTCTTAAAAACATCCCTATATATAGCTTTTCAAATATTGTAGCCGTTGGAAGTGATTGGGTACATTTAAGACAACATTTGGAGAGTTAGAAAACTAGCCGTTGGGAGTTTCAGTCGACTGGATCGAAGGTTCCGTCAACTGGAAAGTGTATAACAGAGAAGAGGCATTCTGTGACTATTTTAGTCGACTAAACAGTGCTCCAGTCGACTGGACATTACCTTCAGTCGACTGGACCCTTAAAAAATCAGTCAACTGATTTTCTGCTAGTTTTGGCAGACTGACACATCTTCACTAAAACGACCATAACTCCCTCTACAAAACTCGAATTTACGATCCGTTTGAAGATTCAAAAATTAGATTCAAATAGCTTTCCAACCATATAAAACTAAAGATCTAATTCCTTACCAATTGGATCAGGTTTTCCTTTAAAGTTGACCTATCTGCGCAAAGGTCTGTGTTTTGACTTAGCCACTTGAAAGCTTTTGTGAAATGAATCTAATTGAGTGGTCTAAGTATGTTTAGGTCCTTGAGAGTATTTTAAAGTGTGAGAACAAGGATCCTAAAGTCCAATTAAAGTTACTTGAGCCCCTATGAGTGATTGATCAAAATGCTTACACGTAAATTATAGTCTTCAACAAAGGGTGAAAAATCTTCAAGTCTTCAAGCTTGATCCTTGTTGAGCTCCATCACTCTTGGACTTCACCATATGATATCTCATGGTCTCAAACAAATTTAGAACATTTAAGTACATGAATCAAGAGATTAACATAACGAAAATGACAAGATAATTGCTTGAAATAGAACTAATGAAAGTATGCAATTATCACTAGATTTGTCATCATCAAAACAAAACAAAAATAATGCCTAAAATAAATTCAAGGCCAACATGTACTCTGAAAAATGAGTAAATGTACTGCTAGTATGCATTAATAAATATTATCAGTGCATATGTTGATTTAAGGTGAGGTTATGGACTCACCGTTGGAAGTGTTTAGGTAGGAACACAGATGAAAGTCCTGTGTCAGGTGGGACATGTATTGAAGTGGGACCTGATGAGGGCCCGGTCAATATAATTTGAATTTAGATGCATTTATATGCTTAAATGGATATATGTTTAAATTGTTTTAATATTACAATATTGAATATGTCAGTTAATGGGACCAATTTAGGTACCCATATCAGGGTATTTAGAAATATGGTTTATAATATGTAGGTTAAATAGCAACTTCACGAAATATTTAGGACTACATTTTGGACCCATACGAGACATAAACTCAAACCCATTTAGAATTGGGTAGTTAATTTAGTTAGTTGTAGGTGTCATAATAATTAAAGGAATTTGTGAGGAGTTAACTGTGAATTTAGTCAAGCTTCCTTTGGAAGCTTTAGACTAACTTAATATGCATCCATACATATCGGTTAGGGCATATTATTAGCAGAGAGAGAGAGACGAGAGCCTTAGGCGACTGAGGAGGGGGTTTGGTTCGACTAGCGATGCCGATTTCTTCACGTAGAATGTTCATTCTCAAAACAAAACCTATATTTGGATTCGTGAGGCTAAGTCTAACTTTTTAATATCATTTATTTGCTGGGCTTTTCTAAGCCTTAGCCCACTTTGACTTATTTACATGGGTTCTAGTCCCATGTGGAGAAAGTCTATTCATGGGTTTGGCCTTTTATGTTAAGATATGTATTGGTAATATAAGTCATTTGGTCAAAATGAGTGCTTTGAAATACAGATGGGTGTTTAGAAAGAGAGATTGTCTACAAGAGAGGGTTTCTTTCAAGGGTTTGAAAAAGAACACTTGAAGCTCTTGGTCTCTACAATTCTACTACCCTCCAAAGGGTTCCATTTTTGGATTGGTGTTCTCAAACCAGATTCATCTCCAATTTGTTGTTGGAAGGTGTTTCTATCACTTTGGTGGAGTTCTTATAATTGGATTTTGTACTCTTTTGAGGTAACATTGTATTTGTTCACTTTCCTTTGTTGTATTTCCTCAAGTTTACACTTGAGAAGACCTCTTGTACCCATCTTTCATACTTAGTAGATTGTTCTCCGGTGCCCAATAGTTTTTCCCTTCTTGGGAAGGGTTTTTCACGTAAATCGGTCTCTTGATTGTGTGTGTTTATTACTTGTCATTACTATTTGTGTTCTTGGTGTTGGATATACTTTATTATTTTTATAGCTTGCTTAGAGAGGGAAGATGTTACTTCTCAACATTATTTTAAGTTTTACAATAGATTTTTCGTAATCCAAATGGGTTGGTAACATTTAGTTTACTAAAATATGTATAGGAACATACTTGGGTTGAGTTTTGGGTTGAATCTTGCTAGGAATCAGCTTTTAAGCTATTAATTCACAAGAATTCGAAGAGGTGAGTTTTCTAGTGTGTTAATGTGTTAATTGCTTCAATTGATAACTTAGAAATGTTAATTCTAAACTTGTTAGCCATGAAATTATTAGATTTGAGCTTAACATGTCCATTGAAAATAGAGCTTTGAAATTGTTGTTGAGTTCTTTGTTTTGGCCATTACGGTTGGAATGTTAGCATGGTTTGTCTCTTGACATATTAAACTATTGCTGAGTTCTTTGTTTTGGCCATTATGGTTGGAATGTTAGCATGGTTTTGTCTCTTGGCATATTGCTGGGAGTGTTGCTTTTTTTTTTTCTTTTTTCTTTTTTCTTTTCTTTTTTCTTTTCTTTCTTTTTTTTTTTTTTTTTTTTTGGGGGGGGGAGGGGGGGGGGGTGTTTGTTGGTGTTGCGCTTGTGTATTGGGTTTTTGGAGTTTTTGTTTTGAGGTGTTTTGTTGAGATGTAATTTGGTTTTGGTTTTTCTGATGTGTTGTTGGGCGTATACTATCTGTGGGGTGTCTTGTCCTTTGGGGTTTTGGTATAGAAGCCTCTGTCCCTTGTATTATGTCATGTTTTACCATGATTTTAATAAAATCTTGTTTTGATTAGCACAAAAAAAAAGTGTAGAAAATTGTCATGTTTATGTGCCTACATGCTATGTGATTATGTGGTCGATGAATGCCCAAAAAATGGTTCATTGTGTGGAGGAAATAAGGTTGGGAAGGAAAAAAAAATCCGTTTGAAGAATGGATGTCCAAGAAATAGAAGTGACAATGGGACCAAAGAAGGGTCTTCATGTTTGAGTGAATCATTGACTCGGTAAATCGGAGACTACGATTATTGTTGATGTGCTTGAATTGTTGCATTACACACGTTTATATCATTCAATAGCATGTTTAGAATATTCACTAAGCATATCACTTCAAACAAAACTGTTTTTTGTTATGGTTATTAACTTATTAATAACCACCACAGGTACGGATCAAGGTGCGGAGAGGAAATGATTAGAGCTCGAGAATGGGTCGGGAGTAGTGTTCTTGTTTATATGTTCATATGCATAGTCATTAGCTTGTGACTTATGTTTATAGTTCTTGTAAATCATGTAACTTGTTAATCATAGTTCTTGGGGTATACAATGTAACCGTGGGACTCGAGTTGTAGTAGGTATATGCGTGCTTAGGGCTCGTTGAGTCGATATGTTTCAGGTCGTCTTGTGTAGTTTCAATAGTATACGATGTTCAATTCTTTGTGATTGGAACGATTTAATGAGAAGTTTGGTTGTGTATTACCTAGTATCTCTAGGGGTGGCAATTTTCGACCCGACTCGACCTAACACAAAAATAAACGGGTTTAGGTGACCCATATAAGGGCACGGGTCATAAACGAGTCGACCCGTTTGACACAATTAATAAACGGGTTTAAGCGGATTAAACCCGTCTAACCCATTTGACCCGATTAAGTATTTAAGTGCAGTTGAGGCATTTTTTTTAGTTCTAAAAATAATTTTTAGGAATCTGAAAATCTAAAATATAAATAATATAAATAAGAATTGGAAAATATTTATTTTTAAAAAAATACAAACTAAAATTGTTATTAATTTTTTTTTTGGCTAAAAAAAAAAGAGTAACTACCAACTTACCAAACAAGTAAATCTATTTATAATAATTAATAACTAATGTAATCAAAAAGAAAAAATAACTAATAACTAATAAGGTTACAATAGTTGGATATTGTTATATTTGTAGTATTTTGGTATTTAAGATGATATGTAATACTTGTTAAATAATTGATACATTTGATGGAAAAACTTGTTTGTATTCTTAGGCTTAATTTGGCCCCCACGTGGCTTTTTAAAAGTAGCTTATATAATTTATTATTAAGTTATTTAATAATTTTGTACAAGTGACACATTACTCTTCAAAAAAACATTATGAAACCAAAAAGCCACCTCGAGCTTTTAAAAGCTTCATTCTATAGCTTTTAAAAGCTCCCCCCAAAAATCCCTAAGTTCAATTTTTACAAAGCTTATAAACTAGTTACCAAAAGAATTAACACGAAATTTTGTTTTAAAAAAGGCCCGTGGGGGCCAAACTAAGCCTTAGTAAGGCTGTAAACTATTTTTGAATAACCAAACTGTCGATTTTCTTAAAATTACCTACAACTAAAAAATCGATCCGACTGCCCAAATTGGCAAAATGGACCAAAAGTCGAAAAAATCGACCGAACAGACCACTTCGGTTGGTTTTCAAAAAAATAAAAATCGAACTGAGCCGATGACACCCTATATGGGTTAGACGGGTTAAATGGGTGACCCATGTATGACCTGGCACGATTATGACCCAACACATTAAGAATGACACGATAATGACCGATATGATTATGACCCGACATGACCTGACTGCCACCCCTAAGTATCTCCTTATGTGTTGTTAAGTTACCAACCACTCCAAAAGCTTTAGCTATTAGACAATGGGCCCAAATATCAAGCTTCAACACCCTCCCTCACGTGCAACCCCAACTTGCACGTGGAGAGCAAACAAACCAAACTCTATTATAGTGGAGACAAATGACAAAGTGCAAATATGCACAAGAAAGCAGGGATAGAGAGTCGATCCCAGAACTAGAGGTGTAAAATGTGCCGTACTGGGCCAGCCTAGCCTACTAAATGGCAAGTCGAGACGGGTTGCAGGCTGGGTCGCATCGGGCCAATGCTTTAAGTGGGTTGTGCCGGGCTGGGTTTGGAGACTAATGGATGGACCCAGACCAACCCACATGGCACGGCTCTAGCGGGCTGGGTTGGGTTGGGTCGGGCTGGGTTGGCGAGTTGAGATAATAAAATTAATTATTTTTGAAGTGTTTCATTAAGGAGTAGGTGGAGTAGTGGGTGAATGAGTCTAATTTATACAAAATATCAAGGTTTCAAATCTCTTCCTCTATAAAATTGCATTTTATGCTAAAAAAAAAAACACTTGGTTCATGCTGGGTCGTGGGTTGGGCCAGACTGGGTTGGCCAAGGGTTTGAGGCATGCCGTGTCGGGCTGGGTTTGTGGGTCAAAAGTCTAGAACTAGCTTGACCCACATTTGTGTGTCGAGCTTCACATGCTAGGTTTAACGCGGGCTGGGTTATGCTAGGTTAAGCTTTTTGGCGAGTTGGGCCGTGCCGTGCTGGGCTACCCCAACCCACTTTACATACCTAGAACCTCCCACAAACAAGGCATTGATACCATGTTAAGTTACCAACTACTCCAAAAGCTTAAGCTGTTAAAACATAGGCTCAACAATGTATATCAAGCTTCAACATGTGTGTGAGTACAATGATTCTGAATGCTCAAGGAATGTATTAAACATCAATGGTTTCAATTGCAATCGTTTAGGATATTACCAAACCTTTTTGGAAGAGTTGGGTGAGATTTAGACTTGTTTGAATCAGTTTTTAGTAGTAAACTCTGTAACAGGTACCTAAAACCGGTCGATGGTATCTCTGAGTGAGTTTGCACCTTTAAAATTTTCAAATTCTATTTTGATGAAAATGGTTGCTTGAGGGTAAGGCTGTCAACGGACTGGATCTAGGCTCGGATCTAGTCCGGATTCAGCACTTTTAACAGATCTGATCACTTTTGTAGATTCATATCCACATCCGGATCCGGATCCGTATATTATTGCTTAAAAAAAACAGATCGGATATGATTTTGTTATATCCGATCCGCCTAAGATTCGAATCCGAATAACACCTTAATTGTGTATATGTATGTATATGTATGTATATATAATACTTAAAATGTGTGCATACATATTATATACTCCATTCGTTCCAAACTAAGTGTCCACTATACTTTTGCACAAACTTTAAGAAATATGTATTACATTCATTTTTTTGTCAATTAAATGCTACTTTTCTCTTTTAACCTTGATGTGATGTGTGTTTAACTTTCCTACTCACATTTAGACCACATATAATGCTACTTTGTCTTTATTGTAAATGTATTTAAGGAAGTTTGTGTAAATATACATTGGACTTTTCAAAGTGGACACTTATTTTTTAACATATAAAAAAGAAAAGGTCGACACTTATTTTAGAATGGAGGGAGTATAAACAAAACTAGTATGTATACACATTTATTCAATATTTTGAACCAGATCAGGATAAACAGATCGGATTACCGAATTTGAGTAAATTCGAATATGGACTAATCTGTAGTAGATCCGTCGGATCCGAATTTTGACTGATCTATAACTTGGCAAATCCGGATCTAGATCTAGCCAATCCGGCCTGTTTATAGGCCCACTTGAGGGTCCCTTTAAGCCCTTAAATTGTACTTTTGAATTTTAACCATTTTTGGGCATTTTAAACATTGTTCTAGTTCGAATTTTTCTTTTAATGGTTATTAGTCAAACGGGACTATGACAAGCTTGGGTTTTACTTTTATGAACTTTAATAACCAGCTATTTAGGTATTAATCTTCATAGTTGTAAGTCCTAATCTGTGTGGGCGGGTTGGGGTGTGACAATTTCACTTTAGTCCAAAGTACAGAGGTATTAGTGACACAATTCGAAGTACAGGGGGCAAAGTGAAAAATGGGCTAAGTAGAAAGGGTGTACATGTAATTAACCGTTAAAAGTACTTTAAGAACTATATTTTCTTAGACCATCTTCAAAGAATACACCTAGTAGGATTTTGCGGTTAGTTTAATGTATGAGTTTGATATAATAATTTTGCTTTATAAAATTTGAAGGTGCATCAAACGATTTGTAAACTATTTTATTTTAAAATTCTATTAGAATACTAAACTTGAAGATAAAAAAAAATTAATATGTACAAGATATGATGTCTTTATTCAAGTGACAAACTTTGATATTTCAAGAAAATTTTTACATGAATTTGACTTTAATGTAGAAAAATACAACTTATTGCGTCTTTGATTTTAGTATCTCTAGACTTTTTGGCCACATTTGTTTCACAGTGCTAAAAGGGGGGATAGGGGTAGAGGTGTAAAATGTGTCGGGTTGGCCTGGGTTGCGGGTTGGGTCCTGCCGGACTGGGCTCGGTTTGGAGAACAATGGATGGAACCAAACTGACACACATGGCACCTCCCTAGCGGGCTGGGTTGGGCTGGGCTGGGCTAAGATGGCTGGGTTGGCAGGTTGAGATAATAAAATTAATTATTATGGCAATATTTCTCGAAGGTTTATGTGGAATGGTGGGTAAAGAAGTCTACTTTACACAAGAGGTCATGATTTCAAATCCCTTCATCTACTAAATTGCATTTTATGCTAAAAAAATACTTGGTTCAAGTTGGGTCATGGGTTGGGCCAAACTAGGATTTGTGGCCATGAGTCAGAGGCATGCGGAGCCGGGCTGGGTTAGTGGTTCAAAAGTGTAGAACCAGCCCGGCCTACCCATTTTACGTGCCATACATTTTACTTCTGGCACCCATAACATAATATTCGTATACACATTACTTCGTATAAATTAAAATGCAACATTTATAATGTTGAACAAACATGTATACATGATCGTGTAACTATGCATCATTTTATTTTATTTTTTACATGTCGTGTTCGCCGCTCGTCCCCCAGGCTTGCCTATTGCTTTGATACCAAAAATTGTCACATCTCAACCCGCTCCAAACAGATTAGGATGTGTAACAAGGTGATTAACAACTAATTAACTATTTATTAACGTTAATAAAGTCAAAAGAGAATAGTGACAAGTATCACTTGACTAAATAATCAACTAATAGAGGAAACTAGACTAAAAGGTCATTAAAACACCTTGAAAATAGTCAAAATTGAAAAGTACAATTTTAGGGCTTATTAGGGACCCTCGAGCACCCTTTTCATCAAAATAGAAGTTAAAAGTTTCAAAAAGTTAAAAATCACCGAAGGATATCATGGACCAGCCATAGGGGTTCATACGACTGGTCCTAGATACCTCTGGCATCATTCCTTCTTAAAGACTGCTAAAACAAGTAAAAACTTACATAAATATTGCTCCTAAGTCATCTTAAAGTATTCCAAAACACGCCTCTAACACATGTCCAAGCATTTCCAAACATTAAAACATGAATCTAAACTTATTTGAAGTAAAATAAGTAATGAAACTCATACCAAACCACACACAACCTTTATTAAACATAGTTTAAGAGTTCCATACATCTCCAAACCCAAATGCACTCCCAAATGAACACGAGGAACTTAACTACCTATGCAAAATCCGAACTTACATACACATAAACTTTACACAAGAGTTGAGCACAAGTTTAGAAGTTAATACAACATTATCGAATTCGTCGACCAAAACACATCTAGGATACACCCAACTTGTGGATTGTAAGATGCATCCTCAGCATGTCTCACAACTAGAGTACTAGTTTAGACTTGACATAATACAAATTCTACAACATGTCTCCATGACTAAAACTCTCTTTTAATGCCTAGGGTTAAGCTTTTTGGCAGGGTGGGCCAGGTCGGGCTGGACTAACCCGCTTTACACCTCTAGATGGGGGGGGGGGGGGGGGGGGGGGGATTTGGATTGAAAATTTTATTTTAATTGAATAATCTGGAGTTTGATGCAGCTATTTTTGCTCTGGACTATATGTCTATTTTAAAAGAATATGGGGGACTAAGTCAGTTTGGATGACAGAGAGAGGATTGGACAAATAGTCCGCTTATCCAACCCTACATGGTATAACTTAATCCCCAGATTATTCTTTTAAAAAACAGACAAATATGTAACACCCGCTCCCGCGAATAATCATTAAACGTGATTAGCATACATAATTGGTGTTTATTAACATATGTTTAATTGAGTATTAGCTCACTAGTTGATTGTGGGTGTCCAGTTTGGGAACCCAATGTTGGCCAATGTGGCAGTTCCAAATTGGGACATGAATTGAGAAAGTTCCATTGCGATGGGACTAGGTTTTGGAATCACCCTTATGTGCTTAAATGTTTATTAAGGTATATGTGAAATATTTATATGTTGTTTAAATTTATTGTTTATTGTTAGAGACCATTTATGTGGTCATTTGAGATACCTCGGTGATGACAAATTGAACACGTTATATAATTAGAAGGCTAATTAGTAACTTCATAAAATTATGTGGGACCACTTACGGGACCCACGCGAGACATAGACAAATACCCACTTAAGTTTGAAGGATTAAATAGTTAGTTATAAAACTAGTCAGGGTGTAAATGAAAATAATCAAAAGTTGGGTGGGTTTCATAATAGAAATCCTAAGTGATATACATGAGCTGTAGACATATGGAGAGATCATATCTCTTCTTCTTCATCTTTGAGTCGGTGAGAGAGAGAAAAGAGACGAGGGTCGTCGGAGCTCTACGACGCCGATTGACGCGCCGTTCGACTTCCAATTTCAATACCGAGATAGGATTCGAACTCGTAGAGGTGAGTTCTACATTTTTCTACTTATTTTATTGAGTATAATCGTCATATTTCTCGCGACCCAATTCGGAGCAGTAATCTGTAGTTTGTCGAATTCATGTAGAATTTTAACCAGGAGTAGATCTGGGCTTTAATTTCACAACTAGGAATGAATTGTGAAGAGGTGAGTGGTTTCAATCTTGTTTTTGGATGAGATTCATGGTTATGTTCATATGGATGTTAATCACATGCCTATTTAGTTTACTTACCCATGTTCAGCTATAATTATGTGAAAAGCATGGTTATATATTTATGTGAGTATGTTTAGTTGCCTATTTGGGTCAAAGGAAAGCTTGTATGAATCCGCCATGAGATTGTTCCGTGGTGACGACCACTTGTTGCCGACAATGGCATTAGACCGCACATGTGTGGCGTGGGTCATTGGCTTGTGCCGTGGACTATCGAGGGAGTCGTGGACTTGCGGGTAGTGGTAGATGAAATACTTGCTTATCCGGAGATCATTTTT
The DNA here is from genome assembly GCA_033977485.1 of Hydrangea macrophylla. Lineage (NCBI taxonomy): Eukaryota > Viridiplantae > Streptophyta > Magnoliopsida > Cornales > Hydrangeaceae > Hydrangea > Hydrangea macrophylla. Next base: position 22,411,580 of record CM066997.1, read on the forward strand.
ATTTGTTAAGTTGAATATAAGCATTGATTTGTCATCCATGTGCTTGATTGATATCTCTCACTAAGCATATAACTTATATATTGTAGTGGTTATTGAATAACCATTGTAGGTAAGCACGACGGCGAGAATCCGGGAAGGTGATTCGGGGGTTCGTAGTGGCAAGGAAGCTTGTAAATGTACTAGTTTATGTCTATCGTTGTTTTTGAGAAAAACTTGTAGTTTGTAATAGCTAACTTGAGTTTGTGTAAAAACTTGAGAATTATGTTACTTTTGGTTTAATCGCCCTAAGACTCATGTAAATGTTGTAATCGGAGCTTGGAATGTTAATGGTATCTTTCATGCTTTGTTAATATAGTTTGGAGCATGTTTGAATGGAATTTTGGTTTAAGAAGCATGTTTGGTTGATCTTGTAAGAATTGAGAGTATTAGGAGAGATTTTGGGGGAGAAAGGCACTACACCAAAACAGCCGATTTGTCACTGTTTTATTCGCTAGATTTGTCACTGTTCGGAGCAGTGACAAAATTGTCACTGTCTGTGGCAGTGACAAATTGCTATTGGTGATAAAAGTAATAATTTGTCACTGCATGTAGGAGTGACAAATGTTATGGTACAATAGTCACTGTCTTCAACAGTGACAATTGTAGCCTCAACGAAATATTTTCTAGGCACTTTATTTCCCTCCCAATTTTTCTCATATCCCTCCTCACTCTCAAATTATCAGTGAGATATTTCCAAACCCCCCCCCCCCCCCCAATCTGCTCACTCCCCTCACTTTCATATCCCTTTCCTCACTCTCACTCCCCGAAACCCCCCATCGGTTCCCTCTGCCTCTCGCGACCCTCTCTCTCTCTTTCCCCCTCTCTCACTTCCTCTTTCTCTCTCTACATTTTCAAGCCTCTCAAAACCCTAATTTTTCAAAGTTGTATGCAGATTCAACCCTAGCCTCAACAAAACCACTCTCAATACCCTAAACACATCAATACATATACAAATATATTTATCGGTATATATGTATCAAATTGCTGATTTGGAGAACTGATTTGTGATGGAGTCTTCGATCTGGAAGCTGTTTAGAAGAGAGTGCTCTCTTTCCCTCTTACCTTTGGCCCTAGCTCTAATGGGGCTCCTCGCAGCCGCGACTCCATCTTGCCGTAGCTCTATTGTAAGGTTTTTTGGTGTTTATTTATTTATTTAGTTTTTGTAACTTTTGCATACTTTATTTATGAGATTTTCAGAATAGTGAGATTTTTTTTTTGTTCTCTGATTTTCAGAATAATAAGGTTAGTTTAGCAACAGTAGTACCAAAGGGAGGTTGAAGAACACATATTTTTTTTTTGAAAATTCGGATATTCAACTTACTGTCTAGGTATGTATAGATTCGCCCCCCCCCCCCTATCTTTGCTTAATTTGTATTTATTATGATATTCTAGAAAGATCTTAACTTTTTCAAATTTAGGTACACTTTGTTTGATTAAATTTCCATTAAAAACTTCTCACTATAAGCATATGTCAAATTTGTAAAGCTCTGTCATTGGCAATTGATCATGAAAGTTATGTTCAAGCTGGTTCATTCCTTTGTTAGTGATTGAGTTTAAACGACTTCCTCAAGAGCTGAATTTGAACTATTCATGACGGTCAGTTCATTAGTGGTCCTACTTTGCATACGTGCTTTTCTTATTTTTGTTATTTACCTAACATTATGTCATGTAACTGCAGAACATTGCCCAATATTATGTCAGATGCCTTATTTGTCATTTATGCATGTTTATTATGCGAACGCAAGTCCCCGTCTCGGTTATTATTGACGGTGCGTATCTATTGTTTACCCTTTTTTTTTCTAAAACTATTTCATTTGGGGGGATTACCTAGTGAATCTTTTTTTTTTTTTTCATTTTTCCAGGTAGTTGATTCCTCGTATAAGAAGGATGGCACAAATATGTTCCATATAAGGGGTCATCTAAAGATACTCATCATCTTCCATGCTTCCATTAGTGCATTTATCTTTGCCTTTTTTTAACAATTGTATATTGTATTATATCATATATCCAAGGAACATAAAAGGTAAATTACTTTAGTGCAGATTGATACCCATTTGACCAAAAGATTCTCATTCTAGTTGGCTGATTATGCAAGCATGGAATGTTTCTTAGTTTTTTTTTTTCCTTTGATGTATTTTGATTTTTTTTTTTAGAATAAGTTAAGCTTTTGTTCCTAGATCTTGTTTTTATGTTTTGATTGTGATACCTAGGGTACACCCCTTGTATTTTGTTTTCTCCTTTTCGGTTATAAAATTTCTACCTAACACAAAAAAAAAATAAAAAAAAATTACTTAAGCGCCCTCTTTGTAAAATTATTTTTGACCCTCATTTTAATAATTTGGCAGGGACTTCTCTTGTCCTTTCTGAAATGAAAACAATACTATCCTATGTGTTGTACAATAGCAACTTAGCAAGCTGCTTTAAATTAACAATTCTGACATGGACTTTGCTCGTTAGGTTGCATGTGGGGATGGCACAACTAGCTGGCTTCTTGGAGTTGTTTCTGATCTCAAATTATCTCAGCCACCACCAATTGCTACAGTGCCCTTGGGTGCTGCGAATAACTTCCCATTTGCATTTGGTTGGGTAAGAAAAACCTCCATATTTTTTGTATCTTTGTTCTAACATTCAATTTTTTTTTCATAAGGAGCGAATATGCAGTCTTTATTTTAATTTATCAAGCACAATATGATGACTCTGTAGGCAATTAGAAATTGACTTCAATGAATTTTTCATGTTTGGTTCCTTGATTTTTCTCTCATATTTCTTCAGAGAATTTATTTGATAGCTTTTAAATGACATGAAGTTGAATTCACTTAATGTCACTTGAATATAGAAGTTGATAAAAGATGGTTTCTTTCCATAAGGGATGGGTTTAAATTGCAATTCTTTAATTGCAGGGGAAGCAAAACCCACGAACCAATCGGCATTCTGTTGAGGCATTCTTGGATCAAGTATTGAAAGCAAAAGAAATGAAGATAGACAGGTATGCAACTTAGATGGTCTCTTACTCTTTTGAATAGATATTCACACATCTGTTATTAATGCGTTGATGTTGAGTGTTGGCTTGATTAGTTTATTTGCATGACTTGATTTTTAACTTTTGTCAATTCTATTCTTTCCAAGAATAAGCGCTTTAATATTTTTTTACTGACAATAAGAGAAAAGAATAGAGAAGTTCTTTATGATTTTCAAAGTATTTTTTTACTGTTTGTTTTTAAAAATTTATGGATGCCCAAGTTTACTTTTCTTTAAATCTTATATGGTTTTGTTCAAGAGCAATTAAAAAAAAATTTCTATGGTATAGTGGAAATATTTACTATAAGAGTTGCACTTAGTGCATATCGAAATATCCCATGAAAATGCTCCCAATTGTCTAACAGCTTAGTCCAAGAACTAGGAACCAACTAGAGAATGTTCTCAAAGAGCACAAAAACACACACAAGAATTGGTTTTTCTTGTTTTGCTCTTGTTTCTCTCTCTCTCTCTCTCTCTCTCTCTCTCTCTCTCTCTCTCTCTCTCTCTCTTACAGTTTTGATTTTGATTTTGCTATGTCAGTCTACAAGAGGTCAGTGATTTGAGATTGCTTAAAGCTCGAGTAACCAATCGAAGCTTAAGAGAAAAAAAAGAGAGACAAATACAGACAAAAAAGTTATCTTTTCTCAAAAGATATTTTCCCTTTTCCCAAGATTTAATCTGAAAAAAGGTTACCCTTTGCCATTTGAAGGTATAATGGAAAAATTATATATTGTTCACTTACTTTTTAGTAAATCATGAATATTCATAATGTTCTTAGATAGTGTAGTTGCCATTTGTTTTGACTATAGTTTTGATAGTTTTCTGCTACTCGATTCTATGCAGTTAACACACAAATGGTTACTTTTCTAAGTAGGAATTTTCCTTATGTTTTTGTTGAATAGACTTCATGAGATTCCCTTAACTAATTATTATTATTGTTTTTTGATGTAAGGGTTTAATAGTAAGATATATAAGATTCCCTTTTTATTGATCAAGTTGTCCAATTGTCTCTCTCTAGGACATATCTATTTTTAATCTGAAAAGTACTGTAGTACCCCCTATCGATGAAAAATCAGTTTTCCTTGTGCAAAAGGAGTTCGTTGTACCATCCAAATAGTGCAACCAATCTTGGATACCATAGGTCCATTAGTAGTAGTCCATTGAATAGCTCTTTTCTTTCCCTTGTCCAAGCATTCTCATTAAAATTCCATTGACAACTCCTAATGGACAGTTTATGACTTTTTCCTTTGGCTGTTAGTCACTTTTTTTATATGACATAATGCAGCATACTTATAGGGCTTCTCTCTTTCATGGTGAGTTTATTTTCGCCCTCATGTACTGTGTTTTCTACTTAAAACATCACGTCCTGAACACGAAGATAAACCAAACTTAGAAATTTGTAGTTGCTTTCACGAAAAGAGAGAAAACTGTGTGTGTGTGTCGAGGGGTGGGGTGGGATGGGGATGATGTTGCAAGAACGATAATCGACATTTATAGGGATAATGATTGCTTACTAGATAACGTAGTCAACTAAACTAACAAATCAAAGCTTGCAATAGTCATTTATTAGGGGGGGGGGGAGGGAGGCGGGGGGGATATGGGGATGATGATGCAAGAACGATAATCGACATTTATAGGGCTAATGATTGCTTACTAGATAACGTAGTCAACTAAACTAACAAATCAAAGCTTGCCATAGTTATTTACCTGTTATGTCAGGTTTTGTTTTTCCATTTTGCACAATCTGTGGTGATGGCTTTAATTAAAACAAGCAGTACCATCTCTTTCCTCACTATTTCAAGTTTTCAATCTGTATTATCAGGATGTTGTAGTTCACTGCACAGGCTTGTAGTTTGTAAGGTCCAAAAAGATTTACAACCTTGTATTGTCATATATGTCTTATAATTCTACATTATCCATTTTAATTGTATTGTTTTGCAATAAATGGGTTCTTACTTGATTGTGCAATATGCTCGTAGGATATACACGTTAGTTTTAGTCATCCATTATCTACGAAACAACTCCTTAAGCTCCCACCATGAATCTAAGAATGCACTAACTTCAGTTTCTTCTTCTGAAAGTGCTCTAGTTGACATTGTTGCTGCTTGTTTTAGGTTCTTATAGTACTTGACAAGCAGGGCACTCAGCTTCTTGCTGTTGCTGTACTTGTGCTCTCGAGAACTTTGATATCAGATCACATTGCCTTTTGTAAGTTATTCTTATTTCTGCTTTTTGTAATTAGCCGTTTAGCCTTAAATCCCTTACTTTGTTACGTTCTATGAACTCGATATTTAGAGGGTTTGCACTACACTTATTGAATAATTTACAAAAGTTGACAGTGGAAATAAAAGCTAAATCTCCTTGTTAAGATCATGCCTAAAGTAGTGAAGCAGAGAAATCATTATACTGTTGGAAATGTGAATGTTTTTTGAAATCTATGTTGCTTGACAGAAATATTAGATTGGGACTACAATTTTATGGAAGGCCTTGTGGATTTACACTTCCAAAGTAGCCAAAAGATAGCTTAAATGCTGACAAGATGTCAACAAACAAAAAGTTCTGCACTGGAAAATATCTAGTGCAGTCATATCAAGTTTCTTGATTAAAAAAAAATAGCAAACTGTTAAATTACAAACCTTTGTGTTGCGCCCAGTCGTATCCCACAAATGTATGGACCCATCATCGCCAACTGTCAGTGGCCTACATCCAAGATGAAATGCAATAATTACTTGATCATTAGGATCCTTGAGTTCAGCAGCCCTTGCACTAGATACAGTGTTTCCTCTGCAAATCCCATATTCTGACAACTTAACCAGTTCCCCCAGAACATATGCATCTTGATCCCTTGTTGCTAAAGTTGATTGTCATTATGGATTCCTTTCCTGCGGATGAAATATTTAGTAGTAATTGGATAAACATGAACCAGAATTGGACAAACTTGACGAAGGAAATCATAAGTCATACTTTATGTGTATGGGTATTAAAAGGTGCTTAAATTGCAACAAATTGGTTCCAATTCAGGGCTTCTTTAAGAAACTAAAGGCATGAGGAAACTGAAATGGATTTCTTAATGACTTCACTTCAGAGATGAAAAAGAAAGAAGCTACTTTAGATACAGTTTATTACTTTAGTACTCATAGTTATTTTTTACTACTCATAGTTTCTTTGAGATGTATACTTTGTCATCATGAGGCATTCCTCACATTAAATATTCTTCTTTCCCTTTTTGGATTAGAAAAAATTGCCTATGATGCAGTAATAGTATGTAACACGTGAATGATACAAATCAAAAAAAGTTAGTGTTAATTTGTTAAGTACTCTATTATTTGTTATAAGAATTACATCTTTTAACTTATGGCTTTTATTCATGTTTATGGCTAGAGTGCACTGTATCAGTTTGTGGTTTCATCTGAGGTGAGTTTCTTGATACATCAAGCCCATAGGCATTATACAAGATCATTTTCAATATTTCAATGTTGAGATTCCACGTTTAAAAGTCACATTTGCTCACGTTTTGCTGCAGTTGGATGTCAAATTACAGGACCGAAGGAATATATATGAGGGAGAACTTGTCCATTACAGCATCAAGCATTCCAATCTCGGAATAACAATGCTATCAGGTTAGTTGTAATACTATCTTGCATGTTCTCAAGTGTGTTTGGGGACTCCACATCCAGTGAGGCAGTTCACTTTTTGTATTCACGTTCATTTATCTATTCCCCTCTTTCTGTCTCCCTTGAATGACGTTAGTTGACATCCGCAACTCATTATAAGTTATTCTTTCTACAATTTGAAAACTTAAGAGTGGCAAACGAAACATTATCAAAATACCATCTGGTGATGGTGCTAGTGTTGCTGCCGCTACAGCAATCAAGATACCAAAGAGGCCAGAAAATGAAGGAAAACTCATGGTCGTATGTTTTAAATTGTAGTTTATGTTTTATTTTTAAGGATTTGTCTTGCTGTTATTTCATAGTGTTACAACCTAAAAGGTCGTAATATGAAAAATTGAGATTAAAAAGAGAAGATGAGAGAATGGTTGAATCGAGGCAACCGGATCTCCAAATGATTACTTTGAGGATAATCAACCTCCAAGTTTAGATAAACTAACACAAAATGGGTTTAAACTTCGCCCCTCTTTCATTAACGACGAAGACTAAAATTAACTTTCATGTATTTGCAGATCTGTGCTTGGTTGTGTTACTCTAATTAGTACATAAATTGGAAGTATACCTCTAAACGGCCCCCGGTGAACCCCAAAATAGTCCCCAAATAGCCCCTAAATCAGCCCCTAATATGTCATAAAAATTATCAAAACAAAACTAATTAAAAACTGCCAAAAATTCCTCTAAATAGGGGTCTTTTGTAGCTATGCCCATATAAGCACGTATGTAAATTTGGATATAACTATTTTCTTTTGTTTTTTGTTAGTAAGTTAGATTATTTTTTAGGAAACGGAAGGCAGCCCACTGCCCAGCACAACACAACACAGCACAGCACTCAGCAGCGCACATGCAGCACATGTGCACAATAGAACAACACAGCACATCACAGCACTCAGCAGCGCACATCACAGCATCTGTAGGCATCACACGTGCACGCGCATAGGCCATGCTCTCTCTCTCGCTCTCTCTCATGCATAGGCATCACACGTGCATGCGCATAGGCCAGCACGCATTCTAAACTGCGTGATTGTTGGAAATGAGCATGGTGCCCAATATGCCCCCTGAAATATTTGCCTAACCTATGCTTTTTCTCTCAAGTTTAGCAACAAGGTTCTTCACTTCTTCTACAGCAGCTGAAATGGAAATGGCAAGACTAAAGCTTGATTGCAATAGATACATGGAAATCGCCAGTAGTGGAAGAAAATGTATGAAAGCTAATTATCCTCGACCTCAAGTTAAGTCTTTCTTTGAATTGATTTCTTTTTAATTATTTTATTAAGTCTCTCTCTCTCTCTCTCTCTCTCTCTCTCTCTCTCTCTCTCTCTCTCTCTCTTAGTCAATCTCTTTTTCACTCATTTTGGACTTTGTTATATATTTTTGGTTGTAGTATTAAATTAAGAGTGCTCCTAGGAATCTAGTCCAATAGTTTTATGAGCATCATATCGATGAAGTATCTTTGCTGGAAACTCATACCAATAGGTATCCAAATCTTCTCCCTATGGTTCTATTAGGTTTGCAAAGAAAAACATGTGTTTCTTAGTCATCCACTAAAAAAAAGTTTGGTTTAAACAAACACACACATACCCACACTATCAGCCCTCCCTCCATCTTCTACTCTTTTTGGTCACTCTCTCTCCCTCTCACCCATATACATACCCAAATCAATCTCGTTTCCCTTTCTCCCTCTCGGACCTTCTCTCGCCGGCTTCAAGCTCTATAGTTGGAACCATATACCTTTTTATTTCAATTTTTGGGTATGGGGTTGATTAGTTTAGAGTGTATAATCCATTGGTGTTTATTTTGAATTACTTCAATATCCACCTTCCCATTATTTGTTTGTTTGAAAAAAATAATGTTAACAAGTATTTCAATGTTTTGGTTTGGCCCAAGCCATGTTTGACCCAATGAAATGGTAAGCATCAATGCACCATAGCTAAGAGTTTATTTAACTTAATAATTAGTAGGAGGTTTGGTAAGCATCAATCCACCTCTAATGAATATCAAACTTTTGGGCACTCTAGTGAATCAGGAGCGCATTCCTTTCTTTATAAGAGGGGTCCAAAGTTATTCTCCATTTTGCTTATTGTTCACTAATGGACCAATGGTACTTCACATTTTCGAAAACAAAATACAAATATTTATATATATATATATATATGTAATGTACGTTGCTATGACTCAGTTTAGTGTACATGAACAAGTTGGCGCAAGTTCTCACAGAACATGCTCACTAGCAAACTCTAAGCATCATTGTCTGAATTTATTGGAGAAACACAGAAGCTAAAGTGTTTCGGTGTTTGTAAGATTTGAAATATTGCTGCCGTCAATGTGTAGTGGCGATAAAAAAAAGTTTTAGTAAGATTTGGAATTTGGATGGCCACAGATATTTATTGTGCCTGTCCTGATTCCCCAGTTTGTAAATGTGCATTGTGCCTTGCGCTGTCAATGTTCCTCTCTATATACCAGTTTTGTGGACTTTGTCTTGTAGTTTATTTTCAACTCATTTCATTTACCTAATATAATCTATGCATGAATGCATTAAGTTCTAAGTAATTATGCCAGTGTTATCTTATTTGAGACTATTCTAAATGGTTTACATGCATGATCTTTAAACTGAATGATTTTTTCTTACATAGTGCAGTTGGAAACTTTGAAGATAGTTCAATAGAGATCCCAACTGAAGCTTAAGCAGTTCTTGGCTCCTTAAGAACTGTAGCTGCTCAGACAAGTATTTTATTTTTCTTTTGTTTGAGATTTTGAGAAGTTCCAATATTATAATAACTCTGGTGTACATCTGATTGCTAAATTCATTTGCTTGTAAATCAAATTTTGTTTGTAAATATCCATTATTAATTTGTCTTTTACTTTCATTTTATTTTTATTTATTTTCTGTGTTGTGCCCCACGGGTACGGGCAATTTGTGTTTATAGGTAAATCATATTGAATTGTAATTGCATGGCAAGTTTTATTTTTTTCTCAATTTCTTTTAGAATTGTCACCATTCGAAACAGTGACAAAAATGGTTTTTTTTTTTTCTAAATTGTCACCATATTTGTCACGGTTACGAGCGGTGACAAATTAAAGACAATTGTCACCAAAATTTGTCACCGCTAGGAGCAGTGACGAAATTAAAATTATTGTCACCAACATTGTCACTGCAAAGAGCAGTGACAAAATTGAAATTATTGTCACCAACTTTGTCACCGCATGGAGCCGTGTCAATAATTTATTATTGTCACCGCATGGAGCCGTGACAATAATTTATTATTGTCACGGATCTAAGCGGTGACAAAGGGAAAGAAATTAACCCTTTAAGGGGTCCTCAAATGGGCAGTGACAAACGAAATTGTCACTGCTGTGAGCAGTGACAAATATTTTTTGTCACTCCCGAAACTGTCACGGTCAAGAGCAGTGACAAAGGACCTTTGTCACCTCCCTGAGCAGTGACAAATCGGCCATTCTGGTGCAGTGAGGGAGGGGGGGTTTATGGGAGAGATTGCGTCGCACATCTTGTTTAACGTTTTTAATCATGTTAAAGTCTCTTGAGAATGATTTGAAATGGTTTTGAAATGTTTTTGGAGGTTCCCATGAAGTTTGGTTTGTTGTGATAATGTTTGGGTATGATAAAATAGGGTTTTTGACAGTAAAAATGCATTCTGCAGAACCCGGATCGATCCGGGTTAAAGGGCGGATCGATCCGGGCTTTTCTGAGGACCTTTCTGTGAGAAAATCAAAGTACGGATCGATACAGGTTATAAGGGTGGATCGATCCGCCTATGTAAAATCTAGCCGTCGATGTTTACGAAAACGGGCATAACTCTCTCTAGAAAATTCGGTTTCGCGCACCGTTTTTTGCGTTGGAACCGGGACTCAAAAACCTATCTTTTGACAAAATTTTCTATACCTTAATAATGACCATTTTTCCCTTGAGCTTGATTTGTCTAACATAATGGTGTAAATGTGCTTGTTTTCCTTCCTTTTCTTTCCCAACTTGGTGTTTGAAGGCCTTGGTGGCGTGCCACGTGTCCTAGGTTCACATGTGTGGATCCATGGCATGAAAAAATAATCCCAAGCAGAATATTGGGCTAAAAGTCGAACTATTCGATTGAAATGAACTAATAGTTCAACTCCCCTCTATCCCCCTTTTAGGCATGCGAAACAAACATGGCGTGGGGGTGGTTTCATTAGTTTTCGGGATTATCAATTAAAAGAGATTATTTATCCAATCTCCTCGTTGTCACCCAAACGTGACCTCTATCTACAACAACAAAAAAAATAATAATAATAATAACAGTGCCACACTTAACCCTAGTAATGCATTGCAAATGTCACTTACTAGGGTGAATTATATTGATCTCCCTTGAGGTATGATCTAATTACATGAACATCCTTTGTATAAATAGAAATTGCACTAACCTAAATAGAAAATTTAGGTTTTTTATTTAACCTTTTGAAATATCTAACCTTACAAAAGACCAAAAACAATATATATATATATATATATATTCCTCCTTCTCAAGCTTAATACAGGGTCAATGGTGTCATAAAAGTTTCGCTATAAAAGTTTATGGTAAAGTTTTGTCATAAAAGTTTTGATATCTATACGTTGAACTCTGCCAAGTCCATTACCGACAAATCAAGGGTGGAGTCAGGATTTTTATCTAGAGAGGGCTGGGACAGGATGGATTTGTATACGATGATGAACATTTATAGTGGTTCATCGGGGTAGTGCCCTTGAGGTGAAATTTTTTTGGGTTTATATATCTCTATTTTTAGGTTGAACTAGTTTTTGAACCCGTACAATGTTGGGGAGATTTAAAATTTTTAAATTGTACATGAATTTCTTAAGATTGTGATACATTATTTAGTTGATAATTCTTGATTCCAATTTATGTGTATTTGACTATATAATATCACTGTAGAATCAAAATTTTAAAGTAAGTTTTAATGTATGTGGTAGTGTCATATACAAAAGTGGTAGTGTCACACACAAATGCAATGAAGAAATCAGGAATGAAGACCAATATGCTCTAGAAACAAAAACTGAGAAACAAAAATGTACACCTTTATACAATAAATGGATTGACTATGAACCCACCAAGTTAGCTATTAGTTTGTCAAAAGATTTTCGGCCCTCAATGTCATAGATTAGTAAACATCTTACATACAAATTAATATACACGCATGAGGACTTACTTGGTGACAATGTTGTCTTCTACGTGAAGAAATTGCTATCACTTCCAACACCATCACTGTGCCACATATTGATACTAAAACCAATCGTCACATATATATATATATATATATATGTATATAATATAACATATATTTGCCTTTATAAGGTAGAAGTCAAATAGATAGAAACAAATCACGGATAGATTACAAAATTATCAACATCATTATTGGAATTTCTTTATACAAACTGCACATATATATTTATAATATAATATATGTGTTTTGCATCTACATTAAACATTTGTTTATACATGAGATACATTATATGTAGATATTAAAAATAAGAAAAATAAAAAATAAAATGTTTCCAAATTTCATATAGTATTTTTTTTCTAAGAAAATTTTATGTACGTAAATTTGTTAGTGGCATTGTTATTTTATAGAATATGTAGTTATATATATATCATGTATGTGTGTATATGTGGAGATATAAGTATATATATTTATATAGATTAGGTAATTATGAGATTTGATATGGTTTAAAAAAAGATAAGGAAAGAAGAGAAAAAAAGGCAAAAGAAAGAGAAAGATTACACGTGTATAACTTATTAATTCTAGAGAGAGGAAAAATTGGAAGAAAAAAAAAAGAATAATATTAAAAAGTGGGAAAAATCACAGAGCCACCACGTAACAGGCTTTTGATTCTACTTTACAATATATATTAGATTTCTTACTATCATCTGTTTTTTTTTTTTTTTTTTTTTAATTCCATAATAAAACTTGATCATTTCTCATAATTTGTAAAGTTTGAATGATTGGTAAAATAATTTCGATTAGCCTAAATTGAGAAGTAATAATAAATATTGATGAAATAAATATTTTATAGGTGGACTGATTTACAATTGGGCCAATATACATTACATGTATTTTTTGAAAAAAAATATTGAGAGGAGTTGAACTAAGAAAAGGAGTTGGGCCAAATATTTGAAGTGGACTAGATTACCCTTGAACTAGTGTAATGAGTTTTGTTTGGATTGAGCAATATTGAGTTGGGTTTAAAAGAGAAATAGTAATGATAAGACATTTTTATCAAATATTAAAGTGTACTAAACTACAATTATGCTAAAATATTACACGAATGTAAGAAAAATTTTGTTCAAAAATTAGAGGGGCCTATAGCCCGACAGAGCCTACCAACAACTCCGCCCTTGCGACAAACACTAACAAATGAAGTCACGATTCCAATTATACGAAGAAGGTCTAACGAGGAGAAAATATTGCTTGCAACAGTGACACCACATTATCGTGCCTACATGGTATCACCAATCAATCAGATTTTAGGGAGAAATTATTCAATATGATGGTTATATCATGTAAGTATGCTGACGGTGTGTGATATTTTAATCTACACCATACACCTATTCCCTATTTATAGGGGATAATGATATGTAATTGTGAGAAGACATATTGTCAAGACTCCTGAAAATATGGGGTATATGTTTGGTAATGATTAAAAGGTTACACCACATTTGTATGCCGACGTGGTGCGACGGTTTCACTGGATATTTTTTGTGGATGCCTAATGGGCGAATTAGAGGAATCTGATTGGTTGGTGACACCACGTAAACACAATAACGTGGTGTCACCGTTGCAACCAGTGATACCCAAATCGGAGTACTTGATACTTATATACAACCCATTAGAATCCAAATCAAAACAATACCATAAATTCCTCCGCTCGTTAATCCAATTCAAAGGTGAACACGGAAAGTGTGACCATGGTATACATCCCCTTAAAACTCCCTCTTCACACTCATGTGCGCGTACAGATAGATAGCACAAATTCACCAACCTCCAAAGCACACACATATGTGATATGGCAAAGCAAAACACAACCCATGTCATGGTTTGGGCAATCTTTATCATATATGGGATGTTGAGTCCATGCAAAGCCAATAACAATGTTTGGGATTGCCCTAACTTTGAAGGGTTTGCCGAAGATTGCTTTGACTATATATGGGTGAGAGATATGAATATAAGGCCATCTCAGAAATGCTGTGAAGCTGCACAGATTGTTGATTTCTCTTGTGTTTGCAATAAGGCAACCGTGGAGGATGAGACTTACATTTCCACTAGAAATGTGGTCTATGTCCAAAAGTATTGTCAAAAATCAATTAAGAAGTGCGGAAGTAAGATTCAACAACCTCTCAACTCAATTCATACATTTTGGCTCTTATCTTTATGAGAAGAGCCCTCATAAAGATAGGAAAAAATATTTTAAATACCCACTCATTTTAGGGAAGTTTCACTGTGAGCCCTCATCTGAGACGTACGAAATTTTAGGAAAAATTAGGAAAAAATGACATTTCCGTTTTAGCGAAATTTCAGTTTGGGTCCTGTATTTTTTCAAATGCGACATTTCGGTCCCATAAGTATTTAAATTGTGTCAATTTGGTAATAAAAATGTTGAAAATACAAGGCCAAGTGAATCTTTTTGCACTGTGACGGTCCAAAATTATGCTTTTGAAAATGCAAGGCCTAAAGTGAAATTTCTCTAAAACTACAGATATTGAAATGTTGTTAAGCCAAAAAAATTTATCCTTTGTTGCACACATAACTACTCTTTGTTGTACACATATGCTTAGACAATTTTGTTCTAAAATTTCAACGGCTCGAAGAAGGGGCAAAAGTTTCATTATGTTGACACTTTTGTGTTATGTACTAGTCACATGAAACAAAAGCATTGATTTTTTTAACGAAATTCTAACTAAAGGGGTATTTTTCAAAAAAATGTAATAGTTGACGAGGTCAATTTGTTGCACTTTTTTAGTTTGAGTATTTGTAAAATGGTCATAGTTGAGGGAGTATTAGTGTAATTTTTCCAATCATTTATTATTATCATATGCAAATATAATTAGGATTATTTACATATACACATGTTAATTTATATACAAGTTTCAACACCAAATTGTAACCAGCTCGGTTAGTCGAGTTGGCCAAGACCCATACTCTCCAATGGAGAGGTTGTGGGTTCGAGCCTCCTCCCAAGGAGGTGATCAAGGTAGACAATTTCTTTAAAGTAGGGTCTGGCCCCGCCTTGTGTGTGTGTTACTAACATAAAGTACAAAACTGGCCATAAGTAAGAGATTAAAGTTACAAGAATGCCCCTCTAGGGGAAAATTTGGTTGTTAAAAAGTAATATCGTTGAGGGTGAACTCGTGATTTTGTCATAGGAATCGAGACATAATCGCTCTTGTTTTGCATATTCCTATTTTTTTGGATGACTTTTGTTTTGCAGATTCTTGGAATTAAGGACAATTTATTCATCTAAAAACAAACTGTAGGCTCTTTAGCATACTCATAAACTTCATGGACGTCAATAAAACTTCAAAAATGCTCGGTGCATAATTAATTACACAAGCGTGCAGTACAATGTTGGACTTTGTGCTAAAAAGTATGTTGCAATTAGTTGTGTATTTGTGTACATGCTTTTCAGCACAAAGTCCAATCTTGTACTACACGTTTGTGCAATTAGTTGTGCATTTCATGTGTGTACATGCTTTTCAGCACAAAGTTCAACCTTGTACTGCACGTTTGTGCAATTAGTTGTGCATTTCATTGTGCACCTAGCATTGCTCATAAAATTTTGTACTGCGGGCCCCACAGTGCCACTAGGAGAGAGATAGAGTGTCGGTGTGAGTGTTAGTGAGATTTGTTATTACCCCTAGCATTGTTGTTTAGATGATTGTCCTGTGTAGATTTTGGAGTGTGCGTAGCACTACTCAAAAGAAAATGGTGATAATTTTAACCCTTACAAATCTTGTCCTA
Organism: Hydrangea macrophylla; assembly: GCA_033977485.1. NCBI lineage: Eukaryota > Viridiplantae > Streptophyta > Magnoliopsida > Cornales > Hydrangeaceae > Hydrangea > Hydrangea macrophylla. The sequence goes on from CM066997.1 coordinate 22,427,305, forward strand.
TAGACGGGATATGTACACTACTCAAAAGAAAATGGTGATAATTTTAACCCTTACAGATGTTGTCCTATAGACGGGATATGTATTATTATTACTATGAACTTGGGGTCCCGCATGGTAATGTTAATTTTAAATTTTCAATACTTAACATTAAAGTGGGAATCGGTTTTTTTTTTATTTATTATTTATAAATGAAAGCTGAATTTTTTATTTTTTTATTTTTTTATTTTTTTTTGTGTGTGTGTGTGTGTTGTTTTTTGGCCCAATTTTGTTGTTTTTGACTAAAAAAAAAAGAAGAAGAAAAAAAAAAAAAGAAACCAAACATGTTTTTGGTTTCAAAAAAGAAAAATGATAATGAATACCAATAACGTGTTTAGTTTTTTGTTTCAAAAAATTAAAATTTAAAATTAAAAACTGCAACCTTATCAATGGAGCCCTAAGTTTGTTTGAATTTGTGACTAAATCCACCATCTTATTAAACTCAAAAGACAAAATATATATATATATATATAGATATATGTGGAAAAAAAAAAAGCCATTTGGTTTTTATTTGTGTTTGGTTGTGTTGCAGCTTACACAATTCCAAGAGGTGATTATTGAGATGGGCCAGTTGCATCCAAGGAAGCTAGAGGAAGAACAGTACTGCAATAAACATTCATAGGAAGAAATTAAGAATAATCATCCAAATCTTTTGGAAGCCAAAGTGATTTGAAGCAATAAAATCTCCATGATCAGCCTTATTGTAGCAAAGTTGTGTGAAATGTTGCTATTAATGTTACTTTATTACTCTTATAGTATTTCAATATTTAGACAATGTTATGATAGAAAATATATATATATATATATATATGTGTGTAATACAAGTCATCTTAGCTAGAATGCTTGTGAGTTTTGTGTTTTGGCAGAAGTAGAAGTCGTAATAATGATTTTACTATAAAAATTTATGAAATCTCCAATCTGCTTCTCCCATTATGTTTGAGCAACTACTCTAGACCTACTTCAGCCAGAACGAATTTTTAAAGCTCTAAAATGCTTTCTAAAATTAGTTCTTATTATCTACGTACATGAGAGTTTGGAGCTATGTAGGTCTAATTTTAATACTTAATCTACATATGAGGCTACTTTGGAAGAAATTTTAATAGTTTAGGGGTTAAGTGTTCACTTTTAAATCATAGGGGATAAAGTAAAAATAGACCTAACACATTTATTTATTAGTAATTACTAATAGGATTACTTATATCCCATGAGAGTATCAAGCCACTTTGTTCATGTTGGGAATGGGCCCACAATCACAACAAGAAAAATTACACCCACAAAAATGGAGATATATAGAACAAGAACGACACAACCACAAATGAAAAATCAAGCAAACTAACACAACAAGATTTAAATGTGGTTCGGTCCAAGAATGCCTACGTCCACGTGCAAAGGCGATCACCTCGATTAATATGAAGATTACAAGCACTCAAGACCTCACGTGTATAACTCTCCAACCAAGTTATATGACACACACAATTGCTAGAAATTAATTTCTCCCTCACTAGTTTGCAGCCCTCTCTTGTGTATGTAGAAGATTTCCAACCAATCTTATGAATCCCTTGAGTAAGCCCTATAATTATATAGATTGTAGAGTCTCAATTCTAATTGTGGTAGGATTTACCCCTATGGTAAGTCTTGTACAATAAGAAATACTCTCACAAACTTCCTATATAAACTAGGTAACTTCCATCATCAAATGAATCCTTATTTGACAAGGAAACCACCAAATAAGAAATCAAATTATAATAAGGAAACAAATCTACTAATGGAATTTTAGACACAATCCTAACAGTTCATCGAAAGATTTAGCAGTAGAAGATAATACAAATACAGATCCTCCAAAGTTTGATTTTACAACCGCAGTGAACTTTAAGTTGTAGTCCTTTGAAATTAAACTTTACTAGTAATCCGCGCAATGCGTGGACACATTGTTTTTTATCATATTCTTGTACCTCTTCAAATCTTGCGCATTTTTTTTTTCTTTTCAAAATAAGCTTAAAGCGTATATATGCCAAATATTTAAGCCATGTAGAATTTAAATCGCTCACAGTTCATCAATCCTCTAAATTATTTGTTAATAATGTACTTTTGAACCTATATTCAGTGCTTCAACCACGAAAAGGATAATGCGGAAATTACTTTTTGCACATTTTAGCAGATCCCAAATCTTGAGAAAGAAACTGAAAATGAAATAAACAAAATCATAGAAGGAATTCAATACCAAATTAAATCGCGTGCTTTCTAGTGAAGGAAATTCTCGAGGAACTCTTTTGGGACCATATATGGCAGGAAATGCTGTTATTGTGAGAGAGAGAGAGTCCATTATTAATTTATTAGCCAAAAAGGAAAGAGCTTATGTGGGTCACAATGATTATGTGTATATATATATATGGTTTAGAAAGAAACTGAACAGTTATCTATAAATAGGTTACAAACTCTTTGTTGATCAACATAAGAAAGAGAAACGTTTCACTTGCTTCAACTTTTCAATGGGGGCAATAAAGAGCCTGCCACGTGTCGACCTCTTATACAGTTTTGCTTGAACTCTCAACTTTTAAGTATAAGAAGAATAGATTATTTTCGAAAATCACTTTTTTTTTTCAAATGGTACAATATTTAATATTGAATTATAATTCTATTTAGCTTGTGCGCTTCAGTACTGCTAAAGAATTTACGGTGAGGATACTTTCCTACTCACTATACACAATCATTCTGTTTAGAAGTCAGATTCATAAAGCCTTATGTATCACTCACACAAACAGTTAGGAAAATAGTTTGCACACACACACACACACACACACCGAGCCCATTTGGCTCTGGCACGCCCGCGCAAATTACAGCAAACAAATTCTTGGTGTCAAAATGTTATAATTTGGTATGTATATGCTTAACCACTACTATGATGTATCATAGAAGGTACCCTATCTTGAAAGCATTAGCACCTTTAAAATACAAGGAAACATATACAGTGGGAATTCAGTTATAAGGAATACATATACGGACGCAATGTTTATTGTACTTTTTAAATTTTGTATCTCAAACGTTTCTCAAACTTATGCAGCAGTGGGATTGCCTTCAATAATAGTGAAATAATTATACGCATCGGGAATTCAAGAAGAAGGCAAAGATATATGGGCGCAATGTCTATTATAATTTCAAATTTTGTATCCTAAATGCTTTCCAAATATATATATATGATAGTGAGACCACCTCAATAACGGTGGGACCACTTCAATACCATCATCTTCATCCTCGTATCAAAATTAAGTGGGCTCACTACCACGTACTTAGGAAATATTTGGGATACATAATTTGAGACGCAGAGCATTACTCCATTCTAAACTCACAATAACTCAGAACCTGACCTATTACTGGTACAAAATTTTCTCAGCCCTCTAAATACAATTTTTTTTGGAAAGTTAATTGCATAGAATTGAATTGCAGTGTAGTACACAGACCAAGGTGAAGCGAAAAAACATAGCCCCTTAATTTTGGCCAGAAATTTATTTACACTCATGTATTCACTCATAGCCCTCTCAATACAATTAATTGTACTTTTCCAAGTAACGCATGATCTTCCAAAACAAAGACTATATTTGGTAACGTTGTAGTTTTTAGTTTTAATTTTTTAGAAAATTAAAATTGAAATCACTTTTGTAACTATTTTCGTTTTTTTTTTTAACTGAAAAATAAAAATATATTTGGTAATCGCTTGCATTTTTTTTTCTTTTTTGAAAACGACAACAAAAAAGTGGTTTTCAACTTATAGTTTTTCAATTTTTACTTAAAAATAAAAACTAGTTTTCTTTTCCAAAAGTTTTCATTCTATCTACACCCACCTACTTTACTCTTCATACTCACCTACTTCACTAAATAGTTGTACAAGAGGTGTATATAATGCAGCAGGTGGCCCGTGTAGAAAGGAATTAAGTGGGCACATTTAGAATCTCCACCCCCCCTTTATTTTTCCCCCTTCAAACTCCCCCCACTTTATTTTTCCCCCGAGTAATACTTGGGGCACAACCAAACACATAATTTTTGGGACACAACCCAATTAATGTGTCTATCTCTCTCCTGTGATGTCACTGGACCCCACAATGACACAGGAGAGAGATAGACACATTAATTAGGTTGTGTCTCAAAAGTTGTGTATTTGGTTGTGCTCCAAGTATTACTCTTTTCTCCCTTCAAACTCTCTGGTGTTGTTAATAACTGTCCCGAATTTGGATAATTTTTTTGCCAAGTGAAGATCTCAAATGAAAGCAATTGAAAACAGAGGATTCGAAGAATTTTTTTTAAGGTATAATACCTTGCTACAACTTTTATCATAAAGCTTCGAGTTTTTGGGTATGCAAAAAACTATTTTGAGAGAAGGTCCCCACTTTGGTGTTCAACAGTACCTCGGAGGATTAGTCCTGAGCGGAAGGCTTGTGGATACCTTGGGAAACCAAAAAATAATAATAATAATGTTGTGTTTCCAAACTTAAATTTTAGATGCTTTACAATTGTATGGATTTTTTAGGCTTAAAAGTCCAGTGTGTTTGCCCAATACGCACTGGAATCAGACTATTTTTATGTATATATATATATATATATTTACTACATGTATTATTTAGCCCAAATAAAGTCCAAATCACCCCAAATTTTGAGAAAATTTGACAATATGTGATATTTTAATCCAAATGTAGTCTACCCCACCCTAAAATAATTGTTTAAGTGATATTTTAGTTCAAGTCCACCTTAGTATTTGATACAAAACCTTATTAAATTCATTTTCATTTAAACCCGACCCAATTTAGTGTTTTAAATTCAAATTATAGTCAAGCTCAACTAATGACACCATATAATAGTCCATGTGATATTCTAACCCAAGACCACCCTAATACTTGGTACTAAACCTTATTATGTCTATTTTCATTTTAGCCTAATCCAAGTAAGTATTCTAACCCCAGTTTGACACCATACATCGTTGAATAGTTTAAATTTATATCTTATTATATATTTATATCACTATCTTTTCTTATCTCATTACCAAATATGTAGAAATAGACCCACAAAATATATATATATATATATATATTTTTTGTGGCTCCGCCCTTGCTTCCCAAATTTGGAAGTACAAATACCTTAACAGTTGTACCACATATTTGGCAATAAATGATGGTACCACATGTAAATGTATATGTTATAACTTACAAATTATTTAAAAACCAAATTTAAGAACCATAATATTACTCTAAATATAAAAAAATATTAAAAAAAAGGCATCTTTTAATCGAAGCAGTGAGAAAAGCGCTCTCTTTATTAATTTGATTTTTTGGACAAAGCGTTTTTTTATATATTAAATATAGGGTAAACTATAGCATCATCCCCTAAACTATGACCGTCTTTCACTAACACCTTCTAAACTTTAAAATTGAACAGACTCACCCCTGAACTATGACCATTATAATAAGGTTTAAGGGGTGAGTTTGTTCAATTTTAAAGTTTAGTGATGTTAGTGAAAAATAGTCATAGTTCAAGTGGTGTTACTGTAATTTACCCTTAAATAATAAGCATTAAGCCACTTTGTTTATTATTGATGGTATGGTGAGGTCCATTATAATAAGCCCAATGGAAAAACGATTGGGCATAAGTTTATACAAGTGGGCTTTACATGGGTTTGTAGGCTTTTTTGAAATGTACTTGTAATGTCAATCTCAACCCATTCCCATATTCCAATTCACCTTCAAAACTCCCTTAGACAATATTTTTATGAATAATGTTATGATTCCTAAAGTTGTATTCCAAATTCAATTTTCAACACAGGTGACAATAGGTATATATAGATGTGCATATATATATATATATATCGGTATGTATTTGTGTGTTTGTGTCTGTATGTGAGTGTATATATATTTATATATGAGTAATGCTATACTTTCCAAATTTGTTTTCCAAAATGTATTCTAAATAATATGGAAATAGGGGTTAGATAAATAACTTTCAAAGAACAATAATGTTAGGCACACACTCTAAACCACACTTCAAATCACACTCTTGCTTTAAATACATATACTCTGTGTTGTGTAAGTAGTGCACGAAAAAATATGAAAAATTCAAACAGCACAGAATACATGCATTTAAAATATATAGTGTGGTTTGGGGTGTAGTTTGGGATGTGTGTCTAGCACTTCTCTTCAAAGAAAATACAACTGGCCCTACTGTAATAGACCTGACCCCACTGCCACATCATTTGGGATGCACTTTTGAGAAAGAAAAAAAAAGCATAGCATTACTCTCTCTCTCTCTCTCTCTCTCTCTCTCTCTCTCTCTATATATATATATATACACACACATACATGCTGCCTAAGAAATTAGAAGAAAATATGTGGTTGCTTTGCCTCATGACCGGCCTATAATATGCACATATAAAGAGAGGTTGGTGGAATTGGATCAGTGGAGGGCAGTAGTAAGGAAGGTTGGGTTTAACGAGAAAATTAATACTTATTGAAGATTGGGGCTATTTTTAGAATAAAGGGTGAGTGCATGTCAACATTGGTGCCCTATTTCCTGTATCATTTCGTTCAGCACCATACATATATATATATATATATCCCCATATAATGCAAGAAAGGACGTGGATCGATTTGATTCTGAATGATCCCATTTGTTTGAGACCATGAGTCCATGACATGCCTAGATTTATATTGTTTTCAAACTTCTTGGGACTTTTAAGTTTCACGCATTTGGGACACTGAAATAGTCTATTAGTTTAAGGTTGCGTACCTCTAATCGTTCTCAGACCCTAATAAAAATCTATATAAAGAATGTTAATTTTCTAGACATAATTGTAGAGATTGTATCAAAAACACATCCCACCCCACCAAAAAAAAAAAAACATTGGAAAAAAAAAGAAGAAGAAATTGTATGATTTCAACACGTCCCCTCTGCATTGTCCTTCAAGAAAGTGTATTTGATACTAGTGTTTGTACCGTGTGTTTTGTTCTATGATAATGACTCTTAGCAAAAAAAAAAGATACCAGAGATTGTTGGTTCAACTACGAGAATCTCTATGTGTATTATCCAGAGGTCACTAGTTTGAGTGCCCCGAGACTCATTCCCACACATAGGTCGCGTAAATCTACCTATATGAAAGTGCTTTGGGAGTACTGTTGAGGTTTAGCCATACGTCCCCTTGTCATTTCTTTGAAATATATACATATATATATAAATAAATATTGATACCAAATTTGCAGCCATTTGCTTCAATTACTTTCCATTGTGTCACTTTTGCCTTCAATGCCCTATATATATATATATATATATTCAAAGTCTATAGTATATTTGTATGGAGCTATGTTTACATTAATTGAGTAAATTAAACAAAAAGACATCAATATCACAAAACCTAATCCCTATTTTGGGTGATATTTTGGACTTATCTACAAGACTTTTTGTGGAGCATCTCGAGCTCTGTACTTGAAAATAATCTATATTTTGGAGGCTTAACTAACCTCATATGCAAGTGAAAGAGATGGTTGTATTGTTTATCAACTCCTTTATTCAAGTATTCAACTCCATGAAAGCTATTAAACTTAGAGCAACATTATATTGATTCATTTTAGTAAACTTATATAAACATTAGTGCCAGGTGGTTTGTGTCTCGAATGATTAAACCTTATCCGCAATATCCAATTAAAAGCGTGAGGTAGGTTTGCTCCGACCTATGTTGGGATGATCCTAACGGCCAATGATGTTTCCAGTGTCAGATCCTTAAATAAATGTTTGGGAGCTAATTTTGGGATCCAAACTTTACAAAACTTAACAATTTGTAAACTTTATTTAGAAATTTAGTAATTTTTTAAGAGTAGTGCTACATACGCACACTTTTTGACACACTTTTTGACACACAGCTTTAAATGCATGTACCTTGTGCTATGTAAGTGGTGCACAGAAAAGTGTAAAAAATTCAAACAGCACAAAGTACATATATTTAAAGCATAGTGTGTCAAAAAATATGTGTACCAAACATTTTCCATTTTTTAAACCTTCGTTGGGCTACGGCCATCCCTAGTCTCCCTGGATTCTTAATATTGATTTTTTTTTTTTTTTTTTTTTCTGAAACAGGATAGGAAAAGACTTTGTTAATTTTTTTTTATATACATTAATTCATGCTAATTTGAATGTGGTTGGTCCATATTGTGAGTGTGTACAGATTTGTCAACAAAAGACATGTTGTATATATATGGTCCAATTAACAATATTTTAGAACAATATTAAAATTGTTAAGAGTATTATCCAATAAGATACATAGGATCTAAGGCATAGTTTACATACTAAATAATGAGTCACTTCGAATCCTTTTGAAGATCTTATGGTGATTTAAGCTAATGTACATCCGTCCAATCTTTACATTTTTTATACAATATTTCGAAGTCATATTAGGGATTGTTTTGGATCTCCCAAACAGTTTCTTAATGCAACTTGAGATTGTGACACCATTGGCCAATCCAAATCTATACAAGGACAAAAAATAAAATAAAATAAATAAATGAATAAAAAATTGCTTTTCAGATATTTTCTTATTTACATATATTTAAATGGAAAAAATGTAATATTTGAATTTGTTTTAATACTATCGAAAGTGCATGTATTTAATTCTCATGCTAGTGGAAAACCAATGCATTCTCACAAGATATAATTGTAGTAACATCTTCATTGTCAAATTGTACTAAAAATGCATTCTAATACAGTTTTTTATTTTTAAAAAAGAGAATTTTAGTCAAAACTTTTTTAAAAAACAGACTTCCTTGGTCTTTGGTCTAACCGGTTTGTGTTTTAGTAAAAGGTTTCTCAACAGAAAATTTTACATAACTAGTTATGTGAAATTTGGTAATATAAAGACTTGATTTGATTAAGTTTCACTAATCGTGGACTTTTGACCAAAATTAAAAATGGGTTGTCCTTTAAACTCAAATAATCTAATATAGGGATTTTTTTTTTCAAAACCAAATTTCTATTTTAAATAAGGCAAGGCTTATTCTTTTGTGCTTTTAAATTTAAAAATAGTGTTTTGCATACGAATTCAATAGTTGGGGGTTAACATTGCTCATATTTCTCAAAATGTATAGTAAATAATCCTCGTTCTACCGTGTTTTTATCTGTATTCCTACACTTCTTTTCAATTAAGTAAGCAAAATTATACAAGGACAAAAAATAAAATTAATTAATTAATTAATAAATGAATAAAAAATTTGTTTTTCAGATATTTTCTTATTTACATATATTTAAATGGAAAAAAGGTAATATATTTAAATGGAAAAAAGGTAATATTTGAAAGGTAAACTAATATTAAGTCCTATTATGGCCATGTTGTTCATAATAGGCCCAGAAATCCATGATAAGTCCACTAAATTTAATATGACATATTCGCCCTTCCCCAAAAATTGCGCGACAATCAAGAACAGATTTTTCATTTACAATTAATCCCATAATGTGCTCCTAAAATCACGCGCCTAAAGTATATATATTCCAATATCACTAATTCTCTCATTTCCATCTCTCTCTCTCTCTCTCTCTCTCTCTCTAAAAAAATTTCAGAGAAACCATTTACACTCAGAGACAACGACGCGAAGTTGCGATCGAAGAAGATGAATCAGGACTGCCTTTTCCATCGTCATCAGAATTAACGGTTGATGTTCGATCACACGTGAAGCCGTGAGGTCCAGGTCCAGAACGACTCTGACTCTTCCTCTGTTATCGACGCTAACCAGAACGAAATGAAGTTGTTCAAAGGCCTTGATCTAGATCTCAACTTTCCACTGCCGGAAGAACTCACCTGAATTCCTCGCCGGCGATCGAAAAATTCTTCAATGTTTTTGATTAATTTTTCTATTTGTTTTTAAAATAGGAAATGATCACCGTCCGATGTGAGTAAATATGTGATTTGATCTCTTTTTATTTAACACTCATACTTTTGGTTCAAAGGTTGTGCGAAAATGTATACTATATTGTGGTTCAAAAGTTGTAGTGTAAAATTTAACACTCATATAAAGTGCAAGTTATAGTGTGAAATTGTATATTGTAAATAGCAAGAGTCTTATAGTATAAATTTCAGGATATTTAATACCGTCTTAAACGTTACACTGCTCTTGTCACTGCTCTTGTACACTACTTTTTTGGTTCATGTATTATTCTGTAACATATTTAGTGTAAAAATTATAGCCAACAAGATTTGACTCGTGTTAATTTTTAGTGTAAAATTGTTCATCGATTTTCATTGTATGATTTGCTGATCAGTGTAAAATTGTTCACTGTAGTGTAAATTGCGTGAGCTTTACTGTGTAAAAATGTCTGAGCAGTCATTTTGTGAGAATTTTTATATTATACATTATTGGTCAAACATATGTCCAGTAATCACAGTATATATGCAGTGTTAACTGAATATTTGAAGACACATAAATCCAGTATCCAAAAAAGAGAATCAGCATAACTGGTTTAGATGTTCAGTTTCACAATTGTGAGAAATTTTACACTACAGCATAATAAAATGAACGTGTATGTTGTAATAAATGACTAATTATCATTGTATCAACCAATATAGAGATAAAGCAAAAAACATGTAGCATGCATCAACAAAAAAAATGTCCAATAGTTTAGGAGTAATAATCCAAGAAAGAGATATAGCAAAAAAAAATTTGGGATATAGCAAACAAACTGATAATAATAGTCAAGAAACAATAACGTGATATACTCTTTTCAACTTTAATGTTCATGCCTATAATTATGGGATATTACAACCAAAATGGGTGGATATCATTATACAACTCATTTAATGATTATATACGTACATATATAGACTCTTATATATACAAAGATTCTCTAAAGAGAGTTACCTCTCTTTATTAAAGAGAGTGTCTTTGTTTTGACCGTCAAATTGTGTTTAAAAACTATGAAATGACAAAACTGCCATTAATGAAAACACGATCCAACGGTCAAAACAGAGTCCCTCTCTTTAATAAAAAGAGGACGCCCTCTTTAGAGCCTGACTGCTTATATATATATATATATAGAGAGAGAGAGATATATATATATATGGCCATAAAATTAATTTTCAAAACAGAATTTCGTATATACATATATGCATATAATATATGTAGGGGTAAATTCGTCAGCTGAAAAATATTAATTGAGGTTTATGAGTTGATAACATATTAGTTCAAAATAATTAGGGTATATTAATATAAATTTATATAGGATGGGCCTAAAGCCAAAACATTGGTACATTGGGATTTTCGGGTATATTTATAATATTTGAATTTGTTTTAATACTATCGAAAATGGAAGTATTTAATTCTCATGGTAGTGGAAAACTAATGCATTCTCACCATATATAATTGTATTAACCTCTTCATTGTCAAATTGTACTAAAAATGCATTCTAATACAGTTTTTTATTTTTAGAAAAGGGAGTTTTAGTCAAAACTTCTATTAAAAAAAAAACAGACTTTCTTGGTCTTAGGTCTAACCGGTTTGTATTTGAGTAAAAGGTTCCTCAACATAAAATTTCACATAACTAGTTATGTGAAATTTGGTAATATAAAGACTTGATTTGATTAAGTTTCACTAATCGTGGACTTTTGACCAAAATTAAAAATGGGTTGTCCTTTAAACTCAAATAATCCAATATAAGGATTTTTTTATTAAAAAAAAAAAAACAATTTTCTATTTTAAATCAGGCAAGGCTTATTCTTTTGTGCTTTTAAATTTAAAATTAGTGTTTTGCATACTAATACAATAGTTGGGGGATTAACATTGCTCATATTTCTCAAAATCTATAGTAAACAATCCTCCTTCTACCGTGTTTTTATCTGTAAGCCTACACTTCTTTTCAATTAAGTAAGCAAAATTATGCATGTTCTAAACGCAGCATTAGGAAAGTATATTTCATTTAATCTCTATATTTTGTGAAGAGTAACCCCTATGATCCAATCCTTCGTTAAGCACAAGGTCATACGAATACTCTTAAATAACCACAAGCCAAACAATCTATATAAGTCCATGCAGCTCTTTTTAGGTCCGTTTGGCACTAGGTTATGGAACTCATATGCGATATTTATAGAATTGCAAAAGTTGAAATAAAATTGTTTGATAAACCAGCTTATGCGATTCAATCGCAAAGCAATATGTAAACTGTAAAAAGTTGCGATTGACTAAAAACTACCTTAAGAAACATTTAACCAAAAGCATTTTTCTACGATTAAATTGCAGAAGCAAAAGTTGTTACTAAACAGGCCCTAAGAGTCCGAACATAAGACGTCCGTACTTTACTTTTTTTTCCCCACACCCTAATTCGAGTCTATCATTCTTCACTTTCATTACATGTATATTGTAAATGTTTCACTCAGGGCCGGCCCAGACCATTGGGGGCCTACGCATGCTCTCGAAGTGAGGCCCCCTATAATGGATCTACATTGGAGTTCGAGGATAGCAATCCAACGTAAAAAAAATATTAATAATTAAATAAAATTATCTTTGGGTTCCATTTATATATTTTTGTATAAAAGGTGTGATAGTTATTCTCTATGACATTTTACAACCGTTTTGAAAGTTGTGAGGTTTGTTTGTAAGGAAAATATTTTCATTTATTTGGTTAATAAAGAAATTGAGAAAATATAAAGGAAAAGAAAACAGAGTGATAACAAAATTCAAAATTTTTTGAGTCTCTTGTCTCCCTATTTTCTTTTTTGATAGGTCACATCTCCCTATTTTCTTAAGTTGCACTTTTTATTTAAAAATTGTTAAATTTTTATATTATTTAAGCATAGAAGAAAACACGAGAGAAAAAAAAAACAAGAGAATTAATTTTTCGTTATAGTTTCCTTTCTTCTTTTCTTTCCATCACTAAATACAGGGGCGGAGGCTTTCAAGGGCCAATGGGGGCACGTGCCCCCACTCACTTTTTGGGAAGAAAAATTTTACCCTACATTTGTTATAGGTTTTACATTTAAGCCCCCTTCTCAACTTATGTTTAGGCCTCCCAAAGGGGTCCACTGCCTAATTTAATGCTATCAACTACATGTATATTGATTTACAGGTATATACAATTCAAAGGAAAGGTACCTAGAATTTTGAAAATTACACTTTTAGTGTGAGAATTTTATACGTTTTAGAAATAGTCGCCCCTAGAATTTTGAAACACACTATACAATATTTACGTGTCTCCAAATAGGCTCATATATAAGCATATCCCAAAAAAATCGCAATTATATACAAATAGACCCTAAAAAAATCGTCAATTATGTATAAATAGACCCCAAAAAAATCGCCTCGGGAGTGTTGTCCCCGAACTCCCGTGTGGCTTAGGCCACCCCTGACCAAAAGTCCTAGCGCCGCCCCTGACTAAATACATGAATCAAAGAAAGCCTAGCAAGGGTTGATCGTTGATCCTAATTGTATAGTTTGAACTTATGGTAAAATAATTTGGTTAGGCTAAACTAATAAATTAGATGAAAATGAGTTGATACGAATATTTACGATATACGAATTACAGGGAGCCAATATATATCATATATAAATATTTTTTTCTAAAATGTGGTACAACTATTAAGCCATTTGGGAATCAAATTTGGAATTCAAATTTGAGAAGCATAGTATTATTCATTACATATAAATATAAGTATATATATAATAAAATATATATATATAATATAAAACAATTCAAAATTGGGGCCCTCATTTTGCTTTTTAATTTTTTTGGGGTAATTTAGTTATAAGTCTTTTATGCCATTTTATATTTGAGTTAAGAACAAT